>JAPFRF010000010.1:86226804-87639304 GCA_029282475.1 Phrynocephalus forsythii
ATTCTTAGTCAGTGGAGTTACATGCTGAAGGAGTTAGAACTGGGTGGAAAGAAACTGGGTGGGGGGAGGAGTTCATCTCCCCAGCAGCAGTGCAATTTTAGCTAGAGAAAGACTATCAGGAAAACAGATGTTACCAGTGGTTTTGCTCCTGTCACAGGATGGCAATGTTCACAAAGGGCAATGGAACAGGTGCATTTCCATCAGGTGCTAAAGTCCATATATTCTCAAAGAGACCCGAGACTCAAAGGTATCAGCCAAAATGGAATGGATTTAGTAAAACCAATATAATACCTTCTGCCCAAGCCAGTGTTAAGCAGAAGAGATTAATTTTTGACAACATATATGCTACTTGTTTCCTCCAGATTCATTTTGGGTTGCTTTGACAAATATTTTGACATTGTTGTAGAAAATGTCCAAAGATAATGCTAAAATGTCCAAAGGGAGCAGTTGCCCAGTGGAATCTTGTAACAGTCAAAGCTACTGATCCTCATTAAGGAGTGTCAGATGATTGGAGCAAGTTACTGAAATGTAACCAGAGTCCTGGATTGGGGACCATGGTGAGCCAGTGAGTGGAACAATGTGCACACACGGCCAGCATGTCTGGTAGGTTCCAGTGACCCAAACACAACCCCCATAGGGACAAACAGATTGGAAAGAATGAGGTCTAGTGATTGGAACTGAGCCTTCACAGAGATAAGCAGGCTGGAGAATGTTGGGTTTATGGTTACATATTGTTTCATCTGCATCTCCTCCTTCAATAAAACCCCATGTGACAACCCCATGAGCCTCTTAAATCCATGAAACCTATATTAGAGGACATGCCCCATACTTATCACTACACATGCGGGGGGGGGGGAAGAGTCACAAGAGGTTTTATGTGGATATGGTTGAAAGTAGTCATGGAATGACATGTATGATCATAGCCCTGCCTTACCAGGGCTGATGATTATATAGGGGTCTGTAAGCATGTTAAACTGCATGCAATTAGAATACCTCTTCCTGTGAAGCTTGGGAGTAGGGATGAGCACAAAACGAAAAACGAAATGCTTTTTCATCGTGTTATTACATAACAAAATGAAATGAAATGAGGAAGCAGCATTTCATTACAGATGAAATGAAATGCTTTTTTTCATTGAAACAAACCATTTCATTCCATCTGTAAACCAGTCCCTTACCTACTGTTGGTGTCCTGCCACTGCTGCTGGTGTCCCACCACTGCTGCAACCACCGCTAAGACTGCCCAGCCAGGCCAGAGAGGGGGAGAGCAGGCTCAGCAGGCCAGCCCTGGCCTCTGTTTCTTCCTCCTCCTCCTCGTCCATCACTGCCACCACTGCGGGTGCCGTTGCAAGGCCCAGCCAGGCTGAGTGGGCCAGCCTGGACCTCTTCATCCTCCAATGCTGCTGAAACCGCTGCTGCTGCGGGCACTGCTGTGAGGGGCCAGCCAGGCTGAACAGGCCTGCTTGGGCCTCCTCCTCCTCCTCCTCCTCTGCTGCCACCACCACACTTCCCAGCCAGCCTCAGAGGCTGAGTGGCCTAGAGGTAGACTACCCAGTCACTGCTGAAGGCCCTGGCCAGCTGGGGAAGCTGAGCGGCCTGACAGTAGACTGCCCCGTGGCCTCTGAAGGCCCTGGTGGGCTGGGGAGGCTGAGTGGCCCAATGGTAGACCACCCCACAATCTGTGAATGCCCTGGCTGGCTGGCTGGGAAGGTTGAGAAGCCCAGCAGTAGACCATCCCATGGCTGCTGAAGGTCCTGGCTGGCCCGAGAGGGTGAGCGGCCAGGCGGTACACCACACCACTGCCACCAGCAGTACCACCAAAGGGCCCTGCCAGTGTAAGAGCCCAGGAAGAAGGGTAAGTAGGGGCCCCAGAGCAGGAAGAGGGGTGGGCTGCCTGGGAAGGGACTTTCCAGCCCCCATGTTTCATTTCATACAAATTCATTTTGTATGAATTTTTTCAAAAAAAATTGTATGGGATGAAAGGAAAGGAAAGGAAGAGCAGGGGAGATAAACTGAATGAAACAAAATGCAATTATTCCATTTTGTGCCCATCCCTACTTGGGAGTGCAGTGGGAGAGGATGGAGAAAACATCCAGAGGTTTTATTACCTGAAATTAAGCATTAGAGATGGGCACGACTTAGCGGTATTCCCGTTTCCGTTTCCGTTACTCGGTTCCGTTACTCTACGGAAACGGTAACGGGAATTACTCTGCCAGACTTCGAGCTCGAACCGACGAATGAACAATTTTGGTCTGATTTGTCGTGCTCGTTCCTTGCATCGCGCAATCGCGCGATGCCACGCGGCACAGAAAAAAAGTTTTTAAAAGTTAAAAAAACCCGGTTCCCGGACGAAAAGCAGGCGGAAATATGCCTGCCGTGCCTCAGGGCACCTACCAGAGGGGTTGTTTCTGGAGGTCCCCGGCCTTCCCCCCCCATCCCCAGTCCTGGGCTGCTCTGGTGGGACTTGCCGCAGGCTTGCAGCCAGCAAAAATCTCAGTCTCGCCGCCAGCTGCCACAATTAAAGCGCAAGCAAGCGGCACGGACGGCACAGGAAAAAACTTTTAAACTCTCCCCCCACCCATTCCCGGGCCAAAAAAGCAGGCGGAAAAATGCCTGCTTGACTAAGGGTGCAGGGCACCTACCGGAGGGGTGGTTTCTGGAGGGGGGGTCCTGCCTCCCCCCCATCCTGGGCAGCCGGATTTGCCATGCCATGCGGTGTGGGCGGGGGGATCCAAAATGGGGCGGTGAACGCAATATTGTTTTTGAAATTGTGGTCCAAAAACACAGAAGCACAACAGAAACACACGAAAATTTATAAACTGCCAGATTTTTCACAGTAGCAGTGGGTTTTTTCTTGCAACAAAATGTCTCTCCTCTCCTCCCCTGTCCTCCATTGATTTTATTTTATTTTATTTTATTTACACCTGCGCAATGATGGGCTGGCCGAGTGGCCAGCCATGTGAGAGTGGACGACCATGCAAATTTTTGGAGCCATCCCACCAATCGCATGGCCACTTGGCCATGGAGACTTCTGGGATGTGCCAAAAAGCCCCCTAAAACCTGCCCTAGCCCCCTAACCCTAACCCTAATCCTTGACTCCTTACTTACCCATACGTCACAGACTGTCTTCTTAGTTGGTCAGAGAGGCACCCAGAGGTGCAACCCACTAGCCCACTGTAACCTTACCCGTCACTAGCCTAACCCTAGCCCTTGCACTAACCCACCTTAACCCTAAGCCAGATCTACTTGCATTGCACTACATGCAAGTACAATTCCCTTCTTTGTGAGACATGGCGGTGCAAGAGCCTTAGGCATCACCCTATGGCTCTGGGTTCACGGCCATCACTAGTCTCACTGTCTGCAACTGGTATGCATATCCATATGGCTATGCATGCATTTTGCAGCAGCAGGTGTGGATGGGAGACCCCCATGTTGAGGGGGTCTCTTGGAGCCTGCTTCCCCTTCCTAGTGGGTGAGGACAGGAGGCACCCACGGGTGCCTCCAGGAGCCCGCTTTCCCTTTATAGCGGGCCAGAGGAGGCACCCACCCTCCAGGACCCCGCTACCCCCCAACAAAACCAGTACTAACAAAAATGAAAAAATGAAAAAACGAACCGACTAATTTTTGTGAATTTCCGCGAAAAACGGAAACGACCCAAAACGGAACCGGCCCGACTAACGACAACTCAAATTTTTTTTTCAAGTCGTGCCCATCTCTATTAAGCATTAGCCATTATTGGAACACTCAGAAACATATAGGTCCCACCTCCAGGTTTTCTGTATAATTATAATTAGGCAGTGCAAAAAATCTGTAGAGGAAAATGCAACTGTTCTGTGATAAAGAGCTTCAAAGAAATACCATAAAGGCAAAGTTCTTTGACATTGGATGATGTTGGAGAAAGGTTAGAAAGGGGGATAGATAGATCAATGGTTCCTAACTGTGGGTCCCCAGATATTATCGGACTAAAAATCCCAGAAGCATTTACCACTAACTATGCTGATCAGGATTTCTGGGAGCTGTAGTCCAGGAACATCTTGGGAGGCATTGGTTTAAGTGATCACTCCCTGATGAGCATGTTTAGAACTATCTAGCTTTCAGGCTATAGCACCCCAATACAGAGACAAGGACTGTTCACACATTCACACAGTGGAGCTCATGCATGGTGAGAGAAGCATACTAACTGTGCCTCTGCCAAGTGAAAGTGACAGTCTGAAGAAGAGCAAGCTGCTCTCCCTTAGTATTTTTAAATTAAATTTCTATCTCATGAGCAAAGGTAACACAGATACAAAGCATCCTGTCTCCCTTGCTGCAAATGGTCACTTTTATGTGTTGAAAGGTGCTACGAGAAAGGTGGGGCTAGCACAGCCCAATAATTGTGCAAACTTAAAAATTAAAATTAAATTCATTCATTTTAAAATTGTATGAAAAGGAAATCATGGATACTGATGTGTTGGTCCTGTTCCTAATCTTCTACTTTGCACTCATGACATTATAAAAGAGCATCAGCCACTTATAATTGTGGAGCCATAAGCTGATGCTAGTACCTTGGGCATCTTTATAGTATGGTGCTTATTAGCATGACTTGTTTCTTTGCCTTCATCATAAAGTAGCCATCTAGTTTCACTAATTATCTGAATACTCCAGGATGTCTCATGGAAGAATAAAGGCTGGAGGAGTGCAAGCATAACCTTTCCCTTTTAGTAAAGTAAACAGGGCAAATAATATGGTCTCTGGGGCAACATAATAGCCCTTTTCCATTGTAGATCTCATTTTAATCAGAGCTTCCGTCAAAAATGATTGGATGACTTGGGTGATCTCCTATCCACCAAGTACTATGGGATACAAAAAGCTCTCACAATTTCACGTTCATTATCCTGAAAGACTGCATCTGTTCAAAAGAGACTTATGAGATGAATAGAGAGTTAATCACTGTGGTTATGTCGCTTGCTAGCCAAACATTATAAGCCAGCTCCACAGCTGGTATACATCAACATAGTTTTACTGAAATCAATAAAGGCGTTCTTTTCTACACCTGTGCAGGATCTGCTCTCATACGGGCAAGTGGTTTCTCATTGTTAAATGTCTGAATAGTTAATGCTAATAAGAAGAGTCACAAACAGCTGTGGTAGGTAGTTCCCAAAATAGCTGTCAGATGATTAGCAAGCCAACATAGCATAAACTTCTGGCAGTGCTTTGATGGAGAAAGTACAGACAGAAATGTGGAGATTCAGTGCTATTCTCTGTGATTATACAGAGAAATCAATTATATGAGGTCAGAGCTAACAGCCTGCTAAACTGTCATGTGCCAGATACATTTGTTCAAATGTCACCATTTTTGATCCTCCGGTGGCATTTGACTTTCCCACAAGCTGGAAAGTTTTCTTTCCTCCAAATGCCACACTACACGCACAGTATGTAATGTATCATAATGCTATAAGCAACCAGGGGAATCTAAGCCAGGGTTCGTAATTTTACAACCAAGCATTGAAGCTATCAAGCAACCAGGCTTGAGAAAGAGCGCCTCAGTTCTATCCTTGGTAAAATCAATATTTGTGATAGTTCACGCACGACCAGTAGTGTAGTCACAAATCCAGAAGTGCAAAGTCCCTCCACAAGACTTACACAAACACACTTTTGGTCCTGAATTTACATACATGCATGTGCTCCTAATTATGAATTAGCTACAACTAATGGGAGAGAGTTATAATTAGAGGCTCTGTTTTTTTGTTGTCCACAGTTCTCAGTACTGACCTTAGTAACCAAACACCTCTCAGTGGAGGCCAGTATTATGGAGTCCTTTGGAAGGACTCCTTGCCCCAGCTGCTCATCTCATACTCAACTGGAGTAGCAATTGGTGACACAGACACTTCTGTCTCCAGTCTCCCTTTTGTAGTGGCATTCCCTGTGCCCCCACATGCAAGTTAATAATGTTGAGGAGCACCATGCCCAGGACTGAGCCTTGTGGTATCCCGCTTGTTGCCTCCTTCCAATTTGAGAAGGAACTATTGATAAGCACTGTATGAGTACAGTTCCGTAACCAATGGTGTATCTACACAATAGTTATTCTATCTAGCCCACACCAAGTTAGCTTGCTAATAACAATATCAAAAGGTTTGCTGAAGTCACAATATAGGTATATTCTTCTCGCAAATTCCTTTTCATATCAGTAGTAGTGGGGGCATAAATTTAAAAATTAATTGCAATTTTTTTTCAAAAAATGCTAATTTTTCAGTTTGTATTCTTCTGAATCCATAATCCTACAAATATGAATCAATGAATTTTAGCAGTTTATGATTTGTTAATTTGTCATTCCACTATAAAATGGTCCTCAAGGCACCTAGAGGCACCAACATTTCAGGGAAATTTCAGTGACTCTCCTCTACTATCTCTCCAGATTTGGTAAAGACTGGGCTCCCCAAGCCAGTTTCTAAAGGATACTATTCTGGGGGCCACTTTGTGAGTGTAAAGATCAGATGTCTGAAACCCATTCTTCACCAAACTGAAGCAGATTTGTAGATTAGAGTTGGGGGAAACTTCTCTGCAATTTTGGTGTCTGTATATGCTTGGGGGGCACATTCCTGTGGGGGATTTTTGGGATGCATAATGCAGACACTACTGAACTCAAACCTCACTAAACACATAGGGATTATAGAGGAGAGTCAGGGGAAGCTTCCCGGTGGTTTTGTTTTCTCTAGGTTCCTTGGATGCCATTTTATAGGGGTTTAAATTTAAAAAAGAATCAACAAAACTATTCATTGATTTGTCAAATAAAAGGTCATACATTCATTATTCATGACTCATTGACCTTGATGAACAATGAATAAAAATAAATCACTCTTCTTCTGATTTGTGCCCATCTCTAATCAACATTAATCAAAGAGTCCTCTAACTGCTTTAAATTGGCACACTTTTCCTCTTTGCTAGCAAAATTATGAGGAGACAGCAAATTAGAAGCAAAGAAAGACAAAAGTGGTAGAAATAATAATCTGGTTAATGGAAATCAAGTATCACAGTAGAGAAGCTCTTTCTGAAGCCATTTTATACTTTCCTCCAAAGATAGATTCAGGACTGAAATAGCTATTTATGGGTTCCCAGCAACTGTAGTTGCATTCTCATCTTAGGTTTCCCATATGGCAGTTTTCCAGATACTCCATTTTTTACAGCACTGCAGCTAGAATCCATAGGCTGAAGTCCAGTTGCTTAGTAACATAAAAACACCCAATGGAAGAAAATTACATCAGATTAAGAAACCTCTGTAGACTTTGACCAAAAGTCTGTTGCATAATTCGAGCAGCATTGTAAGTTTGGATTCCTTCCTTCCCAGTAAATAAAGAGTCCCTGAAATGTTCACCAAGTCTCCATTGGCTTAAATTAATAGACACAATTATTCCCAGCATGAAGAGGAACAAGTTGTACTGCATTCCCTTTTGGTGTCCAAGATCAGAATCTTCTCAAGAAGAGAAGGAAGAAGAGGAGGAGAAGGAAGAAGAGGAGAAGGAAGAGGAGAACATTTGAACTGCAGAGCTGGAAAGAACCCTAAGGATAACTGAGTTCATCTCCCCTCAAGGAGACACCATCGGGAATCAAACTCCCAGCCTCTGGCTCTGCAGCCAGAGATTGAAGTCACTGAGGTATCCAGCAGTTCAGAAGAACAACACTAAGTAATAATAATAGGGGCAATCTCAGTTCAGCACTGACATGGTTAAGGATTCAAATCCAGACTTTCAGTTGTTAATTCTTTTGAGATGTAAATCCTCACTAATTTTGGAAAGATGTAACTTGAACAAACTGAAACAAAGTTTCCCCCTTGCCCTGAAATGGCCTAGCCACAGTTTCTGGAAGTCCTACAGATACCATCACTGGATGTGTCAGCAGAAGCTACAAAAGATTCAGTGTGTTGATATTATTTGTTTGCTTGTTTACAGACCAGTTGTCACGTGCACATGTATTCTGCTGCCACCATGGAACTTATTTCTTTTTAGGACCAAGTGGGGTATTTGAAATCATGGAGTCTCATAGTCTTTTCTTTCAAAACAAATAAGAATGATTTACTGTAGTATAAAGAATAAAAAAATCATGCTTTTTGGTATTGACAAGTTACTAATTTTATATTAAGCATGTAACATACTTTTCAAGTTAAACTTTCATATCTTTCACATAACAAGTCCCTATAATCCAGGGGTGTCCAAACTTTTTGCAAGAAGGGCAAGATTTGGCGAGGTGAAAATGTGTGGGGGCCGGCCATTCAGCTGCATTTGGCTCCCAGGCCGGACTTTGGACAAGTCTGTATAACATGCAAGGAGGAAAGGAGGATGCTGTAGCAAATGAGCTGGGGGTGGGTAGGCTGGGAATGTGGCTGGGTGGTGGTGGACAGAGGCATGGAGGGCAGGCAAAACATAAAGCCGCAAGCTGATGCCTCCATCCGGTATGGGGAAGGGCCAGCTGGTGGGGATAGATGACAGGCTGAGCAGGTGGGGAAAAGAGGCCGCGGGCCACTCAGAATTTGTAAATGGGCCGCATTTGGCCCCCGGAACTGACTTTGGACATCCCTGCTATAATCCCTAAGTCTACACCTTCTCTTTACATCTGCTAGACCTGCTCTCTGGTTCTCTGAATTCTTGCATAGGGACATATATCTAATGACTCCACCCACAACAACTCCTAGTGGAGCATGCAAAAGAAGATCCTTCCAGCATTCTAAATAATAAATATTCATGAATCAGGGTGAACACCACACCAGCCTTCTGCCAATTAGCTAGATTCTTGCTTGTAAATTTCTCTTCATATCAACATTTGTCAAAGCCATTCTTCTTTTCACAAGAATGAAGAAAAAGACAACAATTAAAATCATAGAAGTGAGATTTCAACACATACACCATAAAATGCATCATTGCCAACCTCTCACCTTTCCTCTTCATTAAGCAAACCTCAAACTGTTCTTCATCATTCTTTAGAGGAGGAAAGTTTCAGTTCTGTCTTTCTACTTTAAAAGGATCCAGTGTGTTTTATACAATTAAAAGACAGTATTTAACGCTAACTACAGTAAGTATAAAAATATTTGAAAGGATTAAAAAATACCAAACTAAAAAATCAGTAAACAAAAGAACACCAACAACAAATTCAAAGCACTAATGCACAGCAATCAATTTTTTTAAAAACCCACTCAGGCAGCCAGTCACTGAGAGGAAGTTTGCCTGAAGGGGATGAGGGGGGCAGAATCTTTGGCTGCTTGTGGAATGACAGCAAATTTTACCTATATTACATGTATGTCCATAATTCTAGATTGTGCAGAGCTCCAAAAGGGAGGGAGGGAAGGAGGAAAAGGGGGGGCTTAGATAGGTTTGGAATATTCCCTGGAAGGTTGATGTACAGCTACACCCTTGGAAACAACTGGTGAAGAATTCTTTCTTGAAAGAAGACCTGGATAAACCTTTAAATGTCTGCTCAAGTGAAAACTGTAAAGAAGAATTCCTGCCCCCCCCACCTTCCAAGTATTTATTTATTTATTTATTTTTATATTTCTATACCGCACCAATTTCCCAGAAGGGAACTCTGGGCGGTTCACATAAAAACACAAAAAGTCCACAAAATAGTAATAGTAAATAAAATGGCAATAATAAAATAAAGGGGGAAATACCCCATAACAATTAGATGATAGGCAAGAGGCGGAGGACAACTGAGAATGGGTACAAACCACAAGACAAGGAAAAATGATACAAACTCTAGCGATTGCCAAAGGCATCCCTAAACAGCCAGGTTTTAACAGCTTTTTTAAAAGGATGCCAGGGAAGGAGCCTGGCGTATCTCGCTCGGTAGTTTATTCCAGATAGCTGGGCCGGCCACCAAGAAGGCCCGTTTATGCGTAGCTACCCTATGGGCCTCACTGGGGGTGGCCACCCGGATTGAGAGAGCAACCTTAACTCTAACCCTAACCATAACCATAACCCTATAACTTCATTAGATAAAATAAAGGAGCATTTAGATATATTTAAATGCTACTTGGGCAAACATCATTAGCAAATCACTAAACTCCAAAAAGTCTAGATGGTGTGACACAGGTAATGGACTGCTAGGAACAGAACAGAGTCCTTGTTCTTCTGTCCACACTTTCTTAACCCTGATTTCAAACAATCATGATTTTTTAAATGTGTGAACCTCAAATTGTGAGCTGAAGAACAGCTTCCCATACTTAAAAGAAATACAAATAAGGGTGGTAATGGAATAATGGAAGTGCCATTGTTTTGTTTGTTTAACTTTTCTCATGTTCTCATTCACAGTTCTGTTATGTTTCCACAGTAACGTGAGTGTTTATTTAAAAACTAAAAAGATGTATTTAACTGCATATTTTAAAATCTATTTCGATTTGTTTTGCCTCTCAGTATGTTGGGTGGGTATGTGGGTGTCTTTGCTGGAAGCAGAGAGAAATAAGTTTTCTAAATTGCCGGGAGCAGAAAACATTCTAAAAACTGTGAAGCTGATGATCCGCTAAGCCACACATTAATTTAAAAGGTATGAATCAGGTCATTTTCTAAATCCATCTGGAAACACTGAATTCCTCCAGCACCCCTTCTGCAAAGACTCCCTCTTCCAATCTCAAGGGTCTTCTGGGGTTGTTTTCTCCAACACAGCCTGTTGACCATGAATGTTTCACAGAAACCAGAGCTGGTAAGCAAAGGCTGACATTTGACATCCTGCAATCTGAAAGGCATGAAAACAAAACAAAACAAAACAAAAACTCCAGGGGACTGAAACTTTGTGATTCTTCTCAATAATTATCTTAATCTGTAACTTGTATGCTTACCCACTGTGACAGAATCACAATAAAGAGAACAATGCACTGCTTTCTTTTTGACATTTTAGACCATAATTGCTATTCATATACTGTAATTTGTTGGGTGTCACATATCATCAAGTCATCTTCAGCTCTCTCTCAGATTTTATACAAAAGAAGAAATTTATTAGCATGTTTTCAAATGTATTCCCAGGTGCCAAAAGTAATTTAGTTTTGTAGATTCATTTGCTTGTTTTAGCATATAGAATTTAAGTTGTCCTGTGTCAAATTCAACTGTTAAGAAAACTGTACATACCCAGAGCTCTTTTATATTCACATTATTTCAAAACAGAAGCTGCACCATGGCCACGCTAAGAAATGGGCATCATGTTCAATGAGTGCTGAAAACACACAAGTGAACAACACAAAAGCAGCGTGGTACTTCAGATTTGCCCACAGCATCTCTGGAAATATTGTCAAATCTCCTCAGTGGAGGATGATTTTGCTGACAATAGTCATCAATGCAGAAGAAGCCCAGCCATTGAGGTCAAGCAGATATGTCCAAAATGTCATATAATTGGGTAACAAACATGGGCACACTTAATACAACCTTGTGCTACCCAAACACTAGGTCAGATTATTGGTTTCAATTTATAGCCAAAAATTATCTCCTTCATACTCCTCAGTAGAAAAGACATTAAAAAATCACTTCAACACAGTCACTAATCAGGTTGGGTCTTCTTAGATTCTGATAGCAAATAAAATCAGTTGTGTTCAGGGCGGTGTGGTATATTTCCTGAGATACACGTACAGGAGCACTGGTTTGAATTTCTTCAAAAGGAAAATGTTATGCATACCCTAAACCTAAATACTGATTGGAAACGTAAAACAGAAAGGCACTAAGGCACTCATTCCTTGTTGCATACAAGAATTCCCTAATATAGGAAAGCATCACCAGTGACCTCTCCAGAGACTAAAGGTGCAGCAGAGTGACAGATGGCATGGCCATAAATTACTGACTCAAGTTGACGGGTCATGTTCGGGAGCTCTTGCTATTACCAGTTAGGCAGCTAGGTGTGGGTAGAAGTGTAGATGCTGTAGGCTTCTCTGTCACCAGCATATGTGGCTGTTGCTGAGATGCAAAGCAAGTATCCTTCTCCAATGCAATAATTATGTCCAACTCATTCATGTCTGCACCTGTGTCAGCCATTCTAGTGCTTGATTTTTCTCAGCAAAACTGCTCCTCTGGCAGAATTCTTCACTGCCAATTCTGATCCATTCAACTAACATATTTGTCTGGCACCGATGTAGCTGGTACTCCACCAGCATATGTGTGTTGATAGGGAGAACCTTTCACTGAGTCCTATAGCCCTTTGAACAGCGGACATTCTACATAAAGTCATATCCTGAACAGAGAACATTTTGTTTTTGTTTATTGTGACTATTCAGAAGCAGCTTAGAATATTAAAACTTTAAAATTCATTATCACTTTTAATGTACCTAAAATAGGTGTGAGACATGTGTGAAACCAGGACGTTTTTCTTTCTGTAGCAGTAATTTTCTTTCCAAATGTTCTCAGCACCCACATTTTAAATGGTTGAAGCCTCAGTTCCTGATGGAAAAATATGTTTAAAAATCCACCACTTAAAGATTATCCGTGAATTCAAAATAATTTCACAAGCACTTCATGTAGCTGGATAGTCTAAATTTTAGCCAAGGCTTCTGGAACCCTATATCCCACTGCTGGATGAAACTACAGTCATCAGTTAGTATTTCGAGGACTGATACCAATGTTAGATTATCTTTATCATGGTAAACTGAGTAATTAATTAGTAATAATAATTGTGTGCCGTCAAGTCAGTTCTAACTTAAAATGACCCTTTCCAGAGTTTTCTAGGCATAGAGCAGTGATGGCCAAACTTTGGCCCTCCAGATGTTTTGGACCACAACTCCTACCACCCTTTGCCATTGGCAATACAGGCATGGAATTCTGGGAGTTGTTGTCTAAAACATCTGGAGGGCCGAAGTTTGGCCACCACTGGCATAGAGTATGAAGAATTGTTTAATCACTCAATTCCTCTAGGCCCCTGGGACAGTGCAGCTTGACCGAGGCCACATAGGTTAGCTCTTTAGGGTTGCATGGTGGGGAATTGAACTCCTGATTTCTGCCTCCACAACCAGGTACACCACTCACTGAGCTATCCAGTCAGCCCATTGCCATATTCTTTTCCAAGGATAAGATGATCTCCCCCCCCCAAAAAAAAGGGCTAGACTAAAAATTGAGGGTCATCTTTTGCATGAAAGTAAACCAAGGCGATGACCCCCCAGGGCGCACTTTGGAAAACAAGTGATACCTCCATGCTAACCAGGAGGGCTTGTGAAGCGCAGGCACCCTTCAGGTGAAGAATGCAAGCCACTTCTTTCCAAGCCATGGTGAGTGGAAGCTGGAGAGAGGGGGAAAGGGAGGGCGGCAGCAGCAGCGAAGATGCTCCTTGCCTGAGTCTTTCCAGCTCAACAGCCTCTTCCAGTGCTTCTCTTCCCCACCTCCCTCATGCAATTCAAGCCCCACATCTCCCCCACCCTTCCCTCAATCTGGGCAAGGGATCCCTTCTCTCTTGCTCACTTTTATCCTCCAGAAGTTACACATTGCTCTGGTGCCCTCCCACGCTCCTGATTTCCCACACTTTCCCTGGGGCTTACCTCTTATTGCTTCCTCCCTGAAATGGGATCTTCCTTTGGTAAGAGGATCTTGTTCCCCATTCATTTGATTTCACCCTCAAACTCATCTCCCCATCTCCATGGCTTTACTCCACCACTGCTCCTGGTCCCCAGATCTTTGTGAGAAAGGGTTGGGTACTAGGACTGAGGTACTTTTTATGTTTAAAATATTGATTTCTTAATTTTGGGGGAAAATGAGGGTTTTCTTCTACATGCCAGCATTTTCTGGATGAAAAAAATACAGTAATTAGACATAACTTGGTAGATCATATGTCATGGGTGGTCTAATTTTGGATTTCTTGCATTGGCAGAACACTGGTCTGAAGGACTCTTGAGGAACCTTCCAACTTTTCAGCTCTGGGATTCTAGATTACATCTGCTAGTAGTATATATCCACATAAGATGTGAGTTTAACCATCCTGAAGAGTTTTCAGATGCTGTTCCTGATGTCTTAGTATTCAATTGAGACTGAGTACATCTCTTTACATCTATTTTAGAGGGCGAAGATATACCAGATTCATGGAAATCATCTCATACAACATTGATTCCTAAAGAAGGGAAACCCAGAGACCTGATACAGAACTACAGGCCAATTGCTCTCCTAAATGTGGATTATAAAATATTTGCAACTATTTTGGCAAATAGATGGCGGACGATTTTACCACCTCTGATATCACCCGATCAAAACGGTTTTCTTCCAAAAAGACGCCTCCAACCCAACATCAGAACTTTCCTAGACGCGTTGGAGTACTATGAATGTCACCCTGAGAAGCAAGTAGCCTTCGCATTTAGTGACGCTGAGAAAGCATTCGACAATGTATCTTGGTCTTTACTCAAAACCCAGTTGGATTATTTATAGTGTGGCCACAGAATGCTACGAGCTATAGAACAAATTTACTCTGCCCAAAACACTAGGATTGTAGTTAATGGCTACCTTACAGACACAGTCAAGATACATAAAGGTACCAGGCAAGGATGCCCTCTCTCTCCCTTGCTGTTTATTTTAATTTTAGAATTACTACTCCATGTTATAAGAAATACCCCAGGTATTCAAGGTCTACAAAGCAAAGGAGAAGTCTATAAGTTGCAAGCCTTCATGGATGATTTGTTGGTTATTATGGAGGACCCACAGACCTCCCTTCCAGAACTACTAAAGATCTTGGAGGCCTATTCAAAAATTTCAGGATTAAAGGTTAATAGAGAAAAAACATTGTTGTTCACAAAAAATACGACCCCACTTGTGATTGGAAAATTGGTTAACCAGTCGGGGTTCCAACATGCTAGTAAGGCAAAATATCTGGGTATTATTGTATCCAATCGTTGTAACACTTTACTTAAAGATAACTATGTTAATGGTATAAAAGCAATCAAAGCTGACCTGGAAACCTGGTCAAGACTTCAGTTATCTTTAATGGGCAGAATTGCTGCATTTAAAATGACTGTTTTACCTAAATTGCTCTTTTTATTTCAATGTTTACCTATATTACCTAACTTTAAGATTATTTCACACTTGGAAAAAAGTATCCGTGTGTTTATATGCAAAAGAAAAAAGCAAGGATTAGAAATGTCTATTTACAGGACAGAACTAAAACTGGTGGTTTTGCCCTGCCCAACTTGGTGCTGTACTATAAAGCTGCTGCTATGTCTTGGATCAAAGACTGGATTTTGATGACAAATAATAGAATACTGCAGCTTGAGAGTCACGATTTGGACAGAGGTTGGCATCATTACATATGGTATAAAGGTAATATACCCACCCTTTTCAAAAAGCATTGGATAAGGAATGCCTTAGTTAAAATATGGTTATCCATAAAAAAAACAGTTTTACTTAAAGCACCAACGTGGTTGTCTCCGTTAGGAGTGATTACCAATCCTCATACAAGTGCAAGCCTTAAATCTCTAACCTACAGACAACTTCTGAATGCTGATTTCTCCTTGAAGTAACTAGAAAAATTAGTATCAGAAGGTTACAAGTTAGACTGGTGGAAATACCAACAAATATACTCACACTTTAAAAATCTCACTAAAGAGGGGGGATTGATGACTAATGACACTCCACTTGATAAAATACTATCTTCTGGTGATTCAAAGCTTCTCAGTAAATTCTATAGTAATTTGTTAAATGAAAAAATGATTGATACACTGGTCAAAGATACTATGATAAGGTGGGCAGAAAATTTTGGTTATTCTATCCATTTAAACAAATGGGACACTTTGGAATACAGTTGAACTCTATAAATCTATAGCCTTTAAGAAAAATTGTTACAAGATGCTTTATAGATGGCATTTCCCCCCACCGTTTATCTAAGATGTATAATTGCTCACCCAAATGTTGGAAATGTAAACATGACAGTGGTACCTTTTATCATATGTGGTGGACATGTAAAGAGGCAAAGGCATATTGGATAATGGTAAAATTATTTTTAGAAAGATATTTGCAGATTAAGTTAGAGCTTAGACCAGAATTTTTTCTATTAAATATAGTAGATGTTAATATCTCATATGACCAGAAATATGTACTTCATCATGTAATAGTTGCTGCAAGGATACTGTATGCAAAATTTTGGAAACAACCAGAAGTGCCAACAGAGAGAAACTTCCACGAAAAGATAAGAGAATGTATTGAAATCGACAGACTCTCTGGTTTTCTAAAGGGAGACTACGATGAGATTTCTCAGAAAAGATGGCAAGAAGTAACAAACTTATTAGTATTGATATTATTTGGTGATTTGTGAACATGTTAAACCGCTATTTTTAGCTTGATATACTAAATGTAATTTTATAGTGTATTTCCTCCCCCTCCACCACACCCTCCCTCCTCTGCCCCCCCAAAACCCAATAAAATTACTTAAATGCCAAAAAAAGAGAGACTGAGTATCCTTCTAACAGTAACATCTTGTTATTGCTGTTCTAAAATTGTTGTCCTTCCAGCCTTCTGCAGCAATGTCATAAGATTTGTGTTTCTAGGTTATACAAACCCTGGAGATATGATTGTTCATATATTTCCTTATTTATATGTTGGTTTAATATTTTAATGTAGCTTTTAGTCATGATTCACAGTGCCGGGACACAAGAGTATCCAAGGTGTTCTATTACCACCTGATTTAATGTCTGCCAGGCTAATAAACATTTCCACATGTCAGGACTGCAGCAGGCCTTGAAAGGGATAGCTAATAAATTTCAGGTCCCTCTGGTGGAGGAGAAAACAGAAAGCCGAACTCAATTATCATGATTAGAGATGGGCACGAATTAAAAAAATGGTGTTTCGTTTGTCGTTTGTCGTTGAGAGGTCCATTTCATTTCATTTCCGTTTTTCATGAATTTTTTGGAAAAATTTCATTTTTGTTTTTTGTTTTTCATTTCTACCCGCTTCTGGCATGATTTTTAAAGCATTTCCATGTGTGGGCATCCCCCAACACCCCAGACCAGAGGGAAAACACTAAAAAAATTGGTGCTGGCAGAGACACAATATAGACTAGGTTCGCAGGGAGGCTGCAAAGGCTGCAGCAGGCATTGCCCAGGGTGCAAGGCAGCCACAGAGTGACTGCACTGCAGGGCAGGGGAGGGTACTCAGCGAGAGGTATACACACACACACACACAGGAAGGCTGCAGGTTTGAAGCTAGAGTTGCAGAGACAGCAATCCCACCCTAACTCCCATCGGAGACTGCAAGGAGGACGGGGGCTGCCAGAGCTTTTTATGCCCTCTGTGGCTGCCAGACCTGCCCAGTCTGCCACCTGGGCATGCTATTGGTTGAAGTTGTCCAAGAATTTACATGATCCCATCACATGGCTTGCCTCCATGTTGTGGCTGGAGTGGCGACATCCATTTTATTTATTTATTTATTTATTTTTATTTCATCCCCACTACCCAAAGGTCTCTGGGCGGAAATCAAGAAAAAAACAGTTAAAAACATCAAACAACAATAAATAATTAAAACAACAATAAAAACCTTAAAGGGAAAAGAAAAATACATCGCAATGGGAGAAGAAAAAACAAACGTTTTAAGGACCCCAACCCCCTGGTAGGTAATAATTTCAAATAATTATCACATTATTGCTGAGTTTTTACGGGTGTCCAGGGCGTTTTAATACCCAAGAAATCAATATTAGGCATCTGGGAGCCATTTTGGGTCCCCTAACTCCCCTTAAAGGAAAAAAATACAGCAATCTGAGAAAAGACATAAATGCACGTTTTAAGGACCCCCCTGGTAGGTATTATCAGACAGTATAAATAATTATCCCTGTGTTTTTATGGATGTCCAGGGCATTTTTTAACATTTAAAACAGCTCATTTCATTGCACGTCGCCATTAACGAAAAAGAAATGCAACAAACCCAATTTTCGTGGTTCTGTTCATTTTGTTCCATTTTCATCACAATTTTAGTTAGTTGTTTCATTACGTAACAGAACAAATAACGAATAATGGAAACGAAAAAATTTCATTTCGTGCCCATCTCTGTTCTATAGCACTGGCTGGCATAGGAGGATTTCACCTATGTCACTTATTATATTGCATTACTAGAGTAAATAAAATGTTTAGTGTTCCTTCCTTTACAAGCCAAGATACATTCAGAATGCCATTATGAGATGTACTGTATATGGGAAGTGCACATGGCAGCAGTGGTCATTACTATTCTTTTTCTTAAGCATTTGCCAATCAGAATAAAAAACATGCCTACTTCATGCATTACCTCTCTGTTGGACATATCTAGAAATATAAATCTTCCCATATTTTATTCTTAGAGAAAAGGATGAAAAATTGCACTATCCTTTTCCTTGCTGGGAAGAACTGTGAATAATGTTTTGACACATTAGAATTTTTCTTTTTGTCAAGAATCATGTTCCTTTTTTTGGGGGGGGAGGCAAATTGTGGAATTTGCACACATACAGAGTCTCAGGATTTATCCTTGCTACCAGATGTTCTTATTGGGGTTCAGCTTCAGCTTGTCCACCAACTACAAGTCCCTAACCCTAAACCAGTGGTGGTAAACCTTCAGCACTCCAGATGTTTTAGACCACAATTCCTGCAGTCCTTTTTCACTGGCAATACAGGCTTGTAATTCTGGGAGTTGTGGTCCAAAACATCTGGAGTGCCAAAGGTTCACCACCACTGACCTAGACTCTGGGCCAACAGCTTCTTTGTTTAGAAATTTGAAGCACTAGATAAATTGCAGTTTTCTCAGCAGCTATCTAATCTTTCTGTGGCTGTGTGTTTAAGTGTATATGCATTGCTCCTCACACAAAAAGACAGTAGAGTTAGTTTATGTAAAGTAAAGAGACCTTGATGGAATGTGGCAAAGGTGTAAGTTGCTTTGTCTTACTCTTGACTGGAGATAAGGAATTTCACTGGGCTTTAAAATTCACTATCACCACTTCTCATTGCATTGAGGCCATCTAAACAAACAAGAGCAAGGGTGTCCAATGAACTGGAGGGCATCCAATGAAACTGCATTCTTAAAAATACTAAAAATGCCTTCCTCGACCTTCATGTACAGCTAACCTAATCCTGCACATCCTGGACACCAGATAGATTCTATGAATTGAACATGCAAGAAGTCCTAAAGATGCTCTGAACAAGGAGGGAGTATGACCCACATGTTGCGGTTGAGTCCAGTAATTGCCTCCTTTTGGCAAGAAACAATGGAATGCATTAACTTTGTAGTTAAAACAGCTCTAGGCTGTTCTGGATTTACCTCACTGCTTAAAATTTCTGCCAGCAGAATGGAACATTAGCAATGAACATGGCCTGTGCTAAATGCTAAATGCACCGGTCCATACATAAACATTGGACAGAAGTCTTGATGGATCTCAACATAAAATACATGGCAGCATAAACAGGAGGGAGGAGGGCAAAATATATATCAGAATGTATGGACCACCTTCCTAGAATTTTTCAGTGACTGATCTAGATAGATTTAGGACTGAGAAACCTGCTTGCCTGGTGTCACCTTCCACGTCCCCTCTAATTTATTTTCCTGCCTTGTCACTGTGCTTGCCTCTTGTGTGTGTTGTATGGTTGTAGCATAAGTGAGCTGAAGGATATTGAGATAGTCATAGTTGTAAGTATATGTATTAGTTTACCTTGAAGAATGAGGGAGGGAAAGTGTGTGTGTGTGTGTGTGTGTGTGTGTGTGTGTGTGTGTGTGTGTGTGTGTGTGTGTGTGTGTGTGTGAGAGAGAGAGAGAGAGAGAGAGAGAGAGAGAGAGAGAGAGAGAGAGAGAGATCCATTGCTGGGACCTGATGCAGTCGACAAGATGCTTGAATCAGTCTATTCCACCACATGTATGCTTGGCCCTTGATTGATTAAGTTCTATTGGGGTGGATTGACTGGTTGGGTCCAACAGATGGCAAATGCCATTACAGCAGGGGATATTTTCATATTTTTCATTGGAACAATTTTACAGAGTGGTACTGAGAGACTTCTGCTGTTCCACATGGCAATTAAGCTATGCAGTCCTGCAAAGTTCCATTCTATCTCCCAGGCTTTTTAATATCTATATGAAACTGTTGAGAGAGGTCATAAGGAGTTTTGGTTTGGATGACATTAAACTCTACTTCTTATCATCAGAGTTGCAGGTGCTGGACCAGTGTCTAGAGGCTGTAATGGACTGGATGAAGGCCAGTAATCCTAACAAGATGGAAGTTCTGTGTTCTTGTTTGTTTGTTTGTTTGTTTGTTGGGGGGTCTCAGGTTAAGGAGATGGGCAGGAGACCTGTTCTGGATACTGTCAATACTTTCCCAAAGGAATAATTGCAGAGTCTCGGGATTAAACCTTGTTACCAGTGGCTCATCTGAGCTCAGTTGTTGAGTATCTGGGTTCAGCTTTAGCTTGTCCACCAACTACAAATCCACATGCACCATTCCTGGACAGGGACAACCTGATCACAGTAGTCCATGCCCTGGTAATTTCCCAATGAGACTACTGCAATACATTCTAAATGGCGATAGCTTTGAACATGACGCAGATGCTGCAGCAGGTGTAGTATTACCAGCAGCTAGAATGCTAAAAGAAGAATTCTTCATAACATATATGACTCAGGTTCTGTAAGAGTTGCACTGGTTGCTCTTGGACTTCTGGTCTGAGTTCCAAGTGTTGACAATAATCTACAAAGTCTTAAATGGCTTGAGACCTGAGCATTTCAAGGTGCTCTTCTGCTGATATAAATCTGGTTGATTATTGAAATTGCAGAGGAGGTCCTACTCCATGTTCCCCCAATGAGAATTGCTCATTATTTCGAGATGGGAGTAATGCTTTCTTGGCCGTGGCACCCTAACTGTGAAATGCTGTCCATTTGGAGGCTTGCCTAACGTTGGCATTGATATCATTTTAATGTCAAGTCTAAACATGTTTATTTATTAAAACCTTTGGGGGTTGAGGATCTTGGCCTGCACACACTTTAATTATGGTGTTTTAACTATTTAGTTGTAATGTTTTATATAACTCCGTAACGTTCCCTGAAATATTGTGCTATGAAGCAGACTATAAAGGTTTTAAATAAAGTAAAATAAAATAAAATAATACTGTAAAAACTTTAAGTTAAAATGTCAAGCTTGTTTTTCTTTCAAGCACAGAGAACAAAAGTGGGAGGAAAAAGGATGTGGTCTATAGGTCTTTATCAAGTATTCATCTGAAGCACACAGTGGGATGTCAAGGATTTTGCAAGAGTTTGAATGAAGCCCTCATGAAGCGTGGACACATTCATTGGAAACAGGTGCAACCGGGCAATTATACCGAAGGCCTTTGGAGAAATGATATCCCTGTGACTTGGCTAATGATAGTAACACTCTTTCTGGGAGTGAAATGTACCTGAACATGGGAACACTGCTTCACACAAATGACCAGTAATGAAATTTGGCACCTATTTGATTTCCAGTTGGATCAGCAGCCATGTGGGTCAAGTGAAGTATGAAAGGGGAACTGCCTCAACAACAAATTATACTCTCCTGAAACATACTACCCTGATTGGTGTGTACATTTATTATACAATATGTCAAGTTAAAATTCTCAGAGGATTTATGAGCATCTGAATATTCATCAAAAGATCTAAAAATATGAATACTATTCCCTTCCTGACACCTCAGTTTTCTCTCCTGAAATATTTTAGTTTGACTCCAATGAAAACATAAATTTCTAAAGAATGAAAAGTTAGAGAAAATGTTGGCACATCAATGTTTCATCCATCAATTACCAATTTAATACAGTTCCCTTTCATGTTGAATACAAATGATATTGTCATTCAGTGGCTGAAATCCTATTGTGTAAGGTATGCAAAGTCATAATGAGCAGGGGAGGGCTCTTTAATTACTGGCAAGGAACAGATTGAAACTTGGCTCAGGCTATACAACAGGATTTTGGCCTATGCATTGTGATATGGAGCGGGGGAGTCAGCGATGTGAATCCTAAATCAGTATTTAAACTAATATCCCAAATACTGTGTGACCTAAAATCATTAACCTTCATATGTGAGTAGAAAAAAATTAAATCAGTCACTCATGCAAGCTATATGTCTTTAGGGCAATGTAAAAACCCCATGACAGTCTGATGAATAATTTTGCACATGAATTACCTACTAATCCTTCTGCTTATAAGAATAGATCATACTGTCACATTTAGTCAGACCATTAATTCATCTTGCCTAGAACTCTGACTTTGAGAGTGGTCAGTACTGGCTACTTCAAAAAGAAAGTTATAGAAAGAAACATGCAGCCAAATCATATTTCTTGACTTGGTGTTCTTACTGTGTGTAAAAAAAAAACGTTGGTTGTTCTTAAAACTGAATGGCACTAGCAATGCACAGTGAAAACCCAAAGGTTCTGTTCCTCAGCTTTAGATTTCACTGCCTTTTTATATGCTTTGAGAGGATGTTCTATTTTTATACAAAACACGATGGGATATTTTAGCATCGCTGCTATCGTTTAGGAAAGATTTACAGCAAGTTAAATGTGTGGCTGTTTTTTTAAGACAACAAGAAACAAAAGGAATCACTGCCATATTCTTTTTGAACACAAGGCAAGCTGCACATCATGGTGGCAAAGCCCTCATACATATGAAGGCCTCTGTGAAGAAGCATTTTGGCTCACACGTTCATAGAGGCATCTTCCAGTTCCTGGAGGCATGCATAAACTGTGCTTCAAATCTCATCACGACAGCTCATTCTGGCACTCCTTGTAGTTCCGTCATGCTCCTGGGCAAGTCATGATACCGGGAGCAGCCAGAAAAACAGGTTGATTCCTTCCAAGTTCTAAAACTACAGAGATATTGCCCACATGTGAGTTGATTCGGAAATAAAGGGCAGAATTATAGCTATGATATGACTTCGGGGGGAAATAATACACAACCCTAGTAGAGAAAGCAAAGGATTGTCTCTGCTGTGATTGCTCTGTTTTATCCCAAACAGAAGACAACATAAGGTTCTTGCTATAATATAATGGGGGTGTTTGAACTCTTGCTCAGCTTGTATGCGTAACAACCAAGGCATGTAGAAAAACCCGAACAACCTCAGTATGTGTAATGACAAGATCTAATAGAAAAGCTCATTTGCTGAGGAAGGCATCTGTCTCCTACAGTTTAAAAGCTCACGGGAAGTAAAGTGACGAGCATAAGATGATATCAGACACAATCTGGCAATTGCTGGCATCTCCACTTATTTCATTGTGCTCAGTATCAGGCATTCAGCAGTGCTTTTAAAAACATATAACCTCCAGTGTGCTATATCCGTAATAACAATACATCTCTTCACAGAATCTGCATGATCTAGAGATCACCATAACTTTCATGAGATATAATAATCTTTGTTTTCTAGAAAAGGAAGGGCATAATTGGTGGATCTGGAGGTCAGTGTTCTTGCCCCCACATGAGCTGATAAAAATAGTAAATTTTCTAGTGGGGGGAGGAAAGACACTTTCCCACTATGTCTCCTGTAAGTAGAGCCAGCCTGCATAGTGTTATTTCTGAGATCTGCTGCTGATTATAATGCTGTGTAGATTTATGTGGTATTATCCCAAAGACCTGGAGACGATGGGGACCACTGAAGTATGTTTCCCCCACAAGTGAAATATTTCAGTTGCCAATTATCATTATTTTGTTAATTTTTCCAGTTCTTTATTTTTAACTCTGGTATCCCCTAGAATTGTGATATCATTTACCTAGGCATTTATTTGTTCTATTATTACTATGCTTGGTTTCTTCTTTTCTTCTTCTTCTTCTTCTTCTTCTTTCTTCTTCTTCTTCTTCTTCTTCTTCTTCTTCTTATTATTATTATTATTATTATTATTATTATTATTATTATTATTATTATTATTATTATTATTATTATTATTATTATTATTATTATTTTATTATTATTAAATCCCATTGGTTGTGGGGTTCACTATTCTTGTTTGGGGTATGTCTGGGTGAATATCATTGTGAAGGATCCAGCACTGTTTGGGATGTCCCCTCAGTCAGGATCTGCTGACCTCTAGGGTGAGACCCTTTTGAGCCAGAGTTTCCTCATTGACACACAAGATATGTCCATACCAATACAGTTGGGTTTCACGCATCTCGTCAGCAATTGGTGCAATACCATACTTTTATTGGATGTCTTCATTGCACACATGATCATTCATCTCTTCTTCTTCTTCTTCTTCTTCTTCTTCTTCTTCTTCTTCTTCTTCTTCTTCATCATCATCATCATCATCATTCATCATCATCATCATCATCATCATCATCACCACTACTACTACTACTACTACTACTACTATGTTAAATAGTAAAGAAGGGGATTTAAAAGGAGAATCACTGCTCCTAGGGGCTTCAAGGAATGGCAATAAATTTTATTTCTGAAGAAAACATATTTTTGATGAGACACAGAAGAGTTAAAGATGAGATTGGAGGCTGCAAAACAGCAATAAGGAACAATACACAGGCCTGTGACTGCACTTTGATCATCCAAAGTTTTAATGTTGAGATCCGTTCTGCAATGTTTATTTTTCATTGAACCTTCCATTTTCAGCAGCAGTTTTGTGATGACTGCAGCTGACTTATTATCATCATGCTTTCATTCAGGGTTAACACCATGGAGGGTTAAGATACCCCATACCCTCACTTTTCCCTCAAATTAAAATTGTTAATTTTAGCGTTGCAATTTGAAATAGATCATCACTGGCCATGATGTTCTGGAACTACAGGTCCTGGTCTGATCTCTGTTAGCAGAAGTGACCTCTGGTAAATGTTTATAGGTAATCCAAGTGAGTGGTCATAAAGGTTCATGATGGAACTAGGACATAGAATATATGATATATGTTTCCAGATCATCAAGACCAGCTGTAGATATGTCATGTGGTTACTGGAATTTACAGAGAATAATTAAATCCAACATGGCAAGAAGAAAATATTTTCTATGAGGACCAGTATAATAAATGTGTACACTGAGCACTGTGTTTGATATTTTTTTTTGTGACTAGAGATGGGCATGAAATGGAATATAGCATTTCATTTTGTTTCATTTCATTTCAATCTCCATTTCGTTTCATTTTGTTAATAATGGATTTTTAAAAAGAACTTTATCATGAAACAAAATGATTCATAAGGCTGTAAATAATGGGGAGCTTTCCTTTTTTTATTTAACAGGGAGCCCACTGCCCTAAATCAAAGACCCTTCTTAAACCTTCCAATCAATTTGCTTTCAAACAAAAAACCCTCTGTAAACAAGCAGGAAACCTAATGGCCAGCTACTGCACCTCAGATCAAGAAGATTGGAGGGATAAGCTCAACAGCTGATTGGTGCAGGGAGGGAGGAAAATATTTTAAAAATAACTCCAACAGTCCTACTTAATCAGGAAAGGAAAACATCTAGTTTAAACTTTGAATCAACTTGCAGACTCAGGCACAGCCAGCAGGGAAGGGAAGGGAAGAGCTCAGCTCCTGGCTAGCTTCAGGCAGATAAAGATAGGAGATAAGCGAGTTCAACAGCTGCGGCACAGAAGGGAAGGAAGGAAAACAAATCTATCAGTTTAAAAATAAACCTCCTGTTCTCAAGATGGCTGGATTAAGAGGCTTCTTACCACTTGAATGAATCATTTTATTTTGGAAACACAAACTGTTTCATTTCATTTCTCGACAACACATTGTTTGCTGTTTCATTTCATTTCATAACGTTTTGTAAGCTTACAAAATGACAAAACAGTGTGTCATTTTTCGTAAGGTGCCCATCCCTAATTGTGACCCTTACACTTCTATTAAAACAGAAGAAATATGTTACATAGTTGCCTACCATGGTAAGTAGAAGATGACTGGTGGGATTTTGAGGAGACCTGCAGAGGCTATGACAGTAGTACACAAAATGTCAGGAAAGCACACAGGGCAAAGGTGTGCTGCCCTTTTGTGTGGCTAGGCAAAGACAAGAGTGAGCAGGCAGGTTGGGGAGTGCCAATCCATCCCTTGAGACTTTGGTCTTAACCTGACTCATGGGAGTCCTTGCTTATGCAAAAGTCTGGCCATTAAAACATTACCCAATCAGATGCATTAGGAGAGGATTCAAAATACATTTTAAAAAAAACCACTCCTCATCCCAGGTCATTTCCCCATTTTATGGTCCCCCATCCCCATTCATAAAAATAGAAACACACACAAGGACCTTAAAATTGTTATTTATTATTGATATAATGCTAACTAGCATTCAAAACAAAACAAAGTTTGTTTGGACAAGAAATACATATCTTGTACAACACCAAGAAGTGGGAGAAAATGAAAACTCTATACAGGAGAAGTGTGCATTAATAAAGCAACGTTTCCGAGAATCTGCCCTATTTTTAACATGAATTACTTAACACTGCCTAAGATTCTAGGACTGTTGAAAGGGATTGAAGATGATTGATGGGCTGAGAAAGGCATAATGATATACAGCACACTTTCAAGTAATCGAGAAACATGCAGTAGAAATGTACAAGGTCACTGTTTAGAAACTTCAGGTTTAATGAAGAAAATGAAGACCAAAGGTATTAATTATATTTTTGAAAGTGACAGAATGAATGAAGTTGTAGCAGCAGGGAACATTAAAGAGATAATGCAACACAGACCTGGGTGTGATTGTTAGGGGTCTTTTTTAGTGGAGAAAAAGAACCATGTGACTACTGCAATTGATTTCCTTGGAAGCCTTTTCTGAAGTGGGAGATTAAGAGGGAACCTAATCAAAGCTGATCATCATTTTGTTAGATTTGATTATGCTACATCATCTATGGATGCACATAAAACAGCCACATCCTCATTGATTTAATCTTAAGAGGTGGAAGCTGATGCCTTGATTTTCTACCCCTAAATCTCCAAGCTTTACTGTAGATAATAATATAAAAGGAGAAGGCCATCAACTATGGTCTTCACAGCTCAGCTGACAGCTCAAACCCAACATCATTCTGCTAATGTAAAGGTCAATCAGGGTAACCAGGAATGTAGGATTGTTCTCTGCCATTCTTTTGAATGTAATGAAATATGCAGTACCAAGATGAGTCCCACCTGAATTAACCTGTACAATACTTTCTGGCCCATAAGAAATGAGAAATGCTGCTTCTTAAGCTCACCACAGAACTCTTTAGGTTCATTGCTTTTCCCTTCAGATATCTTCATGACACAGATCTTTTTCTTTCTTTCTTTCTTTCTTTCTTTCTTTCTTTCTTTCTTTCTTTCTTTCTTTCTTTCTTTCTTTCTTTCTTTCTTTCTTTCTTTCTTTCTTGAACTTTTATATTGCCTATCTAGTGAGTAGCTACTATGGTGATGTACAAACAAGATAAGTAATGTTGTCAAAATCAAATAAATAATATAAGAACAGAACTAATTTAAACATATAGTGCCAAAAATAGAAAAGTCACAGTTAGATTAAAATAAACAATCTGAACAATCCAAACAATCCAGTTTTCACTCCTCATCCCAGGTCATTTCCCCATTTTTATGCCCCCTTCCCATGCATACAAACATAAACACACACAAATACCTTAAAATGTTTATTTATTGTTTATATTTATTTATTTTAATATTTGTATACCACACTTATTTTCCCAAAAAGGAATTCTGGGTGGTTTACATAACATAACATAATAAATCCAAGGAAAATAATAAAAATAATGAAAGAAAACAAAAATACATGACAACAACAAGTAATCAGCAAGAGGCAAAGACAACTGATAACAAACACAAACAACAAACATGGAGACAATGCATACCCTAACAATTGCCGAAGGCATCCCTAAACAGCCAGGTTTTTACAGCTTTTTTAAATGATGCCAGGGAGGGACCCAGGTGTATCTCACTTGGCAGTTTGTTCCAGAGAGCCGGGCCAGCCATCGAGAAAGCCCGATTGGGCGTTGCAACCTTGTGGGCCTCCCTGGCGGTGGCGACCCAGAGCGACAGCATCATAGAGGCTCAGGTGGACCAGGCCACCTCTGACCTTTGGGAGATACGCTCTGCCAGATAATCAGGTACCAAGCCATGGGGGTTTTGTAAACCAAAACCAACACCTTGAACATTATTCGGGAGGCAACGGGCAACCAATGCAGGCAACCCAGAATTGGGGTGATGCAGTCAAATCTGCCCTCACAAACCACCAATCTGGCTGGCACATTCTGAACCTGCTGGAGTCGCCGGACAAAGGTCATAGGAAGCCCCAAGTAGAAAGCATTACAATAATCTATCCTCGACATGACCAGTGCCTGCACAATCTTCTTCGGGGAGTCCCCACTGAGGTAGGGTTGAATCTGGGTGATAAGCCTAAGATGGTAAAAGGCCGACCTGGACATGGCAGCCCCCTGGGACTCCAGGGACAGTGCTGGATCCAGGACAACACCCAGACTCCTCACTCTATCCACCAGATGGAGGACAGTCCCATCCAGACTATTGTTATTTACTCCTGAAAGGTGAGAAATAAAAATGAATAAACATATCAGGGGAGGGAGAGATGCAAAGGATTTTTTTCTTACCTTCCACAGCATCCTTTTTTGTCTCCAACTACAGCTTGGGGAATATCTAAAAAGGTAATTTTACCAGTCTATGCCTGTGAATGAGGGAAGGTATGAAATACATAATGCAGTTATACTGATTTTCTGATCTACTGTCTCAGCTAAACAAGTCAAACAATTTATGGAGTAGTGCAGTGAACCTGGCTATCCTCACAGTGATGTTTTCAATGAAGGCTTATTTATTGGCCAAGTGTTAAAACTACTTTCATTGATTGATATAGACAGTTTTCTTTTATTTGGAGCCTATATTTATGAAAAATAAAACCTCAGTCACTGCTCCCTCTTTTCATTTTGCAATATGAAACAGCAGCACTTTGTCACTTTATATGTTTTGGCTTCTTTCCTTCTTTCAAGCCACAACAAAAATGATTTAAACACTTATCCTGGCAGGGAAACTTTTCATTGCTAGGCAGCTTAAGGTATATTGAAATATAATTTTAGCTAACTGACAAAAAAGGGCTTTCAATAGTTAGTCTTCAGTCCCATTGTGTTGGCCTTTAGCAACAGGATGAAGGAGACATGATTATTACTCAGGAAATAGTTAGCTTCCTCAAAAGAGAGGGAGGGAGGGGGAGGGGGAGAGGTGATCTACCATATATAAACTTATGCTATATACCATAAAGCAGTATAGTAAGCTGAGATGCATGTAAGAACAGAAGTGGCCAGATCCCAAGCAAAATGCTGTGCAGTGGGAAGTAGCACCAAGTCAATGGCACTACAGGAAATCTGACTTGTCCTACATCTCCTCTAAAGGACACATGACCTGACCTGCATCTCTTAAGGTGGCCTGCTCCTTGAGGTGTGGTGGAAGTGACTTGTCTCATTACTTGCATATTGAAGTCAGATTCAGCTTCCAGGTGTTCTACTTCTGAACATGCACAGCAGTGGAGGAGACTATCTTAGAAGATAGAGGGTGTTGCTTCTTGGAGGTTTTTAAATTAAGGCATGGGAGGCATCTGCTAGGAAGGTTTTAGTCATGGGTTATGTGTGTAAGCAGCGGGTTGGAATAGATGGCAAATGTGATCTCTTCTAACTCTCTGGAGATAATCCTATTACTGATGTCCCCTGCTGCAAATCAAATGGTGTAAATTGCAGTGGTGAATTACCCCAGAATTTGGAGAAGTCAGGAACTGTATGTCTTCTCACATAACATTGGTGTAACTTGGAGTGCAATGAGAAATGCAAGTGCTGACTTTGTAACTAGCAGCCAATTTGCCACAGTGTTTTATGTCATTTGACTTGCAGCAATAGGTCAGCAACCCTTTGGCCCTTAGGTTTAAAAAAGAGAGGGAGGGGCCATTTCCTCCTTTTCTTCAGACAGAAAAAGTGTTAGGTGGTTTTACTGTTATGGATATGAAAGAAGGAATGGAGGAAATTAGGAACAGCAAAGGTCAGATAATTTTTCCATTATGGATCTCTTTACTTGTGTGTTGTAGCAGATTATGCATTCTTAACCGAGTTAGAATCAGATCATGGAGGTAAAATGATAAGAAAAAAATATAGTTTGGCCTTCTATTATTAAAAGCATGCTTAGAAATTATCCCTGGATCTTCTCTGATTCTAGTTCTAATTCTTGCAGTGAGCAATACCCTGATGTCAATTTCTTTTAGCAAGCTATTTCTGAGCTTCTGAGCCCTAGTGGGGAGAGGGTCTTCCCAACCCACCAACACTGTAGGTTCCCATATGAAGGGCTTCCATCTTGTCTGGATTCAGTTCAGTCTTTTTTTAGTCAATTTGCCTCCCATCCATTTCAGCATAGCCTCCAGTCAGTGCTCAAGGAATGGGACAGCATCCACTGCAGATGGTGGAAAGAGCTGTGTATTATCAATGTACTGATGACAAAAAGCTTCAAAACTCCAGATGGCCCATCCCAAAAGCATCATATAGATATTAAAGACTATTGCTGAGATGATCAACAATTGACAGATTCACATATTGGAAATCATCTCATCAAATTGCACTCTCTGGGGATGGTCCTTCAGGAAGGACTAGAGTCAAGCCAAAGTGAGGCCACTGATCCCCAACCTGGAAAGCTTCCCCAGGAAGATACTATGGTTGATGGTATCAAAAGCCAGTCAGAGATAAAGGAACAACAAAGACAGGTTGCCCCCATCAGTCTCTCTTAGGAGATCATCTTGTAGGGCAAACAATGCTGCTTCCATGTCATGACACAGCTGAACCTGGACTGGAATGGATTGAGGGCAGCAGTCTCACCCAAGAGCATATGAACCTGGTCATCCACCACCCTGTCCACAACCTTGCTTTAAAAAAAAAGGGCTGGTTAAAAAACTGGGCTACACTTTATTAACTCATAACATAATATCAGTACCATAACACTAAGAGGGGCCTAGCTTAATGCATCTCATTGGTTGGAACCCCAGGATCTCCCAGGACCCCTCCAATCAGGAAGCTTAGAGCGAGTCACTCCCCCTGGTGGCACAGTCTGCTAGACTGCACCTTCTGGGTCAGTAAATTTGTGTACCATCCCCGGGCCCTGAAGTTTCACTAGTGGTTGCTCCAGGCCCAGAGAGGCATCCCTGTGCATCCTCCCCTGATGCTGTAATCTCATGATCCGCAGTGTCCTGGGGTTGGATGGCCTAGAAACGAATAATTTATTTCTGACTCACCAGATGCCTTATCACTCCTTCCCGCAACCAGTGTGACCTATTGAAAGAATCCCTGAGTTACACCACCAAGCACCAGTGTGGGATAGGTAAAAAATTCCCGCTTTTAACCAGCCAGTCCTGGGAACGGGTTAAAAATTCCTATCTGACCCCACAAGGTGACCAGTTAGACTCAGACTAGTGCCAAGATGGGGAATGCTTGAGCAGCAAAAGGCTTAATCAGGGGAGGAGTCCTGTGATATACAGGCCTCCCTCCCTCCCCTCACACTCATTCATGCAATAAGGTAAACCGGCTCCATGTGCTGAAGTCACCCAGCCATGGAGCCACCCTTTGTAGTATTTTCTAATTTATTTATTTATTTTTAGACTTGTCAACCACCTGATTTTCCCCCGTGCAACAGACACTAAGGCTGCCTTCTTTGGAATCTGATCATGGGGGAACATGGTATGCCAAGACAATCCCAAGACCTTCCCTGGTCCCAGTTGACATGTGAAGGGCCTGTAGACCTGATATTGCCACAGCAGAAAGCCTGGCAGCTGCCAGAGTTTTATAAACTATTGGTACTCCTTTCCCCCCACTATCAACCCATTTGATCATTTACAGAATAACCATTTACACAAAACAATGGTTGGAATCTAATAGTAAGTCACAACTAGAGTAGGCCCATTGAATTCATGGGGTTTAATAAGTCAAGACTCATGTAAATGCCATTTTTTCCAGCGTGGCTATTCTAGTTGCAACTTACTATTGGATTTCAGTTATTCTTTTTATTAAAAATATTCTATAAAATTACAGTAATGCAAGAAACTGGAGGTTCAAAAGCTGAAACTGATCTGATCTGTTTAGTACTAAACTTTAGCAAATACGCCCAGAATTATCATGTTCATTAACTAAATGTGTATGTTGCTTTCTGTTTTCTCTAAAAAGCACACCAAGTATTCTTGGTAAATTTAATTCTTTTCAAATTTCCTGAAGGAAAATATCTTTGTCCCAGATGGAATTCCCTAGTTTTTGAGCCAGAATATACTATAGTGATTGCCTCAGAGAAGATAGCTTTTCCTTTCCCTGAGCTTTCTGCAGTAATTACAGTACATAGCATAACTTTTATTATGCCTGTCTTTTTGTACTTTGCCTTTTCAGCTGACTCAAAGTAATTTGCTGGCCCAGGCAAATAATATTAGGGTACCACCACCACCACCTCTCCACCCACTCTACTCCAGGTACAGAAGGTGACCATATTTGGCACAGAAACTTATTTTAATAGTGCCAACTGGACAACATCATCCATCAAACCTGAGGTGATGTAGGGGAAATGAAATGAGCAGCCCATGTGGAATCAACAGCTCCTTCTGCTTTGCACTTTTCCTCTACCCCATCATCTAGCATTTGAGGCAATATTCCCAGTTCCCAAATACAAGGGTTGCCTGCTGCCTGTTTCTTTGAATTCAAATAAGCCATATTTGCTTAATATGAAGGAAGCAACTCTGGATTGGCAATTCCCTCCACATCTTCTTTAAAAACTGTTTTATGGCTCTTAGTGCTGGTCCAGTGGTCAGATGAAGCAGAAAGCACTAATGGACCAGATATGTCAAATGTTTATTTGAGAATGCACAGATAGTGTTGGTTCTTGATTGGGAAGCGTATCTATCACTGTGCTACCTTTAGTAAAAATAATTTAAAAAACCATTAGAAGACATCATCATTTACTATATATTAAAAAAATAAAACAATATTTTGGCAATGTTAATTAATTCACACCTTTCTTTATATCTAATGTTGTTCTAGACATGGATAAAAATTGTGTGACCTGCAAACTCTTATTCTTTGATGGAAAGGCAACAAACTTCTTTGTGGAAAAATGTGTTCAGGAGGTTACCCTATCAGTCTGTGAAGAGCGAATGATACTGGGTGTATTGCAATGTGAATGATATTAACTAAAACAACAACAAGAAAGTAGTTACAGAGCTCCAAAATATTCAGCAATGAAACCTATTTTATTGTTCTCAAGGGCCAAAGTTTACCATTCATTAAGGCTTTCTTTTGTGTGAAACCATATAGATTTTTCACAAGAAACAAGTTTCAATGTTTTACCTTTTTTAATTCCAGCATTCCAAGAAAGGAGCTTTAATAAATGTGAGGACAACTAGCAGAGAGTCTGTGAAGATTGTCAGTCATCCAGGTGAGTTTATCATATAAACAGCTCTGACAGCTTTGTCAGTCTGAGGAAAGCTAGTTGTGAGTCCTCCATTTTATAGTTCACTTTGACCTCATGTCATCCTGGTCTGAAATAGGCTCATAAGATGAACAGTGGCCTGAGGAGGAGCCTTGTTGCACAGTGGTTAAATGCTGTAGTGCAGCTAAAACTGTGCTCTGACTTGGGGTTCAATCCCAGGTAGGAGGCTCATGGTTGACTCAGCCTTCCATCCTTCCAAGGTCGGTAAAATGAATACCCAGCTTGCTGGGGGGGGGGCAATGTGTAGCCTGCATACTGTAACATTCCCAGAAGTGCAAGCTGGATTTCAAAGGGGTAGAGCAGTGGTTCTCAGCCTGTGGATCTCCAGAAGTTCCTGGACTGCAACTCCCAGAAACCCCTTCCAGCACAGTGAGTGGTGGAGGCTTCTGGGAGTTGCAGTCTAGGAACATCTGGGGACCCACAGGTTGAGAACCACTGGGGTAGAGGAACTAGATATCAAATTGCCAATATGTGCTGGATTATAGAGAAAGCCAGAGAGTTCCAGAAAGACATCTACTTTTGCTTCATTGACTATGCAAAAGCCTTTGACTGTGTGGATCACAACAAACTATGACAAGTCCTTAAAGGAATGGGAGTGCCTGACTAAAGCAAAAGCAAAGTGTTCTGCTTATATACCGCCCCATACCACTACAAGTAGTCTCTGGGCAGTTTACAATTTTAATTACAGTGTGCAGGCTACACATTGCCCCCCCCCCCAGCAAGCTGCATACTCATTTTACCGACCTCGGAAGGATGGAAGGCTGAGTGAACCTTGAGCCTGCTACCAGGGATTGAACCCATGTTGTGAGCACAGTTTTACCTGCAGTACAGGCATTTAACCACTGCACCACAAGGCATTTAACCACTGTGTGGCTGCCTACCTTATCTGTTTCCTAAGAAATCTATATGTGGGACAAGCAGCAACAGTCAGAACTGGATATGGAACAACTGACTGGTTTAAAAATGGGAAAGGAGTACGACAAGGCTGTATACTGTCACCTTGCCTATTTAGCTTATATGCAGAGTGCATCATGCGAAAGGCAGGTCTGGATGAATCACAAGCTGGAGTTAAGATTGCCAGAAGAAATATCAAGATGGAAGACTGGTATAATGAACTTTGGGATATAGCTATAAACGATAAACTCTCCTGCAGTTTAAAGGTTAAAAGAAATGAAAAAGACATTTTCTACGATATCTGGGGTAAATTTTTAGATTATGTACTAGTCGAAGGAAAAGGGAAAGAGTCCACGAATATCTCACAACAATTCTGGAGAAGAGAACTTTAAGAAGACTACTAGAAGAATAGAAGATGGAGCAACGAATAAGAATGTATGGATGGACCCGTGGGATGGGGGTGCACTTATATTGTTTGTTGAACTTTCATTTTTATGTCGTTGTATGTAGTTTAAAATTTAATAAAAAAACATTTAAAAAAAAAAGAAGAAATATCAACAACCTCAGATACACACTCTGATATACTAGTCAGATAGCAGAAAGTGAGAACGAATTAAAGAACGTCTTAATGAGGGTGAAAAATGAGAATAAAAAATGAGCTGAAACTCAACATCAAAAAAACTAAGATCATGGCCACTGGTCCCACCATCTCCTGGCAAATAGAAGGGGAAGAAATGGAGACAAAGACAGAGTTTATTTTCTTGGGTTCATTGATAACTGCAGATGGTGACTGCAGCAATGAAATTAAAAGACACCTGCTTCTTGGGAGGAAAGCGATGACAAACTTAGGCAGCATTTTAAGGAGCAGAGACATCACTTTACCAACAAAGGTCAGGATAGTCAAAGCTATGGTTTTTCCAGTAGTGATGTATGGAAGTGAGAGCTGGACCATAAAGAAGGCTAATCACCACAGGATCAACACTTTTGAGCTGTGGTGCTGGAGGACCTGGACTGCAAGGAGATCAAACCTATCCATCCTGAAAGAAATCAACCTTGAATGTTCACTGGAAGGACAGGTTTTGAAGCTGAGGCTCTAGTACTTTGGACACCTCATGAGGAGAGTGGATTCCTTGGAAAAGTCCCAGATGTTGGGAAAGATTGAAGGCAAAGGGAAAAGGGAACAGCAGAGAATGAGATGGTTGGATGGTGTCATCAATGTAACCAACATGGATTTGACCAAACTCCAGGAGGCAGTAGAAGACAGGAGGGCCTGGTGTGCTCTCGTCCATGGGGTTAGGAAGAGTCAGACATAACTTAGGGCATTTATACACGACCCCTAAACTCCAGGGCAAATGGCTCGCAGCTCCGGAGCTTAAAAATGTTTCCCCACCAGCTCCGGAGTTTACAGGAAATTAGGTGCAACCACGCCCATTTTAGAGCGTCCCAGCGCACCTTTCAAGTACCTGCTCTTTGGAAGTCAAAATTCCTTGATGCGGTGTAATGATAGTGAGTGCGGGGCTCTCCTTGCTTCTGTTTGTTGTTGTTTTGGCTCCCGCCTCTTTAAGAGCTACTTTACAGAGAGTGGAATGTTGCCGGCAAGAGCCAGAGGCAGAACAGAGGTGAGCCACGATCTGTTCTTCCTTTTCTTCTTCTCCCTCCCCTCACGCAGCCAGCAGCCAGGAAGTGCGGAGGGGTGGGGACACAGGAAGAGCAACGAACCCCTAAGATCTCTGGTCCGAAATTAAGTGGCCAGCGGATCTTAGGGGTCGTGTGAAAAGGCCCTTAATGACTGAACAACAACAACTCTTCCCCATGCCATGACCCATGCCCCTGCCCCTAATTCAGTTTCCCCCACCTTCTCTGTCTTTGAGCACACAGGCAGATAAGGTTTTATTCACAGCAAACATTCAGTCTAAACTTTGAGGATGGCTGCTTCTTTCTGCTTCCCCTCCTGCCATCTACCCCATTATTCTGCCTTTCTGTGCTTGCTGTGTGTGATTTGCTTTACAAAAGGAAGAGAGCATCATTCACCCTATGGATACCTCTCAAAAAATAAAGCTCAGTGATTTCATAACAGGCTGCCAGGATGTGTTGAGACATCCTATTCTGTTGGGAACAGATAATTTCGTGAGTCTGTTTTACCTCCTTAACATGTACAATGGTTGATGATATTCTTAGTTCAATCCCTGTTTAGAATTCATTCATGCAATCTCCCCATTCAAATGATTTTTGAGTATCTTATATATTGTTCAACAGAGCAACACCCTCTGCAGGCAACTGTGCCTGATTTTATTTTATTTTATATCTGTGCCAACTTTCTCCCAATTATAGGACATAAGGGGTTCACAAATAATCAAAATACAAACTGGTAAAAACATTAAAAATAATTAAGAATATATTACAATTAGAGCTGCTAAATGATATACAGCACCCAAAATTAAATGCTTCAATGTCCAATTGGCTATTACAAGTTTGCTCCAAGAGTACAGTCTTCACCTGTTGCCAGAAGGACAAGAGCATTTGGTCAACCCATCTTTGCCAAAGAAGGCAACCTGGGAGCAGCCACAAAGAAGGCCCTCCCTTGTGCCCCCATCAGTTGTTCCTGAAAAGGTGGTGGGAATGAGAAAATGTTAAAATGCTGCCCATGTTAAGGAGGTGAAACATCCATCCGTGAAGATCTTTACAGCAGAGAATGCTCATATAGGGTTCATATGGCCTGGACCAAAGCTTTGTTTGGGATTTCTTCACCATAGCTCCCATTTTGAATTCTACCAGGAATGGTGCATAGTCAGTGAAACTGTTGTAACATGAGAGTTATATGCTCTTCATGGTCTTGTAAGAGTCATGTTAATAATCCCACAAATGAAGTTTTATATCTGTTTCCATCCACCTGTATTTTCCTGATGTCTGCAAGTGGTCTGAGCATTTCCACTGAGACAGAAATAGGATCAATTCTTTGTACTTTCAAATTACTCTGTTGCAAAAAGTTACAAGCCACCAGAACCTTCTCCTGTTTTGCTCTTTCAGAACAGCATTAACATTTGGTATATCGAATTATAATAGCATGGACCAAAATGCATTTTCAAGATTTGCCGTGTACGCTCTAATAATGTACCAAGAACACAATCACAGTACATAGGCGGAATACAAGGTTGAGGCTTTTGGAATGACATCTGACAGAATGAATTATAATAGGAGCTTAATGAGTCAATATTCAATTAAGCAAAATAAATGTGGCATGTTCCAACCAAGTAGAGTGCTCAGATCATTGAACAGCTATTCATTGTCGTTCCTAAAGGAAATCAAGTATATTGAGGACTTGGCAAAGTTTTTAGAGACACAAACTGTGTTGCCTGAATGTTTCACATTGCTTCTATGTCTGATGGCTTCTTATTGGCATGTTGAGGCAAGTCTTTGTAAAATACGTAACACAGTTCTTGCAGAAAAGATCTTACCATGCATGAAGACTGTACATATTAAGGAATATGGTGCAGAAATGTTTCAATTTACATCAGCAAACGTGTTTTCTGACTCAAGTCTTATTTGTCATAAAACAACTCAGACATGAAGTGATTCAATTTTCTTTTGTGTTAGCAGCTTTTTATTTTTAGAATTTTGATAGTTAATTGTCATAATACTTTGAATTCTTTTCATAGTGACACATATGCATGGATTCATACATCAATTTCCTTCAATGCAGTTTAAAATAAATATGATATCATGGGTTTGCCAAAAGTTTTTTAAAAAATTGCTTAGGAAAGCAGGGAGAGAAATAAAGATGTTCCTAAAGGGTATTTATTTCCCCAGAGTTCCTTAAAATATATGTCTCAAAAATTCTTGGAAGCTTGCGTTTTGCCAGCTTTTAACAATTGGAAATGCTTAGTGAACTGCTTTATTGTAGAAACTATAGAAACTATTTTACCAATAAACCACATGCTGATAATAAAATATTTTAACTTGGAAATATCTTACACATATTTCATTTATACTATCCTCCTAAAAGTACACCCTGATCTTGCCACTTCATTTGTATCGAGAGATTAGATCTCAAATTGTATATTTAGATTCCCTTGCTCTTTTATCCTGTATATTTCTCCTCCTTGACTTTCATTCAGAGATTTAATCAGGTGTTTGTTAGTAAAGCTATGTTTCAGTGCTTACTTCCAGTTAGGAGTAGGAAAGACTGGAAATTCCTAAATTTAGGTGGTATGTTAGGAAATTTTTGCAAAATCCTATAACAAAAAACAAAGTCCTACATTCTCTCAATGGGTCTATAGGAGATGGGCACGAAATGAAAAAAAAATCGTTCCATTAATCGTTATTTGTTCCGTTATATAATGGAATGAATAACGAAGCCCATAGTAATTTAGGAACGAACCAAACAGAACCAAAACAAATTTGTTCGGTTATGTTTGGTTTGTTCTTCCCCGCTGGCAATGACAGCCCGGCTGTCATTGCTGGTGGAGAGGACTGTCAGAGAGAGCCCCGTTCTTGCCTCACAAGTGGAGGTGGGACTGGGGCTCCCTTCCAGCGATCTCCACTGTGGGTGCAAGACAGCCGGTGCAGCTGTCATCCCGGGCAGAGGAGATTGACTGAAGCTCGGCTGTGGTCTCGCCTCTATCTCCTCCACCCGGGGTGACAGCCGGCACAGCTGTCATCCCAGAGGAAGGAGATTGGCTGAGCCTGGGCCATGGTCTTGCCTCTGCCCGCGCGGGGAAGCCAAAACCCCCTTCACCCCTCTGTGTGCATGCAGAGGAGTGAAGGGGGAGTCTGAATGGGATTGTCCCCGTGCAGGGAAGCTGAAACCCTCCTTCACCCCTCTGCACTCATAGGGGTGAAGGGGGTGTCAAAGGGATCTTCCCCGCCCGAGTAACAAAAACAAACACCATTTTGGCATTTCGTGCCCATCTCTAGGGTCTATGCTTCCTACCTTTCTCTATATTCTCCCCAAAGAACCATTTTCCTTTCCTTTTCTTTTTCTCATCTTTCCTTTCCTTTCCTTCCCTTTGCTTTCCTTTTCTTGTCTTGTTTTGTATTTTCTTTTTCTGCTCGTTATCACTTAGGGAGCTTATGCTAATTCACCTCCAATTATGTTCCACAGCAAGGCATGGGACAAATTATCTCATTAGGTCTCTTCAAATATTATCTATATGTGAATAGACAGCATACACAGAGGGGAGCACCCTAACCATGCATCCTCCACCACCACTACCCAGTTTTGTCGCCATTCTTTCCAGGGGAACTGGGTGAGTATACGCAAGTCTGAAAAAGAGATGTCCACTGTTTATGTGAGGTCCCAAATTACCCAGCGTACCTGCATGGATAGGAAAGCAGTTCCTCTTTGGACTTTTAACATTCCATCTATAGGAAGGGATTACTACCCTTCCTATACAGTGGGGATGTGTTCTACTCACTGCAGTTCTTCAGTTCTTCCACACTATGCAGAACCACCACACACTGAGTTGACTATACACTTGTGCAGCTGGTTATGCTGTTTTACCAGAGATGACCTCTCCAAAACCTGTTCCAGTATTTGGGGTTGTCTCTGTGGATTCTTCTCACCAGTGCCCCTTGACTCTGTTGGTTTTACTTTAAATAACGTAAAACCTCAGATTGTAGGTTTATCTAATATACTGATAAAACTCCTGGGTAAATCTCCTGCATTCCCTGCTGGCATGTTCCCTCTTTGACTGCTATGGGAAATTTATTCCAACTAATCAAAGAATTTATTTTGGCAAAACAAATTGGTAAGAAGAATAAAAGGATAAATGTCTCGATCAGAATCAGAAGAAAAATATTGTTCAGTGTCATACTACTTCATCACACCTACACACAAGCCACAATAAGCAGACCACTTGACTATAAATAAATAAATAAATAAATAAATAAATAAATAAATAAATAAATAAATAAATAAATAGAGAACCCCTCTGCTTCTGAAACAGACCCTCAAACCAATGGGCATTTCTCACACGCCTGCTCTATTCATTGTTACGATCAGTTATTATTTGGCACATTACATATCATTCCGGCACTCTTTTCATCCATGAAGTCCTAACACACATTCATTCATATAAACAACAGCACATCCATATCACACATTATATACGTGCACAATGCCTACACATAATGTAATCACCCAGGAAGACAATGAAAAGAATAACAGAGGGGTCAGCCTATATTAGTGCTCTCAATCTTTCAATAAATGCATAGTCTTACAGACAGATAATCCCAGAATAACTTAAAGTTTGAAAAGTCATAATAATAATAGTTTTTATTATTATGAAATGTCTTCATATTAATACATCTTTGTATGTATTCATTTATTTCCTCTACAAACACATACACTTGAACCATTTAGGTTGACAGGCGAACTCCAGAAAACGATTTTGTCTGTATCTTGTGTGCCATTTCAAACACAACAGCAAAGAGTCTTTTGGCATTGTAAGGATGAAAAAGTCAGATTTGATGTAAGCCTCCATGGACTCCAGTCACTTCAAGAGCAAATGGGTTGCTGCCCATGAAAACTTCTGCCAAATAAAACCTAATTAGACTTTTCAGATAACCACCAGATTCCTTGTTATTCTTATTTCAACAAGCTGACAGAGCTGCCTCATGGATGTTCATCCTGCTTTGATTGTTGACCAATTGGGTCTGCTGGATAGCTCAATAATTTACATATCTGGCTGCAGAGCCAGAGGTGAGGAATTCAAATCTCCACTGTGCTTCCTTGATAAGGGACAGACTTGATGACCCATAGGTTCCCCTTCAGCTCTGTTGTTCAAAGATGATGATGTTCCTGACAGTATTCTAACAGTTAATTTGCACCCATTCTGTATACAACAAAAGGAACATTGTCAATCCTATATTAAACACAACATTTCTGGCTGAGGACCCATTCGCTTTACTAGAACTTGTCACAATAGAGTACTTCAACATTAGTTTCCTTTCCAGTCTATGTGGTAAAATCCTTCTCTTGGGGGACCTCAATGCCACCGTGTACAATTATGTTTGTCTGTCTTGGCTTGATTTGAGTTCTCTCAGACAACATTCCATGGATTTGTAATCGGTATATGCAATGCCAAGAACAAAATTTAATTAAATATGAATTTATATGAATGCAGAGCAACAGGAGTTTGATCCAAAATACAACAAGGTATTGAAAGACAGACTTATAGGGAGTGCGGAACAGGAAGCGCACTAAGCATTTGAAAACAATTAGCAAAGTAGGTGGCAGATGCCCAAATTGCCATTTAAGTCAAATTGGCATGTCATGTTCAGCAATGAAGTGGGTTGTTTTTCTGGAGAAATATTATTCAATTGATTTGGCAAAAAAAAAAAAAAACCCTGCTAGTTTGGGAACAGAATTGGTTCAACTTAGAAGAATTCCTCTAGTGTTGCAATAAGGCTTAGATAGTAATGCAAGATCATAATACAGTACATTTGGAAATCTGGATGAGGACAACATGGAGAATTTGTTGCACTCCCATGTACTGCGTCATTCTAGCCTTGATTTACATCTGAAAGAAAGCATTCATTTGTCAAGGCAACATTATAAGTAAACTCACTGTGCAATATTGTACACCACGGCTGGTGATCATGATGATTTCTGCTAAGTGTATTCGCAATCATCTTTTAGTTTCATAGTTATCTATGAATACTGAAAATGTATACTGTCTTCCTGGAACAGTGAAATCACATTCCTTACTTAAATGCTTAGGATAAGTACTAAATGTCTACTGTATTTCTTTTTGTAGCAAAGCATTGCACTAAGAATACTGGGGTATTGGTGGCATTCTAGTTTCACAGAAGAACCAAGTGTGCATGCCATCCCTTTCATGTTCTTATAGGTACTGCTGACATTTACCAGGGCAAGTAAACCTTAACCATTTTGAACTGCTTTTCACTACTTCACCGACCACGAAAGTCTAACTTCACAGTCTACAGGACTCATATCACTAGTTTTCGGGCATATGATGACGGGTGGCTGAGCCATACAGTCCCATAGGTAACCTGATCTTATATAGATCAAACCTGATTTATCAACCAGCTTTTGTAATTCAAAATGAACCATTGGATAAAAAAAGGTATCAAAAATGACCTGAGAGAAAATATTTTTTTAGAAATGTGTGTTTTATAGAACATCTCAAATACTATTTTGACACTAATCTTATGCTTTAAATATTGTCACACCCTCCACATTTTCTTCAACAGTTCTCAAAAACTATACAGAAGCTTTAAACCTAGAATCCTTGGATGCAGTTCATCTGGAGACCTTAGCTTTTTTTCTTTTTTTAAAAAAAGTATGCAACTTCTCTAAAATATAAGAAATGATGCATGCACATATACAAACAGAAGAAACGCTATAAAGATAGACCTATAGTAGTCCAAGCAACATTACTACAGGTATCTGCACTGATAATTGTTCACTGCAGTGACCTTCAACAGGAGGAAGTAATGGGGAAACCACATGTACCATAATGTACGTCACCATCCTGCCCAGAGATTCTTAGTTATTGGATTGTGATGAACCCAGTGCAGGCAGCATCTGTTCTTTCCACATGGATCAGAAGAAAAAGAGAATGATCCTTTTGATAGGGCTTCAGGAGCCTTGGTAATCTCTTTATCACACCCTGGATCTTAGCACCAGGGAGGCTGCACATTTCCAGAGACATCCCCTCAGGTCTGCAAATTCCTCTTACCATGACTAGATAGTCACTGCCAATCACCACAGATCTCCTCTTCCAAGCAGTGTTAGGAATCCTTTCACCTTGGAAGTATTCATAAGTGCTTCTCTGCTCTCTAAAGTGGCTGGCCATGTTCCAGTGGCTCTGAACCCTGCAACTATTTTTCCTATTCCAGCACCGAAGGATCACAGGCAGGTTTGTTTGTTTTCTTGGAATTTCCAACTGATCTGTCAACAGAAGGAAATACATAACACAAACCGGGAAAGGCACCAAATTTGCTTTCTCTTCCACTTCTATAGAACGGGCTTATAAAAATCAATACTGGTCTGGCATTGTTGTAAAAGTTAAAATCATTTGTACTCAAATGTTTTGGTGTTGCAGCAGAAAAGTGAAATATCATATTATCCTGTAGGAATGCCAAGTTCCAAGCACCAGCCATTGCTGGCAATTGCACAAGAGGTACTTTGCTTATTCCCAGATAAACCTACTTGGATGGCAGCTGTGTGGTACATTTGTGAGAGAAAGCTGAATGAATTTACCAAAATGGAGAAGAAACTCAGTAAATGAAAAGGCTTCTTGGTGAGGCTGGCAACATGTTTCACAGCAATCAACAAGAATTTTATGCAGAGTTAAAGCAAAAACATTAAAGGCCTTCTGCAAATGCACCTACACAGTCCAGCTTTTTACCACTTGTAGCTTCCCAGCAATCAACAAGGATTTCAATGAAAGTTTCATCAAGAGAAAAGGGCTAACATTAAAGAACTTCTGCACATATGCCTACAAAATGAAGCAGCTGGCTTTGTAATACATGTAGTTTCATAGTGATCAACAACAACTTCAACTCAAATTCCATCAAGATAAGGAAAGGAGAACATTAAAGAATGTCTGTGCATATGTGCATGAATTTTTCTGGAATGTTGACAACACATGTGCAGATTTGCGGACATTTGTTCTGCATTTTGAGCTGCAGATGCATTTTCAGAGGAATAGTTTTGGTGTACAATGAGGGCGTTGCAGAGGAAAGGAGGGACAGTTGGCATCTAACATGAGTCCTGTGAAATATGGAAGCCAGTGCACATAGAGATTCAATGACTGGTAAGCACTCAGAAGCATTGCCAAATGAAAAGAGATTGCTGGGACCTCACACTTAGAACTGGGAGACTTAGCTCAGAGATGGACCTCCTTTCAGGTCAGAATTGGAATCAAACCCAACAATAAGGCAAATTTGTATTTTCCTTGATCAGCACAGTTTTTCTCCCATGTCATGCAGCAGAGGCAAATGACTATACTTTCATGAGGGCTCAGAATTTTAGTTGATATTTTAAAGGAACTATCCAAGATTGACAACTTATTATGGTTAAAGAGATCTGAACCTTAGGTGGTGGTGGTAGTGAAGTTTGGACTACTAAAACCTGGAGTAGACTTCTCGTCTCTCCAAAATGGGAATCACCACCTCCGTTGACAACAGACTTTCTCCTCAGGTACCCAGACATAGGAAGAAAGCTCACAAAATTATTCATTGACATCTATTTAGGATGTCTTAGCTGGATAGAACACCTGAATGAAGAATGGTTAAAGCCCTATGAGGTTTCTTGCCTCTAAGGGCCAGCAAGGAAATGAACACGTCTGATTTTCATAAACTGTGAAAAATCAGTATCTTTACATTTTGAGCACAAAGAAATGAGATTTTCGCCGCTCCATGCCCATGTCTAGCAGCCAGTATGAGGATGAGATAATGCAGATTTAACATTTCAGATCACAGTGTGTTATTACAAACAAGAAATAGTGCACTAGTCTACTGTAGAAGCTTTTATTAATTTTACCATGAGATCCAGATCCTTATTTATTTATTTATTTATTTATTTATTGTATTTATATCCCGCTTAATATCAAAAGATCTCTAAGCGGCTTACAAAGCCACAGTTGGCACAGATAACCACAATTGAACAAACAGACGATACACACAACAAACTAATATAGTTAAAAACCAGATAGTGTTCCTGATACTATCTAATAAAAATCTAATAAAAATATCATTCAGAGACATGGCGATGGCGGGGTAAAAAAAAAAAAAAGGAATAGGAATCAAGAGGTAGGTTTTTAAGGCCTTCCGGAAGGCCAGCAGGGACTCTGCAGAGCGCACTTCAGGAGGGATGGAATTCCAAAGGCTTGAGAATGCCCGGGCCCGAGTACTAGACTTCCGGGCTTCTCGAGGAGTGGCGACCCGCAGCAAGTGCGCTCGCGCCTGCCGAACGGGACGGGCCGAGGTGGTTCGCTGAGCGATACGCTCTGTCAGGTAGTCCGGTCCCAAGCCATGGAGGGTTTTATAAACTAAAACCAAGACCTTGAATCTAATCCGGGCTGCAACGGGCAACCAGTGCAAGCGGGCCAGGACTGGCGTGATGTGATCATACCGACGCACGCCGGCCACCAGCCTGGCCGCCGCATTCTGTACCCGCTGCAGCCGCCGGAGAAGAGTCAAGGGCAACCCCATGTAGAGGGGCGTTACAGTGGTCCAGCCTCGAGATCACCAGTGCTTGGACCACTGTTCTCAGAGAGTTCACGTCGAGGTATCTGGGCGATCCGACGGAGATGGTAATAGGCGGACCTGGTCACCGACGCCACCTGGGATTCCATGGAGAGCGCCGGGTCCAGGAGCACGCCCAGATTCCGCACCCTCTCCGCAAGCTGGAGGGACACTCCCCCCAAACAGGGGAGGGGGCCACCGTACCCCGACAGCGAGCTCCCAAAGAACATAACCTCCGTCTTCTCGGGGTTGAGCTTAAGCCTGTTCGCCCCGGTCCAGGCCAGTACGGCCTCCAGGCACCCATCGAGGACTTCTACAGCTTCCACAGCAGAGGTGGAAAAGGAGAGATAGAGCTGCGTGTCATCAGCGTACTGATGACAGCAGACTCCAAAACTCCTGATGACCCCCGCCAACGGCCTTACGTAGATGTTAAACAGCATGGGGGACAGAGACAACCCCTGTGGAACCCCACAAGGGAGAATCCAAGGGCCGATAACTCCCCCATGCTGAACGACATGCGGCCGGCCCTCCAGGAAGGAACGGAGCCATCTGCGAGCAGAGCCTCCGATCCCAACCTCAGAGAGCCGGTCCAACAGGATACCGTGGTCGATTATCAAAGGCCGCTGACAGATCCAGGAGGACCAACAGGGTAGAGCAACCCCTGTCGGCCGCCCGGATAAGGTCATCTTGCAGGGCGACCAAAGCTGTTTCGGTACCCGACTGGCATGGGTCGAGGCACTGCCGATCCTCCAGGTATGACTGCAGCCGGACCGCCGCCACCCTCTCGATCACCTTGCCCATAAACGGGACGTTGGCGATTGGACGATAGTTTGTTAAATCGTCAACTGCAAGGCCGGGTTTTTTCAAAATGGGCTTAACCACCGTCTCCTTCAGACGGGAGGGAAAACCCCTCACTGAAGGAGGCGGTGGCGATGACAGAAGCCCATTCGGCCATGGTCCTCTGGCAGCTCTAATTAGCCAGGCAGGGCAAGGGTCGAAAGGGGTGGAGGCAGGCCGGCAATGCGCCATAGCCCTGGAGACCTCGACAGCGGAAACAGGCCCAAGCGCATCCAACCGAGGCGATGAAGGCGGACCAGCAACTGGTGATGGCGGGGCGGGACCACTGCAACCGAGTCAAAGCCGCACGGATGGCCTCTATTTTTGTTCGAAAAAAGGCTGCGAACTGCTCGCTACTGAAATCAGTAGGAGGAGGCCTGGCCAGACTAGGATTGCTGAGGTCACGAACCACCCGGAAAAGCTCCGCCTGGCGGTTCGAGGCCTCCGCAATTCTCAGGGAGGTAAAAGATGTTCTAGCCTCCCTTATCGCGATGGTGTAGCGACTAGACTGGGCATCAACAGCAGCCTTACTCAACGCCGTCCGGGTTTTCCTCCAGCTGCGCTCTAGCCTCCTCCTCTCCTGCTTCATTGCCCTAAGCTCCCCGGTGAACCAAGGGGAAGGCCGGGCTCGGCAACGGAGGAGGCGCTTGGGGCGATCCGGTCTATGGTGTGGGCAGCTGTTTCATGCCAAGTGTTAGCCACAACCTCGGCCGGAGCGCCAGTCAAACCACCAGGCAACCCCCCGAAGAGCTCACCGAACCGCTGAGGGTCCATGAGCCTCCGGGGGCGGGCCAAAACAGAGGCCTGAGGGTCCCTGCGGGGAGGGGCCGGAATCGCCAGGGAGAAAGAGAGCAGGTGGTGGTCTGTCCATGACACAGGCAGGGAAACAATGTTCCCCACCTCCAGACACGAGTCCCCGACATGGAGGTAAAAACCAGATCCAGGGTATGACCGGATCTGTGGGTGGGGCATAAAACATGCTGGGACAGACCCATGGAAGCCATGGATTCCATGAACTCCAGGGCAGTACCGGAAAGTCCACCGCCGGCGTGCACGTTGAAGTCACCCACCACCAAAAGGCGCGGGGACTTCAACAGAGCAGCGGCGATGAACTCCGTAAGCTCTGGAAGGGATTGTCCTGGGTTGCGGGAGCTCGGTAACCCAGCACAATGCCAAATCTGTCCCGCTGACCCACCAACAGGTGAAGTACTTCCAACCCCTGGCTAACCAATGTCGAGGCCCTGCTGACATGAAAAGAATCCCTGTTTCCTCCCAACCTTCCCACTCCCTCTACCAAGTACCCGGGCGGACACAGGAGAGCAAGGGAAGCCCCACCCTCCGTGCCCACCCAGGTCTCGGTGATAAACGCCAGGTCGGAGTCGCCATCCGCGATGGAATCATGAATGATGGGGATTTTGTTATGCACCGACCTGGCGTTCAACAGGAGACAGGTAAGATTGGGGGCGCTGGTGGAATGACTCCCGGATACGTGACAGAGAGCCGAGGGGTCAGAACGAGGGACAGGCACAAGTTGCCTGACCCGAGTTCTTCTAGTCTGACGAACCCAACGGCTACAAGCGTACCGCCCACAGCCCGACACCGTTGGTATATGAGCCCCTGCAAACATGGCAATAATGTTGGTCAATAAAAAAAAAAACCTACAACAACAAAGCCCCAGAAACAGTGCAAACAAATAATAACAATACAATACAAATAAGTAATATACAATACAGAGCAAATAATAAAATACAGTGCAAATAATTCAAAGAAAAATAAAATAAACAAATAACAGGAAAGCCTTAGGCTGGAGGGAGATGGTTAAATAATAGGAGCAGGCTAACTGCCAAGGTAAAGATCAGATGCACCTGGGAATGGGGAGAGGGAGGACCATAGGTAGGAGAACTGATTAGCAACAAGATCACAGGTAAAGGGGCAGACAAGATGTAATAATAATGCTAGCCACCCCAGCTAATCTAGGAAGTCAAGACCCCAACCGGTCCCAGACAATATTCTCAATCCCCAAGAACCCCTTAAGCGCCCCATAAAAATGCCCTCCCACCCCCAAAACCCCAGTTTCGACCCCCGGAAAGCAAACAATGGTGGCCGACCTGCCACCCGATAAATCCGAGTCCCACAGGAGGAAAAAGGGAAACATCAACATCTGCTTCTGGTCCGGTGCCCGCACTAAGGCTTGCAGATTAAGGAGTGCAGGCTGAGAGACCCCGATGTTGATGGGTTGGGCACCGGAGGCCGACACGCCACCTGAACCCCCCAACGGCGCTGCCAACGCCGGCGGCCGAGCTGCCGCCCGAGAAAACCTTCCGGCTCCCAGAGATGTAAACTGGGACGCCAGGAAAAGACCAGCCGCAGCAGCAGACCGCACGCAAGCAGCGACCTCCGAGGCAGGCCCGCCATGGTGGAAAAACGACGGACCACAGGTGGAAGAGGGCGGCAGCGACGATTATCCCGGCTGGGAAAAAAAACGGGCAGCAGCCCGCAGATGGAAGGGAGCGGCGGGCTGCTTGCTCACTGCGCCGGCAGTGGTCTCCGGGGCGGGCCCGCCATGATGGAAAGCGGCGGACCGCCGATGGAAAAAGGCGGCGGGCTGCAGCTGGGAGAAAGGGCGGCGGACCGCAGATGGACGAAAGCGGCGGGCTGCTTGCTCTCCGCACTTGCAGTGACCTCCGGGGCAGGCCCGCCATGATGGAAAGCGGCGGGCCGCAGCTGAAAGAAGGCGACAGGCTGCAGATGGGGGACGGGCAGCGGACCGCAGATGGGAGAGAGCGGCAGGCTGCATGCTCTCCACGCCGGCAGTAACCTCCGGGGCAGGTCCGCCATGCTGGAGAACGGCGGACCGCAGATGGGAGAAAGCAGCAATGGCGGTCATCCCGACCGGGAGAAGACAGGCGGCGGGGTGCATGCCCTCCGCGCCGGCAATGGCCTCCATTTCAGGGTCGCAGCTGCAGCGGTCGGCGGCGAACCCCACACGGACAGCCTCGGCGGCAGCCTGGCGGCCTCCTCGAGTTCCCGGCGGCCCCCGGAGCGAATCCTCTGGCGCAAGTCCTCCGTAATGGGGGGTTGGCGAACCGCAGATGGAGGGGGCAGCGGCTGGCCCGCAACGGGGATGCCGAACAGCGAGCCGCTTACGGCAGCAGCGACGACAGGGGCCACAAGACCCGCCGAGAGACAGTGGGAATGGCGGGTTGCTGTCAAAGCTAGCCGCGGTCGCTCAGCTGGTAAGACGCCGAGGGCTAAAACGATGGGAGGGACGCTCGTACCTGTTCGTCGGGAAGATGTTAAAACTCCCTAGGTGGTCTTCAGGCAAGCCCCTTCAGTACCCTTTCCATAGCCCTGGCCGTCCGAGTAAATTAGACAAGAATAAAAACAAAAGTAAAAACGCAAGGCAGCATAGTCAGGAACAGAGAGAGCGGCCGGTATGAGCAGCTGCTGCTGCCGCCCGCCATCCTTGCAGCATTAGTCCTAGAAAAGAGTTCTGATAACTAAATATTTACATTTGTCAATAACTAAAAACAAATGAAAACACAAGAAACACCTTAAAATACTATAAACAAAACTCTTCCTAATATGTTCTTTGAAATTTTAGTTTATTTTTTTCCAGGAATCACATTCTTTTGAGGACTTTCTGATGGTGAAGAATTAACAATCACAGAGCTATGTACCTGAGTTACGAGATAACTAAACTGAAAGAGCCATCCCTTAAGGAGGTGAAGGGGATGGCTTGCAGGAATAGGGCTTTTTCAGCAACTGCCCCCAGACTATGGAATACCCTCCCATATGAGACTCGCCTGGCACCGACGTTGCTAACATTTCGGCGCCAGGTAAAAACCCTCCTGTTCCAAAAGTTTTTTAACTAATGATTGTGGGCCCTGATGGCAATTTTAGTGGTGTGTTTTTAAGGTATCGTATTTATTGCATCTACATGTTTTATTGTTCTAATTTTATTGTATTTTGATGTTTTAACTGTTTATTCTGATTGTGAGCCGCCCAGAGACCTTTGGGTAGTGGGCAGCATACAAACTAAATAAATAAATAAATAAATAAATAAATAAATAAATAAATAAATAAATTCCACATTTACTTTCTTCTGACCAGACAACACATGTTGAATGCAATATACATAGTTTAGGAAAGTCATTCATTGTGACAAGCAGTCACTTTTCATCACATGACAATTTTATTTATTATAAAAGTATAATAAATGTATTATCTTGTTTGATCCTGAGTCACATAACTGCAGTTCCAAGACTTTGGAGACTGTAGGCTCCTGCCGGGCTTGTCCCAGCTTGGGGCCGCTATATCTCCCCAGGAGCCGTTATTTCGGCGTGAAAGAAGAGACCACGTGATTCCTGCGGTGTGCGGGGATCAAAGCCCTTAAAAGGGCAGCCCGCACACCAACCCTCCTCTTTCACGCCGAGCTGCACCCCGCCCTCCCTCCCTTAGTGGTTATGAGAATGAGATAATCTGGTTGCTTTGGGGCCGAATGGGAATTTTTTACTGGTACTGTGACATCACCCCTTTCAGAGACTGAGTTTTCAGAGGCACAACCGAGTTTATTTCAACTTCCCCACTGCTGTGCCACTAAATTGTGATGACACTTGCCTTTTACACACTGAATTGTGTTGGAAATGGTAATGCTGCCACCTTTTATTCACTTGGTAATGCTGCCACCTTTTAAAATCGTTGCCTCATGAATTGGGACAGACTCAGATATAAAATATTGAAGCAATAATGAAATTTATTGAGAAAATGATAAATATAACAATGTCTGAGGATAGTATGCGTTGCCTTTAACATACAATAGATTTAATCAACTCTACAAGCCTCCCTGTCTTTAAAAACTAGTAAACAGTAAAGCCCTCACTGCCTGACAGAACTCAAACAGAGCAGTGCTCTCTTCCAGCACTCACTCTCAAAACCTTCAACTTAACTTAACTCAACTGAACTGCCTCAACTGACTAGGCTCCATCCTTTTTATATCATACCATTCCCCACCCTCCTGCTGGGATTGGCTGATGATTTGTATATTCATTACTCCTGTTTCTAGGGTTTTGTCACAGGTACCAATATTGGCTCCTTGGTACCAGTGTGTTTTCACCCATTCCATTCTCATTGACCATTAGGTAGGGCCACCTGAGTATGCTGGGCGGGTAGTGCAACTAAAAAGGGGCCAAGACTGTGATGTCAAAACTGTAAATGCACCTTGGTCAGTGCACAGGGCAGCTGTACATTAGATAATAAAAAATAATAGCATCTGATAGGTAAACAACCCAGAATGAAAGTAAATTAAAAGATCATAAAGTCACGGAGCTCGAATGGCTGCCCCAAGTAATATCCTGACCTAGTTTTGGCTGGGAGGGCTGCTTTCTTTGAACAGCACCCCCGTACTGGGTCCCATCATGGCATCACACTAAAATAACATCTGTAGGCTAAAATATAAGTTGACTATGTTAGGCCCATCCCTAGGCTCCAACTATTTAGTTACAGTTACAGTTAATAATAAAGTTATTTATAAAGTTAATAATAAAGTTGTGGCCTGATTTAAAACCCAATTATCTGTGTGGACTTGTTATTTCGGGACTGGGGGGGGGACAAAAGATTTATAATAGTATCTTTCTCCACTAAAAGGTATCATTAAATGGCAAGGACATATCTTCCCATGCTTACAGCCTGATGAATAGTCACATGTTTACATGCCTTGCACAACTAATATGACTTTAGTTGAACTTTGGATAAATCAATAAAAAGTGGGCTCAGATAACCTCCAAATGTTCAGTCCATCCTTTATTCCTTATTCTGGTCACAACTCAAGATGAGAAACACTTGTTCCATGAACCATTTGGTAGCTTTGTGAAAATCCATGCTTATAGTACACATTTTATAAATAGCACATAAGATATACATTAATGAGTTAAGATTTGCTTTAAGGATTTTCACACTTAAAATTGTTGCATTTCTTTCACATTGAATTCTTTGAGGTGGCCTCTTTCTTTTTTCTCATTTCTCATTTGCCTGTCTTTTCAGTGTGCAGCCTTGCTCATGTTCCAATGTATGTTTCTGCATTCATGTTTTACCATTCATCAGATGCCCTAAAGAACCCATTCCAAAAGCAACAAAGGGAATCTACTGCAAAAGGAGGCAATGAGAAAAAAAAAGAAAAAAAAACTTATCATTAGAGAATCAGGATGGAAATGTCTCAAGATGTGCCCAGCCACCATCACTATCACCCAGTGCAGGGCACACTTTCAAAATCAAAATGTCCAACCCCCATCTGGCCCACATAGTTTAAAAAAACCCTATCAAGCAATCCCTACACTGAAATATGAACTATAGATAGAAATACACAGTAAAGTAACCAAATCACAATTTTGAAGAAAAAAATCAAACTGGGAAAGCACTTCACAAATGCATAGGGGGATTAGTAAAATAAAAGCACATGCATTAAAAGCACATACTATTTCCCTCCTTCTTAAAAATAAAATAAAACAAAAGCCAAAAACAAATAAACTACAGCACCCAGACTTTGGAACTCCCTCCCTCCCACCAGAGGCCAGGACTGCCTCATCTCTGTTGTATTTCTGGAAACAGGCAAAGAGCTTTCTCTTCAGGCAAGCTTTCCCTGAGTGATGGTCTACCTATTACGTGTCTTTTATTTGAATCTACAGGATCACATAGACTTTGTGTTTATAACTAATTATAAACTTTATGGGTTTACATTGGCATTATGTTTTCAATTATAGTTTCCATCACTCATAACTTTACATGGAACTTTACTCCCCTTTAACTGCTCATGTTCTCTTTGAGCTTTAATGTAATGTTGTCTATTAATGCTGTAAGATGTCCCTCAATTCCCTGTTCTCAATACATGAAAATGTCTCAATTGTACTGGACTGTACATTATCCCTCGTTCTCTAAGCCACCTTGGGTCCTTTTTCCAAGGAAAAAGGTGGGGTAAAAATACTCTAAAATAAATAAAATAAGTAATAAAACTAAAGCAGACGAGGTAATCTTCAAGAATCCTCCCAGTTTGATTGATTTTTCCAAAACTGTTATTTAGCTAATGTATTGTGTATTTATTTAGGGTTAAGAGAACCCAGCTTTAATCTGAATATCACGCAAAAAATTCTAACATTTAGAAGAGTATGGCAATTACCTCAATAGGTCATGAGTGCTCCAACTCTGGAGACATTCCAGAGAGATTTGGACAACCATTTGGCAGATATCCTTTGATGTTTAATTCTACAGGGGTTGGACTTGATTGTTCTGTATGCCCCTTCTAACTTCATTTTTCTCTGATTCTCAATCAGATGGGGAAGGATAGTGACCCAAAAATAATCCCAAAGAGGCACACTAGCAGAGAGAGTATGCCCCCATCTCCCCCCCCCCAAAAAAAAAATAAGAAAAGAGGAAGGGTATATTGAAACAGATAGGCAGGCTGTAAAAACAATATGGATGGCACAAGGAGCTTAACACACAGTCATCCCACAAGGAGTGATTGAAGCAATTATTTGGCATCCATGTCCATTTATAGATTCATAACCCCCCCCCACCAATGTTTTGATTGATGGGCTGCCAATAGCTTCAATGATGCTACTGGATGAAATTCAGAAGCTGGATCATGGCAACTGGACTTTTTTCTTGTTAAGTCAAAATGTTTTGCTACTCATCCAAGTAGCTTTTTCAGTTGCTACTTCGATGAGTAGAGAAACATTTCAACCTAACAAGAGAATAAGTCCCGTTGCCAGGAATCAGTTTCTGTATAACTTCACCTGGATGACTGAGAATCTTCACAGATATATTGGAGGAAATGTTTCTTAGGCAATTTGATAGACAGCAAAGTATGAAAGGCCACCAAAAGGTTACATGGAAGAGAAAACATGAAAGAAGTGCCTGTCTTTCATAAACACAGACTCATTCTTGTTTAGAGGCTATCTTTTTGCATATGCTGAAAAAAAATACAATATTTCATGTAGCTGTTTTATTTGAATAGGCTTTCATAAGTATTCTGTAGTGACTTTTAAAATGGCATCTTGGTATTTTAATTACTGAAAGATATAATTAATACTACTGAAGCCTTAAGATTGTAATCTCAAACCATATAGATAAGATGGGTCCCAGTTTTTTCAGAAAAGGCATCTTCTTGCTACTATTTAAATCGGCAGTGTTTGCACACATACAGAAAACATACTTCTGGCATCCTTAGGTAATTTCTTCCTACATGCCCCTCTCCACATTTATCTAATGCATGGATCTTTTTCACATGGTGCACAAAATACGTGGGTTGATGTACTACGGAAGCATAAAATGCTCTCTATTTAAAAATATTAGATATATGGAATGTTGCCATGTGATGAGAACATCTGCAGGGTATTGTAAGCACAGAACAATTTCATTGCTTCCTCAGTTGTAGAGATAATTGCTGCACCAAGGGTTTCATTATTACTGCACAAGAGTGCAGCAACAATCTTGTGCTGGCAGAGTAAACAAACATTCTACATGTAAATTCTAAAAATGGAGGTTATCCCAAAACAACAAATTATAAATGTATTATCGAAGGGTTTCATGGCTGGGATCCAATAGTTGATGTGAGTTTTTCAGACTGTTTGCCCATGATCTGGAAGCTTCCCCTGATATTACCTGTTGTCCCTGAAATGTTTCCAGCCTGGCCATCCAGGTTGCCATCAATTGCAATTAAAATCCTGATCAAGTGAAGATTTGTGCCTGTAGCCTTTTAGAGTTTCAAAACTTAACTGAACCTTAACTGAACCCCTGAACCTTTACCTAAGAAGGCTGAAAGGGGGGAAATATGACCTTGAACTTTATCCTCTCATGCTATTGTCTTCAGTTTTTGTGCTCCATGTATTTCATGCAGAAAACCAAGATTGTATCTATCATGCTTTGTTTAGCAAATCTCTTCTGATTGTTCAGTTGCATCATTTTTTTTGGGGGGGGAGTTATAAATAATATAAAGACATGTCTTAAAGCATGCATTCATTTTGCATAAGGTTTCTTTCCAAGAAAGATCTAAATGGCATACTTTTTATTCTAGTTCATACAGGTATATAACTATAGTATATAACTATAACTTAATGATATACGTGATATACATATCATCCTTATTTTATATTTGTACACTTTTATGGACTAATTTGATTAAACTAATAGTACATAGGAGTAATCCAGAGAAACCAAGTATTGTATGTATCACTTAACTAGGATATAAAAGAATAAAGCACACCAAGAAAGGGAAAAGACTTTATCCAACACACACACATACTACCATCATACATTTTCTGCACACGTAAAGCAAGCCTAGTCTGTTTATATCTCAGTAACAATAGGAACAATATTATTAATATCAGCTACTAAAAATCACAGTTCCCTTCAAACTTTTTAATTTAAGACAGATCAAATGTATGTGGCCACAGTTTGGATCAAGAGCACTGTGAATTGGCAAAACATTAATCCTTCCCTTCTAATGTGCACAAATAATTTCCCTCCCAAAATGTTTGTTACTAATGCCAACAGGGGCTTCACATTGTGTGTTAGGATCTCAGTGGTTATGATGCTGTTTATCTTCCTCATAAGCAGGTCTCCAGTGTAACAACACACATGTGCACTTCAGCATTGGTGAGCTTTAAGACAAAGCCAGACAGATGTTTAAATTTCTCTACTCTAGGCTCAGCTTCTTTGGAGATGGGAATTGTGATGTACTTTCTCCTCACATGCAGCTGGTTGCTTTGAGACCAGAGATGATTGTCAAATTGAATAACATTTGGGTAGGAATTATGTTTTGTGTATCCCGTCCTGAGAACTTGAGCAGCACTATGGATAATTGATTTGGGGTGATGCCATTTATTATTTATTTATTTGGCTTATATAGCACCCATCTGACAACAAGGTCACTCTGGGTGGTTTGCAACACACAAACACACACACACACACCAGCAAACATTAGTACCAATGAACAAAATAAAAAATACATCAGTAAACATAATAATACCAGGAGACAATTAAATACAATTAAGATATGCAAATAAAAATAATATGGAAGAGTGAAATAAAATTATGGTGGGTATACACTGAAATCATGTTCCAGCCTGCTAGAAGGCCTGCATGAACATCCAAGTCTTCAATGCTCATTTAAAGGAACATAACTGAAGGAGCCAGGCAAATATCACTTTGGAAGTTATTGCATATTGTGTGTGTGTGTGTGTGTGTGTGTGTGTGTGTGTGTGTGTGTGTGTGTGTGTGTGTGTGTGTGTGTGTGTGTGTGTGTGTGTAGCAATAGTTGAAACAGCCCAATTTCTTGGTTACTCCTTTCGGGCTTCTCTCAGTGTTAATGCCCTCAGATGCCTGGCCTGGGATAACTGGGTATTGTGGTCACCATGCTCTGGATCAGATGAAGTCTCTACATCACCCTCAAGGGCAGCCTCACATAAAGAGTAACAATGATGCCATATAATTAGCTTGTCATATCAGGTCAATAGCAAAGGAGAAAATACTGGGCCATGATTGGTGAGCAGCTAAAGCTCCTTCATGGTGGAATAGTGTGTCTAGAACTTCAGATCTTAGACCCCAGAGACTAGAATGATAGCACTCTGTGAGGGTAGCATAGTCCTAGGCCTCACAGTCATTGGGTGAGGAATAATGAACTTGAAAACACTCCTCACATAAGATTTGACTGTGACATTGGACTGTAGGCATGCCAGTATAGCAATGGTGCAGGAAGGCCCACACTTTATGGTTCAAAGAAGGTGTGGTTGGGAAGTGCTGTAGTTCCTTATGGAGCTTCACTGCAACTTTGTATGTGTGAATAATAAAATAATATTGCAGGCCTAGTTTATTCCATCATTGCATTTTATTCCTTTATTTCGGAAGCACAGATAACAGCTACTATGTAGCAGCTGAGGTGGAATTTGTGAAGCCCCTGGGTGGGTGAAATCTGAATTCTTCATATACAGAGCCTTGGTAGGTATCCTGATCCTGCATTCTAACATTGGTGTCAACAAAAATTAAAGGGAGAACTGCATGAAGCTTTATTAATATAATTTGTAGATTGAACCTTAGGATTGGACTAGGAGAACTGGACTGAACTGTAGCAAGTAATTATGTGCAACATTCAGTTTTCTGCCAAATATATGTTCATCATCATCATCATCATCATCATCATCATCATCATCATCATCATCATCATCATCATCATCATCATCATCATCATCATCATCTAACAACTTACTAGCTTCCAGCAACACGAAAATTCAAATATAGGACACTATAGCCTTGGTGTCCTCTCTGCATGAGGCTATTTTTACTTCTGTCAGCAGTGAAAGAAGTGGCCATTCTGTTCCTAGGTGTGGTGGCATATAGGTTTGATATATCACCTATTTTAAGCATCTGCACTGGCAGCTAGTTTGTTTCCTTCTGCAACTCAAGTTTTGGAGTTCACATTGAAAGCCCCAAGAAGAATGAGTTCTGCTTATGTCAAGGAATGGCTCCCTGGCACTTCACACCTTTCCGTGAGGCTCTGCTTTGGACTTCTTTTTTTGGGGGGGGAACTAGATTTCTATTCATAATTTATCCTCTTTTTTAGGCTTCTCAGAGGTAAGCAAAAAAGTATCTAGGCTTTGAAAATTAGTTGAAGTTGTTATTTAGTCTTGCCCTATATTGCTCTCTTCCTGCTGCTATTTTCTTGTCGTTTTACAGGTTGTTTTACAGGCTCCTATATGATTTTATATATAAAACAGAACTTAACAGGGGTTATTTTTTTAGAGAACTTTGTTAGAACTAGTGATGCCTAATTCATCTTGGCCTGATATATGCTCAAATAGAGACACACATTGCTTCCTGATCTGACTCATGTCCCCTTTTGGAGACACTCCAATCAGAGTCTTGCTCGTCTTTTTGTGCTGCTGGAACTCTGTGCAACGCCCTCTCTACGAAAGGGGGAAACACAAATAGTTAGGGCATGGGATGGTGGTGAGGGCTTACACAGTGCATCAGAATGATTTCTGTCAGAATTATCTACCCATGTTCAGCCTAAAGAAACCACAGAAAAAAAGAAAAGTCCCAAACAGCATGTATGGGCTTTGAGGATGACATTGCCACACCAAGCACACAAGAGGAACCGAGAGACAAAAGACAAAGACTAATATCCTAAAACAAAATTCTGACTTAACTATACAAATGCAGACATTCATCAGTGTACATTTGTGCAAAACCCAGGGAATACGCTACACCAACAGAAGTTCCTCACTTCGCACGTCACCCTGAGACCCTCTCTGATGGCTCTGTGTGAAGAAGTCTGGGCTTCTATTGAGCATATCTCCTACTTTGGTGCCAGCTTAGTGTCGCCTTCACACAGTAGTTCTACTTTCTGTTTCCTTTTCCCTGATTCTAATTGGCATCCCATTGCCAGTTTTTACAGTTTAAACCCTGTGAATTCCAGATTTAACATGACGGGTCTTGGAATTAAGTGCCACCAGTATGCAGATGATACCCAGCTCCACCTCCGGATTCTAAGGAAGCTACTATCTCAACTTTACATGCATGTTTAGCTGCATGTAATTTGTCCCATGTGTTATGGGAAAAAAACCCACCAGACAAGATAGAGGTACTCCTGGTCAGTCGAAAGGGAGAACAAGGGATAGGGATGCACCCTATACTGGATGGGGTCACCTTCAAATTGAAAAAACAGGAACACAGCTTGGGCGTGCTCTTGGACTCATCCTTGAGCTTGGGTGCCCAGGTCACTGCTGTGGCCAGGAGCACATTTGCACAATTAAGGCTAGTATGCAACTTACACCCATTTATTGAGAAACCAGCTCTGGCCATGGTGATAAATGCCCTAGTGATGTCCCGGCTAGACTACTGTAATGTGCTGTATGTGGGGCTACCAATGAAAAGCCTCAGGAAACTTTAACGGGTCCAAAATGCAGCAGCCAGACTGCTGACTAGGGTGGGGTACAGAGATCACATTACACCCCTATTAAAGCAGCTCCACTGGTTGCCAATCAGCGACCTTGACCTACAAAGGTAGAATCAGACCTTGACCTACAAAGCACTGTATGACCTGGGTCATAGCTACCTCAAAGATCAAATCTCACAGTATGAACTGACTTGGGTGTTAAGGTCATCAGGAGAGGCCCTTCTCTCCATCCTGCCACCCTCACAGATACTTCTTATAGGAACCCATGCAAGGGCCTTCTTAGCTGCTGCACCCAGACTCTAGAACTCCTGCCCACTAGAGGCCAGGACTGCCTCATCTCTGTTGTCTTGTGTCCCTTTGGGGAGAAAGGCGGCATAAAAATAAAGTTGTTTATTATTATTATTATTATTATTATTATTATTATTATTATTATTATTATTATTATTATTATTATTATTATTATTATTATTATTTGTCCTTCCAGAAACAAGCAAAGACCTTTCTCTTCAGGGAAGCATTTCCTGAATGATGGGCTACCTATTATATATCTTTTATATGAATTTACTGGATCACATAGGATTTGTGTTTATAATTAGAGATGGACACCAAACTCTAAAATAGTGTTTCGTTTTGTTTCATTTTGTTTTATTCAAAATGATTTTTTTTAAAAAATCATTTCATTTTTGTGTTGTTTCATTTTTTCATTTTTAGTGTACTCTCTCTCTCTCTCTCTCTCTCTCTCTGTGTGTGTGTGTGTGTGTGTGTGTGTGTGTGTGTGTGTGTGTGTGTGTGTGTGTGTGTGTGTGTTTTCTTGTATAACTTCCCCGCACTCTATCCAGCATGGGGAAAAGGTCAGATTTGTAGACTTTTTTTTTGCCGCCCCAAGCGCTGGGCCCACATTACAGCTGATCAGTGTTTTATTTAATGGCAGGCCTCCCTGCCGCCTCAGAAGCCCCCTTTGCAGGGGCTGGCCAGCAGCAGTGGCGGTGCTGGCTGGCTGGGAGTCCTCCCCAACATCAGGTTGGGGTAAAACAAAAAACAAAATGGAACGAAATGAAAATTTCCATTTTGTTTCATTTCTTTTTTTTTTTGAAGGCCAGTTTGTTATTTGTAGGTAACAACATGAATAACAAATAACAAAATGATTAAAAATCATTTCATGCCCATCTCTGTTTATAACTAATTATAACCTCATGGGTTTACATTGACCCTATGTTTTCAATGTTAGTTTCCATCACTTATAACTTTACATGGAACTTTACTCTTCTTTAACTGCTCACATTCTCTTGTAGTTTTAATGTAATATTGTCTATCAATGCTGTAAGATGTCCCTCAATTCCCTATTCTCAATACTTGAACATGTCTTAATTGTACTGGACTGTATATTAGCCTTCATTCTGTAAGCCGCATTAGGTCCTTTTTCCATGGATAAAGGTGGGGTAAAAATACTCTAAAATAAATAAATAAATAAATAGTCCCCGTCCCCCCCCCATGAAGATCCTTGGACAAGGGTAATCACTTCAGCAGTTAGCCAGGTTTGATACACATATATGCTGCAGAGCTCCTAAGCATATCAGATTTGGTTCTACATTGAAATCCAAACAGGGACATAGCTGCAGTGATTACCCAACTATCTGATGCCTAATATTGAAAATCCAGTAACCAAACTGATTATTTTACATCCCCCACCTATTCCACAACTACATTTTATTTTGCTTTAATGGGTTTGTACTTTGTTGTTAATGTTCAAACATGAGTGGTTTAAAGTTCATTCTAATTTTCAGTTTATTAATTATTTATCCTTGCGTATGTATGTATTGTTATTGTAAATGGCCCAAAGTGACCTAGTTGCCAGATGGATGGTCAAGAAACTGAATAAATAAATAAATAAATAAATAAATAAATAAATAAATAAATAAATAAATAAATAAAAACAATCCATGTATCAGTTGGGTTTGTTAATCATTGCCTAAATACCAAAGAATCACTCATCCCCATGCATCAGTATGCTTACACATCTCCTTAGCTAGAAAAAAATCATTTTGTGTCTGCAAACCTACTGTCAGCTGCTGAATATTATATACCAAGTTCATTTTATTTCTTTAAATGGAAACAAAGCAGTCACCAATGAAATGTAGATTACTAGGTGTTTAACCTGAATTTACTGTGCCAAGCAAGGCACAGCAAAAGCAGAGATTAACTTACCAGTGTTCATTGGCAGGCTCTCCCCCACTCTTTATTTCTCTCCAAAGACTGCCTGTGCATTCCTGTGCATTTCAACTTTGATCTGCTAATGCTCACCTGCTATGCTGTGATTACATGGATGAACTGCAAAGAGGCCTCCTCAGCTGAATTGTCAAGTTAAGGGCATAATGCTTCTGTTCAAGAACAAATACTTCAATTTAAAATCCACCCGAGTGCTGACTCTATGTACAAAGCGGGTGTTATTTTTGTAAACGGTTGCAAAGCACCATTTGGTGACCTCTGTGTGGGGAAGAAAGTTCTGTTTCAGCTGCGTTTCTCAATGCAGCCATCGCCACTTCCACGACAGGCCTTTCTCATATCAGTAGAAGGGACTGTGATGAGAGTTGCCTTTAAGCCACACACACCCTTGCTGGGGAACAAAATGCTGCTTGTTGCCTATAGCCGAGCTTCCAAATTTTCAAAGAATAACTGCACCAGACCATTGCATGTTTGGGAAAATAAGTTGGCTACAACTTTATTGGTTACAAACACAAACAGTACCCTGGCTGAGTCACTGGGTTGGATCCAACACATCAAGGAGCCCGCCTGCCCCTTGATGGTGCTTCATTCCCCCCAGCTCTCTTTTGGGAACACCCCACAGCAAGTCTTAGTGGTAAGTATCCCTGGGGTGTTGGTACCCATGCACATTATCCCACTGACAGGACCCCTGAGGGGCGTAGACCCCAGTGTTGGCCTGTATCAACAGAAGCTTCCAAAGGCCTCCAGCTTTTCCTTCCTTTACTTTGTCGAGACTTGTTCAGTTGTTTCACCTGAGTACAAGGTACAGTGCTGCTACTTCAACTGCTTGTATCCATCCCAATGCCTGGAAAAATGCCACCGGAGCCAAGCTATGCCCAGTTCCCACCAGAGCACTGCAGCTGCAACCAACCACCAATGGCATCCCTAATGGCTCCCACCAAGTGCTTATTCCTCATCTCCAAGAGGTGCACTCCATCTTCCATGTACATTTCCAGTGACCTGGATGTGACGGCTGGATGCTTTGCCCAGAGCCCCTGCAAGCTGGTTACCAGTCACCCTATGGGCTTCGTGTCCACCCGTCCACCTCCTCTGCAGCAACTGGGACCATACAATGGTCACCTCAGGGTAAGAGTCATAGATTACCTGTAGGGAGGTGGCAATCTCCATTTTCAGGTCAATACCCCTGGAGGAAGTGAGGTCATTCTCCCTGAGCTGGATGACAAGTGATTGTGGGGGAGCCCACTCTTTCAAAGTGCGCCCCCATATGTCTGGTAAAAAGGCACCCCAGCACATTACCCTATTGCCAAACGATGTGTACAGACACGGTCCTCCATTCCCAGCTGGTGTCCCCATGGCGAGCCTTGCACCCATGCTCTAGCCCAATGTATGATGCCGTATGCAAAAATCCAAGTCTGAGGGACTGTGCCTGGGGGCAGAAATAAAAAAGAACTGGTGTTAATGTTGGGGGGATGCCTGATATGCCTTGAATGTCCACCTTCACATTCTCTGAATGCCTTCAGGGGGAGCTTGGGCTGCCTCCTGCAATGTCACTCCAATTTGGAATGAATGAGTCCCGAACTCCTCCAGGGGACAACCTGCCTCCAATAGAACTCTCCGCATAACCCCTGCAAATTGATAGCATGTGAGAGGGGTTCCTCTCTTGTGCATTAAGATATATTCTGGTGAGCAGCCCCTTTTTGCCAGGTATTTTCTCGCCGCACTCATGGGGAAGAATGTAGGGTCATACTGCACCTTTAGAATCACGTGCGACCCCTTGCTCTTTGGTTGGTCTTTGATGACCATAGTCTCAGTATTAATTCCCTTCTCATGAGCATGAGATCCTCCATTTTCAAGGAGTGCATTTCCGTTCCCTTCCATGAGTTCAGCATCAGTTCACCCACTCTTAAGGCCCCAAAGAATGCCAAGGTAAAGGTGCAGACAAACAATCAGGCCTCGTATGAGGACCAACATAAATCTTTGAGTTCAACCAATATTGCCACCAAGATTCCTGTTGTTATGGGCTGGCACCTGTCAGGGAGCAAAGGTAGCTCCACTCCCATCCTCTTGTTGCGTGCCTTATGAGCAGTATGGCACATGAACTATGCCATCCCCCAAGGTCACAGTAAAAAGAAATGGCTGCCAGGTGGGCACACATCTGCCTAGTGGATTTTCCATGGTCCCGGAGAAGGCTTTAAAATGTATTACATCCTTAGGCATTAGTGCGCTGCCCCCTTCTGGTTGCCTTTTCTGGAAAACACCTTGGAAGGCCTCCCATACCACCTTGTAAGTGTGCAGAGTTGCAGTAGCCACCAATCCCTTGGCCCACTTTATCAGTTCTTGGCACCAAGGATCCACAGGTATTCTGGAAATGGTTCTGGGGCATTGTTGGCCTCCACCAATTCCTGAAACCTGTTGATCTGGAAACGAGATAGTGAGTCCACAATGGCGTTATCCAAACCTGAGCATCTCCCTCCAAATTTTGGCCTGGAGTGTGGGCCCACTTCCGCCAAACAGATCTGTTGATTAATCATATCCCCCCCGGTGTCTTTGCAACTGAATGCTGTCCTCCTAAATTCCTCATCGTAACTAATTGAAGCCTCATTGACAGCCTGCTTTCTGGCCAGGAGCACATTCATGAAGTGATTGTTCAGCTGCCAAGCCCTCTCTGGGAAAGCTACCATCACCACTCCCATGTATTGTGTAAAACCACCCATCCAATTGTTGAAGGACTTCTCAGCTGGGGGTGCTTCAAAGTGTCCTGTGATTTGTGCTTTGACCTAACTGTTGTCTGGGCCTTAGCTGCTTTGAGCAGGGTAAAGATGTCCACATAATACCCCTCCAGGATATCCTTTCTGTTCTTTCTGGAGATGTGTCAGCCTGGCAGATTGTCGCCACTAGCAGGTGGCCTCTGGGACATGCCCTGTCCAGCCATCCCACTCCCACCTGTTCCCTGAGCCCTACTAGGCAGCACCCAGCAGGAAAGGCCTGGTGCATTTGCCAGCTCCACCCAATAAACTTTGGTTTGTTCTTCTATATGTTTTAAAATTTTTTTTCTTGGATGAGGCTTTCCACCATTTTCCCTGGGATAAAAGTAATGCTAACCTGCCTGTAGTTGCCTGGGTCCCCACTCCTTCCTTTTTAAAAAATGGTGTGACATCTGTTAGCCTCCAGTCCTCTGGCACTGTGGCCATTTTAAGAGACAAGTTGCATATTATCATTAAGAGATCCCCATTTTCATTTCTCAGTTCCCTAATAACCCTTGGGTGGATGCCATCTGGGCCTGGTGACTTGTTGATCTTCAATTTATCAATTAGTCCTAAAATGTCCTCTCTTTTAACCTGTATTTGATTTACCTAGTAGGTATTTTGGGTTTGTCCTAAGGCTTTGTAATTAGATACATGTTTTAATAAACACTTTGCAACTACTGAATGCAGCATGGCTCATTTTTAAATACTATATAGAGCAGGGGTGTCCAAACTTTTTGCAAGGAGGGCCAGATTTTAGTGAGGTGAAAATGTGTAGGGGCTGAATATTTATCCACATTTGGCCCTTGTGCTGGACTTTGGTCAAGCCTCTAGGACATGCAAGGAGACAGAGAGGACACTGCAGTAATGGGGCTGGGGTGGGTGGGTGGGTAGGCTGTCCGAGTGGCTGGGGTGATGGACAGAGGCAGGGAGGGCAGGCAAACTGTAAAACTGCAAGCTGATGTCTCCATCTGGTATGGGTTGGGGCCAGCTGGCAGGTATGCGTGACAGGCTGAGTAAGTGGGGAGAAGAGGCTGTGGGTCACTCAAAATTTGAAAACAGGCTGCATTTGGCCCCCGGGCCTGACTTTGGACATGCCTGATATAGAAGGTCCAAAGTCCTCTTAAACAACCCAAAGAAAACAAACAAAATTCCTCTTGGTTTTGAAGGTAAGTGTATTTATAATCCCTTTGATATCTGTGACAAGGGCAAAATCCGATGTCAAACAGGTTCAACTGTGTGACAAGTATTCTCTTCCTCCCTTCCTCTGTTCCCACCACCAACACCTTGCATTCCTCAAAAAAGGAAAGGAAAGGAAAGGAAAGGAAAGGAAAGGAAAGGTATTATGAAGAGGTAAAATTATAGCATCATATTGTCCACTAGATGTCCAAGGGAATTGGGGCATCAGTTTTGAGCACAGAGACTACACTGTGGTGTCTATTAGAGATGGGCATGAATCAAAAAGAAAAAAAAAAACTGTTTTGGTTTTTCATTTTTCACTGTGGGTCCGTTTCAGTTCATTTTCATTTTTTGTGAATTTTTTGAAAAAATTTTCTTTCATTTTTTCATTTTTCATTTTTTGTTTTTTGCCCGCTTTTTACGCGATTTAAAGCATTTCCATGCTCAGACATCCCCAATGCCCCAGACCAGAGGGAAAACACTAAAAAAAATGATGCTGGCAGAGACACAGTATAGACTAGGTATGCAGGGAGGCTGCAAAGGCAGTGGCGGGCGTTGCCCAGGGTGCAAGGCAGCTGCAGAGTGACTGCACTGTGGGGCAGGGGAGGGTACTCACTGAAAGGTACGCACGCACACAGGGAGGCTGAAAGAGAAATCTCTTCTTTCTCTCCCCTAAGAGCCAGGCTGCAGCCAGCAGGAACACAGAGACACACACCTGCCTGGCTGGCCTAAAGTAACGAGTCGCAGAGACAGCAATCCCACCCTAACTCCCACCGCAGACTGCAAGGAGGATGGGGGCTGCCAAAGCTTTTTATGCCCATTGTGGCTGCCACACCTACCCAGTCTGCAACCTCAGCATGCTATTGGTTGAAATTGTCCAAGAATTTACATGATCCCAATACACGGCTTGCGTCCATCTTGTGGCTGGAATCCATTTTGTGTCATCCTTAAAGGGAAAAGAAAAAATACATCACAATGGGAGAAAGACAAAAACAAACATTTTAAGGACCTCAACCCCCTGGTAGGTAATAATTTCAAATAATTATCACTGCATTTTTACGGATTTCCAGGGCATTTTAATACCCAAGAAATCAATATTAGATATCTGGGAGCCATTTTGGGTTGATGTCCCCTAACTCCCCTTAAAGGAAAAAATACAGCGATCTGAGAAAAGACATAAATGCACATTTTAAGGACCCCAACCCCCTGGTTGGTATTATCAGGCAGAATAAATAATTATCGTTGGGTTTTTACGGATATTCAGGATGTTTTTTAACATTTAAAAACAGCTCATTTCATTGTGTGTTACCATTAATGAAAACGAAACGTAACGAACCTAATTTTCGTGGTTCTGTTCGGTTTGTTCCAATTTCATCACAATTTTCATTATTCATTTCATTACATAATGAAACAAATAATGAATAATGGAACAATTTTTTTTTGTTTTGTGCCCATCTCTAGTGCCTATAATTGGTGGTGCCATGTGATGATGCAATATCTGCCTATACCTGATGGCATTATACATTTATGATAATAAACCTTTTTGTGGTGTCCTTCCTGACAATAAGGTTTTTTTATTTTTTAAAAAAACCTCTTCATGTTCTATATATATTTCTGCTGTGCCTTAATTCTTATAGTCAGGCTCTGATTTGAAAGTCCTGAAAGAACAGAATTACTAATCTTTCTATTTTTGGCATAAATTCTGCACATACTATTATCATGCATTTTAAAGTTAGGTTTCTTATCCTCTGTATCTTCGTGCCAATAGAAAGTGCAAAATTAGATCTTGCTATATTAAATGGAGAGGGAAAGACTACAGAATGTATCTTGGGAAAACTGCAATCAATATTTGTCTTCTCTTTTCAGAACTGCTCTGTATATGCCATTATTTAATACTACTTCCCTTTCATTTTTCTACAACCAGACATAAGAGGACAAAACAATTTCTATTCTAGACGATTCAATGCCCCAACAATTTTTCTCCCTGCAAAACCATTAGCAGGAACCATTGAGAAGAGCAGAATATATCAGATTATTTCACCCAATCTTCATTTTGATACTGAAATGTTCAATCAAACAGGAGAGGCTACCAAGATGACAGTGCTGTCAGACATCCTCCTGATTCCTAGGCTTTTCAATGCAAATGTGTTCAGCAGTCATTTCTTGTAGATTTTCCAACAGTATGGTAGGACCCTCATACCCACAGGGATTGATTCCAAGACCCCACTGCAGACAATGAAAAACATGGATTTTAGCAAACACTGTTATATTAGCAGATGCTATGCATAGCCCAGTCTCTGGATCCCTTTAGTGGTCAGTTATGGTAATGTTTGTTGGGTCATGGAGGAAGCAATATCCACATTTCATGTATCGACAGAGGCAATAATAGAACACTGGTGTCAGCAGTTAAGAGACAATGATTCAAGTACATAAGAACATAAGAAGAGCCATGCTGGATCAGGCCAAAAGCCCACCTAGTCCAGCTTCCTGTATCTCACAGTGGCCCCACCAGATGCGTCTGGGAGTGCACAAGACTAAATATCTGTCTCCTGATACCACTCCCCTGCATTTGGCCTTTGAAGTACCCCAGTTTTAAGGCTGGAGAGTACACATCTCCATCATGGTTTGTAACCTGTGATGGACTTTTCCTCCAGGAATCTGTCCAATCCACTTTTGAGGGCATCCAGACCAGATGCCATCACCACATCCTGTGGCAGGGAGTTCCACAGACTAACAACATAAGTCTGAGCATGTTCATCCTGAGCCATCATACCATCCTATACCAGGTGGTACTAGTCCTGGTATAAAATTATATCATGTGGAAGGAGCCACCTCACTTCTTTCTTTTACCCCTCATGACTGCTGTTATATTTTCTGACCCATGTGTGTTGCTGCATTGGATGCTGTTTCAATACATGCTATAATGGTGAGTTGCCAGTTGTCTGTATACATTATCTACTTAGTCCTAAAGCTTATGGACTGTGCAACATGTTGTACATACATGTATTTACATACATGTTGTAAACAGAAAATATAAGCATAGAAATAAAATATCTGCCATCATTTGTGCTTCATGTTTATTAGCATCACAAACACAGCATAAAGTACTCTGCATCAATATTAGAAAAATATCAATAGAAAAAAAATATATACAGTTGTCCCCTGCCATTTCATGGTTCATATACTGTGGTCCTGGTATATTGCAGGACCACAGTATATGGAAGTAAGGGCCACTGGGGCAAGCTATGTGGGCCTGTTTGAGGCCACCTGCACTTACCGCAGGCCTGGCACAGCCCCAAGTAGTCATCCAATGGGCTTCCTGGGCCTGTTGGATACCCCAGAAGTGGCTTCCAGCAAACTGGAAGTCACTTCTGAAAAACTGGAAGTGCCTTCTGGATTGCCCAAAATCATATCTGGAGCCTCCAACAGGCTTTCTCGGCCTATCGGAGATCCCAAAAATGGTTTCCAGTGAACCAGAAGTGCCTTCAGGATCATCCAAAACCACTTCTGGAGTCTCCAACAAGCCTGGGAAGCCTGTTGGAGGCCCATTTGGGGGCAACAGCAGGCCTAAGGTAAGTGAAGGAGGGCCCCAGACAGCCCCCCCAGTCCTGATTCGACCCAGCATCCGCATATCACAGATTTTCCTTTATCCCAGGTTGAGTTGGGTCCCTAACCCCCACAAAAATGGTGGATTACTGTTCTCTTTCTCTTTCTCTCTCTCTCTCCCTCCCTCCCCCTCTGTGTGTGTGTGTGTTTTAAAAATATTTTTGATATTTACTGTGTATAAGTGAATCAGCAGATACGGAGCCCACAGGTATTGTATTCAATGTATGGGATAAATACAGAAACAATGGTTTACTGATAACTATGAACATTTGAAGACAGGTGTGAACATGTTTTTCCACACTTCCTCCTTGCAATATTTATGCATATGCAGTATTCTATGGGAACTGACCTAACTATCGGAACAAAATGGCAGCACTGGAAATAACAGTTTTTGCATTGAGCAGTCATTTTATGGATATGATGGCAATTACTCCATTAAGTAGATGGTTCTGATTGCTGAGTGACCACTAGGCTGAACATGTACACATGTGAGGGTTACTGTGTATTGGATACATTAGCATCATTGACAGGGGTAGATGGTCACTTTCTGTATTATTACCAGTTTCAAATCAAGTAACATAGTTATATGCAGAATATAATATTGCTATATAATCGATTACACTACTACCCCTCTTAGTGAAATGAGTATATTCTCCCGATGGATCGCCATTCACTGAACCATTTAGTATTAAAAGATTTTTCCTTCTTGTAAACTGAGCAAAACAATATCCTGTATAATTGCATATTTTATCTTTAGAGGTTTGACATTTTCCCCTCAATGTATAGTCATCTGTATCCAATACCTGATGAAAGTGGGTATATAAATTTTCATCATTAGCACCTAATCGTGCATTGAAATCTCCTGCTATAATAAATATTGCCTTAGGATATAACCATTCAAGTTATTCTACATAATCATCAATTGTACCCCATATATTGTTAATAATATTTTTTAGCATGGTGGGATATATACATTGACTATCAGCAGTGAGAATTCAGAGAACAGAATATGGCAAGCAATTACATATATCCTAGAGGGGGTCACCTGGGATAGTATAGTATTAGATGTTAGAACTAAACTGATATGGTTGGCTTTAAGCTTTGTGGAAACCAGGATCCCAAGGCCTCCCTTAGGATGGCTATGTCTGGAGCTAGGATCAGCTTTTAGTAAATAGCTTGCAAAGCCATCTAGCTCCAGTTCTTCCTTCTCCCAGGTTTCCTGAAAAAGTACTATATCATAATCCCTAATAATTTTTTGAAAGGAAGGATCTGCTACCTTCCCTCGCCAACCTGCAATGTTCCAAGAAAGAAATAAGTAAGCTATATGCTAAACACCTCTGCAACAAGCTAACTGATTGGATTCAAGATGAAAATATTATGGCAGTAGAGCGAGCAGGATTCAGTCAGGGGTGATCCACTACAGATCATTGTTTTGTACTAGATCATCTCATTGATAAATATGTAAAAAAGAAAAGGGGCAGGATGTATGCAGCATTTATTGACCTCAAAGCAGCATTCGATTCCATACCTCGAGTACGATTATGGGAAAAATTAGCCTCTACAACTATAGATAAAAGACTGCTTTTTCTAATCAAATGCCTTTACAATGATACCTGGCTGAGGGTACGCTGCACCGTGGATGGGCATCTAACAGAACCAATGCTATCTAAAAAAAGGGGTAAAGCAAGGGTGTGTTTTAGCTCCAATCCTGTTTAATTTATATGTGAATGATATTGTTGAGCATTTATCATCCCCAACACTCCATGCTCCTAAATTAGCAACTAAACCCATTTCAGCCCTATTATATGCAGATGATGCAGTACTTCTATCTCAAACTAAAGTCGGTCTGAAAAGACAACTAAGGGCATTCTCCAATGCCAGGACCCTGCCTGTCACAGAACCTGATTCTGAGGGGTTAAATGGTGAAGAGCTGCTGGAGGAGCCTTGCAGCTCAAATCAGCTGGGTCTGATGACTCAGCTGAAAACATATCTTCTCCCCCTAGAAGGGCCATGAGCAGGATTCTGCAGAGATGTGCTACCAGGAGGGCTAGGGAAAGGGTCTTTGATGCTAGATGGGAAATCAGGGCAGCAAGCCCTGAGTGCTAGCAGAAGCCTTTCCAGGAGTAAGGGTGTGTTCCCTGCTTTGGGATAAAGCTGGTAAGCTCACCTTGAGGTCTCTGTGGGAGCAACGCGTCATTTGAACTTGCAACCATGTTCCTGTCTGTGACCTTGGCTCTGTTTCCTGATTTCAGACTGACTTCCTGGACCACGGCTTGATCTGTTCCCTTGGGTTTGACATCTGGTTTCCGTGAGATATTCTGGTTTTGACTTGGACTGCTAATTGCTGGGAGTTGGATTCTGTTATTTATCTGGCACTTGATTGTTAGCAACGGACTTGAACTTGCCTGGCTTTCCACTAGAGATCTTGGCAAAGAACTGAACCTTGTTTGTTTGTGTGCTCTGTGTGTGGGGCTTGACATCCAACTACTGTCAGAAGAAACATTTAGAAGTGAATTACAGTAAGACCAAAATAATGGTATTCTCAAAACACTTCAGACTTTCTAAATGGTCCCTGGACGGGCAACCAATTGGACAGGTCAGAGTCTTTAAATACCTAGGCATAGTTTTTCAGTCATCAGCAACCTGGGCAGCTCAGCAAGAACATGTGGTAGAAAAAGCCTCACAAACTATAAAAACCCTGAAACAGTTTTTTATACCAAAGGTCACAATTTCATACCAGCAGCACTGGAAGTGTACAGAGCCAAACCGCTAGCACAGATGCTGTATGGGATTCCAATATGGGCCAATAGAAATCTAAAATCATTCAAAATTGTACAGTCTAAATTTCTTAGACAAATATTTGCTGTACCTAGCTGTGTCCCAAATGCCACAGTAAGGTTGGAAAGTGGCCTCCCCTCTGTGCATACACAGGCTTGGCTCAGGACACTAAATTACTGGTTAAGACTGAACTTAGCTCCTTCTGGTTTGCTTCCTTTTGTCACGAAGGATTCTCATGAGAGTAGATGGATGAAAGATATCAAATCCAAAGTACACTCTTTGGGACTGTCACCCGATCTTCTATTGACCACTGGGTATAGTAAGGTGAGATGTTTAATACAGTAGCGCATACATGATATTGAATATCAAAATAATCTGTCAGTCACCAATAAATTATGTCCCTGGTATGACAACTCAGTGATAAGTCATCCAAAAACAATGGCACAATATCTAAACATGCTAACTGTTCCAAAGTACAGAAAGGCCTTTTCATGTGCACGATTTAATGTCATGCCTTCAGCTATGCTAGAGGGTCACTTTAAAGAAACACCTCTACAAAATTGCACATGTCCATGTGGTGAAGGTGTTGAAACACTTGCCCATGTGTTACTGTTATGTTCCTTTTATAGAGAGGTGCAGCAAGAATTACTTTTCCCCATGTTAGTAAAGAAGCCAGGTCGTTCATCTGATTTTTATATATCATTACTCCTCGGAGACCGAGACAAACAGGTGACACTGCAGACAGCTAAATTTTTAGCAGCAGCAATTAAAATGAGGCCAGCTATGATTTTAAAATAATAATCATTTACAGATTACTTGTCCAGATCTTGTATAGGAATGTTGCATGTATATGTATTTACTATTATGATTTGGTATGCCAATTTTATATTTATTTAAATGTTGTTCTTTTTTGCTAAGGCTATGGCTAATGCAAATAAATAAATGATTTATTGTACACATGTGCATTTGTGGTTATGGGTCCTACCAAAGCCAAAGGTGTGAGAACTGTGAGAACTAAGGAGCTGCATTTCATTTATAGTGCTTTTATTAATGCTGGAGAAAGGAGGGCCACTAGTTAGATTGCTTGTTTCTTGTGTCCTGGGCAGGAAACCATATCAGTTTCAGCTACATTGTCAACAATAACTCTTTTGGCATGTGAAGTAAGGAAAGTGGACCCCATGGAAGAAGGGATCAAACATTGCCAGGAAAAATCACCCATGTCTATATCATTTGCATGCTATTGCAGAATTTGCTTCATAAGATTGTGGCAAATAGTTCAGGATATAAAGAAACCATTCTCAAATCATTTGTTCTTGAAACAGTGGGTGAGAGGTGACCCGTGTATTGACGGACACACTATGTTTGTGAATTATGCATCACAAAATAAATCACCTACTGAATACATAAATATAAAAAGGTATATCAGTATCATTCCAGATGGTGGAATTTTAAAAACAACATGTTAAAATTCTGCTCTTCATAGCAGAAGCTTTGTGCTCAAGTCAATCTTGTCTGTGAAGTCCAGAATGGTTAATCTGCACATGTCATCACTTGAATCAGTGCTAGAATGCAAGTTAGTCAATGGATCCTCGGAGGATAATGCGAGGCACAAGGAAAAATGGATCTTCACTGCATGCTCCCCTTTTCATATTATAATTACAGGGATTGTTTAAACTTCTACTGCCCACTGTAATTATAGGCACTAAACTTCACTCTCCATTCAGCAAGGGAGAGACAATATAAAATCATTTATAAGTTTGCTCCTGCAACATTGTTTCAAATGTCATCTGGCAATAACTCTCCCTTTTATAAACCACTCACAGACATTTTTCAGCCTGACTCATATATAATGATTCACTTGTTGTCCTCCTCAATCCTGCCTTTTCCACTTCATCTTTCCTTTCCTTTCTGCCATTTCATGGAATCTTATATTACTCACATTTCCCCTCTATATTTTGTGTTCTGAAAATAAATGTGCCTTATGAAACCTGCAGCATCCTGCTGGTGTTTATTTCCCTTAGTCTCATGGCAACCTTGAGAATACTTCGAAATCTTCCATAATTCAGGTGGATCCTTATCATAGCTAGTAGAGATGGGCACAAAATGAATTAAAATTAAAAATTCATTTTGTTATTCATTATTAGGTAATGAAACAAATAACGAACTGCCCCCTCAAAGAAAAATGACAAAAAACAAAATGGAAATTTTTGTTCTGTTTCATTTCGTTTTTCATTCCCCCATCTGGTGTCTTCTCTTACCTGAATGCCAGGCCCAGGACTCACTGCTGCTGCCAACCAGTCCCCTCAGGGATGGCTTCCGAGGCAGCCAGGAGGCCTCCTCCAGCAAAAACGTACAGCTGGTCGGCACTTGAATAAATAAATGAAAAAACAAAAAAACATGCCAACCTGGCCCACGAGCCAGCTGGTCAGTGTGAGTAAAATAAAATAAAATAAAATAAAATAAAATAAAAATTGCTGACCCAGCCTACGGGGCAGCTGGTTGGCACAAGTTTAAAAAATAAAACACGAAAAATGAAAAATTACACAAACAAGAAATGATTTTTTTTTAAAAAAATAATTTCATTTTAAATAAAATAAAACAATTAAAATGAAATGAAAAATGAAATGAAACATTTTGGCATTTTGTGCTCATCTCTAATAGCCATTGGATTCAACAGGATTTAAAGAGAGAAGTATCTGGTACAATCTTCAAGACTGCTTTGCATCAGCTTTCCACTTATACCAATTTATATATTTATTTATTTTTATCTTTGAATACCACAGCTGATCTCCCAAATGAATGCAGTATAACATTCAAGCAACAGATTTATATGTAAATAATCATTCTGGGAATGAGGGAGGGTTAAAATGGGTTAAAGAAAGCGACCACTGACTTGCAAACTGTTAGAGGGCTTGTTAGCATAAGCATCCTGGCAGTAATATGGCCAGTTGCACAACAACAGAACAGCAGCTGCAAAGGTCAGTTTGAGATTTGGAACAAAGGCAGTGCCCGAACCTCAGCCAAATGCTTAGCTGTGGCTTGGATTGCTGTTACTTGTGTCCTGCCATGTTTATTCCTCAAAATGAAAAAAATAGCCCAATCCCAGTCCCAGTATAGACTGGGATTGTCCTAATCATTTGTGGAAAATGAAACATTCAGAGAGTTAACTTTAGCAAGATAATGCTGAAAAACTGGGAAAGAAAATAGAAGATTATATGAAATGATAACAATGGGATCTTAAAAAAATTACAATCTGCTCCACTCCTCATAAATTCCAATGGGCAAGTGGGAGTTTGAACCCATATCTCCTGAGTCCTAGTCTGTCAATCAATGCTTTACACCATGGTGGGTACCACTAACATAGTGATAAATGTGAACAGAGTTGCAAGTTACTGGAGCAATTGATACTGTCTTCATTATAACTACAGAGTTGGGCTATTTCAGGAAACTCACCAAAGGCACTGTGGCACATGTTTGCTCACTAAGATGTTGACAAGATACTGACAAAATCTGACTATCTAAAGCAACATATTTGTCATCATTCAAGTCTGCAATCACTTGACCTTTAGGTTGTACATCAGGGAATCAGGGAATTAATTTTAGCAATTTAAAGGCAGAATCTAATAAAGACCAAGTTTCCGTACTCCAGAGATCTCTCTTTTTGTAATTCTATATATAATAAAAGAAATAAAATGTGAATTCCTTATTCTATTTTTTAAATTATGTATGTATGTATGTATGTATGTATGTATGTATGTATGTATGTATGTATGTATGTATGTATGACCTTTCAGATTAATTTTACATTTCATTTTGCATAACAATCAAGAAAACAACCCAAAATACCATATTTCAAAATGACAAATAATACCTAGAAAAATCAAACATTAAAAATTTGTAGACAAAAATACTTCATGCCTTCACTGCCAAGGCCATAGCTAACACCCCATATTTTATGGGTTTCAGCACTTTAGCCCATTTTCACCTTAAGGCTATTGAGACTGATAGTTGTGAGTTTTTCAGGCTGTTTGGCCGTGTTCTGGAAATTTTTCTTCCTGACGTTTCACCAGACTCTGTGACTGGCATCTTCAGAGGGCAAGGAGCGCAGGGAAATAGGAGTTATCTCTGTGCTCTGGGTTATAAAGTGAGTGAGACTGGGGTTTTTAAAGTTGAGGAAACTTGTCTTATTCAGGAAAATAGGTGTTAGTCATTATATTGTGATGAAGGGACTAAGAAGTTTCAATGCAATCAGGGGTAGCAACAATCCTTGATGGGTGTCATTAGCTGTTCTATTGTGTGAACTGATCACTTTTGCTTGTGGATGGGTGGGGAATCATTTAGCTTTGACCTTTTGTACTTTATAGCTTTTAGTATTGGAAGCCAGGCTTTGTTGATTTTTAGACTTTCTTCTTTTTTGTTGAAACTGTGCGTATGTTTGTGGATTTCAATGGCTTCCCTGTATAGTCTGACATAGTGATTGGCAGTGTTGTCCAGAACCTCTGTGGCCTGTAAGAGGATTTCATGTCCAGTTTTTTTCAGGGTGTGTTCAGCTACTGCTGATTTTTTTCCAGGCTGTTTTAGTCTGCAGTGTCTTTAATGCTCCTTGATTCTGGTCTGAATGCTGTGTTTCGAGGTCCTGATATATACCTGGCCACCCCTACAAGATATCCGGTATACTCCTGCAGTGGTGAATGGATTCATTTTGTCCTTTGCTGACCATAGCATATGTTGTATTTTTGTGGTGGGTCAATATACTGTTTGAAGGTTGTGTTTTTTTCAACACTTTGTCAATGTGGTCCATGACTCCTTTTATGTATGGCAGAAATGCTTTGCTTGTTGGAGGCTATTTTTCTTCTTCAGTTTGGTGTTGTTGTTTTGCTTGATGGCTTTTTTGATTTCATTCTTGGAATAGCCATTTGCCTGTAGGCCCCAATTTAGGTGGCTCAGCTCACAGTTTCGGTTTGCACAATCTACAAGAATTTTGATTATGCATCTTTTTTGTTGTTGTTGTGGGTGGTGGTTGGAATTTTTATGTAGGTACCAATCTGTGTGGGTGAGTTTTCTGTAGACCTTGTGTCCTAATTGGAGGTCTGATTGCGTATGACCATGACATCTAAGAATGGGAGGTTCCCCTCTATTTATTTTTCCATGGTGAATTGTATATTTGGGTGGATATTGTTGAGGTAGTTTAGAAATTCTTCCAGTATATCTTCACTTTTGTCTACCTAACAAGCCTGTTCAGGCCATTGTTCATCTTATGAGCCTATTTCAGACTAGAGTGACAAGAGGTCAAGTGAACTATAAAATGGAGAACCCGCAACTAACTTTCTTCAGACTGATGAAGCTGTTTGGATGAGCAGTGAAACGTTCCCCTCTCTCAAGAAAAAGAACTTCAGTTGCCATGACTCAACTTCCAGATAAACTCACCTGGATGACTGAGAATCTTCACAGATATATTTCTAACAAACCCGCTAATGAGACAGTAATAGTCAGGTGGCAAGAGCATGACGAGGATGTCCAGTACAGTACAGTGGTACCTTGGTTTAGGAGCATTTCACAAAAGGAGCAAAATTTTTAATAACATTTTGCTTTGTTTTGCAAGCAATGTCTTGTGCTTGTTTTGTGATCAAGACTTGGCTCACCCATTCCTCCTTCTCCTCCTCCTCTTTCTCCCTCTTGCTGACACTATCTTGGGATATCACCCAGATGTCCCTTGGCAGGCTTCTAAGATGGCACCAGCAGCTGAAGAGGAAGGAGCTGTGAGTGGAGCTGTGAGGAAGTGAGGGAGGAGAAGGACCAACAGCACCCTGCCACCACTGAGGCCCTGGACACATGCCCCTGGCATGCATGCCTGGCAGTTCCTTGCTGCCACTGCTGGCAGCCCTTGCACTAGGCCTTGTGGTGGCAGCCTTTGGCTCATGTGGGGGCCCATCCCCAGCCTGGTGGTGCCCAGTGATGACCTTCAGGACTTATTATCATGCATGGTGGGTGGGTGATAAAATGTTGGATTAAAATGCATACCTGGCTTATTAGAATGATAAAAATACATGTAGACTTTAGGCCAGAACTGTTTTTGATAGACATCTTACCAGAAAATTTAGATAAACAAAATACTTATCTAGTACTGCACATTCTGACAGTGGTGAGGATAATTTGGGAACAACATTGGAAAAATGAATAGATGAAAAACCAATAGATGAAATAATTGTTAAGAAAATTTTGGAATGTGCAGAGATGGATAGACTGACAATGAGAATCAAGAAAAAGAGGGCTCACATTATTACCAAGTATAGAATCTCTTTTATCAATGGCTAGAAAAAAGAAACAAAGAATAAGAGTAAGTTGGTTGTAACATAATAATGACTGAAATCCATGTAACATGATACATAACAAATATTACATATACTTCTTTTTTATATGTAGAAAATGAATAGAATATAGTTTTAAAAAGAAAGAGGATTTCTGTAAACATGACATCCAGAGCGGTCAGATCTGAAGGATATTATTGGTTGCTATGAAAAATGCATGAATGGAAACCATTTCATCACTGACAATGGGAAAAGGCATGACCTGTAAAAAGGTAAAGGTAACAGTTCCCCCTGCACATCTGTGCTAGTTGTGTCTAACTCTAGGGGCAGCGCTCATCTCTGTATTCAAACCAAAGAGCCAGTGTTGTATAAGTCCACGGCCACGTGGCTGCCGTGGTTGAAAGGAAACACTGTTTTACCTGTTTTTACAAGAGTACCTATTTATCTTCTTGCATTTACATGTTTTCAAACTGCTAGGTTGGGAGGAGATGGGGTTATCAGTGGGAACTTGCTCCACTGCATAACCCATAAAGTGCTTTTAAAAAATCAACAGCTTTTTGTTTAAACAGAAGATGCAACACAATCTAAGTGCAGAAATATGATTGCTATAGTTTGGAATGGGCCTAAGTCTCTTCGGTCTACACAGCTGCCCCTTGTGCTAGACCTACCTCCTTGTGCTAGCCCAAGCCAGATGTCATTACAGTGAGCAGTGGGCTGAGAAAGGAAGGAATGTGGGAAGAACTAAGTAACTTCAGATACAACCCCTACTCACAGACTTTTCCCTCTCAGTCCTGTCTTACAGCTTTTGTTGTTTTGTTTTGTTTTGTTTTGGTCTTGGTAGTCCTACATAAGTTCAAGAAGAGATAGCCATGTTAGTCTGTGCTAGCATGTACTGCAAAACCAAAAATCAATAAAAATCAAAATAAAGAAGAGAAAAATGTTGTGGCACCTTAAAGACGGATTGTTATATTTTAATTTGAGCTTTCAAGGACAGGCCCACTTCTCCAGTTCTGACATCCTTAAGCAGGGAAGGGTTTGGATTCAGTTTCAGCTGTTCTAGTGCCACCTCAGCCAACTTGCAGTTTGCTTGGCAAGGTATGATGACACCCAGAAGAAAATGGGGAGGGGGAGAATCATTATGCATCCAACACATAATAGTGAGTTTCCATAAACAAAGATGCCTCCAAAATTTATCATAATATTTTATAATTCTAATTCATTTGGGGGGTGAAATGCCACCAATCCTAATATTTCTATTGTAAAATTTAACATTACTGTCCATGATGTTTAGTTTATTATGTGAGGTGGAGAAGCTATGGGCCTTCAAATTTTATTTGTCCTATCTACCATCATCCCCCATTTCCAGTCAAACTGCTTGGGTCCGATGGAAGCTGGAGAATAAAAAACCTCTGGATGGCCAAAGATTCTTCATTGCTGCTACACAATATTTATTTTTAAATAACAGTAGACAATATGCAGTATCTGTTATCTGTTAGTATTAATTTTTCCAACGCTGTCTAAAACACTAGAATACTATTCCCTAGAGGATGGTTGCAAATTTGAACATTTTTCAGATGTAAGGCATATGCTGAAATTAAAACAAGCACAGATTGAAATCAAAAGAAGGGCACACCGTGTTACAGTCTCAGCTAACTATATATACATTGCTTAAACTTAAAGTTGAATTGTAGTAATATTTTAAAATAAGACACTAGATTCTTTACTAGTTTTATGTAAATAAGATTACAAAACATCTGTGCAACATGAACTTGTTGATTTTTCTGGTTTGCCTTATAAGGAAAGATGGGAATTATTGCTGATAATACAAATGTAAGCATATAGCTATTTTACTTCATACTTAGTCATGGATACTTATTCAGTGAAACTGGGGGCTTCAAGAAAGAGGTACAGACAGACTGTGTCACCACTAAAATCACTGACTGAATGAAAAATGAGCAATAATTCATGATGGTCAAATACAGCGCAATCAGAGAAAATGATAGTGACCTAAATTTAAAACATGCTTCTGGAGAAGAGCTTTGAAATGACTTTTGGAAGGTTACTTCATGTCCATTCTAGTCCTGGAAGGAAGTTCGTTGCTTGTTGATGTCAGTCACGGTCATGTGGTCTTCTTGCGGTTCTGTCCCTGTTCCCGTGTACGCATGGACGTGATTGATGATACCGGCATGACTGTTTCTGCACGTCCTCATTCCGTGATGAGATGTGAAATTCCATGCCTTTGTTCTCTGTTTCTTTTTTTGGCCCGACCTTCCATTTTTTGATATTTCGATTCTCCAAAGCCTTGCCTTCAATGTGTTACAGAGCTAAGTTTGAGGCATTTGTCTTTTAATCTCTCTGCACTGCGTTGCTGACTCCATAGGGAATGTACTGGTGAATGGCACTTCGCACTCCTGCCACTAGATGGAGAATGGAATGTTGCGTGACGAGCCTTACCTCACGGGCACTCGTCTCGGAATGAGAAGTGAGATGAGCAGATTCCTGAGGCCAGGGAGGGGAATCTCTCATCCCGCTTAGATCAGAGTTCAGGGGACATGGTCAGGACAAACTCCCCTTGTCCCGCAATGGACGTGCACTTAGATTACTTCGTACTGGTCCCCAGTGGAACTGCGAACAGTGATGAGATGGATGTGAAGTATCAGACTTAGTGAAAGTGAAAGTAAAAATGTTTCAAGTCAGACTGCAGATGAACATTTTAAGAACTAATGACTACAGAAGAGCTGCACAACTTTAACACTGGCAATAAAAATTGAAACAGTTCAGGGGTTTGTATACTTTGGTTCCACCATCACTCCAAATGGAGACTTCAACCAAAAAATCAGGAGAAGACTGACCATGGCAGGAATGAAGGAACCAGAAAAGTTCATCAAGTATAAGAATGTATCTCTTAAGATGAATACTAAGATCATTCACACTATTGTATTTCCATTCACCATGTACAGGTGTGAAGCTGAATAGTAAATGACAAGGAAAGAAATTCATTGAAAATGTGATACCAGAAAGTGTTCTGTGGATACCCTGAACTACCAGAAAGGTGAACAAATGAGTCCTAGATTTATTTATTTATTTATTTATTTATTCAACTTATATGCCGCCCACTACCCAAAGGTCTCTGGGCGGCTTACAATCAAAGAATTAAAACAATTTAAAATAGTTATAAATAAAATATCAATAAATCATCAAACAGTAATAAAAACCTTCTTTAAAATCATCATCCTAAAATTGTCATCAGCGGACCCACAATCTATATTGTATCAATTAAAAACCTTCTGGAACAGGAAGGTTTTTACCTGGCGCCGAAATGTAATCAGTGTTGGCGCCAGGCGGATCTCAATAGGGAGGGCATTCCATAACTTGGGAGCAGCTGCCGAGAAGGCCCTTTGTCTACAAGCCATCCCTCTCACCTCCTTGAGGGATGGCTCTTTTTAAAAGCCCCCCCCCGGCTCGATCTTAATCGCCGGGTAGGTTCGTATGGAAGGAGGCCGTCCTTCAGGTAGATCAAATCAAGCCTGAACTGTCAGTAGAAGCAAAAACATTGAAAATGAGACCATCCTACTTTGGGTACCTTATGAGAAAACAGAGAAGGAAAAGAGAAGGATGCAGTAGGAAAAAAGTAAGACCAAATACAAGATGGATTAACTTTCTAAAGGAAGCCCTAGGGTTGCGTTTTCCAAAAGCTAAGCAGGGCTATTGAGGGCAGGACATTTTAGAAATTGCTCATTCATGAGGTTGTTGTACATTGTGGATGACTTGAGGACAAACAACAGCAACCACTCCCAAAACATCAGAGTAAATCTTAGTGATTTATAACAGGTAGTAAATCTACCTGGGCACTTCTGGGACAGTCCTGCCACTGATAATGAAATGCACAAATATTCCAGCAGCACCTTATTTGGAAACATTTCCTAAAAACTAATGCACAGTTGATACACTGCTTCATTTTTCAAAAAGAACTTGTCAGAACACTGTAAGTTTGATGGAAAAACACTTAATCTTTTTTTAAAAAAGAGACAATGTAGAAGCATGTAGAGATGGGCATGAAATGAATAAAAATTCATTTTGTTATTCATTATTCATTTCATTACCTAACAAAACAAATAAGAAACAGCCCCCTCAAAGGAAAACAAAATTAAACAAAGCAGAAATTTCCATTTCGTTCTGTTCATTTGTCATTCCCCCAAACCACCGATATCTCTTACCTGATGTTCAGGTCAGGGACAAAGGCGGCGGTGAGGAGCTGCTGGGCCTCAAGAAGCAGCAGTGGGGTGGTTCACCGCCATCCAGCATGGCCACTGCCAGAACCTTCCATGCCACCGCCACTGGGATTGTCACCACTGCCGCTAGCCAGGTAAGCAGAACCAATTCAGCTCAGTTTGTTTCTTACAATTTTTTTTAAAAATTGTATGAACTGATCTGAACCAAACCAAACCGAGGGTGGGCCCAAAACAGAATCAACCAAACTATCGGTTTTCTGTTTCATGCCCACCTCTAGGGGCATGCAAAACTGAGACCAATTTGAACTGTCCATTTTCCAAAGTTCATGGCCTGAGCTGAAGTTTTGAAGAACCTAAAGACCACAAAAAGGTAAAATAAAAATTATCAGGGGGCTTTTGAGCTGAATTATATATCTGTATTTATTTACCAAGTTGATACAAGAAGCATGGCAAGCAACTAAAACTACATCAATCCTTCCTAACTGTCTCGGAAAATATGTGCTGTGTTACAATGAAAACAGTTCACCAGCTGTTGATGTGAAAATTATTTGAAGAAAAACAAGCACGGCCATATGGTGTTCCAGCAATACAGTGGGCGCAAGAGGAATAAATTGTGTAGGCTGTGGTAGATAATGGTCATGCTAAGTAGGGTGTCAAATGTTGGAGGCACATTACATTAATAGTTAATCTCTCCTTTTATCCTATAAATGCTTACATTTCTTAACAGCTTGTAGTTGGGAAAATGAGTTAATAAGTCATTCTGATGAAGAATTAATTTTTTGTGGAGTGACAAAATATTTAATATACTGCACAAATCCAAAACAGTCCCTAATTAAATGATTTTAAGAAAGAAAAAAATGCATTAATTATGTGATTTTAGAGTAATAGAACAGCTGCTAGTCTCTTTGCAGGGATACCACAAAGAAGCCTTCTGTAGATGCAACAACAGCTAATTATTGTGAGCTAAATCAAGGATTTGTCACGATGAATTGCAAGCAAAGAACAGACGGGGTGGGAGGGGTGGTTGCAGCATAGGAGAGAGAAAAGCTGCTTGTGGAGATAATGCACATTGACCCTTCTCAAATGCCCTTGTGTATATAACACTATTAAAGACACTGGAACCCTGTCCCTGATTGCATATGTTCCCCGTGGAAATAACATTTCTGATTCTAGCTTATTTCTCTCCTGAAGTGTAAACATAGTCTGGGCTTGTACTTGGCATACACATATGTTCATACTGCAGAACAGTTGACTTGGCAGGTTGAATTGAAATGCTGGAACCAAATTCTTTCCCTAACTCTTTGGAGTCCCTTGACTGCTTCCTTATACAAAGGAGAAAGGAGGTGGTGGTGAGGCTTTGGCATCTCTTCTCAACTCAACTACAATTTCAGTTCTTTGCAATATATTATCAATTTTAAAATGCCAATAATTGGAACTACATTTTAAATTTAGACCACTACTGAATATTTGTTGGGGAGAGTAGTATGTAAAGCTACAAGCACAGAGGGATGGGTAAGAAACAGGCACGTGTAGCCATAATTTTGGAACATTCCACATTGATGTCTGTCTTATCTCTCAAGGAATTCTGAGACAGATGATTTTCAAATCATCTGTACGCATGTGTTAAACTCTCTACGCTTGCTTCGTGATCTTCTCGCTTTCTGGTAATGGCGATGCCACAGAGGCATGCTGGGAAAGATTTCCCACAATGCTCCCCAATGGATATTCAATCAGCGCAAGGTATTGTTGGGCCCATTTGTTGCAATTATGTCAACTGAGAGTGTGTCTATGAACACAATTGATGGGGGAAAGCTTTCTTCCAGATAGATGTACTGGACACCCCTGATGTACTGAAAAATACAAACCTCCAAAGAACCTACACTTGGTCCAACTGTAGCCCAAGTATGGTGTTTTGTAGAAGTGGTTATCTTAAATATGTCACAATATTTTTGTTTTTGTTTGGTCTTCATTTTTCCTAAGAACCAATATGTGTGGAGAATTTTCCTCAAAGAACCCAAGAATTCCCAAGGACAGTGTGAAAGCCCCTTGTACATAGGATTTGGCATTATTTGATTACTTTGCAGACAATTGCATAGTAAATATTTATGAATTTTAAAAAAATCTTACTACATTTGATAGCTAACAGGCATAGCAGAGATGCAAAAATCTGTCTGTTTAATGGCATATCTCATATTCTCACCTTCATTCTCATTCTCAACACCTTCCTTACTATCTGAGGGACTGGAACACCTTCCTTACCATCTGAGGCTGCAATGGCTGGGCCTCTTCACTCTCTGTCTTGAACAATGGCATCTAAGAGATGACCTGATTAAAGTTTATACAATCATACACATTGTGGTCAAAGTAAATAAGTAAAAACTGTTTCCCCTTTCACACAACACTAGAACTAGGGGGCACTCCAGGAAACTTTTGGGTGCTAGATCTCAAATAAATAATAGAAAGTACTTTTCCACCCAGATGATCACTGGTCTATAGAACTCCCTGCCAGAAGAAGTAGTGACAGCTGTTAGCCCTGACAGCTTTAAGAAAGGATTCAACAAGTTCATGGAGAACAGGGGTATCGACAGCCACCACTATGGATGCCTAAGGACAACCTCCGGGTTGGAGAGATAGGCAGGATATCTCTCAATGTCATTTGCAGGGAATCTTAAGCAGGTGATGACATCAGCTTGGGAATACCCTGAAGTAAATGGTGAGCCGCTGTGTGAGACAGAATGCAGGACTGGTTGGCCTGTGGCCTGTTCCAGCAAGGCTGTTCTTATGGTCTTATTATGTTCTTATGTTCTGCTTCAGGCTTTAAAGTTTGTTAACAAAAAGTGATATATATTCTAGTAACCAGTTTCCAAATGTGCATGTTTTAAACATAATTTAATGCTAACGAAAGCATAATTAACCAATGATAGTTAACATTTGTGGTTTATCATTTTAGTGATACTCCATCATTTGCATATAATTTGCAAATGGAAAGGAAATAATCTGGTGCTCATTATTTCCTCCTCAGGATTGGAAACATGTTTCTCAGTAGCATCACAGACCACACTTTGGATTAATTTGTTTAAAAATTCACCTAATACAGATCTATTTTCAGCACATAATGCAGTTATTTACTGTTTCTTATATTACAAAGATGGGCAGAATTTGGCAATTAGCATGAAGTCTTTGAAGCATGACAAAATAAACATAATCAGGAAATGACAGATTTGCTGTTATGTGTTTTCTAGTCAGAACCAACTGATGGTGAACCCAACAGGGCTTTCAAGATAAGTGAGACATTGAAGGAATGATTTGACCCATACCAAACCCCTCAAGTCATACAGAATAGTAGCAGTCTCTGTTCTTGATCATCTCAGAGCACAGGGCACATAATAATAATGATCTCAAGTCACAGGAAGCCAGATTTTGGCTGAAGATCAGGAAAAATACCTAACTGTCAAAGCAGTACAACAATAGAATTACCTTGGAAGTTGAGAGTGCTCCAACACTGGCGGAAACCAAGAGAAAACTGGGCAACCTCTCTCAGATCTGATTTGACGTGGATTCTTGCACTGAGCAGGAGGTTGGATTTGATGGCTTTATAGACCCAACTCAGTTATTCTATGATTCTCTATATAGGTGAAATTCAAAAAAAAAAAAAAGAATATAATCCAAAAGTTCATTTATTTCAGTAATGCAACTTTAAAGGTGAAACTAATATATGAGATAGATTCATTACATGCAAAATGAGAAGGTTCAAGCCTTATTTTGTTATAATTGTGATGATTATGGCTTACAGTTTATGAAAACCCCAAATTCATAATCTCAAACAATTAGAATATTATGAAAAGGTTCAATATTCTAGGCTCAAAGATTCCCACTCCATTCAGCTAATCAATCATATCAATAACACCTGCAAAGGGTTCCTGAGCCTTTAAATGATCTCTCAGTCACATTCAGTGGGAATCACAATCATGGGAAAGACTGCTGACCTGACAGTTGTGCAGAAAACCATCATTGACACCCTCCATAAGGAGGGAAAGCCTCAAAAGGCAATTACAAAAGAAGTGGGATGTTCTATATCAGTGGTTCTCAACCGGTGGGTTCCCAGATGTTCCTGGACTGCAACTCCCAGAAGTCTTCATCACTAGCTGAGCTGGCCAGGATTTCTGGGAGTTGCAGTCCAGGAACATCTGGGGACCCACAGGTGGAGAACCACTGTTCTATATCAAAGCACATTAACAGAAATTTGTGTGGCAGGGGACAGTGTGGAAGGAAAAGGTGCACAAGCAGCAGGGATGATGACAGCCTGGAGAGGATTGTCAGGAAAAGGTCATTCAAAATTGTTGGGGACTTTCACAAAGAGTGGACGGAGGCTGGAGTGAATGCATCAAGAGCCACCACACAGAGACAGATCCTGGACATGGGCTTCAAATGTCGTATTCCTCTTATCAAGCCGCTCCTGAACAACAAACAACATCAGAAGCATCTTACTTGGATTAAAGAGAAAAAGAACTGGCCTGTTGCTCAGTGGTCCAAAGTCCTCTTTTCTGATGAGAGCAACTTTTGCATTTCATTTGGAAACAAAGGACCTGGAGTCTGGATGAAGAATGGAAAGGCACACAGTGCAAGATGCTTAAAGTCCAGGGTGAAGCTTCTACAGTCTGTGTTGATTTGGGGAGCCATGTCATCTGCTGGTGTTGGTCCACTGTGCTTCATTAAGTCCAGGGTTTTACAGATGAGCTTTATGGGATGCTGTCTTCATTTTCCAGCAGGACTTGGCACCTGCCCACACTGCCAAAAGTACCAAAACCTGGGTTCAGTCATCATGGGATTACTGTGCTTGATTGGTCAGCAAACTTGCCAGACCTGAACCCCATAGAGAATCTATGGGGCATTGCCAAGAGAAAGATGAGAGACATGAAACCGAACAATACAGTGGAGCTGAAGGCTGCTATTGAAGCATCCATGTCTTCCATAACACCTCAGCAGTGCCACAAATTGATAGCATCCATGCCGCACCACATTAAAGCAGTAATTGATGCAAAAGGGGCCCAAACCAAGTACTGAGTACATATGTATCCTTATACTTTTTCAGAAGTCCCATATTGTTCTATTTACAATCCTTGTTTTATTGCTTTCATGTAATATTCTAATTATCTGAGATTGTGATTTTGGGGTTTTCATAAGCTGTAAACCATAATCATCACAATTATAACAAATTAAGGCTTGAACTATCTCAATTTGCATGTAATGAGTCTATCTCATGTATTAGTTTCACCTTTAAAGTTGCATTACCGAAATAAATGAAGTTTTGCATGATATTCTAATTTTTTGAGTTTCACATGCATTTCCATGCCTCCAAGTCCTAGACCATTAGTCTACCACTACACCACATTGGATATCCAGATGCAAAGAAGACTAAAAGATATCTGATGCTTGTTTCTTTAAAAAACAAACTGCTACTTATCAAAGCAAAAAAAAAATCTATTTCAATATTTCTCAATAAAAATGAACAGTGAAATTATTTTTTTTGGGGGGAAGGAATGCCAACTATATGCAAATATTATTTCAGTGATAAATGCTGTGCTGTTGACTAATTGGCATGATTAAAATTATCAAGAGGGAGGATTAATAAGACATGAGGGATCTTATCACTTTTAGTGAACCTGTTTGCAAGGTCAGTGGTGATCTTGTGGGATTTAAGGATTTAAGAAGAAAGAGCTTGGCAAGCGGCTCGTGAACTGTCAGGTTGTAGAGAAAATCAGGACAGAAGCATCAAGAAAAGCAAATAAAAAGCCTTCACTTTCAAGAACGTAGTGTGGGTGTGTGTATCATGTTGTGGTTTGGTTTCATTTGTCTCTAAACATTGATTCAAACTGAGTTCTTTCCCTGGAGCATGCCCCCCTGGGGAAACACACTGACTCAGATTTTATCCCTCTTCTAGTGTAAAATTACCAGTACATAGTAACATGCTGACAAAGATGTTCAGTGTCAAATAGATATTTCCCTGTAATAGTGCCACACATTTTACTTCAATCAATCAATTTGTTTATTATAGTCATATGACCCAATTTAATAAAACAACAGGACAAAGAACAGGAACAGCAATAGTACAAAACATAAACATCAGCACAAAAACTACAACCTCCCAAAAGGTACAAATAGCCTTCTGCCATCAACACAGGCCTTCTATGGATTGCAGCTAGGAAAAAATTAGCAACCTGAGTTGTTATATGAGAGTTCTGATCTGCAAGACAATATGCAACCAACCACCTATCTGAGTTCCCTTGAAGTCTATGGATCAAGTGATAAATCAGATCACTCCTGGTTTTCTCATAAAAGTTGCAATGTAGGAAGATATGTGATAGAAACTCTGGGACCCCAGCTCCACACAGACAAAGTTGTTCTTGTCGGGGAATTCCCTGGAACCTACCCTGAAGTAAGGTAGAGGGGAGAATGTTAAATCTTGCAAGGTTGAATGCTCTGCAAGCTTGGAGAGTTCTAAGTGTGGATAAGTATGTTGCAGGTGTTCGATACATTGGGACAATGCCATATGTCTGTGGTGAACAAGTTCTATTCACCATCAAGGACAGTTCTTGTCTTTCTATATCATGAAGTCGCTGACTAAGAGCATGCAAGTCCTGTTGTTGTTCTAGTAGTAAGATGGAATCAAGGGGCATTCCAATAGATCTAATTTTATCTTGGATTATACACATCCACTTACTAGTACAGTGATGGCAAACCTATGGCACGGGTGCCAAAGGTGGCACTCGGAGCCCTTTCTGTGGGCACCCAACATCTCCCCTTCATAGCCACCTGTATACACGTTAAATTACCGTATTGGCACTTTGCAAAATAATTACTGGGTTTTGAATTGCAGTTTGGGCACTCGGTCTCTAAAAGGTTCGCCATCACTGTACTAGAATATGAATTAGATAGCAAATAGTAAATATATCCCAGTTGTTCTGCCTGAAAGTGGATTCTCAGCCAATATTTTAATGTTTGTATCCATGCCCTTGCCTCAACATGCTCAAAGCCTGTTTCTAGATATAAGGCTGCCAGGCCTACACAGCTGGGAACATCTAGGATTTGGCTTTAAAAGGTACATTGAACTTCCCTGAGTTAAAAGCACTAATCCAAATAGGTATCCCATAGAGCAGTTGTGTCCTCATTTTTGCTTTGAAAACACGAGCAGCAGGGAGAATGTGATGACATCCATTGATATTTAAAAAAGAGTGATGGCTGTCATACTACTAGTAGCCTTGTTCTGTGCATACTCTCATTGAGCAGTCCAAGTGCAGTTATACTTGAAATTCAATCCTAGGTATTTATATTCTCTTACCTGTTCCAAGGAATTGTTCTGAACTGACCAGCAGAATTTTTCCAGACCTTGGAGAATACCATAATTTTCGATTTTTGTATATTTATGTTTAGACTGTTGTTATCACAATAATTTACAAAGGTTGCAAAAGTCATTTTAAGCCCAGTTGAGTTTGGGATAAGACTACGGCATCATCTGCATCTAATAATAGTGGAATCTGCTGGTTACCAAGTTTAGGGAAATGGCCTTCTACCATCATAAGGTGTGCTTCTAGATAGTTGATATAAAGGTTGAAGAGATGAGGAGCCAGCACACAAAAGCTAATATGGGAAACTATCTCATAAGGGGTCTTATCATATGGATAGAAAAGTTTTAAGACAGAGATGAATAAAGTTAGTTTTTTGGAAATTCAGTGCCCAGAATACTTCAGCCAGTTGGGCACTGTTATCCAAAAGAAAATATTTAACTTTTCCCATCTCTTTGACCAAGAAAACAAAACTATCTAGAGTTTGAAGCAAGGAATTGATAATGATGAACATGGGAACTGTACATAGCCTCTGAGGTCCATTTGTAAAACTAGGCTACAGGCAATAGCTTTATAGGCCATGAATATTTTTTTTGAAAAATACAAGCTTTTGGGTGCAACACACTCTTCTTCAAAGCAGGCTCCAAAGTTCAAAAATGGCAAAAGATGTGCTTTGCCAGGAGGTTATTCATAAACTACTTGGTTACATGATGTACACCAGGCAAGGAGTCTTCTTAGAGGCAGGAAGTTGGGGGGTGTAGTTGTAAAAGCTGCTTAAGCATTAGGTTTCACACCCCATTCTTCAAACAAAGGAATACAGGTCATTTGTATGGCTATTGCCTATCCAACCTCAAACAGCAATCAACTGCTGCAAAAATGTTGCCAGCACTGGGAGGGGTGATCTTGAAAACAAGATAAAACAAAACCAAAAGATTGGGCCTCACACATCCAAATCCCAATTTAGTAGCTTTTGCACTTTTAACACTTTTCCTCCTTGCTGTAGAGCTCCCACAGAATAGTGGAGAGTTAAGCCTTCATGGTGAGTTTCATTTAGAGTTAAAAATTCACTAGGATCAGCTCTGACAGTTTCTATTAATCCTTCCTTTCTCTTTCTGCACAAAAAAGTGGTTACAAATTTTAGATACAGGTGTTAAAATGAGCAAATAAATAGCAACCCGTTACTTCAGCTACTTATAGGGTTTTTGGTTTAACGGATAGGGGTATTGCAAGTGCTTAGAAAACAACATCTCCTTTGTCTGCCTGCTTTCTAGTTGTGCCAGTAGAGATTACAAAATGAATAACAAACCCCACTCTGGAAGAGAAACAAAATGAAATGAAACAGAAATTTCTGTTTTGTTCTGTTTTGTTTTGTTCCCCCATGGAAATGCGTTAACTCTAACCCAATGCATTCCTATGGGGAAAACCCCATGATTCCCCCCAAAGTGCCCGATGGGGTGTGGGAAACCACAGGCTTTTGCTCCCCCAGTGCTGATCAGCTGGTGCATGGGCTGGGAGGCAAAAAAGTTTAAAACTTGCACCTTTTCCCTTTTCATATTTCATTTTGGTTTGGTTCGTTAAGTGTGGTGGGTGGGTGGGTGTGGTGCTTGTGTGACTCTGTTTTTTTTTTTTTTTTTTTTTTTGGCCCTAGCAGCAATCAGCTGGTGCACTGGAGCAACAACAAAAAACTTTTAAAACTCCCACCTTTCCCCCTGCCAATCAGGTAGGGGGAAGGTGGGAGTTCACTTCTAAACTTTTTTTGGCCTCCCCCAGCCCCATTTTTTTCCTCCTTTTCTCCATTGAAATGCATTGGCTCAATGTATTTCAATGGAGAAATTTTTCGCTGGGGCGCACTTTTTTTTTGCCTCCACACACCAGCTGATAGGTGCTAGAGGAGGCAAAAAAGACCCCTCACCTTTTCCCCGCCCAATCGGTAGGAGTTTTAAACCTTTTTGTCACCCCAGCACACCAGGTGATTGGTTGTAGGGCTGGCAAAAAAAAAGTCATACAAGGACCACACACCCACACATAACGAACCAAATAAAAAGGAAATATGAAATGATTTTTTCTAAAGAAAATCATTTTGTACAAAACAAACCTCCCTATCCCCAAAAGAAACAAAATGAAACAGAATTTTTCATTTCATGTCAATCTCTACCCATAACTTATTTCATTTTTCTGGAATTTGGCTGATTCAATTTATCTGCAGGTTATAAAGTCCAAAATGAAGCTAAAGCACAGGAAAACATGGACAACTAATATCTCAACTTCCATCGCAGCCTCCTTGGTTTGTAACAAATTATACCTGAACTAGTTTAAGGTAGAAATAATTTTGAATAGCATCTTTAGTCTGAATATATATTGGGAAGCAAATTTTGCAAAGTTTGGACTTTCCAAGAAATCCCTGGTTTGTGTGACTCACAATTTTCTCCTTTAAAAAGTGGAGAAAGAAACTAGAGCACTAGCTATCCATTCGAACCAAAAGAGATAATTTGGGAGGAAGTGGCAGCAAGGGGGACTCTGGATGAAAATGACCATGTACTACTAGAATTCTTGATTGGAAGAAGCCAAAGCAAAGTGTAGTCACCCATTTATGGTGGGTTTTTCAAAATCCAACTTTAATGACCTCAGAATAAAGATGAGTCAAGTCCCATGGCAGGAGATCCTAACAAGAAAATGAGTCCACAAATGGTGGAAGTATCTTTAAAAATAAATAAATCTAAAAGCACAAATACACTCAATTCCAATAATAAAAAAGGTGGGACGTAGTAAAAAAAAGATTCAGTGTGGCTTCACAAAAAGAAACTCAGGGAGGACCTGAAAACAAACAAATAAAAAAGACGTGTACAGGAAGTGGAAGGAAGGCTAGGCTACAAAAAGAAAGAATATATAAAATTAAAATATTTTCTGAACCACTAATCATGTTTAGAAACACACAAAATCATCACAAATGATATTCACTCTGTTATTTTTCCCCTTGCCACTTTGAGTGAGCAATTCCAATGCTGCTTTTTGTTTAATTTCTGTTTACTTATCTTGCTGTGATACCCTTCTCTCATTTCTTAGCAGTGCCTAGCCTATCATTTTGAAATGGTGGTTCTGTTTACTTTCCCCACTATCTACCTTTTAAACAGAAGAATGATTCATATGTCATCATCTCTGCTAAAAGCAAGTACAGTATTTTTCTTTGTATAATACAGTGGTACCTTGTATAAAGGAATTAATTTGTTCCAAATGAAATTATGTTAAGCAAATTTTCTTTTATACAAATTTCCCATCTAGGAATGCATTGAAAACAGAGTGATCCCATAATCGCCCCATAGGTGATTATGTTAAGCAAATTTCCCCTATCTCCAGAATTTTTTATGTTGTACAAATTTTATGTTATACACACTGTTATATAAGGGTCCATTGTACTATGTTTTTGTTTAAAATTCATAGACTAAAAACTGAGGGTCATCTAATACATGGTAGTAAGCTGAGGAAAGAACCAAATGGTTGTGAAACTGTAATTTTGTGTTGGAAAAGTGAGGGTGTATTATATGTGTTAGCGCATCTTATAGATGGAGAAATACAGCAATCTGTGTATTTACATCAAATGTCAACCTGTGTGAACCAATCCCATAACTACAACTCAGTGTAGTTATTCAGCACCAAGGTTTGTTACTTTTCTTAAATCAATCTGAACATCCCTGATTCATTGGGGTCATTTCTTTGGATTTTATATATATACTGCATTTCATCACTTTTAAGATTCAAGCTCTCTGTTCATGTTATTCAAAGTTGCTTACTTTTTCTTGAGAAAACCAATACACATGGAATTAAATATATTTGCTGTGCTATTATGATAGCTAGGTGTTTTGAAACTTTGTGAATAGAGATGGGCACAACCAGAAATTTTTTTTCTGAGTTGTCGTTTTTCGGTATGGGTCCATTTCGGGTCGTTTCCGTTTTTCGCGAATTTTTTTAAAAAATTTGTTGCTTCGTTGTGTCATTTGTCTTTGTCGTTACCGCCACCGTGATTTCACGCGATTTGACGTCCCAGCGAGTGGCGTCCTGCCGGCGCTAGGTGTTTTTGCGCCCCAGGCGGCGGGCGGGGTGGCGGGGGGGCATGGGTGGGCAGCGACAGCGGCAGGGGGAGGGGTGGCCACGCGAGTGCATGTGCGCGTGGGCGGCGGGCGCAGGTCCCGCAATGACCCAGAGCAGGCTGAAAACACTTTAAACTGACTTGCTGCACAAGACTGCATCGAATAAAGCAATTGCAATTTTTATTGCAAACAAAGTGGGCAGTGCACCCACAGCAGAGCTGCAGGCAGGGTATGAAAGGACCTTGGCTTGCCACCAAGCAAATGAAATTTTTAAAATAAATCCACACCTCCCCTCCCACTCAAACCTCCCCCCTTTGAAACACTATCAGAAAAGAAATCCTAACAAATTGCAGGAGAATAAAAAAGAATAAACTGCGTTGCTATTCCCCACAGCAGACAGAGCATGAAAGGAATTATTATTATTTCCTAAAAATTCAATTGAATCAATTCCCTCCCTGCCTGCCTAACTAAAATCTAAAGGCTCCGCAAAATCGAAACTAGTCTAGCACAGCAGCCAGCTACACACAGCCCTCTCCCACCCATATCCAAGCCCGGACTGCGACTCTTCTGGGAGTGCCTCGGCTTTTTATGCCTTCTTGCACATCCAGAAGTGTCAGTCAAAACCTGGCCATGCGATTGGTAGAATGGGTCCAAAAATTTGCATGGTCCCATCCCATGGCCAGCCCATCATTGCGCAGGTGAAAAAAAAATAAAATAAAAATAAAATAAAATAAAATCAGTGCGACCTTTTACTGCTATAAAAAACCCACTGCTGCTACTGTAAAAAATCAAGCATTTCACATGTTTCTGTGGTGCTTTGGTGGTTTTTTGGACCACGATTAAAAAAAAATGTTGCGGACGCCATTTTGGATACCCCCGCACTGCATGGCAAATGGAGACGCCGAGGATGCCCCCTCCCAGCCCGGTACCAGCAGCCCAGGACAGGAGGGGGGGAAGGCTGCCCCCCCCAGGAACCACCCCTCTGGTAGGTGCCCTCAGGCAGGCATATTTTCGCCTGCTTTTTTGGCTGGGAATCGGGTTTTTTTATTTTTAAAACTTTTTTTCTGTGCCGCTTGGCATCGCGCGATCGCCGCGCGATGCCAGGAATGACAATGACAAATCAGACCCAATTTTTCTTTTTTCGGTTCGAGTTCGAGTTCTGACAGCTTAATTGTCGTTACCATTTCCGTTACGTAACGGAAATGATATCCGAAAATGGAAACAACAATTTTGCCAAGTCGTGCCCATGTCTAGTAAAGAGATGTCATAAATTTGAACTGAGTTGACAGCATGTCATTATTATTATTTATTTAGTCCAGAGCACGAGACTGAAGACTTGTATCCCAAAACGGAAATGACAATTTCACCAAGTCGTGCCTATGTCTATTTGTGAACTGTTGCATAGTTCCATTTAAGCAACAGATATTATGTCATTCTTAAGAACAGCCTGCTACTGATTAAAGTCTTCTATTTTCAATTTCAGGATGCAATAACTAGTGCACATTAAAATCAAGTCGCACACGGCTTAAAATTGAGAAACAAATCCTGAGATATATATAAAAAAACCTTTCCACTCTCACCCTAGTGCTGATCAGCTGGCAGGGCTTGGGGGAGGGATCTGGATCTAAGATGGCGGCCGGCAGCAGCTCCCTTTCTGACAGCACCCTGATGTTTCAGCATTTTTTCTGTTTAGCGCTGCCGTTTGTGATGTTTTTATTTTAATTTCTTCGGGCCTAGCCTGGGCCGATTATCGGGGTTCCGATAGGGGGTTTTAAGGGACTTAACGGGGTGGTTTGAAGCATTTGTGAGGCATCCATGCGGCAGAATCGGGAGGCTGAAGACCTGTCATCTCTCCCCGAGAAGCTACCATCTGGTCCACGGATAATGCCGATCCCGCCGAAGATCCGTATATCCACCTCTACTTCCTGGCTCCGCTGCGTGATCACCAGCTCGACCATCAGCTCCTGCTGTGAGGGGTCCTGAGGTGCGCTGTCCCCGCTCCACGGCTGTCTTGAAGACCTGAGGACCCATGGCTCGTCGCAGCCATGTTGGCCCCTTACGAGATCACTGACAATGGAAGCCATGACCACCCGCCGTTCGCTGGGGCTTTTCCTCACCATCGGCTGGTTTTGGATGACCTTGCCTTTGTTCTCGCAGTTTGGATGGTGGGTTGGAGGGGCGCTGCTGCGGGCTCCGTGCGATGTGCGGTCGCCCTGTTTCATCTCTTCCGCCGGCGGCTCTTCCCCTCGCCCAGCTCCGCTGGCTTCTTCAATCTGGCTGAGCCAGCCACCGATCTCGGACCTTGACTTGCTCTGGAGCTCGGGCGGTGGTTCGGCCGCCGGCGGTTTGTGGACTGGCCCGGCCACTGGCATTGGCGGGTGGCCGGTATTGGAGCTCGGGCGGCGGTTCAGCCGCCGGCGATCTGCAGATTCGGCTGGTCGCCAGACACAGCTGGCGGCCGGGTTTGGAGCTCGGGCGGCGACTGCCCGCCGCCCGACCGTCGCGGCGGTTCGGCCGCCGACGTTCTGTTCCCGTTAGAACGGACCATGTACTCGTCCCGTTATTTTCTCCCCACTATTGTCTCCCCACAAGCTTCGGGTGGCAGATCGGCCACCGGCGCCTGCAGCGACCGTCACCCGCCCTCAGGACTTCAACCTTCTCTAGCTTTAGGCGCTCCCCCCCTCCCTGGACCTGGGCTTAGTGCGGCAATTTTCCATCTAGAACCGTACCCGCAGGGCTCGCCCCTCCGATGCCAGCCCCCTGCTTTCATCGTGACTTGCTGCACGGGGATTGGGATTGGGTCGGGGGACATCGTCGTTTCGGTGCCCCCTCCTGACTCCAGCCTATGTAAGCCTCCACTCCACCTCAGTCTAGCCCCAGGGGTTTTTCCCCCTGTTCTCTAGCTGCCCCTGTCCCCCCCCTTCCTTAATAACCGCCCTTTTCCCCGGTATTTTCCATCTGTGCCTTGGCTGTTTGGCCCCTTAATTTAATTTAATTTAATTTAATTTATCTTTCTTATTTTACTTTATTTTATTGTATTTTATTTAGCTTAGTTTACGTTGTTCTGTTTAATTTTGTTCTGCTCTGTTTCACTTTGTTTATGACTTTGTTTTTATTTTTATTTTGCATTGTTTTGTTTTACTCTGTGTAATGATTTTGCCCCTTGTCTTTTTCTCTTTTTTCTTCTGGCATTGGAGATTTGTTTTTTGTTAGGCTTATAGCTGATTGATGTATTGTGTTTAGCTCCTGCCAGGCCTGTAGCTAATAGACCCATAGTGTCCTTGGCACTAATTAGCTCAGCCTTGGATCACCTGGGCTCTTCTCCCAGGTGTGTAACTCCTCCGCTGGCAGCAGCTATCTATGTTGTTAGTCATTGTACTATTTGTATAGTCTGCTGCTTTTTGTATAGTTTGCTGCTTTTTGTCTGGTTGCTGAGTCAGTTGTATTTATTATATTTTAGTGCCTTTTTTTTTCTTTCCTTCTTCCTCCCCTCCCCTCCCTCCCTGGCTGGGTCACCATGTCCGCAGGGACTCACATACCAATCGTGTTGGGTCGTGGACGATGCGCTAGGAGTCACGGGGTTAGTCGGATAAGAAGAACTAGGGTCAGGCAACTTGTGCCTGTCCCACGTTCTGACCCCGTGACTCGCCCCCACGTATCCGGGAGCCATTCCGCCAGAGCCTCCAACCTGTCCTGCCTCCTCCTTAACGCCAGGTCAGTCCACAATAAGACCGCCGTCATTTATGATACCATCACTGACGGCAGGGCTGACCTGGCCTGTATAACGGAGACTTGGGTGGGCTCAGAGGGGGGGGCTTCCCTCGCCCAGCTGTGCCCCCCAGGGTACCTGGTTCAGGGAGTGGGCAGGTTGGAGGGCCAGAAGGGGGGAGGAGTCGCCATTGTGTATAGGGAATCGCTTCACGTGACCAGGGCCTCGACATTGGTGATTCCAGGGCTTGAATGCCTCCACCTGCTGGTAGGTCAGCGGGATAGATTTGGCATTGTGCTGGGCTACCGTGCTCCCCGCAACCCTGCACAATCCCTGCCAGAGCTTGCGGAGTTCATCGCCGCTGCGCTGTTGAAGTCCCCCCGGCTTTTGGTCGTCGGGGACTTTAACGTACATGTCGATGATGAGCTCCTCGGCGTAGCTCTGGAATTCATGGACACCATGACGTCCATGAGCCTATCCCAGCATGTTTCTTGCCCTACCCACAGGAGTGGGCATTCCCTGGATCTGGTATTTACCTCCATGTCGGGGGATTCCAATCTGGAGGTGCGGGACATCGTTCCCACACCAGTGTCATGGTCAGATCACTACCTGTTGTCCTTCTCCCTAGCAATGGCGGCCCCTCCTCGCTTGTTTGGGCCCCCCCGAAGGCTTCTTGACCCGGCTCGGTTCCGGGGAAGCCTTCGGGTTGCTGGCGGCCTGGCTGACGATTCGGCCGAAGCCCTGGCTAACCAATGGTTTGAGTCAGCTGCCGGTGCTGTCGACTTCCCAAGCGTTCCTCCGGGGCAGAGCCCGAACCTCTCCGTGGTTCACGGTGGAGTTAAAGGCGATGAAGCAGGAACGGAGGAGACTGGAGAGCATCTGGAGACAAAGCCGCACGGCGATAAACAAGACTGCCGTTGTGATCCAGACTAGGCGCTACTCGCGACGATCAGGGATACCAAAAGATCTTTTTATTCCCTGAGAATTGGTGAGGCCTTGAACCGCCAGGCAGAACTTTTCCGGGTGGTCCGAGACCTCACCAATCCTAGTCTGGCTAGGCCTCCTCCTACTGATTTCAGTAGTGAGAACTTTGCAGTCTTTTTAGATCCAAAATTGAGGCCATCCGTGCTGGCTTTGAATCCAGTGGCACTGGCCCCCTCGCCATCCCCAGCCCCCTCACCCCCGGTCTCCTCAACTGGTTGAGTTTGGGCCTGTTCTTCCTTTGGAAGCCTCCAGGGCTATTGCCCATTGCCGTCCCGCCACCACCCCTTCAACCCTTGCCCATCTTGGCTTATCAAATCTGCCGGAGGGAGCATGCCCGAGTGGGCCGCAGCCATCGCCACCACCTCCTTCAGCGAGGGGGTCTTTCCCTCTCGCTTGAAGGAGACGGTGATTAAGCCCATCTTGAAAAAACCGGGATTGGCGTTGGACCAATTGTCCAACTATCGACCGATTGCCAATGTTCCCTTCATGGGCAAGGTCATCGAGAGGTCATGGCCGCGAACGGATTCAATCTTTTTGGAGGAACAGCGGTGCCTTGATCCTTGCCAATCTGGCTTCAGGCCTGGCATTATTACAGCTCTGGTCGCGCTGCAAGATGACCTAATCCGGGCGGCCGACAGGGGTTCCTCTACCCTGTTGGTTCTCCTGGATTTGTCAGCGGCCTTTGATACCGTCGACCACGGTATCCTACTGGACCGGCTCCTGGAGGTAGGGATCGGGGGCACTGTCCTCAGTTGGCTCCGGTCCTTCCTTCAGGATCGGCCCCAGTATGTGCAGCATGGGGGGGAGTTGTCGTCCCCGTGGACACTCCCTTGTGGGGTTCCGCAGGGGTCGTCTCTCTCCCCCATGCTGTTTAACATCTATGTAAGGCCGCTGGCTGGGGTCATCAGGAGATTTGGGCTGCGTTGTCATCAGTACGCTGATGACATGCAGCTCTATCTCTGTTTCTCCACCTCTGCAGTGGAAGCTGTCTGGTCCCTCGACCAGTGTCTGGAGGCGGTTATGGCTTGGACCAAGGCCAACAGGCTCAGACTCAACCCTGAGAAGACCGAGGTGATGTTCTTCGGGAGTTCCCCGTCTGGGTATGGAGGCCCTCTCCCCAGTCTGGAGGGTGTTTCCCTCCAGCTGGCGGAGAGGGTTCGGAATCTGGCCGTGATCCTGGACCCGGCTTTGTCCCTGGATGCTCAGGTGGCGGCCGTGGCCAGGACCACATTTTTTCATCTTCGCCAGATCGCCCAGATTCGCCCCTACCTAGACGGGGACTCCCTGAGAACAGTGGTCCAGGCGCTGGTGATCTCGAGGCTGGACTACTGTAATGCTCTCTACATGGGGTTGCCCTTGACTCTCCTCCGGCGATTGCAGCGGGTGCAAAATGCAGCAGCCATACTGGTGGCGGGTGCGCGTCGCTATGACCGCATCACCCTGGTTCTGGCCCGGCTGCATTGGCTACCCGTTGCCTCCCGGATCAGATTCAAGGTCTTGGTTTTAGTTTATAAAGCCCTCCATGGCTTGGGCCCGGATTACCTGGCGGAGCGGATCGCCCAGCGGTCAACATCGGCCCGACCGGTTCGGCAGTCGCGGGCGCACTTGTTGCAGGTTCCATCCCTCCGAGAAGCCAGGCGGTCCCGTACCCGGAACCGGGCTTTCTCGGTGGCTGCTCCAACCTTATGGAACAGCCTTCCCAGCGAAGTGCGCTCTGCAGAGTCCCTGCTGGCCTTTCGTACAAGACCATCCTATTCCGCGAGGCATTTGGTGACCTAGCTTAGCCTTTTTTTTCCTTTTCTTTTTCCGCCATCAATACCTAGGTCGAATTTTTGAAAGCGGTGAGTCTTAATTAAAGGGTGCCCCTGCTGCTGTTCTTTTTAAATATGCTTTTATTAATCTATGTTGATCTGCTGATTATGTCTCCTTATTGTGTTGTAGTGTACCTATTATGTGTATTTCCTGATTTGTTCTGCTATGTTCGCCGCCCAGAGTTCCCGGTGGGAAGATGGGCGGGATATAAATTCAATAATAAATAAATAAATAAATAAATAAATAAAAGGGTTTTTTTTAAAAAAAGCCCAGAGCTTTTTAAAAAAATCTTTTTCCCTTCCCCTAGCCTGCATGCAGCTTACAGATGGAATGAAATGCTTCATTTCAACAAAAAAACATTTCATTTCATCTATAATGAAATGCTGCTTCCTCCTTTCATTTTGTTTCATTTCATTTCGTTACGTCATGACATGATGACACAGCATTTTGCTTTTTATTTTGTGCCCATCCCTATACAGTATCACTTTTTTCCTTTACATATTCTTTGTTATCTTCACACTCATTATAAGATTTTGGAAGCTTTTTTACACAGAAGAAACTGCACTTAATTTCCCAATACAGTTGGTTATGGCCATGCTTTTGTAAGCTCTAATTAAAAATAAATTCTTCCGTTACAAGAATGCCAGGTAAGGGTCTTACTCTTCTGCACACAATGCTAATTTAGGAACAGAATAATGCATGGCTGAATTGTCCTTTGGTGTTATGTCCCTAGATCATACTAACAGTTTTTTTTCTGGCCACTGGATTTATTTCTGTCTCTTGGGGTTACTGCTGAAATACGAACAGTAAGAATTACTTGGAAATTAATGAGTCTTGGAGATTAAATTCAGGAAAAAATTGCATTATACAACTGGGAATTGTGAGTGTTTCCCTCATTACTTATAATCTCTATATCCACTTGGTTTAAGAAACAAAACAAAGCAAGCAAACAAAAATGAAAACAGTTTTTAAGAACAAAACAAAACAATTATGCTTCATCAGGCAAATAACTGCAGCTTTGGTACAGCCATTATACAAATGCTAGATGATCTTGGTTAATTACATTCAATGTGAAAAGTGGATGATTGACAAAGATGCAATTTGTTTCACTTTTTTATGCTTAACTACTTTAGTTAATTCAGGCCTATGCTTGACCAGATTAACCTAAGAGCACTGACTAGAAAAGAGAAGAAACTTTCCATTCATATGGTGTTCCTTGAATAAAAACATTGGAACCACCTACAGGGAATAATGAAAAAGAGATTAATTTGCTGAGGAACAGTGTGAGTTGGGATGGGTCTCTTCACCCATGTTCTGTAGACTTCCGTTCCTGCCCTGCTAATGATTCCTTGTGCACTTCTTGCATTCAGTTATGCTGTATGGATATGAGAGAATGTACCATAGTTCAAATTTGGCCCTGGTCCCATGTCCCTTTAAAAGCAGTTTAAATTACTAGATAAGCCGTGTCTAAAAATGCCATCCCCATGGCCACCGGGCTTTTTGAAAGAAAGAAAAAAGAAAACCTGGTAATGCTCCCTTAAGTGAGGTTTCTATGACTTACCCGAGAGGTAGGGAATTTTTTGCCTCGCTTTGAAAATGCATCTTTTAAGGAGGCAGACGCCATGGGACCAAGCAGATGATCCGGGTTTCTTTTTTTTTTTTAATAGCACCAACCGGCTGTTCCTGGGGGCCATCGGCACTGTTTTTTTTTTTTTAATTTCCCTGCACATCGGAGCAACAGGAAGTTCAATCGGGTCCTCTAAGCATTAATTTTCCCCAGCCAAGTGGTCCATTTTTAAAAAATGCTAGCGCCACCTGCTGGCCAAGGGGGCTGAACTGCACTTTAAAATTAAAAAAACAAAGCTTTGGACATGGGAACTACTGTCCCACATATTAAATCACATGATGGGATGAAGAGGAAAAGCCGGACCTTCAGAAGATCAGGATAAAAACCCAGGTGTGACCACGGCCTTTGTTTCCTTAACAGCTTTTCCCATATTTGTTGGAACATATGGATTTCTAGAGGAGGTCTAGGAGAATATATGGTATTAGTGAAAATGGAAGTAGGTGTGATCCTCCTCCCGATTCCATGTGCAAATGGAAGATGTGTCTAAAGCTCCTTAGATGTATGTCTTTTCTAATCCATAGGAGTTTCCCCCTGCTGTATAAGCCTGTGTAGGGCCAGTCTGTAATTTGGTTAGTCGGAAGAGGGTCAACCTAAAAAGTCATGTGTTAGGGTATAACAGTAAAGTAACTAACAATTGTAAGTAAGTTGCTTAAGAGTTTGTAACTGTAGTAAACCAGTCAGGGATCAGCTGACTGCAATGTGTAATTAACTGAGTATATAGTGGTTAGCAAGTGTGGATAACACTTGATCACTTCATCCCAATCTCCTGATGATGATCCATGCGGCTACACCTCTCTGCTGAAGAACTCTGTGACTGCAAGAAGGAATGCTGAAGAAAGCTGTTTATGTTATATTGTTATTTTGCCAAGTTATTATTTATAAATAAAACTCTGCTAAAAAACCATAACATCATGAGAGTTCATGAGACTAATGCTGAATAATTTCAACCACACTCAACCCATTTGATACAAAAGAACTCCATTCCAAAAAGAATTTCTATGTCAATGTTTTAGAAAAGTCCTCATGGGTGAGCATCTATTTTTTGTGCTTACTTTCCTTAAGAGGTGAGTGAGGAGTGTTAGTGCTGGCAGAAAGCCTTCCTTCTATTTCTTGTGCTTTAGATGAAGCCGAAGGAGAGGCATTGCAATAAAGTACTATCTTTCATAGGGATTTCCTTGATAATAGGAAGAGTGGGTGGCAAGGAAAGCTGTAAATGATGAAGAGATATGCAAGAGAAAAAAAGTATTATACTCAACCACTGTGTAAGCTCAAAAATGCTTCCAAAATAAGTACTAAACAGGCCTCAGAATGAAAGAAGAAATGGAAGCTTCTTTCATAGGATAAATCAAACATATGAAAAAGTAGAGAGCAAGCTTGTGACACAGCACTACATTTTGCTTTTTCCAAGGCAGAAGATTGCTGTCTCTCATATCTGCTAGAGGGCTTTCATGGAAGGAGTGATAACACAAGCATTTGGAATGGAGGCAAAATATATCTACAAATATATTTCCTAGATAAATGTCTCCTTTGAAAGGCCTTGGGAAGGCGATGAATTCAGAACCAACGAGCAGTAAACCAGCCTTTCTAAGAAGACATTTCCTCTCAAAAACATTCTGAGATTTTTCTCACTTTCCAGGCTAAAGGCATTCCCATGAAGCAACATGGCAGCAAGGCTGTTCGAAGACTTTTGGTGGCTGCCGCTTGCAGTTCTAAATAAATAAATAAATAAATAAATAAATAAATAAATAAATAAATAAATAAATAAATAAATAAAACAACCCTTTGCAGTGGAGTAAACAAAACTATACTGCCACTGTCTGCGAAGAGTCTCAGTCATCCAGGTGAGTTTATCTGGAAGTTAAATCATGGCCACTGCTGCTTTTAATAATGGTGAATCTCATATCTAAGAAATTATTGGGGAACTTCTTTGCTTGACGAAATGCAGTTTCCCTTCTCCACAATAGGTTGGTAAATTTCAGAAGGCCATTCACACACGGGTATGTATGAGAAAGCTCATGGCAGTCATTTCAGCCTTTTTGTGAGGGTGTGTTACAACATTGCCTACAACAGATATGATAACTCGAATCCTTAATGCGACTGATTTTAATTTTTCAAAGCTGCCTTCTACATCAACATAACATTTACTTTTCAAGTAAGATAACATATTTATGATATTGCATTCTCTGTCCTCATACTTTTAGGAACACCCTGTCCTAAGTACTGTACTTCTGTGCTGGCGCAGCAAGTCTGAGCAGCTGAAATGATGCATAACATAAATAATGCAATTTATTTATTAGTCAAATGCCATTGCTTGCAATAACATTACGGGTGCCCTTCTATAAATGTGTTGCAGTAAAGCACCAGGATGGTGGGTTTAAATGTGAATATTAAGAGTGAAATTTGATACCTCACATGTTTCAATGCATCCAGCTATATGATTTAAAACGGGTGGTGAACCATAGGATGTCAGGATGAAATTCCACCCGCCTTCACTAAAAGATCAGATGTTAAAATACTAAGATTAGTAGCTATTGTTTTTTAATTATGTGTAAAGGGACAGCTGTTGCAGCAATCATAGGAAATAATATTTTTGTACCTAAACAGCTGTGGCCAGTAGCTTTCTGAAATTAACCAAGTGCCTAAAGAAAATGATGGCATAGAAATGCCAGTGAACAAATAAATAAAATAGATTTAGTAAAGTCTAGTTGTGTGACTGGACATACAATTGTCCAGGGCAATTTCTCTGATTTCCCTTGGGCATGGGCTAATCTTGGTAGGATACTGACTTAGCCACCCAATTTATTATAGGACACATTTTTATAAGTTATAATCAATTTCATCATCCTTATTCATTTATTTATTTACTGGATATTTATGCACACACCCACATCCAAATTGGACTCAGGGTGGCTTGTCTTTAATGCCAGTCTGCTAATTAATAACAGTGTAAGATGTGTTGTGAAACATATTGCCATGAATTTTGTTGAATATATCATCCAGCTACCTGGAATCAATGCACGTGTTTTACTACTAAAAGTACATTAAATCTCATTTCCAAATACCATTTCAATAGTCTAAGTTTAAGATGGCTTTCTTTCTTCTGGCTACTGCCTTTCTACCACTAGAATGAGGCTGGCATTTAAATACCAGTGGAGCTAGTATTTAAGGCCCCACTTACTTGCTTTCAATACCAACAGTGTGGTGACTTGTCTAGCTCCTTCGTGGAACTGGGCAAAACTACAGTACACTACACTGCAAACACACATGTATATGTGCTCATGCTCACATACACATACAAGAGAGAGAGAGAGAGAGAGAGAGAGAGAGAGAGAGAGAGAAGCACAACTGCAGTGGGATGGAGGAGACATTCACATTGTTTTCTACACATTTCCATACATGATGGATTCCAAGTTTTAAGTTTTGTGGAAGAGTTTATTTTCCTTGAGTTAATTGCTACACAAATCAATTTCTATCTGTTTATATAGCTGTGAACTTCAAAGCCATGTTATCCATAGGTTTTGTGTTCGTGGCTATTTAGCTTCATCCACATCTTCCAGATTTTTAAATTTCAAATATCTTGCCTCTACAACATATACTTTGTTTCCTTAAAAACCTTCTAAAGACATAAAGTCATTTGGTCTCAGTGATAGGGAAAGGTTCACTCATACAGTTCCTGCATGTAGTGAGGTTGTTCAAGCCATAAAAACTCTGCCAGGAAAAACAAGGAATCAAGATCATATAAATGAAACAAGTGCACACAGTGATTAGAGCAGAGCAGAATGCCAGCATAGAGAAAGGGACAAAGACAGTGGGTGCAGGACTATGGGCAGATGATTAGTGTGAACCCCACTTCCTTCCTTCCTTCCTTCCTTCCTTCCTTCCTTCCTTCCTTCCTTCCTTCCTTCCTTCCTATTTCACAGACATCTCCCCCTCACACTATTTCTATTTGAGGGTTGCCCATTCTCAGGGAGGTCAGTTTAGACTAACAGAAGTATCTTCTTTCCCAGGTCCCCAGGTACTGAAACAAATCTTAGAGCGAGAGGCACTGCAGAATATTATAATTTTGACTTTTGTGACTGCAGCATTTCTAAAACCAAGGCACCCATCTTTACTCATTCCAAAATGGCATACCAGTTTGTTCAGTTCACAAGTTTATTGTGAACTTGTTTGTATATGCATTGTAACTGTGTAACTTCAGTACACCAAAATATTAGGACCAAGGTTAGAGGACTAGGGTACAGTGGACACACTTCACTCCATTGTACCCACAAGAGCAAGTCAGAAAGCTTGGGCTATACAAATTTTGGGTGATCCTTTTGCATGAGCCTTAGCAACAGGAGCCTAGATCCTGAAAAGAACACTTGCTGAGGGCTCACAGTGAACCAGCAATGTGTCCTGGTAGCAGTAATGGACTTGAGTGAACTTCACATGTCATGTGAATGTCTATAAGGTCATGGAGAATGTAAATCCTAGTGGGAATGGGGACAATGCCTACAGCTACTGAGTGCAGATTGCTCACTATCCAGACACTGGATAGAAGAGAAAACAAGCCATTCTATTTGATTTCAATTCAAAGTCAATTACTAGAGTCTCTTTCTGCCATTGTCAGAAGATGGAATGCTGAGCTGGCAATCCTAATTCTCACACAACTGCAATCATCTGGGGATATGCAAATGCATATACTATGTACACAGATGTGCAAACAGAGAGGCACACAGAATGTAGGAAGGATTTTCCGTGCTTCCATCCATTGAGATGACCCTATGACCTCCTCACATAGTATCAATCAGCTGGGCAGTGAGGCCAGAAATACAAGCATGACATAGAAGGATGTCTTTCCCTATTCAAACCGAATTGTTGCCAGTCTGGTAAATAAATGGGTGGTGGAGTGATAGGAGCACTAATTAATTGTCCCCTCTGTCAAAACAGCAATAACATTTGATGAAAGTGGGATTAAGTGGTAGGAGGGGGAGAAGCACATATACATGACATGGATGTCAAAGACCTGTGGATAGTGATCTTTATGTTTATTGTCAGCAATCAAGAACAACAATAAAAATTTGTAAACATTTCTTCAGTGCAATCCTGCTACACGTTGCCACAGCATTTTTACAAAGGAAATTTTGCTGATCCTAAGTTTGCTAAATAATTCATGATGATCACACCTCCTTCAGCTGAGCAGTGAATAGGGTACAGCAAACTGAGCTTAATGAGGATGACCGTTCCCTTCTGTGGATACAGCTGGTGTGGAAGCTGAGACCCAGAGCTGGTGGAAGAACCTGGTCATTCCCACATGGCTCGAGTGTCTGAAAATCTTTAAAGGATTTTTGGCAAACACCACATCCCTGTTTTACTTCAAACCACAAATACACTAAGGCAGTGGTGCCCAAACTTCGGCCCTGCAGATGTTTTGGACCACAACTCCCACAGTTCTTTGTCATTGGCAATACATGCTTGGAATTCTGGGAGTTGTGGTCCAAAACATCTGGAGGACCAAAGTTTGGACTCCCCTGCACTAAGGCAAAGACTCGTACACCCAAGGGACCCAACACCAAAACACAAAAGGATTATATGCAGCTCAATGCAGTGAGGAGCGTGCAGACCTCTATATTGAAGAAACTAAGCAGTCATTAAACAGGAGGAGGCCCCAACATAGGAGGGGTAACAGCTCAGGACCAGAATCAGAGTATACCTCCACTTGAAGGACAAAGGGCACTCATTCAAAGATGAAGATCTACACATATTAGACATAGAAGATGGTTTTAGAGTATTGAAAACTGCTTTCTCAACAAAGGTGGGGGGGCTCAGGAACAGTCAATCTGCTACTTATGACACAGTGATTTCAACAATACCTAGACAAATTAAAAATAATTCACACCTCCACCACCAAGGCCATAGCTATGTACATACTTTGTAGGTTTCAGCACCTAAGGCCATTTTCCACCCAAAGGCCTATTGAGACTATTGTCCACCTAACGAGCTTACTCAGGCCATTGTTCATCTTATGAGCCTTTCAGACCAGAGTGACATGAGATCAAAGTGAACTATAAAATGGAGGACTCACAACTAGCTTTCCTCAGACTGACGAAGCTGTTTGGATGAGCAGCGAAATGTTTCAGTCTCTCAAGAAAAGAAGTCAAGTTGCCATGACTCACCTTCTAGATAAACGCACCTGGATGACTGAGAATATTCACAGGCATACAGCTGATGTGGGCTTCTTCTGGTGCTAAGTCAGTTGAAAACTGCATCTCTAACTAGCTACTTCTGTAGCCAGTTTCATATCTTGCTCCACAAAACTATTTTTGCTTGGGAAGGGCTGGCCATTGTAGCAAATGGTGAGTAGGACACAAATTCAGAAGAATATAAATTCAGTTTACATACAGAGTTCTAAAATCCACATAAGAAATCCACATTTTGGACCACTCAGCTTTTGAACTCTGAGAAGATACCCCACAGAAAAGAGGTAATAATTTTTAAAACAAAAATATACAGATGAAATCAAGGCCATAAAATGTTCTCTATCTGGTATGGAAGCATTTGGATGGCTATTTGCCCATTCTGGCCTGTGTATTAACAAACCCCACTGAATTCAGTGGCATTTTCTGATGCCTCACTGAGAGCAGGATTTATCCTAACCTTGACCTAGTGTTGAATGTAACTTGGCATAATGTAAACCCTAACACATGATGATCTGGGTTTGCTGTTCCTGCAACAGTTTCTTTCACCTCTGGGATGGTATCATGTGTCTTCTTGTTTCTGCTCTTTCTCTGTCAAGGCTTTCTGGTTGTAGAAATAGATTGAAGATGCTTTCCAGTGCTGTGCACTTATGTGAGTGAAACACCGGGTAAAGCCTGGGGGAGGAGGAGGAAGAGGAGGAGAGAATTTTTCAAGCAGTTGGATAAGGCAAAATAGCAAGCTGGACTCCCGTGTTTTCAATAATTGTGCCTATTTCACCAAATGTAGATTTTTCCCTCACCCATGCAACAAACTGTATGACAATCTGTACCTGTGGTTGCTCACTCTTCTACACAACATGCATAATGCACATGGAGAATAGGAATGAGGTTGTATGGATGAGAAACCTGAGTGACAAAGGTAGTCAATAGGGAAATATATATATATATTAAATTTAGATAGATAGATAGATAGATAGATAGATAGATAGATAGATAGATAGATAGATAGATAGATAGATAGATAAATTTGAAATGTGATGTTGGAGCAGAGCTTTATGGATTCCATGGATGGCCAGAAAAACTGTAAATGGATTCCACAGCTATGATAAGTGAATTTTCATTAGAAACTATAATGATTAAACTAGGTCACTTACATACCACATGAAAATAGGACTTGCAAGAAAAGAAACTAGTGCAAGAAAAGGAAAGTTGGGAGTTAGTAGAAAAGAAAGAGGAAGACCTAACAGGACGGACTGGCTCAATAGATGATGCCATGGGCCTTATTTTGCAAAACTTGTTAATGGCAGAACCTTCTGGAGATAATTAGTTCACAGGGTTGACAGAGGACTAGAGAGAATTGATTAGCACAGAAAGTAAATTTTCTGGATCTGTTGTTGTCTGGAGAAGTCTTTACTCTCTCTTCAATAATTCCTGGTCTCATTAAACTTACATCATTTTGTCAATGGATGAAAAAAGTTGTGAAGTAACTGGCTGCCAGTGGAAATTTCCTTCTTGTGCATGGCTGGATATCACCTCTCGATGTTTAGATTATCCAAACACAGAGTATGGTGTTTCTTTCAATTTTTTTATTTTTATTGCTCTCTATTTGAAATGTATAAATATCTTGTGAACGTCACAGGTATTTCCCCAAGTTTTTCAATAACACTTTGATTTCTAGGCTATAGGGGATACCCTTATAGGCCACTAATATAAAAATGCAAGCTTTGAAGAAGTAGGCATTGCCCATGAAAGCTTGCAATGATTTTTGTTTTATTTTTATTAGTGGTCTATAAAAGTATTGCCTAGTCTTGCATTTGTGTTTTATAATGGCCACACCACTCCTCCTTTTGATTTCAACGGGGTTTTGATTCATTTTGCTTCTCTTGTATGTGTAACTGCATTGCTTTGTAAATACTTATGTCATGAAGAAGGGATGGAGCACGTTTGGCCTTCAAGCCATTTTCGACTGCAGTCCTTCAATCCCTTAGGTAGGTGAAGTCCAAAACATATGAAGGGCCAAAGGGCTTCACTCCATTACAGACTTCCTTGAGTCCCTTTTAACAACTGTCAATTTTTCTTCTTTAGAAGGGGCTAATATACTTTCCAGAATGTTATTCTAAATAATTGCCCATCTCGAAATATTTATCAGGGGAAGAGAAAAAAAAACACCGGCAGAAAGCATTTGCATTTCCTCTTCTCCTTGTCATTTAAAACATCAACAAACCTTGCGCTATGCCATCTATATGCCTCTATAGTTTTTTAAATATACAGCTACGTTATTATAATACCAAAATCATTATGGCAGCTTATTTTCCTTCTCATGTAGTAGAAATAACCATGGAAAGGTATGTTTTACATTCATTTACTGATTATTCCACACCCACAGCTGAAGCTTGTTTGCATCTCCTAGATGCCATGGTGGTAAAGTCAGTGGAATCTAGAAGATGCAAATTATGGTTCATATTAAAAAAATTCAGAAGGTTGGATTTCTGAGGCATCCATAGCTCTAGGAAAAGTACATTTGACCCTGTGGATTTTCAAATCAGCAATTTCTTAATGAAACAGTCAGCAGTCAAGTGACTTTTTGGTTTTCTGTTAATTAAGAAGAGAAATGCTGACATATTCCCATTTGAATGGCATTTCTAAGCATTAAATACAGGTAATGCTAATGAATCAGTGCAAGAGGTCATCAACATTGCATATTATTTCAGAAGTGTGGAAATAAGTTCAAGAAATGAACACAAAATAGCAAGATAAGAAATCCATTAACATTTTACAAAAGGAAAAAAAATCAAATTGCAAGGAAGCTAAATGTTATGGAAGAGGAGGGCATGTCATTAGGCTAACAATACACAATTTAATAATGACATTAAAATAATGGTATATAATCCGCTTCCAGTGTTTGTTTTTCATTTGAAATAGAGCAAAGAAAGTCAATGGATAAAAGGGTTACTGATAAATTGATAGCAGATCGCAAGTGTCTCTCTGAATGTTAGAGATTAGAAGAGGGCATGCACTGGAAAAATGGCAATTCATTCAGATTTGTAATTGATCAATATTGACAAATCACAAATCTGTATATATATTTTTCAGGAGCCAACAAATAAATTAATTGGTTCATATCACCTTTTAAAATCACTATAAAATGCCTCTCCAGGCATCTAGAAACACCAACATTGTGTAGATGTTTCCCCTAACTCTCCTCTACAGTCTGTGCAAGATTGGTGAAGTTTGGGTTTTGGACATCTGAGTTATGTAGCCCCAAAGAGCCTTTAACAGGAAAGTCCCCTCAGGAACCCAGAGACACCACAATCACAGAGAAGCTTCCCCTGATGCTCTTTCTTAATTCCTTTGGTGAAGCTTGGGTTAAGGATTTCCAAGTTATGCACCCCCAATGAGTCCTTCCCTGGAAACTGACAGTAGCCACAGATGGCAAAGGGACCCAAAAAGGGCCAAAAAGGGATTTACTAATCAATCAATTAATTAAAATTGGGTAAAAGATTGTCACTGTAGTCATCAGGATTGACCAATTGAACAAATGCAAACTGATGCATTTTTGACAAATTTGGCAAATTTTTGAGGAATATTGAAATTTGTTTTTGAGTCATCCAAGAAATCAGAGCAAGATTGAAACTCGTAAGGGCAGCAATGCAGGTGTTTGAAAAAATCATAAAGCATAACAATATGATACTGGAGACTAACACCAAGATCATTGGTTTTGTATATTCTATCACCACTTATGAGCATGAAAGCTAGACAGTTAGGAAAGCTGGCAGGAAAACAACTGATTTTTTTAAATTATGGTACTCAAGACCTTTGAAGATACCCTGGACTGCCTGAAAGTCAAACAAGCAGGCCCTGGATCAAATCATGCCTGAACAATCTCTGGAATCAAAATTGTTGAAACTGTGATTGTTGTATTATGGATACATCAGGAGAAGGCAGAATTCTCTGGGGGGGGGAACCCAATAATGTTGTGAAAAGTAGAAGGCAGGAAGACCAAATACAAGATGAACTTGCTCCTTAAAGGAAATTGCATGCTTGAGTTTTCAAGAGGTAAACAGGGCAACTGAAGACAGGACATTTTGGAGATTGCTCTTTCAGGTGATTAACCATAAGTCAAAATCGACTTGATGGCACATAACAACAAAAAAGGTGTCAACCAGTCTTGCCTTTGAATTTTAAAAGAGAGATAGTAAAGCCTTGATCAAATGAATCATTTCTGCTAAGGCTTTTTAAAGAAACTCTGGATGCAGTGTATCTAGAAATCCCAATGTTCTGCATCTGATTTGGACATACTGTTCCTGGGCTAGACCACACATATAGATAGTATATGTGTTGTCACCATTTATCTAGTGGAATACATTTCAAACTGCCTATATTCCAAACTTGGGCAAAGTCAATGGCCTCTACCATTTGTTAAGTCCTTGATTGCAACTTGGTGGATCATAGACACATTTTTTTTATAAACTGGAACATATCTATGGAATATGTTGGCATCACTGTTTTTGCTGCAAGGTTTTCAATGTTGGGTCTGATTTTTGCTTACCATGGTACTCTGTGTGTGTGCAGTTTGAGTAATTTGTCATCTTTGTCCATTTATTTTCAACAGCTGTTTGATAGCTAGGCTTTTGCTGTTCCACAATACTTTCCAGCTGTAGAGTGCCAAATGCATTGTTCAAACAGAGCTTTCTGGCCTTTTTAATGACCTTCTACTGAATGTGTTATTAATAGAGATGGGCACGACCAGAATTTTTTTTTCCGAGTTGTTGTTTTTCGGGACGGGTCCGTTTCGGGTCATTTCTGTTTTTTGTGAAATTTTTTAAAAATTTGTCGTTTCATCGTGTCGTTTGTCGTTTTGTCCTGTCGTTTGTTGTTACCGCCGCCGCGATTTCACGCGATTTGACATCCCAGTGAGTGGCATCCCGCCGGCGCTAGGTGTTTTTGCGCCCTAGGTGGCAGGCGGGGTGGCGGGGGGTCCATGGGCGGGTGGTGGCAGCGGCAGGGGGGAGGGGCAGGTGCGCAGGCACGTGGGCGCGTGGGTGGCGTGTGCGTGTGCGGCGTGCGCGTGGGCGGCGTGCGCGCGGGCGGCGTACACGGGTCCCACAATGACCCAGAGCAGGCGGAAAACACTTTAAACTGACTTGCTGCACAAGACTGCATCGAATAAAGCAATTGCAATTTTTATTGCAAACAATGTGGGCAGTGCACCCACAGCAGAGCTGCAGGCAGGGTATGAAAGGACCTTGGCTTGCCACCAAGCAAATGAATTTTTTAAAATAAATCCACACCTCCCTCCCACTCAAACCTTCCCCCCTTTGAAGCACTATCAGAAAAGAAATCCTAACACACTGCAGGAGAATAAAAAAGAATAAACTGCATTGCTATTCCCCACAGCAGATAGAGAATGAAAGGAATTATTATTATTTCCTAAAAATTCAATTGAATCAATTCCCTCCCTGCCTGCCTAACTGAAATCTAAAGGCTCCGCGAAATCGAAACTAGTCTAGCACAGCAGCCAGCTACACACAGCCCTCTCCCACCCATATCCAAGCCCGGACTGCGACTCTTCTGGGAGTGCCTCGGCTTTTTATGTCTTCTTGCACATCCAGAAGTGTCAGTCAAAACCTGGCCATGTGATTGGTAGAATGGGTCCAAAAATTTGCATGGTTCCCATCCCATGGCCAGCCCATCATTGTGCAGGTGTAAAAAAATAAAAATAAAAATAAAATAAAATAAAATCAGTGCGACCTTTTACTGCTATAAAAAACCCACTGCTGCTACTGTAAAAATTCAAGCATTTAAAATAGCTAATTTTCACATGTTTCTGTGGTGCTTTGGTGGTTTTTTGGACCACAATTTCAAAAAAAAAAATATTGTGGACGCCATTTTGGACCCCCCGCACCACATGGCAAATGGAGACGCCGAGGATGCCCCCTCCCAGCCCGGTACCAGCAGCCCAGGACAGGAGGGGGGGAAGGCTGGGGACCCCCCCCCCAGAAACCACCCCTCTGGTAGGTGCCCTCAGGCAGGCATATTTTCGCCTGCTTTTTTGGCCGGGAATCGGGTTTTTTTAATTTTTAAAACTTTTTTCTGTGCCGCTTGGCATCGCGCGATCGCAGCACGATGCCAGGAATGACAACGACAAATCAGACCCAATTTTTCTTTTTTCGGTTCGAGTTCGAGTTCCAACAGCTTAATTGTCATTACCGTTTCCGTTACGTAACAGAAACGATATCCGAAAATGGAAACGACAATTTCGCCAAGTCGTGCCCATGTCTAGTTATTAAACAACAGATTACCTGGACTGATAACAGACCAGAACTCTCTCTGCAGGTGTCTGTGTGTGCCACCAAGAGCAGATGTTAATCCCCGCAGGCCAAATCTCAGCAAGTCCTATCCAGAACTAAAAGAAGAGATGCCATAAGGGTGTTACACCTTGCAGCTTTCCCAGCGCATGGAAGTACAATTGAAACTCCTTTTAAATACAAAAAGAGGAGATGTGAGGAGGAAGTGTGCACTTAATCTATCTGACAGATTACTTTGCAGCTGGTTGAAAAAAAACCAGCAGGATATCATTAACTAATGTGAATTATTATCTCCATTGGGTCCAAAGGTATCTGCTGCCTAAGCAGATTCTTCCTTTTTGTTGTGTGTTGCTTTGCTTTGCTTTGCTTTGCTTTGCTTCTTAAAAAGAAGTGCCTAATGGCAACATGCCAAACTCTCTTGGCTTGTTTATAGCCCGTATATGAGGCTACAAAAAAGGAGGCTCTACCTTGTCATGCTCACTTGCCATCTTTTATGTCATCACAGTAAGCTAGGGGTGGGGAGCACACTTAAAGTGAAAAACAACACTTGCTTTCAGGAGCCCTCTTTTTTATTTCCTTCCTTTATAACCACCATTTTCTGCCAAATTGTCACTCAAAGGAGAATATAACCAAACAACAATATAAAGTGCATAAAACATTAACACATAAAAGCATCCCTAAAAGTCCCAGGGAGCCAGGAAAACTATAAGAGTGATAGGCCAAAAGTGTTGCATACTGAGTTTCTGATAGGCTTATTCTAATTGTAATTCAATACCACACAAAAATGCTCACGTATGATTCTGGAATATTGTGCATCTGTACACATTCTGCCTGTGTTGCCAGCAGGAAAAGGGATGGCAAGCTTCCCCCCCTCAGGCTTCCCTGAAGGTTGACAACACCAATAGCAGAAGTCAAACTGTTCTACTGGATCCTCTTTTCTGTTCCCTACCATCACAAGTGACATCTGGAAGTTGAGTCATGGGAACTGGCCTTCTTTTATTGTGAGATCAAAATGATTCATTACTCATCCAAGCAGCTTTGTCAGTCTTTGTCAAGGTTGATGAAGCTGCTTGGATGAGTAGAGAAACGTTTCGATCTCACAAGAAAAGAAACCGAGTTGTCATGGCTCAACTTTCAAATAACCTCACCTAGATAACTGAGAAACTTCACAGAAATCACAAGTGGCACCACACAAGGGAAAATCTAAGAAGGTGGTTCCCCTTTTCATCAGTTAATCACTCTGACTCAAACACAAAGCAATCGACAGGGCTGTTTTTAAAGAAGTGTGAATGGTAGTGAGCACAATAATATGGTCTATTCTTAAAAGACTTTAACCATCAAGATAGTAGATGATAGATGCAGTTATAATATGAAAACATGGTCATGTAAAAAGAGCTACAAAGCAGTGACTGAAATCCTCTTACCTAGTTAATTGGAATAGTACAAATGAATGATGTAATTTTTGGAGGTAAAAGTTAAGAAATCACTATAAACATTATTTGTTGCATAGTGAGGTGTACTGCTTGGTGTGCAACTGATAACGTCTATGGTGATTTCTGAACTTGGGACACTTTGCTTCCAAGTTACACCTGCAAGAGTTTGATTTGGTGTGATGATCCTGGATGTCTTATTTATTTTATTTATTTATTTATTTAAATACTTATATCCCGCTCCATCTTCCCAACGGGAACTCTGGGCGGCTAACAAAGCAAAAGCTAAAAAAGGTAAAAGCTAAAAATAGCAGGCCACCAAGCAAGGGCAGCGGAGGGCAAGATGGCAGCAGACGGTTAGGGGTAGGAAAAAGAAGAGAAACTAACTAATAAGGACACCATATGCTTCTTTGAAGAGGAAGGTCTTCAGAGCCCTCTTAAAGGCGGGCAGGGACTCCAGCAGGCACAGCTCAGGAGGCAGATGGTTCCAGAGCGAGGGCCCCACCACAGAGAAGGCGTGGTCCCGCGTGTTTATTCTCTGGGTGTGGCCACTCTCAATGATGCCTGCGACAATCTCGGGGTCTGGATCCGGATGCCCTCAGGGAGATGCGCTCCGCCAGGTATCCTGGTCCCAAGCCGTGGAGGGCCTTGAAAACCAAGACCAGGACCTTGAACCTGATCCGGAAGACAAGGCCAATGCAGGCGGACCAGGACTGGGGTGATGTGCTCGAATCTTATTTTGCACCCGCTGTAACCTCCGGACCAGGGTCAAGGGCAACCCCACGTAGAGGGCATTGCAATAGTCGATCCTCGAGATCACCAGGGCCTGCACTACTGTCCTCAGGGAGGACTCGTCAAGGTACTGACGGATCTGGGCGATCCTGCGGAGATGGAAAAAAGCGGCCGTGGAGACTGCCATCACCTGCACTGATGACAGCGAACTCCATATCTCCTGATGACCTCCCCCAGCGGCCTCATATAAACATTGAACAGCACGGGGGAGATTGCCGACCCCTGGGGCACCCCACAAGGGAGAGTCCAAGGAGCCGACAAGACATCCCCCAGCTGTACCCTCTGGGTCCGGCCGCCAAGGAAGGAACGGAGCCAGGCCAAGGCCTGACCACCAATTCCCGCCTCAGCGAGCCGGGCCAGAAGGTTACCGTGGTCAACGGTATCAAAGGCTGCTGAGAGATCAAGGAGGACGAGCAGGGAGGAACTCCCCCTGTCGGCCTCCCTGAGGAGGTCATCCTGCAGAGCGACCAGGGCGGTCTCGGTCCCGCGAAGAGGCCTGAATCCAGACTGGAAGGGGTCCAGGATATGCTTTGTCTCCAGGTATGACTGGAGTCGGACAGCAGCCACCCCCTCGACAACCTTGCCCAGGAAGGCAACAATGGCGATCGGACGGAAGTTGGAGAGATCGTCCGTCGCCAAGCCAGGTTTCTTAAGAATAGGTTTTACCATGGTCTCCTTTAGATGGGAAGGGAAACGACCCTCCCGAAAGGAGGCCGTGGCAATGGAAGAAAACCACTCTGGCATGTTCCCCTCAGCAGATTTTATGAGCCAAGTTGGGCAAGGGTCAAAGGGAGTGGCCGCCGGCCGGCAACCATAGCTCTGGAGGCCTCCGCTGAAGAGACCGGCCCGAACTCGTCCAGGAGGGGAGAGCGGAGGGGTGAGGCACTGGAAGACCCAAAGGATGGACTAGAGCAGCTGGGGGGCAAGTCGGAGCGGATGGCCTCAATTTTAGATCTAAAATGGGCTGCAAATTGCTCACTAGTGAAATCACTAGGAGGAGGCCGCAGCTGACTGGGTTTGGAGAGGTCCCAAGCCACCCGGAGTAACTCTGCCTGGCGGCTCGAGGCCTCCCCAATTCTCAGGGAGGCATAAGATCTTCTAGCGTCCCTGATCGCGCGAAGATAGCGGCCAGTCAGCTGTTTAAGGGCAGCCCTATTCACTTCCGTCCGGTTCGCCCTCCATATGACCTCCAGTCTCCTACGTTCTTGCTTCATTGACCGCAGCTCCACCGTGAACCACGGGGAGGAGCGGCCTCGACATCGTAGGAGGCGCTTGGGGGCGATCCGGTCTATCGCCCCGGCAGCACCCACATACCACCTTTCCACCAGGGCATCGACCGGATCGTCTGCCAGACCGCAGAGAGCTCCCGAAGGCCTGCATGAACCTGGCAGGGTCCAGGAGCCTCCGGGGCGGGCCCAGATGTGAGAGGGCGCTCCCGCAGGGCGGGGGGCGATCGACAGGGAAAATTTTAGTAGGTAATGGTCCGACCATGACACGGGCAGGGGCAAAATACCCCCAACCCCAGACATGAATCCGGTGACATGGAGGAGGAAAACCAGGTCCAGGGTGTGGCCAGCTCTATGGGTGGGGCATAGAACATGCTGAGATAAGTTCATGGATGTCATGGATTCCATGAATTCCAGAGCCGCACCAGAGAGTTCCTCCTCGGCATGCAAGTTGAGATCCCCAACCACCAGAAGGCAGGGGGACCTCAGCAAAGCAGCCGAGACGAACTCGGCGATCTCTGGTAGGGATTGCGCTGGGTTGCGGGGAGCACGGTACACCAGCACAATGCCAAACTTATCTCGCTGACCCACTGATAGATGGAGGCATTCCACCCCAGAACACACCATTGTCGCAGACCTACTAACACAAAGGGATTCCCTGTAAACGATGGCCACCCCGCCACCCCTACCCTCCGATCTGCCTGCCCACTGAACCTGAAACCCAGGAGGGCACAGGAGGGCGAGGGAGGCCCCGCCCTCCGCGCCCACCCAGGTCTCAGTAATACATGCCAGGTCGGCGTGCTCATCCAAGATAGAATCAAGGATGAGCGGGGTCTTGTTGTGCACCGACCTGGCATTAATCAGGAGGCAGGACAGATCGGAAGCGCTGGCGGGATGGCACCCAGGTAGATGGCGGTGGGCGAGGGGATCAGAACGGGGGACAGGCAATAAGTGCCGGGCCCGAGTTCTTCTTACCCGACCGATCCCTCCACCCAAAGCGTACCTCCCACGGCCAGACACCACAGAGATACGGGTCCCTGCCGACATGGTGGCCTAGGAGGGAGGGAAAAGGAAAAGAAGGGGGGGGGAATAAAAATAAAAATAAATAAATAAGAATAACTAATATAAATATATATGTATGAAAGCAAAACAGTTAACAACAGCAAAAAAAAAAGATACAGCTACAAAAATGGAAAAATACAATGGGAATTAGGCAAAACACAAAGGAGTATAAAAACACAGTAAAAGAAAGCAACAGAAGTTGGGCACATAACTAGGGCAGGATGGAAATAAAAGGAGGGGGGGAGGAAGAGGGGGAGAGGAGATGAAGTCAGCTGGTGGCCCTGGCGGAGATGGACAGAACCGCCTTGATCGATAAACTACAGGGGAAGGGGCAGTGGGCAGGGGGACAGGCACTTCCAAGGCGTCTTACACTGCCACCCTTAAATTAATTAGTTAATGTACCCTGATCCAGGTATACCCACTATAAAACACTAAAGACTTTTTTTCTAAAGAGAGAGTCCAACACCAAAGTTTATGGTTTCAAACAAAGCATGTAATGTTTATTGTTTTACAGTAAGATGTTCAGTATTAGTATGATAGCTTTAGCCAATGTACTCATGTGCTTTAATAAAACATATTTTATTACAATCGTGTAAGGTTATAACAATGTCTTTATTTCACATACCAGCCCCTAGTCAGTTACAGGATGTCACACCTGCTCAACTGCCACTCAAAGGTGTTAACTGACCCCCCACACAACTTCCTCACATTAGGGTCCTACACATATATATCCATTAGTCACACCCACCAGCTTGTTGATTGGCAATACAACATAACCTAATAAATATTCCTATACCTTAGTACATATTCACAACTAACTCTCTGTTTGCCACACTTGGACCCATGTATGTTAGTTCAGAACTAATCCTGAGATATTACAGTTCATGAAGGCCAAGTCAAATGCAGAGGAATACTGTAAATTTTCATGAAACAGGTCTTGGTCTCAGTCTTAGTATGGGCTTACTGCCCATTTGAACATTCTGTCACATTAAAAAAGCAAAAGAAAATATTACATATATGGAGATTTTTCACAAGACAGAGAAAGGCTAAAACTATTATTCCACACACAACTGCTATTTTTGGTGCATACTACACATGTTTCTCTAAATATTTATTTATTTATTTATTTATTTATTTATTTATTCATTCATTCATTCATTCATTCATTCATTCATTCATTCATTCATTTATTCCGGCTGTTCTCAAATCAGCATATCATTCCCAAATTGTACCTCCAATGTTCTCTCTGAGATCATATGGTTGCTAGAAGAAGCTAAGACTCACAATGTGATATGAGATGAGCCACTTTATCATCAAAAGAGAATTTATTTAAACTCTACCAAGAGATGGATGATGTAGTAAATAATTTAACAATTAAGCAAATGTGTTAATAGCTACTCTCTGTATAGAGTTAGGCATATCAATTGGATTGCCCCAACCTAAATTTATATAAGGCTAAGCTATAAAATTGATATAGTCCAATGGCTCAGGATAATGGAATACTGCATGGAAGAAGCAGGAAGTGGAGTTTCAGTCATCAGAACCACTTGGTCAGATATGAGCATGTGCATTGCTTCTTATATTTACTAATGATATATGAATCATTAGTAAATATAATTTGTTTAGATTCACTCCAGTATCTTGTGGCTTTCATTCAGCAAATATGAAAAACGATATTTGCATGCTACTTCCTGGATTTTCTCTAACTGACCTGACATGATCAGAAATGAAAGATTATGCATGGATGGTATTCTTAATTTAAGGCAGGGGAAAGCCCTGTTTGCAAGTTGTTACACTTTAAAAAAAAAAAGGTAAGTTTGACTCTAGTTGCACATACAGTGGTACCTTGTATAAAGGAATTAATTCGTTCCAAATGAAATTATGTTAAGCAAATTTTCCTTTATACAAATTTTCCATAGGAATGCATTGAAAACAGAGTGATCCAATTTTTATGTTGTACAGATTTGCCCCATAGGAAATTATGTTAAGCAAATTTCCCCTATCTCCAGATTTTTTATGTTGTACAAATTTTATGTTATACAAACTGTTTGTTATACAAGGGTCCACTGTATTATGAAAGGTAGAGAGAAAATAATGAGCAGCCCTTTTATTCTTCTAAATATTTAGTAAAATACTGGTGACTTATCTAGTCCAAGTCCAACTTGTGATTAACAGGCATCAATGGAGATGTTAATAGCTGTGTATTGAATTCCAAGGGCAAATAAAAAGTAGTCTTCAGTTTGACATTCAGCAAACAGAATAGCAGAGACTCAAATTTACCTATACCGAGCACAGAACTAGAGCAGATACAACCATTAAAATATTGCAGAACTTCTTTATGACAGTGGTTGAAACAATACTTTTTTTGTTGAAGAAATGGATGAAGATTAATAAACTGAAACTAAATCCAGGCAAGACAGAGATGCTCCTGGTTAGTTGAAAGGCAAATCAGGAAACAGGGATGCAACCTGTTCTGGATATGGTAATGTTCCCATAAAAACCAGGGTATGAACGTGGGAATGCTGGACATAGGAATCATGTAACCCTCTGATTACAGCAGCTCCACTGGATGCCAATCTGTTCCTAGACAGAATTTAAAGAGGTGTTTCTAACCTATAAAGTACTAGCTCTTTGAAAAGCCACAACTTCCCCCATGAGTCTGCACAACTGTTAAGATCATCAGGAGAGGACTTCTTCTCAGTCCCACCACTTCCACTGTTGCATTTGGTGGAGACATGGGAGACAGCCTTTTCTGTTGCTGCTCCCAAATCTGGAACTCCCTCCCCAGGATGGTAGACTGGCCCTGGTCCTTACTGTCACTCTTCAAGAAGGTTAACAGCTTTTCAGGCAATTTTCTCTGAGTGAATGGTATGTTGCAATTTACTGCATTGTATTAGAGATGGGCATGAAATGAGCGATTTTTCATTTTTGTTTTTGTTTTTTCATTTCATTATGCAATGAAAATGAAACAAATTTTTTTAAACAAAACGAAAACAAAATGACCAAATTTGCTGTGTTTTTCATTTTCGTTCCAGCAGATGCATTGAACTAAAAAGAATGCTAACAAAACAGCAATTTTTCGTTTTCATTTTCGTTTTTTTGTTTCATTACCTAACGAAACGAAAATGAAATTTTTTGCAAAAAACATCACAAAAATGAAAATAAACCAAAACGGACCCCTAAACCGGTGGTCCCCAACCCCCGGGCCGCGGACCGGTGCCGGTCCGTGGACCGGTCGGCACCGGGCCGCCTGGGGATGTCGGGGAGGCTCCTCCCCTTTTCCTCCGCCGCCCTCCTCCTCCTCCTCTTCTTCTCTCCCGTTTGGAGGAGGAAGGCTGGAGGAGTGCAGGAGGAGCCGCCACTGCCGCCTTTGTCTTTGCCTCCCTCCTCCGCCTGCCGCCGGTGGTGGCGCACCCTCCTCCTCCGTCGCCCTCCTCCTCCTCGCCCTCCAGCAGCAGCAGCAGCAGCAGCCATGGCGGCGGCGGCGGCGCGTCCTCCTCCTCCCGCCGCCGCCGCCGAAGGAGCAGCAGCAGCAAAGGGCAATTGCGGAGGGTGGCAGCGGCGGTGGCGGGACGGGGCGAAGCCACCCCAAATCCCCCGTCGCCACCGCTGCAATCGCCCCCATCCCGCCACCGCCACCCCTCCGCAATTGCCCTCGCTACTGCTGCTGCTGCTCTCCTTTTCGGCGGCAGCGGGAGGAGGAGGAGGAGGAACCGAACAGGAGCAGGCAGGAGGCGGCGGCGGCTCCTCGATGCTTCACTTCCTGGGCGGCTGCGGGCACTTCCTGGGGGCCGGGCGGGTCGCGCGCGGGCGCCTGGGCCAGGAGCCGCGCGGGTCTCACTGCTGGCGCCGCGCTTGCTCCTGCTCCTGCTGCCGCCGCTGCCGTGGGCCTCCTCCTCCACCGGGAAAGCGCTGCTGGTGCCCCGCTCGCTTTCCCCAGCGGAGGTGGAGGGCCACGGCGGCAGCGGCAGCAGGAGCAAGCGGGGCGCCAGCAGCGAGACCCGCGCATGGCTCCCGGCTGGAGGAGGAGGCGGGGCCCGCCTGCCCAGGAGCCCGGGTTCCCACCCACCCACCCGTGTGTGTGGGGAGTGGCACCCCATGCCGGTGAGTGCCACCGCCGCCGCCGCTCTCGTGCCTCCCCTCCTCCTTCCCCCATCCTTTGCTTTCACCCCCTTTTGCCTCCCCGCGACTTTCTCATTCTCCCCCTCCCCACCCCCAGCTTCGGGCCACAGAAAAAATATCAAAAATTTCCCGGTCCGCGGGGACAAAAAGGTTGGGGAGCACTGCCCTAAACGACCGAACGACAAAAGAAACACCATTTTTTTGAATCGTGCCCATCTCTACATTGTATGTATTTTGGTGTTGCTTATGTTTTATGTTTATGTTTTTTAATGTATTCACTGACCCATTTAATATTGTATACTCATTGTTAATAACCTATATACTGTCTTTCAATTGATGTATGCTGCCTTTGTTCCATCATAAACAAAAAGGTGGGTTTAAGATATTGTAAATAAAAATAATTAATTAAGAACGGGCCTAATGTTTTAAGTGGCAAGAATACTAATTCTACTTCAATAGTTCATTATGCACCACTATAATGCACCTGAATCAATGTTTTATTTCAAGACCATGGCACCAATCCTGGCAAAAATCCAGAAGCAAATTGCTGAAAGATAAAAAATCTCTGTTGACATTATTATTTATTAGGTGTACAGAATTGTGAGACTTGATATGTAACAGGTAGAGATGGGCACAAAATGCTAAAATAGTGTTACATTTCATTTTTCATTTCATTCTGTTCTGTTTCATTGTGTTTCATTTGAAACAATTTATTTAAAAATCATTTTGTTTTTGTTTTCATGTTTATTTGCATACTCTCTCTCTCTCTCTCTCTCTCTCTCTCTCTCTCTCTCTCTCTCTCTCTCTGTGTGTGTGTGTGTGTGTGTGTGTGTGTGTGTGTGTGTGTGTGTGTGTGCTTGTGTAACGTCCCACATCCAATCGGTCATGGAAAAAGGTGGGATTTGTAAGCTTTTTTTTTTGCTGCCCCAAACACCGATCAGCTTGGGGTGGCAAAAATGTTTAAAAATCCTGCCTTTCCCCCCATCTGATTGGGTGCAGGGAAACCAGGGGATTTTTTTATTTTTATTTTTTATTATTTTGCTGAGCCCCAAGTGCCGAGAGTGATTTTTATTTTTGTTTTATTTTAATTTTGCCAGCCCCAAGCCCATGCTACAGCTGATCAGTGCTTGGGGCTCAGCAAGATAAATAAATAAATAAATAAATAAATAAATAAATAAATAAATAAATAATCCTGCCTTTTAATCCACCTGATTGGGTGGGGGAAATGGAGGGATTTTTAAACTTTTGTTTTTCCCGTTAAGTGCTGGTCAGCTGTAGTGCCACGTGGAGCTGGTAAAAAAGTTTAAAAATAGCTCCCCCCCCGAATCAGGTGATTACATGTTTGCATGCAGAATCACCTTCATATGTGTTTCTGTACTAATATTACAAAAAAGAACAAAACTCCTCAGAAACAGGCTAGTTTTATTTGGGATAATTGCTAAAAGTACTGTACTTGAAAATACTGCACTGATTCTGAATCCTAGTGAACAGAGTTCACCATTCGAACTTGGCAAACTCCTGAGATCAAAATGGATCCATCTGCACTACTACTACTACTACTACTACTACTACTACTACTACTACTACTACTACTACTACTACTACTACTACTACTATTAACCACACAGCTAACTACGCTGGATTTTGTAATACAAATCACTAGCCGAATGCTTCCCAAGCGTTTAGGACTATGTGATGCATCGGCCGATTACCACTGGGACCGCCTGTACCAGTTTATGCCAGAGTCTCTGAAGTTTTTTTTATTATTATTATTATTATTATTATTGTTGTTGTTGTTGTTGTTGTTGTTGTTGTTATTACAGGCACATATTATCACAAATGTCACTCAGGAATGTAATTTCCAGGCTTTGAGAATAGTTCTAGATTTTTTCTCATTGGAATGGGACATCCCAGACTGTGAAAATGACAGAGCTGTTAAGCTTGTAAAGCAAGTTATGATGTTGAATGAAGTTATCTCGCAACACTGGCTCAGAAAGGAAATGGGTTTTAGCCAGTCATTTGGTTTTTGCCAAGAATGGAATCAGACTGATGTAATTTTCTGAAAAGAGAAAACATTAAGAAAAAAAATAGTACAGGTCTGCAGTTTGTGCTACTGACCTTGAGAATAACTTTGCTTTAGAGCCAGGAAATGCTGAATGGAGGAGGGGAGCTGATAAAGTTAGATAATAAGATAAAGTTAGATAATAAGATGAACTCCATCTGTCATGTAGTAATAAAACTATGACAGAATGATGAAAATCAATTTTCATATGATAAAAAATATCACATCCACTAAGAAACTATGGGAAGAATATCTTGATCACACTTCTCAAGCCCATTGTGGCCCATGGTTTAGACCTAGCTCATTCATCACTGCCCTGTATCATGATGTATTCAGTAGTGAGATGACAGGCCCTACCACATGTTGTATTCCTATAATTTAAATGTACAACTATCTGATCTAACTGATCTAACAGGCTGCACTTAACCAGGTTTGTTTAAAAAGTGTTCCACTTAATTCAGTGGGGCTTGCTTAAAAAGGAGCATACCAGCAGCTGGCAGAGGCCTTTTTAGTAAGCAGTTAGGATCCAGCAACAAGTTGCTTGTATCCTTGTAAGCATGTGAAACCTCATATTAAAGAACATCTAGATGATGGAGTTCATTCCAAGATTCTTCAAACCACTAAAAAAATGTTTAAAAGGTAAAAACGGTAAAAAGGGTAAAGATTCCCCCCACACTTGTGTGCTAATTGTGACTGACTCTAGGGCTGGTGCTCATCTCCGTTTTCAAGCCAAAGAGCCAGTGTTGTGCAAGTCCATGTGGCCAACATGGCTGAACACATTTCTGCACATGGAACACTGTTTACCTTCCCAATTTTTCAGCGCTACCTATTTTATCTACTTGCATTTACATGGTTTCGAACTGCTAGTCTGGCAGGAGCTGGGGTTAACAGCAGGAGCTCACTCTGCTGCATGGCAGCTGGAATTCGAACCACCAAGCTGCCGACTTTGCAGCCCAACAGTTTTCAGCGCTCTAGCCCGCTGAGCCATCACACCCCTTTTGTATCCTTTTGTATTTTGTATTTTTGTAATCTGTAGATCTAGATGATGAAATTCATTCCAGGACTCTTCAAAAGCAACCCCCAAAAGTAGCAACAATTTAAAAAAAGTTGTAGAACTTTTAACAAGGAAGGCAAAGTCACAATATCTTGGATATTTTTTCTGTTCATACTTGATACGGTCTTAAGAGGGAGGACCATTAAATGAGTGACTGTCAGTACTGGTTTGTGTGTGAGAGAAATTTATGAAGGGATAAGGATATATCGGACATCCCAAGTAGGTAAACCTTTGTACATGAAATTGATGTTTCATGTCTATGAGACTCAGGGCTGAGAAAGAAGCTTTGAAATCAAGAATGACAAACTAGAGACTACTTAGAAATCTGCTGGTATATGATCATTACAGTACATTACATATAATGTCATTTCTGATTCTATGAGAAGGTGTTTAACATGCCATGCTTCACTAAAATTCAAACACTTATCTCGACCAAATTTGTAGCTAAATTAAGATTAAGGTGGTTGACTGAAAAAGACGATTTGAAATGAAATGAAATGAAATATAGTTATTATCAAGGGAGGAATGTTTTAGCTCCCACCAGACTCTGGTGGTAATATAAAGGATGTGTGGGGCTGGTACTTTGCTATTTATTTACTGTCTTCACTCAGTGCTAAAATAAAAAAATAAAAAAACTCCTACTTGCAATGAAGGAATGAAGTCCCAGCTCTTCATACTTGACATTCAGACAGCTAACTCGAAATTCTCATGGCTGGCACAGAGAAAACACAGCTAAAAAGCCCATACATCCAGGTTTTATTTTATTATTTATATTGATGCCCCCCCCGTATTGGTTCAGATGAATGGTTGCTGGTTTGTAATTATGTGCCATAACAATTACACAAATGCGCTTTGCTGAGTTTTGACTTGGAAAAAGAAAGAAAAAAATGAAGTGTGTTGTTCATAAACTGCCCCATAGTGCTTAAAGCACTCTCTGGGAGGTTTACAAGTAATTATGCCGCCTACACATTGCTCCCCCATCTGTGAGCTGAGTATTCATTTTACCATCTTCAGAAGGGAGGAAGGCTGAGTTAACCTTGAAGCTGCTACCTGGAACTGAACCTCAGGTTGTTAGCAGAGTTCTAGCTGCAGTACAGGAATTTAACCACTGCGCCTGCGGATGCAGGTCACATGGGGGGCACAATGTTAAACATCCACAGATGAGAATCCTTTTTGAAGATTGCACGCCATTTGCCCCACCCCGGGGATGCGGGCAAGCAGCGCACAATCTCCCAGACAAGCTTTTAATTGTTGTCCTATCTCAACAGCAGCCTGGAAATAGGAGATTGGAGCCTCTGTGGGGAGAGTAAACAATAGCTACTTCATCATAATTAGCTTGTTTCTTCATCATTAATCTACTGAGAAATGTCTGATATGCTTTAAACTAGGAAGTGGGAGCACCCGTCTAAAGAAAATTTAAAAGAATCAAAATTCTATCATCTACTTTTCATTATTATTTTAAAAAATATTTATTTATTTATTTATTTATTTATTTATTTATTTGTGGGGCTTATATCCCACCCATCTTCCCGGGAGGGAACTCTGGGCGGCTAACAGTAAAACAATAAAAAACAGTACAACAGGCAAAACAATAGTAAAACACAGAAGGTGGCTAGAAAAGGCGAAGATGGCGGCGGGCAAAAAAAAAAAAAAAACTTAAAAAGAAAGGTTGCCAAATGCCTCCCTAAACAGATAGGTCTTAAAGGTGGGCAGGGACTCTGTTAGGCGCAGCTCACTGCGGATATGGTTCCAAAGCATGGGGCCCACCACAGAGAAGGTGCGGTCACGCATACGTGACTTCTGCGCCTCTCTGGGTGTGGCCACCCTCAGTGAGCGTGCCTGCGCCAGTCTCGTGGTTCTGGCCCCAGTTGATCTCTGAGATTATCAAATGACATCCTGTATAAATAACTTCTGACCTGACTTGTGAAAATTAAACTGGGTGGCCCAGAAACAAAGGAAAGCCTCTGCTAATTCAAGATACTTCAGAAGTTGAGGAAAGCTCTTTATTTTATTTATCTTATTTATGTGCATGTTTAAAATCTAGAAGAAATCAGAGAGAATGAATTGGTCTACTGGAGACTCTGATGACTGTTAATACTTTCAAGAAGATGTAGGGGAGAGATTTACATGAGCATCAAATAAAAAGCAAAAGCAAAACACAGCTTATATACCAACCCGAAGCACTTAAAGCACTCTCTGGGCAATTTACAATTTATTTATGCAAGCTATACATTGCCCCCGCTCCCGCCCCCATGACCTGGGTACTCATTTTACTGACCTCAGAGGGACAGACGTCTGAGTCAATCATGATCTGGCTACCTGGGTTTGAACCCCAGGACGTAAACACAGTTATAGCTGCAGTACAGCAGTTTACCCATTGCATCACAAGGCTCTTCATCTAAAACTCCTCAAAAGAATGAAGAGTCCTGAATTCTCCTCACAAATGATTCCAAAGTATAGGATTCCTATTTGCAGCTGGCAGTCAAACTGAATGTGGCATTTTATAGCAGGGTTGTGTACCGACCTCTAAATTTAGTTTGGGCCTTGCTTTGGTGATTTGGAAAAAAAAAAGAAACCCAATTTTGTTTTGGAATTTGAGGACTTACTATATTTATTTTGGGTTCCAATTCAATTATTTCATGGAGATTAACCATGATAGTCCCTTTTGTAAAAGAAAAAGGGAATTTGTTCTAGGATTTTAAAGACTATAAAGTGTTGCTTGGCATTAGATTTAAAGTATAAAAAGTGTATCCTCAGAAGACAGATAGTTGTACTGTAATGGGCAGGGTGCTACTTAGGTAAAAACCACAGCAGAGTTCTGAATTTCTTTGATACACAGTACAATTACAGAGATCCATAGAGAAGAATAGGTACAAAATTCCTCCAAGTTCTGCCCTTTCTTATTAATTGGCACATTAAGTCTTGATAACGAATTCTGAGATATCTGCAAGAGAAAGAATAAAACTGTTTTATTACTTACAGTTAATTGAGATATATTGTGTATACTGCCACCAACTTTTAAAAGTGTATGTGTGTGTGTGGGGGGGGGGTAAAACAGTCACCAGAGATGCACAGCTACTTTGAATTTTAAAATCTGGAAGGAGTTATTGGTTAGTACTTCTGCCCAGATAAGCCCTTCCCAGTCACTCGCACTACAGGCAGCATGAGAAGTTGCAAAATAAAACTCCAACAGAAAGGCTCATTGCTGGCCCAAACCAAAGCATAGTCATGAAGAGCTCAAAGAAGTCACCTTATACCATGTGTAGCCTTCTAGACTGGTTCTGACACATTGACTGGTTCCGCATTGCTGCCTCATTTCAATGGCACTGATCATCTGAGACCCTTTGGTGCTGGATGGAAAAGGAGATGGACAGAGGGAGTATATGAATAAAACAACACCTTAGGGGGTACAAGTCTGAGTCTCACTTCCTATAGGTTGATCTAGTGCATGTGAAGTCCTAGTTGACTTTCCTTCGCTAAACTCAGGCATCTTTATCTCAGTAACCATACTTTGTGCCTTTGTCTTACTGGTTGTTTTCTCGCTCTCAAACTCCTCAATGAAGTGCTTTCTGTAGCAAACTGTCTATTTCCTGGCTGTTGCTCTTCGTAGCCAATTGAAGGATAAGAACACTTATCCTAAATCTGCCAGGGACCTAGTCAATTCCGTCCAGGTGCAGCCAGGGAGCTGTTCCTGTTCAGGCAGCAGGCCACCTCTGGCCAGCATTGAATCAAAGCAGTCCATTTATTTTGGCAGGTTCTGATGGTTTTAACAACCATTGCACAGAGGCTTGAACATCCTTTTTTATAACAATAGTCAGAAAAAGAACAGAAATGTGAAAGTTGCATTAGGGTAAAATCATTTAATGGTCATTATGGGCCATTATGGATAATATAAATCTAGGTGGTGTTTCTTGGGAATCATTCAAAAATGTATAAACTGTACATTTAAACTTAGATAAACAGATTAAGCTGAATGGAAGAGCTGATTAACATATATATAAAGTGAGATTAAAAAAACTCTGTTTCTGTTGAAACCAGTGAGAAAATCTGAACATTCCATGTACTGTATATTTGTCATTATTTCCCTTTAGGGTCTGTCTGAAATTGTTTTGTTCAAGGATGGCTTTGCTGAGATCTGAATATCCAGGAAGAATCTACATTAATGGAGATACAACAAAGAGACCTAATATCTTAATCCAAATAAGAGCCATGCACCTTCCAGTGTGATACATGCCAACAAATCCTCACCTTATGTTACATAGTACAAATTGAATTTATTATTTAGCAAAATAAGAAATAAATGTCCACAAAGCTGATGTTCTAAATAGTAATACTTAAAAGCAAATGGGGGAACCCTTCAATGAGGTCTGGATTTGTCACACAGCAGCAGTAGCAGAAGTAGTTTACACAGGCCTAAGTGTCAGTAATATCTTTTGATTTGTGGAGATGTTTACATAATTGGTCACTCCCTTTAGGCCTTTCTGTTTATTCTGAGATTATCTGTTCTCCTCACAACAGTTGTTGGAGGTAGCTTTTTCCAGGAGAGAATGCAGAAATGAAAAGCATTTAGGAGGCAATTGTATTGAATGAGGCATTGAGACCATTCACTTTGGGCGTTTATACACGACCCCTAAGCTGCGCTGCAAATGGCTCCCAGCTCTGGAGCTTAGAAATGTTTTCCCACCAGCTCTGGAGTTTGGAGACAATTAAGTGTGACCCCACCCACTTTAGCGCGATCCAGTGCACTTTTCTTGTACCTTCTCTTTGGAGGTGAAAAAAATTTGATGCGGATAAGAGTGCCGGGCTCTTCTGGCTTGTCTGTTGTTTTTTTGCCTCCTGCCCCTTTAAGAGCTCCTTGAGACAGAACCAGGAAGTAACGGGGCTCGTGGCAAGTTCGACCGCACCAGCAGGTTAGTAAAGGCTTCTTTTGTCCTCCCCCTCACGCCAACAGGAGCAGGAAGTGCTGAGGGGTGGGGATGCAGGAACAGAAACGAACCCCCAAGATCTCTGGTCCAAATTTAAGGGACCAGCGGATCTTAGGGGTCGTGTGAAAAGGCCCTTTGTGGAAGCCTTTTCCTGATGGAATGCTGGCTCTGACAGCAGTCTATCAGCCGCATGGGGCCCTCCTTGCCCTCTCACGAGAAGACGCGAGAGGAGCAGGCTGGGAGGTTCACCCTGAGAGGGAGGGGGAGAAGCGCCCTATAAAAGGGATGTCTCCGACCCCCACCGCAGGGCTTTTGTCTTTGGCGTTTGGAGGGAGAGGACCTCCGAACGCTTCTCCGGCACTGCCATTTTGAGGCTCAGCCTCCAGCCTCGTGGCGGGTGCCATTTTGTTTCAGCCGTGTGTGGCTGGAGAGCCTGGCCACCACTTGGAGTGGTGCAAACCGGGCTTCAGGAGCGGAGGCTTTGCAGCTCCAGTTGGGAGCCGGGACGTGCAGCCGCGGACAGTGGCCGTGGTGGAGGATTGGGGGAGTGGTGCTGAGCCCTCCCCCTGCGTGAGCTTCAGCCCTTGCCGGGCCTGACCGGGGCCCGACTCTGACCCCGCGGGTCCCCATCCCGAGCGGGCGGGGGGAGTAAGGCCCACTGGGAGGGTGGCCAGGGGCTTTACCTTTCCCCAGGGCGAGCTCACCACAGCCCTGTCGGGGGGGTGGGAGGCCTAGCCGGCAACCCGGGGGAGGGAGCCCTTGGAGAATGCCCACCCGGGCCTTGGCAGCCTGAGCCACTGGGTGGCAGGCCAGGGATGGGAGGGATGGTTTGTGCCCTGGCACAGGGCTGGGTCTCTGGCTGGTGGGGAGCAGGCGACGAGCCGTGGCTGGACGGAAGGGCCTAGCCCTGAGCCCTGAGTCTTGGGCCAGAGGGGAACGGGCAGTGGGCCTCAGCGGGAAGGCAGGGCCTAGCCCTTTGCAGCCCTCCATCCACCTGGGCCTTTGCTGCCTGGAGTCACTGGGTGGCAGGCCAGGGGCGGGAGGCGCCGTTGGGGCCTCTGGTACACAACTAGGCCTCAGGTCTGGGGGGGGAGCGGGCAGTGAGCCTTAGCGGGGAAGCAGGGCCTAGCCCTTTACTGCCCTCACGTACCCCTTCTGCGGGCCTGATTGAAAGGCCATGGTGCCCAAGAAGGGCAAGCAGGCAGGGAAGGGCAAAGGCCCAGCTAGGAGACCACAGCCAGTCGCTCCACAGTCCGAGCCCTCTTTTGAGGAGGAGGGCTGGCCCATATGGCTCGAGCTGGAGTCGTGCCTCGTTGCTTTGGAGGCATCTAAGAGTGTGAGCAGGGCAGAGACCCGGCCAGGCCCAGCACCCAGAGCGGGATCCATGCCATCTAGTCCAGGAAGCGGGCCCATGTAAAAGAGATAGCTAATGATTTCTCTGCCCATTTTGCCAGGTTAGAAAGGCTGGAAGCAAACCCGGCGGCCTCGGCAGCCATTGGAGGCCCACCAGCAGCAGCCAAGCGGACGAGGGCAGCCTCGCAGGGAGCAGCAGCAGTGGCAACCACCACAGAAACCATTGAAGACGAGGAGGGCGCAGTGCCACCCGCTCCGGAGAGCGCGTCAATGAGTGAGTTGGCTTGTGCACCTGACACAGCACCCACACTCACTTGGCCTTGGCTGGCAGGTGTGGCAGCTCCTGGGTCGGCTTCCCCATTGGGGTGGCCGGCCCAGGCACCAGTGGCACAGCAGTCCTCCCTCGCACCATTGCATCCATGGCTTGCTGCGTACGCAGCCACCCAGGGCTGCCAGTTGCCTGGCGCGGGTGGAGTACCAGGGCAGCCCCCTGTTAGTGGGTTCGCTGGGGCAAGCCCCGGGGCCTCCCTCACTTGGCCTGGCGGGCTGGCTGCCGGGACAGACACCGGCCTGGTCTGTCCCTGGGCAGCCAGTGCAGGGCTTAGCCACTTGGCCTGCCATGGGCTGGGTGACCGTATATGCAGGCGTAGTGGCAGCGGCCCTTCCTTTTGGGGACTATGCTTCCCCTTTTGGGCATCACTTGGCTCAGGCTACCAAGGAAAAGATATGGCGGGGGGAATTCCTAGATATTTTCAGCCTCCTGAACAGGGAATTGGATTCCACGGAGCTAGACAAAGAGGACCCTCAGGATAAGGACCGTAGACTGAAAAAGAAGCTGGAATGATCATGGGCCACGTGGCTGCCAGCTTATCTGATCTACATGTCCCTTTTGCTTCAGGCTTGGCCATGGCAGGCACAGTCCATGCTGAAGTACCTGGACCTTATCTATCAGGCCTTTGTGGATTTCCCGGGGCACACCTGGCTCTTGTATGACGAAGAATTTCGTCACAGAGCCGCCCTAATGGAGGGCCATTAGGTGGGATGAGCCACTGCCGCCCATTTGGCTGCAGTTTATGACCCTGGTGAGGCCATCCCTAGGGGACAGGTACGATAGTGGCCACATGATCCGGAAGAGATCTCCCAATGCAGCTGTCCACGCTACGGCAGGCCAGCCGGTTCAAGTCTGGCTGGTCTGCTGGGAGTACAACGGCCAGGGCACCTGTAACCGGAAGCCGTGCCATTTCAAGCATGAGTGCTCGGTCTGTGGGGCCCAGCACCCCGCCACTAGCTGCAGTAAGCCTGCCCCCAGCATGGAAGGGCATGGGACAGGGGAGGCAACTGGAAAGCAGGGGGTAATGATGCAGCCCCTGCAAAAGGGGCCCAGCCCAATTAAGGTGGGCATGTTGCGGAAATGGGTGGCGGAATACCCGGACCATGCTGCTGCCCAGTTCCTTGTTGAAGGTTTTATGTTTGGTTTTCATATACCCTTTGAGGGAGTTAGACGGCCAGTTCTCGCCATGAACCTCAGGTCCTTGCTGGTCACTGAGGAAGACGCCGGAGAGAAGATCTATAAGGAGGTTGGAGAGGGAAGGGTCCTGGGACCTTTCTCAGAGCCCCCACACCTAACTTCAGAGTATCCCCGTTAGGGCTGGTCCCCAAGAAAGCGCAAGGGGAGTTCAGATTAATCCATCATTTGTCTCACCCAAGTGGTTCTTCAATCAATGATGGTATCCCGCACAATCTTTGCACCGTGCGGTATATGTCTTTTGATGCCACGGTGCGCATGGTGCGCACCTGCGGAATAGCTGCGGAGATGGCAAAATGTGACATTAAGTCAGCCTTTCAGCTTCTCCCAGTGCATCCTGATGATTTTGAGCTCCTGGGTTTTCAATTTAGGGACCAGTTTTTTATGGACGGAGCACTCCCATTTGGATGCTCGGTGTCCTGTGAGATCTTTGAATGCTTTAGTTCTTTTGTGGAGTGGCGCCTGCGGCAAGTAACTGGCTTTGCCAGCACAGCTCACTATCTGGATGATTATTTTTTTTGTGGGCCGGCTGGGTCGGGCAGGTGCCAATTCCCCCTGGACAGCTTCCGGGCCCTGGCGGGGGAGCTCGGGCTCCCCTTAGCTGAGGAGAAAATGGAAGGGCCGCTGACTACCCTGACCTTCCTGGGCGTAGAAATTAATTCCAGGGCGCAAGTGTGCCGCCTGCCCCAGGACAAGCTGCAGGACCTTAGTGTCAGGGTCCACGCGGCCCAAGCTCACGGCAAGCTTTCACTTGGGGAACTCCAAGAGCTGGTTGGTCACCTGAACTTTGCATGCAAAGTTGTGGCCCCTGGCCAGGCTTTCCTGCGTAGGCTGTGCGTGGCAATGGCTGGGCGTCGCTGGCCAACCCATAGAACTAGGGTCATGTCTGAAATGAGGGAAGATCTATCCATGTGGAGGATCTTCCTGGAGGGCTTTAATGGTGTGTCATTCTGGAGGGACGAGCTACAGCTGGGAGCTCATTTCCAAGTCCAGACGGACACTGCAGGGGGCCTGGGCTTTGGCATCATCTGGTGGGGGTTGTAGTGCAGTGGCTCTTGGCTGCCTGCATGGGAAGAGGACAGGACAACATGGGACCTGATGTTTCTGGAGCTGTTCCCAATCTGGGCCGCCCTGTACATTTGGTCTAGGGAATGGGCCAACTCTGTCGTGCGCTTTTGGTGCAACAATTTGGCCATAGTTCACGTGATCAATAACCTAACATCCTGTTCACCCAGAGTCATGCACCTTGTGAGGTCCTTTACTTTGCAGGCATTGCAATTTAATATTGTGGTGCACACACGCCGTGTTCCGGAGGTGAATAACCAGATTGCCGATGCTTTATCCCACCGACAGGCCAAGTGTTTCCGGGCCTTTGCCCCAGGAACAGCCACCCTGCCTGTGGAGATCCCGGAGGAGTTATGGCTGGTTGGTGTGCTGAGGCCGACTGTGCTCTCTGCCTCTTTGTTGCTCCCAGGACCCAGAGGGGATATGCGTCGGTAATGGAAGTGTTTTCAGCCTTCAGGACATCGCAGGGCCTAGCACAATCCTGGCCTTTGCCTGTGGACCACCTGCAACGATTCCTAGTTTACTTGCACCGCAAAGGGTTGGCCCCTAGTTCCTTGCAAGGGAAGCTGGCAGCCTTGGCCTTCTACTCGAAACTGAGGGGATGCAGGGACATCACAGGGGACTTCCAGGTTAGGGGCATGATAGCAGGTTGGAGCAGGGAAAGGGGCAGAGTTGCAGACCCTCGATTCCCTCTTACCCCACGCATCCTGGTGGAGATGAGTGTCAGGTGGCCCTTGGTTTGCAGGGATAGCTTTGAGACGGCTTTGTTCCGGGCGGCCTCCATTCTGGCCTTTTTTGGGGCCCTCAAAGTTAGTGAATTGGTAGCCTCGGGCTGGCAGGATACTTCCTTCACGACCCTCTGGGCCTCCGACATTACGCTGGAGCCCAACCTCCTGATGGTGTGCATCAGGAGGTCCAAGATGGACCAGGGCAGCAGGGGAGCTGTATTCTGTCTGGGCCCCTGCTCCATTGGCTCTATTTGCCCGGTCTGGGCCCTTCAGGAGTACATGGCCCACAGAGGGACCATGGAGGGCTATCTCTTTCAACACAGGGATGGGGAGGCCCTAACAAAATTCCAATTTGGCAAACTGTCTGGGAGGATCCTGCAGGAGTTAGGTTTGGGGGCACTGAAGTTTGGTAACCATTCTTTTCGAATTGTTTGCAGCCTAGAGAGCCAAATACCCGGCCTGTCGCATTGTTTGGTCAACATTGATACCTCGCCAGACCTGGAGGGCGGAATGTGACCTCCAAAAACTCAATCGGTCCCAGAGAGGAGTTAACCAAGAGGTTTGCAGGGCTGTTTGCCAGGAATTTGGGGCAGTGGTGGGCCACCCTGACTTTAATGTGTGCAGGAATGAGCTCTACAGGCCGGATGGCATGCATCTTTCGGATGAGGGAATGGTGTTTAATCTTTGAGGGGCCTGGTTGAGCTCTGTTGGATGGGCAGATCCCAGTGGCCCTGTGTGGTGGTGGTGGCTGAAGCTGGGGGCAGCAGTGAGTGGTAACATCTGTCCCCAAGTATCCTATATACATGACAGAGATCTCTGTGCTTGGGGAATACACGGGGATGCCTCCTGCACTGGGTATCACCCAGTTTAAGCCCATCTAATGCAGGGAGGGTAAGATCATCAACTGGTCTGGCTGGGGACCCAATTGTAACTCACCCATTGCTCCCAGTTGGAGCGGTCCCCGGAAGACCCCGCTGACAGCTGAGGCCAGGCCCCTCTTTGTTGGCTGTTGAGTTGAAATGTTGTGGTGGGGAAAATACCTGTCTCATGACCTGGCAATGGGCTCCGACGGAGTCTTCTTTGCCCTCTCGCAAGAAGACGGCAATGACTGCAGAGGGAGGGGGAGGAGCGCCCTATAAAAGGGGGAGCTCTGACCCCCACCGGATGTCTTTTGTCTTCGCCGTTCCCCACCCGCCCATCACTGGAACTAGTGTGACTGACTGGTCACCTGTTTTGGGGCTGGATATGACCCGCTGACCAGGCAAATGTTAGGCACTCATGAGATCGCTGTATTTTGGTGGCTGAAGCAGATCTTGCATGACTTTACAATGAACATCTGGAGATCCTAAATGGCCCAGGAGGTCTCTGTGGGGATTCCCTGCACTGGGTATTTGGTCATCTAATGCAGGGAGGGGTAAGATCATCAACTGGCATTGATACTCGCCCTTTGCTGCCCGGTTGGACGGGTCCCAGGGGACCCCGCTGTTCCAACCTCTATGCTGAGGCCAGGCCCCTCTTTGTTGGCTGTTGAGTTGAAATGTGTTAATAAAGTGTGGCCCAGTTTACCCCCAAATACCTGTCTCGTCTCGTTATTTCGAGTGGGAGGGCAAAAGAGATTGCTAGAAATAGGGTGTTGATAAGTTAACACTGGTGTCTTTGTTTTAGGACTTCCCTTGGGGATGTGACTGTAGGGACTGTCATGTTGAGTGCCTGCACAAAATTCATCTACTACATCCCTGTTGAGAAGACTTTTAACACTGTACTTAGAACAGAAGGAGGTAGATTATGAAATGAAGGGGCAGGTGACTCGGAAATGGCATGCATCTTTTGGATGAGGGAATCTGGTGCTCATTCCTTCAGGCTGGTGTTCTGGCTTCTTTCTTCTTGAAGCAAAGCGTGGTCTCAGTGGCTTCTAGCTGGCCATGTTGCTGATTGCAGGTTCCTTTGTTCCTTTGTTCTTTTGTGATCTGCTGTGTGGCTGAGGCGATCGTTAAGGGATTAACTGCTGGTGGCTGTTTAGATGGCTGTTTAGATGCTGGTGGGTTAGATGGCTGGTGGGTTCTGGCAGTATCCTGGGCTTTGGTGGAGTGGGGTCCTCTTGTGAATTCATTTTGGTCTGGCTATCTGTGGTCTCCCAATGTTTTTTTGGGGTGTGTGACCCATGTGGTGACTGGAGTGGGGTGCACGCAGTAGATGGTGCATCATTGGATGGTGGTTTCGTTTCATCTGTGGGAAGGGTCTGGGTTTGTGTTTGGTGTGGATGGAAGGTGGTGGCATCTTGTGTCCTTTTGGACCTGGTGTATCTTTGTGACAGAGGCTCGTTTGTTGACCAGGGCTATCTAATGTCAGGCAAGCGGGAGGTGTCATCAGATTCATGTTGTTTGGGTGTTTCTCTATTTCAATGGCTTCCATGATTATTCGACTGTTGAAGTGTTCAGTTTTGGAGATGAGTTTGGTTCTTTCAAAGTCAATTTCATGACTTGTTGTTTTTATGTGCTGGAAGAGAGAGGAAGATTTTTCTTCTTTTTTGACTGCGTTCTTGTGTTCTGCGATGCGTGCGCTTATTCTCCTGTTTGTTTGTCCGATGTATGGGGACAGACCCAGGGTATTTCGACTCCTTGGTTTTCTAGCTCAATCTTGTCTTTGGGGTTTCTTAAAATGTTGGCTATTTTTTGGTCTGTCTTGATATTGTGCTGAGAATTTTGCATTTTGTCTGGCCCTGTTTCTTGGTTCTTGGGGGTGTTTCTTTTAGTTTGTTGGCTGTTGAGTTGAAATTTTTAGTGGTCTTTGTCATAGATGAGGGTTTTTGTGGAGTTGATCTGTTTGATTGTGCATTTAAGTAGCGGTTTGTAATACCTGGTAGATGGTATGTCCTAAGGAGCCGTCGGGTTTTTGTAGATTAAAGGAAGGGATTGCTTCTAGAAATGTATTTTGGGGTGTTGATGAGATGTTAACACTGGTGTCTTTTTGTTTTGTTCGGACTTCCCAAAGTGTTCCATATATATGTGACTGTGAGGGGTGATCCCATGGGTGTCATCTGTTTGTATCTTTGTCCATTGTGGATGAAATGTGTTGGTTAGGCAGTGGTTGGTCAGATCTACTGTCAAGGCATCCCTGGGCACTGAAGAAGACAACATCGAACACTGTACTTGTTTCTTTATAATTTCAGAAGTGGAAAGAGTTTTGTAGATTGATGGAAATGAAGGGGCAGGTGACTCATCCTCCATGGGAAATATTCTGGATTAAATATAAATATATATTTATTGTTTTTGTTTTGTTGACACAAAAATTCTCAGCATATTCCTTCTGAGAATCTATAGTTAGGTGAGAGGAGCTATCCACCTTTAGAGATTCATTGTTAGGCTTTTTCTTCTATCCAGAATGGCAAAACAGCATAAATATTTGTTTTTTTTGGGGGGGGTGGGGGGAGAGGGATCATTACAATAGAAAAGATGCTCATATTTCTGAGGGCAAACCACTTTGTTTCCACCTGGTCATTACTTAATGAACCTAAGTGGCATCCAAAGCTGCTTGACTTAACCACCACTTCTGAAAGTGTCTTCATTAGTCCACTGTAATATAAACTCAGCCTAATTAATCTGTACAGACTCCATGAGGATCTAGGAACTTGTGTGGCATTAGTATGAAGTGGTGTGACAAGGACTCAGATCCTCACCAACCCATTCCATTGAGAGGAATAGGAATAAACATGTTGTGAGGCTGAATGTGCAGATTCTCATTTACACTCAAGCACATATTACCATTCTGGCAGTGTTAAAGTGGCATTAAAACAGGTGTTGTGTATGTAATTAATGGCATGATCATAATTCTGACTCTGAGCCATGAAAAGCAGTTACTGCAGTCTGAAAGCTGTAACAACTTTTATGTGCTCTGTTGCACTAACAGGTTGAAGATGTTTATATATGGGATAATGTGACATTGGGAAAAAAGACTTGGTTAAAGCCATCTGAAAATATGAGTTGTTTTGCACTAAAAGCATGAAAGTGTAACCCAGAGAGGCTAATAATTAACTCTGAGGCAGGTTCTTTCTGGTCGTGCTCTATTGAGTTATACATAGGATAATAAGTAATGGTTCCAGTTTTAAATGGGAAATAGGAGAGTACCTTTAATCTCATCCTCACTGCAGATGAAACCTAAAGCCCAGTGGCTTTCAAAGTTGGCCTTTGATAGATTAATTTCAGCAGCATCAGTAGTCCTCCCACTTTTACAGAATTCTCCCATTTTCCTTTCCTTCATAAGGACAGTGGCTGTCTTCAGCCATGATGGGGAGGCATGTCTGTCAAGCCTTGCCCAGCATTTTGGGTATAAGTTAACCTGGGAATGGAATTCAAATGATCTCATATAGTGTAATGCTGGAAATCTGCTGATGGTCTTAGACTGGAGTGTGAGCATGAAAGGTTTATATTCAGGCAATGAATAAATAATGAAAAAAAAAAACCATTACATAGACAACACTTGAGGAATATTGATTGAAAGCATGGTGCTAATTGAACACAGACATGGTTTAAAACTAGGAAACATGAAAAAAGAAATGAAAGGATTGATTTTTGCTGTCCAAAGGACAAGCACTCCAAACCAATGTGATGAAAGCTAAGATTCAAGGAATTAGTGCCAATAGCAAATGCTGGCTCTGCCAAGAAAAGGATTAAACTGTATTATATTTTATTTGTGAATGTCCAAAGATGGCACAAACAGATTTCAAAATTAGACTTAACAGAGTGCAAAATTAGTGCACTGGGCATTATGCAAAGAGTTTAACTTGCCAGCCTCTAAACCCCCCCTGGGAACATCAGGTAGAGAAGGTGTCAGAAAATGACATAGTAAACATCCTATGGGATTTTTGGATCCCAACTGATAGAAAATTTGAACATAATACACCTGACATAATAGTAAAAGAATGAAGAAATGTCTGGATCATTGCCATTGCAATTCCAGGGGATGCCAGAGTTGAAGCTAAAAAACTGAAATAACTAATAAAATATGGAGACCTGGCAATTGAAACAGTTTGCTTGTGGTTGAAACACACTTCACTGGTCCCTGTATCCATTGGGGCTTTGGGAACAATGTCAAGAAATTTCACACAATATTACAAGTTGTTGCAAATCTCTGAAAAGACACCACCAAAAAAGTCACAAAAATGGCAATATTAGGAACAGCATACATGTGCTGTCCCTTTAAAATGGATGTCACCACCAGCCACAAAATGGAGGCAAGCCATGTGATGGGATCATGTTCAACCAATAGCATGCCCAGGTTGCAGACTGGGCAGGCAGGTCTGGCAGCCACAGGCGGCATAAAAAGCTCTGGCAGCCCCCTCCTCCTTGCAGTCTCTGGTGGGAGTTAGGGTGGGATTGCTGTCACTGTGACTCTAGCTTCAGTCCTGCAGCCTCCCTGTTTGTGTGCGTGCTGCGTACCTCTCAGTGAGTACCCTCCCCTGCCCCGCAGTGCAGTCACTCTGTGGCTGCCTTGCACCCTGGGCAATGCCCGCCGCTGCCTTTGCAGCCTCTTTGCATACCTAGTCTATACTGTGTCTCTGCCTGCATCCATTTTTTTTAGTGTTTTCCCTCTGGTCTGGGGTGTTGGGGGGATGCCTGCGCACGGAAATGCTTTAAAAATCGCGCAAAAAGCGGGTAGAAACGACAAATGAAAAAACAAAAAACGGTAACGAAAATTTTCCAAAAATTCACGACAAACAGAAATGAACCGAAACAGACCTCTCAACGACAAATGAAAAACCGAATCGCCATTTTTTTTGTTTCGTGCCCATCTCTAATATTTATTTATTTATTTATTTATTATTTATGCTTGTATACCGCCCCATTCCCACAATGGGGACTCTGGGCAATTCACAACATCAGAATAAAAACAAATAAAAATCGACCTCTAACAACAATTAACAAAACAACGATGTCCGGGAAAAACCGGGTATAAAAAAATGCAGAGTGGGAGCTTAGACATTTTTTTTCTCAAAAGAGGATGGTCTTGAGATTCCTCTTAAACGCTGCCCATCTCTAATATTTATTTATTTATTTATTTATTTATTTATTTATTATATAATATAAATAATGTATTCATCACGGCACAAATATAATATTCTGAGACTGGCAAACTGATTCCATGCATCTGGGCAACAGAATGAGGAACTGGAAATAAGTTGTTATGAAAGTTTATTGTAGACCACCTGGCTAGCCAGAGCTCGTGGGGGATGATGCCTTACTGAAACAAATGGCAAAACTTTCACTGAAGCAAAGCAATGATGCTGAATGAGGGATTTTGACTGTTCTGCTGGAAATTTAACTCTGCCAAGATTTTAGATGATTTGGTCACTGCCAAATCTCTTCTTCTATTATTCAATGCCAGCCATGATTAAGTTGGCCATCACTGTGATTGCCAGTGGTTTTGGCAGTACAGCATGCTTTGAAACATGTTTTTGCCCGCTTTGTTTCATTGCCTGAATATAAACTCAAATGTTCTGGTTTTGCATCTTGGGGAAATGGTCTTGTGAAGAGAACTGTGATTTTTCTCTACTTAGAGTTGAGAATCAGGGGTTTATGATCTGGTCAAATATGTTATAAGGGTAACATATGCCCATTTAATTTAATTGGGGTTAGAAGCAACAGGGTCTTAAGATTGTCATTTATGAGAAACCACCACCATCCCAAGCACACAAAAGTGCTCCATCTTTACAGAGAGAATGGAACATAATATATATAATTGGGGCTTCTATTAGGTGTGGGTAGGATACATTCTCATTCTTGTATCCATATCCTCTCACGCATATGCATAAATATTCACTCATGCAAATCCTCACCACTCACCTCTCTTTCTCTCTCACGCACACACACTTCTTCCTAAACAACCTCCAATAGGGATGCTGGTGAGGGAGGAGTCCTTCCTTTCCCAGTAACCCCAATGTAGGTAAGATTGCTGTATTCAAATGATTAATGTTCTCTCTAAGTTACACACATGTTCATTAATACAGAGCTTCATGGGGGCATAGAGGCAGTGGGCAGCTGTTTGTCTATTTCACATTTCAAGTGAAACCCTACTTGCCACCATACATGTGAAGAGAGGCTCACATGCAGTGAGGATTATCAAAAAGGGGATTGAAAATAAAACAGCCAACATTATAATGCCATTATACAAAACAATAGTAAGGCCCCACCTGGAGTATTGTGTACAATTCTGGTCACCGCATCTCAAGAAAGACATAGTGGAACTGGAAAAGGTGCAGAAGAGAGCGACTAAAATGATTACTGGGCTGGGGCACCTCCCTTATGAAGAAAGGCTAAAACAATTGGGCCTCTTTAGTCTGGAAAAAAGGCGCTTGAGGGGGGATATGATTGAGACATACAAAATAATGCAGGGTATGAGTAAAGTGGATAGAGGGAAGCTCTTCTCCCTCTCTCAAAATACCAGAACTAGGGGACATACACTTGCTGGGAGAGTAAGAACTGACAAAAGAAAATATTTTTCACCCAGCAAGTCTGGAACTCCCTGCCACAGGATGTGGTGATGGCATCTGGCCTGGATGCCTTCAAAAGGGGATTGGACAGATTCCTAGAGGACAAGTCCATCACGGCAAACCATGATGGAGATGTGTAATCTCAGGCTTTAAACCAGGGTTTCAAGGGCCAGATGCAGGGGAGTGGTATCAGGAGACAGATTTCTCATGCGCTCCCAAATGTATCTGGTGGGGCCGCTGTGAGATACAGGAAACTGGACTAGATGGGCCTTTGGCCTGATCCAGCATGGCTCTTCTTATGTTCTTATGTTCTTATGAGACAGAGATTTGGAGGGATTGTTTCCCGTAATTATTAACGTTGGAAAAACAAAAATCCAGATTGGCAGAGATGAATTGCATTTGTCAGAGTAAAGTCCTCCAATAGCTCAACAATTCCAGACTCTGTTATTTCCATCACCATAATGATGGATGGTGTGAGTGGGAGGGAAAAGTGATGGAGCACACAGTGTCAATTAATTAATTATTTTTACTCAAGCTGCCCAGCTGGCCCGTAGGTAACCCTAATCCTAAGCACTGACCCAGCCCGCGGGCCAGCTGGTTCACAGTAGTGGGGGGAAAGTGCCAGCCCGGGTGGGCCAGCTTGTCAGCACTAGGGGATAAAAGGGGGGGGAGGCGGGACTGGTTGGCTGTAGAAAAGAAAGTGAAACAAAACAAAGAATGAAATGATTTTTTTAAAAAAAGTCATTTCATCCCAAATGAAACAAATAAAAAACGAAAAATGAAACAAAATGCCATTTTGGCATTTTGTGCACATCTCTAGTGATGATGTCGAAATCCTCTTGTGTATTTATCTGAAAACAAACCATTTATCTATTCAACTGGATGAGTCCACTTTACCTGGTAATATTATTGGCAAATGTTCATTTTTATGGACAATGAAATCCATGAAGAACTGTCCTGTGAGAACTTTGACTACAGAAATGAAAGGTGAATCAATATTCAATGCTTTGAAAGACTATTTCATAGAAAAAGCAATCCCTTTATCAAATATAATATCATCAGCAGCAGATTGATAAGTTTTCTTTGGCATGCTTTACCATATAGTTGGGAAGCTGTAAATTAACCCTATAATTGGTAAAGCATGCCAAAGACACTCATTCAATTAAGTACCCCTATCTCCCTTGGAGTTTAATATCTCTTCCCTCAGAAAAGTCTAACACTTCCAAAAATCAAAGAGTTGCCCTAAAATTGGGGAAGCTAAGCCTGCCATTCACATGTCTGGGATCAGTAATTTTCCATTGAATATTTTTAAAAAAATAATTTTAAAAAATTGGGAACTGCAGTCCAGTACATCAGAAGGATCCTGGACTTGGCAAAGCTAACCAAGTACTTCTATACTTTCCAGTTCTGCTTATGAAAGTCTCATTTCCTCATTTTTTTAGAGTTTCGTACTGAGAGTGGCAAATTCACTCAAAATTCACTGAAGTCCTCAGACTCAGAATATATGCATCCAGATCTTTCCAGAGTTGATCTGCATCTTCTGTGCAGAAAAAAATGAATAAAATGAATTGATGTGAAACAAAAGGTGTCACTACCTGAGCCATTTCATATACTCATTTAAAAAAACATTGAATTATTATCTTTTTTTCTGGTAAATGTAGATATTTCTGCATTGTGAAAATATAGAGTTGCACTATTGCAGGAAGACATTTTATATATAGGTAGAGAGTGAGATTAAAAGCAGAAACAAAGCAATCACTAAAGTCATTATCCCACCCCAAATTGCCCTGCATTTCAAGTGAGACTCAGGAAAGTAAATCACATGCTGTCACCCTCTTCCTAATCACACATTCTTAAAGTGCATGGAAACCACACAATATGAGTAGGAACACCACCCCATACGACTTCCATAGCTCCTTGCAACAGGCAGGGGAAAAGTGGCTTACTTTCAGGTGAGCCAGACGCCCTCAATTTTGCCTGCTTGTGCCTTACCTCGGGAATTATGTGGATAACACAGCCTACATATTTTCACAATGTTAGTTTGTCTGAGGAAAATGATGAAGACAGGCAGAGCGCTGCACACCTTACGAGTGTTAGAACAAGGTTCTTGTGAAGGTTGACTCCAGCATGAATCTGACCATCTAGAACATTCTTGCTTCTGTGATAAGGAAACAGAAATGTCAAGACCTTTCTGTTACTGATGTATAACCCCCTAAGTGTAATAATCCTGCCAGAAACAAAGGGTAATTCTTCTCTTGATTACTTCTTACCAATTCCTTCATTTCACTCTCAAAATGCCTCTCTAAACCTTCAAGAGGTGTCTGATGACAAGTGACAATTTGCCATGTAGGATACTAATCTTGAAAGTGTGCACCCCAGCTTCAGACATGCACTCCTGATACAATTACAGATGGGGCAATCTGTCAGTTTTGCATGTTCCTGTTTTCCTGACTTCAGATTTATTTCATGGTCTTTCTGTCCTGAACATACTTCTTAAAAACTAAACAAAAATAGAAAATCTCAAAAAGAAAGAAAGAAGGCAGGCAGGCAGGCAGGCAGGCAGGCAGGGCAGGCAGGCAGGCAGGCAGGAAGGAAGGAAGGAAGGAAGGAAGGAAGGAAGGAAGGAAAGGATAGAAAAGAAAATAAAAGAAAGGAAAAGAACAGAACAGAAAAAGAAAAGGAAAAAGGAACAAGGAACAAGGAACAAGGAAACACCTCTGCTAAATTCTTTTTAAAAAACCACCCAAAGTAGAATTTAGTTACATTGTTGGCCAACAAAAAGTGTATAGTCATTCCCAGAACCAAGTGAAGCATGTTCTGCCCATTTACCATATGGTTATTTAAAGATTAAAAGCCTCTCAGAAAAATAAGCTGGCGGACATATTTCAGTGTTAGCATGGTTGAATACGCAAAGAGTCCAAACCCCAGACTTCTGTGACTTAGGCTTTTGAAGCTGTGAGCCTAGATGATCATCAGTTTGTTTTCTCCCACATTCCTTTAAAAACCCTTCTCATCCTAAACATTTGCAAAAATGTACCAAAGTGATATTCTTTTCCATTCCTACATGCAGCTAAATGGGAAGTGGTGTGACCGCTTTCCTGTATACACTCACAACCTGTACACAGTATAATTAAGGCATAAAGCAGTGTGCAAACCTTTGCATTTGAATTAGTATTGTGTCATGTTAATGCCTGATCCATTTCTCAATGAGAATCTGGGCAACCAAGTTAGAGACACTGCCAAGCCCTGCACTAGCTGTTCCAAGCTGCCAAGGGCTTAACCACTTTAAGCATTCCCAAATATTCCATGTTTGTATTTCAACATCTATTTAGTTGCCACTGTGCAAAAAAGGGCACAAATGGAAAGGTTTTGTTGGCTCTGTGCTGAAGGAATGTTGACCTAGTGAAAAGCATTCTTATGATTTTTCTTGCTGTTTGCTGATGAGTCTGGAATGCTCTCAGAGCTTTTTGCAGACAAGATCCCCAGTGCATTTATCGAGTGATTACTGCTGAGGCAAACAGAACTCTTTTCCGGATCTTCCTACCAGAAAATTAAACAATGTCACAACTCAGAATAGTTACAGGAGTGATGTTTTCCCAGCAGACCTTGCAAGAATATTACAATTTAGTAATGAGGCATCTTTCAGAGCATTGTTCTCATCCAAATTAAAAGTTATTGCACACCTTCAACTGGTTAAATCATACCCATACTTGGGTGGTCTTGTTTCAATCTCCTTTGTCAGGCTAGTCTGTAATAACGAGGCGACACACGTTTGTCTTGGTTTAAACAGGGCCACAATTTATTAACTACAGAAACAGGTAATGAACTTTATTAACTCAAGAGTAACTTTTAAAGGAGGATCTGTATAGTAGCGCAATAAAAACAGGGCATTGGACTTCTCAGGTCCCTTACTAATGAGAATTTATTGCAGGCTGTTATCTATGCCTCCAAGGGGATGCCAGAGTACTTTTGGGCATCCCCCGTTATCAATTTCTAGGCAGTCCTCTTAGTCTCCTTGGGGTTGTTATTAAAGGTTCCTACCTCTAACCTAATCTAATTTTTAAGATAGGACTGCCGGGGACCTTGAGAACCTTTGATCAAATATGCCTCTATTGTTGGGTATTATATTGCGCTAACCGCCAATTGTGACCGGTATTATTTACGACCCGACTCCACATGTGCCTGGTGGGATGGGCGAAAACACGCTGCCATTCAAGGCCAATCAGAATGGCAGTCAAAAATTCCCATCCGGCCCCGAAGCGACCAGCAAAGCATCACCATCACATTCAAATAGTGGAGGGCGGGCGGGGGATCGCACAACTGAAGAGGCAGGCGGTGCAGGGGGGGCGTGGCCAGTATTTATATGGCCACGCAACCGGCGTAGGCTACGCCGGTAGCGCAGCCAAACCACCGCCTGCCTACAGACAGCCGCAAAGCGTCCCCTGCACCTCACGAGGAGGTGCGGGGAGCCATTGGCAGCAGCAATCCTCAACCTACCTCTTGCATAAACTGTAATACTCCGGGAAAGCAACAAATGAGGAGTATGTCTGTGAAGTATGAGGAGTATGTTGGCTCATAAGATGAACAATGGCCTGAATAGGCTCTTTAGGTGGACAATAGTCTCAATAGGCTTCTTATGTGGACAATGGCCTAAGGTGCTGAAGTCTATAATATGGGTCTTTAACTATGGCCTTGCTGGTGAAGGCATGACATATGTTTTATTTGTCTGGGTATTGTTGAAATCACAGCCTGGTAAGTGGCAGATAGACACCTCTCTTAAAAGAGGTGGGGGCTCAGGCACAGTCTATCTTTCACTTATCAGACTGTGATTTCAACAATATTCAGATAAATCAAAAATACTTCATGCCTTCACCACCAAGGCCACAGCTAACAACCTATACTTTATGGGTTTCAGCACCTTAGGTCATTGTTCACCTTAAGGCTATTGAGACTGTTGTCTACCTAACAAGCCTATTCAGGCCATTGTTCATCTTATGAACCTATTTCAGACCAGAGTGACAAGAGGTCAAAGTGGAATTATATCATAACACAGCGGCCCTTTGGTGGTTGAAAGAGTGGGTAAAGTTGGATGATAAAGAAGTGCTAGATTTGGAAGGGTATGGTCTAAATTCAGGTTGGCATTATTACATGTTATGAAAAAAAAGGAAGTACAATAAGGAATTTAATAAACACATAATTTGTCGATCTTTATTAAATGTATGGTACAAATATAAAGGCATTCTGGAACAAAAATGCTGTGGTGGTGCTCACCTTTGGAATACCTTACTTTAAGAAAAACCAATATGGAGACAGGATGGCCCACCTACAAGCAGCTGCTGGAAGAAGAAAAGGGGAATTAAAGCTAAAAAACTATGAAAAGATAAAGAGGTATTTAAACATCTCATTGGAGTACTACCAAATTAAACATAAATTTCAAGAAGATTTAAAAATTGGATTTGAAAAGCAAATTACTAAATTTGAAGAAATACTGCAGGGAAAAGAAAAATATATTAAAAATCTTTATAATCTTTTGTTGGAGTGGGAGACTAAGGAAGAGCAGATAAAAAAAAAGCCATGGTAAAATGGGCTCAAGAATTGGGAAGAAACATTAAATTAAATAAATGGGAAAGTTTATGGAAAACTGATTTGAAATTAACATCAAATATGGATATTAAGGAAAATGTTTACAAAATGCTATATAAATGGTATTTTACCCCCCAGAAATTGGCAAAAATTTACAGAAACCAAAGTAGCACATCGTGGAGGTGCAAGAAAGATATAGGAACATTCATACATATGTGGTGGTCCTGCAGCCTAATTAAAATATTTTGGGAGAATATTTATTTGGAACTAAAGAAAATTTTAAAATATCAATTTAAGAAAGAACTGGAATGTCTCCTTTTAAGCATTATGGGGGATGATATAAAAATCACGGATAGGAAATTTATGTTACATGCTACGGGGGCAGCGAGAGTGGAGATAGCGAGTATGTGGAAAGATTGTAAAATACCAGATGTTAATGATTGGAGAGTTAGACTAAAAAGATATTATGATCTAGGGGACAGAAGTGGGAAACAGCATAAGAAGTCCGATGTTAATTTGGAAACAGGATGGAAGAAATTTCATGAATACTTAAATAATATAGTGGAGAAACCTAGTCTGTTGGGAGAAGTTTGAATTAAGCAGAATGTTAGAGTATATGATATTTTATTGAATTTATCTGGGGGTACTACTGCACAAAAGAGGGTGGGAGACCTTATTCTTTTTACACTTGTCTTTCTTCTAGGTTCTTGGATGTCTGTTTTCCTTTGCTGGATTTCCTTGTTGGGTCTTTTTTATATTCTGTATATTGTTGTCTTTTCTTATTTCTTGTATTGTGATAATACCAATAAATATTATTTTTAAAAAAGAACTATAAAATAGAGGACTCTCAACTAGACATGGGCATGACCAGAAAAAATGACGTTTTGAGTTTTCGATTGTCGGAACAGGTCCGTTTTGGCTCGTTTCCGTTTGTCGCAAAATTTTTCAAAAATTTGTCGTTTCCGTTTGTCGTTTGTCATTTCCACTGTGATTTAGCGCAATTTGACTTCCCAGAGCATAGGGGCGTCCCACAATCAGGGCCAGCGCTAGGTGTTTTTGCGCCCTAGGCGGCGGGCAGGGGCAGGGGCAGGGGGAGGTGCGGGTGGGTGGCAGTGGCGGGGGCCATGGGGTGGGCGGCAGCCACGGGCGGGCAAGTGGGCAGGCAGCGGCGCAGGCCGCAGGTGGGCGGCGGCACAGGCGGACGGGCGAGTGGGCAGTTAGGATATCACTTAGGAAGGATAGAGGTTCTGTTCTTGGCTTGCACCCCAAATGTGTGTGTGTACAAGCAAATTGAAGTTGGGAAAATAGAAAATAAATGGTAGTATATAATATATATTTAAAATAAATCCACACCTCCCACTCCCAGTCGAACCTCCCCCTTTATCCAATATCAGAAAAAAATCCTCAAACTGCCAGAGAAGAAATAAAGAATAAAGTGCTATTCCCTTCAGCAGACAAAGCTGCAGGGAATCAAAGAAATTATTTTCTAAATTCAATTCCCTGCCTGCCTGCCTAACTTAAATCCTAAAGCCTCCAGCCTCCCTCCTCAATCTCGATCGGATCACACCAGCACCAGCAGCCAGTCCTCCTCCCTCAACCACATCCATACACCCGACTGCGATTTCTGGAAGGTGCCTCGGCATCCAGAAGTGTCAGTCAAAAACCTGGCGATGCCATTGGTGGAATGGTTCAAAAAAAATGCATGGTCCCATCCCATGCCCAGCCCAAATGGGCAGGTCTAAAAAAAATAAAAATAAAATGAAATGAAATAAAATGAATACAACGTTTTATTGCTATAAAAAACCCACTGCTGCTACTATTAAAATTCAGGAATTTAAAATAAATAAATTTCACATGCTTCTATGGTGATTTGGTGTGTTTTTTGACCACGATTTCAAAAAAAAATTGTGGTCACCATTTTGAACCCCCCACCGCATGGCATGCAGCAGACAGACGACGAGGATGACCCCCCCCAGCCTGGTGCAAGCAGCCCAGGACAGGAGAAGAGGGGGGGAAAGGCCAGGACCCCCCCCAGAAATCACCCCTCTTGTAGGTGGCAAAGCCTCAGGCAGGCATATTTTTGCCTGCTTTTTTGGCCGGGAGTCAGGGTTTTTAAAAAAACTTTTAAAACTTTTTCTGTGCTTCGCATCGCGCAATCACCGCGATGCCACAAACGAAAACGAAAAACCCGACCAAATTTTTCTTTTTTTCAGTTTGAGTTCGAGTTCTGATGGCTTAATTATTGTTACTGTTTCCATTATGTAACGGAAATGATAACCAAAAACGGAAACGACAATTTCACCAAGTTATGCCCATGTCTACTATCAACTAGCCTTCTTCAGACTGACGAAGCTGTTTGGATAAGCTGTGAAACATTTTAGTCTCTCAAGAAAAAGAAGTCCAGTTGCCATGACTCAACTTCCAAACAAAAGAAGAGCTAACTAATAGAAGAAAGACAGCACTCTTAGTCTGTTTCAAAAAAATCATAACTAAACAAAGAAAAAGAAAGAAAGGTATTATGGCCCAAATATTGAAGCCTGTGACTGAAATCCAGTAGTCACAACTAGAGATAGGCACGAAATGAATTTTTTTGTTTTGTTATTGGTTATTCATTTTGTCACATAAAAAAACAAATAATGACCCTAGGAGCAAATTTAACACAAACTGAACCGAAATGAGAAAAATTGGTTTGGTTTGGTTCATTTCGTTAATGGGGGGGCGGAGATGTCTCCTACCTGGTGCTGGTCCAGAGGTCCTTTTGTGCTGAGCTTCACAGAGGGAGCACGCACCTCGTCGGTGCCATCAAGCCCAGCCCCGGGAGGAGATATAAGAAGCAGGCCATGTTTAGGTTGCCAGAGCAGTGTGGCTTTGAAGCCGCCCAGCCCATTATCATGGGGCCGATTGAGATATAAGAAGCAGGCCATGTTTAGGTTGCCAGAGCAGTGTGGCTTTGAAGCCGCCCCCTTGTGCCTCCCTCCCACGGCCCATTATCATGGGGCCGATTGAGAGGGCAGATAAGGAGGCCATGCTTAGGCGGCCAGAGCAGGGTGGCTTCAAAGCCTCCATCCCCTTGTGCCTCCCTGCAGTGGCCTGTTATCGCAGGGCCGATCAGGAGGGGACATAAGGAGGCTAATTTTAGGCGGCGAGAGCAGCGTGGCTTCAAAGCTGCCCCCCTTGCACCTCCCTCCCATGGCCCATTATCGTGGGGAGTGATCAGTAGGGGAGATAAGGAGGCTGCGCTTAGGCGGCCAGAGCAGCGCAGCTTCAAAGCCACCCCTCCTTGCGCCTCCCTCCCGTGGCCCGTTAGCACGGGGCTGATCAGGAGGGGAGATAAGGAGGCCGCACTTAGGTGGCCAGAGCAGCACGGGGCACCCCCTGAGCCTCCCTCCACGGCCCGGATCGGAGATAAAAAGGAGGCCGCACTTAGGCGGCCAGAGCAGCATGGCTCCAACGCTGCTCTCCCTCTTTATTCCTCCCATGCCCGTTCGTAGGCACACACACACACACACACACACCGCCACTCTGACTGGGCCCAAGGGGCCGTGCAGTGGGTGCTGGAAAGAAAAGTGGGTAAAAATGAATAACAAATTAATGAAACAATGAAACATTTTTTTGCAAAAATTCACAAAAATGAAATGAAATGAACCAAACTCCTTAAGGAAACGAAACGAAACAAAACACCATTTTTAAAATACGTGCTCATCTCTAGTCACAACGGGAATAGTCTCATGGAATCAGTGGACTCACTGAATCACCATTGATTCAATGAGCCTAATCTGCTTGCAATTTACTATCCAATCTCAACCCTTGAGAATGGGATTTTGGTATGTCTTTGCTCTGTCTCTCCTAACACACGGTCATAGCATGAATTACTCTCACCTTTTAGAAACTGAAATTAACCTGCCTCCCTCCCTGGTGTCCTTCAAGTGGCTCCTCAAAACGTTTTCATTTTGTGAGGCTTTCCAAAATTTGCCAACTGAAGAACTGCTGAGAGCAGAATCCTCTCATATTTAATACTCTCCCATTGTCAAGTTATTTTAAATTTTATTTATCTTAAATTTAAATGCATGTTGATTGTGTCATGTTTTTAATAATATTGTCAGAGTTGTGAACTGCCCAGAGTGACCATCAGTTAGATGGGTGGTATAAACAAATAATGTCATTGGCTGCCAATTTACAATTCCAATTTTTCTACTCTTTTGTAGGAATACAAAGAATATTTCCTTAATTTTTCATTCTTATTCATTTATGCTGTCTTGACTAAGCAAAACATTTCATGAACCATGTTAATAATTTTCAAAATTTCACAGCCTGGAAGTTGTCCAGATGAAAGCATGAGATACTATTTTCTTTTTTATCAATCTGTAATTTTTCACCAGCTACCCAGTAGTAGCAGGTATTGTCACTTCATGCAATTTGTCTCATTTGAATTATTTCATTGTTTGCAGAATCTTGCTTGATTTGCACACAAACCATTCCTCTTCTGATCCTCCATCAAGAGTACCACCAAAATATACCTTTGAAGATTCTCAGTTATCCAGGTGAGTTTATCTAGAAGTTGAGTCATACAACTGGACTTCATTTCTTGAGAGATAGAAACGTTTGGATGAACAGCAAAACATTTCAGTCTCCCAAGAAAAGAAGTCCAGTTGCCAAGACTCAACTTCCAGATGAGTAGCACAAAATACCTCATCAGTTATTCCACCCTCTGGTGGCTAATGAAAGTCATGTGCCTCATTGTGATGTGATAGCAAAAATCTGTTTTCTTCCTGTTTTACATGTCTAATAACATTTGTCTAACTCACCTGCCCTTTCAAGGTGAAATCTAGTGTTCTTTGTAAAATGCACATGCCTTTCCATGCTAATAGATGGATAAAAATGCACTGGCATTTTCAGATATTTGTTATGGCATAATCAAACACTCAAAACACCCTCAGTTTCTCTGCCCCCCCTTTTTAGATGAAAACCAGGCTGCCTGATATTATACTGAATGAATATTTCAGTGTTTAGTGAATGTTCTCACAGATGAGTGGGTGGTGGTGGCTGCCTAAGCCAGGAAGCCCATGAACCCAATCGACTGTTCAAATCTGTTTGCCAGGTTCCAGCTGGCTGTCATCATCAAAACAGCAAACCAAGATTTCTTTTTCATCTTATGAAGCAAACTGTTCTTCTGAGCTCAGCCACTGCCAATTTGGAATACGAGCACTTATTTAGAATAAAATGGTATTATTCATTGCTGTTTGTGTCAAATCAGAGTGTACTGATGGGCATGAATCAAAATTTAACAGAATGTACTCTGTTGTGCAACATGATGACACCCATAGTGGGTAGTGTTTGCTCCTGGAATATATCATCTCCCTGATACTGCTTTGGTTGTTTAAAGCTCTAAAGGGATTTTGGGGAACCTGCCAATGGAATAGCTCATTGTGTTGGGTACATGTTTGCAGGTTGGACATTTGATTCTCCACTGTTGTATCTTGTGAGAAAAGCCAGCTTGTGTGGCCTTGGGCAAGTTGTTCAGCCCCAGGATCCCCTCGAGCCATGAACCAAGATGAACCACCATTTTGCTAGTTTGCAACAATATCTAATTATGGCCATCTTTTAAAATCATCAGTCAATGTGTACATTGGTTTTTCAATATTCTGGGTCACATTAATTCTATTTTGTTTCTGATTACATGTAGGCACAATTGGTTTCCAACAGGGTGAACCTATTATACATGTTTAGGAAAAAATAATTAGTCATGGTCAATTAAACTTTCATCTTTATCTTTCAATAATTTCTTAGAGATGTGTACAGACAAAGCAATTGATCACAAAGTCATAGAAACATAGTTACCATCATATGTAACTCCCTGCTCACTGCAGGAATCCAGGAACCCAGGATCACTCGAACAATACTGTATTTTCTTCACAGCATGCTAAAGAATGACTAAAGCCATTGACTAAATTATTACTAAAGTTAGGATGGAACATGAGTTTTCAACTGGTAAAATGAAGTACTTTATTTTATTTACGGAAAATATGGCATTAATTTGTCTAATAATACTTGGTACATTGAACACTGGCACAGGAAGATAAAATGTCCAGAAAGGCATAAAAAAGTTTGGAGCAACAGAATACAAACCAAAATTAAAATGACTGTGAGAATGTAACCCAGATGTATTTATTTATTTATTCACTTACTTGTAGCTATGGTATGTATCACTTGTATCACTATGGCCTAATCAGACATTTCAAGAAACAAGTTGTTAGAGTCCTTGTTTTCACTATGCAAATTTAATCCTGGCCACTACCAAGACCTGGTAGTGAATCCAGGAACATGAATCAAGGAAGATGCCCAGGCCTCAGACCTGAGTTTGGGTGATGGGGGAAAGAATCCTCTGTCCAGTAATTTGGCAGGAACAGTTACCCCCTTCCCATGGCTGAATTATAGGACTGGGAACTAGAGATGGGCACGAAACGAGCGATTTTTCGTTTTTGTTTTTGTTTTTGTTTCATTATGCAACAAAAATGAAACAAATTTTTTAAAAAACAAAATTAAAACAAAACAAAACGACCAAATTTGCCGTGTTTTTCATTTTCGTTGCAGCAGATGCATTGAACTAAAAGAATGCTAACGAAACAGCAATTTTTTGTTTTTGTTTTTGTTTTTTCATTTTGTTGCCTAACGAAACAAAAATGAATTTTTTTGCAAAAAATGTCACAAAAACCAAAACGAACCGAAATGGACCCCTAAACGACCAAACGACAAATGAAACACCATTTTTTTGAGTCGTGCCCATCTCTTACGTGGGAACTGTCAAACAGTAAGAGATAGAGCAATCCCCAAAAGAGTGTATGGAGGCAGCTTCCATAGGGCTTCATTTTCCCATGCACTCTTGTGAGTCACAGGGAATCCTCATGAATCATGACACACAAACTTGAACTGGCACACCTTTTAGAGGCATGAAGAAATGATGTGGATATGGCATGGGGAGAAGAGGGATGCTTTACCTCCTGCTGTTTAACAGTCCAATAACTACTTCTTCTTCTTCTTCTTCTTCTTCTTCTTCTTCTTCTTCTTCTTCTTCTTCTTCTTCTTCTTCTTTATTATTATTATTATTATTATTATTATTATTATTATTATTATTATCATCATCATCATCATCATCATCATCATCATCAATAATAATAATAATAATAATAATAATAATAATAATAATAATAATAATAATAATAATAATAATAATAATAATAATAATGGGTTTCCCACCTAATAATGGGTCCAGAAGTTCCCCCCCCAGATGTCCCATTCCTAAGTGCAACTTCATCTTACAGACTGAATCCATATTCATTGATCTGGCTTTCATATATAGACAACCGACAATTCTGAAAAAGCAAGCACTCTATGGAGCCCTTTTTTTTTTCCTTTTGCACATGTTGGGATGGTCCCAGAAGAGAAATCCACCATTTGTATAATTGTATAGCTCATGTTGTCTTTGTCTGTGTGTTTATTATGGTTTAGGTTTGTATCTTAATCTGTGAGTTTTTTATTTGTTTGTATTTTTGTTCTTTTTATTTTTTATTTAATTTTTAAAAAATCCAAGTTGGGATGCTAATTTTCCAGAAGCTTTAGTTCTTGTGGAGAACCCTTGCAGATGTGGGGTTCTCCTCTCTAGATTCTTCCCCTTCTATATGTAGCAAGGTAACAATTGAAAAACACATCAGGGAATGAGGATACAAACTGTGCTGGATGTGGAAGACCCAGTCATGTATTTAGTAGTCAACATTTCTCCTTGACCCTGGCTCTTTTGCTCAATTTATTTCTTTTCATAAAACTAAGTTTCTAAATGGAATTAAGGAACTTCATCAGAGGATAGGCTTCTACATGCTTGGCTATGTAGGAGCAAGGCTAGATTTCATCAGGTTCCCCTCACTGAATACACTGTGGTAGCTAGGAATGTTCCAGAAGGAAAATGTTGCTTTCCTTTCACTTTTTCTTCTTTTTAAAGGGGCTCTTCTTTCATTTCAGGGGCCTTATGGGTGCCAGTCTATTGGTAAAAACACCTGTATCTTCTGAGACATTTTCATTTAGGTCTCTGGCACTGACAAAACTGAGCAAGGCAAGGAGAGAAAGAGGGAAAATATGGCTTGCAAAATGTCCGTGAAGATTCTCAGTCATATAGGTGAGGTTATATGGGAATTCAGTCATGACAACTGTTTTTCTTTTGGCTTGTAAAATGCTGTTGCTAGGGAGGTGGGATAGAGGAATGACAGGACAACATGGTGAGGAAAATTAGATTTGTAGAATCTAGGCAATGATAGGGGAAGGAGGAGGCTTGCACTCTGAGGGGAAAATGGCAGAAGACTGAGCCAGAGAATAGAGTTTGCACCAGGTAGAATCAAAGCGGGATAGCTTGCTCTGGGTAAAAAAAAAAGCTGACAGGATAGTGAGAGGAAGAAGAATATGGCAATGACAGAAGAGGAAGGTATAAGTTTTCACATCCAGTGGATGCAAACTGATAGAGGAAATCAATAAGAAATGCTTAACGGAATATTTTTATGTGCAAGTCTTTTTATATATGAAAAAAATTAAAGGCATATGATTCTTAATCTGTAACAACAACATTGTTCTGTTCAAATTGTAGATAGGTCTATCTCAAGGTCATTTCTCTGTTAAAATGACTGTAACCTTTCTTCGGTATCTGGGAATGGATCCAAAAGTCACATTCCTCATGTTCTCAGTTGTAAGAGATGCTTCTGCCAAGTAATGTATTTTTATGTCTGTCATTTCTCTTCAGAGTTGCACCTCCATTTTTTTGTTTAGATCCTTCACTGATTAAATTAGAGGAAACCAGATTATTTTTAAGGGTTTTATAAAAAAGGAATCTCTACTCATGTTTAATTTAAAAACACAATGACCTATTGAAAATCACAATTAAACAGCTTAAAGCTGTAGTTCAGCAAAGCTTGTTTATGACCTACACTTAAAAATGAAGCCTAAGCAGGAACATGATGGTTAAAAAGTGGTGATTTTTGACTGAAAGTTTGAAAAAAGAATGAATTTCACTTTAAAGAAATAATCTACCTATGGTACAATAGCAACAATTACTCTTTGATGATATAAATAGTTGAGATCCTAGATGTTCTGCCTTGTTATTTGGCTTGTAATGGAATTCTAGCTGTGAAGATTCTGTTGTGTCGTGTACCACAGACATCAGAGCTTGGAGATGACTATTATGTTACACATATTTACTTAGCTATTTCTGAGCAACATGTGTCAAATCATTTGTAGAGAATGCACAATCCTGCCCCCTTTAAAACAGGAGGAAGCAATAATTCAAAAGGGTTTGTTCTCACTATTCTTGTTTTATTTTTAAACTACTGTAGAAATCCTTAACAATTTCCGGCACAGTCTTCTAGTTATGATAGGTCTATAAAACTGCCATGCCTACTCAGTCTACTCTTACTGCTATAAGTATACCTTCTGCTTTATGGTTTGTTTATTTAATGAGGCCATCAATGTCAAAAAGGTTTTCAGATACATTCAAACTCCTTTACAGCATGGTCAATAAAAAGTTGCCTCACAATAATTTTCTTTAATTTAATTATAGGCTGGAACCTTATATAATCAGCCCCCATTTCTACCTTAATGTTCAGTTTCTGTTGATCAGGTCTTCCACTTTCATCACTTATTTCAATAAACAGCACCTGTATTTTTCAACTGAGGTTGATATATCCTTATGTGTTATCCATTTTTATACTCCTCAATGTTAGCCCTATGGAATCTCATGGTGCAGTGGTTAAACTGCTACACTGCAGCCAAAATTGCGCTCATGACCTTGGGTTCAATAACAGGTAGCTGGATCAACGTTAATTCAGCCTTCTATTCTTCCAAAGTCAATAAAATGACCCAGCACAATGTCTAGCCAGAATATTTACTTGTAAACCGCCCAGAAAGTGTTTTAAGTGTTATGGAATATAAGCAACACACTTTGCTTTTTGCTTTTGAATCTGGTGAACCTTTGAGTGAATAGAAGATTGAACTGTAATTTCTAGGGCTGATCAGAGGGAAAATGTTTCAGTTCTGTTTTGGGGATGGGGAAGTGCCTTGTTCATTTTCAGGTCTTTTCTCTTTTTTTATACTTTTTATTTTTGACTTTTTGAAAATTTAACATAATACTATAACATAGACTACAAGAAAAACATTTAAAGACACAAAAACAAGCAGACAAAAAGCAAAGGTCAATACATCATAAGATTATATTATACATCCATTATAAATTGCCATATATATTTACAATGAGTCAGTAAAGGGCTTCCATATATCTATGTAGATGTCCTCTCATAGTTGCTTTCTATATGCTACTCGTTCAAATGAGGCTAGTTGTCGCAGATCTTCTGACCATTGTGTGAAGGGTGGAGGATGATTATCCTTCCAGGCCTTTAATATAAGTCTTTTTGCCACCATGAGAGCTGTCAAAATCCAGTTTCGTTGACCTTTAGTTAGACCCCATACAGTGGGGATATAATTTAAGATAACATGAATATCCTCAAATAACAGAGATTTCCCCAAAACTTTATTAATATAGGCAAGAACTTCCATCCACAATAAGTATATTACTGGACATTCCAAATCATATGTATTAAGGAAGCATTTATACTATTGCATCTCCAGCATCTGTCTGAATTTATCAATTTCTTTCTAAACAGTCATTGTGGGGTCCAATATATTCTGAATATTATTTTTTGTTGGATTAGTCTCAATTTCAAATCCAAGGAAACATCTTTTATAGATTCCAATACAACTTTCCATTGTTTAATTTGTATTTCATTTTCCAATTCCCTATTCCAAACATCTTTAAGTTCTTGAATATCTATTTTATAAAAAATCTATTAAGTATTTATAGAGGTAATTATTGGATCGAATGAGAAACCTAAACCAATTTTCAGGTCTTTTCAGTAGTAGTTCATTTATTAAACTTAAAAGCCCAGATTGTTGTTGGTAGTTCCATTTCATTAGTCCCCATTCATGTTTTTGTTGCTAGACCAAAATAAGCCATATAGAATGCCCAAAACGTCTCTGAAAAAGCAGGGACAATGCAACAGATAATCATCTGCTTCAAAAGCAAGGAATGGCAAAAGTATATAAGAAAAATCAATCAGGCCTATGTAGGTACTAACAATAATGTTGACATTTATCCTGTCACCATCCTCTTTCTCTTCAACTCATCAGCAGCAAACAGTTCAGGAGAGTAAGATAAATAATCATCATCTTAAAATCAAAGAAAGCACACTATATATACAGAGAGGAAAATGCAAAATATAAAACACACATATAATGCAATCACTATGCACAAGAAATACAATCATACCCCAGCCCAAACACATGCAGTGAATAGGGCATGATGATTCTGGAGATTTCTCTTCCCCTACCACTTTGATGGCTTCAGTCTAGCAGTGTTGGCAGCAATGGAAGGCAAGCGCTCTATACAACAGTCCAAAGAAAGAAAATGAGAGAAAATCTCTCACCCCTCAATGACAGCTAATAAGACAGAGTCAAAGAGGAAGGTGGGAAGGAGAGAGAAAACAGAATAAAATTATCCAAAATGGAGGAACAACAACCGGGGCAAACAGAATGGGGCCACAGAACATAGTTAAAATAGTTAAAATTTATGACAACATGTTAAGCAGTCTTCAAACAGAAGCATGATACCCGTGTCCTTTAAAGTTATGTAATACCAGAGAAGAAAGAAGAGGTTATAGCAGAAAAAAGGAATCTTTTAATTCAGCAATTGAAAATAAAATTGATTCCAGTTATGAGACAGAGGCTGTGGCTAAAAGAAGCAACCTCAACTTTTGGTCAAGATTTAAAGGAAAGTTGTACAGTACTTTTAAGCTAAAGCATGACCGAATGCTACCAGGGAATGTTGGGTAGCTTTAAGATTAAGGTACTGGAAAGAGGCTTGTGGCTACCTCTAGTCTGAAAATTAGTGAGAATGAATGCCTCCTAAGAGAACACAACAACTGGAATGGGTATCTTATTGCACAGTCCCTGCCAACATTCCGGAGGACGTTAAAGACCTTGCTCTTCCTTGAGGCCTTCGTTGACCTAGTTTAGGGTTTTTTTCCTCCGCCATCTACCAGTATAACCTGCCATTTGCAGTTCATGCCAGGGTTATATGCTTTTTAACATTGTTTGTCTATTGTAGTATTTAGTTGTGTGTTGTCCGATTGACTGAATTTGATTCAGTTTATTGTGAACTGCCCAGAGTTCCTTCAGGAAGATGGGCGGTATAGAAGTTCCATAATAAATAAATAAATAAATAAATAAATAAATAAATAAATAAATAAATAAATAAATTGTTCTGTGGCATATAATTCTTTCATCAAATTGTCAAATTATAATGTATAAAGTTATATATTGATTAATCCACCAGAGTATTTATTTATTGTAGCGCAAAGCATTGAACCCTTCCCTTTAGCATAGTTTGATTAGCAAATTTTATTCTTGAACAAGACATCTGAAGAGTATGGGTGATTATTGTCTTATTTGATGTGGAAATAAAAATAAAAATATACTTTGTCCCATTAAAAAATTCTGCTCATGAAGCTTAGAAACAGTAAGTCAAAGTTGAAACTTTCAACCTAAGGCCATCATTCTTACCTGCTGGTCAAAAGTCAACTCATAATCAATTTCTCATGGCTGTTTGCTACTTTCTCTGAACTGAGCTGGTATCAGTGCTGTTCTTCAGAAAAATATTCTCTTACACATACAATATCTCAGATTTAAAAAGATCAGCCTTTAGGTTTGTGTATCAAGAAGCTAACAAAGCTCCATTAGATACACTTTGATTTATATTCCTGCATTGGGTTAGATTCGATGGTCTTATAGGCCCCTTGCAACTCGATTATACAGTACTGTACTATGATTCTATAAATTAAAGCAAATGGTCTGATGCATTATTCAACTGATCATTTAATAATTAAATTGATGGTTCCTATGATAAAGTTTTGCCTTGAGCACATGATAAAAAGAAGCCAGGCAAAATGTCTCTCTGTGAAATCTTTTCATTTTAGGGAGACCTGAATTTTACTTTTATGGCAGATAATTATAAAGATTAGCTTTCTGTATAGGTCAGTGGATAATTTTCATCAGTACTGTGTTTTAAAGAGAGCAAATGTAGCTGAAAAATAGCATGCTTTAGGGATGCTCCATTTCTCTTTGACTTTTACATTTTTCACCCTCAACCATTTTGTTTCTTATCTATTACCTAAGTCAGGTTGCTTATTCTATCAGCAACTAGGGCTGGTGTTCAGAAAAAGATGTGAGAATATATGGACCATTTCCATTCTTAGTGAATTGTTTCTTTCTTTACAAGAGTGATGGGGAACCTCTAGATCCAGTCAACAAAGTCTCCCCATCTAGTATGTTTAAATGCCTGGCATCTTCCTGAAGTTCAGGGCAACTTTCTAAAGTCCACCTGGTCACCCTAAATGCAAACAGTCCAGGCCATAACCTCACAAGAGCAAAGCAAGAGTAAGTACCAATTCAAACAAATAAACCAGCCCTAGAATAACTGAGGTCTAGGGTTCTGTTTAGAACAGGCACTCCCTCAAGTGGTGAAAGCACGTTTTTGTCATAGCATACTGTTTTCCTAACTTGTATATCTGGCATTTAGGGTGCTTTTACACGACCCCTAAAATCCGAGGTAAAGGGCTCCCAGATCTGGAGCTTAAAAATGTTTTCCCACAAGCTCCGGACTTTAAAAAAAATTAAGTACGATCATGCCCAACTAAACGTGTCCCAGCCCACTTTTCAAGTACCTGGCCTCCAGGAGGTAAAAAAATATTCCGATGCGCATTGTAAAGCTGTGAATGCCAGGCTCCCTTGCCTTCTGTTTGTTTTGGTTTTTTGTCCCCGCCGCCCCTTTAAGAGACAGGAATCACGACGACGGGGCTGCTGGGGTTGCTTCCACCGACAGACGGAGGTGAGCCTGCATTTTTTCTCCCTTTTTTTCTCCCTCCCCTCACACAGACAGGAACAATGGAGTGCGGAGGTGAGGGAACACAGGAAGAGCGACAAGCCCCCACGATCTCTGGTTCGGATTTAAGTTACTACCGGATTTTAGAGGTTGTGTAAAAGCGCCCTTAGTGTGATTTGTTTTGTGACTGGTCACTAGAAAGCAAACATGGACTTTATTTAAAAGTCTGATTTTTGAATAATGTATCTCTATGAAAAGGATATGAAAGGAAAGGTTTAAATGTTAGGAATAGTTTGCCTCTTATTGAATACAATGTCAGGACTGACAAGTTAGGTTACTGAAGTTTTTATTTCCTGATGTGACAAAAACAACAGATTCAACAGCAGAAATCCTCTTTCTTAGTGTTGTAAGTCACACTAGAGATGGTCCATTGAATCACTGGAAATTTGATGAGACAATTCCTCTAAGTTCAATTAATTCAAACAGGCCAATCCTAGTTATGAATTACTACTAAATTACTGTAGATTGCAGCTGGAGTTGGTCCATTTAGTGTAAATCAGTAAAATGTACAGAGAACTCGACCCACCAAATTTCCATTGATTTAGACTTGCCATTCTGAACAACTGGATTTCAGCTATGTAAGCTTCCTTATTCCCTATGTATCATATTTAAAATACCAAGATGAAGATAACTTAACGTGGGAAATAAAGAAAAGCATAAAAAGTGGACAAAAAGATACTGACATTGGAGCTCTTTCATCCTGCCTCCCTCCTCTTACATAGATCCCTATGGCTACCCATATGAAGTCCGTCATACGCACAGACATCTATTACCATGATGCCTCATTTTCTGTACCACTGCCCCAAGTAAACCATGCCACATTCCCGTCTATACCACCACAATAATCTGAAGTGGAAGGAAGGGGCAGAGCAAACCACACCAATTTGTGAAAGGCCAAAGGGAGAAGGGAAGAAGAAATTCCAAGAGAGGAACTTCTGTAACTATGTAGCAAGTGACTGGACCCCACACAAGACTGTGTAATTGTATCCCTACAAATTAAAATGACCAGTGCTTGTTGAGGACATGAGCCTGTTAGAATCACAGGCATGACAGGACAGTCCAGCCTGCCATCACATTTTCCTATTTGGAGATGAGTAACTGAATGGAAAAAATAAAATATAATAATGGCAAAATATAACAAGGAAAACATTATTATTGTAGCTTAAGACTGTTGGGTACTAAGATAGTTCATGTTGTCAGTGGGAACCATGTGGTCATATTATCCTCAGAACCAATTTCCCTTATAATAAGGTAGTCATTTATTTATCTACCTATATGCTTACTTAGCAGCTGGCTGGACGGCTCAATGGTATAGGCACCTGACTGAGGAACCAGGGCTTGGGAGTTCAATCCCCACTGCACCTCCCATGAGAAGAGCCAGCCTGTGTAGTCTTTGGCAAGCTGCACAGTCCCAGGGTACCCCAAAAAGAATAGAATGGTACACCACTGCTCCCTCCCATTCTGGTGTCTCTAGGTACCTTGGGGGCATTATATAGCCCAGTGAATCAACAAATCAAAAATTGATAAAATTCACCAATTTGTATTCATTGGGAGGATACAAATCAATTAATTTTGATGAATCAACCAGATTCACCAGAATATGTAATTCATTTTAAAATTCATCCCCATCTCCATTCGCTACCTAAAAAAAATTGACAAGGTTTGTCATAAGTCAAAATTGATTTGGTTAGGTATCATCATCATCATCATCATCATCATCATCATCATCATCATCATCATCATCATCATCATCATCATCATCATCTGGTGAACATAGCTGGCAGGTGTTAAGCTGGAGTTGGCCTTCTCCAATGATTGAGCTCTTTCCAAGAGCCTAGGATGACTGGATAGATCTTCATACAACATAAGCTGTTCCTAATAATATCACCATTTGTAGTTGATCTTGTCAATGCTGGGGATTTTCAGATGTTGATCTAGGTCTTCTGGGATTGCACCCAAAGTGCCTATTATTATTATTGTTCTTGCTTTCTTATTCCATAGCTTTTCATTATCTTTTTCTAAATCCCGATATTTGGTTATATTTTCTAACTCTTTGCCACTGGCTCTTGTGTCTCCTGGTATTGCCACATTGACAATTTGAACTTTGTTTTCTTGCTTATATACTATCATGATGTCTGGAGTATTGTGGACAAGCTATCTGTCACAATGGATTCTGATATCCCAGAGTACCTTGATGACTTCATTTTCAGTCACCTTTTATGGCTGATGTTCCCACCAGTTCTTTCTTGGTGGTACGTTGAAATTTTTGCATATGTTCCAGTGGAGCATTGTTGCTACTTTATTATGACAGGCTAAATAAGTCTGAGTGACTTTGTGGCAACAGCTGATGATGCACAATCAACATTTACTTTTCTTTGCACAATCAACATTTACTATCTTTTGATGATTTATCAATTTTTGCCTTTATGGCATTTGTTCTTAAAGGTTGATCTTGAGCTGCCATGATTAGTACTTCAGTTTCTTTCTTCAATGTTACTTTTCTTAACCAAAGCCATGTTTGTTCTTGGTTGATCTTATCATTGGTGTCTCTTATAAACTGACCATGCAGTGCTTTACTATGCCAGTTCTCTATTCAGCTTTGCATTTGTTGGCTTTTAAATTCTTGCTTAGTTTACAGATATTCCTTTATTATGCCTTCAGTAACTATTGACTGAAGCACAGCATTTTCACTATGGTGGAGATAGTCAAATATTCCTCGTTTTTCTTCTTCGACGGTTTGATGAACTTGCAAGAGGTTTCCTTGGCAAGTAGAGCCTACTGACATCACTTTGTGGATATAGTGCATGGATTAATGTCACCACGTTTCTTGTCTTTCAATCTAATTCTTCTATTTATGCCTGGGTCCAGTTTAGAATACCTGCTGTGTATCACAAGACTGGAATAGCCCATGTATTTATAGCTTGGATGGTATTCTTTCCATTTAATTTTGATTTTAGTATCTTTCTCACTTTCTAACTCTTCTGATGTATTCTTGGCTGACTTTATTCTTTACTTCTTTATGCTTGATGTTATCTGCTTGTAGTACTCCGAAATGCTTATATGATTCTTCATCCAATGTTTTTATAAAATTATTAGGCATAATAATTCCTTCAGTCATCTATCTTTCCTCTGATGATGCTGAGGGCTGCACACCTGTCTAATCCAAATTCCATTGCAATTTCATTGCTGAAAATTTGCACTGTATTGACTCTATTTCATCTTGTGATTTCCCATACAGCTTCATATATAGCAAATTGTTTATTTGGCTTCATGTTTTTGATATTTGATAGCCCATATTTGTCTTGTTCAATATTTTTTGTGAGTAGAATTAGAGCAATTACAAGCAGCAGGGGTGATAATCAATCACCTTGAAATACTCCTCTCCTGATCTTGACATGGCTAATTTGTTCACCATCAATGGCTAGCTTTATATTCCACTTTTTCATTGTTGCCTTGAAAAATTCTTGGATACATCCTACTAATTCCAAACTTTTTATATCCAATCATGTGGCAAAGTGTCAAATGCTTTTTTATAGTCAATCCATGCAACATGCAAGTTGGTTCTGTGTCTCTTACAGTTTTCAATTACCATGTTGTCAGTAAGTAGCTGATCTTTGGTGCCACAGTTATCCTTACAATTGCCCTTTTGTTCAAAAGGGTTTAAATTGTTTTGTATCAAGTGACTCTGGATGGTATCGGCAATTATTCCTATAAGAAGTTTGAACTTTGTTGGGAAGCACGTAATTGGATGATAGTTGCTTGGTATAGGCCAGTGGTGGTGAACCTTTGGCACTCCAGGTGTTTTGGACTACAACTCCCAGAATTCCAAGCCTATATTGTCTATGACCAAGGACTGTGGGAGTTGTGGTCCAAAACATCTGGAGTGCCGAAGGGTCACCACCACTGGTATAGGCCCTTTGCTCAGATCTTTCATAATTAAGTATGTTCCTCCTGTTGTTAACCAGGGGTATAAATCTAATAATAAATAAATAAATAAATAAATAAATAAATAAATAAATAAATAAATAAATAAATAAACCATTGTTCTCATTAAATTGAAAAAATGTATTTTGTTGGAATTGTTTTATCTTCATATCTTTGAATCTTCGTTGAGACTGCTTATTATTTGCTGTTTAACAATTTCTAGAGCTTCTTTGATTTTTCTTTTGTCCAGATGGTATATCTTGATCAAATAGTCTTTGATCTTGTTATTATTCAGCTTCTTTTCTTTCATTTCTTTCAGTTTACTAGCATCTGATCACAATGTACCAATTTCATTTTGGAGCCTTATCTTCCATTTTGGTACTGCTGGCATTCTACCTTTCTTCGTTATTCTTCTGTTGCTATCAAAGCAGCACTATACATTAGCTGGTTGGTTTCCTGCAAAGTTCTGCTTTCAATATTCTCTACTCCAGCATTTATGTTGGCTAGTAAGTTCTTAGGCAAGAATTTAATTGTTGGTAATTTTATTCTTTCTGCACAGGTCTTTGTGTGATTCATTATTATTATTATTATTATTATTATTATTATTATTATTATTATTATTATTATTATTATTATTATTATTATTATTATTATTATTATTAGTAGTAGTAGTAGTAGTAGTAGTAGTAGTAGTAGTAGTAGTAGTAGTAGTAGTAGTACAATTACTACAATTAGTATTACAATTAGCATTATTATTAGTAGTACAATAAATGTAGTGCAATGCAATATATTACTAGACTAGACTAGACTGTAGGTTTTATGAGTTTTTTGTTTTTATATATTTATTATGTTAAATTAGGTTATATGGGTTATGACTCTGGCAGTTCAAAGGTTACTATTATATTATTTATTTTTTGGAAGATGCTCAGACATGCCTACTGGATGGATAGGGTATAATTTTAAATAAATATAAATACCTTTTAAAAACCCACATGATTCAAGCTATCTAATGGTATAATCTCAGCGATATTTTCAGCAGAATCTTATTTTTCATAAACAGAATTGTCACATGTTTAGGGAATGAAATATTCAGTTACTAAAAACCATTCCAAGAATCATAAATAATAAAAAGAGACATTCCTAATTCTTCAATCCACAAATTGAATCCTAACCGGGATGATCCAAAGCACTTTTTTGTGATAGATGGTCTCAGACAGTTTGATGCTAGAACAAGGTGTTTTAAATGCAAGACTTAAAAGGTTACATGCAGGAAAAAAGTTACATGCAGGAAAAAAAACCTATCTCACAAAGAGGTGCCTCCCTGTAAAGAAATGAACATGCAATACTAGTTTCACTGAGATGAAGAAGAAAGCGACTTAGGCTTCAGTCTTATACATGCATGTGGGGGAGCACAGGGGTTTAACTTCTATAATACACATCAATAGGATTATGTTGTCAAGGTCCAATTCTCTTTAGTGACAGGAGGAGTTATGGGAAGGATGAACTCTATCACATTATTTGCTCACCAAGTTACAAATCTACCATGTTGGACTTCAACAAACTTTTGGCTACAACTTTTCAAATTATCTTCCAATGCATGTGATAAGGTGGTTTCCCCTCATCCTGTGAGCATCCATGCCATCTCCTATTACAGCTTGCAATTCTATAATAAACTGCTCCCTAGTTCCTTTAAAAAGTTATTTGGTTAATACTTCCATTTGTTTTGCTTCAATGTTAAAATGTTAAAACAACGTGAAACTTAATTTTAGTGTGCAATGAAATATCAAGAAGATCTAGAAACACAGCGGTTTTCAACTGTGTTTTGCATACAAATCCTTTATAGTGTTCACTGTGGACAAGCACCTTCTTCAAACAAAACATTTTGAAGAACCTGCAGTCCAGCTTGTCTTCCTTCTGTTTGCCTATTCTGCTATATTTTGATCCTTTGTTTCTTTGCTATCAAGTCCTGCAGTCTGAGTTTCCCAGAGTACACTGGGTACAGATTTTTGTAGCCAAACTAGGCTCATATGGGTAAATAATGGATGCACATTCTATAGCAGTGGTGGCAATCCTTTTGCACGCCAGCTGTTTTGGACTACAGCTCCCAGAATTCCAAGCCTAGATTGCCAATGACAAAGGACTATGGAGTGGTGGTCCAAAACATCTGGAGTGCCAAAGGTTCGCCACCATTGTTCTATAGTGTTATTTTATTTATTTGATTTGTATACTGCCTATAGGACAGCAGAGGCCACAGCTGTTAGATGTTACAATCCTTCCACCTAGGCTTTGCAGCGTCTTAGAAAAGTTACTATTTAGAGGTTCATCAAGGTATTCTACTATAACAAAGTGTGACAAAGCTGACACATGACAACTATGTTATCACTTTGCCCCCCCACGTCGGAATAAAGAGGCGACACAGCTCACATCTTGGGTTAAATATGGGCCACAATTTATTCAAACTTCAAGGAAACGAACATTAATAAATCAAACTTTATTGTTAACTGGGCCAAAGAGAGGGCCTGCCGTAGCGCAAGCATAGTTAGGGGTGTTATAAATTCCGGTCCCTCCTCCTCGGGATAAGTTAACTGGGTATATCAGATGATGCCGAGGATGGGATACCCCACCCTATGCAGGGCATCCTTGTACCCAGTATGTCGTGAATTGGCAGCCCTTTCTATCTTGGCTGGGATTATATTATTGGAGCATGCTCTTTCTGTGTTACTTAATTTATTTAGGGCTGCCCTGCACCTTAGCAAGGAGGGACCTACCTAACCTGATGTTAATGCATGCGCTACCCGCCTATTGTGACCGATTAAGGATTGGTGTGGTACCTAATAATGGATGTTTTAAGGCTTAGAGGATGGTGGGATGGGCGAAAAAACACTGCCAATCACGGCCAATCAGATTGGCAGTCAAAAATTCCCATCCGGCCCCGAAGCGACCAGCCAAGCATCACCATCCGAAGCTCTAGGGGGGGAGGGCCGGGGTTCCCTGTTCCAACAAGGCTGTCGGTGGAACGCGCCTGCGCCTAATATAGGCGCGCCTCCAGCGCAGCCGCACGCAAAGTCATTCTTTGCATGAGCAATGAGCTTCTGTTTCCCACTGTTGCAGATTCAGGCCTCATGTAGCTTAAGGAATCTGCTCCATTTCTCACTCTCAGACATGCAGCCTGTGGCTTCAGAAATTGAATATGGGAGTCATTCCCTTCAGAAACTGGAAAATCTATTTTCTTCAGAAACCTCTGAAAGACAGCGAGTCAGCCTATCAGAGACTTTTTGCCATGTTTTTATACATTATCTTTCCTCTTCCCCCTAGCCATCAGTTAGGGCTGTGGTCCATCTAGCAACAGCAAAAATCACCAGTCTTTCCCAAAGGAAAGAAACCTGCAAAATCTACCTTTCTTCTCAGACTGAAGTCAGCAAAGATATGGCCATGCATTTTGTTTTTTATTGGGGAAGTATGTTTTTTTTTAAAAATGGGGGTATTATAGGGATTTGGTTATCTCTTTTAGTTAGTAAGGAAAACACAGAAACACAGAGAGATCAGCCCAGTCTCTTCTAACAATATGCTCCGTATTTTGCACATAGGCTAGCACTGTGTATGGTAAAAGTCATTCGAGAAGCATTCAAAGTAGAAAAAAGCTATATTTACTTATACAGTGGTACCTCTTATAATGAATTTAATTAATTCTATTGGTCATTTTTTAAAGAAAAATTTGTCTTATGAAATGCAGCTTCTCATACGAATGCATTGAAAATGGATTAATCTGTTCCGGGGACGATGGATCATTTTGTTTTATAAAGTTTTTGGCTTATGAAACACGGTTTCCCATAGGAATGCATTGGAAATGAATTAATCGTTCTGGAGGCTAGAATAAAGACAAAAATAACCATTTTTTCCTGGGTAAATGCAGAATTTTTTGTCATATGAAGCATGCCTATTCCTGGAATTTTTTCCTCCTACAAGTTTTTCGTCTCAGGTGGCATTTGTCTTAAGAGGTACCACTGTAGTTACAGCATTTATTTATTTATTTATTTATTCATTCATTCATTTATTTATTCACTTTATATACCTCCCATTTGACAGAAAGCCACTCTGGGCGATTTACAACATAAAACAGACTGTGACAAAATACAAACGCAAGGATATAATAAAAAGCAAAAACATTACTAATGAAAAAATTACTAAAACAACATAATTCATAAAAATTCAAAAGGAAACAAGATAAGACAAGACAAGATTAGATCACAAAATCAGTAAGACAACATAACAGTTATTTGTAATTACAGTCAGATGAAAAAGGGTGAAATGGAGTCTCCAGCACACAGGAGACCTAGCATGTTTGCAGCTTGGAGGATGGTGAGAGGAAGAAGAGTGAATATCAACAAAACAAGGTAAGCAAAGAGAAAGGGAATAAAAAACCCAGGAATTGGGGGCAGGGGCTTGCCTGGAATCCCAGAGACAGGAAAACACTTTATCAATCAAGTTAGTTGCAAAGGGCAATCATGTTAAACGCTAAAGCCTCCCTCCAACTGCTATTCAGTGTTAGTGCATGTAGGCTTGATATTATCCCAACATTTCTAACAGTGGATTATGGGCCTGGGACTGTATAAGCAGCATCTATAATAGAAAGTGACAGCAGCAAGAGTGCTTTCTGCAGCCAATGAGAGTGAGTGGTGGTGTCTTGTTCTAAAGGGCATTGCTGGCAACAATTATGTGTGCCAGACATTCATGCAGATGCGTTTGCCTCATCAGATGCCCAAGTTTCAAATGTTCACCCTATCTCCATTCAGAATAGCTGCACTGTGCAACAATGTAAAGATACAGTGGTGACGGGACAATGTGGCTTTCGTATTGCTGGCATCAAAGAGCATAAATCATACTGTCCTTTATCCTGAGCACTAAATGGAAAACGTAAATTTTTCCTTTAACTAAGAGGCAGCAGATTGGCTGGATGGCTCCATGAGTTAAGGTTCTATCTGTTGTGTAAAAAGGAATTGGCTACCACCTTGAAAGACTCATAACACGTGGAACCATTTGTGCAATCTGCTGCTGCACAAGCAGTTGAGCTGAAGAAATTCTTGCCCATTTCAACAATTCTCTTGTTCCCAGTTCCTAGGTATATCAAATAGAGATGGGCACGGAATGAACATTTTTTCGTTTCCGTTACCGTTTACCATTTCCGTTACGTAACAAAATGACAAATGAAAATTGTGATGAAACTGAAATGAAACGAACAGAACCACAAAAATTGTGGTTGTTACATTTCATTTTTTAATGGCAACGCACAATGAAATGAGCTGTTTTAAATGTTAAAAAACGCCCTGGACATCTGTAAAAACGCAGCGATAATTATTTATATTGTCAGATAATACCTACCAGGGGGGTTGGGGTCTTTAAAACGTTCGTTTTTGTCTTCTCCCATCACAATGTATTTTTCTTTTCCCTTTAAAATGGATGTCACCACCAGCCACAAAATGGAGGCAAGCTATGTGATGGGATCATGTTCAACCAATAGCATGCCCAGGCTGCAGACTGGGCAGGCAGGTCTGGCAGCCACAGAGGGCATAAAAAGCTCTGGCAGCCCCCGTCCTTCTTGCAGTCTCTGGTGGGAGTTAGGGTGGGATTGCTGTCTCTGCGACTCTAGCTTCAGTCCTGCAGCCTCCCTGTGTGCGTGCATGCTGCATACCTCTTGGTGAGTACCCTCCCTTGCCCTGCAGTGCAGTCACTCTGCAGCTGCCTTGCACCCTGGGCAATGCCCGCTGCTGCCTTTGCAGCCTCCCTGTGTACCTAGTCTATACTGTGTCTCTGCCAGCATCCTTTTTTTTTAGTGTTTTCCCTCTGGTCTGGGGCGTTGGGGGATGCTTGCACACGGAAATGCTTTAAAAATCGCGCAAAAAGCGGGTAGAAATGACAAATGAAAAAACAAAAAATGGTAATGAAATTTTTCAAAAAATTCACAACAAACAGAAACGAACCAACCGAAACAGACCTCTCAACGACAAACCAAAAACCAAAACACCATTTTTTTTTCGTGCCCATCTCTAATATCAAATTGTCAGTAGGAGAAATCATTGAGAAATAATCTTGTTTAGAGAAAAGATACTATTTAGGTTTAAGTGAATTGTGAAGGTACATGATATGATGTAGGATTATGCTAATGACTTTAGCAGAGGAGTCCTCTAGCAATAATAAGCCTGAGCAACTGGACATGCCAAAGACTGATGGTCCTGCTTGGCCCTCCTGGATGCTCATAGAAGCAGAAGCCTGATTCCATGGATCCTGGAACCTCAGGGGCCTGTGGATGATGAGGGCATAGGAGCTGAATCTGAGAAAGAGATGGAATGACATTGTAGCCCATGGGAGTTAAGTCATCTGATTTGAAACCCCAAGGAAGAGTGCTCAGCTATGGGGGAGGATGCCGCATAAGAAGTGGTTTGCTCACAAGTAGGGTCTTTCTCAGCCTTCACTGGGCACCACAAGCAGCTAGAAGCAACTTATCTATGTTCTTCTATGGATGAAACTCTTGTTCTGCTTTGCCTGGATGTTTGCCCATTTGGACTGCTTCTTGAATTATGACTTTGGATTGCCCTGCCTCAATGTCATCATTAATGAGCCTTAAAGTTTTGGCTTCTCCGGCTTCATCTTTTCCTTGCAAAGGGGAACCTGACCAGCCAGCAGCTTTACTAGCTTTCCTCTGTGTGGAACAGGACAGGTATATGAAAATTGTACAAGGCCCATAGGGAAACCATATCTTTTGGCAACTGATCATCCACCCCTGTCATATTTATCTTCTGGTGTTATCTGTTTTATTGTTTGCATCTAGATACTTTTTTAAAAAAGTAAAAAGAACAAGAATATTATTTTTAAAATATCTTGAGCATTTAAAAACAATTGCAAAAAGGACTGACTATTAATTCAAGTTTAAACAAAAAAATTAAAATCTCCTAGCTATGGCTGAATGGAAAGTAACAGTGAATGTGTTTTTCCTTTTTATACTGAACAGCTGGAACAGAAGTGGTTAATTTGAACTTGCCAGGGAGACCACGATAGGCGACATCACACAAATCTGAAATATATCTCCTTCTAGAGCTTGACATCATTTTAAAACTAATAAAAAGTAATTGTTTCCTTTTGGGTCTTGAACTCGTTCACCTTTGTGGAGGGGGAGGGCAGAGTCAAAAGGCTGCACAAAAATAGATATACATATGAGATGGCATTTATTTCTCATGAGGTGGGTCAGCATGGGGCCAAGCGTCTGCAGTATTGCTGCTCTGTACAAGGGAAAACATTATGACTCATGCAATGTCAGATTTTGCTGCTAGCAAGAGCTTTTACAATTAAAATAGCAACAGGCAATTCATAGATGGCAGGAATGCTGCAGCTGCATTGCTTGTTCCCTTTCATTAAATTAGCCATTCTCAATGGGGGCCACATGGTGCACTGGGAGGGGCCACAGACTGAAAACAGTTCTTCACACATCACCTTATAAGGGTTTTTATGTGGTTTATACTTTCCTGATTCTGCTTACATTTTTTTTCACACTGTGCTTACAGTTGTGACTTGTTTTCTTTTTAAAAAGCTGGAGAATGGCTGCTTTAAATAAGGGACTAATGTAGTCACAAGAGGGCACAATCAGTGGGTTTGGAACTTAAAGAGAATCCATATTACTACACTGAATGCTAGAAACTTGTACAGTAATACCTTGGTTTAAGAGTACAGTATGACCCCAGTATCCACTGGGGATTGGTTCCAGGCCTTCCCGTGGATAATGAAAACTGTGGATAAGAGAGAACGCCTGCCCACCCACCCACCCCCATACTGCTGTTTCCTGACAGTAGCTTGCTTTATGACTGCTGTTTTGAGACTGTAGCTTGCTTTAGGGCCGCTGTTTGTGACAGTAGCTTGCTTTACAGATGCTATTTGTAACAATAGCTTGCTTTACAGCTGCTGTTTGTGACACCAGCTTGCTTTACAGCTTGCTTTGCAGCTGCTGAATTATTTAATGTTTTCCTCTTCCAACTGTGGATAACTGAATCAGTGGATAATGAATCAGTGGATACAGGAGTCCTACTGTACCTTGGTTTAAGAGTGTTTTGCAAGACCAGCAAATATTTTTTTTTAAATTTCGCCTTGATCAACATCCAATGCCTTGCAATAGAATCACTGGAGCAAGCACACATACAGAGGTCCCTGCTGGATTGTGGGTGATTGTCTAGAATGTTCTGTCTCAGATAAGCCTCAAAGCAGAGAGATAAGACAGGAAAGAAGGTTACCCTTGTACAAGCCATGAAGGTTTTCAAATGGGAGTGCAGGTTAACAATTTGTTTTTATATTTACACCTTTATTTAATTTATTTTCAACATCCTTTTTTGTTGTACAAACCATTTCTAGTCATGGGACAGCTAGTCAAGTGTGTATATGACTGCAAATTGCATTTCATTATTGCCACATTAAAAAACAGAATATAACCCAGTTGTTAGTCCCAAGCAGCACAGATTCCGCAGGCAGGTACCTAAACCATGGTATGGACGTGGTGAGTTTTGACATCCTGTGTGGGACCTCAGAATGAATCATATGCATTTCCATTATTTCTCATGGGGAAATTTGCTTTGATGTAAGAGTGTTTTGATATACAAGCATGTTTTCAGAATGGATTATGCTCATAAACCAAGATATTACTGTACTGTTTTTGGATAAATATGAAAAAAGGGCCAAATCAGTGGTATTTGTATGATTCTGGGTCAACTGTAGGGTCAAACAGAAACACCATCCTCAGTTATTTCCCCAAGAGACCCAGCAGTTTGAACTCAAGACAATAGAATAGAAAATATGAGCTGTAGTCCTCCAAGGAGAAAATAAGTGATAACTGAACCTCTCAACAAATCCCACAAAAGTTTTCTAAACACTTCAACCACTGCGGTGCTAGAGAGGCACAGGATGAGGTGGGGGTGTGTGCTACATTGCACCTGTTCTACCAGTTATTCTGTGACATGGCACTGAAAGAAACACATTGCTCACCATTACTGGCAAGGATTCTTTTTCTTTTTCTTTCTTAATTTCTGAGTTAGGTTATTATTAGGACTAAGTGTGTGACTCTCTCTCTCTCTCTCTCTCTCTCTCTCTCTCTCTCTCTCTCTCTCTCTCTCTCTCTCTCTCTCTCTCTCTCTCTCTGTGTGTGTGTGTGTGTGTGTGTGTGTGTGTGTGTGTGTGTGTACCTCATGTGCCTAAATGATTCTCGAATGGGATTTGATTGGCAAGATCAGAAGAACTACTGTGAACTGTTTTTCCTTCTCCTGACTAGTCTCTCTTTTTTGATTATACAATGCCCATGAGTTCTTGGCTTTTGTGTATCTGTCAAAAGGGTGTCACTGGACAGAAGCAAAATTCTCCCATCTACCGCATTCCAGTTGCTGCATTCCAAGTCATAGCCATTCACACTTTCCTATTCTTGGCAAGAGGTTAAAACCCCTTTCTGGGGCTTTCCCAGCTCTACAATCCCTATAAGGGAATAACTTCCTTCTGCAATCCCTGAAAGTTTGGTGAAGACTGGGTTTCAGACATCTGAGTTATATACTCACAAATTAGTCCCCCCCCACCCGAAAGTGCCCTTTAGAAACACGGTTGGGGAAGTCCAGTCTTCATCAAACTTGGAGGGACTGTAGAAGAGAGTCAGAGGAAGCTTCTCAGCATAATTGGAGTTTCTAGGTCCCTGGGGAGAACTTTCAGGGTGTGTGTGCTATTTTGTGGTGTATAACTCAGACATTAAAAGTCCAGTCTCTGCCAAACCTGGAGGGCTTGTAAAGGAGAGTCAGAGGATGCCTTCCTCCCATTATGTACTCTGGTTGCCTTAGTGGGCATGTTATAGCCCAATGCATTAATGAATCAATAAGCACAAAAATTCAACAATTTGTATTCATGGGGGATACATTTATGATGAATACAACTCAACAAATTTTGATGAATAAGCCAAATTCAGCAGAAAATGTGATTCTTTTTCAATTTGTCCCCATCTCTAATAGTGTAGTGTAGTGTAGTATGGTATAGTGCAGTGTAGTATGGTGTGGTGTAGTAGACAGAAATTGATAACACTTAAGGATTTCACTTTCTTAACTATTTCAACATGTTGAAATTCTCTCCTGAGGAAATCTGCAGATTCTGATGCATTTTTTTTACAAGCAAACTGGAATGAAGTTGGGTTTAAATTCCATTTGCACCTACCAAGTTCAACTAGCACAATATTTCTAGCAAGGAAGGGCTGTATAGCATTTGCTTGCTGGACAGATAAAAAAGCTGAACACTCTTTCAGAGAAGATGCAATCCTAGTTCAGGTGGAATTCATAAATTTAGAGTTAAGCAAAACACTTGTCCTGGGTGTACAAATCCTTCAATTTTGGTTTCTTTTCCAGTCTTTTTAATTCAGTTATTTTCTTATGCCCACTAATATGAAGAATTTGTAAATCTTTGGATTGTCTCTTGGACAAAATTTAACTGGAGAAAAAAACATTCTCCTTTAGCACTGCCTGCTCTTGATAACAGATGGAAATACAGAAACTTTACCATGGCTTTCTCTTCTCTCTAATGGTCCACATGACACTTTCCATATATGTCATGAGTGTACAGTGATAATAAACTCATTTCAAAATAATTTGAAATCCGGATGCAGAAAGAAAAATAGAACAGGCAGTATTTCTTTTTACACTGTGCTATAACTGCACTGCAACTATAAAAGTGCCACAAGTAAGGGCTTACTTCTGTTGGTCCTTTTTGCAAAAGTAAACATGTAATTGGTAAAGCAGTGCTTTCTTTACTTTGTTGATACTATATGAACCTTGTCATAGCACTGACTTGTGATATACTTTGGTATAGTATCTCATAATCACTTTCCATAAAATAATAACCAGGGTTTGTTTGCCAAAAAGAGTGTTAGTTTTTTAAGCTGCAAAGGAATTAAAAAGTTCAGCCAACAGGAGAAAGCAAAATATAAGAACAATATTTCAAACCTTCATTTTCTTCAGTATTTAATCATAAGCCTTCATTTACTTTTTTATAATACTTTCATTTCTGACAGACAGACAGACAGACAACAAATTGCTGACAGACAGACAGATGTTTGCTTTGACACAGCTAATAACAAGACCACATCATCATCATCATCATCATCATCATCATCATCATCATCATCATCATCATCAACAACAACAACAACAACAACAACAACAACAACAACAACAACAACACACAGCAGACAAGATAACTATGCTGGATTTTGTATTACAAATCACCAGTTGAACGCTTCCCAAGCATTTAGGACTATGTGATATATCGGTGAATTATGCGAGCAGATCCCAGTAAGGTGGCTTTCTGTAGCTGACTGATGGTGGCTTTGTCAACTCCAATTTCTTCTACATATTATTATTATTATTATTATTATTATTATTATTATTATTATTATTATTATTATCATCATCATCATCGTCATTTGATTTATATACCGCCCATCTGGCAGAAAGCCACTCTGAGCGGTTTACAACATAAAATAAACTGATTACAAAATACAGATAAAACATATAATAAAAAGCAAAAATATTACAAATGAAAACAACTAAAACAACATTCATAAAAATCAAAGGTAAATATGATAAGCTTAATGGCGGACAAGATTAGATCATGAAATCAATAAGGCCATATAACAGTTCAGAGCCTTTCCATAAAACAGGCACATTTATTCTTATTCCCCACCTTGAATAACTCTTAAACTTATTACAATGCTCTAAAAAGCAAAGTGGTGACCAACAGGCCAACATGCAGTGGATGGGGCAAAAGCTAAAGATCATTAGGGGGGTGGGAGAATAAAAGCTATGCTGCGAGCATAGCTAATGATGAGACCCACCACAATGTTGTTTCAGAAGTTCTCTTCTGGGGGGAAAAAGCTGGAATTCCCTCTCGTCCCTCCATTTTTTCCATTAGTGCACACCATTAATGCACAGTGCTGGATAAAATAACATCTATAAGATTAAGTAGTGGTAGAACTCTATAGAACTCACCAACTCTCTAACAAATTTAATGTTTAAACAAAAAGCCTCAAGAAGCTAAAATGGGACACAAGAAAATGGAAGGCAAAGGGGGATCATTTGACTCCCATTTTATCTCTGTGGTTTTCATATTTGTGCAGCTCCATTATCAGTGGAGTTGTTTTCTTAAGCAAGCACTACTTGGAGTTAAAGAGAGAGAGAGAGAGAGAGAGAGAGAGAGAGAGAGAGAGAGAGAGAGAGAGAGAGAGAGAGAGAGAAAGGTTGGAAAATCTCACCTTTAAGCAATACCCATGAGGAACCATCTAACAGACAAGCACAGATGAAAGATAGGATAGAAGGGGAGAGGTCACTATTGCCTCAATTGCAACAAAGAAAGAATGAAAACACATTGTGTCAGAGGAACAGTCCCTTGTAGGCAGTGTTTAGTATAGAAGTGTTTTCTCAACAACACAGCTGCTGCCTAAAACCCTAATGTTCCTGGAGATGGGATGGGAGGGGATCTAGGTGGCTGATTAGAATCTTGAAATGAAACTGTTAGTGTCCGTAGTGGGAGTCAACAGCAGGACAACACATATGCCACTCTGAAAAGTTGGCAAGCTTTCCCCTCTCTCTGCCAAGTAGACTTCAATGAAAGTGAATCTAAAGGAAGTAAGGGGGTTACTTGGGTGAATATTCTTTTGGGTTTGTTAATCAGAGTTTTAGTGAAAGGGAAGCAAAAAAACAGATGGTTATGGGAAACTGGGAGATCTCAGGGCGTTTATACACGACCCCTAAGCTCCGCCGCAAATGGCTGCAAGGTCCGGACCTTAAAAATGTTTACCCACCAGCTCCGGACTTTGCAGACAATTAAGTGCGACCCCGCCCACTTAATGTGACAAAACAGCAGTTTTCTTGTACCTGCTTTTTGGATGTGACAAATTTTTGATCCGGTGTAAGGATAGTGAGTGCAGGGCTCTCCTGGCTTCTGTTTGTTTTTTTTTTTGCGCCCCGCTCCTTTAAGAGATCTGAATGCTGCCCGGAACAAAATGGAGGTAACAGGCATGCTTTTCTTTCTTTTTTCTCCCTCCCTCGGGCAGCCAGAAACCAGGAAGTGCGGAGGGGGGTGGGGACAGAGGAAGAGCGAGGAACCCCTAAGATCACTGGTCCGAATTTAAGTGGCCAGCGGATCTTAGGGGTCGTGTAAAAAGGCCCTCAGTTTGCTGTGATTCATAGACAACAGGCCTTTTTTTCTTTTAATGCCCTGGACCAATCCAACGTGTCATGAGATCCTCATGAACTAGAGCTGGAGACTCCTTGAGGCATTACAAAAGAGGTAGATATCTGTGGAGCTGCCTAGATGCCCTAAGCACATCTGATCTCACCTGATTTCGGAAGCTAAGCAGGATCAGCCCTGATTAGTACTTGGATGGAAGACCATCAGGGAATACCAGATGTAGTAGGTGCCTGGAGTAGGAACTGGCAAACTACTCCAGTATTCCTGCAAAGAAAATTCCATGGACATGGGGTCGTGAAGAGTCAGTCACAACTGCAATGATGCAACACACACACACACACACACACACACACACACACACACAGAGAGAGAGAGAGAGAGAGAGAGAGAGAGAGAGAGAGAGAGAGAGAGAGAGAGAGAGAGAGAGAGAGAGAGAGATCTGTGGACATCCAAATGCTTTTAGACTTTCACAATCCTTCATTCCTTGCCAACTAGGCCTTGTGGGATTTGTAGGTGCAACACATCTGAAGGGCCAGTCTGCCTATCCCTTCTTACAAACTGGTAGTAGAACAGTGAGCGAAGGAAGAAAAAGTGCTGGAACTAAAGAGCACCAAGATTTGTCTTATAAGGTAGAGAGGAAAACAATGGAAAATGATATAAAACAGCAGTGAAGTGGCATTGCAAACAGTTGCAGTTGTCCCAAGGATTGGTTGATGGATTATTCTGCCTGCTGTGCTTCATGGATTGCTCAGTGGTTTAAGTATTTGGCTACAGAGCCAGAGTTTGAGAGTTCAGGAGCTGGGCATGATGATCCATAGAATCCTGTCGAGCTCTGTAGTTTTAAAATGATGATAATGCTTAATTTCTGTGGTGGGTGTGGTGGACTATAGTAAGTGTTTGTAGTCCACCACACCCACAATGGGCCTTAGTAAAATGGATTAAAAAGATTGCAGAAGGAGAACAGAGGATGGAGTGGCTGTTAGAGGAGAGGGGAGATGTTTATTTTTTGAAATAATGGGCATGAACCAAAAACTGGTGGCTCATGGTGGCTCGTGGTTTGTGGCCACCTATGAACCATGAACTACAAAGTGCCATTAACCTCCTAACAAACAAACCAGTGCTTTGGGGTGGGTTTTGAAGGGAGGGAACTACCTATGCCTCTATGTCTTGTTTTGAAATTGCTTCCACCTCCACCACTACTGCCTCTGGCATCTTGAGAGTTAGCAGACCTGCTCCTTGTACGGGAGCCAGGCTTGCTGCCTCTCAGGATGTTGCTGGCATTGTCAGAAGAGGAGATGGTGACTTTAAAACAAGCTAGGGAGCTACAGTAATGGGGACAGATGAGCATCCCATTTTGTTGAAGCCAAACAAAGAGCTGTGGGTGGGGGGGTTCAGCTCCTCATTTCATTTCAGCAAAATGGGATTCACAAACTTAGCCATGGACTGAAAGGTGAAGCAAGTCACGGGCAAAGCTGAGGGAAAGGGTAGAAAGGATGCAATTGGAACATAAAGTAAATATCTGACAATCATATTCAAGCCTTGAAAATAATGTTTGCACTTGCTGTGTTACCTGAATTCATTATAGCATTACACAATAGTTTCTCTAAACAGCATTACCTGTTCAAAGGAGATATTGACTGTTACTTCACGAAGTGCCTCGCTTCGAACCGACCTTGCCTTCGCTGTGAATTCGGTGGCGGTCACGTGGTCTCCCTTCGATCCACCCCTGTTTATCAGTGCTCACGCGCTGCATTTTTACTAGGTGCTCCCTTCGCATTAGGACGCTGCTTTGCAACGATGTTCCCATCCTTAAAAAAAAAAAAAAAACTCGGCGATCGATGCAATACTTGGCTGTCATTTCCAAACAGAGCTGGTTATGTGTCTAATCTGGTGGTGGAGAGAAGCCAATCAGGTTAAGGGACTCCTGCCCAACCTTCCCCTTTGGATGCGTCTTTCCTCCGTCCCCATTCCCTTCTCGCTCCCGGAGGGTGTGCGGTATGATTTTCAAGTCCTCCCTCTGATGCAGACCCGACCGGATCGCCCGGCAGCAGAACTCCATGGGCGTCCCACGAGGGACGGAGGTGATCGGGCTTGAGGGCGTGTTGCCGAGTCGGAGGCGCGCGCGCACGCAGTTACTGCTTTAGCATCTTCAGTTTGGAAGCCGAAAGGGTCGTTTGCAGTTTTGGATATTTAAAAATAAAAATAAAAACCCCGAGTCCACATGTCACGTTGGGAGCGAATAGTTTCCCGGCAACTGGCAGGGGCACCACTCGCCCGGTTGGAGCACGGTAAAGGGGCGTGGTCAAGCCAAAAAGAGGGCCGTGCGGACTGAAACGATCGATTGTGGAGGGGTCCAACTCAGCCATTGTGTTCCAACTAGTCACCAATAGAGCACAGGAAAGAAGCAATGTGATAAATTGATAGAACCCTCTCTTTTCCTTTAAGAGCCCCAGGTTGGGATCTGGAGAGGAGAAATAAATTAAGGCATGGGCACCCCAGGGCTAATCTAATTGGCTACCAGACAGACATATGGTCCCAGTGAGAAAAATGGGACTTAGGACCTGGCTGTTCTTTCACCATTATATCCCTCTTTGAATCGTTCTGCTGCTGTCTTTTTATGATGCTTACTCTCAGACTTTTAAATGTCTACCTTTGGATATTTCCTACCTACTTTTAACTCTTACATAGAGAAGTAACTTTAAATCAATTTATTCATCTGTGTTTCCTGTAAATTTGGATTTAATTTTTTAAAAGAACCTTTTGTGTGTTTTATTAAAATAAAAATATTGAAATCCTTAAAATGTTCAATATAATTGTTTTCAGACAACCCCCCCAATTTTGTATCCACTTTGTTAACATGCTTATACTAAAGACTAAATATATTAAAAAGATTATAGATTATAGAAAACATTACATATACAGTGGACCCTCATATAACAAACAGTTTGTATAACATAAAATTTGTACAACATAAACAATTCTGGAGATAGGGGAATTTGCTTAACAGAATGGCCTATGGGGCCAATCTGTACAACATAAAAATGGTCACAATTAGGGATTACTGTGTTTTCAATGCATTCCTATGGGAAATTTATATAAAGGAAAATTTGCTTAACATAATTTTATTTGGAACAAATTAATTCCTTTATACAAGGTGCCATGGTATATAGTTAATGCAGCTTTTAAGGTACAGTATATTGCTAAAAGTATGGAATATGCTAATAAAGATGAGTTGTAGAACATGCTGAAAGAAAGTGTGGCTTCAAGTTTAATATTTTTGTGTTTCCGTCTAGGTATTTATTTCCTTTACATTATGATTACATTGCTTGTTGTTGCTTCCACTTATATTACAGAGCCATGATTGATTTAAGGAGCCACTACGTGGTGAGAATGCTTTGTCCAGCACACACGTCTGACAAGCAGAACTGCCAGGAAATGCAGTGAAATTCCTATAGTGCTGCCTGGGAGACCTATGAGATTTCCAATTGGAAACATGTCAGACCGTTGTTCATTTTGAAAAGGGAATGCTTTGCCATGCTGTTTAATGCTTTTGCCAGTCAACTCTACCTTTATCACACCTCATTTTGGAGTCTGATCTGTCCCCTGTCCTTGTTTTGGTGAATAACACCCACCAAATATCATTCTGACCTTATATCACAACATAAAACAAAAATCTTTCAATATCTAACACTTGACGTTTGCTGGCACAAAAATGTATTGTTAGGCTTATAAGTCCTGGTATGTTTTGGAACCATGCTCTCAGAGATCTTCCACCCCTTTATTAAGACCACACCAGTCTTTACATTCTGAGCAGTCTATTACATTCTGCAGTCTATTAGGCTCATTTGGTTGTATTGTAGAGCAGGGTCTTTTTTTGTGTGGCAACCACTTGTGGAATGCATTCCTCATTGTTTCACTAGGACTTTCCTGACTATTATACTAACTGGCAGCATTATCAGTTATCCTACTAAATGGAGAGCTCAGTGAGTTGGGTAAGAGGTTGGGAGATAGATACCCTACAGTGCCCCCAAGGAGAAGAGACAGCCTGTGTCATCTTGTTCCACAATCCCAAGATCCACTGTCCCAAGATGTCCACAAAAGAATGATTTGGTAAGTCACTTGTGAGCACTCTATACTTAGAAAAGCTTGGAAGGCAGTGTCATAACTTGGAACCAACTTGGCAGTATGTAACAATTATTAATTTTTGCCCTTGCTTTTTAAGGATTGTTTTAATGGGATTTTCATTGTTCTTGTTTTATCGTTTTATTCCTTTTAGATACTAGTTACAGTGGATCTGTCTGTATTGTAAACTGCTTTCAGTTTCAAAATTAAAAGTAACACAACAAGTTTCTAAAACAAAAAAGGATAAATAATCCTTTAATAGTCTAGCTAAAAGGCTCTACTAGGGATGGGCACAAAACAAAAACATTTCATTTCGTTTCATTTCCTTTCCTTCTCCCAAATTTTTTTTGTTTCATTTCATGCAACTTTTTCCAAAAAAAAATCATACAAAATGAACCACTAATGAAGTGGTTTTGTGGAGGGGGGGAGTGGCAGAAAAAAGTTTTTCCTTCCCACCTCATTGCTGATCACTTGGCAGGCAGGGCTTGGTGATCGGCACTGGGGTGAGGGGGGAAAACCTTTGCCCCCATCCCAGCACTGATCAGCTGGCAGGTGGGGCTTGGGGGAGGAAAAGGTTTTTTTAAAAAGCCCAGGATTTAAAAAAAAACTTTTTCCCTCCCCCAAGTCCTGCCTGTCAGCTGATCAGCACTGGAGTGGGGAGCTTTTCCCCCACCCCAGCACACTGATTAGCTGGCAGGTGGGGCTTGAGGGAGGAAAAAATGCCTGTATCTTTTTTTAAAAAAAAAAAACTTTTTCCTCCCCCAAACCAGGTTACAGATGGAACAAAATGGTTCATTTCAACAAAACAAACAAACAAACAAACAAAAAGTCATTTCATTTCGTCTGTAATAAAATGCTGCTGCCTTGTGTTGTTTCATTTTATTTCATTTTGTTACCTAATGACATGATGAAACAACTTTTTTTTTTTGCTTTGTGCCCATCCCTAGATTCTACTAAAGGGATTGTTTCCACCTATTTTGTTCTGTGTATCTGTTAAGAGAAATTGATCCAGCTCCTTTGAATTTTTTCTGAGGTGTAAAAGTTATGATACAAGAATGTTAAATTGTAGCACCTTGGAGGTGGAATTGCTTCCCCCAAGAATTTTAGAGTTCCCAGAAACTCTAGCCTGCATGTTCCTGGCCATGGACCATATGCACGTAATAGCACTTGGAGGGCTATAGAGTCCTCCCCTCTGGGTTATCTACTTGTGCATCACCCCTGTGCTCTGCCTGTGTTTGAAGACTTAGTTTTCAACAAGTCTTGGGATTTACCATTACAATGGTGCCTCCTATGACAAATTTAATTGGTTCCAGGGGTCAATACATTTTAGGACAAATTCGTCTTAAGAGGCAAGGCTTCCAATAGGAATGCATTGAAAACTAAACAATCCATTCCAGAGGAACTGATTATAGTGGTTTTTAATGCATTCCTATGATAGGTCCATTCCAACCCCCACTCAATTAACAGGCAGCTTTCTGCTGCAGTTGATTAAGGGAGGTTACCGCAACTCAACAAAAGGGGGGAAGCTTTCCCCTTCTTTGCTGTGTTGGGTCAGGGGAAAAGCTTCCCCCCTTTTGCTGGCTTCCCCAATCCAGGGGGGAGTGGGTGAGGTGTTACTCACTCGCTCATCCCCTTCCAGCATAGGGGCAGTGACCCTTCCTTCACCCGGGTCTCTGTGCCAATCTGTTTCACCACAGAGACCCAGGTGAAGGGGGAGCAGCAGTGGCTTGTGGGCTCATTCAAAGCCCCAGTTTACTTTGCATCCATGGCGGCAGAATAAACTGGGCCTATGAACAAGCCGACAAGACGCTGCCTCCCCCTTTGCCTTGGACTCTGTGCATGGTACAAGGAACCTGGCAAAGGGAAGGCAGAACCTTGTGTGTTCGCAAGCCACTGCCTTTTCTTTGCCATGTTCCATGCACGGAGTCCTTTAAAGGGTTCCATGCATGGAACCCAAGGTGAAGTGGAGGCAGAACTTTGTGTGCTCGCAAGCTGCTGCCTTCCCTTTACCAGGATCTGTGCACGGAGCCATTTAAATGGGGTGGTGGTGGCGGCTTCGATCCTGGCTTTCCTGTGTATGGATCACATGCTACACAGTAGAGATGGGCACGACTAAGCGGTATTCCCATTTCCGTTACTCGTTTCCGTTACTCTACGGAAACGGTAACGGGAATTACTCCGCCAGACTTCGAGCTCGAACCGACAAACGAACAATTTTGGTCTGATTTGTCGTGCTTGTTCCTTGCATCGCGCGATGCCACGAGGCACAGAAAAAAAGTTTTTAAAAGTTAAAAAAACCCGGTTCTCGGCCGAAAAGCAGGCGGAAAAATGCCTGCCATGCCTCAGGGCACCTACCAGAGGGGTTGTTTCTGGAGGTCCCAGGCCTCCCCCCATCCCCCGTCCTGGGCTGCTCTGGTGGGACTCGCCACAGGTTCGCAGGCAGCCAGCAAAAAGCCCAGTCTCGCCGGCCGCCGGCCGCCACAATTAAAGCGCAAACAAGCGGCACAGACGGCACAGGAAAAAACTTTTAAACTCTCCCCCCACCCATTCCCGGGCCAAAAAAGCAGGCGGAAAAATGCCTGCTTGACTAAGGGCGCAGGGCACCTACTGGAGGGGTGGTTTCTGGAGGGGGGGTCCCGCCTCCCCCCAGTCCTGGGCAGCCGGACTCGCCATGCCATGCGGTGCAGGCAGGGGATCCAAAATGGGGCGGCGAACACAATATTGTTTTTGAAATCGTGGTCCAAAAACACAAAAGCACAACAGAAACACGCGAAAATTTATAAACTGCCAGATTTTTCACAGTAGCAGTGGGTTTTTTCTTGCAACAAAATGTCTCTCCTCTCCTCCTCTGTCCTCCATTGATTTTATTTTTTTATTTTTTTTACACCTGCGCAATGATGGGCTGGCCGAGTGGCCATCCATGTGGGAGTGGACGACCATGCAAATTTTTGGAGCCATCCCTCTAATCGCATGGCCACTTGGCCATGGAGACTTCTGGGATGTGCCAAAAAAGCAAAGTGTTCTGCTTATATACTGCCCCATACTTCTACAAGTAGTCTCTGGGCGGTTTACAATTTTAATTACAGTGTGCAGGCTACACATTGCCCCCCCAGCGAGCTGGGTACTCATTTTACCTACCTCGGAAGGATGGAAGGCTGAGTGAACCTTGAGCCTGCTACCGGGGATTGAACCCAGGTCGTGAGCACAGTTTTACCTGCAGTACAGGCATTTAACTACTGCGCCACGAGGCTCTTTCAAAGCCCCCTAAAACATGCCATAGCCCCCTAACCCTAACCCTAACCCTTGACTCCGTACCCATACGTCACAGACTGTCTTCTTAGTGGGTCAGAGAGGCACCCAGAGGTGCAACCCACTAGCCCACCGTAACCTTACCCGTCACTAGCCTAACCCTAGCCCTAACCCTAACCCACCTTAACCCTAAGCCAGATGTACTTGCATTGCACTACACGCAAGTACAATTCCCTTCTGTGTGAGACATGGTGGTGCGAGAGCCTTAGTTAGGCATCTCACCTATGGTTCTGGGTTCAGTGCCATCCACTAGTCTTCACAGTCACTGTCTGCACAACTGGTATGCAATATCCATATGGCTATTGCATACCATTTTGCAGCAGCAGCAGGTGAGGAGGGGAGACCCCCATGTAGAGGGGTCTCTTGGAGCCTGCTTCCCCTTCCTAGTGGGTGAGGATAGGAGGCACCCACGGGTGCCTCCAGGAGCCCACTTTCCCTTTATAGCGGGCCAGAGGAGGCAATCACCCCACAGAGGTGCCTCCAGGAGCCCGCTCCCCCCAAAAAAAACCAGTACTAATGACAACAAAAAAACAAAAAAATGAACTGACTAATTTTTGCAAATTTTCGCGAAAAACGGAAACGACCCGAAACGGAACCGGCCCGACTAACGACAACTCGAAAAAAATTTTTTCAAGTCGTGCCCATCTCTACTACACAGTTGGGAAAACCAGGATGGAAGACCATACTTTTGAATTTACGCCCCTCGGGTTGTGGGTGTGCAAAATTCAAATGCCTGCCCCATAAGACAGATTTTTTGCAAGACATCTGGTAGGCAAACTGTTGTCTTGCAAGAAAAAGCCCATATCTGGAAATTTCATCCGTCTTACGGGGCATTCATCTTGTGAGGTACCACTGTATTTGTGCATAACTGCCTTGGAGAATGTGTTCTACTGCTCCTGTCAATAAGGAAATTCTGTATTTACTTATTTACTAAATTAGTTCAATCTGAAATATGGGCTTACTAAATTAGATATACAATATATAATATAACAAGTAGAGTATTTTTTGTTTGTTTTTTGTCACTGGGTTGATTGGGTTGGAAAGGAAAGCAAGTTCCACATTGACTTTCAGATGATTCGTGGATGTCCAACTGAGTGGTATGTGAATATTCTTACTCTAGATACCAAACAGCTCTTCCAGAAAAGTAAAGAAGTTAAAACAGACTGTGATGGCATTTCTATGAGAAAGAGAAGTTCATCATTAAGCCAAGTGATAAGATCTGCCAGGGAAACAAGCTTTTTTTTTATTTATACATTTGCCCTTCAGCTTGGCTGCCTAATCTGCATTAACATTCAAACAGCAATAGTGCCATTCCTAGTGAATCAGAGACATTATAAATATGCAAAACAGCAAAGCTTTTTTTTTATTTCTGTGGTTTGTCTTGCTGTTTGAAGGAATAGGTAAACAAGAATAAATGGCAGAAGGACATTGCTGCTGTCCTTCCAAAGGCACCCAAAGAACTTCCTGTGTGTAGCTTGATCTATCCATGACAATCAAAGCCCCACTCTTGTCAACATTATCACTACAGTAACCCACCACACACACACCTATCGAAGGGGTTAGGGACCCAACCCAACCTGCAATAAATGGAAATCTGCAATAGGTGGATGCAGGGTTGGGTCATGATTGGGGAGCCAATCTGGGGCCTCTTGTGCTTATGCCAGGCCTGGCGCTGCCCCGAATGGGCCTCCAATGGCCTTCCCGGGCCTGTCAGAGGCCTAAAAGGGCTTCCCGGTGAACTGGAAGTTACTTCTGAAAAACTGGAAGTGACCTCTGGATCACTGACTACAAACTCAAAGATCTACAAAGGCATACCCCAAAATACAGTACACACCTCAGATAATTAAGGAACCAATCAACAAAGCAAGACACATACCCAGAGATAACCTGCTACAAGATAGATCCAGAGAACTATTGACAGAACACCACTAGTTGTCACTTACAGTCCACAAATGAGACTTCTCACATCTCCAGCCCATCTTTGACAAGAACACCCAACTCTCCAAAGCCCTTCATGGGAAACCCATACTTGCCTACAGACAAACCCCCAACCTCAAGCAAATTCCATCATACAATGGATTACAAAACAGCAACATACAGTTGCTCTTATACAGTTGGAAGGTGAAGCTAAGCATAGTCAGACAAGAATCCTGGACTTTAAGAAAGCCAATTTTTGTAAACTTAGGGAATTAGTAGCTGTGAATCCATTGACCGAAACACTAAAAGACAAGGGAGTCCAAGATGGATGGGAGTTCCTTAAAAGCGAGATATTAAAGGCACAATTTAAAACTGTTCCAACAAGAAGAAGAAATGGGAGAGGTCTAAAGAAACTGCAATGGTTTACTAAAGAACTTTCAACTCAGCTAACTATAAAGAAAAACAAGTATAAGAAATGGGAAAATGGGAAATGCACCAAAAAGGAATATAAGCAAACAGCTAATATATGCAGGGTGGTGGTAAAAAAAAAAAAAAAAGCTAAAGTGCAAAATGAACTTAGACTTGCCAGAGAGATTAAAGATAGTAAAAGGGGTTTCTTTATTTATGTCAACAGTCAGAGGAAATATTTTTATCAATTCTACTTAATTTCTGTGGGGTATAATACCATTTGTGCAACATCTTCTATTGCATATCCTTAACTTTTCCCATTTTTATATCTCTTACTCCCCTCACCATAGCCTCAAACTTTTCTTTATTTAAATCCATATTTTCTTCCCATACATATTTAATTATATTTTCTGTCTGATTTCTCAAACTAACCAGGAATCTACATATAGCACCTGCACCAAACTTTTTCTTTACATATTTCTTTTACAGTAATTCCCCTTGTTTATTCCCATTTCCCATAAAACGTTGGAACCATTGTTCATATCTCCTTTTCATAATTTCAGCTACCAACCATTGTTGAGTCCACAATATCCCTTTTAATTTTTCCCCATCTCCTATTTGCATTAAGGGGTACAGATCATTAACTTTATTATATCCTTTCTCTTTTAAAATATTTACATCTTTTTGTGACAAAATCTCTCTCACCCCACATTTAGTTGATCTATTGGGCCCCATTTCAATGCTCCTCTTATTTTCTTTCCCTTTATTAAAATATCCATTGTTACCTTTGTGTGCCCTTGACTTCTTTTAAGATTATTTTGTCTCTATCAAATATACCTTAAAAACCCACTAATTTATTCATTTCATCTTCTACTCTTTTCCATTTGGAGTAGGGTATTCTACTTTCCATTGCCCACTTTAATTGGAAAGCTATATAATACTTTTCCAATGAGGGCATGATCCATCCGCCTTCTTTTACAACGAATAATATTTTATGCTTCATTCTTTCCAAATACCCATTCCCTTAATGAGGCATCCCATTTCTTTAATATCTTTTCTGAAAGCAATATCGGGAGGACCTCGAATAAAAAGAGTAACTTTGAAATGGTAACAATTTTCTTCACTACTACCATGCCCATTTTTTACCACTATGCTCTAAGGTAAAAACTATTTATATCCCTCAGATTCCCTTTTGTCATTTCTATATTCAAAATTACCTTATTCTCTTAAGTGATCCCCCAGTCTTCACCACCCTTCTTCCTCTCTCTTCCCCATGCCCTGCTTATTCTTACCCAGATCTGGTGTCTGTTTTCTGTCCCCTGATGAGTTTTTATAATCACTGCATACACCCAACAGCCAGTGGATATTAGGTGTGAAACTTATATTTCATTGAACATTTTATTCTGTCTCCATATATCAGAAGAAGTGGACTTGATCCATGAAAGCTTACATTAAATATAATAGTTAGTCCTTAAGGTGCCATATGTTGCTTTCTTTTCTTTCTTTGAGATTTGCCTTGTAACCTATAGCAGTGATTGATTAGAGATGTAAAGATATTTTAATTTTTCTTTAGAATTAGTATAGTGTTCACAGAATTATAGTGTTTATTAATAGGCCAGAGGTCAATCATAAAGAATTATGTCTTGACAGGTGGAGTTCTAGGCTCTTTTATATGTCCATACTATAGGCCGGTAATTATAATGAATGACATAGTTCTAATAATGAATGGTATGATTTATAAAATTGCTGAGTCAGTTTACAGCTGACACACAGTAATTCCAGGACATTACGTTTTGATTTTGGATGCCTTGGTTTAATTTAATTATTTTAATTTAGTTCTCAGGCTATTTATTAATAATGAACATCCTCTGGCTGCAGGCACTGAAAAGCATGAAGTATGACTCTTGGCGTTTCACAAGACTGGATTAACAATATCAAATCTTGTAAAACAAAAAGTGACATGAACTTTGTGCCCAAGACAGAAGATAGTGCTTGAGCTTTCTAGTCTTTATAGATGAAATAATGTAGGCAGTAGACATGGGCACGACCAGAAAAAATGACGCTTTAAGATTTCGTTTGTCGGAACGGGTCCGTTTCGGGTCGTTTCTGTTTGCCATGAAATTTTTCAAAAAATTGTCATTTCGTTTCTCGTTTGTCATTTCCACCGCGATTTAGCGCGATTTGACTTCCCAGAGCATAGGGGCGTCCCACAATCAGGGCCAGCACTAGGTGTTTTTGCGCCCTAGGCGGTGGGTGGGGCAGGGGGATGGGTGGTGGGGGGAGGTGTGGGTGGGCAGCGGTGGCGGGGGGCCATGGGTGGCCAGCAGCTGTGGGCAGGCGAGTGGGCGGCTGGTGGTGTGGGCAGATGGGCGAGTGGGCAGTTAGGATATCACTTAGGATAGAGGTTCTATTCTTGGCTTGCACCCCAAATGTGTGTGTGTGCAAGCAAATTGAAGTTGGGAAATTAGAAAATAAATGGTAGTATATAATATATTTTTAAAATAAGTCCACACCTCCCACTCCCAGTCGAACCTCCCCCTTTATCCAATATCAGAAAATAATCCTCACAAACTGCCAGAGAAGAAATAAAGAATAAAGTGCTATTCCCTTCAGCAGACAAACTGCAGGGAATCAAAGAAATTATTTTCTAAATTCAATTCCCTCCCTGTTTGCTTAAATCCTCCCTGTTTGCTTAACTTAAATCCTAAAGCCTCCAGCCTCCCTCCTCAATCTCAATCGGATCACACCAGCACCAGCAGCCAGCCCTCCTCCCTCAACCACATCCATACACCCAACTGCGATTTCTGGAAGGTGCCTCAGCTTTTTATGCCCTCCGAGACATCCAGAAGTGTCAGTCAAAAACCTGGTGATGCCATTGGTGGAATGGTTCAAAAAAATTGCATGGTCCCACCCCATGCCCAGCCCAAATGGGCAGGTCTAAAAAAATAAAAAATAAAATAAAATAAAATAAAATAAATACGTTTTATTGCTATTAAAAAAACCCACTGCTGCTACTATTAAAATTCAGGCATTTAAAATGAATAAATTTCACATGTTTCTGTGGTGATTTGGTGTGTTTTTTGACCACGATTTCAAAAGAAAAATTGCGGTCGCCATTTTGGATCCCCCCCACCGCATGGCATGGCGAGACGACGAGGATGCCCCCTCAGCGTGGTGCAAGCAGCCCAGGACAGGAGAAGAGGGGGGGAAAGGCTGGGGACCCCCCAGAAACCACCCCTCTGGTAGGTGGCAAAGCCTCAGGCAGGCATATTTTCACCTGCTTTTTTGGCCGGGAGTCGGGGTTTTTTTTATAAAACTTTTAAAAACTTTTTCTGTGCTTCGCATTGCGTGATTGCCGCGATGCCACAAACGGAAACGAAAAACCTGACCAAATTTTTCTTTTTTCGGTTTGAGTTCGAGTTCTGACAGCTTAATTATCATTACTGTTTCCGTTATGTAACGGAAATGATAACCGAAAATGGAAAAGACAATTTCACCGAGTTGTGCCCATGTCTAGTAGGCAGTATTCTGATCAGTGCTTCAGTAACAAAAATGCTCTTTTCCCTTTCATCAGCTTAGCTAATGAACTAATGTACTGCTGATCTGTGATGCAATTATTAGAGATGGGCACAAAATGGAAAAAAATCTGTTTTGTTTCAGTAATCGTTTTTGGGGGGGTTGTTTCATACAAAATGATTTTTTTAAAAAACATTATTTCATTTTTCATTTTTTCATTTTGTTCACCTTTTATTTGCCAACCAAGTGCCAATCAGTTGGCGTGTGGGGCTTTGGCCGGCAAAAATAAAGTTTAAAAATCCTGCGGTTTCCATCTGGGGGAAAGCAGGGGATTTTTATTTTATTTTATTTTATTTCATTTTATTTTTGAAACCCGAAGCCCAGTGCACCAGCTGATCTGTGCTTGGAGTGGCAAAAAAAAAAAAGTTTAAACAACCTGTGGTTTCCCCCCACCCAATCTGATGCAGGGAAACCACAGGCTTTTAAAACATTTTTTTACATGGTCAGGTGGGCAGTTCTGGGCTCTTGCATTGCCCACCCAGCCATTTTCAGGGGGCTCTTCTGGAGCTGTCATTGGCTTGGCCCCTTTAAAAATGGCCCAGTTGGCACCAGATGATCCCCCTGCAGGCAATGACAGTTCCACAGGAGCCCTCTGAAAATGGTCAGGTGGGCAGTTCCAGACTCTTGTGCTGAACTGCCCACCCAATCATATATATATAAAAACAAAACAAAACAAAAAGTTTTAAAAGCCTGCAGTTTCCCCATGCCAGATTGGGTGGGGGGAAACCACATTTTAAAGAACCCACGCCTTCCCCCCCCAACATGCCCCTTTGGGATGGAAAGGCATGGGGTTTTTAAAATGTGTCTGAGCCACTAAGGCCTTTTCCTCCCAATGGGGTGTGTTGGGGAGGGAAGGTGTGGGTCTTTTCCCCCCTCCCCCAAGTCCCATACCAGCTGGTTGGCACTGGCGTGGGGAAAGTGTGGGGCTTGGGGGAGGGAAGAAAAGTTTGAAAAGCACAGGGCTTTTAAAACTTTTTTCCCACCCCAAACCCTATGTGCCAGCTTGGAAAAAAAAGTTTTCTAAAAGTTACCTAAAGGACCACCTTCTTCCATATGAGCCTGCCTGTACTCTAAGATCAGGCCAGGAGGCCCTGCTGAAGGTGCCATCCCTCAAAGAGGTAAGGGTGTAGCATGTCAAAACAGGGCCTTCTCGGCAGTTGCCCCCAAACTCCAAAATACCCACCATATGGAGATCTGCCTGGCGCCAGCACTCTTGGATTTTCGGCACCCGGCAAAGACCCTCCTGTTCTGCCAACATTTTAATTAGATTATTTTTTGGCTGGACTCATGAGCAGCAGGGTTTTATAATTTGTATTGTATGTTGTTTTAAACTGTACTGTGTTTTACAGTTTTAATAATTTTATTGTTTTATTAATGCATTGTTGTAGTGGGGTGGCTATTTTTTATAAATAAATAAATAAATAAATAAATAAATAAATAAATAAATAAATAAATAAATAAATAAATAAATAGGAAGTCTCATATATGCGCCCATACAGATTATTCTTACTTGAAAGTTTCAAGTTGAAACCACAATAAATCTATTGACTTAGGACATTATGGTTATTTTGACTTCCCATCAGTGTTCCATGTTTCTTTATCAAACAAAATGTCTGAGCAATGTGGAATAAAATAACCTTCTCAGAGCAGAGTTATTCAAATATAGTGTTTTCCTGGTTGCAGTAAGATTCAGTCCCTTTCCATGAGCAAAGTACATGTGTTTGTAACAATAGTTCTTGCAGAACTCAAGATCAGTAACTAATTTACAGTCATCATCTGAAATCATTTCTTGGCTGATTCTATGCCTGACCAGATGGATTCACAAAACATCCAGCACAGATCAGTTTTATATATCCATGCTGATCATTTGGTGCTACATCTTGCTGCTCCCTTTAAAGCCAGCATCAAAGTCTCACAATACTCCATATGCAAGGATACCCTTATAAATAATTTCCACCTTCCAAGACTTCCTATTCTTAAGGGTAAAGAGCAGACACATTCCTCTCAAGAATACTTCAAATGCACCAGACACAATACTCAGATCCTGGAAGAACAAGAATGGTGGAAAGCAACATTTTTAATGAATGGGGGCAGCAAAAACTATTACCATAAAATAATTTCCACAAAGAGATAATTAAATGAGTAATATAACTCCCTTGGGATGCAGTGTGCTTCCTGTGAGGGAAAAGTACTTTGTCATAAAAGGTTTTCCTCCCTCAGTGCACACATGCCGCACGCGCGCACACGCACGCACGCACACACACACACACACACACACACACACACACACACACACACACACACACACACACACACACACAGAGAGAGAGAGAGAGAGAGAGAGAGAGAGAGCTTTTACAGAGCTCAGTTTTGAAATGAACACAGAGACTGACACTGTTCTAAGAGCAATGAATCTGTTTTTAGAGCAGCTCCAACACTGTAATTTTCTTCTTGAGTGTGGAAAGCAGCACTCCCCATAGGTTTATTGTCTCCCTAATCTGGAGGGTGGGTTGTCCAGGGATGCATTCTGCTACCTTTTCCAGGCACACATTTCTCATTTAATGCTAGGTATTTGTCTCAGTACCAGGGAGCAATGCTTTGGCTTGGAAGCCTGCACTGGGCATTCACACAATTATGACACCTCCATTTAGTCATTTCATCAAAATACAATTATGACACAATTAGATAGACTGACTTTGAAGAAGTCTCCCTCTACCTCTTGAAATGACCTGCGTTGTCACATAAAGCAAACAGAGAAAGACTGAGGACTTGTAGCTGATTGCCAGTAGCAATTTCTTTTGCTGACCTATTTCAAATGAGAAAAAGTTAAGCTCATGTTGTAGCAAATTGGCTCTAGAAGGTAATCATTATTTTGTCCTATGCTATTTCTGTTGATTCATAAAAAGATGGGTAAATAGGACTTATCGTCTTTTAGAAACATTTCCAAGGCTGCCCCAAAGCATTTTCAGTGGGGATCCTTTGAATGGATTGTATATGCTATTAGGACCCTGATAGGTCATTAACATTATCTCTCCTTTCTTTTGTTAGCAGATCACCATGTTCAGGCTCTGGAGCAGTTGTTTCCAGGGTTGACTATTTTTGGTTTATCATCAAAATAGGCCAACTCAAGACAGTTTAATAGTTCTCTAATCAATGTCAGTGAGCTTGCCACCAGCATGAAAAAAGACAAGCTCTTTTTTATTTTTTCAGCAATGTCTTCTATGTTTTGCACAAGATGCACCAGCACAAATCTAGAGTTATGTCTCATACGTGCTTGCAAGCAAACCATCATAATTTCTTAGTTTGCACAAAAAGACAACCAATTGCATTAGTTGATAATCCACATTTTGTAGCATTTCACAAAAATTACTTCTACAAATGTTGCTGAGATGACTTTAAAAAAACCTCAAAATCTACTCCTGTTCTCTCATGGTAGGGAGGGCTATTCTTGCCATGTGAAGATGAAATATGTATACCCCTTATTGCTTCTCTCCATCCTTGCCTTTCTTTCCTATGCAGGGAATGTGCTAGTTAAGTCTTCAAGTTAAGATTCACAAACCCTTCAAAGCTCCAGATAGATTTGCTTCAGTCTCCTTTGCCTTCACTAAGTCGAAAAGAGAAAGGAATAGCCTCCTATCCAGCCAGCCAGCTTCTCAAAGCGCTTCAGTCCACCTTCCCAGAGTGGAGCTGAAAAAGAAGCCAAGCCACCATGCCTGGGGCTCCATCTTCAAGAAGGAATTGATGATACTGGAGCAGAGGCATATCCTCTAATATCCTCTAATCCAGTGAAGGGGTTCAGGAGGGAAATTGGCAGGCCTCCCATCTAGAGATCCCCATCCAGTAGAGATGGGCACGACCAGAATTTTTTTTTTCGAGTTGTCGTTTTTCAGGACGGGTCCGTTTCGTGTTGTTTCCATTTTTCGCAAAAAAATTTAAAAATTTGTCATTTCGCCGTGTTGTTTGTCGTTTGTCGTTACCGCCGCCGCGATTTTGCGCAATTTGACATCCCAGCGAGTGGCGTCCCACCGGTGCTAGGTGTTTTTGCGCCCTAGGCGGCGGCTGGGGTGGCGGGGGGGCATGGGTGGGTGGCAGCAGCCGCAGGGGGAGGGGCGGGTGCGTGGGCACACGGGCGGCGGGCGCAGGTCCCGCAATGACCCAGAGCAGGCAGAAAACACTTTAAACTGACTTGCTGCACAAGACTGCATCGAATAAAGCAATTGCAATTTTTGCAAACAAAGTGGGCAGTGCACCCACAGCAGAGCGGCAGGCAGGGTATGAAAGGACCTTGGCTTGCCACTAAGCAAATGAAATTTTTTAAATAAATCCACACCTCCCCTCCCACTCAAACCTCCCCCCCTTTGAAGCACTATCAGAAAAGAAATCCTAACAAACTGCAGGAGAATAAAAAAGAATAAACTGCGTTGCTATTCCCCACAGCAGACAGAGAATGAAAGGAATTATTATTATTTCCTAAAAATTCAATTGAATCAATTCCTCCCTGCCTGCCTAACTGAAATCTAAAGGCTCCGTGAAATCGAAACTAGTCTAGCACAGCAGCCAGCTACACACAGCCCTCTCCCACCCACATCCAAGCCCGGACTGCGACTCTTCTGGGAGTGCCTCGGCTTTTTATGCCCTCTTGCACATCCAGAAGGGTCAGTTAAAACCTGGCCATGCGATTGGTAGAATGGGTCCAAAAATTTGCATGGTCCCATCCCATGACCAGCCCATCATTGCACAGGTGTAAAAAAATAAAAATAAAAATAAAAATAAAATAAAATAAAATAAAATCAGTGCGACCTTTTACTGCTATTAAAAACCCACTGCTGCTACTGTAAAAATTCAAGCATTTAAAATAGCTAATTTTCGCATGTTTCTGTGGTGCTTTGGTGGTTTTTTGGACCACGATTTCAAAAAAATATTGCGGACGCCATTTTGAACCCCCCCGCACCGCATGGCAAATGGAGACCCCGAGGATGCCCCCTCCCAGCCCGGTACCAGCAGCCCAGGACAGGAGGGGGGGAAGGCTGGGGACCCCCCCCCCAGAAACCACCCCTTTGGTCGGTGCCCTCAGGCAGGCATATTTTTGCCTGCTTTTTTGGCCGGGAATTGGGTTTTTTTTAAAACTTTTTTTCTGTGCCACTTGGCATCGCGCGATTGCCGCGCGATGCCAGGAACGACAATGACAAATCAGACCCAATTTTTCTTTTTTTGGTTCGAGTTCGAGTTCTGACAGCTTAATTATCGGTTCAGGAAACGATATCCGAAAACGGAAATGACAATTTCACCAAGTCGTGCTCATGTCTACTATCCAGTCTTAAGGGCAGAAAAGTTAAGGGAGAGAACAGTTTGGTGGTCATCTAGAGAAAAAGTCATTTCAACTCCATTTTCATTGCTTGGTGATGGGAAAATCATAGGATTTCTCAAGACTTGTAGCCTAAAGAGCTTCAGTGGTACACTGGGATTTTGAAGATATGTAACTTTCACTACATATAACTTTACAGAGTACATGGGCTTCCAATCCACAATACAGGCAAACATATTTAAACAATACATGATAAGCAAGCTTTACCTTTTAAAATTTAGGCCATCAATTTTATCCCATAAAATGTTATTGGTCCTTGCAGGGAATGGAAGATCTACTAGATTTATAAAGTCTGTCAAATACCAGCCAATTCAAGAGAAGGGTTAGGAATACCACATCTACTGGGATATTATGAAGCTTTTCAAATAACACAAGTGACTAATTTTATAAAAGAGGAGAATACTCCAGAATGGGCTAAAATGGAAATGGAAAGGAAAATGAATTTAATCAATCTACACTTATTTACACCTAGGTTGGTAAAAAAATATTCAAATACAAAACCCTTTTACTGAGGAAGCTATGAGAATATGGAGGAAACATATGAAAATATTTGCTCCACCAATATCCCCTTTATGTCTTTGTTCAGAACATCCACAATTAAAACCTAAGAATCAAAATCTTCAAATAGAATGTTGGAAGAACATTGGAATCTATAGAATAAAGGATCTGTTTGTACAAGGAAAACCAATTACAATTAAAGAGATACAAGAAATAAATAAAGGAAGAACAGATAATTGGTTCCTAGCTTTCCAAATAGGAAGCATCACAAACCAACTATATAAGAAATTAGAATTTAATAGACCATTAACAGATTTTGAAAACTATTGCACAGGTAGTAACAAAGAGAAAAAATGGTTAGTTTCACTAATTTATAAAAATATTTTGGAGAAAAATTATGATAGTAATGCTCGATCTAGGATAGTTTGGGAAACAAACCTAAAAATCAAAATACCAGAAAACATATGGGGAAAAATATGGTCTACTCAACAATATAAATCAATATCCGCAAAATCTAAGGAGACGGTGTTAAAGGTAATATATAGATGGCATTTATTTCCTAACAAGTTGCACAGAATTAATAGAGAAATATCAGCATTATGCTGGAGAAAATGTGGACACAAAGGAACATTAGAACATATGTGGTTATCTTGCCCCAAAGTACAGAGATTCTGGTTTGAAGTTGGCTGGAAAAAATAACAAAACAGAAAATAATCCCAAATGAAATGCTATTATTGTTCTCACTTTTCACCGGAGAGAATGAAAAGCTATTGAATAAAGAAATGGTGGCAACCCTCATAGGTGTAGCTCAGAATGAAATAGCCCAATGCTGGAAATCAGCACAAAATTTAAATATGGAAAAATATAGGACCAAATTATGGGCAATGGTAGTAATGAAAAAAATGACTTATTGTGTTAGATTGTATAAAGGGGAAATTAAACAGGATCGCTTTATGGAAATATGGCACCCACTGTTAAATTCAGATACTGCAACTAGTGATAGATTAAGCAAGATGGAAAATGGATTATACAATGGTTTGTTATAAACTGTTATAAATTGTACTAGCAGAAATAATAAGGAAAATAATGTACTATATTGTGTTACAGTAAGGTTGTTAATAAAAACTGTAAAATTTATTTTATTTAAAAAATTAAAAATCTTAAAAAAATGTTATTGGTCCTGTAAATGTCAGCTTTGTTCCAGCAGGCTAATTTCTTAAACATAATATGTTAAACTGAATTTATCCTTTAATTTCTATGTTTGTTTCCCTGACTGTTTAATAATGTGTGACAGCAACAGAGAGCAGAAGCAATACCAGCAACAAGACTAGAGAATCATCTCTGATGGTTAATATCTTGTCAGAGCACCTTCTCCCTTTGAAAACCACCCATAATACCCGATCTTCCCAGGCTAGGCGTTTGAGACAACTAACACCACGAGAGGCCCAAAAGGAAAAAAACAAGAAATAGGGCCTTCTCTGCCATTGCCCCCTGCCTGTGGAATAACCTTCCACCAGACATCTGCCTGGCCCCCTCTTTGGCTGCCTTTAAAAAACTATTAAAAACTTGGTTATTTAAGCAGGCATTCCCCCAAATATAATTGCAATTCAGTGTTCACCCATTAAATCTTGATTTTAACTGATTAGTCTGCCAATAATAATATATTGTTTTATGTCACTTTAATATTATTTTTATTATTTTTATTTTATTGTGTTACCATTTTATGGTTTTATTGTATAAATTGTTTGAATGTGTTAATTGTTGTAAACCACCCAGAGTGACTTCTCTGCCAGATGGGCAGTATAGAAATCCAATAAATAAATAAATAAATCTCATTAATTAATTTTGTTAAATAACAATATTTAAATTTTTAAATTGCAAAAAGTCTTAATTGTTTGCATTTTTTTAAAAAGATCAAACTGGAAGGAATTCTGTGGAAATTAGAGATATAGAATATATTCTCAGAATTCCTCATTCCTACTCATTCAGGCTTTCTTAACAGAATCAGCAAGAAATTCTCCAAATCTAAGAGATTTCCTACCAAGACATTTCCGGCCAAAGAGTAAGACAAAGTATATATAAATATGAATACAAACAAGAGAAAATCCCAGAAACTGACTTCTTTTTCATCAGTTAACTATTTCTCACCCAAATACAGGGTAGTTTTGCAATAAATATGATCAAAACTATTAACAATAAGACATTTAGTCACCACACATCGGAACTGACTTAATGGCAAACATCTTTGGAGTTATCTTCTTAATTATAAGAAAATTGGAATAATGACAGTTGGAATTATTGAAAATATGACAAGATATAACCACCAATGCTGTGTTAAGATTAAATAAAAACATTTCCAACCATAAAGTATAAAACAGTATTTTCACAGATCAAATGGATCTTCTTTTTCTTAGTGTTTGTCCCACTTGGTGGTGGGGTCCACTAGTCTTGTTTTTGCCTTCCATTTGGCACAGTCGTGGGCTAGGTCTGGATGAACTTAAGACAACTTCATATCTTTGTTGAGGGTGTCATATGCCATATAGCCATAGACCCTTGATGTGACGTCGCAATTCAGACTCCCATTGGCTGTGATTGTGTAACTGAGGTAATGAACTCCTCAGTTCTCTGTAAGTCAATACCATCAGTTTGGCTCATACCACATTCATTTGGGGTGGTCATCAGCTATTCTCTCTTCTTCATATTCAGACACAGGCCAACTTTGTCAGACATTCAGTCTTGGCTCTCACGATCTGCCTTACTCTCTGAAGCAATTATGACATCATCGGTATAAAGGAGCATCCAGGGCACTGGATTCTGCAGATCTCAAGTGTCTGCATCCATAATCAGAATGAAAATAAGTGGAGAGAGTGCCAATCCTTGATGGATCCCAACTGTGATACAAAAATATTTCAATGTACAAGCACCCAGGCTGGGTTGTACCTGGGTACACTTTCTCAGAAGACAGATCTATTGTTTGATGCGATTTTGAATAAATCAGCCAGCCTGTCTCAGAGGCCTGTCACCTGTTTGGTCCAAGTTCAGCACACCCGGTTTGGGGAAGGGAATTTCCAGTGGCACCACTAGGAGGGTCAGACCTCTCCACCAAATGAGGAAGCTTTGGAATATTTGTTCTCATACTTTTAAAAAATATATTTTTAAATATACAACTGAATCCAGACTGCCTTCTCCTTCACCAAAGTCTGTCTAGCCAGGAAGGAATTGAAAAGTTCTCCTGAGAATTGCCTAGATGCCTTATAAAATTATATAATCATTTCCAGGGGATAAATGGCAAAATGTTCCTTTCTGAGGACTGTTATTCCATTGCTTTCTTTAAACCAAGATTGTCATCTTAACTCTTTAAAGAAAACCTGTATTTTCATTCAGCCATTGTGATCTTTCATTCCCCTACAGCCTTCTTGGAAGGAATCTGCAGCAATGTATCTACTTTGAAATGCTCTTACTGTTAAATCTGTTCTAAGTGTTCTCAATTTAAAACTGTTTTTTTTTCTTTTTTGAGTATCAATATTTTAGCCCATTCAGCCTGCATTATTTCCAAATTTTAAAAATGGGATCAATTATTTTATTTCAAGGTAAGGAATATTGATCATTTTAATTTATATGAGCTATTTTAAATATGGGGATTTTTAGGATCACTTTTTCAGCACATGGGGGAACAGCGTTACTTTTAAAAAACTCATAAATCAAAAATATTTTGTTCAAGAATTCCGAAAGTTTACACAGAGCAGTGTGTTGGCTACAACTGGGCCAAAATTGATGCTGATTTGAAGTCCAGTTTAACAGTTACAAATTTATGTTTGGGGTGTCCACATTTTCATAATTGCCTTGTAGAATGTTTTTTTGCCATGCGACACAGTAATATTAGTCCTGTGCAGTCATCATACCTATTGGCAGGGTATTTGGACAAATGTAAATGAGAATGAAAATTCTCAGTCATCCAGGTTTGGTTATCTGGAAGTTGAGTCATGGCAATTGGACTTCTTTTCTTGTGAGATATAAAGTTTCGCTACTCATCCAAGCAACTTTGTCAGTTGCTCAGACTTATCAAGATGCTTGAATGAGTAGCGAAACATTTGGTTCTCACAAGAAAAGAAGTCCAGTTGCCATGATTCAACTTCCAGTTAAATGAGAATGCTGATACTACTGATTCATCCTACATGTTCATTATACTGCTGTTTAGTTCTTTAAATATGCAACACTACAACTGATATTGAACATGTGATTGGAATGCTCTCAGTTTCCAATATGTGTTATCTTCAGAATTTTCTCTCTCAATGCATTAGAAATGTTTACCTATACATATGATATGTATATAACCATTTGGGTGTTTAGCACTTTGATTCCATAAGGAATATATTTAAAATGTAGTATAAATACATCATTGTGATCTTCTCTGCAAGTCTAAATACAAGACTGAGTTATTGGAGAATCAAAAGTAATATCTTTACCCTAAGGATGCTTTTATGCCTGCAGTAAATTTATCCAACAGTGGCTGATGTGTTTGTGTCTATATTGTATGTATATATAATGTACAATGTATTTTTGCTGCTGATGATTCTGTTCTACCAAAATTAATTTTCAATTTGGACTGCAGTTAGTGCCATGGCAAAGGGAGCTGACTGAGCTTGGACAACTTCAGTATGATTCCTTCTGCTTTAAGATCCTCACTGTTAAAAAATAGAAGACAGAGCACTGCAAATAGAATCCTGATATTGGGGGTGGTTGGGGGTTGATTTACCTTCCCATCTTCTTTTTCAACATTTTTAAAATCAGAATAACATGCATCACAGAACAAAGTGTTCCTGATTAAGTCCCCCGCCATTTCGCGGTTCATATACTGCAGTCTCGGTATATTGCAGGTCTGCAGTATATGAAAAAAGGCCCCCTGGGGTAAGGAGGAAAGGCCTTCCCAGTCCCTTTGGATGCCCCAAAAGTGCTTCCCCGCAAACCGGAAGTGGCTTCCAGTAAACCAGAAGTGACCTCCAGATCACTAGAAAGCACTTTTGGGGCCTCTGGGGGACTGGAAAGCCCCTTGCAGGCCCAGTTGGGGCAGCACCATGCCTGGGGTAGGTACAAGAGCCCCCAGAGAGCCCATCCAGTCCCAACCTGACCCAGCATCCACATATTGCGGATTTTCCATTATTGCGGGTCGGGTTGGGTCCCTAACCCCTGCAATAGGTGGAGGTTTACTGTAACCTGTAAATTTTTGTTTAGAAACACAGCTGAATGGGATTACGGAGTTATCATGAATGAAAAACAGTTTCAGCTTTTGTTTTTATTTTTGTGTGTGTGTTATGCTCATTTGACAGGAAAGGATAAGGACTTGCTACATGCTTCCCAAAACCCTGTGATTAGAAGTAAAATAAAGAGACCTGGTAAGGTTATTCTCTGGCTGCAAGCTAGAGCTGTCACATTAACAAAACTACAGATACTTAACATTTTGTCCCATTGCTGCTGTGGAATTTCCAAGTTAAGGAGAGCTGGGAGGAACATCTAAACATTTTAGTAGGCAGCAGTATGAGACTCTGATTGTCAGCATTGCCTGACTCTCCACAGCAGATCCAAAGCTTTGAGATCTCAGTTCAGTTCAAGTCACTTTGAAGAACTCCCTCTTCACCTCAGATAAAATCTGCATCCTTGCAGAGCACCTTGCTTGTGCATATCATTCATTCTCTCTCACACGCACATGTGCTCATATACAGACATAGATACTGAATAATGGATTAATTCTGAAGGAAAAAACTTCCAATTTACAAACCAGCAGCTGGTAAATCTGCATAATTTTGGATTAGTAGGCCATCTGTGAAGTTTGTTTCAAAATGAACCCTAAATATTAGGGAACACAGGTTGTTGCGGTGACTCCATGTAAGATTGGAGTTAAATCTGTTTTGTGAACTGAATGTCTCTATTTAACTCAAAACAGTGCAGTAGGAGCAGCAATTGGCACCCTGAAACTTGAAGTTTTCCATGCCAAATGTCTCTCAATGCCACAACATTATTTAAATATTTAAAGGGCCAGTTTGTGGCTTTTTTGAGAGCATCTAGGGCTGCAGCCAAAACAGCCCCTTTTGTTTTTTCACTGACGGAGCAATTGTTTCATGCAGAGGGGAACAGATATATAAAAGGAAGATAAAGAAACTCCATCTACAAAACTTATCATGAGGAGAATCATTCTTTGGAGATCCACATACTTCATTTGCACCTTCATATACCACCAGGAAACAGCTCATCTGCTAGAACCATGCAGACATTTATTTCTAGAGCAGAAACTGCCAATATCAGATGGCTTTTTCCTCACACTTCCAAAAGGCCACAGAGGATTCTCATTGCATGTGCCTTGTTCTTTTGTTAATTTTGTTTGTTTTTTAAAATATGTTTTGATCTTTCTTTAAGGTAGAGGTGTCCGAACTTTTTGCAAGGAGGGCCAGATTTGGTGAGGTGAAAATGTGTGGGGCCGACCATTCAGTCACATTTGGCCCCCGGGCCGGACTTTGGACAAGTCTCTATAACATGCAAGGAGGCATGTAAGGGCTTCTTTTGGAGTTGCAGCTCTCAGATGACCTGCTTTTGAAAAGTGTTATGAGCAGTATTCAAGGGCAGGAGCTGTTCTGACAGAGAAAACTCACCATTGTGAATAAGTAAACATAAGTGCAAGTAACAGACATTGATAACCACATAACTTTAGGTGACCTTGTACTTAGAATAGCTGTACTGGGGCCGTATGTCTGTTTGCCACATTTCCCTAACTGAATTCAAGAAAAGGAAGAGATATTTACCAGCTTGCTGCTGAAGGCTCCACCTACTAAAAATGTTCTATTTGATGTAGAGGCATAGCATACAAATATCCTGCCTATAGTGTTTGAAAGATAATAACTATTTAAGTTGTTCATCAATCAATGTCTGCTTGTGAGCTTATCCACAACCTTTGTAACTTCCGATGTAATACTGGGATCTGTATATCTCAATTGTAGTTTCACTTTCTACAGCTTGCATATCAAATCTGGATATTTCTGTATTATGATAATATATTTCTGCAATATTAGAAGAGACATCCATGGCTGAAACTATTTCTCTCAATTTTAAAAATGTAGCATGAACTGAGGATATCCTAGAAATTTCCTCAACAAGTGATGCTTTTATATTCATAGGTTTCTTGTGTGTGTGTGTGTGTGTGTGCGCGCGCGTGTGCACGCATGCACATGCATGTGTGTGAACACATGTGCTTGTGTGCACACATGTATGTGCATGGGTGCGTGCATGCATGCATGTCACGTATTTCAATTCTTCTGGCCAATATGTTCATTCTATACAGTATATACTTTTTTCTTTCCTAGCTACTTACCTTTTTCCTCCTAACAAGCTCTTAGAATAAGAAATCAGTTCTTTTGTCTCAAGTGTGATTTTTTTCCTTCCTAGTTATAAGCTGCATTTTCTTCCTAACAAAAGAATTAATTTCAGAAAGCACTTGTCAGATGTTAGCAAAGAAGGCATTTGTGATTATCATTCAAATCAAGCTCTCTTATGAAGAAATTAGTATGCTTGCTCAGATTTTTGGCCTTAGTGGTTGCTTCTCTCCCTGTCTCCCTCTTCTCCCTCTTCTCCCTCTCTCTTTATTCCCCCCCTCTATCATTTCTCATCAAATAGCCTGATCCACCCACAAACTTCTCCCTGTGTTATTATCCAGTACCAAATCTTGTCATGTTTTTGAGAGTCTTGGCTTCATTTGAACATAAAACGTGCACCGTTTTAACAAAAGCTTTGATTTTAAATTGATGTTCATTTACTTGGGTTTGTGACTATGTGGGTACACTGCATTTTTAATTGTAAATATAATTTCTCTAACTGCTGCTTTTGCCCATAAATTGTCTGTAGATCAAACCATTACCTGTCTAGTTTAGGCTAATAAGAATATGTGTGCATGTTTATATAAAGATTTGTGTTTCTTTAATTAAGTCTCAGAGAGGGTAGCCGTGTGAGTCTTTTCAAGAACTTCAGGCAAAAATCAAAGAAAAACAAAACAAAACAAAACAAAAGACACAAACATGTGGCACCCTAAATATTAACTTTCATATTTTAATGTAACATTTCATGGACTACACGTCCACTTCTTTAGACATTTAGCGGCAGAATGACGTGTGAAATATAATATGAGATGGAATACCAGATATTCATTGGCTGTAGTATATAGAGTTGGGAGGTGGATAGGGGAGGGGAGGGAGGAGGAGGGCGAAGAAGAGGAGATAGTGTTAATTAGTAGAAATGGTGAGAAGATTGGGCCAGAGTTGTATAGTTTTATATGTCTCTCTCCTCAAGAGACAGAAACCAGATCAGATCAGAGAGGTTGTGGAAGAGACAGGGCAGCAGGGGGGGAGAGAGAAGAGTGGGAGTTTTTAACTTAGAGTCCATGAAAAAATGGAAATGTAGAGTTTTTACTTCAAGAGAGCTCCCATTATGGCTCCCAAATGAAATATAAACAACAAATGTGTATACTACTGCTGCTGCTGCTGCTGCTGCTGCTGCTGCTGCTGCTGCTGCTGCTGCTGCTGCAAGGGAACTACCTGCTAAACTGTTATCTTACACTCACTCTCACTCTGATACTGCTGTTATAGGTGAGAGCTACCTTCTCAGTTAAAAAAGAAAGAGTAAAGTTAGCTGGATGTACATTAGAATGATCACATGGTATGCTGGTGTTCTGGTGAAGGTGTTACCAAAACCAGCTATATCTTTGTTACCATTTTCATTGCCTAACCCTAATTTCAGTTCCAGTCCAGGATTAACCACTATCTTGTCTCAAGTTTTGATATCTAATCCTTTCAGATAAATTTGTGCTGTACGGGTTCGAGCATCCACTTAATTCATCAGCCTTTAAGGTGAATGAACCAAGCTGTGCCCTTTGGGTACCTGTGTTCCCACCCCATGTATACCACTCATGTGCCCCAAAATGTCAATTATTAACATTAATTTGGCCCTGATCAATGCTGTCATGCCCACTGAAGTTACCCACATATGGGATTACTTTTGATGAGAGTTAGTGTGGTGTAGTGAATACAGTCATGGACTAAAGCCTCAGAATATTGTGGATTTGAATCCTTCCTTTACCATGGAAACTCCATAGGGAGTGATAGTGATAAGCCATTCATGAAATATGGGAGCTGAGTCATGGCAACTGGATTTCTTTTGTTGTGGGACTCAAATGCTTCACTACTCACCCAAGTACCTTCTTCAGTCTGAGAAAAAATGGAAGCCTTACCCCAAAAATGAGTTACAAATGATTTACTACTACTACTACTACTACTACTACTACTACTACTACTACTACTACTACTACTACTACTACTACTACTACTACTACTACATATTGTGCTATTATTAAATAGATACTTAGATTTTTGGTTAATCCCAGGTAGTTGGCTCATGGTTGACTCAGCCTTCTATCCTTCCGAGGTCGGTAAAATGTGTAGCCTGCATATTTAAATTGTAAACAGCCCAGAGAGTGCTTGAAGTGCTATGGGTCAGTATATAAGCAGAACACTTTGTTTTGCTTTGCTTTGTTGTATAATACCAATCAATGTTTTTATAATTTTGATTGAACAGCAGCAGCAGCAGCGACAATAACAAAATCATGCCGTACTACGTTATGCAGATCTAGCCATCCATCCTATAAAGCTGGATTAGTCAAGATGTTAAAACATTTTAAAGTATTGTAGCACAATTGTGACTTTAGCTGTAGTTTAATCATATTTAATTTCAAAACATTATGTGCTCTGCCGGTAGGATCTTAGAACTGCACAGCCAGAAGGGACCCTATGTACCATCGCATACATTCCCTTGTCAAGGAAGCACAGTGGGGAATAAAACACCCAACCTTTGGATCTTCAGCCAGATACATATGCCATTGGGTTATCCCACAGTCTGATGAAGGCACATAGGCAGTATGTGACTTGTTATGTGAAAAAACTGGAGATGTACATGCATCCAAAGCATTTGCTTTTGCTGCAAGGGGATGCCAATAAATGTTTCAATGTAGAATTACATGTGTTTCAATTTGCTTTGCTGTTCAAAAAAGGTGCACATGATACCTCTGCAAAATATCTCAGATGGCTCTGATGTGGGTTTCCAGTCATGTTGGATATCATGTCTCAACACTTAGCAACATTTCAGAAAGATAGGAGCTTTTAAAATTTAATCGTATCTCCTGAACTTTCTGTCACTCATGAAGCTCAGAGTTAATTTGTACAGGCTTGGAAGGGAATGGAGCTGTTAGGTCTGTATAAGAATTATACTGAAGGACTGAAGAATATGAGGGAGACTTCTTAGCAGAAATAGCACATCTGTTTCTCGGCTGGGTTTTCAAATTAAGCAGCTTCATTAAGTTTAACATTGATTAACTATCCAAAAGAAAACAGGTCAATTTAAGTGTGTTATTTAAAGGTAAGCAAACTGCTTATTTATATGAATTCAAAATGTTATAGCAGATATCACTGGAGAGTGTGTCAGAAAAAAGTACAGACTTTTCCATATAAATACATAAGATTATATACACTATGATAATAGTTAGTAGATATTCAAGGGTAGATCTGTGATAATACTTTCTTATTTTTAAAAGGTCATTGTGGGCTAAAAAGCCTAGCTCTCTCTCCTTCGCATCCTATCCAGTAGGCATGGACTAGGGATGGGCACAAAATGAAAAAATGAAATGCTGTTTCATCATTTTGTAATGTAACAAAGCAAAACAAAATGGAATGAAACAATGAAGCAGCATTTTGTTACAGGTGAAACAAAACAGACGTTTTTCCATCGAAATGAACCATTTTGTTCTGTCTGTAAAATGATGGCTTACCTACAGGTGGTTCCCCCACCACCACTGCTGGCAAGACCACCCAGCCAGGCTGGAGAGGGTGAGGCAGGCCAGCCTAGGCCCACCACTGGAGCCTCCAGTGCTGCCACAAGAGGCACCACTGCTGCAGCAGGAGAAGGTGAGCAGCCAGCAGGGTGGCCTAAACCCGCTGCTGCCAGTGTTGCCACAGCTGCCACTGGAGCCCCAGCAGCCAGCTGGGCAGGCTGGCCTAGACCCCCCACACACACACACTGCCAGCATCATCACAGGCGGAGGCGGAGTTGACAACAACCAGCTGGACAAGCCAGACTAGGGCCTCCTGCTGCCGCTGCCGGAGTCATTGCCCCACCAGTGGAGGCAGAGTCACCACCAGCCAGCTGGGCAGGCTGACCTAGCCTCCCTGCCAAGGCCACTGGAGTTGCCCCCACCACCAGCCAGCAGGGCAGGCCAGCCTAGGGCCCCCTGCCACTCCCGCCAGAGTCTCCACCAGTCAGCTGGGCAGGTGGGCCTAGCCCCCACCCCCATGCCCAGAGCCTTTGGAGCCACTGCCACAGGATATGAAATGATTCATTTTGTACATTTTTTGTTGTAAAATTTTGTACGAGACAAAATGAAATGAAATGTGGGGCCGTCTGAAACAGAATGAAACAAAATACCCTTTTTCTGTTTTGTGGCCATCCCTAGATGGACATATTTGTGACTGTACCTTTTCTCACTTATTCTAGAAAATCCATTTTAAACACTTAACACTGGGCATTGTCTGCTAGGGATGGGAATGAAACGAAGAAGCAACGTTTCATTACAGACCAAAAAGATGGTCATTTTTTACCATTGAAATGATCCGTTTTGTTCCATTTGTAAAAGGGGTCCCTTACCTGCAGAGTGGCCACCACTACTAGACCCCAGCAGTGGGAAGAGGTGGGGGTGGGTCACCACCACTGCTCCAGCACTCCCCGCCTCCTTTCAACTGGGAGATGGGTGGGGGATGACTCCCCTGGAGAAACTGGGAAATTATGTTAGGATGCTTTTCATTGATTACAGTTCAGCTTTTAACATCATCCTATAAAGCATTCTTATTAAAAAGCTGGCTGATTTGGACCTTTCTTCTTCCATCTGTGATTGGATCAAGGACTTTCTAAGGGACCGCTCACAAACAGTGAGGGTTGGGCCTTTTATATCTACTTCCTTGAAGCTTAGCACCGGCTCCCCACAGGGCTGTGTGCTTAGTCTCTTCCTGTATTCACTGTACACATATGACTGAGTATAATCTGATCCATCTATTGTGATTATTAAGTTCGCAGACGATACCACCATAATGGGTCTTATTACAGGGGAAATGAATCAGCATACAGGAATGAGGTCCAAAAATTATCCACATGGTGCCTAGAAAACAACTTGCATCTAAATATTACCAAGACAAAGGAGATGGTGCTGGACTTCCGGAGGAAGAGAGAGGAACCAGCCCCATTGTACATCCAGGGGGGCTGTGTGGAGAGAGTTTCTTCCTTTAAATTTCTGGGAGTTTACCTCAGTGAAGACCTCTCCTGGGGAATTAATACAACCAAAGTAGTCAAGAAGGCCCAGCAGAGACTGCATTTCCTCAGGGTCTTGCATAAGAACAAAGTGAAGCAACAACTGATGATCTCCTTTTACTGGTCCACAATTGAAAGCATCCTCACATATTGCATTACCGTTTGGTATGCTGGATTGACAGCTGCTGACAGGAAGACACTACAGAGGGTGGTAAGCACAGCTCAGTATATCACGGGCTGTTCCCTGAGTGCACTGGATGACATCGCTAGGGATCGTTGCCTCAGGAGGGTTGGAAAAATTCTTAAGGATGACTCACACCCCGGTCAGCACCTCTTTACTTTGTTACCATCAGGCAGAAGATATCGTAGTATAGCCTGCTGTACCAACATACTGAAGAACAATTTTTATCCATGGGCTGTCAGACTGCTGAATAGGAAATAATCCCAGGACAAGTACAGAAGAACTGACCTGTGGGCTGGCACATTCTGTGTCAAGTACACAGGGTGCAATAAGACTGAGTGGTTGCCAGTGGGATGGGGGTGGGATGGGGGTGGGGGTGGGCAAGGGAGACTCAGCCAATTTCAATGTGCACATGTACATTGACAATAAAGGTATTATTATTATTATTAGAGGCAGGGGATTTGGTGCCAGGGAGCTATTTTCAGAGGGCTCCTGCCAAGCTGTCAATGGCTGGACCCCTTTAAAACTGGCCCAGTCTGCACCAGGGTATCCCCCTGGTGCCAACTGGGCCAGTTTTAAAGGGGTCCAGCCAATAACAGTTCTGCAGAAGCCTTTTAAAATGGCTCCTGGGCAACACATCTGGTGTCTCTAGGACCCCGGGGAGCTGTTTCAATTAATTTCATTTTGTACATTTTTTTTAAAAAATCCATAAATATCTCAAATGAAACAAAACAGGGGTTGGGCACAAAATGAAATGAAATGAAACATCATTTTTCCATTTCGTGCCCATCCCTAATATCTACTTTTACTTCATTGACATCCTCATACATGTAATATCACCAAATAGTATATGATTAAACCTCTCATCAATAGTGTATGACTAAATCTCTCATCAATCCTGAACTAGGCTATGAGGTATAAGCATTTTTGAATCTTGTAGGAAGTGCCTCCCCCCACTTTTTTTCATTTTGGGAGAGGACATTTCCATGCAACAAAGGATATTCACACAAACACCCCCTGGGAATGTAGCGGATTATGTAATTATGAATGCCTACTCTTCTTTCTTTCATCAGATAGAATAGCCTTTCCAGAGAGGAAACTTTGCTTTAAGGAAGCAACATACAGATGCTATATTACTGTTATACAATACAACAAGGGAGTAAAGGGATCAGCAATGTTTATCATCTGGTTGCTTGAACTTGTTTTCTGCTCACAAACATATCTAAAAGAAAGGGAGAAGACCTAAATGTTGGGTAAGTAAGGTTCATGCTTTGTTACGGAAGTCTGAGACAGGATAACATAATGAGTGCAGAATCAATCAAAGGCTCCAACTGCTTGCAAGATTTTCCCAATTCAGGACTACCTTATCTGGCTGAGATTTCCCAGCCCTATTTAAAACACAATGTTAAGGAGACAATCTGGCAATTCATTTTTCAGCATAAGCAAGCTTTGGGTAGTCACCAACTGGCCTTCCTTTTGGACCACACAAATATTTGGAATGCTACCTTTTAATTAAACAGTTTCTCATCCCATCATGGGGACAATACCCAGAATGCAAAACAGGATGCCACCTCACGTATCACACATTTCTGTACGGTACAGGATGATGGTGTGGAATGCAGTATTGTGTCTTTTCCACTTTTCACTTTGACACAGATATAAGTCCTGGCAGCTCTTTAGAAACTATAATTTCCAACATTTTCTCTTTAATGTCTTGTGACATCTCAACTTAAAAGAGTGCCTTGTATTATGAGTCCTGTCAATTCCTATACCACTTGATTGAATTGAAACACAATAAATACTACTCCCTTAGTTTATGATGGAGGTTACAATAAGCATATATTATGAAAATGCATCCCCAACCTGCCTTGTCATAACTGCTTGGCCACAGTTGATGTATATTTTTCAGATCTGCTCTGAAATCTGCATTTCCACAGATCTGCTCTGAAAAGAGATCAAAACAATAAACGATCACCAATAAAGCAAGATGGTATAAGATCCTGCAATAAGTAATAGTCACACCGATGACTGTAGAAATTGTAACAGTGGCAAAAATAGTAACATTTCATTGCCAGAAAGAGTTTTTATTAATCTGTAATGTCAAACATGACTTAAGTCAAACGAACATTTCCCATAGAAAGTAATGGGAAAGCGGATTAATCCATTCCAGATGATGAAAAAGACCCTCAAAATGGCAATAAAATTTGACTGGGATCACCATGTAAATGAAATGTCTCTTCAAGATGGAATTATAGTCCAGATATGCCTCCACTTTTTAATGTTCATAGCAACAATAACATTTAAGTTTTACTGATTTTTAACCTGTCAAGTTCTGAACAACTCTATGACCATTAGAGTCTGTACAGCTCCCCAACTAAAATGCTTCCATTGTGGAAGACTTCTGCAGCCAGATTTTTACAAGACTTAGCCGACTGTCTAACCAGCAAGGCCAGCCCCGAGCTCCCGGCCCTTCTTCTCCTCCGGCAAAAATAGTAACATTTCATTGCCAGGAGAAGAGTTAAATGCAGATTAAGTCAAAGCCTTGACTCAAGTCAAACAGGCCCCTTCTTGCTGCAAGTCAAATATGATGCAAGTCAAGCAGTATGTAAGTCAAGGTTCCACTGTAATTAAAATGCATTTTTTCTCAGATTAATTCTTGGAGTATTATTTTACTGCAGTGGCACGTAAACTGAAAAAATATATTACTGGTCAATAGTCTTCCTATTTTTGTTTAAGAGTTTTTAAAAAAATCTAATAGTGCAAAGCAAAGCAAATTGGTCTGCTTATAGACTGCCCCATACCACTTCAAGTAGTCACTGGGCAGTTTACAGTTTTTAATTACAGTATGCATGCTGCACATTGTCCCCCAGCAAGCTGGGTACTCATTTTACCTACCTCGGAAGAATGGAAGGCTGAGTCAACCCTGAGCCTGCTACATGGGATTGAACCCCACGTCGTGAGCACAGTTTTAGCTGCAGTACAGGCATTTAACCACTGCACCATGAGGCTAGTGCAGGTGACATGTTAATTATCTTTAATTACGATGGTTCCCCATTGCATTTGGATGTCTTCATTTCCATAGCAGAATGTGTCTGCAAGGGGTGCACATTAAAACAGTCAGTCTCACTACTCTGTAGCCTTGGCCCAGATGATTGCTCTTCTTCATATTGGACAATCCTCTCTTTGGAAAAGAGCATGGATGCCTTTTGTGGAGTGCTTGCTTGTGCAGAATGGCTGTTGATCTTTAGCTGGGGAATTGATTCTAGTGAAGGATATTGCCAACATTCAATCAGAAACCACCATTGATTTGTGTGATTCTGTGATGGGGACTGCAGGCAGAGGTGCTTGGGGAATCTGAAACACTTAGCCACATTACACATGAGTGCTCAATATTGATGGTACATCAACAGGCACTATGCAGCAACACCTTCCAGAAGTGTGAAACACTTCTCACCCTAAAAGAGAGATGCCATCAGAATTAATAAAAAAATTCCATATCCATAAAATTAAGGTTTCTTAAATGGATTGTTGTGCTCTGTTTTTTATTTGTTTTTAGCATTGATTTTACTTACCATTTCAATATTTGTTTAATCCCCTTTTCAATATTTAAATACATAATGCTTTTCCCTTTAAAATATTGTCTTTTAATTGTTGCATACCACTTTGGGCCCTTTCAAGGAGAGGGGTGGGGTAAAATATTTTTAATAAATAAATAAAGGTTTGGATTAATTCAAACAAACTGAATCACATTTGATGGTTATTTCCCATTCCTTGTTCCTGTTCTAGTTCCTTCAATACAATTCTGGGAGTAATTGAGAAGATGAATTTTCATGGCAATCTACCTGTGATGTGTTTGCCACTTTCCAGAGTCTCACAAACCAATAACAAGTCTCCTGGAGCCTTCCTGGGGCCTCTTGAGAAAGCAGGACCAGCACTGTGGAACATTTTTTAGAAGAATGGATAAAATGATACAATAAAGTCTTTGATAACTTGACAGTGATAGGATGATGGTCCAGGTCTTGGTGATGGATGGCTTCAGCAAGTCATTTTATTATTTCTCCTTAAAAAATCATCATTTTTCAAGCTGTGCAATCCAGCTATTGAAATTATTGTATAAGAAGTACAGTATGTCATTTTGTTTCACAGTTTAATCATATCCAGTTTCATCATCCTAAAAGTAGGTAACTCTCAATCTGTTACACAGGAAATGCCCAGATAGTTCTGTATTTTTATTAGTGTCATTTTCTTGTTTTTTAATGATGCAAAAAGCAGGACTAGTTAAAATTGGGTATAAGATGGGATATGAATCAAACATGTACCTAATCACATAAAAGGCCTGTCTAGTCATCTGCTTCTTACACTGGCCAATCAGATACCTACAATAGGCCTACATAGAGGACATGAAAGTAATAGTAATTTCCCATTGTACTCCAGGGATTGCTATTCATAGGGACTCAGCAGTTCTATACAGCAGTGATGACTAGGAGTCACTGGTAGCTACAATGGTTGCATTGATTTGATGGGAACAGTATTCACTAATTCTTAACAATGCCCCCAAAGGAGGAGTAAAATATGTGCTTTACATTCTGAAGAGTTCTCATATAAAGCGATTTACCTTCCTCTGCTTTGCCTATAGTATTTTCAAAGCCCAAACCTTAAATTCTACTGATGCTATACATTTCAAAAAGAAGGAAAAATGGAGACACATTTACAGTGATGAAGTTATTCAAATCTTTTTTCTCCCCCCCCCTTAATGTTAAGATAAAGTAAGTGCAAATTCCTTTTGCTTAATAAAGACTAATGCACCATCGTTCTTTGATGTGGAACTAATAGAAAGAACTGCAGATATACAAGCTGCCACATGTCCATAAGCTGAAAAAAATGTAAATGAACAGTCAAACAAAAATAAAAGTCTGTTGGGGATACTGAAATTGAGCTGAAAATATGTTACATAATATGTCAGTTATAATGGGAAGTCAGAGGGATAGGAAAACAAAGTCAAGATACAGGGATATTTTTTCACAGAAGCTGATGCAGGGGGGAAAAAACTCTGAATCTGCTACTGATGTATTATTAGCTTGCCATTAGGAAGTAACAACAAAATACTGTGCAACAGGAATTTAATCTATGTAACAATTAGAAGATAGTTTAGAAAGTAATGTTATAGCTTTTGAGGTCACACAGACATATTTAGGATTAAATTTCTTAACTGTTGATGAGTTCTGTCTTGCAAGATTGGCTTGAACTTCCTGTTTCATTTCAAAGTCATTGTAATTATCTCTGCACAAGAGTGCAGTGATATATAATGGGACAGTAAACCAACCTTTCATAAGTCAATTCTAAAAACAAGGCCAGCGTAAATAAAATTATCAAAAAAATTCAAAACACTTGAAAAAACCAGTCTGTCTTACCAATGTGAGACTTCCAAAGTCAGGAACAATGTTCTAACATATGAGCCAGAATGGAGATCTGAACTTTTGACGCTACCAGTCAGAACACAATTAGCTGACTCTCGGGAGGAGAGCTTCATAATTCATTCCTAGCCAAACAGACCTTTTTGGCTGGCAAAATGATTCTGTGTCTGGTTGTAAAAATATTTTAAAACATCTTGTTAAAAGAACAGAGGCCAAATTTTTAGAAGTTCACTCAATTAACTTGTGAAATTACAGGTTTTTCCTTTGTGTTTAACTTGATATTAGTAGGGCTTTGGTGCCTTTATCTTGTCATAGTTTCAACCATTCTACCCATCTTGCCACTATCCATTTACTTGTTTATTAAGAAAAATCTCTAAGATATTATGTGCTATTAGATCACTTCTGATGTGTGGTGAATATATGCGTTAATGTGCTCCAAAATGGCCTACGATTAGCAGTTCTGCTCAGCCTGGATAATTTTCTTACATTTGAGTGAGAAGTAATTAGTTGATGGGAAAAGGAGTCAGTGTCTGATATTTCCCCTTGGTGTTACTTTGTGTAGTCAGCACAAGAGGGGATCCTGTGGCATAGGCCATCTTGACTCCTGTTATTAGTGTTGCCAACATTCTGGATACCATTTATTATGCAGTGGTCACATGGCCAGATGTGTGCGGTATAAATATAATAAATAATAACAATAATTAAACTTAGCATCCTTTTCCCATTGCTTCCACTACTTGTCAAAGTACAGTGGACCCTTGTATAACAAATGGTTTGTATAACATATAATCTGTATAACATAAAAAAATTTCGGAGATAGGGGAAATTTGCTTAACAGAATTGCCTATGGGGCGAATCTGTACAACATAAAAAGGGTCACAATTAGGGATTATTCCGTTTTCAATACATTCCTATGGGAAAATTGTATAAAGGAAAATTTGCTTAATATAATTTCATTTGGAACAAATTAATTTCTTTATACAAGGTACCACTGTAGTCTGAATTTAACTAAGGTGCTTTTGTTTTAAAATATGTAGGGTGCATTCAGTTATTTTAGTTTAGTTTTCATCACTTATATCCACTGAGATCCACTGATATAAGGTTAGAAATTATTTGACAATAGAATAGAATGGAAACCATATAAATCTGAATTGTAAATTAACGGGCAAGTCCCAGGGTTATTAAATGATCTTTGAAGTCATCTACTTAGATCATATTTATTTCTTGTTCCATTCCTAGACCATTCAATTTATAATTTAATTTTTGTTGCTGTTTTTTGTTTTTGTTATGATGATGATGTTGTTAATGATGATGACCTAGCTCATGACCCTGCCAAGTGGAAGGCAAAAACCAGAATAACAGACCCCACCACCAAATGGGACAAATGTTCAGAAAAAGAAGAAAAAAGATGTTGTTGTTAACACTGCAATTCTAATTTCTCAGAATTGTTGCTGTGTGGTGGTGTAAATAGTCAAATCTAAACATTATTTATTTATTTTTATTTACTTATTTTACAATTTATATGCCGCCCACTACCCAAAGGTTGAGTTCTAACAATCTGCAAGTACAATAGAGCTGTGTTATTATTGTTGCTAGTATTATATTACCTTTCATTTCCCAAATAAAACTAAGCAATAAAACTGTAGGATGGTAAAGTGCACAGATAAAAACTATAAAACAATAGTAATATACTAAAAACAATAGTGCAGTTGCTTGAGATCCAGGGATTATTGGCACTATTAATAATCATGAAAGTAATTTAGAAAATCAGTTTCACTGCTGCTAAAAAAGCAGAGATGCATGTGTTTCATATAAGCTATTTCTGTTGATAATAAAACAGGTAGGTTGGTCAATTGTAAGACATAGTCTCAGGTTAAAACTCAATTTTCAAATTATCTTTAACAGATCTTTTTAAAGCAACATTTTCTTATGATACTTATTCTTCAGCATGTCTTGAGATTGCCAGAATATGTCTGTGAAAATTCTCAGGTGAGTTTATCTGGAAGTTGAGTCATGGCTTCTAGACTTCTTTTTCTTGAGAGAGAGAAACATTCCACTGCTCATCAAAACAGCTTCATCAATCTTAATACAGCTAGTGTGAGTCCTCCATCTTATAGTCAGCTTTGACCTCTTGTCATCCTGGTCTGACCACTACCACTAGCTGTATTCAGACTGATGAAGCTGTTTGGATGAAGAGCGAAACATTTTTATCTCTCAAGAAAAAGAAGTCCAGTAGCCATGACACAACTTCCAGAGATTGCCAGAAGGGTGGAACTTCCCCATCACAAGGTAGAAACATTAACCTGATGTGCTGATAGACAATTTCCAATGGGGCAACCATATTCATTTGTTGCAGCAAAGACAACAAAGGGTTTTGTGGCATCTTACATGCTAGCATGTTTTAGTAAGCCTGTTTTTGTGGATTGTAGCCAACATTTCCAGGTGGAAAGGCAGAGGAGATGAGGCCTTCGTTTCCTCAACAAAGAAAATACAAGCAGCTAGAATAAATAGTTTTTAAAAGGAACAAGACATTGCAAAGGAGTAATGGAAAGCAACAAACAAATCAAAGGAAAACTGTAGGAAAGGAGGCCAAATCTAAACTGGCAAAATAGTATAAGGGATTTATTTATTTATTTATTTATTTATTTATTTATTTATTTATTTATTTATTTATTTATTTATTTATTTATTTATTTGTTTGTTTGTTTATTTATTTAAAATATTTATAGCCTGCCCTGTTGCACAGGATCTCAAAGGAGGTTACAGAGCAGTATAATAATCATTTAAAATAGGACTTTAAAAAAGAATTTAAAATTAAATAGTTTAAAACACAAAATCAAAACATTATAATAATTAAAAAATGTTATTAGTATCATTCTTGGCTGATTATTCTATTACCTTTTATTGTACTATATGTCTGATATGTGTTTTTAATTGATAATAATATATCTGCTCTAAACCGCCTGGAGTTCCACCAGAAGATGGGCAGTATAAAAATAAATAAATAAATAAATAAATCAGCATCAACACCTCCTATGCAGGCCATGATAATCAATCCCCAAGTGTTCTAATAAATAACTGTTTTATAACTTGGTGCAAAAAAGGATGCCAATGGGTGCCAACCAAGCCTCCAAGGGTAGACCATTCCTCAGTCAGGATGCAACAGCCAACAAAGTCTGCCCCCAGCAGAAGTAAAGGTGAGGCATGTAAAGAAGAGGTATAGGATTGAAACATCCCTCACTGACAGAAAGATTGTGAGAATCTCTCTCTCTCTTTCACACACACACACACACACACACACACACACACACACACACACACACACACACACACACACACACACACACACACACACACACACACACACACACACACACACTGCAAGTCCCGAGTTTCAATTAGAAGGCACGTCCATAATGCCATTATATATACTGATTAAATCGTAACACTGAGTTCATGAAACATGGTTTGATTCAAGGAAAGCTATTTATACTGCATTACAAAGGAAGCTGGCTCCATAAATTATGGATGTCCATATGTAACAGAAGAGGTGGACAGTAGTTCTGTATTCTCTTTTGAACCCTTTCCCAAAGCATGTAGCAGCCTTTCAGGAGTTTCTTTAATTGAATTGTTGTGTTCTTCTACCAATCTAAATGTGTAGTTAAATTGCTTCACCCTTTGTTGATCCCTGGGGGCAATCACTGGAATAGTTATTCGTTCTACAGAACAAGGACATAAGAGGATAAATTCTGAGAACTGTTAAGAGAGAGAAGCAAGGAAATAACTGGTCATCAGGCTTGAGGACATATTTCCCCCTCTTATCTCTTACAGACCCAAAATGAGGGATATACATAAGGAATGCCGAGAATTTACAAAATGGTGTTTAGAGCTCCGCTGCAGTAACTCCTCCTGAGAAGTACTGAGGCAACAAGCTAAACATTCAAAACGCTGCAGTTTTTCTGACTTTAAAGTGAAGATTTTAAGATTTCATTTTCCACTTCCAATGTGTCGATTTATTGTTATTTTTAACTATGCTACCTCATTCCCCTTCAGTTCGAACCAGAAACTCTTAGAACTAGAGATGGGCATGGAACAGAAAAATAACTTTTTGTTTAGTTTAGTTTCTGTAGTAGTTTCATTTTGTTTCATTTGTAACAAATGTGTAAAGTAGTTTTGTTACAAAATGAAACAAAACGAAACAAAACACTGTGGTCCCATAGGTCCTAAAGGACAAAAATGACAGGAGAGCTTCCTCAAGTGCTTGTAGGTAACCCCCTGAAATTTGGCAAGGTTTTGTTTTCAGGGAGTTGAGTTATGAAGCTCCAAAGGGAGTGCCCCTGAGGAAAAAACATTTCTATTGAAATTGGAAGCTGATATGGCGAGCAATAGTGCCGGTGCTGCCGTTTCCCATTGATTCCAATTAGAAAGGCTTTTTCTTCATAGGGGCACCCCTTTTGGAGCTTCATAACCCAGCTCCCTGACCCCCAAATATTTCTAAATTTCAAGGACTTATAGGGAAGAGCTTGATGAAGCTCCCTTGCCATTTTCTCTAGATCAAATCATATCATTCTAGAGGGGGAAATTGTTTTTCACTTTGTTGCATAACAAAACGCTGTCTGCCATTTCCTTTCATTATGAAATGTTTTGTAACCTTATGACATGAAAAAATAGTGTGTTGTGCTGTTTTTTTGTATCCATCTCTACTTATAATAATAAAGCATGTCTACAAGCCTCCTGTCCAACAAGATCAGTTTAATAGTGAGAAAGTAAAGTCCTGTATTTAAGCAGGAAAAACTAGATACATAGGTAGGCTCCTAGCTCAACAGTAGTATCTGTGAGAGGGATCTAGGTGTCCTAGTGGACTACCTCCTAAGGATGAGGCAGCAGTGTGCTCGAAGGAAGACCAAATCACCCTCAAATGCTTTGCATTACACCAGCAATAGCTTGTAATAGTATATTGTGCATATAAAATCCTTATTTTCCCTATTTTCAATCAGGAATTCAGCTAAACTGAGGGGGGACAAGGAACACAGGAGGGTGTGGAATGGCAGATGATGTCATAGTCCCTGTGTATGAGACTTTGACCTGGTAAGCCCTGTCTCCAGTATAACACTGAATATGATGAAAGATATAGAAATTGTTCAACTTCCAGCTTCAGAGAGAGAGAGAGAGAGAGAGAGAGAGAGAGAGAGAGAGAGAGAGAGAGAGAGAGAGAGAGAGAGAGAGAGAGAGAGAGAGAGAGAGAGAGAGAGATTAGATTGCAATATTTATTTCCTCAATACAAAAATGAAATCCCTAATACCTTTTTCTTAGTGTTAGTCTCTTTTGCTAAACATTCTCAAATATTTTCCTCAGGCAGAAAATACCAAATTTGCCTTGACTTTTCCCAGATATATGAGCAATCAGACTTGCAAATTAAACCCATGTTTACCCTTCCAATGGCAATTCGCAAAGCAAAGCTTGCAGATTGCAAGATGCATGATGATGAAAATTGCATGCTATAATAAACATATGCCTCCCACCACTTCGAAAAGTAAGTCTATATGGAAAGTGATGGTAATGCCATCAATTTTGACCTTGTGTTTCAGTGGGAAGCAGCCTCTGTCTTTTGACTTGCTTAAAACCAAAGGTCAGCACATATAATATTTAAGACATAAAGGATCCAATTACTGGCACAAGACATCTACCACATCAGCAGAAGTGTCAAATGGCATATGCTTATACAAACTGATTATCCAGTGCAATACAATAGACAGTGTTGGATTGTTACAGATTTTCAGCATCTACAAGAATCATCCAGCACCTAAATGTATAGGTAACAAACATCAAAAAATAATTATTTTCAGATACAGATGGCTGTTGGTATGAAGTAGACAGCCTCCTTAAATTCTTTCCTTAGGAACCCTATATTACACATTGTGTGAAGCCTAGAAATTATATGTCTTCATCTACATTTTATCCATCACCCCAAAGATGGTGTCCTCATTTTGCAGGGTTATAATTGCTATCATCTGCATGTGCTGTCAGCTTTGTGAGGAAAAGCAGTTTCAAAAATAACCTTCTCAGTACATGAAAAAAGCACTGCCGTGCATGCCTCTTTCACATGTTAATTATATGGAGATACACATAACTGAACAAGCAACAGGCTTGTGACATTGGCCCATCTTTGAGGCAGTTTGAGAGATATAACTTTGTCCCAATGCCCATGTTATGCAAGGTTGCCTCAGAAGTGAAAGGGCATGTCTATAGGCTTCCACAGGACTGTGCAATGTCAGGCATTTCGTAGAATTACATGCGTGTAGCCCTCAGTTAATTGGATGGTATTGAGGAACCAACCAAGGACTTTGACATCTTCACAGTAAAACTATCACCATGGACCTGCTGCTCCTTTACATCTGTCAGTCTTGTTCAAGTTGATAACATTTAGAAGGACTCCCTCAGTTTTTCTCTCTCTCCATCTCTCTCTCCTGACCCCCCCAACATTTCCCTGTTTTGCCCAACCAATTATTCCATCACCCTTGAATTAATCCTTATGCACTTGTTCAGAATAACGTGTGAGGACTCACACAAACATCTCCCTATGCACCAGATCCACCCTAGAACAGGAATTACACTCACATTCATTTGTAGTCAAGAAGTACTGCACCAAAAATCCAGAAGATTCTAACTGTGCTGAGTTCTAATTTCATTGAAGTGAAAATGACTACAACTCCACTGCAAATTTTTTACATTAAACCAGAGCAACACATCCACAAGATAGAGACCCCAGATTCAAGGATCTACAAAACACATTTCTTAGACTACAGTGTCCATCCATTATGATTAGGGGTTGGCACAAACCAGAAAACCCATGGTTCGGGTTCATCTGGTTCGGGCCCACCCTTGGTTCGGTTTGGGTTCAGTTTGTATGAATTTTAAAAAATTCTCTACATAGAACCAACGGTACTATATCTATGCAAAGAATTCATGGAAATAAATTAGGAATAGCAATGCACAGAAATGTTTCAGAACATTTCATTCTATCCACGCAGTATTAATAGGATTTGAAAGTCATGATGATCCTAGTAAGGATAAACAAATATTGTAGAACAACAGTTCAAAGGCTAAGATAATTCCTTTTGAGAATATGTAATATTATAGACCAGGATACTGTTATGTGAAGCTGGTAGCACAACAGACCATTCGGGGAGCAGTCAGACATTTTGTCATTTACTTAAGAAGGAATCCGTGGCCTTGGTGCTCAAGTGAAGGCTGTGTCTTCCCAACAGCAGTTGCAATGATTAGCAACCCCCTATAAACTCTTTTGACTTTTCATTCTGCCAACATCCCACAGGATATTGGCATTGTACTTTTTTTGAGGTGAATTGCCATAAGTTAAGCATGAGACGTATACATATTGAAATAAGACCAAGAAAGGATATGTTTTGTCTGAGTACCTCAGGAATATGTAAAAATTGCATAATGTGTATAACCTATTGCAAAATTGATAATTACATCATCATCTGCTTGAGTCGAGTTCTATGAACAAGAGCTGTAGCTGCCCTGATTTCCAACGTGGTTTAAAGGGAACACTGCACTGAACTCAACAAAGCCAGTACTAATTCAAGCACTCTGTCTTAATTGACTTGATAGCCTTAATGATGAGTTTCTAGATGGTAGATTTAATCTGCATTCGATCATACAACTGCAAATGGATGGACATTGACAAATACTTTGAACTTTTTATCCAAATAAATAACACCAGCCTCTGCATTTATTCATTATTCATTATCATATTTAATTCATTACAATGCATTTTTAAAGCATTCAAATGATTTACTACAGAGGTTTCTGTTTGCTGGAGCAGGATGTACTAGAATTCAGAAATTTTGCTGAGGAATTTGGGTTTTGCGAAGCAGAGAGCAGATTGGACTTGAGGGCACACCCGTACCATCTGTACAGGCAATGCAACCATGCCATATTGCTTTCTTTGGGGAAATGTATGGAAGATTACATAGCCCAGCTCTGCCGATGTGTAAGAGCATCCAGGGTTTATTTTATTTTATTTTATTTTATTTTATTTTATTTTATTTTATTTTATTTTATTTAGGAAATGGCAGCATTTTAGCCAATACAAGTTAAAGTACAACTGGAGGGAACTAATGAATTTGACTATTGTTTGAATGGAAGGGACACAAGTGTTGCTGTTCATTTCTTTTCCTTACATCTGTCCTGCTGAACAAAGTGTTTTCTCCAATAAGCAAGACCCATACTTCTCTAACTACACAAGAAAGAGTCAACTGCTCTAATATCACATATAGAAAGATCACATTGGTTTACCAGTTGATTCTAAAAGGCACTGCTGTAATTTAGCATGTGTTCATTCTGTACTGCAAGGAAAGGAAATCAGGGATATCTAGCAAGGAAAATCATCATCATCATCATCATCATCATCATCATCATCATCATCATCATCATCATCATCATCATCATTTTGGAACTGCAGAGCTTCATCACATCCAGCCCTCTCAAGGAGGCACAGTGGGGAACTGAACTCCCTACGTCCGGATTCTGCTGCCAGATATCTAAACCACTGAACTATCCAGAAGTCCAGGACGAAGAATTTGCAGCCAGTAGATACTTAACATTTTTACGGTTTATTGTATTATAAAGATTTTCACATGATACAGCTAACAAAATCTAAATCACCATCATTTACTATTATTCATCTAAACAACATCATGAATGTGTATAATATTTATGATAAAGGAGTGGGTTCCAAGTCTCGATTTGGGTGGTCTATTTATTATTGTCAGTCATGGCTAGTTTTAATGGATTGGCAGAATCTCTTTCAAAGACGCTTTAGGGCCAAAGTCCCCTCTGGCATCACAAGGAAAAAAGCCCTTCAGAAACAATTTCAAAAATGTGAAGGGTAGGGGGAGCCAAAATGGTGGGAATCTTTTAGAGGAGAGCCTGGGAGAAAGGGAGAAGCCAGGGGAAGGAGGGAAATCAATGGGGAAAGGAGGGCTACCAAGTGTCTGAATCTCAGAATCTTCAGGTACAGATTTGCAGGGTGAAGACTACAAGTTATATAAGGTGGGAACCAAGTGCATTGTTAAAAGGAAAAAAAATTCTGTTTTTACCATTATCCAAACTGATAAGCATTGGTAGGTAATTATATAACAGCACAATCTAATGGACAGTATTCTCACCTTCTAATCAAGTTGTATACAGTAAATGTCAGTCCAGAGATGTTTCCTTCCACTTACACATAAATAAATATTATTTCATCGAAAGTTGCTGCTAGTTTAATTTTTATTGTCTATTAAACTTGTGATTTTGATTCCTCAAAAGATGCCAGTTTGCCGATAGCATCATTCTGAATTCAATGATTAAAATCACAAGATCAAGATAGGATGCAAATGTTGAAATACAGTGGATATATATTAATTACTGAATGCATCAACATCAGCATCATGCCTGCATAGTTTAGGTTCAAACAGTATGGTAGAAATACCCCTCCTTAGAAGCTGAAGTGTGTGTGTGTGTGCATGTGGATATGTGTGTGTGTGCATGCACACATGCATGTGCATGTTTGTGTATTCCCATATATCTACAATCATTTATATGCCTTCTTTACCTTTGCATACATAAATGCTTTAGACCAGGCATGTCCAAACTTCGGCCCTCCTGATGTTTTGGACCACAACTCCCAGAATTCCAAGCTTGTATTTCCAATGGCAAAGGACTGTGGGACATGCCTGCTTTAGACTGAGCCTAACTTGAGAACGGCTTTAATATAGCTCTCTCTATTAGACATGGGCACGACCAGAAAAAATGACGTTTTGAGTTTTCATTTGTTGGAACGGGTCCATTTCGGGTCGTTTCCGTTTGTCACGAAATTTTTCAAAAATTTGTTGTTTCCATTTGTCGTTTGTCATTTGTCGTTTCCACTGCGATTTAGCGCGATTTGACTTCCCAGAGCATAGGGGAGTCCCACAATCAGGGCCGGCGCTAGGTGTTTTTGCGCCCTAGGTGGCGGGTGGGGTGGGGGGCGGGCGAGTGGGCAGGTGGCGGCCGCGGGCAGGCGAGTGGGAGGGAGGTGATGCGGGCCGCAGGTGGGTGGCGGTGCGGGCAGACAGGCGAGTGGGCAGTTAGGATATCACTCAGGATAGAGGTTCTATTCTTGGCTTGCACCCCAAATGTGTGTGTGTGCAAGCAAACTGAAGATGGGAAAATAGAAAATAAATGGTAGTTTATAATATATTTTTAAAATAAATCCACACCTCCCACTCCCAGTCGAACCTCCCCCTTTATCCAATATTAGAAAAAAATAATCACAAACTGCCAGAGAAGAAATAAAGAATAAACTGCTATTCCCTTCAGCAGACAAAGCTGCAGGGAATCAAAGAAATTATTTTCTAAATTCAATTCCCTCCCTGCCTGCCTAAATTAAATCCTAAAGCCTCCAGCCTCCTTCCTCAATCTCAATTGGATCACACCAGCACCAGAAGCCAGCCCTCCTCCCTCAACCACATCCATACACCCAACTGCGATTTCTGGAAGGTGCCTCGGCTTTTTATGCCCTCCGAGACATCCAGAAGTGTCAGCCAAAAACCTGGCGATGCCATTGGTGGAATGGTTCAAACAATTTGCATGGTCCCATCCCATGCCCAGCCCAAATGGGCAGGTCTAAAAAAATAAAAAATAAAATAAAATAAAATAAAATAAAATCAATACGACGTTTTATTGCTATAAAAAAACCCACTGCTGCTACTATTAGAAATAAGGCATTTAAAATAAATAAATTTCACATGTTTCTGTGGTGATTTGGTGTGTTTTTGACCACGATTTCAAAAGAAAAATTGTGGTCGCCATTTTGGATCCCCCCCCACCGCATGGCATGGCGAGACGACGAGGATGACCCCCCCCAGCCTGGTGCAAGCAGCCCAGGACAGGAGAAGGGGGGGAGGCTGGGGACCCCCCAGAGACCACCCGTCTGGTAGGTGGCAAAGCCTCAGGCAGGCATATTTTTGCCTGCTTTTTTGGCCGGGAGTCGGGTTTTTTAAAAACTTTTAAAAACTTTTTCTGTGCTTCGCATTGCACGATCGCCGCGATGCCACAAACGGAAATGATAAACCCAACCAACTTTTTCTTTTTTTTGGTTCGAGTTTGAGTTCTGACAGCTTAATTATCGTTACCATTTCCGTTACGTAACAGAAACGATAACCGAAAACGGAAACGACAATTTCGCTGAGTCGTGCCCATGTCTACTCTCTATAAATATAATAGTAAGCATTGCTTTTCCCCTTTTGTAGTAAAAATTGGCAGATCATGACCATGAGTATCTGAACAGTAGAAATCATTGACACAAAAAATGAAGACTAACTACTTATTTCTTATATAGTGAGGACTGACATTTCACCCAGAAGGGTGCTAGTTTTAAAACCAAGGACATACTCTTGTAACAGAACTTGAAAATATGTCTGACCACCAGCATTGTTGGAATTTGGGGATTGGGGGAAACAAAGCCCATCTATTATTTATTTTTTCTGCTGAGCTATGTTACTTGTAAGTCCTACAAAAATCTGTCCATGTGAAAGTACAAGCTGTGTGTGAATTCACCTTTCTTGGGGAATCACCTCCCGCCTTGCAAAGTGCATTATTCTTTTCTTTTGTATTCTGTTTTTTTAAAAATTATTTTAATTCCTTTCGCTTTTCCCAAAATAACCCCTCCTTTACATTAGCATATTATCTCTGTTGGGTTTTTCCTCCTTTTTTAACAAGTTCTTACCAGAAGATCAAAAGAACCGGTATAAAATTATTTTTCCCTTTCTCATTTTTATTGCACTTGTGCCCACATAATCTACATCTGGATCACAGTCAGAGACAAGTGGTTCCAAGAGTTCCAACGTGCATGGAGGCCCTGTAGTAAGGGGAATAAACGTGTATATTTGGGACCAATTTTTATGGGACTCCCTGGCTAAATAAACAACAGTTCCTGCTCCAAGATAGAGCTTTTAGCATCACCGTTAGCTGAGAGCTGTGTGAACCAAGTCTAAGAACCTATGGAGGCAGAGAGAGAACCTGCTGCTTTTGCATGTTTAATAGCCTCAATCTTGAGCATTTAGGGTTTTTTTTTTTCCATTTTAAATCTTTCCCCCATAAATTGAAGTCAATGTATGTTAATGCTTATGGCACAAAAGCCATGCAATGTGAATTGTGCAGCTATGCCACCTACAGCCACAGACAAGCATTTGTATCCGAAAAGCAATTTCTCCCTGTCATGAAAGGCAATAACAAAGAGAAAGGCAGCCTAAAATGTGATACGTCTTTCCAGATGAGAGGTTTCCTTATTTCACTTGCAGATTTATTGCACTGGGAGATGGTGTGGCTGACAGCATTCCTCACAGCAAATGAATTGATATGTATAGTCAGATTTCCAAATATAAGGAAGCTTGAGGAAGCTGCCTACCTAACCAAATTCAAAATACACACACACTATTTGCATGTGGCTCTTCTGGGAGGCCATTATTTCAAGAAATAACAAAGCCTAAACAAAGTGAGAGGACTTTAATAACACACAGGAATGGGTGTGATTATTTTCATGCATGCTGTATTTTGAAGAAGTTAGAATAGCACAGCTGCCAAAACACCACTGTTTTATTTCCCCATTGTGCATGACATGAAGGACCTAATTCAACCACACCTTCAATTGGTGTAAGCTCAGGGCCAAAATGTAGGTTACAAGTTACTCATCATGAAAGCTGAAATCAATTAGTGTTCAAGAGATCTAATATAGTCTTTAAAAGATGAATATGCCCTGAAAACAAATAGCAAAGCAGGCTTATTTGCAAAACAGGGAGGTGCGAACAACTCTTGAAATCATACAGGATCAACATTAAAATAACTCCTTCTAGTAATGGGTTGTCTCTTATATATAGCAGAGACCTTAGGTTACTCATATCTAAATATTCCTATCTCATATTTTAGTTAGATGAGACCAAAACTTTAAGTCAAATCATCTTCCTTTGCAATAAAAACTATGGTAATTTATTTTAAATCAATAAAACTGAACTAAGGTATAGCCATTAATTTCAGACTCCAGTTAGAGGTTTAAACAGAGACTGGAGGGTTTTTCTAGCATAAACAATGATAAGCTTGTTTTTTAATATCAATTTTGTTTACAGCTAAAAATCTGTTTTCTTGCTCACAATGATACTGACCATAGTACAACTAACTCTTTCTTGAGAGTAAAAGTCATTGTTTCAGGACCTAAAAGGCTAAAATCTAAAATTTTTGGATATTTATTATTAATTGCTGCATCTCTTGTAAGGCTCTTGGTGCAACTACATAAGAACATAAGAAGAGCCATGCTGGATCAGGCCAAAGGCCAATCTAGTCAAGCTTCTTATATCTCACAGTGGCTCCATCAGATGCATCTGGGAGTGCATGAGATGAGATCTTTGTCTCCTGATACCACTTCCCTGCATCTGGGCCTTGAAGTACCCTGGTTTTAAGCCTGGAGATTACATATCTCCATTATGCTTTGTAACCTGTGATGGACTTCTCCTCCAGGAATCTGTCCAATCCCCTTTTGAAGGCATCAAGGCTAGATGCCATCACCACATCTTGTAGCAGGAAGTTCCACAGAATAACAACATGCTGGGTAAAAAAAATATTTTCTTTTGTCTGTTCTCACTCTCCCAGCCCTCAATTTGAGTGGATGTCCTCTAGTTCTGGTATTTTGTGAGAGGGAGAAGAGCGTCCCTCTATCCACTTTACTCATGCCCTGCATTATTTTGTATGTCTCAATCATATCCTCCCTCAGGTGACTTTTTTCCAGACTAAAGAGCCCCAAATGTTTTAGCCTTTCCTCATAAGGGACGTCCCCCAGTAAACATTTTAGTTGCTCTTTTTTTAACCTTTCCAGTTCCACTATGTCTTTTTTGAGATGTGGCGACCAGAATTGTACACAATACTCCAGGTGCAGCCTTATTATCATCTTGTACAATAGCATTATAATGTTGACTGTTTTATTTTCATTCCCTTTTTGATAATCCCTAGCATGCAATTGGCCTTCACCACTGCCACACATTGGGTAGACACCTTCATTGAACTGTCCACCAGCACACTACAGTCTCTTTCCTGATCCATCACGGATAACTCAGAGCCCATGAGTTGATAGATAAAGTTTGGATTTTTTGCCCCAATATGCATTACTTTACATTTTCCTACACTGAAACACATTTGCCATTTTAAAGCCATTCCCCCAGTTTGGAGAGATCCTTCTGGAGTTCTAACACTGGTTTTTACCACACGGAAAAGTTTCATGTCATCCACAAACTTGGCCACCTCACTGCTTATCCCTGTCTCCAGGTCATTTATGAACAGATTGAAAAGCACCGGTCCCAGGGCAGATCCCTGGGGCACACCGCTTTTCACCGCTCTCCATTGTGAAAATTGCCCATTGACACCTTCTCTTTGTTTCCTGGATCTCAACCAGTTCTCAGTCCATAAGAGGACCCACCCTCTTATCCCCTGACTTTGTGGTGAGGGGCTGTGTCTAAAGCCTTCTGAAAATCAAGATAGACAATATCCACCGGTTCACCCAAATCCACATGCCTCTTGACCTTTTCAAAGAATTCTGAAAGGTTTGTCAGGCATGATTTACCCTTACAAAAGCCATGCTGTTTTTCCCTCAGCAAGGTTTGTTCTTCTATGTGTTTTAAGATTTTCTCTTGGATGAGGCTTTCCACCATCTTCCTTGGGACAGACATAAGGCTAACAGGCCTGTAGTTTCCTTGGTCCCCCAGGAAACTAACAGTTTAAGGATCCATTACCAACACTTGGAGATTATCAAGAAGACAATTCTTTTCTATATCCATTTCACTTGGTCCCGGCCTGCACAATTACATATGCCCTGCATATGAGCCTGCTTAAAATTCACATTTGTATGTCTAGAGAAGTGTTAATCTGAAAGTTGAGACTTAAACAAATAGCTGAATCTCAAATACAGTGGACCCTCATATAACAAACAGTTTGTATAACATAAAATCTGCACAACATAAAAATTCTGGAGATAGGGGAAATTTGCATAACAGAATTGTCTATGGGACAAATCCGTACAACATAAAAATGGTCACACTTGCAATTAGGGATTACTCTGTTTTCAATGCATTCCTATGGGAAATTTGTATAAAGCAAAATTTGCTTAACATAATTTCATTTAGAACAAATTAATTCCTTTATACAAGGTACCACTCTGTCATAAGTTTATGTTTTTACCCATTACATTTTCTTTTAGATTTCACATAGAAACAGACTAAGAGGGTTATCTCTTTGAAGAAGAAAACATGGACCTATCCAACAGGTATTGTGGGAAAATAAAAACACAGTCCAAAATCAAAATGTCTCAGAAAGAGGCCAGTAGTTCCCCATTCACAAAGACAATCAAGGAATCTGAAAAAAGACCAGCAATAGGAAACTGTTGTATAAAAGAACTGGTTCCAAAGGGCAGCTGGATTGATCTCTTAACATTCTGGGAACTAGTACTTTTCAAGTAATTTTGTTCTCTCTTATTCTTAAAATATATTGTGCAAAAGGAAATAAGCACCAGAATTTTCACTAAAACAACTGTTCTTTTGTAATCCTGAGATGGCCAAGGTTCACCTAGCAACAAATACGGTTTCTTCTAAGCTAGTATTACTGCCTGTTGTGATTCCAATAAGCCACTGCCAGTACAGCAGTTTTTTCTCTTACTGAAATATTCTGAAAAAGCACTCCCAGTCTTCAAAGCACAGCTGCTGAAAAATACATTGGATTTTTCTCCCTTACAGAAAGCACGCTGGAGTAAGAACAGCCTAAATATTGCAAATGCCAGAATTTTCAAAAAGTCTTAGTTCTGGATACAGCAACATCAAACCATGTGGTATTGATGATGGGAAGATCTCACTGAGACCAGTTTTTGTTTTGATGAATTTTCAAGATTGCTCGTTCATTCGGAGATTTCAAACTTTGATAATTTTAGTCAGTATCTCCCCTTGATGGATTGGTAGGGTTGAGACACAGTAGGCATTTATTTTAATCATGTTTTCTTTCAAATTGGCAAGTGAAATCAAATCATTTTATAGATTACTTATCCATAGAAAAGCTTATCATAAAAATGGCCCCTTTAGGCACCATGCCAGACTAGAGTTCGGTATAATATCTGCTTGGCTAACCAAAGTCTTACTGCTGGTAAATCAGAATCATGATCTGAAGTGGGTTTTGCAAGACATCATATGGAAAACTAATAGTAGGGATGCCAGTTCTCGGGAAGAACGGCTGCACTTTACTGGGTTTCTAGATAAGGGCCCAAATCTCAAGTAAGAGGAGGAGGAAAGCTTGCATGTGAGGTGGATTTAAAGCCCAGGCAACCATTTCTGTTTATTCCCAGCTGTTGCCAAGGTTCTCTGACATAGCCTAATTGTGGTTGTACACTTGTTGCACTGCCACATTGGTACATTGAAGACTCAAGAATCAAGGGAGAGGGTTGTGAAGATCGCAATAATATTCTTTAGTCTCCCCATCTCAGACAGAGGTTTAGGCAACACACTGGATCAAACTACCTCAAATATATTAAAAGCCTTTCGATGATTCCTAATCAGAGAATCTATAGCTTCCAGGTTTTGTGATTGCCTCCTCTCTTAGCCCCTCTCCATCTGTCTGTATGAGAGAACATTATCTCCAAGACACACATTTATCTCTTCTCTTCTCCATAAAACCTTGAGACACGTATTCTGTTCCCAGTACCATGTTATATATGTGCTTAAGATAGATGTTTTGGATGTTCCTCTTGTTGATTCACATGAATGCTCTATGATATCCAGAATAGTGTCTTATAATAATAGTAAGATTAACCATGTGTTGTCAAGTCAGGTCTGATGTATGATGACCCTTTCAGGGTTTGCTGGGAACAGAATACTCAGAACTGGCTTACCATTCTCTTCTTCTGGGGTGCCCTTGGATTGTGCAGCTTGCCCAAGGTAAAACAGGCTGGTTCTATTCATAGGAAGCACAGTGGAGAATTGAACTCCCAGCCTCTGGCTCTGCTGCCAAATACCTAAACCATTGAGCTATCAAAACAGTAGTTTCTTCTAATGAAGTCAAATTAAAGCAAAGCAAAGCAAAGTGTTCTGCTGATATACCACCCCATACCACTTCTAGTAGTCTCTGGGTGGTTTACAGTTTTTAATTACAGCATGCAGGCTACACATTGCGCCCCCCCCCCGCAAGCTGGGTACTCATTTTACCAACCTCGGAAGGATGGAAAGCTGAGTCAACCATGAGCCTGCTACCTGGGATTGAACCCCAGGTTGTGAGCACAGTTTAACCTGCAGTACAGGCATTTAACCACTGCACCACCATTTCCATCACCAAATAAAAAAAGACTGAAGGAGTAAAAGGACACTACTTACATGTTTACCAATAGGCAGGATACTGCAAAATGGTACAATACCTGAGTTGAAACAGCATGAGCAGGAAAAAATGCTGTACGGCATGCCTTTAACATGGAGGTGCAACTAGACAGGTGTCAAATGTCAGAAAAGTCTGAACTTTGCCAGAATAAAAACCCTTCATTTTTGTACTATTGTTTCAAAGCTATTTTGTAAAGGATATTTAGAACGTTTTGAGGCATCTGACTGATACACTTTCTCAAAACTCTATGAACATCTATTTCTTTAATAAAAAAATTAAAATACTTGACTGAATTTCACATTGTCCTAAAAAAAATCTGAGGTACTCATTGTAGACTGCAGCTCACAAGAACTTCCATACATTTACTTGTCTTTGATCTTATTCACTTCTAGTCTCCATCATCTCTCATTCAGGAGTATCAAGGATTCATTCTGAATCTGTATGTGTCTGGAATGAATGATGCCATGTCAGCTCAGGTGAAACATGCTAAGGATGGAGTGAGGGTTACTGTGAGGAAGCACAGTAAGTGGAGAAAGCTGACGAGACACAAATCACAGTGGCTGTCTGGAGGGAAGTGGTCTGTAGGAAGCTCAGTTTGCTTAGTAAGTGAAGTCTATAATTCTAGGATGCAGAAATGTGCGACTTAAAGCCAGATGCTGAGGCAGCATCCTTCTTCCTGCGTCCAGCCTTAAATAGCTGCGAAGGAAAACAGTTTGATGAAAGTGGCTTGCTAGTCTGATTAAAGATATGTCTTTAAAACAATAACTTTCAATAATCTACAATTTTGTGCTATAATGAACTATAATTCATTAGTACTGTGTCAGGTATTGCTATTCTTTAAAAAAACCATTTTAGTTTCCTCGTTTAACTCAGTATAATCTGTTGATTTAGATTAATTCTAAGATGCATAGACAAGTTAATGAAAGGTATTGCCTTTTGCCACTATCAAGTCAACTTGAAATATTTTGCTCATAAATCTGTATTTTAGTGAGATTAACTTGATTAACTTGGTGCTATGTATCATTGCTGAGGCTAAGCCAAAGTTTGTGTGCCACTCTAAGAATCTAAAAAAAGTTCATTATCTTAGCAGGTTGTCCACCTCATGTACATTACTTAGTTAAAAGAAAGTGACAGCATCTTAACTGTCATGGGTATACAGGCATCCTATGGTGCTGTAATTAAAACTACATATCCAAGGATTTCATCTGAGTTTATTTATTTATTTATTTATTTATTTATTTATTTATTTATTTATTTATTTCGGTTTTTACCTCTCCTGGCTAGATGCACTACTCTGGGAGGCTTACAAATAGCAAAAAGTCAGACATTACATTAAGAAACATAAAATAAAATAAATCAAGATAACAATCAACATAAACTATAAAATAACAAGATAAAAAAGATTAGATAAAACGATGCCACAAAAATTCAGAAGCCAAGTCAATTAAATCTTGGTGGGTAGAGAAGGGAAATGTTCAGCTGTGGCTGATCTCAAAAGCCTTCCTAAACAATAAGGTCTTTAACTGCCTATGAAAGACTAGAAGTGAGGGAGCTAGATGAATCTCTTCATTCCATAACATTGGGATCACCACTGAGAAGGCTCTGTTTTGCGTAGTGATGCCCTAGTGGGGTGGGCAGATGATATTGTATTTGTGTGCTCCGACAGGTCTTGTGGGCCCAAACCATGGACTGTTTTGTATGTCATAGACAAAACTTCAAACCTGATCCAGGAAGCAACAGGTGGAGATGTTTGTGAGCAAGGGGATATGATCAAATTTGACAAGGCCTGTCACCAGTATGGCAGCAGCATTTTGAACCTGTTATAGTCTTCATTTCAAAGGCAGTCCCACATAGTAAATTCCATACCAGGATCCTATAAAATTCCATATTCCATTGCAGCACTATGTAAAAGCTATATACATTCTCCCTACTCAAGTGCTGAAAAATACTAACGGTGAGAATGAGTGTCAGATTATTCGATAGAAAAACATGGCTATATTCTAACAAAGCTAACACTGAATATTAATAAACCCTAAATTCGCTGCTTTAGGACACATCCAAAATAGGTACATTTTAGTAATCATGAATAGCTTATGTTTTTCAAAATAAAAGCAAAAACATATTAAAAATGGAGAGCAATATAAATTTCACAGCTGTCTTTGATCAGAAAGTTAAATGTGTCTGCAAATCAACTGGGATTCTTTTCATAGATTCCAGTGAAGACAATTTCTTTTATTCATTCCAAGGAAATATCGTATTGAGATAGCATTTTGGAAATGCCAGGTGATTAACTACACACAGTGCAAACTCATAATGGCTGAATTATGCACAACATCATATTTCACTGAGTTTCTCACAAGAGAGTAGTTTATTAAGGATGGAAAATTACTTTGCAGATTTCTTGTTCTTGTTGATTTAGTCTGTCTCAGCACAACAAGATACCTTGATGAGCAATAGTAAGTCTTGTGACATTTCTTATTTCCAGACAAGAGCAAGTCCAATGTTCAGTTTTGCCCTCAAGAGTTTTTGAACTAGTGACTTTTTCATTCTAGCAGCAATATGCACATATGCACAATTACAAAGCAAGCACAGGACTACCTGATTGTTAAGGAAGAAACAAATAACCCATCAAATGCTTCCAATTTTTGAACTAAACTGCCAACATACTTTGGGGCTATTTGTACAACTCATGCAGTAGCACTAGCCTAATAGTTCTGTGCCAAAAACTGACAATTTTGCACAAAAACCATTCTCACCTATTCTCTCTGTTTTGAGATAGCCAGGAAATTCCTTGTTGTCTTCCCTAGAAAAGCAACTCTTGTTGCAGTTTCTTGTCCTCATGCAAAAATAAGTGAAGAGTTACATGCTGATGCATGGTTTTTTCCCACTGGACAAAATAAGCGAAGAGTTACATGTCAATGGATGTTTTTTCCAAAAGCACATTACAAGAAAAGGGTGAAATCCGGTTCTGGTGGGAAGCATTCGGTAAGCTGTGGTTAGGCAAGAGTGTTTTATTTTCTAATTTCTTCTACTCTGATAGTCTTTACTCATTATCATGTTATGTCTCCACTACTGACAAGTGAAGCAATTTAACTGAACTTTAGCGTTTGTTGTTGGAGGATTTATAGTCTGCTCTGTTGATGGCTTTTAAGCTGCCTTGGAAGATTACAAGGAGGCTGCTATTTCCACCTTTGTTGCTCTCTCTCCTTCCTGGTCCCTCCTCCCTCTCTCTTGATAGACTGCATCCAGGAGCTCCCATTACAGCCATAACCTTCTGGTCTGAGCCTGGACAGCAGCTAGTTAACTATTTCCATGGGCAAAGATGAAGAGTTGTGGCTCTAGCTGGAGGGAGAGGAGATCTTTCACACACCTTCTCAGAGTGGAAAGTTAGGGAGTGGATAAAGTAACTATGGAGTAATTCTGGATCAAGTAAACTTGGCAGTCTCTCCTACCAGTGAGATGGAGATTCTGGACATAACTATCTCCTCCTGTGTAGAGATGGGCATGAAATGAAATTTTTTTTGTTTTATTGTTTGTTATTTGGTTTGTTACGTAATGAAACTAATAACGACCCTAAGGGCAAATTTACCACAAACCGAAATGAACTGAGAAAAATTGGTTCAGTTAGGTTCATTTTGTTGATTGGGGGGCAGAGATGTCTCCTACCTGGTGCTGGTCTGGAGGTCTGGTCTTCCTGGCTTCTGGGATGGCTACCAGGAAAAAATAAAGCCAACAGTCGCACTACAGCTGCAGCGAGGCCATGTGGTTGGCATAGTAAAAAAAATAGGAGCGCCAGCCAGGCCCCAAGGGTGGCCTGGTTGGCACAATAAAATAAAATAAAATAAAATAAAATAAAACCAGCACCGACCGGGCCCCAGGGGCTGTGCGGTCGGTGCTGAAAGGAAAAACAACAACATGCGGCCCGAACCCGGAAGTGTAGGGGGGAGGAAATAAAATAAATAAATAAGTGTGTGGGGGGGGAGGAAATAAAATAAATAAATAAAATTTAAAAAAAATTAGAAAGGGGGAGTGCCGACTTGGCCCCCAAGGGTGGTCTGGTTGTCACCCTAAAATAAAATAATTATTTTTAAAAAAACCAGTACCGACCGGGCCCCAGGAGCCACACAGTTGGCGCTGAAAGGAAAAAGCTGTAGTGTGGGGGCTGAACCTGGAAGTGGTGGTGGCAGCAGCAGCAGCAGCAGCAGGGTCGGTCCTGCAAATGGACATGGAGTGGAGCCACTGCAGAGCCACTTCACTGTCCTTTTTCCTCCGGAGTCCTGAGCATCCGAAGCAGGGACATGGAGAGTGGGAGGCAGCGGCGGGGGTGGCTGGGGTGGGTCAAGAGGGAGGAGGAGGAGGACGAGGTGGCCGTGGCAGGGGCAGCTGCGGAGGAGGAGGAAGGGAAGGGGAGCATCCCTTCTCCGGGAGGGGAGAATGGGGAGAGGCGCAGCCTTCGCCTTTCCCTCGGAGAAAGAAGATGGCAGTCCCCCTCCTCCTCTACCACCTCCCCCCTCCCAGTGGTCAGCAGCCAGCTCCCTGAGTCTGCCGGCACAGGCGACACACTGGAAAACTGGCAGGGACCTGACAGGCAACCTCCAACAGCACCGTGGGCCTGCTCTAAAATGCAGGGAAAAAATAAAAGACGCACCCATGGATGGCGCTTGAAAAAAAGGTGCTGGCCCCATGCCAGCACCTCAAAAAGCTGCTGCTGCAGGGGCCAGGAGCCGCCACCACCACCGAGGAGCCTCTGCCACCAGCACCAGTAAGAACCACCCAAACCTCTAACCGGTTTGGTTTCGTACAATATTTTTAAAAATTCCTATGCACCTGAACCCAAACCAAACCAAAGGTGGGCCCGAACCAGACTAACATGAACCATGGGTTTTCTGGTTCGTGCCCACCTGTACTCCTGTGTTATGTCAGATTCTGAGATGCACACCTCTATCAATTACACCAATTTCTAAGTTAAAACAGGAGACAAACAAAATGGATCATGGGAACTTCCACAGGCATCTATAAAAAATCACAGAGCCTCTATGCCCCCTTCTCCCTCCAAGGGTTTTACTAAAACCACCTCTATCAACAAAATGAATATGATATAACAAAGCAAAGGAGAAAAAACAAGCTAAGATAACAGACTTTATTAAATACTGGTCTCCCGTAGCTGGAATGGAGCTTGTGATTGTTCAGTTAAACAACCTTCCTATATATCTTGCAGGGAGTAGATTGAATGACAACCAACTTCTGGACTGCAGCTATATAAATAGCAGCTTGAATACTGACTTTGGTAATTTTAAAACAATGGGAGTCCGGGTTTGTCTGGACTCTCTGGACATGTTTGAACAACTAGCAGTGATCAACGAGTCTATAAGTATAAATCCTTCACAGCCAGAAGCTCAAAACACAGACACATTCAAATCTAAAATCCTCATACAAGCTGTCATTTCTGAAGAGGATGACAACTTCCCTGCTTCTGTTGGCTGTCTGACACCACTGGACAGGAGGGCTCATAACCTGACCTCAGATAAGGCTGACCCACTTTTATAAATTAGAGACATTCTTAAAGAAATTAAAAAGCTTCTGGTAGTTTCACTAAAATGCTTAAAAGAAGCAGAATGCCCCACATCAACAAATTCAGAGGTTCTTCCAGGACCAAGAGGGTGTCATAATGTCACAAATCAGGATGATTAAGTGGATCAAGTGGACTACTACATCCTGTACCCTAAAATCATAGACAGAATTGCAGGCCTTTCACTAGAGGAACTACTTTTGTGTGTAAACCCAAAAGCTGGAACTCATTCAAAACCCACTGCAGCACTGCAGGACAGGCTGCAATAGATCTCAGGGATCCCCAAACATCGTCAGAGGATGATGGTGGAACAAAGAATACCTTCAATTGCAGAAGGGAAGTCCCTGTTTCCTCCAAGAAGGCTACTATATCCAACTACCTGAAACCCAAGCATAAGACTATTTATGAAAGGGGTTTGGTAAGCCCATGGATGGGAAGGAAAGAAACATGAACTTCCATCCCTTGTTCAGTCTGCTAGATAAGACTGAACCCTGTATTAAGGCTAAGATCTTTAATAAACCATCACAGAATGAAATGCTACCAGAAGATCTGAAGGGAATGAAGGCCCTTAATCAGAGGAAGGAGCCCAGAAAGCTGTCCCTACCCAGTCTTTAAATATATTACCCTCAGAAAACTTGATTTGCGTTTTTTAGCAAATCAAGTTTTGGAATGTGAGGCATGTAGGTGGGAGCCCCTGATATTTTCGTAAATCAGGTAAGATTAGAGACAATGAATCAGACTGTCCCTACCCAGTCTTTAAATATATTACCCTCAGAAGGCGTACATCCTACCATCTCGGAGTCTCATTCACAACATCAGTGTCTTCAGACTCCTCAGAATAAAATTAACACATCAAACCCCAGTGCCAGGTCTCTAGATTCTGGTTCCAATATGGATAATCCAATTCTGGTTCTTATTAGGAAAAGACCAATGTGTAATCTGTATACTGTAAATTAAACTGTAAACTGCCCAGAGACTACTTGAAGTGGTATGGGACTGTATATAAGCAGAACACTTTGCTTCACTTTATTCATGGAGGGTCCAGAAAGAGAAAATCATTTCAGAATAAGGAAAAGAATTTGAGGTTTACTCCTCCTCAGAACCAGTTGGATACCCCTAGCATTGAACCACAGAGGTTCTATAACCCCAGTTCCAAGAGACAATTCATACATGGTACATCAGGATGGCAAAAGATGGACTGATGCAGAGAGCATAGTTTTCCCCAGAATTTTTATGGTTCTGCTATTAGAGGAAGTGGCAAGGAATCAGGGAAATCTCTTTAATTAGTGAGCGTGTTAACTACTTGGCTGATCAGCGATGGAAGTTGACTTGACTCCCTATCTGTACCTATGGAACTGATGAATTCCACTCAGTCTGTCTCTACTCTTGTTCCACTAGACTCCAAATCATTATCTTACTGTGACCCTGCCATTCCTTGTGATATAAACCATAGTAGTTCTTTGTTACAGCAGATCCCATACAAATGTCTGATGGCTCTACATTCCACTAGATCTGTTTCTGAGACGAATCCTCCACCTGATCTAAATAGCAGATTTCATTCCTCCAGTGGCATGAACACTGGAGTTGTACAAGGTCTCCCCTTCTTAGGAAGTTTTGTAAGCAAAGTTACTATCCTGGAACATTGCTGGATGGTCATCTAAAGTTGGAGATATTACTTTCAAAGATTATGTTGGGCAATAAGATATTATATTGTTTCAAGAGACATGGTCCCAGAAGGATCTAACTTTGGATGGTTATGTTTGTCATACACTAGAAGCAGTTCCCAGTGTTAAGTGGAGGTTGATGCAAAGGTGGTTTGTGCATTCTTGTTTCAACCAAATTACAGGTTTCCACACTTAATCTGGATCCTCTCTTTAAAATAACCATTGTTATGGTCCTGAAATTTAAAACACTTGCTTTACTTTTGATTACATTCCTCCTCAGAAATCTCACACTCAGTCCTCTGGGCTGTGGGCCAGATTGGAGGATTATACAGAGAAATTGATACTACATTATCCTAATGCTTTTATTGCAATTGTGGGAGATTGCAATGCCAGAATAGAAGAAAATGACAAGATCTTGTTCAAACATTTCAATTTGATTCCACCGGATCACACTTTTCAGCATTTTCTCTAATGCAGACCTTCTAAAGACTATAATTGTAATTTTGCTGGTTTGTGTCTTCTGTGCATAAGCACTAATCTGGATCTGGTTATTCTCAATGGGAGTATCAAAGGGAATAGGCCAGGTGAATACACACTTGCATCAACCTCTGGAGCCTCAACCATAGACTATGTCATAACTTCCCATAATTTGGTGGATTTGATATCTGACTTCAAAGTGGATTGCCAACCAGAGAGTGATCATTTTCCCCTGGCCATAGAGTTCAGGCTAAGACACTTATATGTCTTTGCTGACAGACTCACAGTGCTACAGCACACTGTTGAAATGAGAGCAGCCCGCTCAAAATGGACTCCCAAATTAAGCAACTCTACAAGGTAACTTTTATATTCTGAGCCCTATGTGCAGCCAATCATCTTAATTGCTTCCAGGTTGAAAGAAAGAGCTACATCATTTCCGATTGTGTTAAATAACAATCACAACTTCATTAACTACTAATTTTAAATTACTTATCAAAACAATAACTTCAGGAGGGCCTGAGCCGTAGCATCATCAAATGGTAACAATAAATTGATTAGGTCCTTTTAAAATTTCCTGCAAAGTTGAACTGCCGCACATAATCTTTTGGCATCAATACTTAAAGGTTGGCAGCCCTCCTAGGAGTTTGGGTTATTATTATTATTTGCTCCCTAACTAAATCCTATTGGGTTATTAATGGAAGGCTGCCGAAGACGCCCAGATGTAATTAGATTTGGGACATAAATGGTTAACTTTTTATGCGCTCCCGAGTTGTGACCAGGGTTATTACCTACAACACCCACTGCAATATGTGAATGGTGGGATGGGCGAAAAAACACCACCGCTCAAGGCCAATCAGAGTAATGGTCAAAAATTCCCATCCAGCCCCGAAGCGACCAGCAAAGCATCACCAGCACATAAAAAACAATGGCGGGAGGGCGGGGAAACTGCCATTGCTTGGGAGGCAGGCTGTGGGGACTTCCAAAATAAATAAGGGCGCTCCCCTAGTAGAGATGGGCAAAGAGCGGAGCCAATTTTTCATTTCCTCAACCGGCCATTTGTCAAAGACGCCCCTGCTCGGCACGAGGCCGGGCGGAGCGGCCATTACTTCTACTGACTCCCTTGCTACATCATTTGATGTGTATGACAATCTGATTCATTGTCTCTAATCTTACCTGACTTACGAAAATATCAGGGGCTCCCACCTACATGCCTCACATTCCAAAACTTGATTTGCTAAAAAACGCAAAGCTACAAAACATAATCTTGTGGTAAAATACTAGTCTTATAGAGAGCAGAATCTATCTAAGATTTCATCTGATTGGTTCTTATTAAAGAAGAACTAGAAAGCCCAGATCTAGAGCAAAAAAAGTTCATGCTCAGAGAGAGACGTTTTTCCTTTAAGGACTGCATCCAATTTAAAGGACATTGACTTTCGGAAGTTAATAGTGGAGGCCTAATATTTTAACACCCTAAGCATGATTTTTGTATACCTGCCATTGCTTGGGAAGCAGACTTCCAAAATATATATTTGGCAGTAGAGATGGGCACGAACGAACAATTTTTCATTTCCATTACCATTTGTCGCTTTCTGTAAATGAAAATAAACAGTAAATGTGATGAAAATGAAATGAAACGAAAGAACCTTGTGTCCGTTCGCTTCGCTCAATCATCCGCAATGAAATGAGCTGTTTTAAATGTTAAAAAATGCCCTGGACATCCATAAAAACGCAGCAATAATTATTTATACTGTCTGATAATACCTACCGGGGGGTCCTTAAAAGGTGCATTTATGTCTTTTCTTAGATCGCTGTATTTTTTTCCTTTAAGGGGAGTTAGGGGACATTGACACAAAATGGCTCCCAGATGCCTAATATTGGTTTCTTGGATATTAAAACGCCCTGGACATCCATAAAAATGCAGCGATAATGCGATAATTATTTGAAATTATTACCTACTAGGGGGTTGGGGCCCTTAAAATGTTTGTTTTTGTCTTCTCCCATCATGATGTATTTTTCTTTTCCCTTTAAGGATGACAAAATGGATGTCACCACATTCCAGCCACAACATGGAGGCAAGCCATGTGATGGGATCATGTAAATTCTTGGACAACTTCAACCAATAGCATGCCCAGGTGACAGACTGGGCAGGTCTGGCAGCCACAGAGGGCATAAAAAGCTCTGGCAGCCCCCGTCCTCCTTGAAGTCTCCAGTGGGAGTTAGGGAAATGCTTTAAAAATCACGCAAAAGCGGGTAGAAACAACAAACGAATAAACAAAAAATGGAAACAAAATTTTTTCAAAATTTCACGACAAACGACAAATGAAACAAAATGGACCTCTCAACGACAAACGACAAATGAAACACCATTCTTTTATTCGTGCCCATCTCTATTCGGCAGACACTGATATCCCCTTACCACCCCAGGAAGAGATGATCTGTCTAGGGGAATGGCCCCCTGTCACTCCCATGGGAATTGTATCATTAATCCACCAACTAAAGGCAGGTAAAGCTCCTGGAGTAGATTATATCCTATTGGACTTTTTACTACCCAACTCTGATTGGTGGGCCCTAGACTTGGCATCTTTATTTACTTGAATAAACTATACAACAACTATTCCTGAGGACTGGGGTTTGGCCATTATTATTCCTATATTCCAAAGGGGAAGCAGATGGGACCTTGCTAACTTCTGTCTGATACGTTTGCTGAGTATAATCAGTAAATTATATACAAGATACTTGTTACATAAATTATCAGACTGGCTACAAAAGGAAAACATCCTTGCAGAGGAGCAGGCAGGCTTTCATCCTGGAAGGTCAACCATCAAGCAGAGTCTTATTCTCGAACATTTAGCCCATAAATATACTACACCAAAGGGCGGAGCTCTATTCTCTACCTTTATTGATTTTAAGTAGAGATGGGCACGACCAGGAAAAATTACGTTTCGAGTTGTCGTGTGTCGGAGCCGGCCCGTTTCTGCTCGTTTCCGTTTGTCACGAAATTTTCCAAAAATTTGTCGTTTCGTTTGTCATTTTTGTCTGTCGTTAGTCCTGGTTTGGGGGGGGGAGCGGGCTCCTGGAGGCACCTCTCTGGGGTGGGTGCCTCCTCTGGCCCGCCATGAAGGGAAAGCGGGCTCCTGGAGGCACCTCTCTGGGGTGGGTGCCTCCTCTGGCCCGCCATGAAGGGAAAGTGGGCTCCTGGAGGCACCTCTCTGGGGTGGGTGCCTCCTCTGGCCCGCTACAAAATGGCATGCATAGCCAATTGGATATGCATACCAAGTTGCAGTAGCAGGCAGAGGCACCTCTCTTTCGGGGGCCTCTGTTACTCACTGGCTGCCAGCATACAGTGCACTTGGGCTGGGGAACAAAGTTAGAGAGGACCCCTAAGGGCGCCCTGTGACTCACTAAGAAGGGAAGTGTACTTGCTGTAGTGCAATGCAAGTACACATCTGGCTTACTGGTTGGGGTTAGCACAAGGGCTAGGCTTAGGGTTACGGGTAAGGTTAGGGTGAGTTAGTGGGGTGCACCTCTGGGTGCCTCTCTGACCCACTAAGAAGGACAGCGTACTGGCGTATGGGTTCGGGTTAGGGTTCGGGTTCAGGTTCAGGCTAGGATTAGTGGGCTTTTTATGCCCGACTGGCACATCCCAGAAGTCTCGGTCAAAACCTGGCCAAGTGGCCATGCAATTGGTGGAATGGCTCCAAAAATGTGCATGGTCCACTCCCATGGCCAGCCCATCATTGTGCAGGTGTAAAAAAATAAAAATTAAAATAAAATAAAATAAAATCAATGGAGACGTTTTGTTGCTACTGAAAAAATTCAGGCAGTTTTAAAATAGCTATTTTCGCATGTTTCTGTGGTGCTTTGGTGTGTTTTTGGACCACGATTTCAAAATAAATATTGCGGTCGCCCCATTTTGGATCCCCCGCCCGCACCGCATGGCATGGCGAGTTGGCGAGACGACGAGGATGCCCCCCACCAGAGCAGCCCAGGACAGGAGAGGGGGGGAGACCGGGGACCCCCCCCAGAAACCACCCCTCTGGTAGGTGCCCTCACTCAGGCAGGCATATTTTCGCCTGCTTTTTTGGCCGGGAATCGGGGTTTTTTAAAACTTTTTTTCTGTGCCACGCCGCTTGGCGAGTTGGCGAGACGACGAGGATGCGCACTTTGCGCAGTCCAGGAGAGGAGGGGGGAGGCCGGGGACCCCCCCCAGAAACCACCCCTCTGGTAGGTGCCCTCAGGCAGGCATATTTTCGCCTGCTTTTTTGGCCGGGAATTGGGTTTTTTTATTTTTAAAACTTTTTTCCTGTGCCGCTTGGCATCGCGTGATCGCTGCGATGCCACCAGGAACGACAATGACAAATCAGACCCAATTTTTCTTTAGTCAGTTTGAGTTTGAGTTCTGGCGGAGTAGTTGTCGTTACCGTTTCCATTACGTAACGGAAACGAGGAATGGAAACGGAAACGAGGATTTCGCTAAGTCGTGCCCATGTCTAATTTTAAGTCGGCTTTTCACCTTATGCGATATTTGAAGCCACTTCTATTGATAGACATCTCCTTTTGTTGATGTGTCTACATGAAAAAGCTCATCTGCAGGTCCTCTCTAATAAAGCCAGTCAATCCTCGTTCTCAGGAATTGAGCCAGATAGCTGATTGGCAGCCAGTGCAGCTTCTTTTAGTAGTGATGTAATGTGATCTCTGTAACCCGCCCCAGTCAGCAAACTGGCTGCTACATTTTGAACCTGTTGAAGTTTCCTGAGACTTTTCATCGGAAGTCCCACATAAAGTGAGTTACAGTAGTCCAGTCGGGAGTCACTAGGGCATGAGTCACTGGCCAGAGCAGGTTTCTCAAGGAACAGGCATAAGTATGCAGATGTGCTTCTGGCCACAGCTGTTAGCTGGGCATCTAGGCTCAAGGATGAGTCCAGGATCACCCCCCAAGCTGTGTACCTCTTTTTTCAATTGGAGGGTGATCCCATCCAGTATCGGTTGCATTCCTATCACTTGTTCTTCCTTTCGACCGACCAGCAGTGCCTTTGTCTTGTCTGGGTTTAATTTAAATTTTTTCATCCTCATCCAGTTCATTATTGAAGCTAAACACTCATGTAAAATCAAAATAGCATCTCCCTTAGAATCTGGAGATGATGAGAGGTATAGTTAGGTGTCATTGGCATACTGGTGGCACTAACCCTAACTCTAACCCTAACCTGAAAACTCCTGATTATCTCCCCAGTGGTTTCATATAGATGATAAATAACATTGGAGAACCATTAATCCACATTGGAGCTCTGGCACCATCACTTTACCCACAGAGATTTAAAGGTGACCTTTCAGCTATAGAACCACAATCTTATTCGAGGTTTCAGTTTGAGGAAGGAGGTTTCTTTCACAAACTAAGGTGACTGTCTAATACCACTAATCAATTATCTCTTTTGTCTAGGTTTGAGGCAAGCCCTTCCTCTTCCTGTCTGTTGGTTTCTGTTTGCTTTGTCTTGCCTTCTCTCTTCTGACTACCTATTACCAGAAGGCATCTAAATAATCTGCTTCCTGTCCTTTGGACCATGTGGTTGCATGGATATCTCCCTCACTCAGATGGTTAAGAAATTTCTTTGCTTCTTTTTATCCCTTTGTTCTTCAGATTGTAATAGAAGACCAACTGTAAGTAGAGATTTTTTTTCTTTTCTGCTTAAGGTATTTGTAGAGATATTTGTGGTTTTTATATGAAAGCCAAGGTGGAAGCTGAGGCTTTGAGCTCTTCTCATCCACATTTTCCCAATGCCACAGGCTTTTTTTTACATTATATTTTGCACACTAAAAAGATTTAACCAAAAAAGGGGGGCTTCCTATATATACCGAAGAGAGAAGCCTGGCAAAGGACAGGTGTGTATCTGGAACTCCTTCAATAACTTACATTTTTGGGGTAAAGCTACCAGGAAAGTAGCTGGGGAAAATCTTGCTGAATTATGATAGTTGTAGTGAAAAATATATAAATTTTGTTTCTACTCCATGAAATTTTAATTGTACAAAAAAGGCCACCTTTATGAATAAGTTTAATATCATGTGTCAAGATACACAAACAAGAGCAAATAATGGATGTGGAAATAACTATTGAGAAAGATGAGAAAGGCAAGTGATAAAAGCGGACAGATTAGCAGCAAATGATTCTTAACTCAGTAGCATACATGAATAGACTCCTTATCCCCCATCCCCCCCAAAAGTATATCCTGCATGTGAGTTATGTTCATTATTCCTAGAAAATTCACTTCCACTGCTCATGGAAGACACTCCACTGCTTCAATTAATGTGCCGTGATAAATATAAATTTTACATCCTTCATACCAATTGAGTTACAAAATAATTAATCTGATTTCAATGTTAAATTAAGTATGGCAAGGAGGTTTTAGATTAAAGACAGGCAGCAAAGGTGGCGGTGCAGGGAGTGAGAAGCACACTCCAGGTTTGGAAGGCCTGGAGCACATTTTTTTTTTTTAGCACAGCACCTTGGAACAAACAACTTTAACTAAAGAGTTAGTTAGCCTCTCTCTTTGATGGCTGCATTACCAAGTCAGAGTCTTTAGGGTCTCATGAGGTTCAATGACAGAGAATACTGTAGTAGCTAGATGTAGGACACATAGAATCCAGACTTTTTGATCAAGTTGTAATAAACAGTTTTAATTAACTGGGCATCCCAGGGGGATTAAAGAGAAGGGAAGAGCACTGTTTTATTTAATATTTAAACTGCTGTCTCCATCAAGCATCGGCAGTCAAAGTTTACCAACAGGATCCTTGGAGAGTTCACTTCCGTGGAAGTTGAGGGACAGTACAATTGATAACTTGTTCTTGTTTGGTTTCCTGTAGAAAGCTGCAGACGCCATCTGTGTTTGAGAGGAGTAATTAAACAGTAGTGTATTTTCTCTCCCGCCCCTATCCTGCAGAATGCAGCTGTCAAATTGCAAGGGAGAGGAAAGGAAACAGAGCAAAAGAAGAAGATAACTGTAGCCATAAGGATAATCCAAAGTTATCCTCCCTCCTTAAAAAAAGATCTTTATCAGTATTCCATTCTGTTAGGCAATGACAAATTACTGCTCGTGTTTCCAAATATGATGCATTTTTAGTGAGCAGAATGGGCAAAAGTTTACATCTTGTCTTCTATGTGAAGTACAATCCCTGTTCAATAGAAGAGAATTGCTACATTCCAGCGTGGGTGCTCTGAAAGGTCTTCCCAACTAGATTCAGGACAGAACTCTGGGGACTTGTAAAGCCTTTTCCAAACAAAAGCAGTGGTGTTTCAAAAATGCCATGTTCCCTACGGCATGCATAAAAATGGTTGCCCCTCCAAAACATTATTCCATTACCTGTTATATCCAATGGGTACAGTACTCCTGCTTTTGCAGCTTTACAGCTTTAAGCTAGCATCTCAGGTCCTTGCAGTCCCACAGACACTGACCATCAGTTTCACAACACTGACTTATTTTCTTCCACCCTGTGTGTTTGTTTCACTGACCAAAAAATTCAGGCTTCCAGACTGGGAGTTAGAACAAACATTCCTGTTAATGGTAAAGAACAGATCTCCCTAAACCTGGGGTTCCAAACCTTGGGTAACCCAGGTGTTCTTGGGCTGCTATTTCCAGCAGCTTTCACCACTAGCTGCACTGCTGACCAGTGTTTCTAGGAGTAGCAGTCCAAGATCATTTGGGTTACACCTGGCTGGGAAACACTGCCCTAAACAAACTCAGTGAAGTGGATGAGATCAAACACTTTAGCTCGGAAAACAATTTTGCTCCTGCAGCAGGGAACAAATTAAAATCTAAGGCAAAATGAGGTTGAAAAGTTGCTTTATTTTGAATGACCAATTGTAACAAAACAGATGTAAAGCAGAAGGTCCTGTAGCTGTGCCCAGCTGGCAGCTTGAACCAGATCCCTCAGTGGGAAAAATGACAATGAGGTTGTTGTCTTGAGACAGATTACCCAAGAATGGTGTCTGAACAGAATCTTACTACACGTTGACCTGCTTGGGCCTTTCTACATAAATGAATTTCCCCAGGGGTCGATGGCAAGTGTAAACCTTCCTTGGACATCTCACATATCTCAAAGACTGTTTTAGGATAACCTTGATTTGGAAGTCACTTGACCGCACATGACAATACCTTCTTAGCTCATTCATGCACTGATCATACCAATGGTTTTGTGTATGGCCAATGTTAATGCAATCTTCAGAACTCTTTGCTGTTAAAGCAGAACAGAATTATTTCTTCTCATTCTCCTCTTGATAGTTGTTGGAAGTCATCACAACTCCTTGACTATGGATGCATTAGCTCTAAGGATAAAGACATGTTCATGTTTGGAAATAGGGTTCTTCATTGTTTTTTATCTCAAGGGAAAAATCACAGTTACGCTGCCAAACATAAGTGTGTATTAAATACCAGATACTTATCACACTGAATGTGTTAATTGTCTTGTTGCCAGAAAAATTATGTTATTCATCAACAGTTTTCTTATTGGCTGACATTAACAATATAATCATTGCTGGCAGTGTTTTCGAAATCTATTTTCACTCTGGCCTCCAGTCACCATTCTATCCTAAAAGAAATGCATACTGCATGCACATTGGAGCCTCTGATATTATTCCATTTTTTGAATGTGGTATACTATACTTTTCCATACATGATTCAAAATGCCAAGAAATGGCCTCATATTGCTGCAGAATATCATGCCCATGTTGCCAGCAGGATGCCAAACTTTACATAATGAACACCACCCTGAATGTTGACAACAGTATTGGCAGTAGAAATGGCCATGAAATGAACTTTTGGTTCATTTTGTTATTCATTATTCATTTTGTTATGTAACAAAATGAATAATAAACTGTCCCCTCTAAGAGATACTAAATGAAACAAAATGTAAATTTCCATTTCATTTCATTTTGTTTCATTTGCTGGCAGTGTCTCCTACTTGGTGCTGCTCCTGGAGTCCTCCATCCTGGCTGCAGGGAGCCTCCAGGAGCCTCCAGGGGGAAAGCTGACCGGCCGGGCTACAGCTGATAGGCAGCCATGTGGTTGGCAGTAAAATAAAATAAAAATAAAAATAAAAATAAAATAAAATAAGATCCAGCATGTGGGTCACAATACCAGTCCGTGAACACTGGCCCCGGCCCGTGGGTCGCTGAACCAGCCCACAGGCCATGGAACCGGCCTGCAGGCTGGTCAAAAAACAAAAAACAAACAAAAAAACCCTGATCTGGTGCATGGGCCCGGTACCAGCCCATGAGCACCAGACCCGGTCCGTGGATCGGCACTTGAAGAAAAAACACCTAAGGTGCTGACCCCAAGCCAGCACCTCAAAAAGCTCCTGCCACAGAGGCCAGGATTGCCTGCCCCCACCCCCACCACCCAGCAAGTCAGACCTGAACTTGTTCGGATCATGTTGGGTTCATACAAATTTTAAAACAAATTCGTACAAACCCAAACCCAAACTTAACCAAGGGTGGGCCCAAAACAGACGAACCTGAACCATGGGTATTCTGTTTCGTGCCCACCTCTAGCTGCGATTATTATTTATTTTTTAGATTTCTATACTGTGCCATCTGTTAGGGTATAACAGTAAAGTAACTAACAATTGTATGTAAGTTGCTTAAGAGTTTGTAGCTGTAGTAAGCCAGTCAGGGAGCAGCTGACTGTAATGTGTAATTAACTGTGTATACAGTGGTTAGCAAGTGAGGGTAACACTGATCACTTCATCCCAACCTCCTGATGATGATCCATGCTGCTACAGGTCTCTGCTGAAGGACTCTGTGACTGAAGATGGAATGCTGAAGAAAGCTGTTTATGTTCTGTTGTTATTTTACCAAGTTATTCTTTTGTAAATAAAACTCTGCTAAAATACCACAACACCATCTAGCAACAATGGCCACTCTGGGCGGTTTACAGAATTAACATATACAGAATTCTATCTATCTATCTATCTATCTATCTATCTATCTATCTATCTATCTATCTATCTATGGTAAAATTTTCAAAATAAATAAATAAATAAATATGATAAAAGAACAAGAAGATGGAAAGATAATGCCCAGAGACATTATATATCAAAGCATTCCTAGAAGTTGTCTCACCAGAATTTTTCCATTCAAGGTGGGCAATAAAAGAAAACATAGTAAAAGTATTATTCTTTTTTTCTTAAAAGAAGACTGGTATTAGCCATATTTTTAATGCTGGACATTTTCCTAATTATGTCTGGTGCTGATGTTTTTAATGGGACATAAGAGCAACTAACATTAGTCTTTCTCCAATCCATCATTTTAAAAGTGAAACATATCTAGCTTGTTCTTTGCTGCCATGAACACTGGGAGGAAGAAGGTGAATCCAATTAAGGGCAAGAAGTTTTATGAACAAACTTGTGATACTGTTTCTCAACTGACTTAAAATACATTTCTAGGGGAATTACTCAGGATCCTGTCAATACTGAACAACTGAAACACCATAACATTAGTCATAATTATTCAGCTCATAATTCAAACTCAATCATATGTCTACTAAACAGGTTTTCTTGTTAAACCAGCAGGTGCTCAACTGGTCATAAATAAGGTAATGCCTACCTTTTCCACACTTCTGACATTTCTATATTTCGTTCTTCATTCTTCGGCTGTGCTGTAGCTTGCAGGTCTTTTTCCTTGAATGGCTAGTACTTCTTTTATTTCAATGTAACTCCCTTTTAAATATGTCTAACTTTTATAGGTTACAATATTTTGTGCACAATTTAAAATTATCATTAGTATCTAACCTGAATTTTAGGAGTTGGATGAGATTATATTTTTCAATTTCTGTCAAGCAATACATCTGGAAAGATAAGTCACACAGTTTTCTTTCCTCCAGGTAGCAGGCTCTAGAGCCTTCATAATTCATTTCCTCACAAAGCAATGACTTGTCTTGCTCTTTTGAGCAACATTTTTTAAAGAATTGCTTCCATTTGTTATTTAAAATTGTTTAAATAATAGCCAGCACTCAGCTGTTAACTTTGTAGCATAATTAGTATTTAGCCTTTACTTAACTTGGATGGTTATGCTCTTGTGTCATGCAGAGAGCAGTTTTCCTTCTTCTTAAAACTACGTTCTTATTTAATGAAAAAAAGTTTGAAACTCTAAAGTAAGTGGCTCCTAGTACAGTCATTCTTCTTCTTCTTCTTCTTCTTCTTCTTCTTCTTCTTCTTCTTCTTCTTCTTCTTCTTCTTCTTCTTCTTCTTCTGCTGCTGCTGCTGCTGCTGCTGCTGCTGCTGCTGCTGCTGCTGCTTTTTCCCATGTGGTGGCAGGGTCTGCTGTTCTGGAGATGGCATTTTTCTCAGTTGCCAGCTTGGTCTTAGAATCATAGAATCACAGATTCATAGAGTTGGAAGAGACCTCAAGGGCCATCCAGTCCAACCCCCATCACTGTGATGAACAGCAGTGGTGAAAGCACTGAACCCTGATGGACACTGACAGTAATATGAAAGTCTTTTGAGGTTCTAACTATAGTATGGATGTGACTACATACTATATCATCATCATCATCATCATCATCATCATCATCATCATCATCATCATCTTAGAACTGCAGAACTAGACAGGACTCTATGGATCATAATCCCAGCCCTTGTCAAGGTAGCAAAGTGGGAAACTGAACTCCCAACCCCATGCTCCACATCCAGATACCTAAGCTATTGAGATGAGTCAGGGGTGTCCCTACTTCAGACCTCCAGATGCTTTGGACCACAACTCCCACAATTCCAAGCCTGTATTGCCAAAGACAAAGGACTGTGGGAGTTGTGGTCCAAAACATCTGGAAGGCCAAAGATTAGACACCACTGAGCTAAGTTCATTATTTATTCATCTGTTTAAAATACAATGTCTTTCTCTTCATCTGAACTTTTCAAAATCTGCCTTTTCGGTATGCATGAACAGGTATTCTGTTTACAGAATGCAGAGCTAAAAAGAATGTAAACAATTCAGATGTGAAATACAGGTAGATTATATTATTAAACAGCTAGAGCCCCGATCCAGTTGGCTTCCATCACTGCTAGAGGCAATTGCAGAAGCAGTGTTGGCTATTTACTCAGCTATCCATTGTGCGGCTGTTTATCTCCTAGCTACACAACTAAATAGAACATGTGATGCTCAATCTAGAAAATGGAAATGTAATATGACCACAGTTTTCTCAATAGAATTCTGAGCAGAGGTAGATAGAGACAGTGATATTTGGATCTAAATGTGCAATGTGTCCAAAATGGCATTTTGAAAGTACATGGAGAATTACATGGCTACCAGTGCTCATTTTTATTTTGGCATGAGATTAAAAACACATTTAGATCTCTCAGAAGAGCCATTTTCTGACTGTGTTTCCAAAGAGAAAAACAGACATCTAAAAATGTCCAAAGCATGCAAGTAAGGTATTTATGATATGTAGAGCTTAATAATAATTAGACTGAGTAATATTTCCATGATAGTTATATTGCCTGTTATACCAGTGATGTGGGGATAATGGAACATTTTGTTGCACCAGCACCATAAGCAAAATGGCTTGGAAGTTTAGGCTGTGGTATACAGTAGATGTGATTTGGACAATGTTTTATAACCAAAAACCTGAATGATCATTTCCACCCCAAGGAAACAAACAAACAAACACTACATATACTCACAAACATGGCTTTGTACTCTCCTTAAAAACAATGTGCCGGAGAATGGGGATGCTTCTTTTGCTAATATTTTCAACCTTTCCTTTGTAAGAGGTGAAACAAAGTACAGCCTAATAAACTGTCCATATTTGTATAAGAAATATGGCAAGAGTTAGCTGATGAAGTTTTGTTTTTCCTTTTGCATTCCTTTCTCAGGTCTAGTTTTCAGTCTACATATCCTTCAAAACAAACCATAATTGGTTTCAGAGCTCTGGGCAGCTGCTCTTTAATACTGGGCCAGTACTTGTTGTCACCCAGGATTCTCAGCTGCCACTCATGCTCCTCTCAAAGCCATCTGCAGTTTCCCTTGCTGCATTACCTGCATGTACTCTTGTAAAAGAGAATTATGTCTAATGAATATGGTAACAGCAGGCTCTCTTCACATTTGTGGTTTGTAAGTATTTTTCTGGTACAGCTGCTCTTAATATACCTCATAAGCCCAGTGTGAAGCAATATCAAATGGTTGTTGTTATTGCCATTATAGTTATTAACAGTTCGCTTTTGCATTCCTTTTCCCCCGCTTCAGACTCTAATGAAAAGTAGAGCTGAATGTACAAAACAAACCTTGAAGCACTGGGGTTTACAACATGCCTAATTGCCTTGTGAGATACCAATTGCCAATAAGAGAAGAAAACATATAAAGTACACAGACTATTGCTTCTGTATACCTCTTCCAAAATTTAATTCTTGTCTGAGCCATGCAAAGCAACTGGCAGTAGTCTCCCTTAGTAACTATTTCATTTTATGAGCATGTGGTCTCTTCAGCCTTCGTTCTTAGAATATACATTTTTGGTCTCCTCCTATCTTAGTTGCCTTTGAGGACACTGATCCATTGGAGAACAAAACATGTATAATGGCCCCTCAATGTCAGAGGAAGGTGCTAGACTTTGTGCCCCCCCCAGCCCAGAATAATGAAGCAGAGCAGATAGGTTGGGTTAAAACTGGGCCGTGACTTTATTTCAGCACATTTAACTTTTAACCCCTGAATGAAACACTTCCCTGCTTACAAGGGGGGCTGAGCATAGCGGAAGCAGGTATGGGCCTGGAGCCTTGTCTGACCTCCAGCACAGGCCTGATTTCCGTGAGTTCCTATTTTAGGAAAGTGTTGCCCACTCGTTCAGCACTCTTTCAAACTCTGTAGGTTTGATTACTCCTGGACAGCCCTCCAATCCATAATATTTAACCATGTTCGACCTGTATCTTTTTATTCCGACTGTCCTCTGCTTGTTTTCTAAATTCTGCTATGAGGGCTGCTGTGCACCACGTTGATGCCTTACCATGGAGCACATCTGAATTCTACTACCTCTTGCACTCCCTGCTGTTGTGACTGGATGGCAAGTTTTGTCCCTTATTCTGGAATTCTGACTTTGGGTGAAGTTCCATTGCAACAGGACATATCAGTCATAATTCACAGCAGCCATCATCGAGAGCTGCACAGAGACAGGAAGAATGATGTGGTCCTATTACATCTGAAGTGGCCTCTCCCACTCAAAACACTGGGCATGTAGGACACGTAGATCATGGTTTAATGAAAGCTTTTTTCTTTTCTACAAGACACCCAAAATTGCCTTTACCTAGATTGGGACCAAAACTAATGTCTGCAACTGAATATATGAATCCATTTCATTTGATTTCCACCCAACTTTTCTTGCTGTAGAGACTCAAGGTAGCTTATAAAAGATTTTGATGTAACTGGTCATTTGGAGGGCTTTTGCCTATTTTAGATGCAAGCAGAGAATTTTTTTTCATCTTCCCAGTAGGACTGCAGACTAATATGGCAATCAGATAAAAGAAAGTTTCCTAGGATGCAACTGGAGTGCAGTTCAACTTTCCATATCCTACACAGCCAACGTCTCTAATGAACCAGATGTTGCTGCTCCCTCAACAACGTTGAGAGTGGCTGCCGTTTTCGTTAATTTGCCCCCATGGAACATAGGAAGAGCTATTTTGAAATCTTGTGCAGAATAATAGAAAAGGCCTCATCCAAGCCACCATGCAACCATTCATTAATCTCTGAGTTCTCTGTCAAATTGTGGGACATATGTACCTTTGATGGCCTAATATGACAGCTGCAGTGCTCTAACACTTTTCAGCATACCCTACAGTCACATTATAGACTGTGGATAACCTCCAGGATGATCATTCTGCAGCAGCTCTTTCCTGCCATTTCCATAACAGCTTGACCCCCATGATCAATGATGTGGCCGCTTGAGAGCAGACAGGCTCTGAGCCAGCTAAATAATAACACTACAGTAATAACATAGAAAAGGAAGGTTGTTTCCATCGTTCATGCCATACTGTGACATATTCTGTCATAAAAAACGATGGGGCTATAGACCAAATTGTGTTTTTGGAAAAGATTCAGTGGAGGAATATCACTCATGGGTCTTGGGATGAGACAGCTGACGTTTCCTATAAATGGTGTGTCAAGGGCTATTTGTGGTGCAATATGGTGCTTGACATTTGGTAAGTATTTCCTGTATTAAGCAAACCTGATGGAAAGTCAATATTTATTGGCTTAATTCAGTATGTTGCATTTCTTGATTAAAGTTCCTTCCATTTCTCATGCTTGTGGTGTGACATTTGACCACCAAATCATATGCAGATGAAAAAAATATCCCTTCTTTTTTGTGAAAGGTCTTCAGGAAAAATGGAAAAGAAAGATAAAACTTGAATTGAGTAGATATTCCTACTCATTATTCACTGGATCCCTATCTTCTGTGCCAGACATATTGACTGAGACATTTCTGATGGCTTAGTTTAGGCCCCAAAGAGTTATCATGATCAAAACATTCCTTTTCAAAACTCCATCTAGACCCATACTTATTTGCCCAGCAACAAGTTTCTGTGGAACTGAAGTAACATTATAGTTACAGATTGCTAATACAATTCCACATTGAGATTTTTTTGCTATAACCACGTTGAGCAGAGATGACAGGTTGGCATTATTGTGGCTCTTTAAAAGGTGCTCCATCGAGGAAAGCATATATGACATTTTTTGGTTGCAGTGAGTTTGGAACATGAGGTTTATCTCAGCTTCGGAGCGGACTGACTTCCTGTGTCTTTTCAATATATCAAATGGAAACATGGCCATGGAATGTTAACAATAGTTATTGCTGCAGCTATTATTGAACAGTTATTTCTCTTCTCTTGGAAATGAAGTTGGAACATATTTGCATTTTTCAAGGACATACAGTTAAAAATAGGCCTTTTATGTGAGTGTCTGAACCTTGACTAAATATTTGCTTATTACATTTGTTATCCAGCCTTTCTTTCATCATGATAATAAAGGCAATTACAGGAGGCCTCAAACTGTCTCCTACACAACTAGCTCCAGACCTGTTTATCTGAAACATAGATACACAGTTTGGGAATACTCCTGGATTCATATCTGAGCCTGAATGGCCAGGCAATGGGACATTCTGGCAATGGCCAGAAGTGCATTTGCTGAATTAACCCAGTGTGCTAGTTGTGACTAGAGATGGGCACGAATAAAAAAATGGTGTTTTGTTTGTGGTTTGTTGTTGAGAGGTCCGTTTCGTTTTGTTTCCGTTTTTCGTGAATTTTTTGGAAAAAAATCATTTTCGTTTTCTGTTTTTTCATCTTTGTTTCTACCTACTTTTTGCACAATTTTTAAAAGCATTTCCATGTGTGGGCGTCCCCCAACGCCCCAGACCAGAGGGAAAACACTAAAAAAAAAAATTGATGCTGGCAGAGACACAGTACAGACTAGGTTTGCAGGGAGGCTGCAAAAGCAGTGGCGGGCGTTGCCCAGGGTGCAAGGCAGCCGCTGAGTGACTGCACTGCCGGGCAGGGGAGGGTACTCACTGAGAGGTACGCACGCACGCACACAGGGAGGCTGCAGGACTGAAGCTAGAGTCGCAGAGACAGCAATCCCACCCTAAATCCCACCAGAGACTGCAAGGAGGACGGGGGCTGCCAGAGCTTTTTATGCCCTCTGTGACTGCCAGACCTGCCCAGTCTGCAAACCTGGGCATGCTATTGGTTGAAATTGTCCAAGAATTTACATGATCATCACATGGCTTGCATCCATGTTGTGGCTGAAGTGGCGACATCCATTTTGTCATCCTTAAAGGGAAAAGAAAAATACATCGTGATGGGAGAAGACAAAAACAAACGTTTTAAGGACCCCAACCCCCTGGGAGGTAATAATTTCAAATAATTATTACATTATTGCTGCATTTTTATGGATGTCCAGGGTGTTTTAATACCCAAGAAATCAATATTAGGCATCTGGGAGCCATTTTGGGTCAATGTCCCCTAACTCCCCTTAAAGGAAAAAAATACAGCGATCTGAGAAAAGACATAAATGCACATTTTAAGGACCCCAAACCCCCTGGTAGGTATTATCAGACAGTATAAATAATTATTGCTGGGTTTTTATGGATGTCCAGGGCGTTTTTTAACATTTAAAACAGCTCATTTCATTGCGCGTTGCCATTAACGAAAACGAAATGCAACAAACACAATTTTCGTGGTTCTGTTCATTTCGTTCCATTTTCAACACAATTTTCATTTGTCGTTTTGTTATGTAATGGAACAAATAACAAATAACAGAAACGAAAAAATGTTCATTTCGTGCCCATCTCTAGTTGTGACCATTTCTTTAGATATCTGATCTGTCCACTATAATGCACGCCCCGGCTCAATTACTGCAGCATGCTCTATATGGGGGCTGCCTATAGAAAGCCTCGGGAAACTTCAGTGGGTCCAAAATTCAGCTGTAATATTTCTAACTGGAATTGATTACAGGAATCACATAACCCCAATTACAGCAGCTCCACTGGCTACAGATCCATTTCTGAGCACAATTCAAAGTGCCTGTTTAAGGAGAAAATTAGGGGTAAACAGATTTCAAATCTATCTATCTATCTATCTATCTATCTATCTATCTATCTATCTATCTATCTATCTATCTATCTATCTATCTATCTATCTATCTATCTATCTATTTGCCAAACAAGGTTGCTTTGCCATCTGCTTTCACATGGGGGCTATGTTGAAAGTTTAGCATGAAATTTCTTTGTCATCTGAAGTAAGGGGAGAAGCAAGTATCAAGCAACCCATACTATCTGCACTGCAAAATGTATAAAACAGGTGGAAGAACTAACTTTGGTATAAATATGAGGCAGGCTTTATTTTCCCCTTCCATTTTAAAAACAGTACTTTCCCCTCTGAGATGTGAACACAGGAGAAGCTTCTCATCTGCTCAAACACTATGGCTTTGCACAGTGTTTTTGAGGGATAATGTTGTCACAACATACTGTCCTCTCATGGAAAATACACAGTGTGTTTGTACCTAAGAAGTACTGTAAATTGTAAATGGGATTAAAGATATATGACAAGTGATTGCCAAAAACATCAAAACAATCTATTTAAACAAACATGAAAAAGGGGACCCTTTGTTTCAGAATCTACAAAGGTATGTTCCCTTATATTTCTGGCAAGCATTCTGTAAAAATGGTCAAGAGGTTGTCCAGTAAACTTCCCCAATTTATGTATAGTGGAAGGGAGAGGAAGCAATTTTGAGACCCACACAAGTGTCTTATGCAAGTCCAAAGTCTACCTCAAGAATTTCCAGTGGATAGTCCTATTGCCTAGGCAGTGGTGGTGAACTTTCAGCAGTCCAGATGTTTTGGACCACAACTCCCACAGTCCTTTGTCATTAGCCATACAGGCTTGAAATTCTGGGAGTTGTGGTCTAAAACATCTGGAGCGTGGAAGATTCACCACCACTGGCCTAGGGGATGTCCTTCTGGATGTTAGATTTTTCAGCCACAGATGTGCACACATTCTTTTTTTTTTGCAAGATAATTTTTTTAATTTAAAAACATATAGAAATTACATTAAAAAAGACAAACATCAACAACAGTGCACCCCTTCACCAACAGGATCACTCTTCATATTTACATTCATTCTCCTCCCCTCCAGAACAAAATTGATTGTTGCGTGGAAAACTTACCCTTATTCCGGACAAGCACATATTCAATGAATCTACCCCATATATCATAGAAAATATCTCTTTTTAACTCTCCTTTTTTAACCTTGAGAGAACAAGTCAATTTATCATTTAAAGCAATATTCCGTACTTCATTATACCATTCTTCTAAATATAGTTCATATTTAGATTTCCAATTTCTAGCAATTATTAATCTAGCTGCTGTCAACAAATTTGTAATCAACTCTTTAGTTTTAACATCATAACTATGATCCACAAATATTGATAACAAAGCAATTTCAGATTTGGGCTCTATAATCATTTCTAGTATGTCACTTAGTTCTTTAAAAATACATTTCCAAAATTTCTGTATCTTTTTACATTCCCGCCACAAATGATAAAAGGTACCAATCTCATTATCACATTTCCAGCAAAGCTTAGAAAAATTTGCATTCAGTTTCATTGGCATCAAATACCATCTTAAACTTATTTTAAAGAAATTTTCCTTTATTCTAACAGACATAAATCTACGTATTCTCATTCTCCACATTTTAGCCCAGTCTTCTTCTCTTATTTCTTTTTTAAAATCTTGTTCTCACAATAATTTCAATCCAGATCCTCCCCTATTTTCATCTAAATCTGAAATAATTTTATGTAGTTTGGTAACAATACCTTTTACTACTATTTCCTTCTGAGTATCCTCATACAACAATAAGAGTTGTTCATATTTTGTGTACTCTCTGCATTTATTATTTTTCTTTATCTAAGTATCAGTCCATTTCTTTAATTGTATAAAATTAAACCAAGATATATCCCTACCTTGGAGAAATTCCTTCATTTGTACTTTCCCTCTCATCTTGCCTATCCAATCTTTCAATCTAATCACTTGTTTATCCCTAAATACTTTTTTGAAAACTTTCAAATTTATAGGGAAATTCTCCATTTCAGTTACAGATCTCAATGGTGAGTCCGAGGGACATAATTTTTTCTTATGTAAGTACCATGCATTTAACATAGATCTAAGAAAGGGGTTATTAATCTCATTTAACTTTGATTTCTTAATAGTGCTGAATAAGTATTTTTCAATATTCTCCTTTATTTCCGATGATTCCATTTTCCACCATATTAATCTTTCTGGAGTAAACACAATATCTCCAATAAACCTTATTTGATTTGCTAAATAATAAATTTTAATATTCAGTAAACCTATACCACCTTTATTTTGGGCCATATACCAATATTTTTTGTTTATTCTAGCTTTTTTTACCACTGTTACAATAGTTATTAATTAAATCTTTCCAAAATTTAAGGTCATCCTTACTTAGCTGTATTGGAAGTATCATAAAGAAAAAAATTAACTCTGGTAAAATTTTCATTTTTATCAATTTTAGCAATCTTTTATTCAATTAAAAATAATTTCTTTAGTTTCTTCACTAATTCTATACCTAAATTAAATCTCTCTCCGCAGTTAACTTTTGTTCTTCTAATTAAACAACATCACCTGCTATCTAATTCTTTTCTTTTTAACGCTCCATATTCTCTAGTGGGTTTTTAATTGTCATAAGGAACCATCAGCAAATAAATTAATCTTTACTTTATTATCAGTTAATCTAATTATCTCATTCCTTATTTTATCAAGATTTCAATCTTAAAACAAAACAGAACTCCAGGTTTTCTAATTACATCTTCTAATTTCTTTCAGAATAATATTCTCATCTTTTTTTAGTTGGCAATCTTTATCCAATTTACAGCCTTTCCTTTATAATATAATAATCCCTCTTCTAGTTAAATTAGGCATTTGTCCTCCCTTTAGACCCATTTTGATCTTCCTTGATATATTTTGTAATAAACCCATTCATTCTATGTCTTAGCATCTTGATTTATTAATGAGATAGGTCTACAGTATATGAACCCATTTCACTTTGGAATGCTAATGCTTTTGTCATTTATAGATTCTAATTTTTAATCTTGGAACTAAAACATTTAAACAATTTTTCTGAATCTAGTCCATCACTTTTACCATTTTTATATCTACATTTTGGAAAATACTCTAGTATCTTTTCATTCTTTATCTTCTTGCCTCTTTATAATCTTCATTTCTTGAAATATTTGCCTTTCATTTCCATTTCCATTAGGTTTTTTTGCTTTTCATCTTGACATAACCATGTCCATTTTTTATTACTTTCAAAATAATTTCTCTTCATTAATTTCTGTTTCAATTATTTTAAGTTCTAAAAACGCAAAAGATTACTTATGCTCCAGGTTTTTATACAAATTTCTTATTCTAGAATAACATTTTTTATAGAATCCAAAGAATAATATCAATATTTCATCTTCTCTCCATCATTTTTTACCCTTTCTAATATCTACTTTTGGAAAATACTAGAGTTCAAATATCTTCTTGCTTTTATAATCTTTTTACCTTTCATTAGGGCATTTCATTACTTTATTCAAAAATTTCTGTTTCTAAATTAGTCATATCATCCAAAGAATTTTCTCTCATCATCCTTTTTAATATCAGATTTATCCTTTACTTTGTCCAGTACCATAGTAAGGTCTCCTGCCATAATAACATACCCTTTTTCACCTTCTCCAATTCTTTTAGAACAGATTCATAAAAAACTCCTTGCTGTACATTAGGTGCATAAACATTTACTAGAGTATAGTCTTCTTCTCCCAATAAACCCTGGATTATTAAATATCTACCATTGTCATCCTTTATTACTTCTTGTACAACAAATTGCAACTCCTTTAGATTTTGAAATCCCATGCCCTTTCTCGTAAATGTTGATATACTGTAGCTTGAGTTCATTGATCCCATCTCTTGATTGATGAGTCTCTTGATGGAAAATAATGTCCACTTTACTCTTCTTCAATAGAGCTTCTATTCTTCTTCTCTTTATAACAGATCCTAGGCCTTTCAGGTTTAAAGTAGCTACTTTTATGTTAGTCCCCATGCCCCCTTTAAATCACATGTTTGTTTTGATCCTGTTGTGTTACATGTAACAAAAAAAATCAATGAAAAACACAATGAAAAAACAATAATATAAAGTAACCCAAACCTATCCCCAACCATACCCATCTATCCTACAATTATCAATTTTACCTCCCCCTCCTTTATTCATGCTGCATTGTAGCCCAGCACGACTCTAAGGGGAGGGGGGTACCATTCCCAGCAACTTGAGTCACAGCCAGGTCTCCCACATCCGCACAATCTAAAGTAATTTACACTCTTGTTTTCCCCCTTAAACATTTATCAATTTTACTAGATTCTGCAATGTTCACTTCACTCTCCCGCTACCCATTTCCCCTACTGTTGAAAGGAAGGAAGAAAGGAAAAAGAAAAAAATGAAAGTAAAAGGGGGAAACAAGGGAGGTTGGGAAGGGGGAAAGGGATGAGGGAGAGAGGGAAGGAAGGGGGGGAAAGAACAATGAATAAAATTTCAAAAAGGAACAGAGGGAAAATGAAAAAATAAGAATGGAAAATGGAAAAATAAAAAAATGAAAAAATGAAAAAATGAAAAAGGAAGGACCCCCCCCCAAAAAATAAAAAAAAAAAGGGAAAAATAGATGCAAATTAATAATAGAATTGACTTTCTTCCTATGTGGGAAAAATAGAGAAATCAAAAAATGAAGAAAAAAATAGAAAAAGAAAAAAGAAAAAAAATTGAAAAAAGAAAAAGAAAAAAGGACCCCCCCAAAAAAAAGACCCCAAAAGACAAAAGGAGAAATATGTAAAAAATTAATACAGGAATCCACTTTCTTCCCATGTGGTTTCTTCACTTAACCACTCAATGTTCTGCTCCCGGATCTTCCTGTGGAAGGCCCCATGCAGCTAGTAAGTGTTTTCCTTCTTCTGGAGAATAAATTTTATGAAGGATCCCATCCTTCCAAATCTTGATGAATACTGGATAGCCCCAGCTGTACTTCAAGTTGTTTTTTTATGAGAACTGCAGTCACGGGCCGCATATTTTTTCTCCACTGAGATGTTGCATAAGAAAGATCTTGATACACTTGAACAGAAGTACCATTATAAGAGAGAAGTTCTGGCTTAGATCTTATCACCCTCAGAAATTCTTCTTTTTTTGCATAGTTAAAAAATTTCAGTATTATGGGCCTGTGTTGAATTTGGGGCGGCCCAGAAAGTGAATTCTCTCAACATCTTCCTCTCTTACAAACTGTGACTTCATAATTGTATTTATCCAGGAAATCACCTCTTCTTTAAGATTGTCTCTTTTATTTAATGCAAAGTTCATAATCTTGATATTGGAGCATCTGGAACTATCTTCAAGGTAGATTACTTTCTTATTTATTTCCTCCAAACATTTCTTTTGTTTTTCTATTCCATCCTAATTTTGCTTAGCCAGCTTTTCAACCTGGGTCACTCTCTGATCAAAGTTCTTAAAATCTGCTTGTATCTTCTCAACTTTAGTATTAAGAGCTTGAAATTCCTTTAAAAAAATTTTCCAGTCCTCACTGATCTGTTTGATTTCCTTGGGTAACCCCCCCCCTCCAATGCTTCCAAGCCTTCCGTGAGAATGGAGAGTTGTTTTTCAATTTTTTTCATAGTACAGCTTGGTTCCTCACCCCCCTCCTCCTCCTCCTGGAGGGCGGATGAGGCTTCAATACATCTTAATCTTTCCAATCTTTCAAGGCTGCGATCAGATGGTGCTGAATGAACCAAACCCACTTAACTTCTTGTGAAGACTTAGATTTTTTTCCTTCTCATTAAGCAGATTTTTTAAAATACAGACCCAGGTTATAAGATAAGAAAATCATCTTGTTAACTCTCAGTAGCTTAAAACTGAAAGCCGGTCACACACAACGAGTCAAAAGCGAAAGTACTTTCTACCAGTGAATTATCAGATAATTTACATTCCAGACTGCTCCAGTCTGCAATTAATCACTTTAAAACTACATAGGAAAGTTGCAGGTTTTTGAAGGGAGAACAAGACTTTTAAAGCTGTTTACATTTCAATCGTACGGAGCTCTGCTTTTTTCAGCTGCTCATCTAAGCAGCTGGAAGTGACTTCCGGGGGGATGTGCACACATTCAATTTAAAACAGTGGTTTGATTTTTATTTACTGAAGCCAGATTAGCAGAAATATTTGGTGACTGTAACTAATATGGGTGCCATTATTACTTCATAGTGTCCGGGGGATGTGCACACATTCAATTTAAAACAGTGGTTTGATTTTTATTTACTGAAGCCAGATTAGTAGAAATATTTGCTGACTGTAACTAATATGAAACGAGTGCCATTATTACTTCATAGTGTCCAGGGGGGGGATGTGCACACATTCAATTTAAAACAGTGGTTTGATTTTTATTTACTGAAGCCAGATTAGCAGAAATATTTGGTGACTGTAACTAATATGAAACGAGTGCCATTATTACTTCATAGTGTCCATAGTGTTTGTTTGTTATGTTTAGCAACCATGCCTCCAAAGACCAAATAAGAATTAAAACATGAAACAGTCCTCCTACCTACACTAGATTGTTCTGCATGTTTCTGTGTATCCATACCTGTTTCAGTTGTAGCTGTATGCATTTTATGTTTACTGTAGATCACAAAATCTATGGTGCAGAATTATTCTGAATGAAATGGGACCTATACTGTAGATCAGTGATGGCGAACCTATGGCACAGGTGCCAAAGGTGGCACTCAGAGCCCTTTCTGTGGGCACCCAACATCGCCTCTTCATAGCCACCTGTATACAGGTTAAATTACTGTATTGGCATTTTGCAAAAAAAAAATTAGTGGGTTTTGAATTGCAGTTTGGGCACTCACTCTCTAAAGGTTCGCCATCACTGATGTAGATTGATGCTACTCTCAGCTGCTGGAGGTAGGCAGGACTTGCCAAGATGTGCAGCATTGCTGGGTTGCTTGCAACAGTGTATCACTTAAAAGCAGTGGTGATGAACCTTTGGCACGCCAGATGTTTCAGACCACAATTCCCACCATCCTTTGTCACTGGCAATACAGGCTTGGAATTCTGGATGTTGTGGTCCAAAACAACTGGTGTGCTGAAGGTTCGCCACCACTGACTTAAAGGATTACTTTAGTATAGCACAAGTCTTGTTCTCATTAGATTCCTTCCACAGCCTGCCATGTTGGGCGTCCCATTGGACACCTTTGATAGAATTTTTTACCTGGGCTTACTAGTTAGTGTACTGAACAATAGGGGTCCACAGAATTTTTGCCTATACACTTAGATTATCCATGGAACATAGGGGCTGATCTGGAGAAAGTTGTGAAACTACATAGGCTGGAATTTGGTGGGTAGAATGGAAAATTTGAATAGTGCTAGTGAGCTCTAGGGAGTCCCATTAGGTGACTGGATCCTATGCCTGGGTTCCTCAAATCACGGGGGTTGGAAACACAGGTGCTGGATGCGCTCTGAGGCTAACTCAGGCCATGGTTGGCTTACAGCAGGGGTCCTCAAAGTTTTCAACCAGCGGGCCAGTCCACCACCACCCAGACACCACTGGGGGCCGGATCACAGTCCAAAAGCAGCTGCGGAGGCTGGCTTGCTCACAAAACAGGGGGTATGTGTGTGGGGGGGTTGCAATTGGTCCCAGGGGCCAGCAGGATCTTGGGGGCTGCATCCGGTTTTGAGGGCAGAAATGAACCTGGGAAGTGGAGTCCCCTTGTTTGATCAGATAGATCAAAGTATAAGCTACAACAGGGCCATGGGGCCAGGGTTGCCCATATTGGCTTGAAGAAGATGTGAGGATGGATCCCTCGCCTAGGAGTCCCCACTGCATGATAGCAAGTCTAAATAGTAATAAATGATGTATCTCCCCTACCTCATCAGTTGTGTTTTGCCTCTTTATTCTCTGGTTTGTGGATCTGAGTGAAATATTTATAATACCAAAAACAACTTATTGGTTCCATGCATTTATAACATTAATTAACAGGGAGAACTCCTGAAATGAAGTTATAAACTGAATAATCTTTTAAACTATAGTTCTATTTTTTTGATTAAAATAAACTTTAGCAATGTGGCCAACAGGTAATAAAGCAGACCAAAATATGTCTACTTAGAAGTCATTTCCACTGAGTTAATTAAGGATACCCCCAAGCAAGCGGGCACAGGACAGTAGCTTTCAATATATTATCTCCCTACAGTGATAGGAACCAGTCTTCTGCAAAAATGATAACTGGTGTCATGATGGAATCAATTCTGTCTGCCTGCAATGGCATTTACTTTCATTAAGAATGAATGCATCCATTACCAGCAACTTTACTTATATCAATATTTGTCACTGTTGTACAATCAAGTGTTTGAGAAAATATTGTCTTGGTCTTGTGTCAAATAAAATGATTAGACTGACTATCTGCAAATACATTTCCATTCCTGGGCTATGGAGCATTTCAGTTAACTATGTAACACAAACTCAGCTCAGCTGAATTATTGATTGTGGTAAAGAAATTAACTCTGTCGTTCATTGGAATGGTAGAATGATTATTCTACTGATGAGGCAATTATTGAGGAGCCCACGTTATCAATAGCAAGAAGGAATGTGAACATTATCTATTAGCAGTCAAATCTATACAAATGAAGTAGGACATCAATAAGATATTGTCTTCTCCTAAAGGAGAACTGTAATTTGCTATGTTCCCACATTATTGGATCCATTATCCAAAAATCAGTTGAAGACTGCCAGGGAAAGCTGAATGTTAAACAACAGATGAAATGTTACATTTTTAAAAAAAAAGCTGTTCTTGATAAGAATGTGGCAATTTCTCCCTTCCGTTCTTTGGATGTGCTTGCGCTGCTTTAAGTAGGTGAATTTCTAAAACTATTTTGTGGAACTGGGACATGCACAGTTTGCTTAAACCTTTGATGCCTTCCATTTATTTCCCTTGTCCTCTACATAGTATTTTCCCCTATGTTTCTGAAGCAAATATGTGGTAGAAGACTGGCCCCCACCAAAACAATCAGTCTGATGATACTTGTGATTGCATCAAGATTCCTTTTCTGCTGTGTTGTACTCATATAAGCAGGTGCATCAGAAAAGTAACAAAAATGCTTCACTCACTTTACATGCAGTCTGATTGTTACCTTGTTTTCAGTGTTTTACCCATATACAGATGTGCATCAGTAATGCATCAGTGGAAAGACAAAGACAGATCAAAAGGGAGGAAAGCTGCATAAAATCCTCTCATCCACATCATGTGTAAGAAAGGGGGGGAAGGACCATAGCTTATGGTGTAGAGCAGTGCTCCCCAACCTTTTTATCACCGGGGACCGATTGATAATTTTTCCCTGGCCCACTTGCGGGGGTCGCGCGGCGATGGCGGGCGGGCGCGATGGCGGGGAGTCGCGGCGGCGGCGCGATTGGGGGCTAGACCTTGTTTGCAGTGGCGGGGGGCGCGTTGAGTGGCGGGGTGGCGCGGTTGCGGGGGTGATTCGCGGGGTCATGCGATACCCGGCGGCGGTAACGATGATGCGGCATCGCGATGCGGGGTCTAATGCATGGCAATGCATCACCTCAACACAGGCGCGGCGGCGGGAAAAGACCCAGGCCGATGAGATGCCCCCTCCCCCTCCCCCTAAAAGAGGCACGCGGAGACGCCCCTCCCCCTCCCCCTAAAAAGAGGCCCGGCCGGCCTGAGACGCCCCCTCCCCCTCCCCCTAAAAAGAGGCCCGGCCGGCCTGAGATGCCCCCCCCCCCTCCCCCAAAAGAGGCCTGCGCGGCTATCCCGGCTCGGCATCCCGGCCCGGCATCCCCCTGAGCCGCTCCCCCTCCCCTCACCTCCCCTCACCTCAAAACAGGCGCGGCCTGCCTGCCTCGCCGCCGCCCAGCCAAGAGCCCGAGGGGTTCGGGAGTCGCCGGGAGAAAGCGGCCCTTCCGAGCAGGGCTCCTCTCTCTCCTCTCTCTCTCTCTCTCTCTCTCTCTCTCTCTCTCTCTCTCTCTCTCATTTCCGTGATTGGAAGTTCCTCGGGCGGCGGCCCGGCGTGGATAACACCTCCGCAGGTTGAGGACTGAGAAGAACTCTTTCAGTCTTAGGAAAAGAACTCTTGTCTTAGAAAGTCTCTGCTTGCCAGTACTATGTCTGACTGCATCTACTGTAAGGCACATCCTTATACATCTTATTGAAAATAAAGCTAACACAAAGAATTCCTAATGGACCAACCCCATTTTCCAAAGAAGGCCTGATATCAATACAGCTGATTTGGCTTTGGCTTTGAAAAGTAAACACTAGAGTTGTACATCAGAGTTGGACAAATAGGCAAATCACAAAATGGACTGCAATTGTTTGTGCTGGTCCTGGCCCAGCAGAGATCACACGTTATAGTCCTGGGCCTCACTGAGGGCCGACACTACCATTAAGGCAAACTAGGCAGCTGCCTAGAGCCAAAATGGAGAGGGCGCTGGCAAGCCTGCTGCCCCCCCGCCTCCCCCTGCTGCCACCCTCCACCCTCCGAGCTCCCACGCCCTCAAAGCTCCACCAGCCATCCAGGAAGGCATGCGCGTTCCAGCCAGGCAGCACCCTCTCCCCAGCGGACTCCGGTCACCCCAGAAGCCTGAACAAGAGGGAAGGAGGGACGGCCGGTGGAGCCCCCATGCTTTGCCAAGGGCTGAGCGGTCAGAAAGTGAGGGGGAGGAGAGACAGAAGGGGGTCTGCCCCCTCCCGCAGCTGCCCTGGAACGAGGAGGCTCGTGGGGGTGGTGGGGGGTATGGTGCTCTGTCCATGCTCAGAGCCGTCCCCCCCACAGTGGGCTGTCCGTGGCTCCTGCTCGCCCGAGAGCCCAGCCTTGGGGGGGCTGGATAGGCCACGGGCCACCCCCTCGGAGGGGCTCTGCCTCGCCGGATTGGCTGCTGCTCACCCCACTAGGTGTGCCACCCTCCTCCTCCTCCTCCTCCTCCTCCTCCTCCTCAGTGGCGCTTCATAAGCCCAGCCACCTGCGGAGCCCGGGCACAGCAGAGGCATGATGATGGGGTGGCAGGCACCTGGCTGGGGGCGGTGGTGGCACCCCCACCGCCCAACAGCAGCCCACCCATCGCTGCCCGTCGCTGTCCACTTGCTGCCCCCATGCCCATCACTGCCCACCCCCATGCCCGTCACCATCCGCCCTCCCGCACCTGTCGCCATCCCCGCCCCCCGCCTCCCCCCTACCACCTCGCCCCGCCACCCCCCACGGTGGCAACTGGACTTCTTTTTCTTGAGAGAGTGAAACATTTCGCTGCTTAGCCAAACAGCTTCGTTAGAGGAAAGCTAGTTATGAGTCCTCCATTTTATAGTTCACTTTGACCTCTTGTCACCCTGGTCTGAAATAGGCTCATGAGATGAACAATGGCTTGAATGTTATTTACTTACTTACTTACTTACTTACTTACTTACTTACTTACTTACTTACTTACTTACTTACTTACTTACTTACTTACTGCTGACCACGTGGCCTGCACTACAACTGTAGTGCGGGTCAGTCAGCTTTTTTTTTGTTGTTTTAGCGGCTGCTGGTTGTTCCGTGGCATGTGGGGCAGTTCTGCAGCTCATGGGATGGGTCCAGTGCTCACGGCTGATATCGGGCCCACACACCGGATCATTTTTTAAAGTGCCGACCATGCAGCCCCTGGGGCTGGGTCGGTGCTGGTTTTTTTTTTATTTTTTTATTTATTTTAGGGCACCAACCAGGCCACTCCTGGGGCTGAGTCGGTGCTCCTTTATTTATTTATTTTTATTCATTTATTTTATTTGGATTTTTTTTACTGCCGACCATGTGGTCCATGCTACAGCTGTAGCACAAGAGGTCAGCTTTTTTTCCTGGTTGCCCCTCCCTGCAGCCAAGAAGACTGAACCTCCAGGACCAGCATCGGGTAGGAGACATCTCCGGTGCCGCCATTAATGAAACCAACCAAACCAAACCATGTTTTTTTTGCTTCGGTTCCTTTAGTTCTATATCCACTCTGGGGTTCATTATTCATTTTATTATGTAATGAAATGAATAACGAATAATGAAACAAACTAAAAGTTCATTTCGTGCCCATCTCTACAGATAAGCATCTGTGAAACTATGGAGAGCTGCTGCTCTTAGTTCCTATGGACCATGTTATGCTTCTTGGACCAAACATCTGACATGGCATAAAGCTACTTTCTATAAATAAGACATAACAAATAATCTTCAGAGTTGTTTCCACCTCATTTAATTCTTAGTCAAGAAATGTATCTTCATCTAGTTATCACTGATGTTGTTTTAGAAAGAAAAAAACAGCTGATGATGGGAGGAAAATAAATTGCTGTAGGACTGCCTTGACAGGACTGGTTTGCAGGGACTGTCCAGGTGAAACTTAACTGCCTAGGGTGCTTGGGTCATCAGGAGAGGCATTTCTCTTCATCCTGCTACCTTCACAGATTCATCTCAGAAGAACACATGAAAGGGCCTTATCCGTTGCTGCTTCTAGACTTTGGAACTCCTTCCCACGGGAGGCCAGGACTGCCCTGTCTCTGTTGTCTTTCCAGACAGACAAAGACCTTCCTCTTCAGAAGAATCTATAGGTAATCCTTCATGAGGGATTACCTACAATGTGACTTTATATGGATTACCATGCATGATTGCATTGACTTCATGAGAACACCAGTATTTTCCATGTTACTTTCCACCCCTCAAAATTGATTTTTATTTTCTTTTTGTGTGCCCTTTGTAGCTCTACTGTTACCTTTTAATGTTACAAGATGCCTCTTCTAATTCAGCTCTTGACTATGTCTTAAATGTTCTGGACTGCATATAGTCCCTCCTTATTGTAAGCCACCTTGGGTCCTTTTCCAAAGAGAAGGGTGTAATTATTCAAAATAAATAAATAATAAATTAACTTTCTCCTATTCTCCCCCCTATTTTATTTATTTATTTATTTATTTATTTATTTATTTATTTATTTATTTTCATTTTTAAAACAACCACCATGGAGGGCGACATCACTCTGGGCACCCACTACCCCCTTTTAATTCTTCAATGGAAACCAGTGAATTTTAATATATTTCAAGATCCACTGTCCCTCTATTTAAAACAATTAGACCTTAAAAGAAGTCTGCCAATGAAATCAAGCAGCTTTCTCCCCCCCAAAAAAAAGAAACTCCAATCAAACACAACACCCAAAAATACACTTTAAGTAGCATTATTCAATCAAATTAATAATAATCAACTAAAATGAATTGCTGTGCCAAGGCAAGCCAAAACTCACCCCCTCCCAAGTGCAGGGATCACTGTAGGGAGCTCCCCACCCTATCCCCTCCTTCTACCTTCTCGCACGAAGGTGCTGGAGATTGCGATCCCAACCCCCCCCCACATTCCCACACAGCCACCCGAAAAAGCAATTATGTACAACTAAACTCAATCAAATAAGGCAGTTAACTGAATGTAAATCAAATGGAGAAAATCCCCCAGCTATCACAAGCTAGCACTAAGGACCAATTGTTCCAACAAGGCAGTCACACATCCAAAAGTGGAAGCAGTCATCATGCTGGCACAAAGCTCCCTCCATGCTGTGAAAAAAACAGTGAAGAGGAAGAAGCAAGGGCGGGCCGTACTGATGGGCCAGAAATGAAAAACAAAATGCTGTTTTGTCATTTTCTTATGAAACAAAACAAAACAAAATGAAACAAAATGAGGAAGCAGCATTTTGTTATAGATGAAACAAAACAGTTGGTTTTAATTGAAATTAACCATTTCCATCGTTTTCGGGCTCGTGCCACTCCGTCAATGGCTGGAGCTGTTTTAACCTGGCCCACTCAGTACCAGAGGGTTGTACCCATGGTTGTACCCCTGGTGCAGACTGGGTGAGGTTTAAAGGTTTCCAGCCATTGACAGAGTGGCAGGAGCCCTCAGAAAATGGTGGGGACTCAGGGCAGTTCCTGATCACGCTGCCCTCCACACCATTTTCTGAGGGCTCCTGCTGAGCTGTTAATGTCTGGAACCCTTTAACTCTGGCCCAGTCAGCACCAAGGAGTCTCTCTGGTGCTGACTGGGCCAGGTTTAAAGGCTCCAGCCATTGACAGCTTGGCAGGAGCTCTTTAAAAATGGCTCCTGGAGTCCCAGGCAACAAATCTGGTGCCTCTAGGTCTTGCTAATTACAACAAACATTTTCACTGTTTTATTTTATGCAATTTTTACAATGAATGTTTCTCCATCAGGCAAAAAGAGAAAAGCTGTGCTACTGCAGAACAGTTAAGAGACCTCCTCTAGTTTCACAGTTAAAATATACAGAAAAGACATTAAAATCATTGCCTATAAACTATATACATGCACATTAAGTGATTGCAAAATGGTGTTCTGGCACGGCTCTTTTGAACAATATTTCATGTTTGTGCTCTCTTTTGAAGCACTGAACGCTGCTGTCAATGTAAAAGCATATAACCTTGTGTCTGTAGCAAATAAATCCCAGACAGCATGCTATTAGCAAAAATGGGACTGTGTCCCCCCCACCCCAGTATTTTGAACTTTTGTTTGGTTCTTTGCAGCTTACAGTCTTTCTGTTCTAGATATCAGGTTAGGGGGGTATTTATCAAGATGAACACAATCTCATACCATCTGAGTGGCAGACCACAGCCTCCAAATGTTTGAGAACCTCAGAAACATGCAAATTCTACATACTCGGGGATCATTCATTTCTATATAAATATGAATATTATTACTGTTCATTAGAGGAACAGGTTGGTTAAGCATCTTTTGAAGATTAGTGGATAAGGGCAAAGGCCTCAGGCAGCTACATATCATCTTCCTTTTCGTAACTGACGTCTGCAGAGCATTATGGAAGGCAAAAGTCTAGGGAAGACCACGGTAGCCTTTGGGCACCCTTGAAGAGCCAGGAGAGGACAATGCCTTGCCTTGAGAATGAACATATTTCTGACTGTTACGAATCATAAAGGAAATATGCACAAAAGAGTGTGTGCATTTTAAATATGGGCTGCAAAAATGGTGGAAGAGCATACAAGTGTGTGAATAAAGTGTCTTAAAGTGTAGATAAATGTGCATGAATTTCCATGCAGCCCCCCCTCTTGTAAACAGAACCACAACAAAATGGAGGTAGGATTTGGGGGAAAATACAGTAAAATTGATTCTGAGAAACCAGACTTTTTCTATTCCTCCTTTGTATTGTTTAGCCTTGTTTATTTTATTTATTTATTTATTTTAGAGTATTTTTACCCTGCCTTTCTCCTTGGAAAAAGGACCCAAGGCAGCTTACAGTAATGAATGATAATATACAGTCCAGTACAAATTAAGACATGTTCAAGTATTGAGAGAAGGGAATTGAGGGACATCTTACAGCATTAATAGACAAGATGACATTAAAGCTACAAGGGAACGCAAGCAGTTAAAGGGGAGTAAAGTTCCATGTAGAGTTATGAGTGATGGAAACTAACATTGTTGCTGACTATGCTTCTGCTTTTCATTTCATTTCATTTATTTTTTTGCTTTTAAAAAACACAGTTTTTCCTCTTCTTTTTCCATAGGCATGGATGAGGAGACTCAGGAATAATGTGCTGTCAACGGAGCCAGTGTCCAGGTCTCTTCCTCCCTCTCTTCTTAAATAATGTACTGACACAGGACAAAAGACTTGCTGGATTGGAGGGGAGAGTCATCTAATTTACTGCCCTGTTCTCCAACAGGGGTAGCCAACCAAAGGCTGCAACCAGAGCATGAAGGCAATAGCTCTCCCCTGTTGTTTGCCCTCAAGCTGCTGACATTCAGGCATACCTTCTTCACTCCAGCCAGCCAGGTTAATGCGCTTCAACACAAAGTTTAAATCTCAGCTATGCTTTTTAAAAGCAGCCGCCACAGCAAGTTTGTGACTCCTCACCAGGATACCTTGAAAGCCAGATATGGTGAGTCTCACTTTAGCAGGCTCATACCTTCACTTCGACGTAGTTCTCCATGACCCAGTTATTCAGGGTGGAAGCAGTGTCTGCAAGTTCTGTTCATCTGACAGTTCTCTTTCAGAACAGTTTCTGTTGTGTAGCAAGTGACAGTAATGGACTAGCCACTTTAACAATAAGGCACAGCTCTGCTCATGTTGTGATTTTGTTCCATTTTGCGGCTGGGTTTACATATTTTATTGAAGCAGTGTGTGTGGGTGGGTGGGGGATGATCATAAATTGTACTATTGTGCTGCCAGAATCTGCAAAATGTGAAACTAGTCCTCCAGAAGAAGGTGCAGATGTTAAAAATGAGCACATGTTCGAAAGAAGTCCTCCGGGGAAGGGGTATACACATATTTTCCATTGTCACATTACACTAGAATCTGGAAATGAGATGGCACAGGTTATTTAACATACCATCTCTCAGAGCTTCTGTATAATTTACAAAGCTGCTCCTGAAAGAGATTAAAGAAGCTACTATACGTGTCAGGCTCTATGAGTGAAATCTAATGCCACGGGAACACACATACACTTGTGAGATGGGACTTTTCCCCTCAAATCTACTCTGAAGGATTTTTCAGTGCTCCAGATAAGATTTTGACAGTATAGAGGCTACAAGGAAAAGGAGCCATGGATGGAAAAATCCACATCAGTTGAACTGGAGCAAATATCAAAAATGGCTGTAAGATGGATTCATGGAAATGAAGTCCAAAGAGGGTCAGTCACCTGGAATTCTCTGGCCTGAAACAAGGCTTCACCATGAAGCTGAATCTTCCATTTCTTCTGATCCACTTGGTATGATGACCAATTTGACTGTAATTCACACTGAAGTCAGTATGACAGCACAGTGCATACTTCTGTTCAGCAGATTTAAAAACTAAGACTTTCTGTCATGCTTTTCTGTTGCAAGCTGTGTGGCTTCACTCAAAGCAGTTGTCAGGAGGCAGAGGGGTAAGCCTAGCTCACTATTTGTCCTTGGTCCGGGAGATTGTCAGCTGATTTCTTTGTTGTCTCTGTCACATGTGGAATCTATACTTCATTTTGCTTTCTAGGGAACCAGGCTTCATGATCTGAGGGCATTATATTTGGCTCTGCTTCTGAACCATCTACCTCATGCCCAAGTTTAACATTCATCATTTCCTGAGGAAAAGTTGTGGTGAATTCAGAAGCTCATCTCATTTGCTATGGTTGTCCCCGCTACCTTTGCTATTAGAGATGGGCACGAAATGAACAATTTTTTGTTTCCATTTTTGTTTTTGTTTTGTTATGCAACGAAACGACAAACAAATTTTGTCTCTAAAATGAAATGAAACGAACAGAAACACCAGAAATTTTGTCGTCCGTTTCATTTTCATTACTGCAATACATTAAACTGCTTTAAATGCTAAAAATAATCACAAAAATTGAAATAAATGGTAACAAAATGGTAATGAAATGAACAAAAACAAAAATGATTTTTTTGCAAAAATTTGCAAAAACGGAAATGAACCGAAACGGACCCCCTAAATGACAAACGACAAACAAAACACTATGGGCGCTTTTACACGACCCCTAAAATCCAAGGCAAATGGCTCCCAGATGCAGAGCTTAAAATTGTTTTCCCACCAGCTCCGGACTTTAAAAAAAATTAAGTGCAACCATGCCCACCTAAGTGCGTCCCAGCGCATTTTCCAAGTACCTGGTCTCCGAAGGTGAAAAATTTCTGATGTGGATTGTAAAGCAGTGAGTGCCGGGCTGCCTCGCCTTCTGTTTGGTTTTTTTGCCCCCGCCCCTTTAAGAGACTGGAATACTTCCTGGGGCAGCTCCCGAGGGCAGAGCGGAGGTGAGCTTGCATTCTTTTCTCCCTTTTTTTCTCCCTCCCCTCATGCAGACAGGAGCAAGGGAGTGTGGAGGGGTGGGAACACAGCAAAGAGGAGCAACCCCCCAAGATCTCTGGTCTGAATTTAATTTGCCAGTAGATCTTAGGGGTTGTGTAAAAGTGCCCTATGTGTGTTCCATTGAGTTCCCATCTCACATTTGTAACGAGTTAGTTATTCGTGCCATAGGAAACCATACAATGGGTTCCAGGTACAACAGAGAGTTGTATCACCCAATCAATGTTTCAGCCTTATTTGATTCATCAGGTTATGGTGACCCAAAGGTCAACCTGAGTTGATGGATTCATCTAGATACATTTCAGCATCATTAACAACATTGAACTTTACAGACCAAAGAAGGCAGAGCTTTTAAGGACTAGTAACTGTTATTAATATTAATATTAGCTTTTTGTACTCCCAGAAATGTCCTGCAAAAGAAAATGTGTGATTTTGCATATGACTTGTACCAATTCTGTTGTTGCAGACTAACATGGCTGTCCCACAGAAAGTCACAACCATATGGGGCATGATTCATTTCACAGAACAGCAATACAGAGAAGGATCCCTGTATCTGCAAGGATTAGTTCTATTACATATCCTGGGTGCCTGAAGCCGCAGTTATGAGGTGACTCTACACATAACACATAAGGAAGTGGGACAAAGGCCAAAAGGAGTACCCATATGTATTACATATAGGGCTGGAGCAAACCAGAGATACGTGAAAACATGGATACTTATCCCACAGGTATGGGGGGTTGTATACAGGTATAAGTAGTGCTGCTTTAGTTATATAGCTCCCTCATCCCCTTCTCTCCCTGCCACCCCTCCTCCCTTTTCCCTGCCATATAAGAGTGGCTGCTGAGATGCCAATATTGTGGCAATATTCATCTTAAATATTATTTGTGTATACAGTAGTGGTTCCATGGTGGGTGTTGGTGGAGCCTTCCATAAAATTGAAATGGGAAGAACAGCCCCTAAACAAGACTAGTTCTATATGAGTTTTAGATTGTTCTCAGAGCATTTTGATTACACATTTATCCTGATTAAAAAACAAGCCAAAGCCCACTTTCTCCCCCTTTGATTTGTTTACAGAGTCAATGGGTTAATTAGAGGTTGACACAAATTGAAAATGAAGGGGAAAGCCATGAAGATAATTAGAGGCTCTTAACTCAATTCTGTTCCATCTTGGGAGCTGTGACAATATAAACAAGGACATGGTCATTATCCTGGGAACAGGAAGCTCCATTAAACTCAGAAATCCTTGCAAGCAGTTACCCAGGAGTGTTTTGCAAAATTGATAAAGAGTGTGTAGCTCAGGTATCCTGGGATTTCTGCCTGAGTAATCCTTTAGAAATAATGTTGAGTCTTGAAGACTTCATAAACAAACCTAAAGGGACATTTTCCATTCTTGCAAGCCTGGCAAGAGGTGAGAGTAGCATGATGTACCCTGCTAAATAACAAAAAATAAAAGTTGTCAGGGTAACACACTTGAAATATTTGTAGATTTTATGGTCTTTGAGCTGTAGCATCCCCTTTGGGGCACTTCAAATCTTCTTTTAGTTAAGAAACTAATGACTGGAATATAAGAAAAGTCCTCCTGGATGAGACCAAGGATTTCTCCAATGGCCAACCAGATAACATCCAAAAACCTCACAAGCAAGGCACAAATCGTAACCAGGCTGCCACTGCAGAATACGCAGCAATTGCAATCCCAGACTGGTAAGACAAATCCATCAGTTTCAACTTCTCCTTTTTCATTTAATGAACTGTAAAATTACCATTCACTTGATTTTTTAAAAAAATACTTGCATGTTTTTTCCATTCTGAATATAAGCAAGTTTGTGAATTCTGTAAGAATCTAATAAAAGCTAAACTGAACTGAAATCCTTTATCCCTGAACTTCATATTTAGATCAGAATAAATGATTTGAAATGCTGGCTTACTTTGGATAAATCTTTACTCTCCCTTTTCCAAACTGTGCATTAAAATAAAGAAAAAGAAAGATGCTAAAATCACTCTCACTACTATCATTGATCTACAAGCGAAGTAAATGATTCCTAGCTAAAATCACTTTTCCCCGCCAAAAAATGTATATTTGATAATGAAATATACATATAAGTCTAACAGTAGATATGCTTTATAGTACTGTTTTATTCATGCATATTCAGAAGTAGACCTCATTTAGTTTAATGGGACAATGATAGGTACAACATTATGGGACTGCATCCTTAACACTCATCTAAGGAGAAGGAAAAAAAAACCTTTCATTGAGTGACTTCCAGGGCATTTTCTGAACCTCTGGGAATGTTGATGCATTTCAGGGAAAAGAAAAGTTTAAAGTCCATAGGAGCAGTCATAGGTACAACATCCAGATTGCAGTATTCTACAATAACCAAACTCCAAGAGCAAACCGATCTCTTTTTACATCATCATCATCATCATCATCATCATCATCATCATCATCATCATCATCATCATCATCATCATCATTATTATTATTATTATTATTATTATTATTATTATTATTATTATTATTATTATTAGAGATGGGCACGACCAGAAAAAATTACGTTTTGAGTTGTCGTTTGTTGGGAAGGGCCTGTATCGGCTCGTTTCCATTTGTCGCGAAACTTTTCAAAAATTTGTCATTTCTGTTTGTCGTTTGTACAGTGGTTTAGGGAGCGTAACGTGTAGCCGCCGTTATAATTATGTTGGGGTTGTTGTTAGTGTGACAGGAAACCTTGTCGGCACTTCTCTGTCTCACTAAGAACATTTGGGGGTTAGTGTGTCAGGGGAACCTCGTCGGCGCTTCTCTGACTCACTAAGAAGGAAAGCATACTGGCGTACTGCCGTACAGGTTATGCTTAGGGAGGGAGGGAGTGGGTCTCTGAGTTGAAGGCACCTCTCTGGGTGCATCACTCTGACCCACTAAGAAGGGAAGTGTACTTGCGTACAAATCTGGGTTAGGGTTGGGGTTAAGGTAAGGGCTAGGCTTAGGGTAACGGTTCAGGTCAGGCTTAGGGTTAAGGTTACGGTTAGGGTTAGGGTTAGGGTTAGGTTTAGGGCTAGGGTGACAGTTCAGGTTTGGGTTAGGGTTAGGGTTGGTGGGCTTTTTATGTCCTCTCTGGCACATCCAGAAGTCTCAGCAAAACCTGGCCATGCGATTTGTGGAATGGCTCCAAAAATTTGCATGGTCCCATCCCATGGCCAGCCCATCATTGCACATGCACAGGTGTAAAAAAATAAAAATAAAATAAAATCAATACGACGTTTTATTGCTATAAAAAAACCCACTACTGCTACTATAAAAATTCAGGCATTTAAAATACCTAATTTTCACATGTTTCTGTGGTGCTTTGGTGGGTTTTTGGACCATGATTTCAAAAGAAAAATTGTGGTCGCCATTTTGGATCCCCCCCACCGCATGGCAAATGGAGACGACGAGGATGATGCCCCCCCAGCCTGGTGCAAGCAGCCCAGGACAGGAGAGGGGGGAGGCCGGGGACCCCCCCCAGAAACCACCCCTCGGTAGGTGCTGTCACTGAGGCAGGCATATTTTCGCCTGCTTTTATGGCCAGGAATCGGGGTTTTCTTTTATTTTTTAAACCTTTTTTTCTGTGCTGCTTGGCATCGCGTGATCGCTGCGATGCCATGAACGACAACGAAAAATTAGACCCAATTTTTTTTTCTGGTTCAGGTTCAAGCTGGAGCGGAGTAATTCTCGTTACCGTTACCCGTTACGTAACGATAACGAGAACCAAAAACAGAAATGAGAATTTTGCCTAGTCGTGTCCATGTCTAATTATTATTATTATTATTATTATTATTATTATTATTATTATTATTATTATTATTATTATTATTATTATTATTATTAAAGGTGTAGCAGTTTTACAGCTATGACTACAGGACCCATCCCTTTCCTGAGTAATTAAAGGCATTTCCAGAACTCTTTTTCAGCTCTGTGTCATCATCTTCAAATCTGCAGTGATGGATTCAATGCAATAGGAAACACCTATTCCAGAGCTTCCTCCAAAGAACAATGATAGTGTTTCATCACTCTTTCAGACTGAAGAATGCTTAACAAAGATCCAGCTTTTCATTATTGGGAAGCAACAATACAATGTTATAGTTTTTTCCATCCCCACACACCCTGATAACAACAAAACTTTATGGAAGGTGTGCAAGCAAACATCAGTACTGGATTCTACAGTGCATTCTGACTTATAAATGCACTCTTAACTCCTCATATGCAAAAGCAACTGAGTGCATATTTTGCCTTCATTAGTAGGATGTATCTCTACGTAAACAATAAGTTGTATATACAAAGGAGTAGTTTTAGATTACAAATGTCTTCCACTTTCTGTGGAATTATTTCCCCAACAAATGCTCACATCATAGAATAATCCAATAATAATGAAATTGGAAGGTGCCTTTAAAACCACCAAGGTATCTTGAATGGCTCCAACATTGCACCACTATAACCTCCTGGGCAATTGACTCCATTCTCATACTCCTCTAACAGGATATTTTTCCTGATATTCATTCCTGTAATTTGAGACCATTATTGTCAGTTTGCCTGTATCCTTCTCCCAGTTTGTCTGTATCCTTTTTAAGGTGCGATGCCCAGGCCCCAACAGAGTACACAAGTAACTCCATACTAGTGCTTTATCAGCTTCTCTGTATCATATTCCAGCCACAATAAAAACAAAAACAAACATTGTAACCTCTTTCCCTTTGTCCCAATATATTACATTATGAAGAACAGAAAATAGCTCAGTGGGGAAATAGAATAGATTAGTTTGGACAACTTTTGTTCCACCTGTTTATGTTCTATTAAATACAACTTGTACATAAATGGCTGAAACTCAAGGGCACGGTTTATGACTCTTCGGGGGGTATAATGCTTACTTTATAGATATGGCTGTGTGTGTCTTTTGCAATGAAACATGACTCTTGTGATGCTGAAATGTCTCATTTGCCTGGAGGGGGGATTTAAATATTCATTTCAGAAAGTAGCAAAAAGTATTTGAAAACAGCAATGAAACATTTATTGTAATAAGTACTTCAATAACTTGTTAGAAACTTGTTAGAAGAAGAAACACAGCTGAGTGTTCAGTTTTATTAAATGTGTCAATTTTAATAAAAATTACGTATTTACCCAGGCCAGTACTTGTTCATATAAACAGAATCTTTTCTTTCATCACTGCTGGTCAAATCTATGACTTGTTCTCTCCTCATCTCACACACACACACACACACACACACACACACACACACACACACACACACACACACACAGAGAGAGAGAGAGAGAGAGAGAGAGAGAGAGAGAGAGAGAGAGAGAGAGAGAGAGAGAGAGAGATGCATTGAATAATTCCTCTTGATTAATTTTTCAAAACAAAGTCTTGTGTAGCTGAGTAGCAGGGTTCTTCAGTGCCTTGAAGGTATGAAAAACCCAATGATTTAGTACAAAATGATGCACAATTAATTTTTTTTTAATTCTGCACAAACCTTAGCTTCCTTAGAAAATGCTGCCATTTGGAAAAAAAATTAGAAAAGCTCAAAACTTCTTTGAATATTATATGGTTATCAAAACATGTGAGAAATAATTATCTCTCTTGCCCTGTTCAGCCAAAAGCTGCCTGGATAATTCAGCATGTTAGGTATCTGCTTGTACAGTAGATACCTAGCTTCCACTCCGGGTTCCAGAAGAGCCAGCCTGAGTTGCCTTGGGGAAGCTGCATAGTCCTAAGTTTACCCCTTCCCCTCTCGAAGGGAATGGTAACCACTTCTGAGTATTCTAGAGCTAGGAAACCTTACAAAGGGTTGACATGATGGCACACAAGTATTGATTACTATTTATCCAACCATACTGCAGCCATCTGTACTCAACATGGGTTGAAGGGACTGCACTAACCTCATGTGAACTAGCTGCTCTATAAACACTTGGGTTGGATATTTACCATTCCTTTGAACATTTATTATCACTAAACATTAGTATTCCCAACATTTACTGATCACAAAGCAATAAGAAAAAGACACAATGTAATTAACAGAAGGTAGCTGGTAGCTTTTGGTACTTAGTAAGAAAAATGATAGTGTTGGTAAAATGCCATTGATCCTCTATGGTGTAAAATAATGGATGGGTTTCCATATTTACTACATTTCTAATGTCTTTGGACATATTGTGATGGCAACATAATTGGGTGTAAAAAGCCAAACTGTCTTCCCCAAACATGAGTAATACATTGGTGCAGATTTCTTGTTACATCACAAGTAATGCCACTGAAAGTGAAACAGTTCAGTTGCAACCAAAAGCCATGCTTATTTAGTTATGTTTATTCTGTTTTATTACACAGTGGACCCTTGTATAACAAACGGTTTGCATAACATAAAATCTGTACAACATAAAAAATTCCGGAGATAGGGGAAATTTGCTTAACAGAATTGCCTATGGGGCAAATCCTTACAATATAAAAATGTCACGATTAGGGATTACTCTGCTTTCAATGCATTCCTATGGGAAATTTGTATAAAGGAAAATATGCTGAACAGAATTTCATTTGGAATGAATTAATTTCTTTACACAAGGTACCACCGTATTGTTCATTTATATATTGTGCAATGTTTATGTTTGTATTTTGCTGAATTTTTGTGAACTGCCCAGAGTAGTTTTATTGCTAGATGGTGTGGTATATAAATCCAATAAATAAATAAATAAATAACTCTTCATCTAGTTTCCCACTCACACACCTACCTTCAGTAAGCCCCTTCACTTTCATACACTTTGATGGTGCATGATAGCATTACCAATTGTGGTAATGATAGCAGGAAAAGAAAGTAATTTGTCTCCCTTTTCAAACAGAAAAAAACTACATTTCCCCCATACGTTTTGTCTAGTACACACCCACAACAGAAGTCTTATTCACTTGTTACCTCTCAGATTGCTATCAACATGGTTAGAGACAATTCACTCAATCTGTTGTCACTTTCACCCTATGGGGAGCAACATGATATAAGAGAGGAAACTCATATCTGCATGTAATTTTTACAGAATTAGCCATGTTTGCCCCTCTAAATATGTTGGCAAAAGGGAAGAAAGTAGGGAATCAAATACTGTAGTACTATCAAGTGCTATAAAGATTAATTTTTATTTTATTTTAGTACAAGCATTTTGTGTATTAAACTCCATTTCCTCCAAATACATGACCAGTATGTTTATATATGACCAGTTGAGGAAGCAAACAATTGACAATATGACAATGGTTTTGAACACAGAAATGTGACTGCCAAAGCATAAATTACTTTATGTATATCTTGAATTTATTTATTTACTTAAGCTATGTTCCTTTCTCCTTCGAAAAGACCCAAGGTAACTTACAATACTAAAGAATAATATATAGAGTTGGAAATAATGAGTATCCACTGTATCCACTGATGATCAGTTCTGGGACCCCCTGCGGATACAGAAATCCATGGATAACAGCTAAAACACATAACTAGGGTGGTAGTGGTGGCAAGGGGGCTGCAGTCATTGGGGAGTGTAGGAGTTAGGACCAAGAGAAAGGCCTTCCCGAAGACCTTAGGACCCAGGTCAGCTCATACTTGGAGATACAGTCTTTGAAGAAGTTTGGACCCAGACCATTTGGGGCTTTATAGGTTAAAACTAGCACTTTGAATTGTGCCTGGAAACTTATTGGCAGCCATTGGAGCTGCTGTGAGAAGGGTGTTGTGTATCAGGTCATAGGCAGAACAGTTGCTGTAGGGTGTAGGCCATCACATACTGTCTGGGTTCTTTACATCACTCTATTTAGTCCACACCAGCTTGCTCCAGCCAAGACATATAGCCAGGCCTTATATTATTTAATTCTGTCAAAACATATTACTCACATCAGAATTCACAAAGGATCCTCACTCTTGGGTTGCTGAAAATAGAAGAGTCCTTACTGTATATTATCAAATATAAGTCTAGTTTTTCAGCCCTAATTTTGGGCTGAAAAAAGGGGTGCTTGACTTATATTTGGGTCAATACTTTTAGCCACTGAGGCAAGTGCTTGGCTCAGTGGCTAAAAGACATTTTAAACATTGTGTGCTGCTTCTCCTGACCCCCCCCCCTTGCATCATGTGGGAATGGCACATAATATTTAAAATGACTTTTAGCCACCGAGGCAAGCTAAAAGCTGGTGGCTAAAAGTCATTTTAAACATCACACACCACTCCCCCAGCTCACAAAGGAGGAGCTGCCAGGCCCTGCTGCATTTCCCACCTTAGACTTATAATCAAGTCAATATGTTTCCCCAGTTTTGGGGGTTAAATTAGGGGCCTCGACTTATACTCAGGTTGACTTATAATTGAATATATACGGGTAATTTTCATAGCATTTGGTAACCACTTCATGGGTTAGTCATATGAAATAGCCTCTCATGGATTAACACTTTGTCACTGGGTTTCTTCCTTGGGAAAACAGCTCAGATATTTCCTGGTGCTGTTTGATTTTTTAAAATTCTTTATAAATATTTATAATACAAAAATGTGCTGTAAGTATTTCATTGGAATGTTTATATCCCACCACGTAACTAGAGATTTTAAAGCAGCATGCAACCTACATGCAACAATAAACACCAATTAAAAGAATTCTCAGATAAAACTATGGATCTAAGACTGTGTCTCTGTTGATCAGATCCAAGCTACATTAAAGTGATCAGAAAAGTTTGGATTAATTGTCAAGTTTTAAATTGGTTCCAAAATAAGCCCAATATCTGCACCCGTCAGGTTTCTGCTCTGCCTTGTAGCCTTCATAGGTGATGTAGCCACTTAAGGTATTTCAAGGTGGGGGTATTTGGAGAGTACCAGGTCCATTCCCCAGCCCCTCAACTCACTGCTGGAGAGGATGTGAGAGCCAAGGAATGAGAAGAGATAAATATATACACTTCTCCTCCACATTAAAAATAGCATGAATACGAGGAATTAAATGATTAGTATTTATTAGAGATGGGCACGACTTGAAAAAAATTTTTTTCGAGTTGTCGTTAGTCGGGCCAGTTCCATTTCGGGTCGTTTCGTTTTTCGCGAAAATTCGCAAAAATTAGTCGGTTCGTTTTTTCATTTTTTCATTTTCGTTAGTACTGGGTTTTTTGGGGGGGGTAGCGGGCTCCTGGAGGCACCTCTGTGGGGTGGGTGCCTCCTTTGGCCCACTATAAAGGGAAAGCAGGCTCCTGGAGGCACCTGTGGGTGCCTCCTATCCTCACCCACTAGGAAGGGGAAGCAGGCTCCAAGAGACCCTTCTACATGGGGGTCTCCCCTCCTCACCTGCTGCTGCAAAATGGCATGCAATAGCCATATGGATATGCATACCAGTTGCAGACAGTGAGACCAGTGAACCCGCCAGAGGCATAGGGTGATGCCTAAGGCTCTCGCACCACCATGTCTCACAAAGAAGGGAATCGTACTTGCGTGTAGTGCAATGCAAGTAGATCTGGCTTAGGGTTAAGGTGGGTTAGTGCAAGGGCTAGGGTTAGGCTAGTGACGGGTAAGGTTATGGTGGGCTAGTGGGTTGCACCTCTGGGTGCCTCTCTGACCCACTAAGAAGACAGTCTGTGACGTATGGGTAAGGAGTCAAGGGTTAGGGTTAGGGTTAGGGGGCTAGGGCAGGTTTTAGGGGGCTTTTTGGCACATCCCAGAAGTCTCCATGGCCAAGTGGCCATGCGATTGGTGGGATGGCTCCAAAAATTTGCATGGTCGTCCACTCCCACATGACTGGGCACTCGGCCAGCCCATCATTGCGCAGGTGTAAATAAAATAAAATAAAATAAAATCAATGGAGGACAGAGGAGGAGAGGAGAGACATTTTGTTGCAAGAAAAAACCCACTGCTACTGTGAAAAATCTGGCAGTTTATAAATTTTCGCATGTTTCTGTTGTGCTTGTGTGTTTTTGGACCACGATTTCAAAAACAATATTGCGTTCACTGCCCCATTTTGGATCCCCCGCCCGCACCGCATGGCATGGCGAATCCGGCTGCCCAGGACGGGGGGGAGGCAGGACCCCCCCTCCAGAAACCACCCCTCCGGTAGGTGCCCTGCGCCCTTAGTCAAGCAGGCATTTTTCCGCCTGCGTTTTTGGCCCGGGAATGGGTGGGGGGAGAGTTTAAAAGTTTTTTCCTGTGCCATCCGTGCTGCTTGCTTGCACTTTAATTGCGGCGGCCGGCGACGAGACTGGGCTTTTTGCTGGCTGCGAGCCTGCGGCGAGTCCCAACAGAGCAGCCCAGGATGGGGGATGGGGGGGGAGGCCGGGGACCTCCAGAAACAACCCCCTCTGGTAGGTGCCCTGAGGCATGGCAGGCATTTTTCTGCCTGCTTATTGTCCGGGAACCGGGGTTTTTTTAACTTTTTTTTAATTTATTATTAATCTTTTTTAATATTTATTTATTTTAGATATCGTCACAGTACAAGAAATGAACAAAGGCAACAATATGTGGAATGTAGAATGTAGAAAAGACCCAACAAGGAAATCCACAAAGAAAAACATTTAACCTAAAATCTATAAGAGAGGAAAGTATAGAAAAAGTACAGAAAGGAATAAAATCACCCACCCTCGTATGTGTATTGGTACCTCCAGATAAATTCGATAAAGTATCATATATTCTAACATGCTATTTGTATTAAACGTCTCCCAACAGACTCGGTTTTTCCACTATATTATTTAAATATTCTTGAAATTTTCTCCATCCTGATTCCAGATTAACATCGGATTTCTTACACCATCTCCTGCTTCTGTCCCCTAAATCATAATATCTTTTTAATCTAACTCTCCAATCATTGATTTCCGGTATTTTACAATCTTTCCACATATTGGCTATCTCCACTGCCACTGTAGCATGTAACATGAATTTCCTATCTGTGATTTTTATCTCATCCCCCATAATACTTAATAGGAGACATTCCGGTTCTTTCTTAAATTGATATTTTAGAATTTTCTTTAATTCCGAATAAATGTTCTTCCAAAATATTTTAATCAGGCTACAGGACCACCACATGTGTATAAATGTTCCTGTATCTTTCTTACACCTCCAACATATGCTACTTTGATTTTGGTATATTTTTGTCAGTTTCTGGGGGGTAAGATACCATTTGTATAACATTTTATAAACATTTTCCTTAATATCCATATTTGATGTTAGTTTCAAATCAGTTTTCCATAATCTTTCCCATTTATTTAAGTTAATATTTCTTCCAAATACTTGAGCCCACTTTACCATGGTTTCTTTTATCTGCTCCTCCTTAGTATCCCACTCCAGCAAAAGATTATAAAAATTTTTAATATATTTTTCTTTTCCCTGCAGTAATCCTTCAAATTTAGTGATTTGTTTTTCAAATCCAACTTTTAAATCTTCTTGAAATTTATGATTAATTTGGTAGTACTCCAACCAGGTGTTTAAATGTCTCTTTATCTTTTCATAGTTTTTGAGCATTAATTCCCCCTTTTTTCCCTCGAGCAGCTGCTTATAGGTGGGCCATCCTATCTCCATATTAATTTTTCTTAAAGTAATGTATTCCAAAGGTGAGCACCACCACGGCGTTTTTGGTTCTAGGATGCCTTTGTATTTATACCATACTTTTAATAAAGAGCGGTGAATTAGATGCTTATTAAATTCCTTGTTGTACTTCATTTTTTCACAGAGCATATAATAGTGCCAACCAGAATTTAACCCATATCCTTCCAAGTCTAGCACTTCTGTATCCTCCAACTTACCCACTCTCTCAACCACCAGAGGGCCGCTGCATTGTGATATAGTTCCATATCTGGAAGTCCCATACCTCCTCTATCCTTGTGGTCAATTAGTATTTTATACTTTATCCTTGGTCTTTTACCCCTCCACACAAACTTCAAAATTTCCTTCCACCAATCGTTAAAGCAACTGGCACCCCCTAAGATGGGTAAATTTTGAAAGGGAAAAATTAATTTGGGGAGAACCATCATTTTTATTATAGATATCCTCCCCAATAGGGAGAAATTCATCTTTCCCCAAAGGTCCAGGTTTTTTTTTAATATCTTTCCACACTTGATAATTTTCCTGAACTAGATTTATATTTTTATCCGCAATAATAACTCCTAAGTACTTCATTTTTTTTACAATTTTAATTCCTGTCTTTTCTTCCAACTCTGCTCTATCCTTAATTTCCATATTCTTAACTATTAAATTTGACTTTTGTTAATTGATCTTTAATCCCGCGATTCTCCCATATTGTCTAATTTCTTCTAACACTTTTGGTACACTTACTTGTGGGTCTTCGAGTGTAAAAATTATATCATCTGCGTAAGCCCTCAATTTATACTGATATTTACCAATCGTTATCTCTTTAATTTCGTGGTTTACTCTTATTCTTTGCAGGAGCGGTTCCAAAGTCAAGATAAAGAGTAGTGGGGATAAAGGACACCCCTGATGTGTGCCTCTCCCTATCTCTATTGGTTCAGTGATTTTGCCATTAATTATAATGTTTGCCTTTTGCACCGAATATATTGCTGTAATCACATTCTGAAATTTGGGGCCCAATTGTAAAGTTTCTGTTGTTTTTTTTAAAAATTTCCATGAGACCTGATCGAATGCCTTTTTGGCGTCCACTGCTAATAACGCTGCCGTCTTACCCCAATTAAATTCTAAGCATTCCATAATGTCTATGATGTTCCTTATATTGTATTTTATCTGCCTGCCTTTTAAAAAGCCTGATTGGTTTTTGTGTATAGTTTCTTCTAGTATTAACTTCAACCTTTTTGCCAATATATTTTTAACTTTTAAAAACTTTTTTTCTGTGCCGCGTGGCATCGCGTGATCGCGCGATGCAATGAACAAGCATGACAAATCAGACCAAAATTGTTCGTTCGTCGGTTCGAGCTCGAAGTCTGGCGGAGTAATTCCCGTTACCGTTTCCGTAGAGTAACGGAACCAAGTAACGGAAACGGGAATACCGCTAAGTCGTGCCCATCTCTAGTATTTATTTCAGGGGTGGGGGGAGAGAACATTAAAGAAAGGAATAAAAGAAACTGGTAAGATAGATAGATAGATAGATAGATAGATAGATAGATAGATAGATAGATAGAGCCAGAGAGTGTTATACTAAGATGCCTGAATGTGAAACAATCAATTTTGATAAATTGGCTAAATTTACTGGAAAATGTGATTTGTTTTTCAATATGTCCACATGTCTATGAAGATTCTCAGTCATCCAGGTGAGTTTATCTGGAAGTTAAGTCATGGCAACTGAACTTCTGTTCCTTCACAGACTGAAACGTCAATCACTGCTCATCCAAGCAGCTTCATCAGTCTGAAAAAAGCTAGTTGTGAGCACTGAAAAAAGCTAATTGTGAACAACAACCAGCTTTTTTCAGACTGGTGAAGCTGTTTGGATGAGCAATGGAACATTTCAATCTCTCAAGAAAAGAAGTCCAGTTGTCATGACTCAACTTTCAGATAAGCCATGGCAGTCTACCTTCTGGTACAGTCAGTTTGTATATGCAAATGCTGCTCTTTGGTGATAAATTTCTTGAAACACATATTTGTTCCTCTCTTTTTCTACGAAATGTTTGGCCACTCTTTTGTCGGGACAGTGATTCTGATGGAGCTAAATTCATTTACTTGTTCAGTATTGAAATCTCCCAGAATGCCAGTGCAGTGACTATTTCACAATTGACTTAGTTTATAAAACCCTCCATGGCCTGGGGCCGGATTACCTGTCAGAGCATATCATCCAGTGATCAACCTCGGCCCGTCCAGTCCGGCAGTCGCGAGCGCACACTCTCCGGGTTGCCACCCTGAAAGAGGCCCGAAAGTCCATCACCCGTAATCGGGCCTTTTCGGTGGCCACCCCTTCCCTTTGGAACAGTTTACCACCTGATGTGCGCTCTGCAGAGTCCCTGTTAGCCTTCCGCCAAGCTTTAAAAACCCTTCTCTTCAGCAAGGCTTATGGCAGCACAACTTAACTTTTTTTTTTCTTTTCCCCCTTTTCCTCCTGCCATCTACACGTTTGCCAACAATTACTGCTGCTGAGCTGCGACTATTAGTCAAGATCCTAAGATGCCCTGCTGTTTTAAAATGCCATTTTTATTGTTGTTGTTGTTTATTGTACTGTTGTTCTGTTGTTTTGTTTTATATTGTATTGCTCGCTGACTCGCTCAGCTATTTGGAAGCTGCCCAGAGTTCCGTCTCGGAAGATGGGCGGGGTAAAAATTCAATAAATAAATAAATAATAAATAAACCAGAAAGAAAAGCTTCCCCAGTAGATCTCAGTGTTGAAGTTGTTTACAGAGCTCTCTCAGATATCAAGTATGAGCTCAGGTATCAAGGTCCCAAACCGATTACTGGCTTTATACTCAACTCTTTCTTTTCTTTTTCTTTCTTTTTTTTTAATATCAATTGTTCTAAGTCTTGGAACCCCAGATGTTCTTGGACTACAACTTCCACAAATCCTGGTCAGCACAGCTAATGGTGAAGGTTTCTCTGGGAGTTACACTCCAAGAAACCATGGCCTCAAAGTTGGGAATAATTGCTTTAGATGTATGGTCTTAAAGCTTACGCCAAACTCCATCAATAGCTTGTGTAGTTATTTTTTTATTTGACTGCTACAGCTAATTAAAATATTTTTCTTTTGGCAACCTGCAGACAACATTTATTTGCTTGAGAAAAGTGCGGTATATTTCATTTGTTTTTCTATAAAAATAGAAAAAGCAATTTGGCTAACTGTGAAATTTTGTACCTTATTATCAAAACCCATTAAAACCTGAGAGAATTATTATGGTGTAATAGGAGAATAATTAATGCACAGTGTATTTCATCTAATGTTCTGCCATTTTTTCCAAAGTAAAAATGTCTTGCAAAATGATTGCTTGGTTCAAAGTAACCAAACTATCAAGGAAAAAGAAAGAGAGAAAAACTTTGGAAAGCAAGACAATATAACCTGGGCTACAAATGTAAACCTAAGTCCCATCAGTAGAAGAAAAATATAGAGAGAACTTAATAGTCAAGTAATTATCACAGTAAGATAAAATAGGTAAAGGTTTTCCTGCACATGTGTGCTAGTTGTGTCCGATTCTACAGTCAGTGCTCATCTCCATATTCAAGCCGAAGAGCCAGTGTTGTGCAAGTCCATGGCCATGTGGCCGGTATGGCTGCAAGGGAAACACTGTTGTTACCTTCCTGCTTTTTATGGCTGCACCTATTTATCTACTTGCATTTACATGCTATCAAACTGCAAAGTTGGCTGGAGCGGGGGTTAACAGCGGGAACTCACTCCACTGCGTGGCACCCGGGATTCGAACCGCTGAACTGCCGACTTTGTAGGCAAGCTTTCAGTGCTCTAGCCCGCTGAGCCACCCCACCCCACAGTAAACCAGGGTATGAAATTTACCTTTCCCTATACAGTGGACCCTTGTATAACAAACAGCTTGTATAACATAAAATTTGTACAACATAAAAATTCCGGAGATAGGGGAAATTTGCTTAACATAATCGCCTATGGGGAAAATCCGTACAACATAAAAATGGGATCACTCCATTTTCAATGCATTCCTATGGGAATTTGTATAAAGGAAAATTTGCTTAACATAATTTCATCTCGAACGAATTAATTCCTTTATACAAGGTACCACTGTATTTTACTTAATTTCACACCTTTTATATAGATTTTATCCCCATACTAAAAGAAGGATGTGATTCTCTTAAGGTGTGCTTGTATTATATGCCATTGGGTTGCATCCAATTTATAATGACCCTTGTAGAGCATTCAAGGTCAATGAGACATCTAAGGATTGATCTTCTCAGTTTAACCTCTGAATCATCTGCCCATGAGTGTCTTTGGCTGAGTCCTAGTCTATCTATTGTGCCACATGGGCCTTAGTTACTAGCAATAGCTACATATGTGTGTGTTGATATTTTGACCCCTTTGGCCTTGTCTGCCACTGTCATACAGTCCCCAGTATTATCACTGGAACTGAACTAGGCCCTCAAGCTGAAAAATGTTGCTCAGACTTTTCTAGAGTCACAAGGAGCTGACTCTGTTACAACTAATGACCTCCAAAACATATCCAGTTGTGTTAGCTTGTTAGCTTTGTGCCACTTACAGTGTTGTTATCGGCATTGACATTAGTGTGTGACCATATCAGTATGCCACTTCACCGACCTAATGGACTGTTTACTGAAGCATTTTAAAGGACAGCTCGGGCCACCCAAAACATACCGTCTGAATAAATAATTGGCCAAATATTTCATCATGTGGCAAACCCTGAGCATATTCCTCACTAGAGGATTGTTTATTTTCAACTATCCTATTTGAGAAGCTTGCATTTGCTGAGAAGCAAATGATACACTTTGGTTGGCCGCATGAGTGTGTAGAAAATGAGAAACATCCATCATTATTTTAGTCAATCTGCATTTGCTGATTCCTGTACTGTGTGGGGTCTTTCATAGCATTATTGGAAGATACTTAAACAGGAAAAATCAGTGCATCACTGTATGTTAATCCTGGTGAAACACAAAAGAACATGAGAGTGGCAAGAGTTCTGGATTAACTATCACTTGGTTCTGGATTAACCAGTGTGGTATTTAAGTTCCTATTCCTGTAATCGCTATTAGAGGTGGCCATGAACCACTGGTTTGGCGGTTTGTGCCCATTCATTTAGTGGCTGAACAGGTGTTTGGCACTCCAAATCCTGCTTCCTCTGGTGGTCATTCACTCAGAGGCAGTAACCTGGTTTAACCTGCCCTGCCTCCACCAGGCAGTGCCTCCATGTGGGCTTTGAAGCAGCAAACATCTGCTCATTTGCTAAATGAACTGCACAAACCACTGAACCAGTGATTCATGGTTAATGCCTATCTCTGATCACCACAGCAATTAGCTGGATCATTTAACATGGTCCTTCCATAAGGTTGTGAAAAAAGATAAGCTACTTGGATGAGTAGTGAAATGTTTTGATCTCACAAGAAAAAGAAGCCCAGCTGCCATGACTCAGCTTCTGGATAACCTTACCTGGATGACTGAGTATCTTCACAGACAGTAGGAAAAAAATTTCTATTTTCACGACCTGAGGGAGACCCTCTTCAAAATGGTCTAAGTGTAAGTGCTTATTTGACTTGCATTTCTCAGAATTTCTTCCCGATATTCCAACTGCTGGAAATGGGTCATGAATAGACAAAGCACCTTCCAGCATATTTCCCCCTATTCTTATTGTCTTATAGCTATAAAATAGAGATTTTTATACCAAGCTTCTATTTTAATTGTGTGGCTAGGGTTTATGAAATGCACATCATTAATGTTACATGTGGATCAACAATGCTGTACAATCAATAAAACATATTTTCCTTATGCTAGCTGTTCTGTTGTATGAACTGATCACTGTTGCTAACGACACCCATCAACCACAGACAAGGATCACTGCCACCCCTAATGGCAGTGAAACTTCTTAATCCCTTCATCACAATACAATGACTAACACCTATTCTCCTGCATAGGACAAGTTTCCTCTTTCTCACAACTTCAAAACACCCCACAGTCTCACTCTATACCCCAGAGCACAGAGAGAACTCATTTCCCTGAGCTCATTGCCCTCTGAAGATGCCAGCCACAGAGTCTGGTGAAATGGCAGGAAGAAAAGCTTTCAGAACATGGTCAAACAGCCCCCCAAATCACAACAACTATCAGATCCCAGCCGTGAAAGCCTTCGAAATTACATCTTTCCATTTGTACATTTTGATTCTTTACATACACACACCCTAAAAATCCAACTGCCTGTGCAAGCAGTTGTGAATAGACATGGGCACGACTTGGCGAAATTCTCGTTTCCGTTTCCGTTTCTCGTTTCCGTTACGGACTGGAAACGGTAACGACAATTACTCTGCCAGAACTCGAACTCAAACCGACTAAAGAAAAATTGGGTCTGATTTTTCGTGTTGTCGTTCCTGGGCATCGCAGCGATCGCGCGATGCCAAGTGGCACAGGAAAAAAGTAAAAAAACCTGATTCCTGGCCAAAAAAGCAGGCGAAAATATGCCTGCCTGAGTGAGGGCACCTACCAGAGTGGTGGATTCTTGGGGGGGGTCGCCGGCCTCCCTCCCCTCCTCTCCTGGGCTGCGCAAAGTGCGCATCCTCGTCGCCGAGTCGCACTCGCCCACGCCAACTCGCCAAGCGGCACGGCACAGGAAAAAGTTAAAAAAACCCCGATTCCCGGCCAAAAAAGCAGGCGAAAATATGCCTGCCTGAGTGAGGGCACCTACCAGAGGGGTGGTTTCTGGGGGGGTCCCCGGCCTCCCTCCCCTCCTCTCCTGGGCTGTGCAAAGTGCACATCCTCGTCATCGAGTCGCACTCGCCCACGCCAACTCGCCAAGCGGTGCGGTACACGAAAAAGTAAAAAAAAAAAAACCACGTGTTGTCGTTCCTGGGCATCGCAGCGATCGCGCGATGCCAAGTGGCACAGGAAAAAGTAAAAAAAAAAAAAAACTGATTCCTGGCCAAAAAAGCAGGCGAAAATATGCCTGCCTGAGTGAGGGCACCTACCAGAGGGGTGGATTCTGGGGGGTCGCCGGCCTCCCTCCCCTCCTCTCCTGGGCTGCGCAAAGTGCACATCCTCGTCGCCGAGTCGCACTTGCCCACACCAACTCGCCAAGCGGCACGGCACAGGAAAAAAGTTTAAAAAAACCCCGATTCCCGGCCAAAAAAGCAGGCGAAAATATGCCTGCCTGAGTGAGGGCACCTACCAGAGGGATGGTTTCTGGGGGGGTCCCCGGCCTCCCTCCCCTCCTCTCCTGGGCTGTGCAAAGTGCACATCCTCGTCATCGAGTCGCACTCGCCCACGCCAACTCGCCAAGCGGTGCGGTACACGAAAAAGTAAAAAAAAAAAAACACGATTCCCGGCCAAAAAAAGCAGGCGAAAATATGCCTGCCTGAGTGAGGGCACCTACCAGAGGGGTGGATTCTGGGGGGGTCGCCGGCCTCCCTCCCCTCCTCTCCTGGGCTGCGCAAAGTGCGCATCCACGTCGCCGAGTCGCACTCGCCCACGCCAACTCGCCAAGCGGCGCGGCAAAGGAAAAAAGTAAAAAAACCCGATTCCCGCCCAAAAAAGCAGGCAAAAATATGCCTGCCTCAGTGAGGGCACCTACCAGAAGGGTGGTTTCTGGGGGGCGGGGGGTCCCCGGCCTCCCCCCTCTCCTGTCCTGGGCTGCTCTGGTGGGGGGCATCCTCGTCGTCTCGCCAACTCGCTCGCCATGCCATGCGGTGCGGGTGGGGGATCCAAAATGGGGCGACCACAATATTTATTTTGAAATCGTGGTCCAAAAACACACCAAAGCACCACAGAAACATGCGAAAATAACTATTTTAAAACTGCCTGTCCTTTTTCAGTAGCAGCAGTGGGTTTTTCTTGCAACAAAACGTCTCCATTGATTTTATTTTATTTTATTTTATTTTTATTTTTTTACACCTGCGCGCATTAATGATGGAAGGGCTGTCCATGGGAGTGGACCATGCAAATTTTTGGAGCCATATCCACCAATTGCATGGCCACTTGGCCAGGTTTTGACTGAGACTTTTGGGATGTGCCAGTCGGGCATAAAAAGCCACTAACCCTAGCCCGAACCCGAACCCGAACCCTAACCCTAACCCATACGCCAGTACACTGTCCTTCTTAGTGGGTCAGAGAGGCACCCAGAGGTGCACCCCAGTAACTCACCCTAACCTTACCAGTAACCCTAATCCTAGCCCTTGCGCTAACCCCTAACCCCAAGCCAGATCTGTGTACTCGCATTGCACTACAGCCGGTACACTTCCCTTCTTAGTGATCACAGTGGGCGCCCTTAGGTGTCCAGTGACTCACTCCAATCCTTTGTCACTTCACTCTCCAGCAGGCAGTGAGGCACCCGAAAGAGGTGCCTCTGCCTGCTACTGCTGCTGCAACTTAATGGTATGCATTTCCAATTGGCTATGTATGCCATTTTGTAGCGGGTGAAGAGAGGAGGCACCCACGAGGTGCCTCCAGGAGCCCGCTTTCCCTTCATGGCGGGCCAGAGGAGGCACCCACCCAGAGGTGCCTCCAGGAGCCCCCCCCAAACCAGTACTAATGACAGACGAAAATCCGACAAACGAAACGACAAATTTTTTAAAAATTTCGCAAAAAATGGAAACGAGCCGAAATGGGCCGGCTCCGACACACGACAACTTGAAAACGTCATTTTCCCTGGTCATGCCCATCTCTAGTTGTGAAAATATTTCATAATTGGGAAAAGTTGCCTTTTTAGCCTATATCTTCTGGTTATGGTGTTTCATTATTTTATGGTCCAAAAAGCAACAGTATTTTCTTTCTTTGTCAAACACTGCCTAGCTCCCTGCTTTGAAGAATACGGAGGTATGGTCTAAATGTCATTGGGGAACACGGATATGTTTTCTAATCACAATGATCAAAAACTTGATATATGAGCCCCCATTGAAATACATATCTTATCAACACTACTTTTCATAAAAGAAACTATGCTTCTGATGATCTGAAGGTACTTTCGGTACAATCCAAACCACCCCATAGCAATGCATATTCTGTTCCCAAAGGAATAGTCAGAATTTTGTACTGTCCATCCCTGCTCTCTGCCTGAACAGTCTCTCTCTCTCTCTCTCTCTCTCTCTCTCTCTCTTTTGATGAGAACAAAACACTGGGATCTGCTGCCACTATTATTTACTGCATCCTTAATATATGCCCTGCATACAAACCTTTCAGACAGATACAACAGTCATAAATCACTGTGCTTAGTCAGCAACTAGAATGGTGCAGAGGCGCAGGCAATAGTACCTCTTCTAAGCAGCTCAACGAGAAAGCAATTGTGTGAATAAACAATCAGCAATTTTGTTAATTGATTCATATTTTAATACAGCAGATATCCATAAAACTTCTTCAGGGCTGATGAAATGCAATGGAGCTTTGTGTTCCTTTGGTGAAGGTCATTACAAAGTGAGGCATATATATACGATCCAGAACTAATGTACACTTTTCAGAAAACCGATCTTGCTAAAGCAATGGAGTAATATTGATACCTATTATTGAAGTAAATGTAGATTTGATGCAGGTTTGTCATTGCTATTCAGGTTTAGACAAATCCACTATGTAATATGAAAAAATAGGCCATTGGAATAAATTACTGGATTCAAAAGCAAGTGAGTGTGTGTAGATTCCTTGTGCCCTCCCCCAGAAAGACTTGAATTAAAGTCTATTGTTAATGGAATCATAATACAATGATTTTGTGGCTCACTGTTGATCTAATTATGTACTCACAGAAGAGTGCTCATAAAATTGTTCTCATTTTTTATTTCACAGAGATAATTGTTAAAATGGAATTTGTGAAACATCAGTTGTTTACTCAGTCCAATATCTGAATTTATTATGACATAATTTAAGGATATTAGTCTCAGAAAACGTCAATGGGTCCAGAATTCAGTGGCCAGATTCCTGACTGGGGTGGGGTACAGAGATCACATTATACCTTTACTAAAGCAGCTCCACTGGCTGCCAATCAGCTATTCAAGGTGCTGACCTTAATCAACAAAGCACAAAATGGCCTGGATCCAAGGTACCTCAAAGATCAAATCTCACAGTATGAACTGGCTCGGATGCTTAGGTCATCAGGGTAGGCCTATATCTCCTTCCCACCACCTTCACAGGTGCATCACAGAAGAACACATGAAAGGGCCTTCTCTGTTGCTGCTCCCAGACTTCGGAACTCCCTCCCACTGGATACCAGGACTGCCCCATCTCTGCTGTCTTTCCAGAAGTAGGCAAGACTTTACTCTTCAGGCAAGCTTTCCCTGAATGAGGGCATACCTACAATGTGACTTTTATATAGATTAGACATGGGCACGACTTGGCGAAATTCTCGTTTCCGTTTCCATTCCTCGTTTCCATTACGCAACGGAAACGGTAATGACAATTAAGCCGTCAGAACTCAAACTCGAACTGATAAAAGAAAAATTGGGTCTGATTTGTCGTTGTCGTTCATGGCATCACGGCGATTACGCGATGCCAAGCGGCACAGAAAAAAAGTTTAAAAAACAACCCGATTCCCGGCCAAAAAAGCAGGCGAAAATATGCCTGCCTGAGTGAGGGCACCTACCAGAGGGGTGGTTTCTGGGGGGGGTCCCCGGCCTCCCCCCTCTCCTGTCCTGGGCTGCTCTGGTGGGGGGCATCCTCGTCGTCTCACCATGCCATGCGGTGCGGGGGATCCAAAATGGCGACCACAATATTTTTTTTGAAATCGTGGTCCAAAAACCCACCAAAGCACCACACAGAAACATGCGAAAATTAGGTATTTTAACTGCCTGAATTTTTACAGTAGCAGCAGTGGGTTTTTCTTGCAATAAACGTCTGTCTCCAATCCCATTGATTTTATTTTATTTTATTTTTATTTTTATTTTTTTACCCCTGTGCAATGATGGGCTGGCCATGGGATGGGACCATGCAAATTTTGGAGCAGTTCCGCCAATCACATGGCCACTTGGCCAGGTTCTGACTGAAACCTTCTGGGATGTGCCAGTCGGGCATAAAAAGCCCACTATAACCCTAGCCCTAGCCCTAACCCTAAACCTAACCCTAATCCATACGCCAGTACACTGTCTTCTTAGTGGGTCAGAGGCACCCAGAGTTGCAGCCCACTAACCCACCCTAACCTTAACCGTTACCCTAAGTCTAGCCCTTACCCTAACCCCAACCCTAAGCCAGATTCATAGGCAAGTATGCAAGTGTACGGAAGTACACTTCCCTTCTTAGTGGGTCAGAGTGGTGCATCGAAGGGTGCCTCCAACTCCAGACCCACTCCCTCCCTAAGCGTAACCTGTACGCCAGTACGCCAGTATGCTTCCTTCTTAGTGAGTTAGAGAAGCGCCGACGAGGTGCCTCTGACACACTAACCCCCAACCCTGGCTAATTTGGCTAACATAATGTTCTTAGTGAGACAGCGAAGTGCCGACGAGGTTTCCTGTCACACTAACAACCCAGCATAATTGGTACGCAGCAGCTACGTGTTACGCTTCCCTTCCCTTCTGGGTCAACTCAGAGGCACCCACAGAAGTGCCTCCCGGGCCCACCCCTCCCCCTAAACCACTGTACAAACGACAGGCGACAAACGAAATGACAAATTTTTGAAAAATTTTGTGACAAACGGAAACGAGCCAAAACAGGCCAGCTCTGACACACGACAACTCGAAACGTCATTTTTCCTGGTCGTGCCCATCTCTAATATGGATTACCATATATGACTGCATTGACTGATTTCATATGAACACCAGTGTTTCCATGTTTACTTTTCACCCTCAAAATGGTTTCCTCCCCCTTTTGGTGTGCTCTTTGTATCTTTAATGTTACCTTTTAATGTTCTAAAATGGCCTTCTAATTCCCTATTCTTAATCTGAATATGTCTTAAATGTTCTGGGCTGTATATTGTCCATCATTATTGTAAACTACCTTGGGTCCTTTTCCAAGGAGAAAGTGGGGGGTGAAATATTATTAATAAATAAATAAATAAATAAATAAATAAATAAATAAATAAATAAATAAATAAATAAATAAATAAATTTATGCAGGCTATACATTTCCACCCCCAAAGAAGCTAGGTACTCATTTTACAGACCTTGGAAGGACAGAAGTCTTAATCATCCATGCACCTGCTAACTGGCATTGAACTCCAGGGTGTGAGCAGAGTTATAGCTGCAATACAGCCATAAAACCACTGTGGCACAAGGCTCTTCTGGGTGTGGACGGACTTTGTGTTTTTGCCCACTGACACAACCTGACATTTCATTATCTTTTCTAGTTCCTTCATTGCTTCCTTTCAAGTCCCAATCTTCTTCAGATTTCTTGACTTCAGTTTCCATTTAGGCTAATGTTAGAACCAAGATATAAACAATCTTTCTCTGTGCAGTTTTTCCATTGACACTGACAGCATTAATATTGTGTAGTTCTGCCTGGCAGCAGAGGAACTATTCTGTGTTCATCCAAATCAGTCTTCAAATGTACTAGTGGAAGTTCTTGGTTGACATTTGACAGGGCCCCTCTGTAATCCTGAAATATATCTTGTGATCCATACCAGGGCTACGCTGTCAGACCCCGGGGTAGACAAAATGCTGATGGGCAATTTATTTTGCCTTGTCATCCCTAATTTCAAGATTCACATAATTTCTGCATAGATGAACCATAATAAAATTACCTCTTGCACAATTATGATAACATCTACTTTGAAATGGCATACAGAAATATACACATTTAGAAACCTGACAACAGCAGGAATGCCACCTAATGGTCTTTTCTGTTTCTAACTTTTTGGGGCAATAAAGTTTTGCGTTGTTATACCAAAAAAGCTATTATACTTCCGATAGCAAATGCATTTTAATGTTGCATATTTATACAAATCTAAAATTGACAGTATAATGCTACTTGCTATCTAAAACTTGATAGCTTTAGAATGATTTGAAATAATTTACAGAAGTATCTCTATCCCCCAAAACACATTAGATGTTAAAGGGAAAATTAGCCATCTGGGGATTGCTTCCTTTTAAGTTTCATGTATTGGCACTAGATCTTACTATGTAATTGGAATTCATCACGTTTTCCACAGTGCTCTCTGCTACACAAACATTTATCTTCTGATTGTAAGAAGAACTTTTAGGACTGTCTCCCACCACATTTGCTCACTCTTGTTTTCATAGCATATAACACATTGATCAGGATAATAGTCACCAAAAAAGACTGAGATTGTCATGACTATCAATACTGGAGAGACAAATAATCAACCATTAGCTGAAATCTGGCAATAGCTTACAGACAATGGTCATATGAAATTCCCTGCTACTAATCCTGGATCATCTGGCCCCAAATATTTCAAAACATTTACTATCTTTCATCACATGAGATTCCTGGATAGTGTACAGTTTAAAACAAACAAACAAACAAACAAACTTGTCGTAATATAACAATTGGCTAGTACCTCATTGCTGCTCTCAACTAGAGAGTAATAAAAATACTTACTGCCATGTCAATTCTGACTTATAGTGATCCCTTTATGAGCTCATGGCCTTGTGGCACAGTGGTTAAATGCCTGTACTGCAGCTAAAACTGTGCTCACAATCTGGGGTTCAGTCACAGGTAGCAGGCTCATGGTAGATTCAGCCTTCCATCCTTTCAAGGTCGGTAAAATGAGTACCCAGCTTGCTGTGGGGGGTGGCAATGTGTAGCCTGCATACTGTAATTAAAAACTGTAAACTGTCCAGAGACTACTTGCAGTGGTATGGGGCAGTATATAAGCAGACCACATTATTTCAAGGTTTTGTAAGTAGAGAGCACACAGAAGTAGTTTAACAATCCCCTCTTCTGGGGTTGCCCTGGGACTTAGTTTACCCAAGGCCACACAGGCTTCCTCTGCTCACTGAAGACACAATGGAAAATTGAACACTCAACCTCCCATATCACTGAGCTATCTAGACAATTAGAGAGCAGACACATTGAATCAATTACTAAATGGTAAGTGAGCACTTCACATAAACTAATTGAGTCAATGGCTGAAATCCAACCATGTAATTTACACTGTTCAAAGCTGATGATGAGGTATGGCAGTTTTTTTCAAACATAAATATTCCCCATTCCTCCCCCAAACTCCTGAGGCTCCCTTTGATCATGGGGAATTTGCTGGGGGCCACAGAATGAAGGAAGTATTTAGTATCTGAAAATCAGTATTGCCTGTAAAATCTGCCTGGCCTCAGTGATTTTTATAAATTGAAGATATCTCTTACGCTCCCATCATATGACACACACCCCATGGAATCCTCTGTGATCAAAGGGATTCCACTGAAGCTTCAATTCTTGGGGAGAGGATTAATCCAAAAAAAATTATTTGCAACTCCCACCCCCCAACATGGCTGTTGATGTTGTCTGCTTTATACAGCATGAGATCTACTGGATTTTGGCCAGGGAATCTACCCTAGTCAGCACTAGTAACAAGTAACAACAGGATAAGAACCATAAGCAATAGACATAACTGTAATGAATGTTCCCTCTGAGGCATGTTACCTGTGCAGGTGTGACTCCACTTCCCTCTCTGCAGTGATTCTCTTCCTCCACACAATTTTTTCCCAGCCCCCTTGGTTCAGGTTGCGATAAAACCAAGCAGGGTTGAAGATTACAGGGAACGTTGCTTGTAAACATTTATGTTGAGGGGAAAGAAGTCATAAAATGTATCCTTTGGCAGGATAATATAAGTAGAAAGATCACTGCAATTTTACTTTCAGTAAAGAATTCTTTCTCTTTTTATAGCAGTTACTTATAATTGTGGAAGGGGTGTTGCTGATTATGGAAACCACCATCCCACACAGCTTTTTGAAAGAAGCTACATCTTGTATTGTGTATTTTCTCGGGGATTTCTTTTTTGATTCATTAGGAATTCCTAAGTATTCCAGGATATTAAACCTCCAAGACCACATGAGTGAACAGTGCATATGGATGCAGAATCATGGGCATTCCACATTCTCAAAACTCCCTGAGCAATTATGCACTTGTTCATGGAAGCCAGAAGCTGCTCAAAGGAATTCATATAGCTTTGTGTATTCATTGGCCATCATTTATTGCAAAAGTATAACTGGCCTAATTTCTGTGTCTTCAAAATAAAATGAATTCAAAACAATTTTAAAAAAAACTTGTTTTAAACCCCTAAGGTAGGAAATGTTCATAAACCCTGGAGAAAAACAGCTGTTGTTATTTATTTGCCTGATGACCTAGTGTTAATAGTGTGGTGAGACAATTTTCTGCCCCAATAACACAACAGTGTCTGCTGAGGAAAATGTCCTCTAGCAAAAGGTCGTTCTTGGTTCCAGGAAATAGACAACCAGACCATGAGATTTTGATGTTGCAATGGTCATCGCAAGTAGGTTTCCCACATGTCATTGTCAATCTGTTGGTTTTCTTATCCACTGCTACAGTATAACAGAAAGAGCAGAGAAGGGAAAACATGGCTTTAGTTACAAATTCATAAACTGATGGGAGGATTGCAAACTGTTGCAAAGGATTGCAAAGACTCACTCCACTTGTTTCCAGTGAGCAAATATAGTTCTGTTCATGTGGTCACTGCACTGTACTCAAGTTGGTATCTTATGTGCACCTCTGAAGTTCACGAACTATTTGGAAACCTCATGCCTACAGGTATGAGGAAAGCTTGAAAGAAATGGGTAGGCTTAGACCTAAGAAAAGAAGACTGAGGGAGATATGATGGCAGTTTTCAAATACAGTACCTGAAAGGTACCTACTCATAGCTCAGAGGAGGAGAAGGATCTGTTCTCAGTCATCCTAAAGTGCAGAACTTATACTAACTGACTCAAGTTACAGGAAGCCAGACTGATCTTCTAACAATGGGAGAAGTACAACAATGGATCCAATTACTTCAGGAAGTGAAAGCTCCAACACTGGAGGCATTCAAGGGGAAACTGAACAACCATCTGTCAGATCTGATTTGATTAAGGGGATGGACTCAACAGCCTTATAGCCCCCCCTCCCCCCGTCAATTATTCTATGATTCTGTGATTCATCAGGGGTTAGATCCATTCTTGGTACATACAATGTTAGAGTACTATCATGAAACATAGTTTGTGTGTCCTGAGAGTCACTCTATACATTACTTTTGAAAATTCTGCAGCTAGATTGCTGACTTGGGCCAGGTATAGTGAACATATAACTTTGTTGTTACAGTAATTTCACTATTTAATGATCCCATTCCAGAGACAACACAAAGACTCACACAGTTTCTAGCTTATGTCTCCAGCTAACCACCCAATGATTCTCTGTGGAGGCATGTATTAATGGATAACCATTTTGCCATGTAATCTCATTGTTATATCTGAGGAAGTGGATTTTATCCAAAAAACTTCACTTTAAAATGTAGCAGTCTTTAAGGTGCCCCACTATTATTGTCTTTTGTCTTTTGTCTTTTTATTTTGTTTCTGTCTGATATGGTTGCACAGACTGACATGGATACCTCTTCTAAAAAAAGTCAACTGAGTTATTTTGGTTGTTTACTAGATCTTCTTTTGTATATGCAGTGGGGCATAAACTGCATGCATAATTGCAGAAATTCTAATTGAATTTCTTGATAGTCACAGAAAATTCATCCTGTATCCAAGTATTGATAAAATCACAGAAACACAAAGTCAAAAGGGAGCTATAAGACCAATGAGTGCAGTTTCCTGCTCAATGCAGTACAAATCAAAGTAATCCCATTTGTATATGACTAACCTTTGATCTTCCTGTTAAAGACTTTTAAAGCCATCTGAATCTTTCACTAAATGATGATCCATTCAACTAGCATTGTGCTCAGACACCCTTGGATGGAGCAAGAGGGATGTGTTTCTTCTTAAACTCATATATTGAGAGGAGCATAGGCTTTACGTTCCATGCTCAATCCACCAGAATGTGAATTATTTTATCTATTTGGGAAAAGAACATGACATCATAGGAATGCAGGAAGCGAGCCTCTTTCAGATCAGTTCATTACCTCAGGCTACCATACTGCAGCTTTTCAGGAAATAGCAGCTAGGGACTCAATCTTGGTACAAGCATAGGTTATATCACTGAGCGTGGCATGCAACCCTGATGGAGGGAGGTGCCCAATGAAACTAGAACAGAGGTGTTTTTATTAAGGGGAGCTATAACTCAATGCTGCCAGAAGTGTAGCTAGGGTTTTCAGCACCCTGGGACTATGAGCCTTTTCACACGACCCCTAAGATCCGCTGGCCACTTAAATTCAGACCAGAGATCTTGGGGGTTTGTTGCTGTTCCTGTGTTCCCACCCCCTCCGCACTCCTGGCTGCTGTCTGTGCAAGGGGAGGGAGAAAAAAGGGAAGAAAAGAATGCTGGCTCACCTCCATTCTGCCGTCTCGCTCTGCATTCCAGCCTCTTAGTATCACTTAAAGGGGTGGGGGCAAAAAAACAAGAAACAGAAGCGAGGAGAGCCCGGCACTCACTACGTTGCATCCGCATCAGGAACTTTTCACCCCCGGAGAGCAGGTGCTTGAAAAGTGCACTGGGACACACTTAGGTGGGCGTGGTTGCACTTAATTTTTTGTAAATTCCGGAGCTGGTGGGGAAACAATTTAAAGCTCCAGATCTGGGAGACATTTTCCATGGATTTTAAGGGTCGTGTGAAAAGGCCCAAAGTCAATTTTCGCGCTCCCTCCTGTTAAATGCCTTAACAACCTAGTGACAGCTCAATCTGGCCTCGGTTCAGGAAACCCCCGCTGAGAAGCCTCCCAACAGCAGGGTGGCCACTGTTAAGGAATGAAATCAGCCGAAAATATTTGGTGGGACATTTCCTCCCCCCCCCAGCAGGCACACACCTTGGACTAGTCCTTTGAGGGCATCACTCCTCTTTGTCCAGGCAGGATTCCCCTCCTCCCAGTACTGCTTCCCCCCACCCCCCATCTCAGAGCTCAGCTTGTGCCAGACTCACATCAATTGCCTTCTTCTTGGCCAGCTAGAGCTCATGTAACTTAAATGATACACATATTAAAGCACAGTCCTTGGCTTGGAGGGGAAACTGTGTGTAGTGGGGAGAAAGTAAATGGTGGATCTTTGAAATGAAGAATGGATCCTTCTGATTTCATATGATTTTTGCATGGGAACCTTCCCAAATCACCATCAAATCATACATCTCATTAATGTCCAAATACCTCACAATAATAATCATGGATCTGTCAGCACATGGCGCCACAGTGGCACAAAAACATAGATCCAGCACACGGACCAAACGGATCTGCCATATTTTTATCCAGGATTGTCCCCAATCCACTCCCCCTGATCACAGATGGCACACCAGGATCACATTACATCCCTATTACAGCAGCTCCACTGCCTGCCAATCAGTTTTCAGACTGTTGGTTTTAAAATTGGTAAAGGTTCCCCACCCCCATGTCTGACTCTAGGTGTGGTGCTCATCTTCATATTCAAGCCAAGGAGCCAGAGTGGTGCAAGTCCATGGCCATGTGGCCGGCATGGCTGCAAGGAAACACTGTTTTTATCTTCCTGCTTTTTACAGTGGTACCTATCTATCTACTTGCATTTACATGTTTTCGAACTGCTAGGTTGGCAGGAGCTGGGGTTATCAGCGGGAGCTCACTCTGCTGCATGGCAGCTGGAACCACCGAGCTGCCGACTTTGCAGCTGACACTTTTCGGTCTAATGAGCCACCACGCATACAAAGCACTAAATGGCCTGGGTCCAAACTACTGCAGCTCAAAGATTCAATCTTGCAGCATGAGTTGGGCCAGGTGCTAAGCTGAACAGGAGAAGCCTTTCTTTCCATCCCACCACCTTCACAGGTATGTCTGAAAAAAACACATGAAAGGGCCTCCTCTGTTGCTGTTCCCAAACTTTTGAACTCACTCCCATTGGAGGCCAGGACTGCCTCATCTCTGTTGAAGCAAGCAAAGACTTTTCTCTTCAGGCAACCTTTACCAAATTGATAGACTACTTATTATGTGACTTAGATGGATTACCATGCATGATTGCTTAGAATGAATTCATAATAATACCTATGTTTTCCATGTTAGTTTCCATGTCTCATAATGGAATTTTCCCTTATCCATGTGCTGTTTTAGCTTTAATAGTGACTTTTAATGTGTCTTCAAATTCACTGTTCTTACACTTGAATATATCTTAAAATGTTCTGAATTGTATATTGTCCTTCAATATTGAAAGCCAAGTGGTTTCATGTTTTTGCATCATTGTGGAGCCATGGACTGGAGGCCCCATGAATTTTGGTGTGCAATCTGTGGTCAGAGATGGAGTCTATGATGGGAGAGTTTTGGGGGATCATTCTGGATAAAAATCAGGTAGATCCATGATGATCTGTGCATTGGGTCATGGCACTGTGAAGCCATGAACTGATGGACCCATGATTTTTGGTGTGTAATCTATGGGCAGATATGGGTCCAATCATGGGACAGTGGTTTTAGCATGATCCAATGTAGAAATCAAGTGGATCTATGCCATGAATCCATGTTTTTGTGCTATTGCACAGACATGCACTAGAGGATCCATGCTTATTATTGTGAGATGTATGAACTTATGGTGATTTGGGAAGGATCCCATGCAAAAATCATATGAATTCAAGAGGATCTGTTCTTGATTTCCAAGACCCACCTTTTACCCAGGCCCTTTTTAAGGGACAGAGTAAGTAGTATAGGTAAGAATTCCCATTTCCTGAAATGCCTTTTTGATGACAAGAAGTTTGCTGTCATTTACCCATTACTGACATCACCACCAAGTGCTCATAGAAAGACAGGGAAGCCCAGTGCCCAATACCAAATTAAATGCAAATACCAGAAATAATATTTTAAAGAAAAAAGCAAAAGCAAAGTGTTCTGCTTATATACCGCCGCATAGTCTCTAGGCTATTTACAGTTTAATTACAGTATGCAGGCTACAGTATGCACGTTACAAAAAAGATGAAATGAGCCACAGACCTGAGATGTCCTGGGCTGAAGTTTAAACTATCCGAGAAGATCAGGGCATGTGTGTGCTGGTGCTCCCACAACCTGGTCCGCCCAGCCTCTCTCCCTCACCAGTCTACATAAACCGTATCTGTGCACATACATGCACACACACAGATTGCCCATCCATCCTAGCTATAGAAGTGGCCTGTCCATTTCCTTCTCCTCCTCCTTCCCCCTCCTTTCCCCCTTGGGCTTGAGCTGTCTGCAGATTTTCTTTTATCCAGCATATTGAGGGAAGGCTGTAGAAGGCAGACACACCTGCCAATGCTGATCCATCACCGGGCTTGCCTTTTCCTGGGGGGAAAGCAGCGCCCCTAGACCTCTTCCCAGGGGAGGGCACCTGCACCTCCTGTCCCCCACCCACCCTATGCCACAAAATGCCACACTGTGTCCTTTGCATCCAGAAGGTTCTGAACATAATGTTTGGCATTCCATCTATATGGACAACTAGCAGAAAAACTACCTGGAAGAGACTTCTGTCAAACACCCTGACAAACTGCAGCCACTCAGAAAGGAAAGTAGCATGCCAATCAACATCATGACTCAACATAAGAGAATTGTGCCACAAAGCTTTTAGCCTAGATATTCTCTCTCAGTATATTTTAATTCCCTGGTCTGTTGTGAGGGTAAGCCAGGGCAACTGCCTTGTGTATTACCTAAAATGATTTTGACTTTTATATGTTACAAAGTGAATATACCAAGGGAAGTTGGGTGAGGGGGTGCAATCTGAGAAATGCTCTCTTGAGTTTTTGGATTTTGTTTCATGGTTCTTTGGAGCCGGTTCCATATTTTTCTAAGCTTGTTTTCCCCTTGAATAAAATATTAGGGTCATATATCCATTTGTGTGTGGCCACCCTTAAACATGCTGGCTAGTGTAATACAGGATTTTAATTAGCCATGGATATTTTCTCAGACCTTGAATGGGGAACTAATTTTAATTCCATAGGCCCAGGGCACCATTTACTCATAATGTATGTCCTCAAGAAAGGATTAAACCAACCACACAGTTATTAAATTGAAATGCAGAAGTAAATGCCAGGGACTCTAATTGTCTCTGCCTCCGCGTGAATGAGAGAATTCTTTCGACTGTGAATATTAATCACCCCAGACTTCAGATTAATTCATTTGGCACTTCTCATTACCCACCTGAATATTCTGTGAGAACATCTTCAGCAGGGTGGCTGCACTTGCTGCGGAATGTGCTGCATGGCCTTTCCTGTTTGGAAGGATCAGTCAGGGGTAGCAGGTGTCAGCTGGGCACGGCAGGTTCCAAGTGGATGAAATACTATTGGTTTAGCAAAGGGTGATGTTTGGCGGACAGCTTGCCCTTGAGACCTCTCTTTCAATGGCTCTCACTATGTATGAATGAACCCAAGCCTGTGAAGCATGCTTGCTCTTTTGCTGTCTGCCCAGTGCAGGGGAAAATATGTGAAGGAAATGAAGCAGAAAAGAAAACCTTGATCTTGCAAGTCCTCAATTAAATATGAGGCAAGGTGGCCTCATTTAATTAAATCAACAGATTTTTAAATTACCTGATATTTTTCTTCATTCTCTGCTCCAGCTAAACAGCTTGTTTTAGTTTTTTTTTCCCCTTGTGCAATCGCATTGAGAAGAAACAATTCTTCAGAATTATCTCTTTGGGAGGACTTCTTGTCAAAAGGATTTGTAGCCAAAAGTGGGAGTTCATCATCAATCTTCTGTGTGTCAGAGCCAATCACACTCTCTAAATGGATTTGAAAATGAAAAGCTACAAAGTTTCTGCAGCATTAAACTGGAAAGTGTAACAGTTTGAAAATAATAATTTAGCATGCCTAACAATTTGGGTGTAATTGCGTTGGTTTCATGTCATCTATGTTACTGAACCCATTTGGTTTTATCTGCTATAGGAAATGTTTTCAAGGCATGCCATTTTATTAACTACATTTTTCATTATTAATTTATTTTTAGACCTCACTTTACTGGAAATACTTTAGTTTTTGGCCTGTACCTGCCCGCCAAATATCACTAGAACACAATATGTAGCACACCATAGGAAAATGTACATTTTTTAAAAAAGAGAGACACAGAGACTTCATCAAATGTGCAGAACACATAATGGTTCCAGACAAGGACTGTGACTCCCTATAGGCAACAAAAAATACATTCATCTGTCTTCCTAAAACATAGAGGAATGGCTGTAATGTGAATATCCAGAAATTAGAATATTTACAGAATGTGAAATCTCTACTGATGTTCAGATGCTATTTATGAAAAGTGTCTTCCTCCTTGGCAGCTTTACATTGTTACACTGACCTGTTAAACACCCGTTCTAATTCTAAGAATTAAAATTATCTCTCAAATCCTATATGCCAAGCTGGCTGGTTCTCCATATTTCATCTTAAAATGATCTTTCATACAGCAGTACATTTGAGCTGCAAGCAACTCTTGCATGGAGATTTATCTGCAGTTTTGTGCATTTTTTTCCCAAAATGTACACATTATTCTGAGTCTCTCTCTCTCTCCCCAACCCCAATTTAGACATATTTGTTTGTGTTCTTACATCGAGTAATGCCTATTCGTTGCTCTCAAAATATGGGCAGTTTCACAGCATGGTTGGTGTTTCTTCAGATGAACTGACCCTCAGACCATTTAAGGGTTTCAAAGATCAAGACAAGCACTTTGAACTGGGCTCGTCAGTTCTGAATTAGTATAGAATCAGTACCATGCATTCAGACCACCACCAATATCTGGCAAACACTTTTCACACCTTCTTTGAGCTCAAACATTGTTTCCTATGGAGCTTCTATTGAAGGTGGTATACACAATGTGTTCTAAAATAGTTTCAATATATTCAATAGCTTTTGTTGTGGTTATTTTTCCCCCTTCCAATTTATAACCCATAAACCATGGAGTGTGAAAAAGCCTCACAGAAAATCGTCACCTGAGGAAAGCAAAATGTCCAGCTACCACTCTGGTGCAGTTAAATGCCGTGACTAATGCCAGCAATTATCCTCCTTTACTAATGGCTATAAAGGGGCTATTTGTTCTCCATGTTGGTGCTTACTAAATTGATCTCCGTTATATTGAGTGTTTGAAGTGTCTGTTTATTAGCATCTCTTTTGCTACTGGAATAAACAGAAACAGCAAAAGCACAGATGATTATTCCTGCTAGTTGAGGTGTGTTGGGTTGGTTGGGGGAGTTCAGTGAATCAACCCTGTGCAACTTTGAATTTTCTGATAAGAATGAAAGGCACTCTCTTTAGGGGTTAAGTTTGATCCCATTGACAAAAGCATCATATCCCTGGCAATAGAACTTTTTGCCTTCATGCGTGATTTCACTGAAGTGACTTGAAGATTAAAATGAAGGACACTGCTCAGGAAGTATTGCATTGTAGCTAATAAATGTTTTATGGTCTGAGAGATGCATGGATTGAGGAAAGTCCATGTGAAGAGTCAAAGCCCATGCTGACAAAGGAAATGCAGTGATACTTCTTTAAGTTGTAACTTTAGGCTTTTAAAAAGAGAACAACCTTCTACACACTCATCCCCACATTCCAGTTGCATAAGAGTGTGTTCCAGGGAGACAATATGAGTTAGGTAGACCTTTTGCCAGACCAAGACTTCATGGACATAAACAGCCCAGAATTGTGTATGGTATGGACACTGTTTATAATGGATAAAATGTTTATATAAAATTAGTGATGATGGTGGTTTTTAAAAGTACCGTTAAAATTAATCCCATGCAAATATTTCATAAAATGCACTGTGAGTTACACTCAGATATCAGATACAGTATTTGGAATTGTGGTGGTTTTAATTGTTTGTGTTGCTCTGTTTGTAAACCACCCAGAGTTCCTTTTGGGAAAATCAGTGTGGTATATAAACTTAAAAAATAAATATAAATATCAGGTGATAGATAGATAGATAGATAGATAGATAGATAGATAGATAGATAGATAGATAGATAGATAGATATGTCATTTTTCCAGAAGCAAATAAACCCCTAGAATGTATAAGGAAGATAGTATGTGAACAAAACAATTTTGAGTGCACTGTGCATAGGAACACAAACTGTGAAACAAAATAGGTTACTTTCATTTTCTCTTGGTAGGAACATCATTTTCAAAAGATTGGGACTGCGTCCTTTAAATATCTACTTCAATTAGGTTTATTTATGGATAGGCATACATACATTGCTGGAATTCTTGTTGATTATGGTACCTCAATAATATTTCAAGGTAGTAACTTGAAATCCCAGCATGCCAAAAGAAAAGCAATGGCCTTCTGATAGCCCCTCTAACTGATTTTATCAGATATCCCATACCTTATAATCACTGCAGACTATAAAAAGAGTAGCACTGGTGCCATATGGGCAGTATATAAATCTAAAAAATAAATAAATTCCTAACACCACCACCACCACTGCCACCAGTTTGTATTCTCTCAGTGAACTGTGTTATTAACTTTCCAGGAAGAGCCAATATCTCTACTACAGTTTGCAAAGAAATGAAATCCTGGTCAAATAATTGAGGAGCCAGTTACAGAGTCAGAGAAAATTATACTGGCACCCAAGTATCCAAGTATTTGTACAAATGTAAATTTAACTGGCATGAATTTGTATTGCATTGACAAACAAATTGCAGTGGCAATGACAGAATAAATTAGTGCTTACTGTCCAGAAGGAACCCAAACCAGGGAGTCCTCCCCCGCTTTGCGTCCAATCTCCTTGCCCTAGTAATTATGGTGAATAAATATACTTAAGACATTCTGATCTCTCTGCACTGGACAGTGGCAAGAATGCTGGACTTGGGCTTGAAAACCTGAGTTCTATCTCCAGTTCATGATAGAATATATTGTGTGTCCTTGAGCCAGTCACCTTCTTTCAGGAAAACCTAAATTATATCATTATCACAAGTATAAACACAATATACAACCAATATGAGGAAAAGCATGCTATAAATATAATAAATAAATAATAATAGGTCAATACTTGACTGTCCAACCACTACCACCAAGTGTGACAGATGCTAAGAAAAAGAAGTCAACACTTCTTGAATCCTTCAAACAATATTTTGCTCACAAGCAGAACATCACTAGTTCTGCTGTTTGTTCTGGTGTGTTTATCATCCAAACAGGTGTTAAGTGCTTCAAAGCTCTGCCTCCTCTGGTGGGTGTCCACTCAGAGGCAGTGGCCTGGTTTCATAAGATGAAATTTGACCACAAAGTGAGAAAACCTGTGTGCAGTTTGCCATTTGGTGGCGTACTAGGGAAAGCCCATTTAAAACCAAAGAAAATGTTTGTTTTCAATGGAGCTTTTGAGAGCATAATTTTCAGCGGAGGTTAGCAGCAGTGGTGCAACAAATGGTGTGTGGCCTGTGATGGATCTGAGGAGACCAAAACTGCTCCCAGGATGCACTGAAATCAGCCATTCCACCTTTTTATATGTGGTAAATTGAGGCCTCATGACTAGGGATAAACATCGAATGAAAAATGAAACACTGATTCGTCGGTTCATTAGGTAACAAAACAAAATGAAATGAAACAAACTGGGGAAGTAGCATTTTGTTAGTAATGAAACAAAGTGGCTTTTTTATTTAAAGTGAACTTATTTATTTCTCTGCAAAACAGCTCTCCTAGAGACACCAAATTTGGTGGGTACCTTCCTTAGACATTCCCTGTAAGCCCTCCAAATTTGGAGATATTTGAGTTTCAATAAGCTGAAGTATTAAACTTCAAAAAAGGGGGGGTGCCACAAGAAAAAAACATTTCTAGTTCCAATGTTATGTGCTTGAATATAGTGATCTCAGGCAGCTAGCAGCATGGAAATTACAGTGGGTCTTCCCCAAGCTCTCCTCTTTAAGCACCCCCAATTTGAAGAGGTTTGGGGTACAGGGATCCAAATTATTCAACTCCAAATGGGTGCCCTCAGGAAAAACATTTGTAATTTAAAAGTGTTTGAAAATAGTGATCCTAGGCATCTAGCATCATGGGAATTACAGTGGAGCTTCCTCAAGCACTTGGGGCACCCATTGAGTAACTTGGACCCCTGTATCCCAAACATCTCCAAATTGGGGGTGATTATAGGGGAGAGCTTGAGGAAGCACCACTGTAATTTCCATACTGCTAGCTGCCTGGAATCACTATTTTAAAGCATTTAACATTGCAACTAGATTTTTTTCTGATATCACACTCTTTGAAGCTGAATAACACTGCCCCTGAATCCCAAATCTCTCCAAATGTGGAGGGCTTAAAGGGGAGTGTCCATGGAAGGTAACCACCAAATTTGGTGTCTCTAGGACCCAGGGGACCCATTTTATAGAGTAACAAATCATTTCATTACTGGTTCATTTCATACATTTTTTTACACACACAAAATCATTTCTAATGAAACGAAGTGAATAACAGGGGGAACAAAACAAAATGAAATGAAATACATTTTTTCCATTTCATGCCAATCCCTTTTCATGACTGTCAGCTCACCAGAATAAAATAGAAGTTCAAGTTTTTACCATACTGCATGGCTCCTCCCTCCACAGACAAAAAAGAGAGAAAGAAAACTGTAGCTATAGTTTGCCATGCTATCATGGCACTCTTTCTCTCTGCGATATTATGAATAATTTTGCTTATCTTCCTGGAAAACTGGCTACATGTTGCCACCATAATTTGTCCAATGAAAACTGGAGGCAAAGTGGGAGATTTGATTTCAAAATTGCTCTAGGAAATATGCATTAATACAGTATGGGAACCATGGTATAGTCTCCATAAAATGGTAAAGACAGACACAAGGATAAGTTGCTGAGTAGGTATCATGGTACTCCCAAACAACCATGATTGCACACCCTTATATTTAGGGAGAGAGATGAGAGATACAAAAAAGGAAGAGTATGGGTTTAGGACAAAAGAAATGGAAAAAACCATAAAACATAATCTGCCCATACGATGCTTTATTCCAGGTTGGTGAATGCCTTTACAGTATTTAGTTATTTTTAGTTTAAGATTTTTTAAAATTTATTTATTTATCTGTGAGGTAACTTTCTCAACTGATTTTTTAACAAATGAAGCTTAAGACATCTAACAGAAAACATGTTAATAAAGTACCATGGAAATTTATTTTATTTATTTTAAATATTTTTATCCAGCCTTTTCCCTTAATAAGGACTCAAGATGTCTTAGATCGTTAAAAGATAATATTTAAAATAAAGACAGTAAGCATATAAATATTAAAAAGGAAACAAAATGGTACAATGGAACATAAGGCATCAGTAAATAAGAACTACCAGTCAAAATCAGTTATATGTAATCCAATATAACCATGAAGTAACTGTCTAAATGAAAAAAAAATTGCCAACTGATAAAAAGCAACAAAGGCATTAGAGATGGGCACGGAACGAACATTTTTCGTTTCCGTTACCGTTTGTCGTTTCTGTTACGTAATGAAACAACAAAGGAAAACAGAACCACGAAAATTGTGGTCGTTATGTTTCATTTCCGTTAATGGTGACGCACAATGAAATGAGCTGTTTTAAATGTTAAAAAACGCCCTGGACATCCGTAAAAATGCAGCGATAATTATTTATATTGTCTGATAATACCTACCAGGGGGGTTGGGGTCCTTAAAACGTTTGTTTTTGTCTTCTCCCATCGCGATGTATTTTTCTTTTCCCTTTAAAATGGATGTTGCACCAGCCACAAAATGGAGGCAAGCCATGTGATGGGATCATGTTCAACCAATAGCATGCCCAGGTTGCAGACTGGGCAGACAGGTCTGGCAGCCACAGAGGGCATAAAAAGGTCTGGCAGCCCCCATCTTCCTTGCAGTCTCTGGTGGGAGTTAGGGTGGGATTGCTGTCTCTGCAACTCTAGCTTCAGTCCTGCAGCCTCCCTGTGTGTGTGCGTGCGTACCTCTCGGTGAGTACCCTCCCTTGCCCCGCAGTGCAGTCACTCTGCGGCTGCCTTGCACCCTGGGCAACGCCCACCGCTGCCTTTGCAGCCTCCCTGCATACCTAGTCTATACTGTGTCTCTGCCAGCATCCATTTTTTTAGTGTTTTCCGCCTGGTCTGGGGCGTTGGGGGATGCCTGTGCATGGAAATGCTTTAAAAATTGCACAAAAAGCGGGTAGAAACGACAAATGAAAAAATGAAAAACAGTAATGAAATTTTTCAAAACATTCACGACAAATGGAAACGAACCGAAAGAGACCTCTCAACGACAAACGAAAAACTGAAACACCATTTTTTTGTTTCGTGCCCATCTCTAAAAGGCATAATGAATATCTGGAAAAGGTTTTCACATCTTGGGAGCAGCCACCAAACAAGTTGCTTTGCACGTTCAATACAAATACTGTATGCTTTAGATGTTGGTGGAGCAGACAGAAGGATCTCTGTGGCTGAGATCAAGAAGCTCAGCAGGCTTCAATGGGAAAGTATGATCTTTCATATTACCTGGCTCCAAACTATGTGGGGCTTGCCACTGTAAAATGATGCATCTAAGCCTTACACAGCTCAGCATCTCAGAAGGACACAATGGTCAATGGTATCAAAGAGATGGTTCAGCAATAGTAACTGGGGAACACTCCCATGGACCAATTCCTGGCATAGTTCATCCTCTAAATTTTCAAAGCAGTTTCTGCCTTGTAAGAGCCTGATGCTGGATTGAAATGGACATAAATAATCCATTATATCCAGCACTACATGGAGCTAAGAAGGCATATGATCGGTTTCTGTACCCAAGAACAGAATACTGGAAAAAGAAAGAAATTGTTAAGAGTTCCAGGAGATTTATTGGGAGTGTTGACAGTAGGGAACTGGATGCTGGAAGGATCACCACACAGCTTATGCCTACAGGACACAACTTGTCAGTCATTGGGAGGGGGCCTGGATCTAACAAAAGATAATGCCTTCTGTCGTTCTCTATCATTACCTCCTTCTCTAAATCTTGCTCCAAGTCTGCCCATCCCTTGATGGTTTTTAAGGTTCTGGCAGTTTTATTTGCATCAGGTGGACAGCACTGTCCTTTTGGGTATATAATGAAGACAGAACATCACTTCGTAGGCAGGTAGGTCAGGGGCAGGTAAAATGAGGAGGCCTAGAAGCTCCTCAGTCATCTGAAAGGGAGGTGAGTCCAAAGTAGACCTTGGGAAAATGGGCCACTTTTAACATCCAGGTAAGGACAGCCATCCTTAAGTCCTTTATATATCTTAGACATAAGTAATAATTGACATAAGTAAATGCCACAGATTTCAGTGGCATTTAAATATGAATAATTTGAATTACATCAGGACTTACACTTGATCATGCGGTGGCTTTTCATTAGTGAGAAGTGGTTAAAAAAATTACTCTGAGAACAATTTCCAAGAATATTATTTTGTGCATAGCAATGTAGACTCTGGTACATAAATAATTAAATTTGATACACAGGGCTGTGAGATTACATCTGAAATACTTAAGCTAACTTGCTGCCACAGACTTAGAAGGCTTGACTGAACTCCTCACATTCAGCTGTGATTCTACGAGTTCTAATCCCAGGAACTGCAGGTTTTCTCCTCTGGCGCTGGCTGAGCATTGCAAGTGAATCAGGAAGACAAGTTTGTGACCTCCTGACTTTCTGAATCAACATGCTAGCTACTTTGAATTGCTTTCTTGTATTACATTACTGAAATGTCCTCTGAAGGATTCAGGCACTGCTAAACAAATAAACATTACAATTTTCCTAAAGATGTCCAGGTTATTTAAGAAGAGTTTCAAAAGGTGGGAGGAAGGAATGCTGAGTGTTGGCAATTTACAGATTGAAAACAGAGAGGAATTTAGATGCAAAATGTCAAGCTGTCTTTCAGGATGAAAGGCAGGTGGTGGCAAAATCTGTTACATGTGACAAATTGACAGCCCATGCCATTTTGATTTTAGTGTGAGTACATTTTAAATAATAAAGGTGGAGTTTCTAATTCATGATTCCATCTGGAGAATCAGGACGCTGTCCCAAAATTAGCAAAAGAGCAAAACGATTCAATGTGTTAGAATGAATATATTTTGAGCTAATATTTGATACAGACAGTAAAATATGTCAAAGTAAGTGAAATGGTTCAAAATACTAAATTAAATTCAAAATCCTTACACTCAACTAAACATAATTCTCTTTTTAAAAATATTGAACTGTACAATTTCCACACGGAAATTGTGCATACAGTTGTAAACATGTGTGAACTTCAAGCTTGCGAATTTTCCAATTTCCACTCTGAAGCTTGTTCTGACAGTGGTGAGCATCATATCAAATCATATGGGTTTTCTTACATGTAAATTCATATTACAGTACTTTAACCACCATTAAACACATAAACATGTGTTTTGCTAAATGTGAAGCAAAAGCAAAGCAAAGTGTTCTGTTTATATACCACCCCGTAGAGCTTGAAGCACTCTCTGGGCAGTTTACAGTTTACTTTTGCAGCCTATACATTGTCCATCCAAGCAAGCTGGGTACTCATTTTACTGACCTATCCTAACAAAGGATAGAAGACTGAGTCAACCATGAGCTGGCTACCTGGATTTGAACCCCGGTAAAACCATTTATCCACTGTGCCACAAGTCTCCTATAACACAGAGAGGGTTTTGCCCTCAAAATACTAGCAACATTTTTGTTATTTTTCTAGTAGCCTAAAGGTATCACCTGTTCTACTTTTGCATTTTTATATAGCTCCTCAACCTGTTTTGCTTTTGACATGTACATAATTTTCTCAAATTGACCAATGCATTTGTGCAATTTTTGAAAAGCTACAGATTTTTAAATGAGTATTTTGCTCATGAAAATTTTCAACCCCTTTATGGTGTGTGTGTGTGTGTGTGTGTGTGTGTGTGTGTGTGTGTGTGTGTGTGTGTGTGTGTGTGTGTGTGTGTGTGTGTGTGTGTGTGTGTGTGTGAGAGAGAGAGAGAGAGAGAGAGAGAGAGAGAGAGAGAGAATCCAAGCCATCATTAATTTTTATGGTAATGTGTGCCATCGAGTTGTACTCAATGTATGGTGACCCTTATAGAACTTTCAAGGTCACTGCGATACTGAAGGAGTGGTTGCATCAGTGCCTCCCTCCCTCCCCTGGCTTCCCATGGCTGAAAGTTTGTCAGCTGCAAATGTCACCAAGCTCTGTCTTTGGTTGTGGAAAGTGTAAGCTAGTAGCATTTTGGTCAAATATGATGAGCTGACTTTCCCCTCACTCTTAGTTCTTTAAGAACACACACTTAATTTTTGAATGTTTCTTTCTTCTAACAAAGTGCACGAGTAATGTATTCCTGTTCATATAGCACCTTCTTAATCAAAAAGTGCATAAATTATACTGCACACCATATATAAACAAATCAGCCACCAATAGTTGTCATATGCTCCTAATAGATGGCTTAGCTTCAATGGGAGGAGTTCATGGGGCACATTATAAAGCTGAAGCTATATAAACAGCGAGTAGCAGGTGGTGGCGACCTCAGCCAGAGGTCTGTGCTTGAGTTAATGGAGGTGAAAATAAGTGAGTATAAAGCAAGACAAGTGAAGCAGGCAAGTACAAGTTCTGGTAAGAACTCACCAACAATGTGTTCCAATAATCTCCAAAAAGCTGTTAGCCAAACTACACGCTACACGAGTTCTGTATTTCTTAATACAGTATATTTTTTAAACAGCCACTATCACCTAGGATTTAGAGTGGAGAAAGAATGGCCAGTTTTCTTCCTGTGCGCCCCTCTCTTTTCCAATATTTTAAAGGTCAAAACAACTGTTCCTGTTGTGACTTTTCACTTTTGGGGTGAGAGCTGAAGAAGGGGGAATTACAATAAGTGCCTACCTCTCCGACAATTGATGAAAAGCAATCAGAACAAGCAGAGGGGAAGAATTCTGCTTACTCTTCCTCTGCTTTGATCTTCAGCCTGCCCAGGTTGCTCTTGGTTTTTTAAAAAATAAGCTCTTTTGGAAAAATGAAAAATAGGCCTAAGTTTTCAAGATTCTTACAGTGAATCTCCAATCTGTACCACTTCAGTGGTTGGTTTTGGCACACTTTCAGCAGCACAGAGGAGTCTGAAAAGAAGAGGTCCCTGCACACATGTCACCCTTTCCCCCTCCTCTTGAGACTTGTCAAGGAAGACTGCAGTGAAGGGATAGCTGAACAGCCCGGCCCAAGTTCAAAAGCACAAGCAAAGCACCCTGAGCGGCTGAAATGCAGAGCAATGAATCATCAAGTAACATGTATGTGGACAGTCGAAGGACTGTGGCAAAGGCAGGGGAAGCCATGCAGCCCAGCCCAAGCTGAGTCAAAATGAAAGCAAAACAAAACACTCTGAATGGCTGAAAAAAAGGAAAACAACCAACCATCCTCAAGTAGCGCACAGTCCGGCCCAAACTTGAAAGCAAGCTTTGGCAAGGCAAAGCACCTAGAATAGCTGGAGTCAGTTGGGGACTAGAGATGGGCACGACTTGAAAAAATTTTTTTTGAGTTGTCGTTAGTCGGGCCGGTTCCGTTTCGGGTCGTTTCCGTTTTTTGCGAAAATTTGCAAAAATTAGTCAGTTCGTTTTTTGTTTTTTCATTGTCATTAGTACTGGTTTTTTTGGGGGGGAGCGGGCTCCTGGAGGCATCTCTGTGGGGTGGGTGCCTCCTCTGGCCCGCTATAAAGGGAAAGCGGGCTCCTGGAGGCACCCGTGGGTGCCTCCTATCCTCACCCACTAGGAAGGGGAAGCAGGCTTCAAGAGACCCCTCAACATGGGGGTCTCCCATCCTCACCTGCTGCTGCAAAATGCATGCATAGCCATATGGATATGCATACCAGTTGCAGACAGTGAGACTAGTGATGGCAGTGAACCCAGAGCCATAGGTTGATGCCTAAGGCTCTCGCACCACCATGTCTCACAAAGAAGGGAATTGTACTTGCGTGTAGTGCAATGCAAGTAGATCTGGCTTAGGGTTAAGGTGGGTTAGTGCAAGGGCTAGGGTTAGGCTAGTGACGGGTAAGGTTAGGGTCGGCTAGTGGGTTGCACCTCTGGGTGCCTCTCTGACCCACTAAGAACAGTCTGTGATGTATAGGTAAGGACTGGAGTCAAGGATTAGGGTTAGGGTTAGGGGGCTAGGGCAGGTTTTGGGGGCTTTTGGCACATCCCAGAAGTCTCCATGGCCAAGAGGCCATGCGATTGGTGGGATGGCTCCAAAAATTTGCATGGTCGTCCACTCCCACATGGCTGGCCACTCGGCCAGCCCATCATTGTGCAGGTGTAAATAAAATAAAATAAAATAAAATCAATGGAGGACAGAGGAGGAGAGGAGAGACATTTTGTTGCAAGAAAAAACCCACTGCTACTGTGAAAAATCTGGCAGTTTATAAATTTTTGTGTGTTTCTGTTGTGCTTGTGTGTTTTTGGACCATGATTTCAAAAACAATATTGCGTTCGCCGCCCCATTTTGGATCCCCCGACCCGCACCGCATGGCATGGCGAGTCCGGCTGCCCAGGACGGGGGGGAGGCGGGACCCCCCCTCCAGAAACCACCCCTCCGGTAGGTTCCCTGTGCCCTTAGTCAAGCAGGCATTTTCCGCCTGCTTTTTTGGCCCGGGAATGGGTGGGAGGAGGGTTTAAAAGTCCGTGCCGCGTGCTTGTGCTTTAATTGTGGCGGCCGGCGGCGAGACTGGGCTTTTTGCTGGCTGCGAGCCTGTGGCGAGTCCCACCAGAGCAGCCCAGGACGGGGGATGGGGGGATAGGCCGGGGACCTCCAGAAACAACCCCTCTGGTAGGTGCCCTGAGGCACGGCAGGCATTTTTCCCACCTGCTTTTTGGCCAGGAACTGGTTTTTTTTTTAACTTTTAAAAACTTTTTTTGTGCCGCGTGGCATCGCGCGATCGTGCGATGCAAGGAACGAGCACGACAAATCAGACCAAAATTGTTCATTCGTCGGTTTGAGCTCGAAGACTGGCGGAGTAATTCCCATTACCGTTTCTGTAGAGTAACGGATATGAGTAACGGAAACGGAAACGGGAATACCGCTAAGTCGTGCCCATCTCTATTGGGGACTACCAGTTGTGTGCAGAGATGCACTGCTAGGTAAGGGAAATAGCAAGAGTCCAGGAACTACCCTCTCTAAAAGAGCTCTTTCTGGCTCCTTTGAATGGTGGTTCAGTGTTCCCAGCAGGGAGGGACACTCAGCCACCACCAAGAATGCCTGAAACAGCTGGGGAACTGATTTTCTTAAAAATGGCCCATGGTACCATTATACTCCAGCAGTGCTAGTTCCTCTTTAAGTGCTGCTGGCTAGGGTCTAACAGGAGAAAGCCTTGGAACCAAGAAGTAGTCCCTGAAATTATCAGTGTTCCAAAACAGGAATTGTCAGAGACTCCATTGTCCATCATTTCTTATATGGAGGACCTCATCTTGCAACTGTTCCAGCAAAGCATTAAATAAAGGAGGAGGAGGAGGAGGAGGGGAAGGGGAGGGGGGAGGAAGAAAAGCTGGTGGCGTAGAGAGCAGCTGGTCCAGAAAAGCAGAAGCTCTCTGCTCTCACTGCTCTTATGGCAGCACGTACTGCAGGGAAAACCTGGAGGAAGATGGATTTTCTTAACTGTGCAATGTCCACTTAAAACATTAGTTAATTGTTTTGATGGACATGTTCTTTTGTATTACCTCATTTAATTTTATTAGTGGCTGGCTTGATTGCAATTATTTTTATTTTAAACCACTTTGACGTTTTCATGTGAAAACAGCATAGAAATTATATAAAATAATTTTTAAGCATCCACTCTTTAGCAGATGCTACATGAAGAGGACATGAGTTGTTTTAAATGTATATCTCATGGCTCTTTGCTTTCTTGGTCCACCACATTTCCCCATCTCTTCTTCCATGTGCAGTATATTATTCTCAAGAATCAAGCTTTTGCCAGATGTAAAGAATTCCTGCACCCCAATGAAGATAAAGAGAAGTCTAGTTAATACACCAAGATAGCCCAAATGAAAAAGGTCATACAACTTTGTTTATTTAATTTATATACCATCTATCTGGACAAAAGTTACTCTAGGGGGTTTAAAACATATATAAACAACAAAGTTAAAATACAATTTAATAAAACAGAAAATAAATAAGAATTATCAAACCCAAAAACACATTTAAAACATTTTAAATGACAGCCCATTGCATTTTTCACACAATGCCTTTTGAGCCCCAGAAAATTAAATGACATATGGGATTTTATTTCAATATTTGAAAGTACAGTTCATTTCTGACTCTATTTTTAAAAATAAGATGGCAGTCTTATACTTCTTGCTTTGGAATAAATCCCATTGCATTTAATGAGATGCCGTTGTAAATGAGCGGATATGAGATTAATTTCTTATTCTGTACATAAATCATAGTGCCTAATTGCAGTTGTTGCTGAAATGTCATTGATACATTAAAAGGAAAGGACTAGAGGGAGCAAGGATGCTGAACAAATTGTCATTGCTGTCACCTCTAACAGCTTCGAGAGAGGAAGCTATATTAAGATGTTTCACCAAAAACAGAAACAAAGTACCATATATTTTAGATATCTCCTATACTTTGAAAACCCATTAGAGTTTCCATGTTGCATGCACTTTGATGGCACACAACAACATATCTATAACTAGATATATACCATATATTGTATATTGTATGGTAGTAGCATTCAACACCTTGGCAGCACTCCCCTCTTCCATAGGGGATAAAGCAGTATTAACAGACTTACAAAAATAAATTAAAAGAATAAACACATTATTTACTCAGAAACTAGCCCCATGCATTCATTGGTTTCCAAAGATGCCTTCAGAATAAGTTTCCCCACCTCCTACCATCCAAATAATTTAAGACTACAATTCCCATTATCTAAAACAAATAACAAATGGTCAAGCTGGGGCAAAATATATGTTTTTTTACATATTTACTATAGCTAACACCATAGTTTGATTGCTGCATACTGAATTGACTACATGTCCCAAAGGGCCTTCAAAGATAGCCACCCATGCAACACACAGCAGTAGTCCACAATATCTGGCACATCACACTTCATTGTTTAGTGGTCTAATTATTACACTCAATAGCTACATTCAAAATTCACAAATTAAGTTTCTCTTTTAGGGTTACTGTAACATAAATTTCAACACACACACACATGCACACAAAAGTAGAGCACAATACAAAAAGAAAGAGAATTGCAGAAACTGAATGTCAGAAAAGTGCCTGCAATTGAAGTACTTGTCTGATTTCAAAAAGGATATCATCTTGAAAGTTTAGCAGCAGATTAAAAAAAAAATCCCAATGCCCCTGAATTTCCAGTGAATTTAATGTTGCAGGTGTGTCTTATGAAGCATTTCCATTGCTCTTGACAAAAATGAATCTTTTTATGGCTCAAAATTAAAGATAAAAATAAGAATTATGGTGATCAATCATGGATCCAATCAAAAGCAAAGCAAAATGTTCTACTTATATACTGCCCCATAGTGCTTAAAGCATTCTCTGTGTGGTTTACAATTTAATTATGCAGGCTACACATTGCCTCCCCCAGCAAGATGGGTACTCATTTTACTCATCCTCGGAAAATACTCATCCTCCGATGGATGGAAGGCTGAGTGAACCTTGAGCTTGCTACCTGGGAATGATCCCCAGGTCGTGAGCACAATTATAGCTGCAGTATAGCAGTTTAACCACTGTGCCAACCAAGGCAAGAATTCTGACTTTATTAGTCTCACTTGTCCAGCTATAGGATACATATTTCACTTTTGATCTATCACAATCCAAAATTGATCAACAGAATCAATTTGCTTCCTTTATTCTGGAAACATATTTACTAATTAAAAACATTCTGAATGCAGACAGAGGAATTCAAAATCTAGCACTCTAATAATATATGCAATGATAATTTATGATAATTTATGCACACCCTTTCATTTAGCACCCAGTGATCCCTGTTCAATATGCAATGCATCAATGGTGCACCTTCCTTTTAAAAAAGACAATGTCAATATTCTGCTTCTCATAGGTATTGTTTTTGTTTCTGAAGTTGTGGAATTTCAGTAACATAAAAGACAGACTACTCCATTGTGGCCTTGATATGAATATAATTCTCTCTATGTGTACCAGTCGACAGTAGTTTAATTCTGCTTTAGGCTATTTGTTCTGGTCACATCTTTCTTCAATATCCTGGAGGCTGTTTAAACAGATTCACCTCATTCGCTAAAAGAGTACCCCTCACCACTTTCTGCGAGCAGCTACACCGATTTGTTCTTCTGACTGTCTGAAGGGCAATTAATAAATCTGAGTCTTTCAGTAAGAGAAGTGACTAATGCATATAGAGACTAAACACATGGGATAGCAGAGACAAATGTGATTTATTTCCCTCTCTGTTAGACTGGATGATTAATCTGCTCTTCTATTATTTGTTGCTCCCTCCATATATTTTATCAGTTTGCTTCCTCACAAGAAAACAATGGCATTTCGGACCTTATCACAGGGGATTTCATCTGCCTTCCTGGTCTACCACCCCACCTAAATTAATCCACATTGGAACTGGATTTATTATAATTCACCAAATCAACAAGACCTCAGCTTGAGGTCTTAAAATCTTTTTCACTTCTAGCTCAGTGTTATGTAGTTAATATCCCGTTTTTTTTAACCAGACTGCTGATGTACGCACGATCTTTAAAATAATGGCACAGGAAGGCAGATGGTATGTGTTAATTACCACAGTTTCAGTCACTTCAATATTACATATAGCAAGGGTTGATAACCTGCTTTTTTCTCTTTATAATTTAGTTGCAATCAGTTACCTCACAAGTATTTGCAATTCAGATACAACCACACTGAAGCCAGTGTGAAACTAATGGTATGGATAAATTCAAAGTGCAATGTATTCATAATTTTATTGCAGGGATGAATGAATCAATCCAAGTAACAAATATTAGTCAGTCTTTTAAACCTACAGCTTAATTGTCACATTTATCTGTGGCTTTTGAAGAATGTGTAGCTCTAGATGGAAACTGTGGTGTCTGTCAGAAATCTGCATTGGAACAAGTGCCTTTCAATTTATTAGAAAGATATATGGAATTAGACGTAAGAGATGAACCCACTTTTGGAAAGAACACTGAGTTATTTAGGACAGTAAGAACAAACAAAATGATAAAAAATGAGTTCTAGAAGCAGCTATCCAGACTGAAAGAAGAAGTATTAAAATGGCAAACCAGTGCAAAGTGATACATATGAGAGTGAAAGAATCTTGATTCATGTACAGTACACTGATCCACTCTGAACTGGTGATGACTGACAAGGAAAGAGACCTCGGTACTGTAGAAAATAGCTTGATGCAACTATTGGACAAGGTGTGACTGCCTGACACAGAGGCATTCATTCAACAACACTTTCTCACTCTTCATCCTAAAGGCTGTACTGTTGCTTAACCTATTGAGTCACTCTAGGTAGGGCCCATGGAACCAGTGGAAATTTGGTGAGCCATTTACTCTGTAAATTCCATTGCTTCAAATGGATATACTCATCACTTACAATGATAAAGTATATATTGGGAGTTGTAGTTTGGTAAAGACCTGGGAATATTTTTTGCTGCTATTCAAGGAGGGATTTCTCAAGCTTTTTCCTTCAGTCCTTCATTAAGCTACATTTCTCAGGACTCTATTGGAGGACAGCTGATATCAAACTCATACAAATGTTTAACTAAACAGATATACCTCTTGTGTGCAGCCCCAGAAACAAATTCCAAATTCCAAATTGGAGATCATTATGAGAAGAATAAAACTGCCAAGTCATATAATGCTTTATGTACTTTGAAAGTTGAATAAAGTTTTGGTCATTTTAAGAAGATATCCAGGAGTCAGATACATAAAAGGGCAATAAAAATTACAAACAATTTAACTTCTATATGAAAATATTACATTTTGGATGTTTTCCTTTAAAGGGGGCCTGTAGGGGGTGAAGGACATGAACATTTTTGTTATTGGGGAGAGAGTGGATGAGAAGATGTTTCTGTATCTCATAACAGTAGATTGTAGCCCATTCTGTGGAATTAACCTGCAAAGTGTGTTCTTTCGTGTTTCGGGAATTCTGTGAAATCTCCCCAAATTATGGAGATTGCAGACCACAATCCCAAATCAGCCCACCTGGAGATTTTTGTCTCTCAGCCAAAGGGCTTGGGGTTATTTGCCCCATACCATCAGATTCTCTTGCATTGCTTCCAGTTCTTGATATGCAAAGAAGCCAAGGCCCTTCTCTAGAGGGATGAAATCTGTAAGTGTGCTGATGTGAGTTTGTAGGCTACAATCTTGGAGAATCCTGGCAACTGTAGTTCAAGAACCAAACAGAGCACACAACTAAAGCAAATTCAAGATGGTGAAAGTGGAGGACATCATTGCACAGCACAAAATAAATGACATACTTTCCCACAAGAAATCGCAAAGTATGGATGACTTTAAAAAGAGATTTGTTAAATGTCTAGAGAAGTGATGGCGAACCTTTTAGAGACAGAGTGCCCAAACTGCAGTTCAAAACCCAATAATTTTTCTGCAAAGTGTCAATACAGCAATTTAACCTGAATGCAGGTTAATAAATGGCTGTGAAGGGGCGATGTCGGGTGCCCACAGAAAGAGCTCCGAGTGCCACCTTTGGCACCCGTGCCATAGGTTCGCCAACACTGGTCTAGAAGATAAACCTATTTTTCATGTCACCACTGAATTACCTTCAGCATCAGAGTGAGTCAGGCTTCCTGTCCATATCATTTGAAGGAAAACATGAGAAGAACGCACACTCTGTTTATAGATTTCCAGCAGGCATATAGATAACTAATGTGCGAAAATAATACAAAAAATTATGGATTCTGGAATGATAGAACACAATTTTCTTTTCTTTTCTTTTCTTTTCTTTTCTTTTCTTTTCTTTTCTTTTCTTTCTGCAATGGTACTTATTTAAAATGCATTTTTATTGCCAAAAATACAACAAAACATTGAATATATGCAAAAGCAGATGCACCTTCAAAGTTGTAACCCTGGAAGTAACTTAAGTTGAAAACCCCGTGATTCACACTTAATATACACACGTCCAATTGTACTTAGGTTCTGAATCCAGCCATTATTCAAGCAAGTGCAGATGAGAGCAATTTGCACTGTAGTTTCAAAAAACAAACACACACCCAAAGTACTATTCAGTTATTATTAAAGCCTGTGGAGAATAATGGTGATGATGGGCAATACATGATGAGCTCTGCCTGCTTTGTTATCATTCTTGTCACAGAAAGTGACACCTGCAAAGATCCAGAAATTGAAAAAAACTTGGGGTTCTGGACTACATGAAGAGTCTATACAGGATAAATTAGTCTCTTCTTTCGACAGCAGTTTTTCATGATAAGAAATAATAACAGAGACGGCTGTTATTATTTTAAATGACTGAATAGAACTCAGATGTATCAAGCCATGTCTGATCCCTGCACACATTCCACTGCACCTGCATTAACATTGGGTCTTTCATATTTTCTATTACTTCAACCTTGTGTCCCTTAGTGGAGCAAGGCAAATTTGTGCATAGTAACAAGAAAATTGTGTGAGCTTATTGCTTAGGAATTGTACTTATTATTTTGGAAGCTCAACAGAGAAATTTGTTCAGATCTGGAATAAATATTTCTGAAGGAAAAGTTGTCAGGCATGAGTGGAACTGACATGAAATGGGGACTGATTGACATGTACACCTATAGGAACTTATAGTTCATAATTTAATGAATTTGCTCAGTGAACCACAGCTTTCAAGTGTGTGAACTCCTGCCAATGGAAGATTATTGTGTGAGAGACTATTTTTGGTATCCAGAATGTTCCACCTGACATTTAATCAACAATGGCTTTTTTGCACTTGGTCACATAACTTGATATTTGAGACATCAACTATTCAACCTGAATGTATATAACTTATAAAGGCCCGACCAAGCTAAAGTGAGGCTGACAGATTCTATTCCAACAACATTTTTCAAATAACTCTGTTGCCATTTAGAAAGGATGAATGAAATACAAAGAGACATGGGCATGGACCACAGGTTAAGTAGTTCTTGTTGGTCTGGATAGAAGCCATACAGGTGTTCGGTGCTTCAAAATTGCACCTCTCTAGTGGACACCCACTTAAAGGAAGCAGGGATTTGATAGGTTACCTGGTGCATCTTTTAAAACAGCATAGTTTGGTTTTATTTATTTATTTATTTATTTATTTATTTATTCATTCATTCATTCATACAACTTATATGCTGTCTACTACCCAAAGGTCTCTTGGTGGCTTACAATTAAAATGGACAATTAAAACAATTAAAACATTAAAATGTCAATGAAAATTAGAAACAATAAAAACATTTAAATACAATTAAATCACAACAATAACTCTGTCAAGTGACCGAACAATAAGAAATGCAATTCAAACAGGACAGATGATAACATAGAAGTTATTATTATTGTTGTTATTGTTGTTGCTGCTGCTGCTGCTGTTGTTGTTGTTGGTGTTGCTGCTGCTGCTGCTGTTGCTGTTGCTGTTGCTGTTGCTGTTGCTGTTGGGTTCTTTTTTTGTATCTATGTATACACCTGCAGGTAGGTGCCACTTCTGTCCGCAGATTGGAACTTCTCTTCCTTTTTGAGGGAGGCTACTCTGTCTCCAAAGGATGAGACTGGCAGCTTGGGCATACTACTGGACCACCCACTATTAATGGAATCCCAACCGTGTCTGTGGTCTGCTCTGTCATTTTCCACTTGAGGTGGATTGGCCAGCTGCTATAAAATACTTGATTGTTTTTGCCCAAATTACCTTACAATATACAGTACATAATAGATTTCCCAGCTGTGCCCTTACCTTGCCCCTGGGTCCCTCTCCATGATGGTTCATGCATTGATAGTCTCAAGGTTAGACTACTATAATCCTAAAGGACTGCCTATGAGGCTGTTACAGAAAATCTGGGAGAGCCAGAATATGGTAATCAGATGAATGAGTGGAGTAAAGAAGTACCATCATAGCTTTCCTACTCTGGCCACTAGACATGGGCACGACTTGGCGAAATTCTCATTTCCATTTCCGTTCCTCGTTTCCGTTACATAATGGAAACGGTAACGACAATTACTCCGCCAGAACTCGAACTTGAACCGATAAAAGAAAAATTGGGTCTGATTTGTCATTGTCGTTCCTGGCATCGCAGTGATCGCACGATGCCAAGCGGCACAGAAAAATAGTTTTAAAAATTAAAAAAAAACCCGATTCCCAGCCAAAAAAGCAGGCGAAAATATGCCTGCCTGAGTGAGGGCACCTACCAGAGAGGTGGGTTCTGGGGGTGTCCCGGCCTCCCCCCTCCTGTCCTGGGCTGCTCTGGTGGGGGGCATCCTCGTCGTCTCGCCAACTCGCCATGCCATGCGGTGTGGGCGGGGGATCCAAAATGGGGCGACCGCAATATTTATTTTAAAATCGTGGTCCAAAAACACACCAAAGCACCACAGAAACATGTGAAAATAGCTATTTTAAAACTGCCTGAATTTTTACAGTAGCAGCAGTGGGTTTTTCTTGCAACAAAACGTCTCCATTGATTTTATTTTATTTTATTTTTATTTTTATTTTTTATACCTGTGCAATGATGGGCTGGCCAGTGGCCATGGGAGTGGACCATGCAAATTTTTGGAGCCATTCCACCAATTGCATGGCCACTTGGCCAGGTTTTGACCGAGACTTCTGGGATGTGCCAGTCGGGCATAAAAAGCCCACTAACCCTAGACCGAACCTGAACCCTAACCCTAACCCATACGCCAGTACACTGTCCTTCTTAGTGGGTCAGAGAGGCACCCAGAGGTGCACCCCACTAACTCACCCTAACCTTACCCGTAACCCTAAGCCTAGCCCTTGCGCTAACCCTAACCCTAAGCCAAATCTGTGTACTCGCATTGCACTACACGCAAGTACACTTCCCTTCTTAGTGAGCCAGAGGGCGCCCATAGGAGTCCTCTCTCACTTTGTTCCCCAGCCCCAGCCCAAGTGCACCATACACCAGTATGCCAGTATGCTGTCCTTCTTAGTGAGTCACAGTAGAGGCACCCAAAAGAAAGAGAGGTGTCTCTGCCTGCCACTGCAACTTGGTATGCATATCCAATTGGCTATATGTACCCTTTTGTAGCGGGCCAGAGGAGGCACCCACCCCAGAGAGGTGCCTCCAGGAGCCCGCTTTCCCTTCATAGCGGGCCAGAGGAGGCACCCACCCCAGAGAGGTTCCTCAAGGAGCCCGCTTTCCCTTCATAGCGGGCCAGAGGAGGCACCCACCCCAGGTGCCTCCAGGAGCCCGCTTTCCCTTCATAGCGGGCCAGAGGAGGCACCCACCCCAGAGAGGTGCCTCCAGGAGCCCGCTACCCCCCGAAACCAGTACTAATGATCGACAAACGAAATGACAATTTTTTGAGAAATTTCGCGACAAACGGAAACAAGCCAGAACGGGCCGGCTCCGACACACGACAACTCAAAACATCATTTTTCCTGGTTGTGCCCATCTCTACTGCCCACCTTGGTTACCTCTTCATTTATGTACCAACTTCAAGACAATGATGCTGATATACAAAGGCCTATATGGTTTGGTACCTTCATACTTGGTTGGATGTAATTGAATGTTTATGTCTGAATTATGCACCCCTAAATGGGGGCCCCATGACAGTTCTCTCCAGAATCTTAGAGACTTCAAACTTGTAGGGATTGTAGAGGAAAATTGGGAGAAGGTTCTTCTCAGGTTTAGTGTCTCTAGGTGACTGGGGCGCATTTTCCAGGAGGGGGCAGTTTGACTTCTGAAATCCAATCTTAACCAAACTTGCAGGGCTTGTAGAGGAGAATCAGGGGGTGGTTCTCTTCAAATCTGATGTCCCTGGGTACCTTGGGGGAGTGTCATTTGATAGCATTTTAAACTGGAGATAAATCAATTCACCAATTTGATACATCACTGGAAATTTGTCGATTCATCAATTCATTAGCCCCAACAAACCACAAATCATAAAAATCACCATTTTTTTTTAAAAAAGGTCCTCATCTCTAATCATAACACAGTGGTTGTTTCAGCATTCATTCTGTCAATATATTGCCTTTAAATTATCTTTATTAGTTTATGTCATTTAAACTATACCTATTTTGAAATTAATTTGATTTTTTAGCTTTTATGTTATTGTTTACATCCACAGTTTTTAAACTTGTTATCTATTACATTGTGTTATAAACCACCCACAGTGGCCTTGGCAGCCAGATGGGTGGTATAAAAATCAGTAAATGAAAAAATAAAAAAAATACATCACCCAAGCATATGACACATGTAACTTATGTTCATTTATGTTGCTTAGCCAGTACCTTCATTGAAGCTGCACCTACAAATTCATCAAAATATGTTTGGCTTTCTAAGGTTATCCCTAAAGCTAATGTAACCTACCCCCATATGAAGGACTCAAGGCATCAATGGAACATTCAAAGTACACAACCATTTGGCTGATGCAGGTTTGAAAGGGTAGTGCAAAATGAGATCTGGAGCTGCCTGAAGGAAAGAAGAAAAAATATCCCAGTACATCACCCTCCTACTGAAATTTAATTGATGTAGATTACAATCGCTAACACATTAACACCCTTCTGTAGCTGTGCCAAAATGTGAAATGGTGGAGGAGCATGGATCAAGGGAATTTATCTGGTTCACCTGAGCTGCACTAGGCCCTCATAACTTGGGCTCCTGGGAGAGCCTGGGCTTTTCATTGGTGCTTTAGATGGCAGCCTCCTTTTTGTTTTGGCCTTCCCGATTCTATTAAAAGTATTTTGTTTCTTAAATGAGACTCATTAGTTCCAAAACTCATTGTTGGTGTTTTTTAATCATTGAAGTTTTTAGCGTTTGAAGTGCCAAAGCAATATTCAACATATGAAAGAGGCCTATTTGTATTACAATGCCACTACATGTATCTTTGCTTTGCTTCACATTGATTCAGAAACAAATATCTCTGCCTTTAGATTCTGAATAATTTCTCAACCCAAAGTACATCCCAAGAATTAATTAAAACAATAAAGGGTGGCTGTCCTTATAAGTTGCTGAACCACCACTTGAAAGAATTAAGTTGAAAACTAGAACTCTGGACCTATTTCCACTCTGGTGAAAACTGGGTTACACTGCCTAAAGTTCTCCCTATCTGCTATAACCAACAGAGTAAAAATAAGCCCTTTATTATCCCATTCTTTCCTTTTCCAAAGGAGTTATATGTTGACTCTTGTAACATGGGAAACAGAAATGTCCATTTCTTAGAGATTTTAGTGCCACTACACTGGCATACTGCATGCCAAATTGTATACATTGCAACAGCAAATTATGTTAAATTATAAAGTTGACATTTTGTTTTTCTTCATCTTCCAAGTTTTGTGACTGATGCCTGATGAGGAATGCAAGTGGCAGCTTCCAAACTAGCAACATTTCAACACTGAGATGTAGGGCATTTGACATGTGTGGGTGGGTCTAAGTAATAAGATTCTTCTTACTGTGTATGCTGTAGCAAAGGCTTCAACCATTTCCAAAAATTCCCACATCTCTGGACATCTAGTCTGCTCAATCACTTTGATATTGCTTTTTGGAACATATTTTCAGTCCTGTTGACTGTAGCATGGTGATTATCTGCACGCCGGAGAAAGCTTACAGATTAATCACCAGAGATAAAGCTTTAGAGCGATGTCAATCACATCCCAACTGACACATTGACAAGGACACATAAGCAGAAGGTGACTCTTGACAAGATGGGGAACACTCTAGATAGGTGGTTCACATAACTTCAAAATGGATATGCAACCTTTTGCACAGCTCTGGGACATTCAAACAGATCAGGTGTTCCTGAAAGAAGAGGTAACTCAGGGCACATCCTCAGAGTCCTTTTTGGCTGTCTACCTTCTGGTGCCTCCCAAATGGAAGTATGAAACATTATAAATTGGGTTGCCCTCGAATATCAGCCGGTAGCATCAATTGGTGCAGGATGTTCTTAGAACCTTTAAATGGGCAGAATTGTATTCAATGATGCTGCACCACTTTTGAAGGAGCTGCAATGATTGCCTGTTGCCCAATGAAACTAATTTAAGGTGCTGTTGCTTACACTTAAAATAATCCATGGCTTAGCACCTCAGTCACTTGTAGAAATTTGTCTCTCTATATCCCTCTGTGCATTAAAAACAGCTCAAAGCCTTTTTTCCTTGTACCTCTGTTAGACGAAGCATGCTATGCTCCCCCCCCAGTGATGATACCTCTATTATATAATACTGTCCCCACAAACATACAACTGGAGTGGACACTGCAGACTTTTGGCACTGAATCAAAACTTTCTAAACTGCCCAGACATTTAACTTTAGGTATGTTTATTATTCCATTTTTTAAAGCAGTCCAAGGTGTTTCAAGGGTTACAGGGGAGAAAAGGCTGGGTAATTTTCTATAATGGGCTGATGTCTAATAGGGTTTGATAAGCAACCCCCCCCCATTATTACAGATGTATATTTCTGTTAAGGTATCTAGTGCACATATCTCCTCTGCACATTTTTATTTCAAAATACCTAAGCTGCTTATCCTTTTGAGAAGTATGACCCACATGCTGTTTCAATTAATTTATATTAGGAACTCATTATCCACCATAAGTTACACACAAAGAGTCTAAAGGATAATTTTCTCAAGTCCTAAGAATGGGATTTTTGCTCCAAAGATTTTTCGCATATTGGATGCATACTGCCTTGGACAACACACATCTTCCATACCAATCAATGCATGAGCATTGACGCAAATTGGTACTGGGGAGTTTGTACAAATGAGCAGAAAATAAGACTGTATTTAAATTAGCATACATCCCATTTTGTCAAACTGTGATAGATGAGATCATCATTGAAAAACGATTTGCAAATGCAGTAAAAACAAGCTGTTTTATATAAGTGCAAGTGACTGTCTTTTAAAAAGATGTGGATGATGTAGGATTGTGATAGTTGTTCCTATGGCAACCTGCTATTCAGCTGCATTATGTATATGGGAAAGGAGGGAGTGGGTGTATGAGCATGTGCTAGAGTCAATTAATTCCATAGAGACACTGATATTAAAATGCTTGGCCCTCTGAGGTGAAATTCAAACATGTTGGTGTGCTTTTGCCTCCTTGACACTGGGAAGTGCAGCTGTGCCCCTCAAAGTGCTGCTTTCTTGTCTGATTCAGGGCTCTTCACGATCAGAGTCAGATCTTCCTATTTCATTGCCCAGAGCTAGTGGTTGTTTTCACCTTGATAGGTCTGAAGTAGTAGAAACCAGGTCTGAACCAGTAGAAACTAAGAGCCTGAGTTAGTTTCCTGCAGACACAAAAACCAAGGCACAGAGCAATCTCCCATAACCTGGTGCCCTCCAGATGTTTTGTACTGAAGCTCTCAACAGCTACAACTAATTTGGCCAATGATGAGGTCTGCAGTCAGCTGAATTTCCAAACATCTGGAATTCACCAAGTTGCGGATGCCTGGGATAGATTTTGACTAAAAGCAAGCAGCTAACTGGATTGTCATGTGTTTAACTAGGAGTAACCAACAGATGAGAAGTGAAGGAGCTATTGTGCAAAGTGACTGAAGCTAAATAAAGTAATAAGCAAGAAGTTATATTTCTCACTTCAATGACACTGGGTGTGCTGGACCCCATGTAATTCAAAATGTATAACTCTTATGCCCTCAACACTGTAATTACAAAAAAACCCAACAACAGTTGAGCAGTTGAACAGTTCTTTCTCCAAAGCCTCCAAACTACTCTTCTTTCTTCTTTTATTCTTTGATCCTCAATCGGAATTTCCTAACAATCCTAAAATTCCTAAAATCTCTATCCCCTAACAATATCACCATTTTACTCTCTCTCTCTCTCTCTCTCTCTCTCTCTCTCTCTCTCTCTCTCTCTCTCACACACACACACACACACACACACACACACACACACACACACACACACACACACACACACACACACACACACACACACACACACACACTTTCTATAGAGGTTCCTGTCCATGCATATGTAGTAAGCCTTAAAAGTCTTTAGAATCCTCTGTGGCTGAATTAGAGATCTATTTGTGGACAAATGTTGCCTTCAGTGCTGAACTCATGGGTTTCTGGGTGGCCAGGGGCACAGCATTTATTGAAAATTACATTGATTGCATATTTATTTATTTATTTTAAAAGCTCCATGTATAACCAAAACTATGCTGTTTACAGACATGCCATTCAAGGTTAGAAGGATATGTGCCATTGAATTTAGTATGGCTTACTCCCAGGTCAACTGTATGGAATTAATGCAACCTTTGTTTCATTGGTACTCTTCTTTGTGTATGATTACAGAATCAGTATTGATTCCAACTGATTTACTTGATCAATGAACAACTAACATTTTGGAAGACACATATGGCGTTAAAATATGCAATAAAAGCAATGGAGCATGGAATTAAAACTACACACAATGGCCAAAATCCTATTTTCTTACGATATTAAATTGCATTAATGGAGGCCCACTGGGTCAGTGGGATATAGGGAGCTAACTCCTCTATAAGCACCAATGATTCAAATAAGTCTACTCTTACTGCTTTACTTTATTATAGTAAGTCATGGTTAGGGAAGGCCTGTTTAAAGTAATAGACCTTAATAAGATGTTGATTCACTAAATCTGCATAAATTCAAAGAGCCTATTCTAGTGTCATTTACAAAGCCAAGCAACAAAATTTGTGCTTTCAAAACCATGACAAAAACAGAAGCAAGGTTAAAAACATGACAGAACATATGTTCAAAGTATAATCAGGAGCATCAAAAGCATTCTAAGATGTAAAGGTAGTTTTTAAAAGTTCTGAACAATGCCCAGGAGAAGAAAAATAGTTTTCTTATGATTTCAAAGACCATAACATGTGTTTCAGTGGAACTTTTTAGGGAGCAGATTTCATGAATGTGATACCACAAAGGTCCTCTCTCTTACAATCATCTGCTATGCCTCCTTCAGTGATGATAACTAAAAGATGACCTCAGGTGATGCTGTTAGAGTAGCAAAGTATGGTATTCCATGTGTTGCTGGGTTGCTTTTTTCTAGCACTCCTCACCATTGGCTACTTCGGTATGCATATTTTGAATGTATGTTCCTAAAAGTGGGAGCCAGGGACAAGACAGGAATTCTCTTGGTATACCGCCCTCCCCAAGGCACAAGAACTTTTCTACCTCAGCTAACTGAACTGATAACTGGGCTGGTATTGGAATATCCCTGGCTCATCGTGGTGGGGGACTTTAACATCCATGCTGAGGCAGCTCTGTCAGGGGTTTCCGAAGACTTCATGACCTCCATGACAACCATGGATCTATATCAAATTGTATCTGCCCCTACTCATTCTGCAGGCCACACCTTTGACCTGGTCTTCTGCCCTGCTATGGATATTGGGAACCTCAGTGTATAGGAATTTTCTGTAGTCTTGGACAGACCATTATCTGGCGTGCTTTAGGCTCACTGGAACTCAGAGCTTGGGCAGGGGTAGAAGTCAGACAAAAGCAATTCATCTAAGAAGGCTGATGGATCCAGATGGTTTTGTAGCTGCCCTAGGGGAGTTTCCCACCTCTTTGATGGGTGATTCCATTGAATCTTTGGTTGATCTCTGGAATGGTGAAATGAGAAAACCCATTGACCTGATTGCTCCTAAACATCTCCTTCCTCAAAATACAGCCAAACTGGCTGTTTGGTTTACTGGGGAACTGGCAAAATTGAAATAGGTGCTTTGTAGAGCTGCACATCATTGGCAGAAAACCCAGACTGAAGCCAATAAAGAAACAGTAAAAGGCCATTGGAAAGCTTATTCCAAGGCAGTGGAAGTAGCGAAAAAAGCATGTTTCTATACCACCATTGCTTTGGCATGCAATCGCCCGGTGGAGCTTTTCCGAATAGTCAAGAATCTGTTACATGCTGACCCACAGGTAGATAACACAGACCACTCTGAAAGTCGCTGAAAATAATTTGCACCACTTTTCAGCAAAAATTGTACAGAACCGGGCTGACCTGGATGCCGCTCTTTATCCAGAGCCTATTAATAAATCTGTCTCCTTGCCGGCACTGTATTAATGGATGAGTTTCAGCTCCAACAACCTGAGGATACATTTAGGATCCTTGGAGAGATGAGGGGCACCAAATGTCTGTTGGAACCTTGCACTTCATGGCTCATAAAAGCTGCCAGAGAGGGTCTGGCAGACTGGTTAGGATGGGTAGTCAATGCCTTATTACAGCAGAGCAGGATTTCTGTATGCTTGAAGGAGGCAATAGTAAAACCACTATTTAAAAACCCTCTTTAGATCCAAGAATACTGAACAACTACTGACCGGTATCTAACATCCCATTCTTGGGTAAAGTCCTACAGCGGGTTGTGGCCTCACAGCTCCAGTGGATTATCTGCATCCAACTTAATCTGGCTTCAGGCCTGGTTATGGGACTGAGACAGCACTGGTCGCCTTGGCAGATGACCTGCTCAGGGAAATGGATAGGGGATCTGTGTCCCTTTTGGTTTTACTAGATCTCTCAGCTGCTTTTATACTATCAACCACAGCATCTTCCTGATTTGTCTCTCTGAAATGGGACTTGGGGGCACTGTCTTACGGTGGCTTCAGTCTTTCATGCAGAGGGGAATGCAGATAGTGGTGTTAGGGGGACTCATGTTCAACACCACAGCCACTGATCTGTGGGGTACCTCAGGATTCTGTTCAGTCTCCTATGTTATTTAACATTTATATGAAACCACTGGGGGGAATTATTCAGAGTGTTTGTGGTGTAGTGTCACCAATATGCCAATGACACTCAACTCTACCTCTTGTCACCTTCAGATTCCAAGGAAGCTATTTCGGTGTTAGATCAGTACTTAGCTTCGGTAATGGATTGGATGAGGAAAAACAAACTTATACTAAACCCAGACAAGACAGAGGTGCTATCTTGAGTGAAAAAAGCGGACCAAGGATGGAATTATCTCCCAATTTTAAAAAGAGGTGCATAGCTTGGGGGTGCTCCTGGACTCATCTTTAAGCCTAGATGCCCAGGTCACAGCTGTGGCCAAGAGTGCATTTGCACAATTAAAACTAGTAAGCCAGTTATGCCCGTTTCTTGAGAAATGTGCTGTGGCCACTATTACACATGCCCTAGTGACATCCTGGCTGGACTATTGTAATGCACTGTTACTGATGGAAAGTCTTGGGAAACTTCAATGGGTCCAGAATGCAGCAGCTAGATTGCTGACTGGGACAGGTTACAGAGATCACATTATACTCCTTCTAAAGCAGCTCCACTGGCTGCCAATCAGCTATTGGTCACAATTCAAGGTGCTGACCTTAATCTACAAAGCACAAAATGGCCTCGGTCCAAGCTATGTCAAAGATGAAATCTCACAGTATGAACCAGCTCGGGTGCTTAGGTCATCAGGAGAGGCCTATCTCTCCTTCCCTCCACCTTCATAGGTGCATCTCAGAAAAAGACATGAAAGGGCCTTCTCTGTTGCTGCTCCCAGATTTTGGAAGTCCCTCCCACTGGATGCCAAGACTGTCTCACCTCTGCTGTCTTTCCAGAAGCAGGCAAAGACCTTCCACTTCAGGCAAGCTTTTCTTGAATGAGGGACTATTTACTATGTGACTTTCATATGGATGACCATACATGATTGTATTAACTGATTTTATAAGAACATCAGTGTTTTCCATGTTATTTTCCACCCCTCATAATGGATTTTTTCTCTTTTGTATGCTAGTTGTAGCTTTAATGTTACATTTTAATGTTCTAAGATGCCTCTCCTAATTTCCTGTTCATAACTTGAATATATCTTAAATGTTCTGGGCTGTATATTGTCCCTCATTATTGTAAGCCACTTTGGGGCCTTTTCCAAGGAGAAAGATGAGGTAAAATATTCAAAATAAATAATAGATAAATATGTTGTATTCCCCCTGCCCTGCCTTAAAATGTGGGTAGGCAAATTTAGAGAAGATGATCCTTTAGATAACTTGGTACCCAAACCAGTCAAGAGTTATAAGTATTTTGAAGAAGGTCCAAAAACAGAGTGCCATGCAGTGTGGACACCAATGGTGTGGCATAATACAATCATATCAGGTATTCTAGTACAGCTCTCTAACCACCTTTTATCTACATGAGTTTCAAAGGAAGCCTCACATGCAAACAACTACATTAATCTAACAGTTTTACCTCTTCAGTTTTGCCTTCTGTAATAGAGATGGGCACGAAACGAACAATTTTTCGTTTCTGTTTTCATTTTTTCATTTCGTTTCGTAACAAAACGACAAATGAATTTTGTCTCTAAAATGAAACAAAATGAACAGAAACACCAGAAATTTTGTCGTCCATTTCGTTTTCGTTACGGCAATATATTGAACTGCTTTAAATGCTTAAAAAATCACAAAAAATTGAAATAAATGGTAATGAAACGGTAATGAAACAAATGAAAATGAAAACGATTTTTGCAAAAAACGCAAAAAATGGAAACGAACCGAAACAGACCCCCTAAACGACAAATGACAAACGAAACACCATTTTTTTTTTTGTGCCCATCTCTATTCTGTAACTTTCCTTTTTCTTTTTGTTAACAAAACCTATTGATCTCAGGGTCACCAATGAAGAGTATTTTTATCATGGCATTGCTGATCAACTGGAAAACTAGCTCAAAGCCTTTTAAAGTGCAAGTGTTTGTTAAGAAAAAGAAACCACAATTTAAATTTAGGTGTTTTTAGGTTTTTTTCATTTTAAATGCCTAATTATTCACCTATCTAGAGTTAGGTGGTGAAAGCATATTAGATATAACTCAAAGACATTAAAGTCAAAGTGAGTCAATTCCACAGACTTTAGTTTCTTGTGAGTTGCTTCTTCTGTCAGCTTTTCTTTTTATGGGATCAAGTAGCTTAGAAACTCAGTGAAAGGGGGTACTATCTACTACTGAGTTCCCATGTTGCTTTCAGTTTCTCTATAAATGTGCATGTCATTTTGATTTTTACTCTATAAGGAAGAGGTTCTCTCAAGCTTGTTGGTGTCTGTGTAGTAAATTACAAGGTACACATTGGTTTTTAAACATCTCTTATGGACAGAACTTTGGTAGATTTGGAGCAATATTCTTCTGAAAGAAGGCATAGAAGAAGATACTAAAAGTACATCATGCATTTTCTTTTCATTTAGCAAGGTAAAATCCAGCTGCATTCTACTAAAATATATAGTTCTCTTTGTCAAGAGACTTAAAAATTAGTGATGCAAGCCAAAATTGCTACACAAGGTACTTGCCTTTCATTTTGCTTTCAGATCCATGTTGTTTAATGGCATTGAAGACAGGTACAGTGTTCTTTTTGGTCATTAAAATGATTTACATTTTTAAACCAGAATCTCTCTGGAACTAATGTGTTTCAGTTTTCAGTCTCTCCTTCCAGCTCAATCTGCTGCTTTGTTTTGTTTGCACCTCATTGCATTTCTTTTGTCTTTCCATCCTTGCTCTGCTGATGAAGTCATCTGTCTGCATTTCCTCTTCTGACTTTTGAAAATGAAGCCAGAAAACTGTGTATCATCTGAAAAAAAAGTTAATAAGGCAAACCAAATGATCCTACAGTCTGATGATGACAAGCGTCGTCATCATGGCAAATAAAAGGACATCCAGCAGAGTTCAGTCTGCCACTTCTGCTGGGTTGGCTTTTAAAGCTGAAATCTACATCCAGACAATTATGTGGCTGGAAATCTGAAGCTACAATGAGTTGTGAAGAGTGATAGGAGAGAACAGTTTTCTAATTCTGTCATATGCGAAAAAAAGAAAGTGGATGTCTGTGACAGATCATGTTATCATCGGATAGGCAGACTTCTCAAAAAGTTTTTAAAAAGTATCTTCTTGAAGTAGATGTGAAAAAACACTGGGAGAATTAACTATGTCAGGGAAGGTGACAGAGAAATAATATAAAGAGTATGGTTCCTTGCAAATACTTTGAATGTGGAAATAGCTGCATACCCAAAGACTTCTCCCTATTAGTTGTATATACAATGGTTTCCTCCCATGAAAGGTAGAGAATATGTCACTTAAAAAAGGAAAACAATGGGTTGATTCTCAGGGATTTTGCTCCCCCCCCCCGACTCATCTGTTAAGGTGAAAAATTGTTTATATTTCCTTAGGGTCTTGCAACCATAGGGGATAAGGGAAGCTTCGTTTGATTGATTAAACTTGTAAAAAAAATCATAGGGTCTATTTAGGAGTACCCATGGCTATTAAAATATGGTCTGTGAAGATGCAATTCTAGTGATGTGGCAAACATTTCTCATTTATCCATAGTGCTTGTTCAGAAAGTTGGTGAGAGTGATGCATTTCCAGACAGATCCAGTATCGTTCAGTCATTTAGAAGAACTGGAAATGGAGCTAAGGGCTGAGTGTACACATACTCACTATGCCTCCCAGGTGAGGGATCCACCAAGACTCCCTGGAGCACATCTAGCTGCTAAGGATTGTACCCAAACAACTGCTTGTTTGACCTACACAACCCCAGAGTATCACCTGTGGAGGTCAGCCTTTCAGAGTGCAACTGTGGTACTGCACTCCACCCAGTACAGAGTGCAGTACAGAGTAGTAGCACAGGCCCCCAGTCGTCTCATGGACCATTGACCTGTACCAATTTGGTCTCGGGTTTTGCTGCCACCATTTACGCTATCCCAGTTCAATAACTAAGTCCCAGAAAACATGTAACATGGTAAAATAGAATGTTTATTAAAGATGTTGAATTCAAGTGCACTTGTAGGCAGTTACTTAAAGTTACACTCAAATACTGTTCTTAGTTCCCTCACTCGAACTTGACAATATCCCTTACTGTCCTGTCCCTTCTTCATGATGTGCCTCTCAGTTCCCTAACTCTCAGGAAGTTTTGCCCTATCTTAAGCATGCAGTTTCCTTATCTGAAACTATCTCAGGTGGAGCTATTTAAGCACTAGGGCACTTATTGGGACATAAGCATTAACCCTTTGTCTCTCTTCCTGTATAGTCACATAAACAGTAAAAGGGTGAATGCTACATACCCAAAGAAGGGACTAATAAAACATGTCCGAGTACTTGATACTTAGAACACACTGACAGGCTTGCTGTAACTTGGAATCAAATTGACAGCATGTAATTATTGCAATTAGGGGCCACAATGAGGGGTATGCATTGATTAATTAATTATTCTGTTTAGGTTTTGCCTTGAAGATTGACTTTATAATTAATAAAATTACCAATTCAAACCCAATGGCCGCAAAAGCTGTAACACACAAGCTCCTCCATATGGTACTTCTGGAAGGAAATAAATGAGCTAAAAATAAGCAACTCATTATCATGAGTAAGCCAACCCTTAGATTATTGTTCATTATCAGAAGTATTTCATGAAATATCCTCTTACTCCTGTCAGACACTTTCTGCAATTCCTTTCTTAGGCCAAACCTTTAACTACACACCTCATGGCCAAAGCCTCTCCAACCATATTTTCCACCCACCCCCAATTCTGTACCACCTCATCTAATTAAAAGCTATAGGTTTATTTCTTTGAAATATTGTTATCCTGCCTTTCTTTCTAAAAAGAATCCAAGGGTGCATAAATCATTAAAAACATTCAAAAACTAAAAATAGCAAGTAAATAAATAGTAAAAAGAATTAAACAAGAATTATTTTAAAAAACAGTGAATAGATTCAACACTAAAACACAGTTAAAACAAAAGTCCAACAATCCATTAAAAACCCCACTCAGATCACAAGTTATTACCTAAAAGCCTCCCCCAAATGGAAGGTTTTTGCCTGGTTGTAGAAGGGTAATAAAGATGGTACCCACATATCTTCCAATGGGAAGAAGCTCCAGATTTTGGGAGCTGCAACAAAGAAGGCCCTCTCCCATGTCCCCAACAAGCACACCTGTGAGTGTGGTGGGACCGAGAGCAAGGCTTCCCTTAATGAATTCTGGAGTACCTGGAAGAATGCAAATTTTTGGTAGAATTTTAGCTATCCTGAATAATAATAATGCCCAGCAGTGGATTTTGGATTCTGTTTTGTTCTGATTAATGCATTTACCTCCCGTCCATTTAGGGATGTACAGATAACAATTTTATATATTTGTGTTGTGTTATATTTTGGGGTTCTTTCACATACCAAACTTTTCATGAAACTAGAAAGTGCCAAGTGGAAGTTTTAGGTACTTTTGTTTTGTTTTTTCTCCATTTGGGTTTCTGGTGCTGGGACAAATTTAGCACTCTTCAACCTTCCAAACTATTCTTTAAAATAAGGGGCAGAAATAAGAAAACAGATAACATTGCTTGGATGCCTCCAGCTGCTCATGGGCACCAGTGAAAGAGTCTTCAGTCCTCCAGGGGAGCAAGATGGAAAGACTGGCATCTCCCCCCCAGGTGCAAATCACCTCGGCAGCTCCTCCAAGGGGCACAATGTAGTTGTTCTGACCAGGCTCCGAACAGGGCAGAACCCCTGTGAGAGTGCTGCCAACACTCATGCCATTGTTGCCTTCACCCTCGTTCTTGCCACCATCTCCAACAACACCAACCACTGCCAGGGGTCTAAACATCACCACCTCGGATCCGCCACTGCACATGCCACCTGGACTACCACCAATGCTGCTGCATCACGCAGCCGCCATGATCATTCACAGTGTCATGGCATGCCACCGCTCCAGAGACTGGTCTCTGTCACTGCGGCCACCACCGACAGACTCTAACGAGGTAACAGCAGCAGGGCCCAAAGAGCTGGCCAGCCCAGGACAGAAGCCAACAATGGATCCAGAAGCTGTTCAAAGAGCCCGCTTAGTCAGAGGGAGGGTTCCGAGCTAGCAGATAGAAAAAAAAGACAAGGACAGATAAGAGTGGCAGCCCCCCCATCCCCCAGTGGCAGAGGTATAGGGTCCGGCACAATAAGAAAACTAAAAAGAAAAAGAAAAGAAAGATGAAAAGAAAAATAAAGGAAACAAAACTTGTGACAGAGGCATGCTCCCTCTGCCACCCGTCATCTTGCTGAGCAATAAATAAATAAATAAATAAATAAATAAATAAATAAATAAATAAAGTGAAGCAGTCACTGTTTTCTGTGATATGCTTAAATAAATATTCCAGCAATGATACGGTATCATTTAACATAAGGTTTCTGTATCAGTAGCAACCACTGTAAGATAGGAGTGCTGCAGATTAGGTATCTTGGTTATGAAGTGTAGCCAAATCAAAATAATTCTGCTAACCTTAACTGCAAAATGTTTCTTTTACTGTTATAGCACTAAATTGCCTGCCTCCTTTTGTTAAGGATAAAATATTTTCTGCTTTGTTTTATTCCCTGACCTGCTATAGCACTTGTCTGAACAGCTCATATAAGTGAGACTGATGTTTTCCAAGGACTGTAAGTTGATGAGAGGATCTGCCCTTTGCTCTTCAGTTATCTCTTCACAGTTATTGTCATGCTTATCTGCAGTTCTCTGAGAGAAATCGTTCCATTTTCCTGGGTTGCAAACATTCATTTCTCTCATTCAAACCACGGATTTGCCTCAGGGCACGCTAAGGGGAAAATATTCTGGATCTCACCTACTGTTATGACTTGACTCTAAGAAAAAATATAACAGAATTTAAGCTTCATGAGAACTGTTACTGCCAAGGTTCAGATGAGACTTGGTTTAGTAAACAGCCTATGATAAGTAAGAATGGGAGGATATAGATCTGTTGAATTCAAATATATACAGTAGATCAACTTACCAAATTCTAATTCTCCAAACTTAAATGTGCACCAAAATGTCTTTAAACATGAAATTTATCCCTTAATTTATGTACTAATTTTATATCCTGCACTAAACAAAGAAGCATTAAAATAATAAGAATCAAAGCAAATTAAAAGCAATGGGAAAATGGGGAATGTACCAAAGAGGAATATAAGCAAACAGCTAATACAGTGGTACCTTGTATAAAGGAACTAATTCATTCCAAATGAAATTATTTTAACCAAAATTTCCTTTATACAAATTTCACATAGGAATTAGGAATGCATTGAAAAGAGAGTAATCAATAATCACAACCATTTTTATATTGTATGGATTTGCCCCATAGATTATTCTTTTAAGCAAATTTCCCCTATCTTCGGAATTTTTACGTTGTACAGATTTTATATTATACAAACCATTTGTTATATGAGGGTCCACTATATATGCAGGGGGCAGTGAAAAAAGCTAAAGCGCAAAATGAACTTAGACTTGCCAGAGAGTTTAAAGATAGTAAAAAGGATTTCTTTAGTTATGTCCACAGCAAAAAAGATACATAAGGAAATGATAGGGTCTCTGTGTGGCAATGATAACCAATTACTAACAGGAAACAAGGAAAAGGCAGAGCTACTCAACACTTTCTTTGCTTCTGTTTTCTCCAAAAAGGAAAAAAGAGATCCACTGGGACAAACACTAGATGAGGTAGGATGGGAATTGCAACATATAGAGTAGGTAGAGAGGTAGTACAGGAACACCTGGAAACATTACATGAATTTAAGTCTCCTGGGTCAGATGAATTACACTCAAGGATATTAAAAGAACTGGCAGAAGTAATTTCAGAACCATTGGTAATAATCTTTGAGAAGTCCTGGAGAACAGGGGAAGTCCCCATCGATTGGAACAGGGCTAATGCTGTCCCCATCTTCAAAGGGGGGGGGAGGACCCAAGTAATTACCGCCCAGTCAGCTTGACTTCAATTCCTGGAAAGATCCTAGAGCAGATTATAAAACAGGCAGTCTGTAATTATTTAACAAATGATGTGGTCTTTACAAGCAGTCAACATTAATTAAATTTGCAGATGATACCAAATTGGAAGGGGTTGCTAATTCCTTAGAGGATAGGGTGAAAATCCAAAAGGACCTTGACAGATTAGAGTGCTGGGCCAAAGCTAATGGAATGGGTTTCAACAGAGGGAAATATAGGGTGCTACATCTAGGTAAAAAGAATGAATTGCACAGATATAGGATGGGGGACACTTGGCTGGAAAATAGTACCTGTGAAAGGGATCTGGGAGTCTTGGTGGACAACAAACTGAACATAAATCAGCAGTATGATGCGGCAGCCAGGAAAGCCAATGTGATTCTTGGTTGCTTAATAGAAGCATGGTGTCTAGATCAAGGGAAGTGGTAGTACCACACTATTCTGCTCTGGACCCATCTCTGCACACAGATTGCAATTTCCAGCCTGCTGCCCTGACTTGAGCTACCTGCAAAATTGGGTGCCTCTAGGACCCATGAGAGTGGACTCAAACAGCATAATAAATTGTTTTGTATTGTTTCATCTTGTCATTATTTTTTTAAAAAATCATTAATAATGAAATGAAAGAGCAAAGGAAACAAAACAAAAAGAAACAAAACAAAATGCTGTTTTTCTCTTTTGTACCCATTTCTACTTAATATAAAAATCATAAAGTAAAGTACAGTGGTACCTCAACTTACGGTTGCTTCAACAACCAAATAATTCGACTGATGGACGCTGCTCTGTGCTCTGCATGACAGCTGACTTTGTCACCTGTCGTGTGGAGCAGAGAGCAACATTCGCTGCCGATCACGACCGCCTCCTTCTTCTTGGTTGCTTTCATCTCTGCAAAAGAGCATTCGTATAGGAAAGCACTGTTTGACCTACAAATTATTCAACTTCCAAAGATGCTTTCAGAATGGATTAAAAATGTAAGTCGAGGTACCACTGTATATGCCATTTCTTCATCCCTAAACCTTACTTTGGACTACTATCACACATGTGTACAAAGAAAGTGCACATACTTGATTTACTTGGAAATTGAGCAGTGCAAGCTGTCTATGACTGAAATCCCATAGTGAATCACAACTAGAGCAGAGTCATTGAACCACTAGGGATTTTGTGAGAGAACTCTTCCATGAATTTCCTTGATTCATAGGCCTACCACTGTTGCAATTTACCTATTGGATTTAAGAGCCCTGTATCTCTTTTATATATATTTCAGTGTTTTTCCTATATCCACATGGTTCTGCTTAAAAATCTCATTAAAATTTTGAATTTTTTAATAATAATTTTATGCTATTAAGTCAATTCTGACTCAATACACTTTCCACAATTTCCTAGAATGCACAGTGGATTTGCCATTCCCTTCTTCTGTGGGTGCTCTGGGACTGTGCAGCTTCAACCTGACTATAGGTTAGGTCTTCTCCTGGGAGACACAGTGGAAAATTGAACTTCCCAGTTCTGGCTGCACAGCCATATATATAAATCAGTAAGCTATCCAGCCAGCCATTTTAAAATACATTTTGTATATCATTTCCTACAAGTATAAATTACAGATATTTTTTTGCATCAAATCATATTCATTTCTCCCTGTCATTTTCCCAATTATACATTTTTCTTTTAAAAATTGGGATAGTTCTGCAATTTTCATATAAAGAAGTGTGCAATATGCATGTTCCGAACTTTGTTTTGAAAGGAAACATGAGTTATGCCAGATGAGTTAGAATGATTATATTCTCCAGCATCCCTCCTTTTACAGCAGGATTCTTATGTTATGATTGCTATTTTGAATGTAAAATAGATCAGTGCTATCCTGTTTTAATCAGACTACCTCATTCACTGCATACTTAAGATGGGTTTACATAACTACCCAAAGGTTGAGACAGAGTTCTGCATCCATGAAGAATGCTGAGATGGTACATTATCAGTGTCAACAAATTTAGCATAGGCTAGTTATCTTCTCTTCAAAGAATGTTAGACATACTGATTAATAACTATTACACATTAGGTCTCTACAGTGACCAATGAAATGTTTTATATGTGTATCCATGATAACTGTTTTTAACTATGAATGAATTAAATATGCCAGGAATCTTCGTTATAACTCCCTCCAGCTTGTTTGTAGCTTCTCAGGATATTTGCTGTCATATAATGGGTAAAACAACCTCTGTATGTGTTCTGCAGCCAGTTCGAGGTAAGTAGTTGTTGGGCAGTCTACTCATTCTGCATGTTGAGGGTTCCATGTTCTTTTGTTCTAATTGTATTACTGTTTCTCCACCATTTCATAGGTGCTGAGACAGACTGAAGAGCAGACTGAATGCAACATTCTCCTTGTGGTTTGGAGCATCAGAGTCAGTTTTCCTGTTGTGTTTTTTATGGCTGACTATTAAAGCTCATGCTTTGAGCACATCTGATCTCACCTGATCTCAGAAGCAGGGTCAGGCCTGGCTAGTACTTGGATGTACAACCACCAGGGAGTAACAGGTGCTGTAGGCAACTGGAGTAGGAATTGCCAAGCCACTCCAGTATTCCTGCCAAGAAAACTCCATGGACATGGGGCCGCAAAAGAGTTGGTAGCGAATGTAACAACACAATTAAAGCTCAACAGTATCCATGCCTTAGCCTAAGCCAGAATAATAGAAATCTTCTTGAAGTTGTTCAAGTCTCCTTTGTTCATCTTCACTCTTCTGGGAACATGCCAAGGTAATAATGACTGTCGACACTCCAGAAATACAGGAATCACATCCACATTGTTCCTTTTAATGTGTTCCTTGAGTTACATCCCTTTTCCCTCTTGAGCACAAACATTTTCTAGATGTCAGATTTTCAAGCTAATATGAGCTTAATATAAGGGATCAACTTGATGTCCGTCCTTCATCTCTTTCCTGCCTTTACTAAACACTTATTCCACAGTTCATGATGTTACTATTTTGTTGCTGTTGCCAATCTTTTGAGATGTCATGGCTTCAGAATGGTTCAGTTCTTTCATTGATTCTTGTCACACTTCATTGGCTTGACACTTCAGAATGAAACATGGTCTGCAAAGCTCCAGCCATTCTTCAACTTCTACTTGCATAGATGACAACTTGAGATATCAGTCAACAAAGGAAACCAGGGAGACTAGGCAAACTTACATTTGAGAAGCTAACACTTCATTTCATTGGCCAAGTGTGCCTAGTACTTAGATTTAAGGCAGATTAACACCTTTTGACAAGGATTCCTGATTAGACGGATGGCATGAAACAGTAAGAACTAAAATCTGCAACCATTATTTCTTTGACTCCATTAAGAAAAATGACATTTTCCATGCTTCTGTGGCTATATAGGAAAACTCTTAAGCTATTACTCACAGCAATAAATGCAAATATTATGAATCACAAATCATCCTCTTCCTCTGTTTTTTCTGTCTTAATTTCTTTTCAACATCCTTTCCTACTTTTCAAGCCATTTCTAGTCATGGATCAGCTAGTCAAGTGTGTTGTTATTGTTGTTGTTGTTGTGTCATTACAATCATGACCGACTCTTTGTGACCCCATATCCATGGAGTTTTCTTGGCAGGAATACTGGAGTTTCTCATATAAAGAATGTCAGTTTTTTTCTGTTTATATACTAGTATTTAAACACTTTGGGAACTGGGTATTATGTATACGTTGTTCCCCTGGAATGGGATGAAATCAATTTTATTTGATGTTTAGCAGATAATGAACAAATCACAATCCTTAAAGTTCTTGATAGCAACACCTTTATGGCTGACACAGAGGAAAGAATTAGAGGATACAATCTAAAGCATCACACCTGGCAAAGCAGTACAGAATTTCAAGTCTTCTAAATTGGCTACTCTGCAATCCCATGCTTCTGTATGTGGGAATAAATCCCACCAATTTCAATAGGAACTGATCTGAATAGAAGAACAGAATTACACTGTGAGTCGTCTTTCCTATCCATCCTACACTTCTATAGTCACAGAGAAAGTGGGAAATAAAGAGGATAATTTAGCAGAATAACATTTAGGAAATCATCCAAATAGTTTAGGGAGTGCTTCAAATGATCTTCTATGGTTAATGAAGTACTGGGAAATTTCTACCACCACCACCAATGTAAGAAGCATGTGGGGGGGGGGAGAATGCTAGCCTGCAAATATTAGACACTTAAATGAAACTTTCTTACCATTATCACAGATTGAATGTTTAATGTAACAAATGTGTACTTCCCAGTTCTTCCTTTCTGAGTAGTCTCTTGTCTAACAAGCTGGTTTTGGTTTGTAAGGTAATCATTTTCTTTCACTTAGGCAGGTTTTTGTAAAAAATCTTTGTTGCATGGGTAGTGCTAAAAATTGGCCTAATTGAAGTCCCTAACAGCACTATGACAACTATTACATTTGTCTACCACTCAGGCAAGGAGTAACAGCATTCATAAATGTGCAATGCGAAACTGACATAACACCACATCACAGTACTTTCACTAAAGTCTCCAAGCTACTCTATTTTTGTTATTTGATTCTCGGTTGGAATTTGTTGCTTAATACCTCCTCCCACAGAACTTTCTGTCATTTGTTGTTCAAGCCTCTTCTAAAAACTCCAGCTCTGCCATTTTTCTTCTTAAGAAGCTGAAAATCATGGTGAGCATGAAAGACTGCTCTGCCAGAATCTTATCAAGTTACCATCAGTAATGTCACAGGAAGGACAACAGACATTCTCTTTAGAGCTTCAAACATAATTTTGGCTGACCACAACTCTCATCATATCCCAACCAGTATGGATGGAGCTTTTGCGATGTTATGGTCCAGAATGGTAATCCGTTTGAGCTCTGATTTCTTAGGTAGATCTACCTGCTGGTAAGTAGCACTAGGGCAGATGGGACATAACTGCTTGATGGTCCACCTGTTTACTGAAATTCTATTCATGTACACTTCTCACTTCCAAGGCTGCCAGGGTCTCCAATGGGAAGAGTTTACCTTGAGTAGCAAGTTATAATCAGAATACTTCTTACTATATTAATATTTTATTCTTATTACTTTATTATTCTAGCAATAATTCCCATTACCTTAGAAAGAATGAGAGTCTCAATCGATTGTCTTCATTAGTTGCTCATAACAAGGAAGAAAATGGTAGCAATACATCAAACGTTGCAGCTTGTTCCACTGCCTGGAACGCTAAGGGCTGAGATTCTCCATCAGGAGGATCAGAAACACAGTTCAACCCATATTATCCCAGGGGGAGGAAGAGGATATGAGGGCATCAACATGGTGTGATTGTCACTTTTAAGGGAAGTACTGGGGAAGTCATTGCTCCTCTCCATCCCTAACAATATCACAATTTCTCTCTCTCTCTCTCTCTCTCTCTCTCTCTCTCTCTCTCTCTCTCTCTCTCTCTCTCCCTCCCTCCCTCTCTCTGCTACTGGTTGTGGTCCCCAAGGAAAGATTTTCCACTTGGGGTTATATGGAGGAATAGTGGGCTAGTTGTGAGCACCATTTTCCTCCTCCTACTAACTCGAACTTGAAGGATGAGGATTAATGGTTTATTAGACGAGTTGGTGGGTGCCAATGCAATGCTAGAGAGATCAGCTTTGTATTTCTTCATCTCTAGCAGCCACCTGCTTTTATCAACAAGCAGTAATACTGCTAGTAACAAAAACTGGGCTGGAGTGAGTTTGATTGCCTCCAGTGATCTGCCCCTTAAATACACATGCTTCCACCTCTGAAGCCTTTTAGACCATTATATGAAAATGGTTTCTAGATGTGACCCCCAAAGCAGTGAATGACCATATTTCCTCCAGTTGCAGTGGGCAAGTGAAGATCCTCGGGATATCAGGTGTATGACCGCCACATCCGAAGGAACATAAATCGACAATCAGAGCAATCTCACTTTAATGAAAAATAAAGTGTGCTTCCTTCACATTTCTCTTCCTAAATGCAGCTCTTTGATGCTGTTTTTTCTGCCATATCCAGTAGGATTCCAGGTAAACGGCACCCTCTTCACCTTGTTTTTCTTTTTTCAAGTAATAACAGAGCAGTCATAAGCCAGAAAGTAGGCCATAAATCTCAGCACCATTAAAGCAAGTGATGGCCTCCTCTTATGTTTTAGTCTCCATAGAGCCACTGTGTTCTCTTTTTTTTTAAAAAAAAGAGAGAAATTCAAAATTTATTGCCCTTTCTTAAGTGACTTCTAAATGTTCTGATAATACATTGACAATAAAGGACTCCTGTGTCCCTCTATTTAATAAAGGGGATGAGTGAGCATCACAGGAAGATGTAGCCTTGTGATGGCAAATATTGGCTGAAAGCCTATGGTTGTCTTTTATTATTCTGTTGATGTGATGAAGTGCAAAAGTTGTACAGAGTCATTTCACCATGCGTTTCCTCGGGGGATTCAGCTATTTAAACAGACACAAGGAAATGCTGCTTTTATTAAAAGCATTGTAAAATGTCAAGGTGTGTGTGCCTATCTAAGACTGTTTTAATGCCACATGCCTTCTAGAAGAAGTTACTGGCCCTTATTGCTTATTGCTAGCAAGAGAACACAGTGGCAATGTGTGTGGGAAGATCACTGAACCCACTGCTTGAGATGTCTGGCTGTAAAGTTTGTTGGGTATTGGTAACATTGGCAAGTCAGGACACACTCCATGTCATTCACAGAGGCCACTGTCTTGCCCCAAATGATGTATTTTTGAGAACCAAAGTGGGCGGGCAGGCTAAACTGGTCGTCGTGGGGAAATGGAAACAGCATTTTTCAGCTGCTGCAAAGACTGCCTAGGCATACATGTTGCTGAAGGACCACATGCTTCTCAACCTTCTTGTCAAACACCTTTTTATGGGAAGAGTAAAAGCATTCAAAATCGGCAAAACTCATTCCCCCCCCCTTTAAGCCGAACAGAAGCAGGTTTTTGCACACTCAGCTATATGTCTGAATACACACCATGGCAATAACGTGAATGCAGATGAGTAGCCTAGGTCTTTTGTCACAGAACATGGGTTACCTTTCTACAGAATTTATATTAGGAAAAAACCCACCACAAAATGTTAAAAGGAACCATAGTACAAGAGATGCTGGGTGCAGAATGGCTAGTATAACTGCATTATTACAAGTTAGCAATATAGTGCCAGTAGTACCCCTGGAGTGAACATATGTGTAGTCTAGAGGTGGTCATGGACCAAAATGCAAACCAGAAGAACCAACACATTAGGCTGGTTAACGGTTGTTTTACAAACCAATTTGGGGAGCCTGTTTTGCTCAAAGAAAATGAAGACCCAAACCTTCCCCCCCCCCAGTACTTCATTCTGTTCAGCAATAGCATTCCCACTGCCTGTGTTGCCTTCTTGCCTGGCCTTGACACTGTCTCCTTCTCCTCCACAGTGACTGCCACCATCTCTAGAGGCAGTGGCCCCAGCCTCCCTTCCCAGAGTTAGCCTTGCTGCTTCTGCTTCTGTATATGCACCTGCTGCCCAGCTGATTGGCCAGCACATGCACAGAGGCAGCAGGCCACATCCTTGAAGCAGACCCAATGCATCTGCTCTGCACATGCATGGACCTATCAGCTGGGCTGTGGGTGCACACATAGAAGCAGAAGGTGTGTCTTTGGGAAGGGAGGGCAGGCTCACTGCTTCGGAGGATGAAGAATAAGTAAATCTACAAGTCAAGAGCATCTTGTATGTGTTGTAGATCAAAAGCTGAAGGTGAGCCAACAGTGTAATGTGGCTGCAAATAAAACCAATTATATTTTAGGACGTGTTAACAGAAGTATGATCTCCAAATACCAGGAGGTACTAGTCCCCACCCCACCCCTTATTCAGTATGGGATAGGCCGCATCTAGAATACTGTATCCAGTTCTGGACACCACACTTGAAGAAGAATGCCAACAAACAAGTTCAGAGGCAGGCAATAAGGATGATCAGGATACTGGAAACCAAGCTCTGGGTGGAAAAAAACTGAAAGAACTGGCCATGTTTACTCTTGAAAGGCAGTCATACAGAGGCCGGGCTGGATGCGTTCTCAGTCACCCCAGAGTACAGGGCACATAAAACTAGGCTCAGGCTATAGGGAACCAGATTTCAGTTGAGTATCAGGAAAAACTTATTGTTAGATTTCATCTTAAACAACTTCTTAAATGTTAGTTCAGTTCGTCTCCGACTCTTCAAGTTGTGTTGTTGTTCGTAGGAAGATATATTGTTGGAAGAACAGTCCCACAATGGAACTAATTACCTTGAGAGGTGGGGTGAGTGCTCCAACACGGGAAGTTTTGACTTGGATTCTTGCATTGAACAGTGGTTGGACTCAATGAGTGCATAGGCCCCTTCCAACTCCATGATACTATAATTAGAGATGGGCACAAAACAAATTTTTAATTCATTTCGTTATTCATTATTTATTTCATTACAGAGCAAAACAAATAATGAACCATCCCCTCAAAGAAAAATGAAACAAAACAAAACAGAAAATTTTCATTTTGTTCTGTTTCGTTTTTCATTCTCCCATCTCTTCTCGTACCTCATATGGCACTGCCAACCAGCCCCACAGGCAAAAAACAAAACAAAAAAAAAGGCCGTATTATCGGCTCATGCTATAGCTGATTGGCACTAGGGAGAAACAAAAACAAAAATAAATTTTAAAAAAGCACTGACCAGCCCGGGAACCAGCTGGTTGGTGCTTTGGGGGAATTTTTTTTTAAAAAAAACTGCTGAGCAGCCCGCAGAACAGCTAGTCGGCGCTAGGAAAAAAAAATAAAAAATCTTTTTTAAAAAGCGCAGACCCATTTTTTCGTTTCCGTTACTGTTTGTCGTTTCCATTACGTAATGAAACGACAAACGGAAATTGTGATGAAAATGAAACGAAACGAACAGAACCACGAAAATTGTGGTCGTTACATTTCATTTCCGTTAATGGCGACACACAATGAAATGAGCTGTTTTAAATGTTAAAAAACGCCCTGGACATCCGTAAAAACACAGCGATAATTATTTATATTGTCTGATAATACCTACCAGGCGGGTTGGGGTCCTTAAAATGTTTGTTTTTATCTTATCCCATCGTGATGTATTTTAATTTTCCCTTTAAAATGGATGTCGTCACCAGCCACAAAATGGAGGCAAGCCATGTGGTGTGGGATCATGTTCAACCAATAGCATGCCCAGGTTGCAGACTGGGCAGGCAGGTCTGGCAGCCACAGAGGGCATAAAAAGCTCTGGCAGCCCCCGTCCTTCTTGCAGTCTCTGGTGGGAGTTAGGGTGGGATTGCTGTCTCTGCGACTCTAGCTTCAGTCCTGCAGCCTCCCTGTGTGCGTGCGTGCTGAGTACCTCTCGGTGAGTACCCTCCCCTGCCCCGCAGTGCAGTCACTTTGCGGCTGCCTTGCACCCTGGGCAATGCCCGCCGCTGTCTTTGCAGCCTCCCTGCATACCTAGTCTATACTGCGTCTCTGCCAGCATCCATTTTTTTTTAGTGTTTTCTCTCTGGTCTGGGGCGTTGGGGGATGCCTGCGCACGGAAATGCTTTAAAAATCACACAAAAAAAGCGGGTAGAAAGGGCAAACGAAAAAATGAAAAACGGTAACGAAATTTTTCAAAAAATTCCCGACAAATGGAAACAAACCGAAACAGACCTCTCAACGACAAACGAAAAACCAAAATGCCATTTTTCTGTTTTGTGCCCATCTCTAAAAGGCATAATCAATATTTTGGCATTTTTGTGGCCATCTCTAACTATGATTCTAAAATTCTTATTTTTCTAATGTTCTATTCTTATTGTTCTATTCTTGTAATAATTATTCCTTTTACCTTTAATTAAAAGAAACTGGTTGTACATGTCCTGCTTATGCAGTGGGCAATCTCTTCATTCTACTGTGAGGAAGAGAATGTGTTTATATACAGTGGGACACTTCTTATTTCAGCAGGATTGGTGCTGATGAATCTGCCTGTCCTTTAGATATTTAACAAATATTTTCCATTTATTTACTGTCAACATCAAAGTACAGGGAAGCTATTTTAGTATATCAATTTTGAAACAACAGATTCGTAAAGCATTAAGTTATGGTAATTTATTCAGTGTGGTGACTCTATCAAATTTGCATATTAAGAGGGAGGGGGACCATATTGTGTATTGGGGAGTTTGTTTTGTTGTTGTTTGTATTTAAAATGGAAGGCTGTCATGCTTATGTTAAGGCTTTTGATGAAATGCTGAGAATGTGATATGCCAAAGGCTCAATCATAGTCTTTTTCTGCTTACATTGTTACTACTTTTGATGGCATTAAAATGGAAAAGGAAGTGGAAGCAAGCATGATCATATACTAACCCTCTGGCATAATACTAAACGTATTGAGGACACATAAGGAATTTATTTTGCTGTGAGAGAGTGCCATTCTGAAATATTTTAGAATCGTGCTTGTGCACATTAGATCAAAATCCCACCCTACAGGCATTTTAAAATCAAAATGAAGATTCAAACAGAAACTATATGTTAATTTTGCCAACTTTGGAGCTACAAATCAGCCTCCTGGTTTCAAATGCTTCAGGTCTCATTTTCTGCATTTGTTTTCTCACAGGCACTTTAATACATACGTCCCTTCTATTTGTAGGTTCACAGAAACATATGCAGCTTTAAGCATTTGGCAAGGGTTTTAATTTGATTTAAACTGGAATATCTGTGGCGCAAAATAATAATGATAATGGACATTTATAATCCAAAGTTATAATAACAATTCCAGAACTTGCACAGATTCAAAGAAAATAAAAGAAAAAGGACTATAATGATGCTGAGCAGTCCTGGGGATGGCTTTAATGATGAAAAAAGGAGTGGATTTATTGTTCCTGAAGTGACCTCAAGGCTTTAATACCTCATATTAATTCTTCTTAAAAATAACAGTCTAAGCTTTGAGCAGTCATGATCTTATCTGATAAAATGTTTAAACCCCAAAAGCTTGCATTAATGGTTTGATATTTTTTTTTAGTGGTCTAAGAAAGGTGCCACATTCTTCTATATTTGCATTTTAAGAAAGGACCGCACATTACAGACTTAATCCAATACTCTTTTAGCAGGCAGCAAAATCTCCAGCATCCAGTAGAAGCTATTTAAAGGTATTTAGAATTTGGTGTAAAACATGGAGTAGATCCACCACCCTGGTAGACCAGTGACATGAGAGCCACTTCATCAGCAGCATCCTTCAGCTACCCCAATTGACCAGAGTTACTTAATTCTCTTAATTAGGAAAATGTTCATATATCCTCTCTAAAAATATAAGTTTTAGGTTGTTCTAGGAAATTATGTGACTGTCCTGCATGATCGGTGTAAGCGCCACTGAATTATATTGGCTTTCCTCGCAACACGGAAAGCCCTATGCACAGCATTGCATTACTGAACAGAAACTATTAGCAAGCCACTAGTGTGAAATAGGTACAATACTGGAACTGACTAAAGGAGACATGAATCCAAATTTATCTTTGGTCATGACAGTACATCAATGGATAGTTTGGAACTCTTACTGTCAATTCATGAGCTTGCCCCAGTTAGAAAATTAGGCAAAAAATAACTTATGCGATCAGGAATACATTAAAAGCACTGAGCAGCCCACAGAACAGCTGGTTGGTGCTAGGGGGGAAATAAAAAAATCTTTTTTAAAAAAGCGCAGAGCGGCCCACAGGCCAGCAGGCTAGCACTGGGGGGTGGGGGATAAAAATAAAAAATTGTAAAAAGTGCCAGCCAGTGCAGGAGCCAGCTGGTCGGCGCTGGGGGGTGGTGGTAAAAGTATATATATATTTTAAAAGTGCTGAGCAGCCCGCAGGCCAGCTGGTTGGCAGTACGGGGAAGAATAAAAATAAAAATAAATAGATAATGTAATACTTACAACACATAATTGTCAAGATAAATTTTGATATCAGGCCATATTTAACCCAGGTGATATCCCTATTTAAACCCAGGACAGGCCATATCCCTATTTAACCCCGCACATCGCCTCCAGCAGTGATTAATTAGATGTTCCTGAAGTGACCTCAAGGAGATCAGTCCTATCAAAACTACCTTATTTTGTTCTTTCATATTCTCTGATAACTGGAGAGAAATTGCCTCTCCCACTTAACTACATTTGGAATTAGAGTTGGGCACAAAGTTCGCTGGTTTGTGTTGGTTCATTTTTTGACCAAGCTGGTGTTTGGCATTTCGGAGCCCTGCCTCCTCTGCCAGGTACACAGTTTGAGGCAGTGCTCTGGCTTTTCTGACCCATGTCCTCTAGGCATTACTTCTAAGTGGGCACTTGCTAGAGGAGATGCAACTGGGAAGTGCCAGACACCTGTTTGTCGGAAAAACAAACTGGCACAAACAGCCAGTGCAATGGTTTGTGCCCATCTGTAGTTGTCATTAGTAGGCATTCAACATGGATCAGATTCTCTTGCAAAGCCACCACTTATGCTGGAAGCCATCACAACATGAGATTAGCACATTGAACGTATTTCATTTTTACTCCCAGTAAATGAACTTGATTGAGCCCAGATGGTAGTCCATGCATTAAAGAGGCGCTGCACCTCTTTCTATAAATTAACATGACTGTCTCAGATTTAGTTTTGGTGTGATTTTCTAAAAAAAATAATTTTAGCTATCTATAGTTTTTGGTAATTTTTAAAGAATCCAAACAAAACAACCAACAGCTTCAATAAATAATTTGATTGGGATATAAGTCATGTTTAAAACTAAGTGTACTGATTTACAATTTAAACCTAGGCATTAGAGGCTGCATTATTGATTTATTTGTTGCTTGATAGTTTCTCTAAATCACACTACTACTCATTTTCTTGAGTTACTGTGTACCATTAGTAATGCCATCACACAAATTGCATGCCTTTTATAAATGATACAGCTGCCTCTTTAGCTCGTGTAATGGCTAACATTATAATGGGTCATAACAACATTTATCAGTTTGACAGATCTGTTCCCTTCAATAACTTTTATTCCAAACTCTAAATTTCAAAGGTTTCTGATTTGTCATGTTCATCCATGTCTCCAAAACTGATTTGTAGTCATTTATGTCATAGTATTGTCTGCACAACAGCCTCCTATGAAGTAAACACTTGCATTCCTCCCATTTTACAACATATTGTAATAGACAGAATATATGTAAACACAGGCTCTAATCAAGGTGAGTAGAGAAATATTAGTGTTTTATTGTAGTGCCGCATCATTATATTTTTGACATTACAGTTTCACATGTACCACATCTGATGACATATTTTCCAATCAATGCTAGGACCAATTGCTTTTAAAGCCTCCCATTCAGTGCTCAGTATCAACTAAATGCTGTTTGAAATAAGGTCTCATTTAGATGAATGGGAGGCTTTAGGTAGGTACAATGTTAACTTGTCCATGCCTTAAAATTTCTAAGAAACAAAACTGAAAACTCTCTCTTGAAATTGATTATTGACAATTAGAACATTTTTGCCAATGCTTTAGCTTAAAGCTGCAATAAACACCCCTTTTCTACTAATTCTAATCTGATTCAAACACGGTTATACTCCATTCTCATTTTTCCATTAATTTCTAATGATCCATGGCCACCATTGCCATTTTATGATGCTTTCTTTGCAACAGGAAAAGCAGAATACTAGACTTTTATCCTCTGTTCTAGTTTTCAGAGACAAAAAGGGTTGAGGATCATTAAATTTCCCATCTGTTTCTCTCTACTGAAGAGGAGTCTCCCAATTCCTGGAGAGTTTTCCTGTCCTCTTGTCATAAGATCAGGCTAGTAGTATTGTTTTGGCAATCCAGTGGCAGCACTTAATGGTTTTAGTCCATTATATTTATTACCTTCAAGGACATAGTTGTTAGGAACACAGGAGATGGCCTTCTCTATCCCTGTTCCCTGTCTTTGAAATTCCTTCCCACAGGAGGCTAGGTTGATCCTATCTTTACTCTCTTTCCACAAGCAGGATCAAACAAACTGTCACATAATGTAGTTTGACAAAATGTCTGTAACATGGTATTTAACAGATTCATACAACGGTTTCTGTGTAAAATGCATTGGGCGCTCCGCGCCAAGAATATGTAAGCGGAGCATCGTTGCCACCCGGCCGAAGGAGGCCCTTCTGCACGATTTGCGTAGGCTGTGACATATAGGCACATGTATATAGGAATCTGGCACGCTCCCCAGCTGCAGCCTACGCCATCACCAGCTCCCCCGCCCACCCATCCCTTTTTTAACATGGATGGTGATGCTTTGCTGGTCGCTATAGGGCCAGATCAGAAGTTTTGACTGTCACTCCAATTGGCCTAGAGTGACAGTGTTTTTTTGCCCATCCCACCATCCATGACTTTATAATGGGCACTAATAAACCTTATCACCAGTCACAATAGGCGGGTAGTGCAAGCAGTATATTAATCAAGTAGGTCCCTCCTGCTATGGCATCTTTAAGGTGCTTGGCAGCCCTCACTCAATCATATATGATAGGAAGTAGATATAGGTCCACACAAATAGCAAACCCTGTCACATAATGAGGGCTGCCAAGGATTAACGAGAGTCAGAGAAAAGGATGCCCAAAATACATGCAAGGCATCCCAATCTCGGCATTGTAACACATGCCGCAGGAATCCCTGACCATGAGGAGGGACCTAAAATTGTGTAACATCCCCAGTAACATTTGTGCTATGGCACAGGCTCTCTCTTAGTTACAGTTACTATAATAACATTCAGAGTTATCTTCTGTTATAAATAAATTGTGGCGCTAGTTTAAACCCAAAGAACGCTGTGTCGCCTCTTTATTTCAGCCTGGGTGGGCAAAGTCATTTGCTAGACACAGGTGTATAGAATAATCACATGAAAAGGTCAGAATGATTATGTCCAGGTGTCATGGATAATCACCTAACATGTGATTGGTCTAATCTATGTTGCCAATGTATATAAAAGGAAGCATTGAAATCCATTTACTTTGGGTCTGATTTTAGTGAGATAGCAGTTTCCCACCACTCTGTATTAGACATGGGCACGACTCGGTAAAATTGTCATTTCTGTTTTCGGTTATTGTTTCCGTTATGTGACGGAAACGGTAACGATAATCAAGCCGTCAGAACTCGAACTCGAACCGAAAAAAGGAAAATTTGGTCGGGTTTTTCGTTTCCGTTTGTGGCATCGCGGTGATCACGCAATGCGAAGCACAGAAAAAGTTTTTAAAAGTTTTTTTAAAAACCTGACTCCCGGCCAAAAAAGCAGGCGAAAATATGCCTGCCTGAGGCTTTGCCACCTACCAGAGGGGTGGTTTCTGGGAGGTCTCTGGCCTTTCCCCCCCTCTTCTCCTGTCCTGGGCTGCTTGCACCAGGCTGGGGGGGGGTCATCCTCGTCATCTCGCCATGCCACGCGGTGGGGGGATCCAAAATGGCGACTGCAATGTTTCTTTTGAAATCGTGGTCAAAAAACACACCAAATCACCACAGAAACATGTGAAATTCATTTATTTTAAATGCCTGAATTTTAATAGTAGAAGCAGTGGGTTTTTTGTAGCAATAAAACGTCGTATTGATTTTATTTTATTTTATTTTATTTTTTATTTTTTTAGACCTGCCCATTTGGGCTGGGCATGGGATGGGACCATGCAACTTTTTTGAACCATTCCACCAATGGCATCGCCAGATTTTTGACTGACACTTCTGGATGCCGAGGCACCTTCCAGAAATCGCAGTCGGGTGTATGGATGTGGTTGAGGGAGGAGGGCTGGCTGCTGGTGCTGGTGTGATCCTATCGAGATTGAGGAGGGAGGCTGGAGGCTTTAGGATTTAAGTTAGGCAGGCAGGCAGGGAATTGAATTTAGAAAATAATTTCTTTGATTCCCTGCAGCTTTGTCTGCTGAAGAGAATAGCAGTTTATTCTTTATTTCTTCTCTGGCAGTTTGTGAGGATTGTTTTCTGATATTGGATAAAGGGAGAGGTTCGACTGGGAGTGGGAGGTGTGGATTTATTTTAAATATATATTATATACTACCATTTATTTTCTATTTTCCCAACTTCAATTTGCTTGCACACACACACATTTGGGGTGCAAGCCAAGAACAGAACCTCTATCCTAAGTGATATCCTAACTGCTCACTCACCTGCCTGCCCGCACCACCGCCCGCCCACTCGCCCGCCCCCCTGCCCCGCCTGCCACCTAGGACACAAAAACACCTAGCGCCGGCCCTAATTGCGGGATGCCCCTGTGCTCTGGGAAGTCAAATCGCACTAAATTGTGGTGTAAACGACAAACGACAAATGACATGGAAACGACAAATTTTTGAAAAATTTCGCGACAAACGGAAACGACCCGAAACGGACCCGTTCCAACAAACGAAAACTTGAAACGTCATTTTTTCTGGTTGTGCCCATGTCTACTCTGTATATATGCTGTGTGTCTTATCTTGATGTAAATATTGTAATATAAGCTTTCTATGCAAGTTCCTTTGGCTCCCAGCCCATTCCGTATTTTGAAATTATCTTTCTACACCACTATGCAACTCTGCAAGTTTTCTAAACCACATTTAAACTTCATTCATTTATTTCAACACAAATACCATATTAAAAACACAAGCAAATATCTTTCTCTTCAGGTAAGTTTTCTCTCAATGACTGGCTGCATGAATGACATTTTAATGGATTGCTGATCCTTACTTTTTTGAATGTGTTTTTTATGTTTTTAAATATGGTATTTCTTTGTTCTTTTTTATTTTATATACTTGGATTTTGTTATACATTGTTAAATGCTACCTTTTATTAATATGAGCCTTGGGTTCTATTTAAGGATGAAGGTGAAATAATAATAATATAATATAATATAATATAATACAGTGCTAACTTGTATAAATGAATTAATTCATTCCAAATGAAATTCTGTTAAGTAAATTTTCCTCTGTACAAATTTCCCATCAGAATGCATTGAAAACAGCTTAATCCCCAATAACGTCCATTTTTCTGTTGTACGAATTCACCCCATAGGCAATTCTGCTATGCGATTTTCCCCTATCTCTGGAATTTTTTTTCTTTAAGCGGATTTTCTGTTAAACAAACCTCTTGTTATATGGGGGTCCACTGTATAATATAATATAATATAATGTACTGTTATTTTGCACTCATGACAGCGATTCTAAATATTGTACTTCTCACAAACAGCTTCTCCTGAAAATTACTTCAGAAGGCAAACACAGTTCCTGGTGTTACATGTTTGCAACAGAGTATGTAAAATAAACATATGATCCCCTATTGTGATGCCATCCCTTCTCAGAAACTGGAGATGTCTTTCTCATTTCCCTCACTGGAAAAAAGGAACTAAGATTCTCCTGTTGCATGCAAACAGACTTTATCCAGTGCTTCTGACTGGCTAATTTGCCTAAACAAATGAATGACTTGTTCATCCTTTTAACCCTTTCCTGGTTCCTGACTATCCAGCCTCCCCCCCCTTCCTAGTATTAAATCCTGTGGTTAGTAGGCAAAACAAAGATCCACAGTACCAAAAGGTGGTAACCTATAACAAGGTGATTGAAGAAAACACATGGTTATACAATAGGAATCAAGCTGCAAGCCTGCCATTATCACAGCTACATCTGCAGCATTTGGAACCATTTTAACTATGATAACTTGTACTCTCTTAATTAGAGTCCTGTTCTGCTGTCTAGTGAGGACTTACTCATAAATACTGGGCAAATTGTACAGTTTATCCCATTGCATCTTAATTCCTAACAATAAATTCAGTTCATTCGATTACAGCATTTGAATAATAGGGATATAGAACTTTAAAATGGATAAATACCAGTAATGAATATGAATATCAATTAGGGAGTGAAAATCTTATTTTTCTATCTTACCATAATTAAGGAATTTCAAACTTCAGTGATTCATAATGTATCATCATTTGACCCATCAAACATCTGCAGGTGTTCCATGGCTCAGATAAGATTGTTATGACCTAAACACCCTGCACTGAATAAGGCCAGCTTTCCTTTTATATGAACGAAACATCTAAAATGCTTATTCAAATTATTTATTTTGTTCCCAACAGGAGGCTTAGTTTGGTTGACCGAGGCTCTTTTTTATCTGTAGTCTACTCACTCTGTTTTCAGTCTAAACACTATGAAGATATTATCTGTATCTTAAGTACTACATATCAATAACTGAAAACCATTTCTATCACATGGAGTCAAATGCTTTCATGATTCAAGGAGTTGATTTTCCTATTGAAAACCAACAAATATTTCTTTAAAACTTTGGCAATGATTTCAAAACTTTATTCTGCTCGGGTCACTTCAGGTCAAAACTAAGAAGAAAGAAAAAATGTTTGACATAAATTCTTATAACATTAAGGCTCCATTCCTATTTTACAAAACTGGGAAGTCACTTTGATTTCCCCCAGGCTGAGTGGCCTAATATCACCAAAATATTCCTTTCTGTAATCCATTTTAACAATATAAAATGGAGTATGGCCCAAGATGCAGAGAGAAAGGAAATACTCGGCTGAAGTCCTTTTGGGTGAAATAGTATAATCTCAGCAAGAATATCAGAGCTTCATGTAGGAATTTCAAAAACAATTCTTCCGATTTCTCATCTGCGTAGTAGTTTTGACAGGTAGATAATAGTCCACCTATTACCATCACTTTGTCAGCTAAATTTATTGGCCTGAAAGTTTGGAGCAGGATTAATGGAGTGAAATAATTGAAAAAAATAATGTAGGTAAAAGTAAAACTTTGCACTTATGAATACAGGATCTGAAATTTTATTTATTTATTTATTTATTTATTTATTTATTTATTTATTTATTTATTTATTTGATTTATATGCCACATCATCTGGCATAAAAGCCACTTTGGGTAGTTGTGAGAGAGATTTTAGTGAGAGAGAACATTCCTTTGTGCCCCAATTTTTGTAACACTTAGCTTTTAGTTAAATCATCCTCTTTAGGCCAATCCATGTTTATCATCCTAATGGCAAAATCAAATAATATTAATTTTGCTCCATACACTATAGTAACTACTTAATGGGATCCTAGTTAAGAGTGCTGAGGATATCTGGAACAAATCTTAATCCATTTTATAAAGGAATATGTTGAATACATTTTTGTGGGTGTACAAGAATTCTGTGTACCAGTCTTTTAATCTGTGAAAGTCATGCAGATCATTACACCAAAGTAGTAGAAGAACTGTTATGCTGAGAGTGTTATAACTTTTTAAAAATGACACATGTTGGTACAGAGGGGACTAGGCATCACTGGGGCTGAGTTCCTTTACAGTTTCCTTCTTTTTCACAAAGCCCAATGAGCACTCTCCCATATAATACAATTATACTGTATATGTGGATGTTCAACATCAGCTTCTCACTGTAGGATTGGAAGGAGGGAAGGATCACCCAAAGTGTCTGCTTTTCCAAATGATAAAAAAAGAAATGGGAATGGCACTGACATATTCAGGCTCATCATAGCCAATCACTGACATCTGTGTGGCCATTCTAAAAAATCAGACACACATCAAAGGGCAATCCAATGTGTTAAAATGCAGTTTTTGTACCTACGCATGTTGCAGCACAGGGCTGTCTTGGGGATCATGAGCTTGCAAGTGAGCAAACTGGTCTCTCCTTATTAGAAATGGGCACAACTTGAAAAAAATTTTTTCGAGTTGTCGTTAGTCGGGCCGGTTCCGTTTTGGGTCATTTCCGTTTTTTGCGAAAATTTGCAAAAATTAGTTGGTTCATTTTTTGTTTTCTCATTTTCGTTAGTACTGGTTTTTTTGGGGGGGTAGCGGGCTCCTGGAGGCACCTCTGTGGGGTGGGTGCCTCCTCTGGCCCGCTATAAAGGGAAAGTGGGCTCCTGGAGGCACCTGTGGGTAGAGATGGGCAGGACTTAGCGGTATTCCCGTTTCTGTTTCCGTTACTCGTATCCGTTACTCTATGGAAACGGTAACGGGAATTACTCAGCCAGAATTTGAGCTCGAACCGACAAACGAACAATTTGGTCTGATTTCTCATGCTTGTTACTTGCATCGCGGCGATCGCGCAATGCCAAGTGACACAGAAAAAAAGTTTTTAAAAGTTAAAAAAAAACCAATTCCTGGCCCTAAAAGTAGGCGAAACCTGTCTGAGGGCACCTACCAGGCCAGAAGGGTGTTTTATTTGGGGGGGTCCCCATCCCCCTCTCCTTGGCTATTGCTACTGCTGCGCTGCTGGTACCAGGCTGGGAGGGCGCATCCATTTGCCATGCAGTGCGGGGGATCCAAAATGGCGACCACAATATTTTTTTTTAAATCATTGCCCAAAACCCCACCAAAGCACCACAGAAACATGCAAAAATTAGCTATTTTAAATGCTTGAATTTTTACAGTAGCAGCAGTGGGTTTTTCTTGCAAAAAAAGTCTCCATTGATTTTATTTTATTTTATTTTATTTTATTTTTTTTTTTTTACACCTGCACATTTGCAATGATGGGCTCGCCCATGGGAGTGGACCATGCAAATTTTCCACCAATCGCATGGCCACTTGGCCAGGTTGACCACAGAGACTTCTGGGATGTGCCAATCGGGCATAAACAGCCCACTAATCGTAGCCCAAACCCAAACCCTAAGCCTAAGCCTAACCCATACGCCAGTACACTGTCCTTCTAAGTGGGTCAGAGAGGCACCCAGAGGTGCACCCCAATACTCACCCTAACCTCACCCGTAACTAGCCTAACCCTAGCCCTTGCACTAACCCGTCTTAACCCTAAGCCAGATCTACTTGCATTGCACTACATGCAAGTACGTGAGACACAGCGGGTGCAAAGAATCTGCCAGTCCGTCACTTGTGGCTCTGGCTGACTCCTGCAGCTCCCTCCAGGAGCCCGCTACCGCCCCAAACCAGTACTAACGACAATGAAAAAACGAAAAACAAACCAACTAATTTTTGCGAAATTTCGCAAAAAACGGAAACGAGCCGAAACGGACTGCCTCTGACACACGACAACTCGAAAATGTCATTTTCCCTAGTCGTGCCCATCTCTACCCGTGGGTGCCTCCTATCCTCACCCACTAGGAAGGGGAAGCAGGCTCCAAGAGACCCCTCAACATGGGGGTCTCCCCTCCTCACCTGCTGCTGCAAAATGGCATGCATAGCCATATGGATATGCATCCCAGTTGCAGACAGTGAGACTAGTGATGGCAGTGAACCCAGAGCCATAGGTTGATGCCTAAGGCTCTCGCACCACCATGTCTCACAAAGAAGGGAATCATACTTGCGTGTAGTGCAATGCAAGTAGATCTGGCTTAGGGTTAAGGTGGGTTAGTGCAAGGGCTAGGGTTAGGCTAGTGACGGGTAAGGTTACAGTGGGCTAGTGTGTTGCACCTCTGGGTGCCTCTCTGACCCACTAAGAAGACAGCCTGTGACGTATGGGTAAGGGGTCAAGGATTAGGGTTAGGGTTAGGGGGCTAGGGCAGGTTTTAGGGGGCTTTTTGCCACATCCCGGAAGTCTCCATGGCCAAGTGGCCATGCGATTGGTGGGATGGCTCCAAAAATTTGCATGGTTGTCCACTCCCACATGGCTGGTCACTCGGCTAGCCCATCATTGCGCAGGTGTAAAAAAAAAATCAATGGAGGACAGAGGAGGAGAGGAGAGACATTTTGTTGCAAGAAAAAACCCACTGCTACTGTGAAAAATCTGGCAGTTTATAAATTTTCGCGTGTTTCTGTTGTGTTTGTGTGTTTTTGGCCCACGATTTCAAAAACAATATTGCGTTCACCGCCCCATTTTGGATTCCCCGCCCACACCGCATGGCATGGCGAGTCCGGCTGCCCAGGACGGGGGGAGGCGGGACCCCCCCTCCAGAAACCACTCCTCCGGTAGGTGCCTTGCGCCCTTAGTCAAGCAGGCATTTTTCCGCCTGCTTTTTTGGCTCGGGAATGGGTGGGGGGAGAGTTTAAAATTTTTTTCCTGTGCCGTCCATGCCGCTTGCTTGCGCTTTAATTGCGGCAGCCGGCGGCGAGACTGGGCTTCTTGCTGGCTGTGAGCCTGCGGCGAGTCCCACCAGAACAGCCCAGGACGGGGGATGGGGGGAGGCCGGGGACCTCCAGAAACAACCCCTCTGGTAGGTGCCCTGAGGCACGGCAGGCATTTTTCCACCTGCTTTTTGGCCAGGAACCAGGTTTTTTTACTTTTAAAAACTTTTTTCTGTGCCGCGTGGCATCGCACGATCGCGTGATGCAAGGAACGAGCATGACAAATCAGACCAAAATTGTTCGTTCGTCGGTTCGAGCTCGAAGTCTGGCGGAGTAATTCCCATTACCGTTTCCGTAGAGTAACGGAACCGAGTAACGGAAACGGAAACGGGAATACCGCTAAATCGTGCCCATCTCTACTCCTTATCACTACAGAAGCTGATGAAGTTGGAAGAAAGAAGGTGAGAAAGAGATTCCACATGCAATAAGGGAAAACCAGAAAATTATAGAGCTAAGCACATTTTAGAATGTATACAATATTTCCTCCTGTTGTTGCTACATGTTTCTCACCATGAGCACGGCTATTCAGATACCTGTTTGTTGGTAACAATGAGTTACACAGGAGACCCATTGCACAACCATGCTTCTGTCTGCAAAATCAATTATGTATATGAAGTAGAGATGGGCACAAAATGAACTTTTAGTTTGTTTCATTATTTGTTATTCAATTTGTTATATAACGAAATGAATAACGAACCCCAGAGTGGTCGGCACTAGATAATAATAATAATAATAATAATAATAATAATAATAATAATAATAATAATAATAATAATAATAATAATAATAATAATAATAATAATAAGAGTGCCGACTGGGCCCCAGGGGTGGCCAGGTCGGTACTCTAAAATCAAGAAAAAATAAAAATAAAAATAAAAGGAGAGCCCACCTGGCCCCAGGGGCTGTGCGGTGGGAACTTGAAAAAAAAAGAGGTGCTGGCCGCATGCCAGAGCCTCAAAAAGCCCCTGCCGCAGGGGCCAGGATCCACCGCCACTGCCGCCACCACCGAGCTGCTGCCGTCGTCTCTGGTAACAAGCTGAACCAGTTTGGGATCGTATGATTTTTTAAAAAAATCCTACAAACCTGAACCCAAACCGAACCAAAGGTGGGCCTGAACCAGACGAACCCAATCCATGGGTTTTCTGGTGTGTGCCCACCTCTAATATGAAGTAAGTAGTGTTGAGACACAGGTTCAGGAGCAATCCAGACCAGATATGCCTGCTCTTATGCCTGCCTACATATACATGGAAGAAGGGGAGAAGAAAGCACTCAACACCTTCCCAAGGATGACATTGGCCCACTGGTTCAAGTATGTAGATGACACCTGGGTCAAAATCAAGACTCAGGAAGTTCAGGCCTTTACAGATCACATAAATGCAGTGCACCCAATTATCAAGTTCAGCAGGGAAGACACAAAAGAAAACTGGTAAGCTTTCCTGGATTGTGCAGGAAACCCCAACATACTGATCAGTACCTACTGTTTGACTCCAACCACCCATTACAACAAAATTAGGAATCACAAGGACTCTAAATCACAGAGCAGAGAGCATATCCTCCTCCACAGAAGCCAAGAAGAAGGAAGATATGCATCTGAAGATAGCAATTAAGGCCTGTGGATATCCAAAGAGGGTCTTCCACAGGGCAGTGAATCAGTCTGAGCCCCAGAGCCAATGAAAGAACCTGGTGATTCCTTATATGGCTGGTGTGTCTGAAAAGCTAAAATTCAAAGAAGATATACACAAACAGCTTTTAAACAGGACAGTGGCCCAACACAGGAGGGGCAATGGCTCAGGACCAGAATCAGCACTGCACCTTCATTTGAAGGACAAATGGCACTCGTTCAAAGATGAGGATATACACATATTAGACAGAGGTAATAGGGGAGCCAGAGTTTCAACAGAGGTGTCAGGGGAGCCATTCATGTCTGCATTGAAAATCCCTCTCTAAACAGGGGTGGGGGACTTAAGCACAATCTGTCTCCCACTTATCATGCTGACCTTTCATCAATTCCCAAACAGATCAGAACCACTCTGCACCTCCACCAGGAAGGCCACTGGTAATGGATGTCGGAAGGCTTGCATAGGTGTGAGTGTCACATAACTGAGGCCACTGTCCACCTAATTAGCCTATTCAGACCAGGGTGATGTGATATCAAGGTGAACTATATATTGGAGGCTTTACACCACTTTTCCTCAGACTAACAAATCTACTTGGATGAGTAGTGAAACATGTTGATTTCATAAGAAAGACGTCCAGTTGCCATGGCTCCACTTCCTGATAACTTCACCAGGATGACAGAATCATCACAGATCTAGATACTGATATGTAAATGTTATCCTTACAGATGTCTAGCAATGTGTAGAAAATTGGTTCAATTGCTTACCGTATAGTGATAAGATCCAACCACATGGATTACACAAGATAAATCTCATATTATTGCAATAACTTCCAATCATGTATTCGCATGAATGTGCATTTACTTTTTAATGGTGACCCAAAGTTCTATATGGTAGTGCACTACCTTCTGATAATTTCACTATGAAAAAGTCTAACTTATGACATCTGGATGGTTCTGATGCATATGTAAAATAGTTAAAGAGAAAGGGACTCTGTGTTGAATATTTTAAGGGAATATCTTTTCTGCCTTCTGGCATTTTATGGAATACATTGTACAAACATGTATTTACTGTAATCTAAGCAGTCAGCTTTAATTCATATTGATTTTGATCTATTGACCAAAGACCATTTATGCTGGTCAGTCATGGGTTCCAGTTGGTATTTTAAGTAAGCAGGCTATTTTGGAAAGATGATCATGGAAATCTCTAATGATACTTCATATACAGTGTGTGAGCAAAGTTAAATAAAGTATTTAGAAGTAGAAGAAATCCCAAAAGTTATTGATCTGAATTGTGTACTTGATGAATAAAATTCCATCTGTTATTACAGTTAGGTTCCTGGATTAATTCTGGTTAAAAAAAAATATTCTGACCATGCTTCCTTCCCCAAGGCTGGTCACCCTGAGATTTGTCTCTTCAACTAGAAATCCAAAGAAGCATTAGAAGAATACTGAGACCTAGGCAAAAGGAACCAGAGGTGGTCACCTGCTAGACAAATTATTTAAAGACTCTGAAAATAGAAGGTGGAAGATGTGAATTGTAAGAGAATATATGATATTTTATTGAAAAAGACTTCAATACATGGTGGAAGATGTGAACCAAAATAAGGGCTGAATAAGTCAATGATATTTTATTGATAAGACTTCAATTTGCATAAATTGATATTGGTGGTTTTCTTTCAAATAGCCAAATTGATAAATTGTCAATGCACCTTTGGTGGTTCATCAAAATTGCCCAAAATAAGTTAGTTATAGTCAAAAGGTTTTGAGTAAGATAGATTAAATATACTGAAAATATTTATGGATTAAGAGAGTGTTCAACTCAAAATGGAAGAAAGAAAAGGCATGTCAAGGTTTGAAATCTTGTCTGTGCAAGAGTATTATATTGGGGGATGGTATAGAAAACTGTCCCAAAACTGACCTAAAAGTATAGTACACTGAGAAATGAAAAAGTAAATAACCATTGCTAACAAATTGTGAGGAGCAGCTAATGCTTCACAACAAATTTAGCAAATAGATCTCAGACTATAAATTAACCTTCTGGTGCAGTGGTTAAATGCCTGTACTGCAGCTAAAACTGTGCTCACAACTTCATGGTGCCTGGGGTTCAATCCTAGATAGCAGGCTCATGGTTGACTCAGCCTTCCATCCTTCCGAGGTTGGAAAAATAAGTACCCAGCTTGCTGGGGGGGGGCAATGTGTAGCCTGCATTACTGTAATTAAAAACTGTAAACCACCTAGAGACTACTGGAAGTGGTATGAGGCGGAATATAAGCAGAACACTTTGCTTTAGTATTTTCAGTTCTTTTTACTCACTGGGATCTGAATAGCAAGTAAGGGCCCTTTTACATGACCCCTAAGATCCGCTGTTCAACTCAAAGAGAATGGAAAAAGAATAAAGGCATGTCAAGGTTTGAAATCTTGTCTGTTCCTGGTTCCTCTTTATTGGGGGATGGCAAAGAAAAACAACAGAAAGACTGAGAGCTCAAAGCAAGTCCACATCAAATATTTTCACTATAAAAAAGCAAATAACAAGAAAACTGCTGTTTGGTCAAAGTGGGAGGGTCAGCACTGCTTGTCTGCAAACTCCGGATTGGTGGATAAACATTTTTATAAATTAACCTTCTGGAGCTTAGTGGTTAAATGCCTGCCCTAAGAGCAGTTGTGAGAAACATCTTATACAAGGAGATAGAAAAGAAAGCAACTCTAGAGAGTAAACGATGTATTTTACTTATAACAGCAAGCATGGGTGAGCTCTGTTCAGAAAATGTTTTTCTCTGCATATCTGAAACCTACTTAGAGATAAGTAATGTTTTTTGCCTTTTACAATTTTATTCTTAATAACTTTAATGTATTCCAGATATGTATTCTCTACCGTTATAAGCTATAGGCTCCTATCTTTTAAAATATTTACGTACAACATAAATTTCAGAGCGTAAACAATGTGTTTTACTTAGAATAGCAAGCATGGATGAACTCTGTTCAGAAATTTTTTGTCTGTATATCTGAAACAGGTCAGTTATAATGAGCCATAGACTACTGTGAATTGCCAGTGCATTTAAGTTGGCTTATGTAGTGAAATATACAGAGCACATCCCAGGTGGATTTCTTCAAGATGGATGTTATAGCAGCAGAGTAAAAGGATTGTCTGCAGAGGACTCCCAGATTCTTCCTGATGGTTTGGAACTATCCATTTGCTGCAGGGAAACCTCCCTCCAAAGACAAACATGTGATGGATATGTTTTGCTTTTGGATTCTCCCATATTATGGATCTGATGCACATTATCTCTTAAAGAGGACAGTGATCTCTGCACTATAGAAGGCTTATTGTAAGACTGAGATACCTATGGAGTGGACACCCTGTAACTAACAAGAAGCGGGTTTGCATAGGATGACGGAAAAATACAAGGGAACATTCTTACCCAGACATGAGCATCCTTTGGTTGCAACTATTGCAAAGGAGATGCTGGCAGGGGGCAAGGTATCCTGGGAAGAATGAAATGGTCTGACCGAAATTGGATAAAGCGATAGACCAACTGGTGACCAGTTGGGGGGCACTGGGTAAAACACCCGAATATGACCTTTACATCACAATACACCCAATTATGACCTTTACATCACAAGATTTGTACCGGGACGACGGGGTCCACTTGTCAGACAGGCAACGAACAGTGGGTGATAGGAATTAGGAGGGCCATAGGTGATTGGTTGCAGCTGCAGTGCTGTGGTGGGAGTCGAGGTAGGCTCAACTCTAGTGGTGGTTTTAGAGGCATTGGAACAGATCTAGGCATTTAAAGTAGCAGGAGAAAACCTGCGAGTACAAAAGAATATCTGATGAGGAAAAACCAGATGGTTGAGAACATGTGTTAATTATGGGGGCATTTAAGACCCCCGACAAGTGAAATATGGCACAGCCATCCAATTGGATTGACTTCAAGATGGATGTTAACATTTGAAGAGTAAAAGGATTGTCTGCAGAGGACTCCCAGGGTTCCTTCACTGAAGGTTTGGGATTATCCATTTGATTATGGAAAATACAATGGAAAGACAAAGGATGTGATGGATATGTTTTGATGCACTGGATCCAGCCCAATAATCCAGTTCAAAGAAATAAACACAAAATAAGAATGAAAAACAACAACATTAAACTTACAAAGGCTTTAAATGATAAACTACTAAAATTATACAGTATGTACATTTTAGTTGGTCAATTAGTCATAATACTGTAATAAAAACTTCTGTTCTTCCAGTAAAACCCCACTAGAAACAAAAACATTACTTGACTCACTAAACAGACAGTCAATGTAGATCCTCTGACATGAGCTTATTCTTTGGGTATGCATAGGAAAGTTTCAGATGCTGGCAGGGATTGCATCTTGGGAAGAAACTGCTTTTGAAATGGTCTTCTCGAATGGCATAAAGGATGCCGAAGAATAGTTTCCCAAGGGGTGTGCTTTTACTTTCCTGTCCTTAAAAGAATTGGCCTTGCAGCACAGCAATTAGTCAGATGTGTTCATGCTCATTGACAGGAAAGAAAAGGCAAGATCATATTTGTGCTTTCTTGAAAAGAAGATATAATTTATATTCCTCTTTCCACAGAAATAAATTGAAACGTCTTTATTTTTTTATTAAAAGGAAAGAAACCAAACCAAGTCAAGACAGCAGCAGCAGCAGCAGCAGCAGCAGCAGCAGCAGCAACAACAACAACAACAACAACAACAACAACAACAGCCAGTGCTCCCTTCACCCTTGGAACTAATGTATTGTACTCAATTTTAACTTCCTTACTTATATATGATATTCTTTCCATTATTTAACTGTCCCCATATCCCATCCAAAAATAAATATAATATTGGTTCGACATTTTTCCCTTTCCCTTTACCCAGTACAGCATTTATAAATTCAACCCATAGCTCATTAAATCTATTAATCTTCAACCCTCCTTTTTGAACTTAATTTCAAGTCAACGTATCATTAATTGCAATATTCCAAATTTCATTATACCTTTCATGCAATTGGAAAATCCTATTTTGCTTCCATATTTTTTTTTTTGCAGTAAACAGCAATTGCTGCTGTTAAAATATTCAATATCATCTTTTTAAAATATTGATACCTACATTTTCTATTAAAAGTAATAATGCTATTTTAGTTATGTTTCACTATTAACTTTCAGTATTTCTTTAATCTCATCAAAAACCCTCATTCCACACCTTTTGTACCACTGCATTCCCACCATAAATGCTAGTAAGTTGCCAATTCCTCAGTGGATCTCCAACATTTCTTAGAATAATTAGCATTATATCATTTAATTTTGTTGGAGTTAGGTACCATCTCATTTTATTTTATTCTAATTGATATATTTTTGAAGATCTTTTTGTTTCAGATTTTCTACCAGTCTTTTGGTCCTATTCTTCCAACATCTGTCACCCATATTGTTTTTAGGCTTTCTACTTGATTCTCATCTTCCATCATACATCTGTATAATGTACCTATCTCCCTTTTCTCCTTCCTTTCTTCCTTCCCATAGCAACATCATTTCCTCCAGCACAGGTGATTTAACTTGAAACCTTGATGAGAACTTTCCATTAGAGGTGGGCACAAAACAGAAAACGCATAGCTTGGATTCGTCTCTTTCGAGCCCACCCTTGGTTCGATTCTGTACATTTTTTAAAAAAATGTACTAGAGACTAAATGTTAAGATTGTATCAGAGGTTTTTCATTGTAAGAAAAATGAAGTAGGCCCATCAGAATCAGTGGAACTTACAGGGAAATGACTCACCAAATCCCTGCTGATTTACTATGCCTATTAGTGTATAATGTACTATTCTAGGCAACAAGATTTCAACCATAATCTAAATTGAGGGGTAGTAAGAGTAGAGGGGTGAGGTAATCTTGCTTTATCAATATTAGATCTGAATAAAAGAAGCCTGGAAGGTCATTTAGTCCTTCCAAAATACAGGTTAATTAAATAGAATGGGGTTGCTCTGACACATATAGGAGCACACAGAAGACATCATAAATATGGTATTAAAAATCCACTGTTAATTCTAATCACAGTTTTTGTCCACTTTAACTATGATGAAAAACCTGCAAAACCTACTGGATGAGAACTAACAACAGAACAAGAGAAACAGCTGTGCACACTACAGAAAATGATACTTTATTCCTACAAATTTCAACTATTGTGAACATCATTTCCTATCTTTATCCTTAGAATTGTGTTTGCTACTTCATTCATAGCACATTTAACGTTCGATTCCTATTCATTTGACCTGCAAATCTGCATATTTGTCATTTGCAAGAATATGTTCCCTGCAGTGTGCATGAGTGAAGTTTATTGCTCAGTGTCAAGGACAAGAGCTGTTAAGAAAAGACTTACATAAGTTACCATTTGTTCATGTCAGCAACTTACTTCCCCCTGAATGCCTTGTTACCTTGATAAGTAAGTTGCTGCCTAACTGGTGCATGTCAGTATTAAAAGCAAATAGGACAGTACCTTGTATTAAGTCAGAGTATCTTCCTATTTAATGGTTATGACTCTCAAGGGAATTAGGTAGAGGGACTTTTCTTCTTAACTGCACATGCCAGTGATTGAACCTTTAGCATAAAAAGTTTGAAATCATTCTACAGCTGATCTACACGTCCTTCTCCTTAGTGCCTTCATTCTGGATGGCTGTAAATTTAAGCAATGAATGAGAATGTAATTACACAGATTTGCAAATATCTAGGCGGGATATCTCTAAATGCCATTTGCAGGGAATTGTAAGTAGATGAAGATATCTGCTTGAGAATACCTTGAAGCAAATTGTGAGCTGTTGTGTGAGACAGAATGCTGGACTGGATGGGCTGTGGCCTGTTCCAGCAAGGCTGTTCTTATGTTCTTATGTTCTCTACATGGCTCCTTCCATAGTCAAAATGACACCATTGATACTAGACTGTGTAACTGTGATCCTCCAGATTATTTTAGACCACACCACCCATTAGACCTCAAAGATCAAATCCAACAGTATGAACTGACCCAGCTCTGGAACTTGAGTAATGGCAACTGGAAATCTTTTTTTGAGAGATCGAAACATTTCACTGCTTATCCAAACAGCTTCATGGAGGTGTACTGCTGATTCTGGTCCTGAGCTGTTGCCCCTCCAGTATCGGGCCATCCTCTTGTTTAATGGCTGTTTATTTTCTACAACATAGAGGCCTGCACACTCTTCACTGCATTGACCGCATATACTATACAGTATTGCTCCCTTTGTGTTTTGGTGTCGGGTCCTTTGTCCTCCACTTGAAGGACAAAGGGCACTCATTCAAAGATGAAGATTTACACATATTAAACAGAGAAGATAGGTGGTTTGAGAGAGAGGTCAGGGAAGCCATTCATTTGAGTATTAAAAAAACTCTCACAGCAGAGTTGGAGGGCTCAGGCACAGTCCATCTGCCACTTATCAGATAGTGATTTCAACAATACTCAGACATATCAAAATATTTTATGCTTCCACCACAATGTAGAAAAATACTCTAAATTAATAAATAAATCACCAACCATGCAAGCCACAGCTGATAAATTGCAGTCCATGCTTGTCCACAGACCTTCTGTGCACAAGAGGGAGCTACTAGCAGCTCTGACAAGTACTGAAGATTTTCAGAATTCTTCCCCAACTCCAAAAACATTTAAGGGAAATAAACACAAATGAAGAAAATCCCAGAATAGCTAAACAATACATGGACATGATTAATGTGCATACAGTTTTAATAAACTGTTGTTGCAGAGTCTACTTGTCACCACAATTTTCCTGAAAAAACCATCAAACTGAACATTTTGGCCTGTTTTGAAATTTTGAATTATTCATGCTTGTAATGTTATTGTTTTAATCATAAATAGACTACAGAGTTAGGTTAATGTGGGGAGGGACGAGAGTGAAAAACTTAACACCTTAAAGAAGCATGAATTAGAATGAATGCTGTCAAATTCTCAAAGCATCCTAGAAGAATGATGTGTCAGTTTTCAGAACGTTGTTGACAAAGGCTGTTGATGTGTGTTGGTTGTTGACAAGAGTACTCACCAGTTGCTCTCAAGTGATAACATTTGATTGCTGTCATTTTCCCCATCTATGATATCAGCTGTGAATGGGCTAAAATGTTGGTAATTTGTGAATATTGAAATTTGATTACACTGAAGTTTACAGGTACTTTCAGTGTTAAAAGCAGAAAATATGAAAATCATTGCTTTCACATTGCCTGAAATCAGACGTGAGGCAGAACGTATGAGTTTGGAAGAATGGACAGCCTCATTGTTATTGATTAACCCACATGTTTAGTGACAGAATATAGCTGATGTACCTCTTTTGACCCTTTGTCAACATGTATTTCTCTTTTTCTTTCTTGACCTTTATTGGCAACTGTCCTAAAGGGCATCAAAATGGCCTTGCCACTCTCATCAGTCCCCATGCCAATGGAGGCACTGACATAAGAAATGACTTCCTTCACAGTTTTAATTCAATAGGTAAGCCTTTCCCCCCCTCTTCTCCTGTCCTGGGTTGCTTGCACCAGGCTGGGGGAGGGTCATCCTCGTCGTCTGTCTCTTGCTGCATGCCATGCGGTGGGGGGATCCAAAATGGCGACCACAATTTTTCTTTTGAAATCGTGGTAAAAAAACACACAAAATCACCACAGAAACATGTGAAATTTATTTATTTTAAATGCCTGAATTTTATAGTAGCAGCAGTGGGTTTTTATAGCAATAAAATGTCATATTGATTTTATTTTATTTTATTTTATTTTATTTTTTTAGACCTGCCCATTTGGGCTGGGCATGGGATGGGACCATGCAAATTTTTGAACCATTCCACCAATGGCATCACCAGGTTTTTGACTGACACTTCGGAGGGCATAAAAAGCCGAGGCACCTTCCAGAAATCGCAGTTGGGTCAGTGTATGGATGTGGTTGAGGGAGGAGGGCTGGCTGCTGGTGCTGGTGTGATCCGATTGAGATTGAGGAGGGAGGCTGGAGGCTTTAGGATTTAAGTTAGGCAGGCACGGAGGGAATTGAATTTAGAAAATAATTTCTTTGATTCCCTGCAGCTTTGTCTGCTGAAGGGAATAGCAGTTTATTCTTTATTTCTTCTCTGGCAGTTTGAGGATTTTTTTCTGATATTGGATAAAGGGGGAGGTTCGACTGGGGGTGGGAGGTGTGGATTTATTTTAAAAATATATTATATACTACCATTTATTTTCTATTTTCCCAACTTCAATTTGCTTGCACACACACACATTTGGGGTGCAAGCCAAGAACAGAACATCTATCCTAAGTAATATCCTAACTGCCCACTTGCCCGTCCGCCCGCGCCGCCACCCGCCCACTCGCCCGCCCACGGCCACCACCTGCCCATGGCCCCCCACCAGGGCCGCCCACCTGCACCTCCCCCCCGCCCCCCACCTGCCACCTAAGGCGCAAAAACACCTAGCGCCGGCCCTGATTGCGGGACGCCCCTATGGTCTGGGAAGTCAAATCGCGCTAAATCGCGGTGGAAACGACAAACAACAAATGGAAACGACAAATTTTTGAAAAAATTTGTGACAAACAGAAACGACCTGAAACGGACCCGTTCCGACAAACGAAAACTCGAAACATCATTTTTTCTGGTCGTGCCCATGTCCAATAATTACTACAGCAGAAAATTGTGGACTGATATTTGAGGAATGCAGATAAAGAAAAACCTTTCTAGTTATAAAATAGTGACTTCTAAAATCCTCTGGGTCAAGAGAACACAGCAAGGGATGATCACTTTTCTCCTTCCTGTATGAGGACCATTTCAAGATCTGATAGCTGTTGTGAGCTTTTTGGGCTGTTTGTGCATGTTTTGGAAGTTTTTCTTCCTGACATTTTGCAATACTCTGTGGCCGACATCTTCAGAGGGCAAGGAGATCAGGGAACTAAAAGTTCTCTCTGTACTCTGGGTGATGCCACCCACAGAGTCTGGTGAAACATCAGTAAAAAAAACTTCCAGAAGATGGTCAAAACAGCCTAAAAAACTCACAACAGCTATCAGATCCCAGATGTGAAAGCCTATGAAAATACATTTCAAGATTTGTAATGATCTTGTACCCTCTTCCACAGCTGAAGGTGGCTCTGACACATAATAGAAATTATAGCAAGAATCTGTGAATTAAAACAATTGCTATCATTCCCTTTGTGATAGGGATTTTTAAGCATTCAGAGATTGTCACTTCCACAATTCAGTGTATCTCCACTAATTGTAGCAAGGATCTGAACTAGAGATGGGCATGAAACAAAAAAATGGTGTTTCGGTTTTTCATTTGTCGTTGAGATGTCTGTTTCGGTTCGTTTCCATTTGTCGTGAATTTTTGGAAAAATTTCATTTTTGTTTTTCATTTTTTTGTTTTTCATTTCTACCCGCTTTTTGCGTGATTTTTAAAGCATTTCCGTGCGCGAGCATTCCCCAACGCCCCAGACCAGAGGGAAAACACTAAAAAAATGGATGCTGGCAGAGACACAGTATAGGCTAGGTATGCAGGGAGGCTGCAAAGGCAGCGGCGGGCGTTGCCCAGGGTGCAAGGCAGCCGCAGAGTGACTGCACTGTGGGGCAAGGGAGGGTACTCACTGAGAGGTACGCAGCACACACGCACATAGGGAGGCTGCAGGACTGAAGCTAGAGTCGCAGAGACAGCAATCCCACCCTAACTCCCACCAGAGACTGCAAGGAGGATGGGGGCTGCCAGAGCTTTTTATGCCCTCTGTGGCTGCCAGACCTGGCCCGCCCAGTCTGCAACCTGGGCATGCTATTGGTTGAACATGATCCCATCACATGGCTTGCCTCCATTTTGTGGCTGGCGCGACATCCATTTTAAAGGGAAAAGAAGAATACATCACGATGGGAGAAGACAAAAACAAATGTGTTAAGGACCCCACCCCCCCTGGTAGGTATTATCAGACGATATAAATAATTATCGCTGCATTTTTACGGATATCCAGGACGTTTTTAACATTTAAAACAGCTCATTTCATTGCGCATCGCCATTAACGGAAACGAAACGTAACGACCACAGTTTTCGTGGTTCTGTTCGTTTTGTTGCATTTTCATCACAATTTTCATTTGTCGTATCGTTACGTAATGGAAACAACAAATGGTAACGGAAACGAAAAAATGTTCGTTCCGTGTCCATCTCTAATCTGAACAGTACTCTTTATTGATCACTTCGGGATTTCTCCTGTAGATAATGGGCTAATTGCTTATTTGTGGGTCATTCCCTACAGATAATTAACACAGACCAAGTACAAAGTGATTATTTCTGAGGGGAAAACTTTTAAGGAGATAAAAGTGCATTTGTGTCATGGCTGTCAACTCAAAGGATCATGCTATGGAGTCATTACAACTAAGTCACAACTAGTACAACACAACACTCAAAAATATTGCTCCTTGGGCATCAAGGTGAGGCCAATTTGTTAAGCTTGTCACATGGACGCTAGTGTAAAGAATTAGATTGGCTTTGCAGACTGACTGAGATTTGACCAGTATCATATACTGATTTATTTAGTACCTCAGCTAAACTAGACTTTTACCTCAGCAGAAATTCATTTAATTCCACTATTAAATTTAATACATCTATTTAAACCTGTTTTTATTATTTAAAAAAACTCTCTCCAAGCAACACACAGAATGATGAAAGTCCAGTCAATGTAACAAAGAAAACTGTCATCAGTGAAATCCATAATGAATTTAAAAATAAAATACATCTATATCTGTAGACTTCCAATTCACCTGCAACATCATCGCCATCGAAAGGTGGATTGGTTGGTCTAGTGAGGGGCACTGCAGTTGGAAACAAAGCAAAATAAAGAGCCAAGAATAACAATTCTGGGGTAGAAATAGGAACACATTGTATTACATTTACACCTCAAATGACTAGTAGGAAAACCAAACCCTTATCTGGAGAGAATGTGTCAAATTTTTGAACCCCACCTCTTGAACCACATGGGGATCTTCCACAATTGTGCTTCATAATCTCTGGTGTCCCCAGTAAAATACACATTAAAATGTTCTTGCATTTGAAGGTGGCTTTGGAGTTTCCTCTGTATGGGGGCACATATAACATCCATCAGAATGTCATAATCAAAAGTTTTATTTTTATTTTTAGTGGAAAGCATAATAACATAAGCAGGAAGGTTTAAGTATCTGTCTGTAGAGCCAGAGGTTGGGAGTTTGGTTCCCTGTAACAATTAATAATACTTCAAGACAAATAAAACTTGCTCAAAATGGTATTGCTTGGCTGCATTGGCTTCTAAGGCTCAGAAGCATCAAAGGGATTGTTTACATCTCTTAAAATAATGAGGCTGTTGTTTGTGCTAGCTTTCTGCATGTGCATGCTTTGGTTTTCAGTAAGAAAGGATACTCTCGTTACACTGAGACAGTTTACACAAATTATGGAGACTTTAACAAGAAACAATAGCACCCCTTTCCTCCTTCTCACTTGGATGTGGAAAACTTTGTTGGCCTTGAAGATTGTTTACTGAAGTATCTTTGTTAAGTTCAGACAAAAACTAATTAAGTGACTTTTGTTTATACCTCAGTTTAGTGGCATTTCTACTCAAGGCAAGAGGAATACAGACCACTGAAATGAACTACCTGTAGTAGTACTTTTTCCCCTCACAAAAGAACTCTTCAATAAATACTAAATCAGTTATTCAACCTACCATAGACATGCACTTATTGTAACAGAAAGAGGGGGATGAAATTGTAGGTAGTATTAAACTCAATGCAGGAAAACTGATGGAGTCAAAGGGAATCTCTTCCGCTTTGATTCCTGAACTACAAGGTATAATGAGCCTCACAGGCTGCAAAGCACACTTGACCTTTAAAAGGAAGCAGAGAACTAAATCAATCTAAATGTTGGTTCTATTCAATGAATCTTTACATAGTATATTATACTTTGGAGAATGAAAGGTAGAGGATGAACTTTGACTTAGACAGTAGTTACAATAAATGCTGGTGTCTTATACAGAATAACAGATGGTGCTATTAAATAAAGTTACATCATTCTAATTGTTACACCATAAAATATTCATCAAAATATGAAGGGAGGGAGAACTGCCATGCCCTACAGGCCAGACAAACAGTGTATAGATGTAACATACTGTGCAGAGTGATGGCATTGACTCTTCTTTGTTCTCTAGTATTCAGTCACACCATACACCCCATCCCATTCTGTAGTCTCTCTCTCTAAAAATGTGTACACAAGTAACTCATTCATTATTTAAAACATTTTACCCACCTTTCTCCTTAAAATGATACAAAGTTTCTTACAAGAAATAAACTATAGCATTGAAAAGCTAAAAACGGTAAGCATACAAATATTTGAAAAGAATTGTTATATTAAAACTGGTCGATAAAATCAATATTAAGAAACACATTTAAAAATAAGAGACAACAACCTATTTAAAAAAATACTCTCAAGCTGCCAGGCACTAAAGAGAAACATGCCTGAAGAGAAAAAGTCTTTGGCTGCTTGTGGAAGGACAGCAAAGATGGGGTCAGCCTAACTTCCCATGAGAGGGAATTCTAAAGACTGGGAGCAGTGACAGAGAAGACTCACTCCTGTGTCTTCACCAGCAAACCTGTAAAGGTGATGAGACTGAGAAAAAAGCCTGCCCTGATGATCTCAGTTACCTAGCAAGTTCATAGCTGGGCAGACTTTTAGACAGCTTGAACCCAAGGAGTTTAGGGCTTTATAGGGCAGTATTGGCAAATCGATGGCATGGGTGCCAAAGGTGGCACTCGGAGCCCTTGCTGTGGGCCCCCGACATCGCCCCCTTCACAGCCACCTGTTTTGAATTGCAGTTTGGGCACTCAGTCTCTAAAAGGTTCGCCATCACTGTTATAGGGCTATATCACTTACTTTCTCCTTATAGTAACATTTGATTCTTCAAGCGGAAGCTTCAGATAGCAAGTTGCACCCTTTCCTTTGTTGCCTATAGCTAAACCTTCTCTTTTTAGAGTGAGTACATAAATGACGCAACTTGACCACCATAGTTTGGGGATATATGTAGGCCACAACTTTATTGATTACAACAGGCAGCACTCTGGCTAAGCAGCTGAATAGGATCCAGCACTTCAAAGGAGCTCATCTATCCTTTGATGCTCCCTTGTATTTTCCCTTGTGAAGCAATAAGAACAAAAGAGAGATGCTTCCATCTCTATGACTGCATTGCCCCACATCATGCCAAAATATCTGCCCACAACTCACCAGTCTTGTTTACGGGACTCAAATTGAGGGTAGTCATTTCAATCCTCCCACAATGTGGTTCATATCAAGGAAAAAAATGCACCTTCATGGCAAGCTATATTTCAGGGCATTTTATTGGTGAGATTTCCCTGTACTCATTTTATATTAAATTATTCCTTTGCCACCCCACAACACACACTACAATATTTTATGACTACATCCATGTACTCACTCAACTGATTTAATGCTGATATAGCAACAGCTTATACACTATTTGTATCTTCATATTTGTCACACCTCAGTGATTTTACTAAATGTTGCCGCCATTCCCTGGTGTTATAAAGAACAAGCACATTCCACCAATTTACGACCCAGAATTGAATGGAAAGAGTTCTCATAAAACAGCATCAAAGTGGAGCGCAAGCAAAGCAATGTACTGCAGTTGCCAGCCAAGGCTGTGAAACAAATTGTGTGTTTAATACAAGGTTAATTTATGAAGCTTTTCTTGTATATCTAAAGAATCTATTAAACAAAATCATTTGTAAAAGATAGAACCAGAAAGCTTAAGTCACCTCCTAATCTCTTCTCTTGTACCACACTAAACATATACAATATTTTATTGACAGGTGATTCTTTTAAATGTACACAAAGGAAATGTACTGCTAAAAATTGTGCAGTCTTCCTTTAACCGCAAGAAAGAGTACTCCATCATTACTATACAAGGATAAGATCTATATCAGTATGTCAGCTGCTGAGGTGCCAGTAGAGTTCCACTCATGCATTCAACAGTTTCTTCCCTCCTTTAGCATGCATGCAACTGCCTCTAAAATATGCTGGGGGGACAGCCTCTCAACCCTCTGAAACAAATCTGGGAGAGAGAATTGTAAGACAGAAGTGATGCTGATTAGAAGCCAACCTCTATTTATTATTGCTGCACAAGAATGCAGCTTTGATTTTCAACTGGCATGGCAAATCAACATTATACAAGACAACTCTAAAAATGGGAGCAGCCCAAACAAAAATTATAAATACAAAACACCATTTACACTTAGAAAAAAAAATCAACCCTAGGATTTGCTTCATATTTGGGTGAAAAGTGGTTAATTGATAGAATAAGAAGTCAGCTACTGGGATTTTTTCTATATGTGACGTAGAGATGGGCACGAAAAAAAAATGGGGTTTTGGTTTTTCATTTTTCGTTGAGGGGTCCGTTTCAGTTCATTTCCGTTTTTTGTAAATTTTTTTGGGGGGGAAACATTTTCATTTTTTGTTTTTTGTTTTTCATTTTTACCCGCTTGTTGCATGATTTTTAAAACATTTCCGTGCGTTGCATCCCCCATCGCCCCAAACCAGAGGGAAACACTTAAAAAAATGATGCTGGCAGAGACACAGTATAGACTAGGTACGCAGGGAGGCTGCAAAGGCAGCAGCAGGTGTTGCCCAGGGTGCAAGGCAGCTGCAGAGTGACTGCACTGCGGGCAGGGGAAGGTACTCACTGAGAGGTACACACACACACACACACACAGGAGGCTGAAAGACTGAAGCTAGAGAGAAATCTCTTCTTTCTCTCCCCTAAGAGCCAGGCTGCAGCCAGCAGGAACAGAGACACACACCTGCCTGGCTGGCCTAAAGTGAAAATAATGAGTTGCAGAGACAGCAATCCCACCCTAACTCCCACCGGAGACTGCAAGGAGGATGGGGGCTGCCCGAGCTTTTTATGCCCTCTGTGGCTGCCAGACCTGCCCAGTCTGCAACCTGGGCATGCTATTGGTTGAAGTTGTCCAAGAATTTACATGATCCCATCACATGGCTTGCATCCATTTTATGGCTGGAATCCATTTTCTGTCAAAGGGAAAAGAAAAAATACATCACGATTGGAGAAAGAAAAAAACAAAAGTTTTAAGAACCCCAACCCCCCTGGTAAGTAATAATTTCAAATAATTATTCCTGCAATTTTACGGATGTTCAGGGCATTTTAATACCCAAGAAATCAATATTAGGCATCTGGGAGCCATTTTGGATCGATGTCCCCTAACTCCCCTTAAAGAAAAAAATACAGCGATCTGAGAAAAGACATAAATGCACGTTTTAAGGACCCCAACCCCCCTGGTAGGTATTTTCAGGCAGAATAAATAATTATCGCTGGATTTTTATGGATATTCAGGACATTTTTTAACATTTAAAAACAGCTCATTTCATTGTGTGTCGCCATTAACAAAAACAAAACATAACGAACCTAATTTTCGTGGTTCTGTTCGATTCGTTCCAAATTCATCACAATTTTGTTAATCATTTCGTTACATAACAAAATGAATAACGAATAACAGAAATAAAAAAAGTTCGTTTTGTGCCCATCTCTAATGTGAAGTAACTTTGTGAATAGCAGAGAACACAACAGGCTATCCTATAGACCAGTAGTTCCAAAACGTGGATCACCAAGTATTCTTGAACTGGCAAGTTGACTCATGGATATTGATCCACAACATTCATATACCAGGGGGTGTTTTTTTTGTGAGGAATTAAATATATATATTCAGATACCGTACATAAAGCATGCTCATTTTTTCTTTTTTAAAAAGCATTTTACAGTATGTATGGGCCTTTTTACATGACCCCTAAGATCCGCTGGCCACTTAAATTCGGACCAGAGATCTTAGGGGTTCGTCGCTCTTCCTCTGTCCCCACCCCCCTCCGCACTTCCTGGTTGCTGGCTTGTGAGATTGTGGTTCAGTGGTAGAAAAATAGTCTAAGTTAAAAGATTCAGAGATGAGGCAAGTTTGAGATTTCCCAAGAACTGAGACTAAGTCAGATAGAGAGGAGAATTTCTCAGCACTGAGTTTATTTAGCAAAAGCAAAGTGCAGAAACAGCCTTTTGCAGAAGACGCAAAAGGGGTCCCCCTCACAATGAGAGAAGACCTCAAACACACATTTCCAGCGGTTTTTATACAGTTTCAGACCCCTTTTCTGCATGGCCGCACCTTCAGACACTGCCCATCAATCACATCCCCCACCTTAAGAATAGTAAGGTATATAAGTTCCTGCAACTTCCTCTTTTTCGCTTCAGTCCTCTCAGCTATCTTAAGCAATAGCTGCTTCCGTTGCTAGGTGTTGCCAGGCTGTGGTCTAGCTATTCAGCTTTGTGCTTATAATATCACACTTTAATTGCATTACATATTGAATACATATTGCTATACATATCCATAGTACTTATTGATTACATTTTTTTTATTGATTAGCAATGTCACAGCTGACAGTTTCCCCCCTGTGGCCATTTGGATGGCCAAATACTTGAAGAAATGAAGGCAATTTGACGTACTGCTTTCATGAGCTTGCATCCATAGCTGAGTCACTATTGTTGGTCTAGGTGTTGGTGTGTTGCAAATCTTTACAATGACCATTTTAATGAATACCCACAATATTCCAATAAGTAACACAATAACACTTATTACAAGCAAGATTTTAACTATCCATCCTCCTATGCCAGTAGTCAATGTAGAGAACAATTGATCAAAGTATGTTCTTACAACTGACATTGTCCAATCTACATTGATCCACTGGCTACTGAATGTGTCTGACAAGTGGTGTGTTTTGTAATTTGTAACTCTGTAGACAGGCTTTATTCCCTGAACTATCCCTTTATTACCACAATAAACTTTATCACCACAAATGAAATGGTGTCCATCCCCCATAGTCACGTCATTGTGTCATTTTCTAATCCCATCCACATTCTATGCATCTATGAATTAGTATTATTCCCCACTATATAGGGGGTGATAACAGTGAATGGGGGACATTCCTTTATTCCCTTTCCCCATTTTCCCAACCAGAGGTAGAGGAGTGCAATAAACAGATAATTGTACTTCCTGAGCTAATTTATAACTACCAGATACTATATTAGGCTCATGAAGTGAAACATGGAAATTGTTAGCATATCTGAACATTTGGTCTCTGTACATTTAATCTAGTTTTAGTTGTTTTCACACATCTATTATTCCCTTAGATACAACTGGTGCCTTATGATACCTCCAAGAATGTGTGTTACGTGACGTTTCCAATTCATTTACTCATCTATCATTCTCATAGGAACTCTCAATCCTAGGTGTTGGGGAAGGTTTTGTTAACCCTATAGGACATTGGCAGTAGATACCCTTAGCTAGAAGTTGTGGTGAAAACCCTGACCAATCAGTGTGCCTGATGACAGAAATTTGCACTATTTGTAAATGGGCCAAATCTGCATTTAAGCTGCTGTGATTGCATTGGAGACTAAAACAATACAGACTCTCAACAGCTGAAATTAACAAGAGAGGTGGAGCATGTGTCATCCCCAGCAATTTAACAGACTCTTGAACCGATTTAACCAGAGACGCACAAAGCTAACATTTTGAAAGGCCAGATTTGTAAAAATCTATTACTTTCAAATGGACTGTCAATGTCTTGTACAACCTGCATCAATTTCCGATGACCACCGGTGAGAGGAACTGAGGAACTGGCAATTGCTGCTGTAGGTGAAACAAAGTTCTGCTGGAAACGGCTGGGAATGTCGGCCAAGAACATCAAAGGCATTCATCAGGAATCCGATTCTGTCAGTCTCCGGTTGGTTTCAAGAGGCATTTTCAGTTCACCTTGATGACCGATGAACCTGAAACAACAAACCCACTTTTCCGAAGCCCACAAATTTTCCACTCCCAGATGATGTGGAGTTGGAGTGGGATGACACCACTCGTTTGAAGAACGCTGGAGGCGACACGACACCGCTATCTTCACAGGCTGGAACCCACGAAGAAAACAGCTAGGGACGCTTGACCAGCTTCTCCTTGTTTCGAGGGCGCAGACTGTATCGTTGGTGGGTTACCAGAGACTTGCCAGGAACAGGAACTCTTGCTGAAGTTAGTTTTTAGGAGTTGTTGAGACACTTGGAGTGTCGCAAGCACAGGGGTTCTGAGGAACACAATCACTGGGACCGTCAGCTGTGGTAAATTCTGCTCTTTGTTTAGCAGCTGGATCGGGCACAGAAGTTGCACTGCCGTGAGACCTGGTATGGATTTAGAAGCCAGATTTTTTTTTTTTTTCAGCCGTATTGGTGGTCAGCAGAACTTGAAATGGACCTTTCCAGTGAGGTTTCAAGCAATTCATTCGCTGGAAGACTTTGATATACACCCAGTCACCGGTCGTCAGGGAATGGCAAGGTTTATCAGCCGCCTTGACCTGAGAATGGAATTCTCGAACACAAGAAATAAGTGCATGCAATCATGGTGTCATCCAACATTGCTAAGTCAGAGGAATACATGGGTACAGAAGCGTCTCATAGGACGACCCATCAAAATCTCATGGGCAAAAAGACCATATTTCTTATGGGGTGTGGATCTCATGGACATAAGGGCGATATTTAGAGCATCAGGCCATTTTAGACCAGTCTCCTTACAGATTTTACAAATTTTGTTCTTTAGAGTAGCAGTATATCTCTCACATTTTAAAATTTTAAGGGGGACCCCGAACCTCAGCAGGTATTCTTTAAGGAGTTTCTTGGCTACAGTGATGGCATCTTCATGAGTGCAAGGGTAAGCCTCCACCCAACCAGAAAACATACACACAATGGCTAACACACATTCATATGAGGAAAATCCATCTGGAGGTGGACAAAAGGGCCCCAAGGTGGAGGATGGGCAGCTTGAGTGGTCTTTGTAGGTTGAGCAACATTGTGTTGAAGGCACACTGAACATGAGGATACCACTTGTTTAGCAAGAGGATTGACTCCTGGAGAAAAGCAATCTCCACATAGGGTAGTAACAATCCCATCGCTCCCAAAATGGCTTAGGTCATGTAGGAGGTGTACTAGGGTTGGCAGAAGGGAGCGGGGTATAACCGGACGTCTAGCTGGGCATCTCCAAATCCCATCAGCATCTGGAGTACAACCTGCTTGCATCCAGAGGCGAATTTCAGAGGATGGAGCAATCTTGTGGTGTTCCAGTAAGTCCCAAATACTTACAGGAGACAATTTGGCTTTCAAGAGAAAATTTTGTATGGCCTTACCCGGGGGAGCAAGGGCCGCTAATTTTGCTGCTTGAATTTGAAATGTTCCAACATGGAGCAAGGCAGATCCCCCGTTCAAGGATTTGATATCACACCCAACCATCATCTGTCAGGGAATGGCCTAAGAATGAAAATCCCAAACAGAGACCAATTGCTATAAGGTGTTCACCATCTCTATTTGAGATTCTCACCCCCAGAACAATAGCAATCAAGCCAGATGGCACCACCCAGAACATCCTCATTAAAAATGCTCTGAATTATACCACAAAACAGATAGATCACCTATTATCTGGCTGATGGAAATCAGTTGGTAATAGACACAATACCAGCTGCAAATGAGGTCTGCACAGCACACAATATTGTATTCATCACCAACTCAGCCATAAAGTTAAAACATTCAAGGACATAATTGGGGAACACAGAGGCATCTCAGAAATTCCCTGGATCAAATCATACAGGCTCCTGGCAATACAGAGCAAAGACCCGACACCATCAGGATTTAATTGCATCAAGCCTTCGCCTGGTGCTGCCTGGGAACAGATAAAAATTCCCAAACAGCACCAACCCAAGAGACCCGAAGCCTCCAGAGATCGCAATTCCCAAGCAAGTGACCTGTAGTTCACGAGTACAACCCAATGTCCGTAGTCACTGAAGGTGACTGGACTGGCATTTTGATGGCTTTCAGAACTGGGAGCCAATACCACCCTCTCCACAAATTCGACCTAAATAATGTAACTGAAATCCAATTGTGTTATACACAGCAACAGATGTTGCTGCATACTAGATTTTACAATTCTCTTCCTGCTTTCCCAGGACGGTTGCAGCGAAGCCTGGTATGACTTGCACATCTCTGCCCGGGACACCAACCGTCATTTGTTCAACTGTTTCCCAATGCAACTTCACCAACCCAATGAAACATCCAGCACGTCAAATTTCACTGGATTGATGAAATTCAACCGGGAAGGGAGAGTGATTTGAGTAGTGTTTGTACATATTTAGTGAAAGGGGCACTATGAGAGGCCAAGAAACCCCTCTGCCAGGGCTATCAATTCAGCAACTTGTGCTGAACGGACCCCCCAGAGGCAAGCTGGATTCCAGGGTTTCATGGGAATTGCAAACAGCATACCCAGAGACCAAGGGACTAATGTCAGTTTTATGCAATGAAGAGTATTAAGGGGACATTTCAAGGAAGAAAAATTTGGAGAAATTGCCATGCCAAGAATTGCACACAGTTGCTTTTGAGTGGATGGATGGACGAGGGCATTTTAGAATCGCCTCACCCCTTGAAGGTGATAATGACTAAGACCAAACAGAGATCGCCACTCCCAAAAAGTAGCTCCAAACCGACAAAGCTGCTGTTTGGTCTCATTGGCTTTGTGTCCCCCGTCGGCTAGAGCACACAACAAGACAAATGAGTCCTGGAAGCATGACCCCACCGACTGAGAACACAATAACACATCATCTACATATAAAATAAGAGTGGACTTACTCGGGAGGGCGATGTCAGCCAAGTCCCAATGGATATTGAACACCACCAAACTCAAAAGCAAACAAGAATTTACTATCAGGATGCAGTGGGATAGAAAAATAGGCATTAGAGAGATCCACCACTGTGAAACAAACAGCACACGCTGGAATATCAGACAGAATAGTGGCTGGATTAGGGACTGTGGGGTATGGTGGAATCACTACCCTATTTAAATGGCTATATTTTGTAAATTTGTCAGCAGTACGCTTTAGGACCGGAAGGATGGAAGTGCTGCAAGGAGACCTTGTGCAGACAAGGACACCCTGCGCCAAGAGGGCAGCAATGACAGGTCTGATGCCCTCAATGGCATCATTCGGATGAGCTGCCCACAAAATATTAGGTGCCTGTGAAATCAACTGCTGGCATCTAGCTTCTAAATCGTTAACAGGAAGAGAGGGATTAAGCAGAGAAACAGTGTCTTCAACCGAAGTCAGTTGCAAAAGACCGTGTACTTCCTGCTCTTGGTGCGCTGGAAATTCTAAAAAAATGCCATCAGACTGACAGCAAATGATACAATTCAATTCACATTCACGACCAGAAGAAATGCATGATCTGTAGTCAATAGGCCAAACTGCGAACGGAGAGATCCCGACTCAACAGTTACACACCCTGGATGAAGAATTTTCCGTGTAAATTCTAGCCACAGGACTACCAGCAGAGGGCACCATCTGAGATCACAAAAACAGCAAGGGTGTGCATTAAAATGGTCTCCCTCGCTGACAAAATGGCTTCCCTTGCTGACCCAATGCTAACGAAATGGCTGCCTCTCAGACACCACCCAGATGCCATCTAGAGGTTGCGGGGGGGGGGGACCTGCAACCCTTAAGATTTCAAATAAGTCCCAACTATTTTTTTTTTGTTGGAGTTGAACCTAATTTTTTTTTGTTGGAGTTGAACCTAAAAGATGAACAAGTTAAAGAATGTATGATAAAATGGGCTATGGATCTGGGACACAATATTGAGTTAGATGTGTGGGAAAGATTGTGGAAAAAGAACATAAAGTTTACCGCATGTACTTTGATAAAAGAAAATCTGTTGAAAATGATGTATAGATGGTATATTACTCCAACGAAATTAGCAAAGATGTATAGGATGAAAGATGATTATTGTTGGAAATGTAAAGAGAAACAAGGTGACTTTTATCATATGTGGTGGACCTGTGAGAAAGTGAAAGAATTTTGGGCATTGATATATGATGAACTCAAAAAGATGTTAAAGTGTACATTCCCAAAACGACCTGAACTTTTTTTTTTGTTAGGGTTGGTGGATAATGAAATTAAAGGAGCAGACAAGACACTATTTTTATATGCAACAGCAGCGGCACGAATGCTCCTGGCACAGAACTGGAAGACAACGTATATACCGTCTTTGGATGAATGGAGGGCGAAATTACTAGACTTTGTAGAGATGGCCAGACTGACATGCAGATTGAGGGATCAAGACAACCAGAGGTTCCAAAAAGACTGTCAAAAATTTAAGAATTACATGGAGACTAATTGTAAGGAATTAAAGACTCTTGCCGGATTAGGGTAGAACTCGAAGGACTATTAATTTTTAGAACCTTTTTTATAAATATATAAAAGGGGTTCATTGGAAAGGAAGGCTGGGAGATGAATAACGTTAAAACCGCGCGAAAAACAGAGGGAAGCCGAACTTTAGTGATAGATTGACGCTGTATGGTTAATGTTTTGAATGTGTTTTTCTTTTGTATATCAAAATTTTCTAATAAAAAAGAATATAAAAAAAAGATTTCAAATAAGTCCCAACAGACTGGCAGATTTCCCCAGCAACCGCCTTTTCAACTTTTCTACTCACGCACACACTCAATGTTCACTTACACAAACCCTCTTCACTTGCTAAATACCCTCAAACTCTTCCCATTTAATAGGTGGAAATCCTATTAATCCGTCTATCCATATTTCAACCTTCCATACCCTCTACACACCCGCACTCACCCCAGCACCTTCTCAACAGTAACCACTCATTTTTTCCTTCTTAGAGATTTAAACTTCTAACCCAAAATGGCACTCTGACCCCATGACAATGCCACACTGGGTCAGCTTGCCACCCTAGACTCCAAGTCTGCCTTTTCCTCAGGGTCTTTTAAGGAGCGGACATTAGATTCCCTAAGCCTCTTCTTCATTTCAGCCTGCCAAGTAAAAATTGCAGTGGATGTCGCTCTGTGCAGAGGCGCTGACACTTTCGCAATTTGAAAGGTCTGCACCTCTTTCCGTCTTTCAGCTAAAGACTAGGCAGAAACCACAGAAGTGTATATTAAAAATGGGAAACCGAGTTGCCTAACCACGAAGATATTAATCAAATCAAATTAAAAAAGAACTTCTGCAGCTCAGTCTAAACACACTGTGATCGGACATGCAACAGCCTGTCCCGCTCCAATCAACAGCGAGGACCTATACAAATCGTCGCTATTGATCAGAACAAAACACACTTGTCAAGGCACACAACATTTGCTACAGAACCCAAAACCCCAGCGCTCAACAAAATACTTCAAGAGCCCATTAAACAGGAAATGCTCAGGTGACAGCAGCGAAAAAGCCTTTCACAGTCCAAGTTTTATAGAACTCATCTAGTCAGTCATGTCGACTTTGACTGGCCAGAGGACATCATGATTTTAAAATTCTGAATGATACGGCAGCCGGTGGCCAGCCAACCGCCACATCACCCAGTCCTTCATATCAAAAGCGATTAAGACTGTGTCACTTTCTCAGCGTACCACCCAGAGTTTTTCCTTTGATAACTAACCTGCTGACAGGACTTTCTGTCGTCTATAAAAATTTTGGTGGGCAGCCAGCCGTCTTCCTGTATAAAGAGATTGCAACCACAGACCACAGCCCAGCTATAAGCCTTAACTCTTAACTTCTTTCACCTCAATTAAGAACATAGAGACTTACCACATACTTACCATCTGGCATTGTGTCTCTGTGCGCGGTTCATTGTCCGCGCAGAGCACTCAGAAGAAATTTACGCACTTGGCAACAGACCAAGCACAAACAACACAGAGATGGACAACTTTTACATTAAACTTGACAGACAACAGACAACATGTAACACTCACACACACACAAGAACACACACATATGAATGCATTCACAGAGACAAGAAATGAAATGAGAGAAGATCTCCTTAAAAAAAAGAAAAGAAATTTTCCAATCATCCAGTTTATTTAGTGACCCCTAAGGGCAAAAAATAAAACTGGAGGCAAAGCTTGGAAGTTATAGATGGAGGAAATCTTGGAGGAAAAAAATCATCCAGCCCATAAGGACTGTTAAGCAGGGCATTATTAAACTCCACCGTATCAACTGATGGTGTGAAAAGGAGGCAGAGACAATGAAGGAACCCAAAGAAGGCAAAATAGAGATGGGTTCAGTGGTTCTCATTTTAACTTTTCAGAGCGATGGAAACGGCTCCACAAAATTAGGTAAAGGCAGTGGAGCATCTGTGAGAAGGGGTAACGGAAGGGACAAAATACCCTGGTGTTAATCGTTGGGAACTGGAGGCATAACGACTTATAAAATGTTGATAAGACACGGAAACAGAACACGGGAGCAAGCAATAATGAATTTTTTTTTTTAAACCTGCAATGGGGGGGAGAAGGCAGGGAGTTCATGTGAGCTAAACCAATGCGAAGGAAAAATGTTAGACGGGGATTAGCCCCTATGACTGGCCTGACACAACGGGGCGTCAGCACTTACTGGGGTGGGAGCACCGTGCTCCAAAAGAGAAGGGGACGAAACGGACGGCAGGGCTGAGGCAAACGGGTATTCAAACCATGCGGGTCCGTCGAAGTCCAAAGAAGAACAGGGACTTGAAGGGACGGAGTCAAAATCTTGACATGACAACCAGTCGTCAATCAAAGCTAGTTCTGCATCAAGAGCAGAAAAATCATCCCACTGGGGAAAGAAAGGAGAGGGAGAAGGAAAGTCAGTGCCATCAGACACTTCAATAGGACTGGTCGCAGGGGCTGGGATTAAAAATTCATCCAGTTCATCCTCCAAAGACGGGGAAAAGGATTCTACAAAATTTGGCAAGGGCAGAGGTACCTCTGAAACAATAGGTAATGGCAGGGTCAAATTGCCCTGGTGCGAATCATTTGGAACTGGAGGCATACCTTAAAGAAATAAAACATAAATAGGACGAGAAACAGAATGAGGGGAAGCAAGCAACGATATAAATTTATGAACCCACAATGGGGGTTCTAAAATTCTCCGTGTAGATGGGCCTATTTAAGGAAAATGTGGCAAAACCTGAAAATGAGAATTGCACTACTCTAGGCACTCAATAAAGGTACCGGCAGACAACAGTGCCCTGGCAGATTCCCCGCTCTCCAGTCCTGTTTCCCCGGCCCTTAGGTACCGGCGGACAACAGCGCCCTGGCAGAGTCCCCGCTCTCCAGTCCTGTTTCCCCAGCCCTTGGGAGGGTGATCAGTCCTCCCGGAGCAGACCCTCCTGATCTGCCCTGGCCACCTCACCTATGTGACCCATACCATTCCCCACTTATCACATTTCAACAGAAGTTGGACCAGCCACACTTCAAGCGAAAGGAAAGAAGGGTTTTGCCATACTCACCAAAGAGGAGCTTCTCAAAACGACGGAGGAAAAAGAAAATCGAAAAATGAAGGGGCAAAGCCTCAAGTGAAATCTCAAAAGAGAAATGGAGAAAAGGAAAAAGGAAAAAAATGGGGAAAAGGAAAAAATCTTGAAAAACAAAAAAAAGACAAGCAGGAACAGTACTCAAAAATAGAAAAAAATGAGAAGGACGGGGTCCAGAGACTGGAAGATCGGAGCAACTGCCACACCCCAAAATGGCGAGCGGGCAGAGGACCGGTTCTAACCGGTGCTCGGAGCGAGTAGTCCGATGGCCGGATCCTGTTTGCAATGCACCACTGTGAGATTGTGGTTCAGTGGTAGAAAAATAGTCTAAGTTAAAAGATTCAGAGATGAGGCAAGTTTGAGATTTCCCAAGAATTGAGACTAAGTCAGATAGAGAGGAGAATTTCTCAGCGCTGAGTTTATTTAGCAAAAGCAAAGTGCAGAAACAGCCTTTTGCAGAAGACGCAAAAGGGGTCCCCCTCACAATGAGAGAAGACCTCGAACACACATTTCCAGTGGTTTTTATACAGTTTCAGACCCCTTTTCTGCATGGCCGCACCTTCAGACACTGCCCATCAATCACATCCCCCACCTTAAGAATAGTAAGGTATATAAGTTCCTGCAACTTCCTCTTTTTCGCTTCAGTCCTCTCAGCTATCTTAAGCAATAGCTGCTTCCGTTGCTAGGTGTTGCCAGGCTGTGGTCTAGCTATTCAGCTTTGTGCTTATAATATCACACTTTAATTGCATTACATATTGAATACATATTGCTATACATATCCATAGTACTTATTGATTACATTTTTTTTATTGATTAGCAATGTCACAGCTGACAGGCTGCCTGAGGGAGGGAGAAAAAAGAAAGAAAAGCATGCTGGTTTACCTCAGTTTTGTTCCCGGCAGCATTCAGATCTCTTAAAGGGGCAGGGCGCAAAAAAAGAACAAACAGAAGCCAGGAGAGCCCCGCACTCACTATCCTTACACCGGATCAAATATTTGTCACATCCAAAAGCAGGTACCTGAAAGCTGCGCTGGGATGCGCTAAAGTGGGCGGGGTCGCACTTAATTTCCTCTTAACTCTGGAGCTGGTGGGTAAACATTTTTAATCTCCGGAGCTGGGAGCCATTTGCCCCGGAGTTTAGGGGTCATGTATAAACACCCTATGTTTCCTGAAGAAAATATTTTGGTTGACAGGGAGGTGTAATATTTCATGTGGATTTAAGACCAGTAGCCATTTTGTCTTTTAATTTCAGCATCTGCATCAGTAGTGACATTGCCTAGCCATTGGGTGTGAAGTCATAGCATGATTTATTGCATGCACGGATATGTAATATTTCTGCCAAATGATAGCTACATGCAAGCAAACCGTTTCCATATAGGATTGGATTTGAATTATTTTCTCTTTCTAATTTTGCAATTAAAACAAGTTTATCATCTGTCACATCACAAAGGCCGTAAGAAAAAAAAACACTGACAAAATGTCTGTATCTCCCTTAATAAGCCCATCAGAGTATTAAGATCAACAAGGGAGATCATTCTCTTAGTCCCACCATCTTCACAGGTGAATTTGGTGGGGACACAGAAGAGGGCCTTCTTTGTTGCTGCTTACAGACTCTGGAAACCCGTCTCACAGTAAGACAGACTGGCCCCATTTTTGCTGCCTTTCTGCAAGCAACCAATGACCTTTCTCTTCTCCATAGTGACTGGCAGTCTAAGAGAGTTTTTAAAATTGAATAGTTCATATTTGTGTTGCTTTGAAATCTGTTTTAATAATGCTTTTAGCTTACAATTTTAATATGTTTATTTAATTCTTGCTTAATATTTAAATAATTAGCTCTTTTTTGCTTTTAATATGTTTTAATGACATAAGCCACTTTGGGTCCTTTTTAAAGAGAAAGTTGGACTAAAAGTATTTTAATGGCCAACTACAACAGTTCAGCTGCTGCCCTGTCACAGAAATCATGTATTTGGACAAAAAAAAATGGAAGGAAAAAAATGAAGACTAAGGGCTCATGCTCAACAAATATCAGAGTTCTAGTCCATGTAATAAGTGTTAGAAAGCATTACTCTTTGCCTGCTCATCCTGGAAGAAAGAGGTGAGACACAAGAAGATTGGGTAAAATAGGGCCACAACTTTATTAAACCAAATAACTCAACTTTATAAGCAAAGGGACCTGACATAGTGCAAGAAAATGAAGGCAAGAAATCATATCTCCATTTCTTGCCCTATTTAATCTGAAATACTTATGTCAGCAGGACGCTAGCCACTTGTGCAGCATCCTCTCATCCTATAACAGTGATGGCAAAACTTTTAGAGACCGAGTACCCAAACTGCAATTCAAAACCCACTATTTTTTGGCAAAGTGCCAATACAGTAATTTAACCTGTATACAGGTGGCTATGAAGGTGTGATGTCGGGTGCCCACAAAAAGGGCTCCGAGTGCCACCTTTGGTACCCATGCCATAGGTTCGCCATCACTGTCCTATAAAGATCCTCTTACCCTGCGCAGCTCTCAACTCATAACTTAACTTAATTTTATATCATTTACCCTTATTAAGGCAATACTAGTGACACAGGCTATTAATAACATGAGAGGTGTGCTATAACCTTATGGGTTTTAACTCAGAGTAAACATGAATTCATTACATCTTGCATTACTGGTATTGTGACCAGTGACAACTACCTCCCTATTTAAGATTGCTATGAGAATGGGAAGGGCAGAAACACATTGTCACTCACAGGCCAATCAGAGTGACATTCATTGCAACTAGGATGGCAGGGTGGGGCACGACACTTGAAAGGAAAAGAAGGGGAATGAGGTTGGAGAGGGTAGAGAATCACATAGAGATGACATAGCAGGTATTAGCACTGGGAGAATAATGGAATGTGATAGTTTGTCTACTGAAAATAAAAGCTGTGGGGGGAAAAGAACAAGGCAGCAGCTGTTGTTGCGGGACCCACTGTACAGGTGCTTCTATGCCAATGCTTGAAGCCTCCAAGCAAAGATGGGAGAACTTGAACATTTGGCATCTAGGGATAACATAGATATAATAGCCATAACAGAAACTTGGTGGAATGTGGAGAACCAGTGGGATACAGCAATCCCAGGCTATAAACTCTATAGAAGGGATAGAGAGGGGCGGGTTGGAGGAGCAGTGGCCATCTATGTCAAAGAAGGGGTAAAATCCAGCAGAATGGAGATTGACAGAGGGTCTGACTCCACCATAGAATCACTGTGAGTTAAACTACCAGGTCCAAGGAGTGATGTGATAGTTGGGGTATTCTGTCGTCCACCAGATCAAAAACTTGAGGGGGACCTTAAAATGAGGAGAGAAATCATGGAGGTGGCTAAGAGGGATAGGATAGTAATCATGGGGGACTTCAATTATCCCCACATTGACTGGGCCAATGCGAGCTCTGAGCAAGAAAGAGAAACTGGGATTCTCGACTTGCTGAATGATTGTGCCTTAGAGCGACTTGTCATGGAGCCCACCGGAGAACAGGCAACTCTGGATCTAATACTGTGTGATACTCAGGACCTGGTCAGGGATGTGAATGTCACTGAGCCTCTGGGGAACAGTGACCATGCTGCAATTTCCTTTGCCATGCATGTTGGAGGAAGAGTGTCAATCAAATCAGACATTAAAACCCTTGATTTTCGAAAGGCAAACTTCCCTCAGATGAGGAAACTAGTTAGAGAGAAATTGAAGGGGAAGGTTAGAAGAATCCAATCTCTTCAGAGTGCATGGAGCCTGTTTAAAATAATGGCAATAGAGGCCCAGCACAAGTGCATACCACAAAGAAAGAAGAGCTCATTTAAGTCCAAGAGGACACCGATATGGTTAACGAGTGGAGTTAGAGAGGCTCTAAAGTGCAAGGAGAAGTCTTTCTGTAAATGGAAATCCTCCCCAAATGAGGAAAATAAAAAGGAACACAAACTCTGGCAAAAGAAATGTAAGTAGATGATAAGAGAGGCAAAGAAAGATTTTGAGGAATGCATGGCTAGCAATATAGAGGGTAATAATAAAAGCTTCTTTAAATATGTTAGAAGTAGAAAACCTGCCAGAGAACCAGTTGGCCCTCTGGATGGTGAGAGAGGAAAAGGGGAGGTTAAGGAGGACTTTGAAATTGCAGAGAAATTAAATGAGTTCTTTGCATCTGTCTTCTCGACAGAAGACCTCGAGCAGATTCCGCTGCCTGAACTGCCCCTCTTGACTAAACAATTAAATCAAATACAGGTTAAAAGAGAGGATGTTTTAGAACTAATTGATAAATTGAAGATTAACACGTCACTGGGCCCAGATGGCATCCACCCAAGGGTTATCAGGGAACTGAGAAATGAAATTGCAGATCTCTTAACGGTAATATGCAACTTGTCTCTTAAAATGGCCACAGTACCGGAGGACTGGAGGATAGCAGATGTCACACCAATTTTTTAAAAATGAAGGAGGGCGGACCCAGGGAAGATGGTGGAAAGCCTCATCCAAGAGAAAATCTTAAAACACATAGAAGAACAAACCTTGCTGAGAGAAAATCAGCATGGCTTCTGTAAGGGTGAATCTTGTCTGACAAATCTTTTAGAATTTTTTGAAATGGTCAACAGGCATGTGGATTTGGGTAAACCGGTGGATATAGTCTATCTGGATTTTCAAAAGGCTTCTGATACAGTCCCTCACCAAAGGCTGCTGAGAAAATTGCAGTCAGGGGATAAGACAGCAGGTCCTCTTATGGATTGAGAACTGGTTGAGATCCAGGAAACAAAGAATAGGTGTCAATGGGAAATTTTCACAATGGAGAGAAGTGAAAAGCGGTGTGCCCCAGGGATCTGTCCTGGGACCAGTGCTTTTCAATCTGTTCATAAATAACCTGGAGACAGGGATAAACAGTGAGGTGGCCAAGTTTGCAGATGACACAAAACTTTTCCATGTGGTAAAAACCAGAGAAGATTGTGAAGCGCTCCAGAAGGATCTCTCCAAGGAGGGGGGAATGGGCTGAGAAATGGCAAATGCATTTTAATGTAGCCAAATGTAAAGTAATGCATATTGGGGCAAAAAATCCAAACTTTATCTATCAACTCATGGGCTCTGAGTTATCCGTGATGGATCAGGAATGAGATCTTGGTCTGTTGGTGGACAGCTCCATGAAGGTGTCTCCCCAATGTGTGGCAGCAGTGAGGAACGCCAATTCCATGCTAGGGATTATCAAAAAGGGGACTGAAAATAAAACAGCCAACATTATAATGCCATTATACAAAACAATAGTAAGGCTGCACCTGGAGTATTGTGTACAATTCTGGTCACTGCATCTCAAGAAAGACATAGTGGAACTGGAAAAGGTGCAGAAGAGAGCGACTAAAATGATTACTGGGCTGGGGCACCTCCCTTATGAGGAAAGGCTAAAACATTTGGGCCTCTTTAGGCTGGAAAAAGGCACCTGAGGGGGGGATATGATTGAGACATACAAAATAATTCAGGGCATGAGTAAAGTGGATAGAGGGAAGCTCTTCTCCCTCTCCCAAAATACCAGAACTAGGGGACATACACTCTAATTGAGGGCTGAGAGAGTAAGAACTGACAAAAGAAAATATTTCTTCACCCAGCGCATTGTTAGTCTGTGGAACTCCCTGCCACAGGATGTGGTGATGGCATCTGGCCTGGATGCCTTCAAAATGGGATTGGACAGTCTCATGTGCTCCCAAACGCATCTGGTGGGGCCACTGTGAGATACAGGAAGCTGGACTAGATGGGTGTTTGGCCTGATCCAGCATGGCTCTTCTTATGTTCTTATGTAAGGGTAAGTGCAGAAGATAAGCCTCTTAAGTAGCTTCCCTCCCAACTACACTGCCCTCCCTAAAGCTTTTTCCTACCAAGCCTCCGTTTGGGAGGGAAAACTCACCCTGCCCAGGAACAAGTCCCAACAGAGCTTCCTTTGGCCACCCATCCTGGAAGAAAGAGGTAAGACACAAGAAGATTGGGTAAAATTGGGCCACAACTAGGGATGGGCAGGAAACAAAAAATGAAATGCTGTTTCGTCATTTTGTTAAATAACGAAATTAAAACAAAATGAAACAAAGCAAAACAAAACAAAACAAAACAATGAAGCAGAAATTTGTAACAGATGAAACAAAATGATCTCCCCCCCCCCCATTAAAACAAACCATTTCATTCCATCTCTAAAATGGTCACTTACCTGTGGGTATTCCGCCACTACCGCTGCCACCAAGACTGCCCAGCCAGGCCAGAGAGGGTGAGTTGCTGGCAGGACAGCCTAGGCCCACCACCAGAGCCACTGCCGTCACAACAGGAAAGGGTGAGAGGCCAGCAGACTGGCCTAAGCCCGCCCAGCCACCAGAATCACCATGGCCACTGCTGGAGCTCTCCCAGCCAGCTGGGCAAGCTGGCCTAGGCCCACTGCCACCAGAGTCACCATGGCCACCACTGGAGTCACCGCCGCAGCATCGCCCTGCCTGGGAACAAGTCCCAGCAGAGCTTCCCTTCTATACAGTGAAACAAGTGCATGTCCTACTGTAACAGCTTTTTGTCATTTATATGATCTTTATTAAAGTTGAAGCATGCCAGTTTTGATTAACTAAAATTTAAAAAATACATTCCTTCTCACTTTTCCTTCTAATCTTTCAGAGTGTTCCCTTCTCTTGTAGTATAGCATAATATAAAGGTGGCCCAAAACTAGTACTTTTAGAACAAAGTCTCTTTGAAGATCAGTCAGCTCCCATGGATAGAGATCATACATATAAGAAAGTCTGATACCAAAGGTAAAAGAGTGACTCCACTGTACTCAGTATTCATGATGATTCATAAGTTTAGCAAAGCACTAGTTCATGATGGCTGAAAAAGCAAAATTCTACTTGTGAAACAGCCTTCCCAGAAGTCCATTTCTCATTGTTCTCTCAGTCACAGAATGTTGTGTTTGTTTATCTCCACATATCCCATAGATATGTCTTTGCGTGTCTAAAATATCTCTATTTCTACATATTCTATAATTATCATATACATGGTGAACGCAAATGGGCAAGAGCAAGAAAATACCTCACCAGTGCTATTCCAAACTAAGCATTTGAAAAGTATTCATTTTATTTAATAATGAGAGAGCTTGACACAATTTAAGATACTTGGTTTGATTCATTACCTCACCAGTGCTATTCCAGACAAAGCATCCCTCAAAACTGGGGAGAAAGATTAAGAATTCTTCATATAGTTTTGTCTCTGACTCAATACTTCAGTTATTTGCAGTTGTTGCTCTTCTGTGCGGTCAAGTCAGAACTGACGTATAGCGACCCTAAAAGGACTTTCAAGGTAAGTGAAATATTTAAGTAGTGGTACCAGTTCCATTCTCTGAGTGAGCTTCTATAGCTGAGTGGCCATTGGACTCTAATTTCTCCTCATTGTGTTTCGTTTGTGCTTTTTTAGCCCCCCCCCAAACCAATGAACCAATTTGTGGTTCATTGGTAGGCCGATGGAAAAACGTATGGTTCATGGTTCATCACTTTTGATGAATCAGAGATTAGGATGAAATGCCATTTTCATGGTTTATCCCCTTCTCTAGTACTAATCCTTAGCTCTACCCACTACACCACACTGGATTTTTGAATTATTTGTAAGGACACAGAAATTCTTAATATTTTTGATTAATTGTAGCACAGTCATCCATCTTGTTTTAAATATTATATATTTTGTATTTTAATTATATAGTAGTTTTAATTTACATTTATTTTGAAGTTTTTGTCATGTAATTCATTTGACTTATTTTGATTTATTGTTGTTTCATGTTGTAAAACACCCAGAGTGGCCTTTGGTCAAATGCATGGAGTAAGTAAGTAAGTAAGTAAGTAAGTAAACCCTACTGAATTGTTATTTTCTTTAATTATTGTAGAACTACAGTACAAATTATAAAAGTAAAACCAAAGTGCCATTTGGGCATAAACAACAATAATCATAACAGAACAAAACATTCTTTCTAAAAATGCCATGCTGCCCACCTTCTGCTGGTATTTATTGCCATTCATGGTGCCTGGCATTGGTTAAAGTAATAATGAAAATAAGTAAAATTTTCACAGCAATGAAGAATAAAATAAAAATTAAAAGCCATCAGAAAAATGTATCCGTCTGATAAATGAAGGTCCTGTTCTTCAGATAAGAACTCTTTCAGAAACATTGTCTACAGATAAGCTGCAAAGAGGAGGGAAGAGTATACAAAAAAACAAATAAATATTAACCTACCTTTATGGTTAAACAGGATTTCTAACAGAGGGTTGTTCAAATGGAACAGATTTGTGAATGGAGGAGGCCATAGAACAGGTCTCTCAAAAATGCAAGCACAAAGAAAGTCAGCAAGTCAGCAAATTAATATTTGAAAGACATAAGGACAGTTGTCAATGCCCAGCAAATGTAATTCTAGGAACGTAACAGCCATTATTTGTGGAAACACTTCACAATTTTTTCTATTAATCTATAGTAACACTATTTTTGAGTAGGCAAGTGTCCCTTTGCCTTTCTGCATTTTTGTTCCTGTTGCAGCCCATGGACTTGGTAGCACAGCATGATGCATCTGGTAGCATAACGGAACCTGATCTCTCCCTCCATTATCTGATTGATTGATTGATTGGCTGGCTGAATGACTGACTGACAGATAGATACACTGAATACTTTATTGTTCTTTTGACCACGTTGCTCATTCAGTTTCCACCAATTTAAAGCAGACGCACAAATATTAATATATAAATGGTGGTTCATCCCGAATCATGGTTTGTCAACATTGATGAAACATAAACCAAAAACCCCACCACCGACAAACCACAAATTGGTTCATCAATTCTTGGGGGCTTAAATAAACCCCAATCCCTAGCCCTTGCAAACTACCTGCCCCCATCCCTGACTCCACCTCATTTCCACTTCTCTGGCACACACCTTGTCCATTGCTGTGCTGCTACTGCCATAGGACGTGGGACAGTTAATTTTTTTAGAAGTCTCTGTTTCCCTTTTCCAGCCCTGGGAGGCCATCTGTTTATGTTTCTGCCTACTAGCTTGGAGGTGGGGAGATATACAGATGTCCCCAATTGGCCCTGGGGCTGACAAAGTAACAACCAAGAAAGGGACAAATATATAAAGCAAATATTTGACCCTTCGTATACATCAGATCCCAGCAAATATTAATTGATCAGTGATATTCACTTATATTGCTGATTCTTTTTTAATTTGTCCCCATGTCTTAACAAGCACAATGCTAGCAGATTAAAAAGTACAGGTACAAATACACACATTCACCAAACTGCTCGTTTATGAGCAAAATACAAAAAAAAAAAAATCAAATGCACATGCAATTTCGGTAAGCAAATAATAATCTCATTTAATTGTGTGGGTCTTCAGATATTCTCTTTTCAACTTCTTTTTAATCTCACCACTCTTTCTCTTGCCACCTTGCTAAATCAGATCACAGATAGATGATTTTATTTTTGGTCTCTTTTATCCAGTATATTATGTAGCAAAATTGCTATAAACTTAGTCATTGGTTCGTTGGCCCAGGTACTCTGTAAACCATCAGACCTTTGCTTGGCTTAGTTCCTTAGCAGTTTGACCTACTTTTCATCTCTGAATTTACATTAGTTGGTGGTCTGTCAATATCAGGTCTGTGGCCTTGCTCTCTAGCATACTGGAGCCACAACCTGAACAGGCCTTTGAAAGATAACACTTCCCATTATAGGACCTATAGTTTAAAAAAAAACACCAAGCTTTCAAAACTCAGGATTTGGTAAACCAGAGGTCAAATAAGCCAAAGATATGAATATGCAGCCTAGTGAGGCCTAACGTCACGTGAAGCAGATAATGGGCAAAGAGAAGGAGAGAAGTTAAAGAAAGGATGGTAGTCAAGTAATGGGGTTGGAGCAGATGGGAATCCAAGAGCTGCAGGTAAGAACATAATCAAAGACAAGCCAGAGGTGAAATGCAAGGCAATATGCATTCATGCCCTGTCAAACAAGTTGCTCAGACTGAGAAACACTGCTTGGAGCAGACATTACATACCAAGAATGCACATCCTGCAGGCTTCTTGCTCTTGGTGACAAGCTGATGGTAAAATCTTTCTTTCCTCCTGACGGTGAGATTTCTCATGCACATGATTTTTCCCCAACAGGATTTCTCTGAAGTTTTTTTTCCCCTTGAAGTAACACCATAGGATTATTACAATTGCTCTGGACATGATACAGTTCTTCTTCTGCATTTATCAGGAAGGCCATTAATGTCCTTTGTGCATAATGTGGCAGTTTCCTGGGCATAGCAATGGGCAAAAATCAAATGAAATTAAAAACAACAAAAGGAGGGAAAAGGAGACCAGGTGTCCCTTACAGAAGATGTCAGGGAATCCTGCAGGTGCAGGGAGAAGTCCTGATGGGGGATTCTGGCATAGGAATATCACACAGAAGGAAATGTTTTGCATATATGTGTCACATCCCTAGTGCCACCTACTTGATATCACATGGTTTTGGACAGGCTGAGGAAAATGGCAGATCCCCACCAACTTGTTTGGAGAGAGGGTCCCCTTTGCCGCCTGGCCGAATGAGGCCAAAAGTTGCCTGGGTGACGTCGGCTGGGGCGACGGAGTGCACATACTTAAGACCCAGTGCACTCCCAACCACCCCAGCCCATCTGAAATTTGTCCCGCCCACCCTTACATGAAGGATGGAGAAGCTTAGCTGGTCGCTACGGGGCTGGTTGGGAATTTTTGGTGGCTACTCAAATTGGCACTTAGTGACCACAAGTTTTCACCCATCCTTCCATCGTCAACACGATGTACGGCATGGGCACAGCTAGGTAACCTTGTCACCGGTCACAATTGGCAGGTAGCGCAAGTGGTTGCCTAAAGCCTAGCCGGTTCCTCCCGAATAGCACACCTTCAAGGTGCCAGGCAGTCCTCAGTTATAATTGGTTAACATAGCAACTAGCAAGAAGCCCCTAAACAACTGGCCCGGTTAGCAAAATGAGGACTGCCAACGCTTAAGAAAATTCAGCCGGGTAAGGATGCTTAACTAACGCTTGGCACCTTACACGGCAGCAGACCATCCACATGATGAAATGGGAGGGACCAAGAATTTTAATACTGTTACAGTTAACCTTACGCTATGGCACAGGCTCTCTTTAGTTCCCAGTTAATAGAGTTAAATAGAGATGGGCACAAATAAAAAAATGGTGTTTTGGTTTTTCGTTTTTCATTGAGAGGTCCATTTTGGTTCATTTCTACCCACTTTTTGTGCGATTTTTAAAGCATTTCCGTGCACGAGCATCCCCCAATGCCCCAGACCAGAGGGAAAACACTAAAAAAAATGGATGCTGGCAGAGACACAGTATAGACTAGGTACGCAGGGAGGCTGCAAAGGCAGTGGCAGGCATTACCCAGGGTGCAAGACAGCCGCAGAGTGACTGCACTGTGGGCAGGGGAGGGTACTCTCTTAGAGGTATGCACACACACACACACAGGGAGGCTGCAGGACTGAAGCTAGAGTCGCAGAGACAGCAATCCCACCCTAACTCCCACCGGAGACTGCAAGGAGGACGGGGGCTGCCAAACCTTTTTATGCCCTCTGTGGCTGCCAGACCTGCCCACCCAGTCTGCAACCTGGGCATGCTATTGGTTGAACATGATCCCATCACATGGCTTGCCTCCATTTTGTGGCTGGAGACATCCATTTTGTCATCCTTAAAGGGAAAAGAAAAATACATCGTGATGGGAGAAGACAAAACCAAACGTTTTATGGACCTGAACCCCCTGGTAGGTAATAATTTCAAATAATTATTGCATTATCGCTGCATTTTTATGGATGTCCAGGGCATTTTAATACCCAAGAAACCAATATTAGGCATCTGGGAGCCATTTTGGGTCGATGTCCCCTAACTCCCCTTAAAGGAAAAGAATACAGCTATCTGAGAAAAGACATAAATGCACGTTTTAAGGACCCCAACTCCCCCTGGTAGGTATTATCAGACAGTATAAATAATTATCACTGCGTTTTTATGGCTCTCCAGGGCGTTTTTTTAACATTTAAAACAGCTCATTTCATTGCGCGTCGCCATTAACAAAAATGAAACGTAATGAATCCAATTTTCACGGTTCTGTTCATTTGTTCCATTTTCCCCACAATTTTTGTTAGTCGTTTCGTTACATAATGGAACAAATAACGGAAACAAAAAAAGTTCATTCTGTGCCCATTTCTATAGTTAAATAAAGAGTTGATTATTGTTGTCAATAAATTGTGACCCTTATTAAATCCCAAACTTGGTGTCGCCTCTTTATTTCGGATTGGGTGGGCAAAGATATACTTTTGACCCTGTCTGCCATATAGATGGGGGTGTAGCATAACAAAGATTGGATAATTCTTCTGATGTCTGAGGGTGGTCTGAAGATGCAAGAACTAAACACCTTTCTCTTGATATCTATATGCTGCTTTGACTCTGTGCTTGATGCAAACGTTATCAGCATCTTCTTAGTACAGTTGACATATGGCATCAGTAGTTCTAGGTAAACCATGATTTCCACTTCTCCCTTTCCCACTTTTGCAGTAAAAATGGCAAGAAGATGTTGGAGCAGAAGAAAGCAAAGCAAAGTGTTCTGCTTATATACCACCCCATAGCGCTTCAAGCACTCTCTGGGCAGTTTACAATGTAACTATGTAGGCTACACATTGCCCCCCTCTCCCAGCAAGCTGGGTAGTCATTTTACCAACCTTGGAAGGATAGAAGGCTGAGTCAACCATGAGCTGGCTACCTGGGATTGAACCCCAGGTCCTGAGCACAGTTAGAGCTGCAGTACAGCTATTTAACCACTACACCATGAGGCTTTGGTTCAGATTTTAATCCATGATGGAGAAGGATTTGGGGGTTTGCATCTTCCTGAGTCAGCAGAGAAGTGGATTCCTCTTCAATGCTGTGTTTGGCTAATGTTTGGAACCATAAGCAATTTTCAGATGTTGAAAGTAATCATTTCACATTGTAAAATATAATGAAAAACTAGCATGTGCTGCATAGTTGTGATTCAGCAAAATAATGACTGTTTCTTTCGCTTTTGTATCCTGCTTTGAATATGGATGCAATAGGTTGGGCCCATCTCCAGATTATGATATATTCACTACTTTGGAATCTCATTTACATTTAAGTCTCTTTTCTCAATTGTGTCTAGAGAAGAAAGACCTTTAAAAATAACTTCACTTCATTTTAACGAATAGCTGGAAACGAAAACTGAGCTTTGCTTCACCATGTCTTTTCCGTCAACATTTTTTTTTGCTGTATGCATCAGAGAATCTGGCAGCATATTTCCAAGTTTTGAAACTCCTCAAAGGGATGAATAATTGTCAGATGCTTCTCATTATGCTTATCTTCAACATTTTCAAACTTTCTCTTGACAATTTCACTGCACAGCACCGAGGCAAGCTGAAGTTAAAAGTGTGCTGTGTTGGTTGCTTTCAAAATAAAACTTGACAATAGAAAGCAATCTGTGTTGCTTGTATTCTTTACCCCAAGTATCTCCTTCCTGAATATGTTTGCTATGAAGTAGATCCTCCTGATTTGACTTAGAACCGTACTATCAGACCTTTGTGCAGCGGTTTAAGGTTTTTTTATTATTATTATTAAACCATCCTTCTGTGCTGATTGGATGGAAAGTATACTTCAGGATCTGAAAGCAGCTGGAAGTTATGGTTGGTGACTGTCCTCTTTCCTTTTAGGGGTGCTAAACCCATGTGTGGGGCCATTTTGTTTAAGAGGAAAGCTGAAGATAAATGCTGGTACCAGAAAACAAGCAAATAGAATTCTGCAAGGCAATGGTCGATTTATAAAGTGTAGGCAAAACGTTCCAAGCTTCTTAGTGCTATATATGCTGTAGCGATTTCACTTCTGGTTTCTCAGAATGCAGGAGGACTGAAATCTAAATGGGCAGCTGTCAGCAGGATAAAGGCATATAAAGAATACTTACTACATTCTTGGTTTTCATCCATTCCAGTTGTCATCCTCTAGTGTGGCATGGTCAAATTGCACAAGATTCATGATCTCAGTATCTGACCAGACTCTCCTTGGATAAAGCCAGTGGTGTTTTCTTTAAAAAGAAAATAAAGGAAAAGAACACACTGCTGGTACCAAGCAACGGGCTAATTGTTGAATAAAATTAGAAGCAACTAAGCTGAGAAATAAGAGCCTCAAAAATCCATTCAATAAAATGGCAGAAGCCACTTTGCACAATAGGCATTATGTAATTTGACCAAATGTGCTTTATTTGCACCTAAAATCATCCAATCTATAGGAACAGCCTTGAGACATAGTGATGTGAAGAATACTTTCCAAATTCTTTGCTCTCACTAGTTTCTGCTGTTGACTTTCAAGTGGCTGAAACATCTCAAAAAGGAATTTTCAGGTGCGAGCTGATGCCTGACCTTCAGGCAAGAGCAACATATAGAATTTTTCTCATCAAGGTCTTTGTAATTTGCAGTGTTCTCTTCTGTGTAATTTGGGCATTCTCTCCTTCTGTCAAGGGTGCTACAAAGCACTTCACCCCCCTCACATGGCCAGGAAAAGAATTTTGCCATTCTTCTTCCTCACCTGTGAGGACAAGATAATTAAGGATTTACATCCCTACAGACACAGCAGTTAGGTGCCACTACATGTTTCTTATCCTCCTTCCAGTGTTTTCCATAGGAAGGAAGGATGACAGGGTTGTTGTTGTTGCTGCAGCTGCTGCTGCTGTTGCTGCTGCTGTCCCCCTTAGTAAACTTGGCCAATGCTCCAGCCTTTCAAAAGTTTGACTGATTTCAAGAGGAGGTTCAAGAGAAAGGCAGATAGGAGCTGTAGTCATAACTTCAAAGTGAGGTTAATCTGTATGTGTGAGGAAAAGGAGAAATCTTGTAGTCTTCATCATTGCTATTTTCTTCACATGGACAACAGCAGTGTGAAGAGGCAAGCTTTGTCTCCCTTTGGAGCCTCTTCATATGATCAGAAACCCTCGGTATTATTATTATCATTGTCTTCTATGGGAGTTTGCTGGGCAAGTTCCAAGCAAACTGATTGTGAAAAAGATTCTCAGAGAGAGAGAGAGAGATGCCCTTTTCAGCAAGCTGATCAGGCACAGAGACAGACAATGACTTCCTGGCCCCTCCCAGAAGAGAATGCTTGCTTTATTATTCCATCTTATCTAAATTCATAAGCATACATTGGAGCATTAAGGGAAACAATGATTGTAATAGAGTGCAAGCGTCCTTTCGCCCTTTGGCCCTGCCTCAAAGCAAAGGGGAAGGGGAAATAGAAAGTCAATTCCCCTCAGAGATGCAACATGGCAAAACTCAGGAGAGTGTGCTCTACACTGAAGCTTCCTCCAGAAGACATACCCTGCGAAGAAAGGTTCTCACGGTCCTCCATATTCCAGATTACCTGGAATTCTTCCACTAGATGCTCTCATGCTCAGAATATTGGAGTCATCATGAAAGCACTAAAAGAGAGAGATGATCTGATCTGATCCTTTTCTTCATGTGCTCAGATTGACCCAGTTCTGAATGACCAAACAGGGTTGGATGAAAATCTAATGGTGGTGCAAATGGGTGAAACCTGTTGTTCCTTAGGGTGAAATTAATGAGCTTGGAAGAAACTTCCTTTTGGGAACAACTTTCAGAATCCTCTTGGGCATACTATTTTGATAATTGTGGCTAGTTAACTTTTTCCAAGTTCCAAGGTATTCATTTGGGATGTGATTGGATTCTGATGGATTCTAAACCTACCTATGATGTGGAATAATGTTCCCAGGGGAATTTGTGCAAGTAAACCTTATCTATTATGCCACAGGCAGTGGAAGGGAGAGTATCTCTGTGCTACCAAAGCAAGCAGACCATATTTCTTAGGGATATGAAAGGATTTTGTCTGACCTGATTTACACCTCTAATTCATGGCTTAGAATATAGTTATTATTCAGTTCCCAGACTTCCCCGATTTTTTATCAGTTTTTTTCTAAACAGGCACCAAAATCCATTATATATTTGTATATTTGCTGGAGAGATATATTTAGTTAGAAGATTGTTGCCAAAATGGAACAGAACTGGCTTATGCGTACAAAACTAACACAGACTAAAAATAAACAGATCTCTCAATCTATGTCATTTCTATGTATGGTGCTATAAGGGCAGGCAGAACATATGTCACATGAGTTATTAGCATAGGGACATCTCTGTTTTCTGGGACTGGAAAACGGCTCAGAGAGAGTGTCATACTTTTGACTAGACAAGTCAGGCACACCAGTTCTATTGCTGTGCAAAGATGTGAAGTGAGACACTGGGTAGAAAATAGAATTAAATCAAAACTAATCTTCCATTTTGCTGCATTGATTATTCCATGGAATATGAAATCCCCCCACACACACAAATCCTTTCCTGTTTTAATCTGAATTTTATCACAATTTCTGCAGAGCAACAGTATGGGTACAAAAATATTCATTCAATTTTTTAGGTCTCTTCTTCCCCTTGTTCTTCATTTGGGATACTTAACAGCATTTATAAAATACATACATTAACAGCATTTATAAAATACATACATTATAAAATACATATTTATAAAATACATACATTACACGATTACAGAACTCACACACCTATACCACCCTGTATCTATTGCCATTAAAAAAATGAGTGCACATAAAAAGTATTAAAGTATCAGAAAATTCATCTACAGAAAATATTATTTTTAAAACAACAATGATATACACAATGTTTTTTGGCCAAAAGAAGCCTGCTTTTGTTGATTTTTCTGTTGTTTTTAAATGAACAGGGCATTTCATGAAATCAAATATTAATATTAGAGATGGGTGTTTCATTGCTGCCGTGCTACTTCATCCCCCAACCACCCCTTGTTAGCCAGCTGGCTAAGCCACTCACTAGACCTTGTGTGCTGCCTGTGTTCTTCTTCTCTGGCTGGCACTGTCCTATCTCCTCAGGGAGCCAACCTCTCCAATGAAGAAGCAGGGCAGGGAGTCCCTCGAGAGCGCCTGGAGTGGACCACCACTGGATAAGAAGAACCTTGGCAGCATGCAATGTCTGGTGAATGGCCATGCTGTCTGAGTGTAGGGATGAAACACTACATCACCTGTAATGTCATTTGATACCTTCATATGAAGCTGTCAAATAAAGATACCCTTTCTAGACTGATGAAGCTATTTGGATGAACAGTGAAATGTTTCTATCTCTCAAAAAGAAGTCCAGTAGCCATGACTCAACTTCCAGATCCCCTCTCTAGGTAATATAGTCTTCACTATACAGTGATTCATACTGAAGTAAACAAAAATTAAATACGTCTTCTGTTTCTGCAATTGCCATCTGGACATCTGTAAGAGACAAAATTGATCCCAAATAACTTCAAGAATATTTTTTTTGATCCCACTACCCATACCTCAAACTAATGGTTGAAAAAACTGGTCCCACCCGTATACTGAATTACCGAGACATACTACATTCTTCAGGAAGGGCATCATGTGTTACAGGAGTGGGCAGCTGTGCTCATCCAGATACCTCATCAGCAGATTCAGTGGTGATAAATTCTGGGAACCATGGAGAAGATGCGATCACAGATTTAACTGTACAAATAGAAGAATGCCATCTCCAAGTATAAAGGAACATTTAACAAAGCGCTGGGGGGAAAGAGAGTAAAAGTAATGCATCTTGCACCTAGGACACACATTGCTGATGGCAAGCAGAACATGTTTAATTTGAGAATATTCCACATTTACAGTGTTTTAATAGTCCAGCCGTGCTTGCAGTTATAGTGTTAAATGAGGCTGATGCAGCAGGATGTGCATTTTTTCTATTTCCTGATACTACATATGCAAGTGATAGATAGATAGATAGATAGATAGATAGATAGATAGATAGATAGATAGATAGATAGATTTACATTTTTCTAATAAATATCGCACAAAGCACACTACTACTACTACTACTACTACTAGTAGTAGTAGTAGTAGTAGTAGTAGTAGTAGTAGTAGTAGTAGTAGTAGTAGTAGTAGTAGTAGTAGTAGTAGTAGTAATGCTTCTCTTTGAGCGGGGGATCCTTTTCTTTGGGGTAGCAGATGCTGAAAGGCTTGCTAGTTGATCTTGCTAAGGACACAACTAGGGATCAGCACCTTATGAAAAATGACATGCTGTTTCATCATTTTGTAACATTTTCAGCTGTTTAGAAATGAAAACAGAGCTTGAATTTACCTCTGCCTCCTTCCTTCTCCCTTGTGATCCCTGCCTCCCAGCTGGCTTTTTTTTACAGGTAGGGCTGAGGGGAGGGGGCTCCCCCTACCCCACCCCAACCTGTCAAAAAAGACCCAGCTGTGAAATGGGTGGCAAGAGAGAAAGGAGAAAGCAGCAGGAAATTCAAATGAAGCGCCACTTGCTCCATTCTGCCTTGCCGCCCACCTCCCAGCTGGGATTGACAGGATCGGGAAGCAGCCACCGCCGAGGTAAGTTTTTTTTTTTTACAGGTGGGGCTGTCCCCACTGGGAACAGCCCAACCTATCAAAAAACTCACTTGGGTGGCGGCAGCTTCCGAATCATTTTGTTACTTACTTCATTTCATTACTAAAATTCAGTAAAAAGTTATTTAGTAATGAAACGAAATGAAACACAATGAGTAATAATACAAAATGAAACAAAACATTATTTTTCTGTTTTTAGCCCATCTCTAGACACAACTCATCTCAGCTTCATGAAAATCATCTGAAGGCTGAAGCAATTACTGAGAACGTCCTCTGTAGTAACCAGAAGTCAAAAATAATGTTCTGCATCTTGAATCTTCTGCTTGCCTTCCTGTGAACAAGCTGCTCTTGCTTTCCTGCTTGAGTGATCTACTGACAACCTCCCCTTGACACTCCTTTGACTCTGCCCTGTTTGAACTGACACCCTGGTGAGACTGTGATTTACAGCATAAACCAGCTTGAGCTATTTTTTTTTTCTCCTGCTTCACTGTACTTCTGATTTGGCTTCCATTGTACATAAACAGTCTGATTTTCGGAACTTCCACTATTGACATTTCTTAAGAGACTGCACCCTTCTCATGTAATGCCCAATTGACTGGGCCTCAATAGGTAAACAACAGGACAAGGGTCACACATCCTTAAAATCCTTTTAAGCTTTTCAGACAAACATCACATCCCTTTTTACTTCAAACCTACAAACACAGTAAGGCAGGGACTTGTCCACCCAAAGGTGTGTGTGTGTGTGTGTGTGTGTGTGTGTGTGTGTGTGTGTGTGTGTGTGTGTGTGTGTGTGTGTGTGTGTGTGTGTTGTGCCGTTACAGTCGTGACCCACTCTTCGTGACTCCATGTCCATGGAGTTTTCTTGGCCGGAATACTGTAGTGGTTTGCCATTTCCTACTCCAGGCGCCTACAGCACCTGGTATTCCCTGGTGGTCTCCCATCCAAGTACTAACCCGGGCTGACCCTGCTTAGCTTCCGAAATCAGGTGAGATCAGATGTGCTTAGGGCATCTAGGCAGCACCCAAAGGACCCAACACCAAAACACAAGACAAGCAATATACTACATGCAATCCAATGCAGTGAGCAGTGTGCAGACTTCTACATAAGACAGGCAACAGCACAGGACCAGAATCAGCAGTGTACCTCCATTTGAAGGACAAGGGGCACTATTTCAAAGATGAGGACGTACACATATTAGACAGAGAAGATAGGTGGTTTGAGAGAGGAATCAGGGAAGCCATTCATGTGTGTATTGAACCTCCTTTCCCCCCTATTATTTTTATTAATTTTTAGAAACAGTACAATACATAATACATACACACATATTCATAATTATGAATTATCTTTTTCCATTTACCGTATATACTCGACTATAAGTTGACCCGAGTATAAGCCGGGGGCCCTAATTTAAACCCCCCAAAACTGGGAAAATTTATTGACTCAAGTATAAGCCTAGGGTGGGAAATGCAGCAGGGCCTGGCAACTCCTCCTTTGTGAGCTGAGTGTGTGTGTGATGTTTAAAATGACTTTTAGCCACAGAGGCAAGTGCTTGAGTTGGTGGCTAAAAGTCATTTTAAACATTGTTTTAAAATGACCTTTTAAAAAGTCATTTTAAACATGGGGGGTCAGGAGAAGTGGCGCACAATGTTTAAAATGACTTTTAGCCACTGACCCAAACTTGCCTCAGTGGCTAAAAGTATTGACCCACATATAAGCCGAGGACCCCTTTTTTTCAGCCCAAAATTAGGGCTGAAAAACTAGGCTTATACTCAAGTATATACAGTAATTTTCCATCACCCCTCCCCCCTCCTCCCCAACCTCTGGAACCAAAGAACAAGCAATTTCCCCTTTTGCTTTTGAATTTTTTTCCAGACTGCCTTACAATTTGTTACTCAGTTTGTTTAATTTTTTTGTTATAATAACTCCCAAATATTTATTTCTTCGTCCCCAATGCCATCCCGTTAATGTTCTTATTTATACTTGTTCCCTATATTTTACATTGTAGAACATTATTTCTGATTTTTTTAATGTTCACACCTAAACCTGAATATGTCTGTGAAGATTCTCAGTCATCCAGGTGAGTCTGATGAAGGTCTTTGGATGAGCAGGGAAACATTTCTATCTCGCAAGAAGAAAAAGAAGTCCAATAGCCATGACTTCAACTTCCAGCTAAACCTGAATATTTCTTGAAGTCCTCTAATATGATCATGCCCAAATGACTACAGACCTATTGCATTAACGTCTGTAGTGATGAAATGCTTTGAAAAATTGGTTCTCCAATACCTTAAAACGTGTTTTCCACCAGACTTTGATAAACATCAGTTTGCCTATAGGAGAAATAGATCAACAGATGATGCCATAGCTACTGCCTTACACCTTGCAGTGAGTCATCTGGAGAAACCTGGAAATTATGTTAGGATGCTTTTCATTGATTACAGTTCAGCTTTTAACACCATCCTACCAAGCATTCTTATTAAAAAGCTGGCTGATTTGGACCTTTCTTCTACCATCTGTGATTGGATCAAGGACTTCCTAAGGGACCGCTCACAAACAGTGAGGGTTGGGCCTTTTACATCTACTTCCCTGAAGCTTAGCATCGGCTCCCCACAGGGCTGTGTGCTTAGTCCCTTCCTGTATTCACTGTACACATATGACTGTATATCATCTAATCCATCTACTGTGATTATTAAGTTCTCAGACGATACCACCATAATGGGTCTTATTACAAGGGGAGATGAATCAGCGTACAGGAATGAGGTCCAAAAATTATCCACATAGTGCCTAGAAAACAACTTGCATCTAAATATTACCAAGACAAAGGAGATGGTGCTGGACTTCCGGAGGAAGAGAGAGGAACCAGTCCCATTGTACATCCAGGGGGGCTGTGTGGAGAGAGTTTCTTCCTTTAAATTTCTGGGAGTTTACCTCAGTGAAGATCTCTCCTGGGGAATTAATACAACCAAAGTAGTCAGGAAGGCCCAGCAGAGACTGTGTTTCCTCAGGGTCTCGCGTAAGAACAAAGTGAAGCAACAACTGATTACCTCCTTTTACCGGTCCACATTTGAAAGCATCCTCACATATTGCATTATCGTTTGGTATGCTGGATTGACAGCTGCTGACAGGAAGACACTACAGAGGGTGGTAAGCACAGCTCAGTATATCACGGGCTGTCCCCTGAGTGCACTGGACGACATCGCTAAGGATCGTTGCCTCAGGAGGGTTGGAAAAATTCTTAAGGATGACTCACACCCCGGTCAGCACCTCTTTACCTTGTTACCATCAGGCAGAAGATATTGTAGTATAGCCTGCCATACCAACAGACTGAACAACAGTTTTTATCCATGGGCTGTCAGACTGCTGAATGGGAAATAATCCCAGGACAAGTATAGAAGAACTGACCTGTGGGCTGGCGCATTCTGTGTCAAGTACACAGGGTGCAATAAGACTGAGTGGTTGCCAGTGGGATGGGGGTGGGATGGTGGGGGGCGGGCAAGGGAGACTCAGCTAATTTCATTGTGCACATGTTGTATATTGACAATAAAGATTATTATTATTATTATTATTATTATTATTATTATTATTATTATTATTATTATTATTATTATTATTATTATTATTATTTCTCTCAATCCTTCAGTTGGGTTTTGTAAAGCTACTAATACATCATCAGCAAAAAAGATTTACCTTTACTTCTACCCTCTATAATTTTTACCCTTGTATCCTTACAGTGTTTCTGATTTTATCTATCCATGGGGATAAGGGGCACCCTGGCTTAATGCCTCTTTGTATTAAAATTTAACTCATCCACCCTTCATTAACCCTAATACAGTAACTGCTTTACCTTCCCTATAGATTATTGCTCTCACTATTTCTCCCTTCAATCCGTACTTCTCCAATACTTGAATTATTCATGACTTACTATATCAAGTGCTTTGTACACATCCAGTTTCAGTAGGGCCAATGTCTCTTGTTTCTTTAACTCTCTTCTATGTACTAACATATTAATTATGTTTTTCAATGGGTATCCTATTAATCTACCCTTGACAAATCAATACTGATCCTCATTCACTAATCTTGGTAGGAGCTTTGCCAACCTATTTGCAAATATTCTAGTAAAAAGTTATAATCTTGATTTGCTAAGGTTATTGGCCTGTATGAATTACAATCCATGGGAGTTATTTTTTTACTTTTTAAAATAAGCATTATTTCACTTTTTCTCCAGGATTCTGGGATTTAACCTCCTTTAAATATTATTAAACAGTTTCCCTATTTCTGGGATTAACTGTTTCCCTACCATTTTATAGATCTCAGGAGTATACCCATCAATCCCCGGAGATTTCCCATTCTTTAATTCTTTGATTACCCCTTTAATTTCTGTTTCCTTTATTTCCGAGTTAATATTGTCCAGATCCCCATCTTTGATTGGATCATCATATAAAACTATCCTTGCCTCTCACTTTTCCTGTCTAAACAGGAATTTACAAACTTACTAATTCCTCTTTTATTTGCTTCTCTCCATATAGCCTTTCACCTCCAGCTCCCTTGATCAAACCTATTGATTATTTTTCTTTTTTCATTATTCAAATAATTTAATAACCTCTTTGTTTTATTTGTATTAATTTTCTGGAAATAATTTTTACCAATAAATCACATTTCCAGACCCATGTCCAATCCATCTCATATAATTCCTTTGCCCTCTCTAACTGTACATCCTCTTTTAAAATAGCTCTATTTTTGATTCAAGTCCTCTATCTCCTTTTTCCTTCCATAAATATCTAGGATTAAACCACCATATTTTAAGTTTCTGTTCTTGAAAGGAATTAAATTCCACCATTAATAGTGGATGGTCTGACAGCCAGATTGTTTCCGTTGTTACTTTTGAAATTTCCAATTGAGTATTTCCCTTAATTAAAACAAAATCTCGAAATGAAAATTTTTATGCTTTTCAGAGAAATAAGTAGGTTCATTATTTTTATATACAATCTCATGCATATCTTTTAAATTAAATTCCTTCAGTTCCCCTTTCCCTTTTTCTCTTATATCCCAATTAAAATATCCCATCATTATAATCTCACCCTCATAAAAATTCTTTAATTTCTGAAGGATTCCATTTAACAACACTTTCTGTCCTTTGCTGGGTGCATATACATATACATTACATATACATATACATTAACTAACATGTATATTTCATTATTCACACAAAGATTACAGAATGCATATCTCCCTTCTTTATCTGCCAATTGGCTCAAGGTTTCCACTTTTAACCTTGAGTGGATAAATATCTCAACCCCTCTAGCTTTATTTGTACTCTTTGACTCAGTCTCTCTACTCCATTATGTTGCATTCCATAGATTTGTATCATCCTCTCTTTTATGGGTCTCACCATGTAAGCATACTATATCTATTTTCATATCTATACCTTTTAATATTTGAAGCCAACCCATTTACAATTAATTACATTAGTTTAATTATCCCCCCATCTCTGACATTTAAATTTATATTCTTTAATTTTCTTCTTCCTCTTATTTTTTGTTGGGGGTGTTGACTCACCATCTTCGACACTCAGAGGTCATATCAAGGAGGAAACAGAAGGAGTAAAATGCCTCTTTTTATCTTCTTGGTTAGCTTATCTCTGTTTTGTTTCTCCAGAGGGAAACACCAAGGTGTCTATCCTCACTGACGCATGTGTAGAATTCTCCCTGAAACCCCTGTCTCAACAGAGGTGGGGGACTTAGGCACAATCTGTCTGCTACTTATCAAGTGGACCTTTAATCAATCCCCATACAAATCAGAACCACTTTACACGTCCACCAGCTAAGCCATCACTAATGACCCATACTTAATGGGTGTTGGGAAAGGTTGCATAGGTGGGATTTTCATGCTTTCATGCACTTCAGGCCATTATCCACTTAACAAGCCTCTTCAGACCAATGTCCACCTAATGACCCTATTCAGGTCATTGTCCAACTTGTGAGTCTATTCAGACCAGGGTGATGTGAAATGAAGGTGAACTATAAAATGGAGGACTCACCACTAACTTTCCTCAGAGTGATGAAGCTGCTTGGATGAGCAGTGGGCTATTTAAATAGAAAAGGATGGTTAAAGATAACAAGAATACATTGGGTTCTTGGCATTTTTGGTATGGTATGAGATGGGAACAACTGCTTTTTTGGACTAGAATTCCCAAAATGCTCCAGTCACTGGACATGTTGTCCGGGGCATTCTGGGAGTTGTATTCTTACACAGAAACTGTTTCCATCACTGGATATGATTCAGGGCTGTTTTCCTCCAGAGATTACCGTATTTATCGGCGTATAACACGCACAGGTGTATAACACGCACCTTCATTTTAAGAGGGAAATTTTAGGGGAAAAATTAAATTTAAAATAAAGAACTTTGAAGCAAAATAAGGGTATGCATTGAAACTGGATTTAATCAGTTCCAATGCGGCGCTAGGTTTTTTTGGGCAAGGGGGGGCGGGCGGGCGGTGGACCCCTGTGCAGGTGCCAGGTAAGGGTGCCCCTCCCCGGCTCACACCCCTTTGTGTCTGCCGCCCCTCTCCCCTCCCTCCTTCCCTCTTTCCCCGAGCGGCCGCAGGTGGTCAGGCAGAGGTGGCCGTGGGGGGGAGGGGGTGCGGTGCGCCGCTTGGCCTGGGGCAGGGGGGTTGGGTGCAGGACCGTGCTGGGAATCCCCCCCGCTCACCTCTTGCCGGAGGAGGGCGAGGCGAGACGAAGCGAGGCGTGAGGAGGAAGAGGGGGGAGGGCAGTGTGGTCCTCTGCCTCTTTCCAGCAGACAAAGGCGCCAAGCGGAGCGCAGGCTGAATCCGGAGCCGCAGCCAAGCCGCGCGTCAAGAAGAGCCACCCGGAGCCGCTGATCTGAAGCGGTTTGAGCGCTGTTGGGTCTTTGGCCCTCGCCTTCTGAGGTCTCCCCGCATCCCCACCCGCCAGCCTCGCCCCCCAGCCTCCTGCCTGTCTCTCCCCCATGTGCTCGTTTGCCCCTTCTTCATCTTCTTTCTCCTCCTCCTCCTCGCCGCTCGGTCCCCTCCATCGCCACGACGACGGCCAATGGTCGCTGCATTCGGAGCCGCACCGGCGCTTCTTCGGCGGCACCGAGGACCGCCTCTCGTGCTTCGCGCAAAGCGTCTCCGGGGCTGAGAAGTGGAGCGTCCACCTGGCCATGCACCCCTCCCTTCCCCTCTTTCCCCAACTGCCCCGCGTCCTCTTCCTGGGCGGCCGCAGGTGGTGGGTGGAGGTGGCTGCGGGGGGGGTGCGCCGCTTGGCCTGGGGCAGGGGCTTGGGCGCAGGACCGCGCCAGGAATCCCCCCCGCTCACCTCTTGCCGGAGCCCCGGAGGCACCCGGCAGGCAGGAGGGCGCACCGGCGGCCCGCCCCACCAGGAGGAACACCAGCCTCCGCAGCAGCGGCGGCAAGTGGAGGACCCCCGCGCAGGTGCCAGGTAAGGGCACCCCTCCCCGGCTCGCCCCCCTCCGTGCCTGCCGCCCCTCCCCTCCCCTCCCCTCTTTCCCTGACCGCCCCCGTCCTCTTCCCGGGCGGCCGCAGGTGGTGGGGGGAGGTGGCGGGGGGAGAGGGGGGCAGATTTTTTGCTTCTTAACATTATATCGGCGTATAACACGCATACATCATTTGCCCCCTATTTTCAGGGGGGGGAGTGCGTGTTATACGCCAATAAATACGGTACATGATTAGACAGAAAAGAACTTTTATAAAAGCATGAGAGAGCGAGAGCTCTGCAGGTTGTATTTCCCTTAGCCAAAGAAGAGGCACAGTAAGATAATGTCTTATCCATAGCCAAACCAAAGCCTTCATTAGTAAGTACGAACCATCCTTCTGTAGCAATCAAACATATTTTAGCACTTGAGTTCCCAGTTTTTAAGATGTGCTAGCTGTGTATAGTTTGATCCTTCTGCAGACCATATTTGGTTTCCTTAGATTTGGGGTGGGTGGGTAGAACACCAGCTCTTTTCCTGGTTCCACCACTAACTTTTTTTCAAACTTTCCAATGAAGTTTGCCACGGAAGATTGTTTGAAAACACACACCACTGCAATTTCCAGATGTGTGCAGATTTAAGAAGATGTGCACATAGTTCTCTAGAATTTGGCCATTGTCCATTCTTATGGAGGTATAGTTGGTAAATTTATATAGTGCAATATATTTATTTTAAAGCTGCATCATTTCCCTTTTTCTTTTCTGGGAGAAAAATTAAATCTATGGCAGGAACCTTTGAAAATAGAAATGATGGCTGTAACCAGTGAAATATGAAATCAAAGCAAAGATAAAGTTGTACACTTTGTATGGTTACCTGCAATTTGAACAAAGATAAAGGAACACATTTGTCTTCTAACATCAGAGTTTGCAGTTGTAGTTTGAACTATCATTTATAGAAGAAATCATTTATAGAAATAGCAGATGGATTCTTTTATATAAGCAGAAAATATGAACTAATGTACAAGACTTTAAATAGAAAGGTGTAGGAGGACAGGCAATTGGGTGAGGAGAAGGAGAGGAATGTGCAGCAATCCTTTCTGTACCCCGTGTACATTTTGAGTTAAGAATTGACTCGAGCTGTAAACTCAGTTGAGCAAATTTGCTCAGATTATTAAAAATCACATTGTTTTCTTGCTTCAACCATTAACTAATAGAGATGGGCACGAAAAATGGTGTTTCGGTTTTTTGTTTGTCGTTGAGAGGTCTGTTTCGGTTCGTTTTGGTTTGTCGTGAATTTTTTGAAAAAATTCATTACTGTTTTTCATTTTTTCGTTTGCCCTTTCTACCTGCTTTTTGCGCGATTTTTAAAGCATTTCTGTGCGCAGGCATCCCCCAACGCCCCAGACCAGAGGGAAAACACTAAAAAAATGGATGCAGGCAGAGACACAGTATAGACTAGGTATGCAGGGAGGCTGCAAAGGCAGCGTCGGGCGTTGCCCAGGGTGCAAGGCAGCCGCAGAGTGACTGCACTGTGGGGCAAGGGAGGGTACTCACCGAGAGGTACGCAGCACGCACGCACGCACACAGGGAGGCTGCAGGACTGAAGCTAGAGTCGCAGAGACAGCAATCCCACCCTAACTCCCACCAGAGACTGCAAGGAGGACGGGGGCTGCCAGACCTTTTTATGCCCTCTGTGGCTGCCAGACCTGCCCGCCCACTCTGCAACCTGGGCATGCTATTGGTTGAACATGATCCCACATCACATGGCTTGCCTCCATTTTGTGGCTGGTGGCAACATCCATTTTAAAGGGAAAAGAAAATACATCGAGGTGGGAGAAGACTAAAACAAACCTTTTAAGGACCCCAACCCCCCTGGTAGGTATTATCAGACAACATAAATAATTATTGCTTCATTTTTACAGATGTCCAGGGCATTTTTTAACATTTAAAACAGCTCATTTCATTGCGCGTTGCCATTAATGGAAATGAAACGTAACGACCACAATTTTCGTGGTTCTGTTCATTTCGTTTCATTTTCATCACAATTTTCGTTTGTCATTTCATTACGTAACGAAAACGACAAACGGTAACGGAAATGAAAAATATTCATTCCGTGCCCATCTCTATTAACTAATGAAAATTTCTGTTGACCCAGTTGCACACATGAGTTTGTATGTATCATTATTTTTTTCCTTCAAAATACAAAGCTTGCCCTTACAATGTCATCTTTTAGTTTTCCACCATTTATTGCTTCCCTGTAGCTAGCATGCAGTCCCACAGGGTATGTGTTTATTTTCTGCTGTAAGGTGCCAGCAGTGGAATATGTTTTTGTCAGTTCTCTTTAGCTGCATAAGAACATGCAATCTATAAGAGGATTAGTCTCCTTCCCAATTTCCTTCCTTCCCTTCTGTCCCTTCTATCACCAGACTGACTTTTTCTCACACTAAAATAAGCCTCACATACCTCTTATCAAGGACATTTTCTGGGGAACAAAAAAAGATGGAGAGAAGACCCAGCTCTTATTGGAAGATTGCATGTTTCTCAGGCAGAAGATGTGAGGGTAACTGCCCCTCAGACACATGGACTCTATAAGTAAGTGATGGCTGTTCTTCTTCATATCCAGTAAGAAATAACCCAATCATTTAAACCAAATTTCAGAAAGTTTATTTTAAAAAAAGCATTATTGAGAGAAATGTTGATTCAACAGTAGTTGTCATTCTTCTGAGTTCACCTCCTTCCCAATTGTTACATTTGGAAACACCATTGTAGATATAGTTTATCACTCTATAGTTGCTTCTCAGCAAGCCCTGCAGCAGATATGAGGACTGTGCTTCAGCTTTTTACAAGAAAGATGGTGTGTCAATATAATTTGTACCAGCCCTCAGTCAAATTTGGCCCAGGCTCCAATAGAGGCTTCAGTTTAGAATATATTTTAGTGATGCTTCTGAGCTTACCATAAAATTACAAAGTGTCTGTGTAGTGTATGTGAAGAGGGTTCCCCATCATACATGCTTTCCTCATTCTGCAGCAGTGGTTCCCAAACTTAGGTAACCCTGGTGCTTTAGGACTGCAACTCCTAGAAGTCTTCACCACTAGTTGTGCTGCCTGGGCTATCCAAGGTTGCGAACCATTGCTCTGCAGCTTCCATGGCTGCCCACATTTCCTGAGCTGGAAAAGCTCATTGGGAGGGATTACATTATTCTGTCTTCTTTGTGCTTTAATTGAAAATTTGGAAGCATCTCAGAGCTTGTTGCTTATTTAGCCATCAAAGGGATACTTGTACAAGAGGAGACAGAACATTGACACGTACACCTCAGCTACCTGATAAATCTGATATCCACATAAATTGTGAATTTCAGTCCTAGGGTTTTCAGTGAAATTTTCCCCTCCTTTGAATTTCTTCTCTAACGGAATGGGTTTTCCATAAAATGAAATGAGAATCATCAAGGTGGGGGAAAGTGGGGAAGGGTTGTTTTTTTAAAAAAATGTGGCACTCACTTTTGCACAGCCAAGATTGTCTTGCCTATACTCCCATAACACAAATTTGGAAGCCAATTGCTTCAGGTTATGAAATCACATAGACATCAGTTCCATAATGAGTTGGGTGACTCAGCATGGAATGGATAGTGTCTGTGTAGAGTATTTAACTTGAGGTAACTTGCATCCACAAGTTATGCCATTTATGTCGAGACACACTTTGATAAATGTGAGATATCCAGCCTTGATTGTGTATAGCTAACTAATGGTTTCCTCCCCCTTTATTTTTGGCCCTTTCCTAGATTCAGAAGAAAAGAAGGCACAATGTAATAGCAAGTTATCCAGGAGTCATCGTTCAAAGTGGGGTTCCCTCCATTCTTTTCCTTTCCTCTGCATTTCCTGCCATTGTGTAGGATTGTCCAACACTATAAGGAACTGAGAGCAGGAGATGAGAGAATTAAAATGTATCTATTAATGGAAATCTGGAGGTGTGGCTGACTCAGCTTTCTTGATCCTGCTCTATTTTGTGCACATACACAAAATGGAAAAAGCAGGAAGCATCTGAGGACTTCAGATCTTTGAAACAATTCTAGTTGTATAAAATTCTTACATTAAGCTACATTTTCTTCCTTCCTTCCAAATGGATCCAGTGGCCTTCACCTCATTGCACTAGGGGCAGCTCACAAACCAGAAATGGGATGTGTGTCACCATTTCCATTCCCCCAGTTAGTTTCCATGACTGAGTAAATATTTCAATCATATTCTCTAGAGTCCTAGTCTATCACTTGAACCATTACACCACACTGGGAATCCTTAATTGCCATGAATGATTCTTAATTTCTATTCAACACCAAACTACCCAAAAATAGTTTGCATTACAATAGCTTGATAAAATCAGTTTTCCTGAGAAAATCAATTTCTCTTCCAGCTGGAGTAAGGTATGTAAGGTGAGCTCAGAAGGAATAGAAAAGTGTGATGTGGGGGACAGATTATGTCTTGATACCTGCCACTCAGAAAGTCCTAGACTTCCTCAGTCTGGTTTCTATTGTACCACTAAAACCAGACAGGACGTCATCTCACTTGTAACCTAAACATAAGTAAAACAGATATTCTGCAAAAGGATTGGCACTTGATATGTTACAATTATAATTTATTTATTTGATTTATTATTTATATATGCCACCCACTACCCAAAGGTCTCTGGATAGTAACCTGGTTGTGTCTTAGTTAATTCAGAAATTGATTAGTTAGAAATGAGTGGTTATTTGTATCTAACTGCTGTCAACCTCTGGAATCTGGTTCATGTAAATTACAATTTAGTACATGCATTTAGTAAAATTTACATTTCAACAGAAATCCTATGCAGATTAAGAGAAAGTTGAAGACATCTGTATATATGTCTATGTCTTGGTTATTGGTATCTGTACCTTTATCAAGTTTACAACCTCTCAACCGCTACTATAGATAATTTATAAAGTGGAAGGGGGGAGCTCCTGTTCTCAGCTTCAAATATTTATGAAGAATTGTTCAACCAGAAATTACATCTGAAGCTCTTCTTCATATTGCATTTTCAGTACATTTGTAACACTGATCATATAGCTCTCACTCTAAATAATCAAGTTTCTTATAAAATAATCAGTTTCTTATAAAAACATTTGTTTTTGTAATAAAGATCATTCATTGTACATATAGTATTCAGTCATGTGAAATGTGTCTGTAACTTTTTTTAAAAAAAAAGCCTAAGTGAAACTACAAAGTTACAAATCAAAACTTAATATAGAAGAAGAGTCAGGTGCCAAGATAGTCTGTAAGCCTTTAATTGTCTTTTGGATTCTGATTCAGACTGAAGCAAAAGGCAACATGAGGAAATACAAGATTCAGCAATCCAAAGGTTCATGGCTCCTGTTGGCTATTTTTGGAAGAACATAAATCAGGTGCAAAATTTTGCATTAAAACATGATGAAATCTTCAGTATTAGTAGCACCTAGAATTTGATAGGATCTTTTCACAAAAGAGAGCAGGCAATAACATACTTGTTTCATGAGATAAATTGAAGATATTTGGAAATTTGGATACCTGTTCAGAAGGAATGAAGGATGCCAAGTTTCAGGTCAATAAATCCAAATGTATAGATTAAGAAAGGCATTCTATCTGAAAGTTATCCAAAGCCAGGACATGCTTATCTCCTTAGGATTTTAGGGACCATTGTTCTGAGAATGATACATGACATAGTATAATGTAGTGTCAAATAAGACAATGTAAAATAACATTCACTATAAGCCATGTACCATCAATGTTTCAGAGGGATTCTGAACAGATAACAGAGCTTGGAAAGCTACTTTTAAGAAAAAAATAAATGTACAGTAATAACATACTGAAATCTATTCCATATTTGATCAGTGATAGTATAATGTTCTAGGTAGAATAAATGTCATTGGGGGGGGGGAGCTCCACTCCCAGGGTTCTTCAATCTGCACCTCGATTAATCACTTAACTGATTTTTTGACTTGACAGACCCAGATTGATAGACAGCTACATATGGTTCCTGTGGACAAAGGCCTAGGTATGAAGGCTTCATGCCCGAGCTTCCTGTTTTTTTAAAAAAAACTGAATGTGGAACATGCACACATATTGTTTTGCCCTAAAAATATTTTTTTCCAAAGGGTGCCAATGGGTTATCTAGAAAACGGGTGTCTACTGAAGTGGAGGAGCAAAGGTAATTTAACTCCTCTGTTTTGCAGGGTGGAGAAATATTATAATTCATAAAGGTGTCCTCAAGTAGGAAAGAGACAAAATTGAGAAGAATAAGCGTGGAGACTAGGGACTCTCAATGTCTGAAAACATGAAGATATTTTTTAAAAAGATAAATGCTTGGGGGTGGAGTTTGGAAAAATGGCCATCTCATGAGCCCTACCTCATTTCACCTGAAGAAAAATATAGAGACACTATGCCACCTCCAAATAACTGTTAAACGTCTGCTGGTAAGAATCTTCAAAGTGCTTGTTTCCATTCCTCCATACCTCCTGTTCCACAAAGTATTTAACTATCTGTCTACTGAGGCTATGTCTGATGAACAGGTCTGCAGTCCATGAAAGCTTATGCTAGATAAAATTTGCTACACTTTAAGGTATCAGAGGACTCTTTCTTGTTTCTTTTACTATTTACATTTTTAAAAATATAACTGAGCATGCAAATACGGAAAATTATGAAAGAAATATTAAACAAGAAAAACCAGGAACTCCAAAACATATTCAAAGCAGTTAGGTACAAAAATCTATTAAAAATCCCTACTCAGGCTGCCAGTCACTCAGGTAAAGGCTGTCTGAAGAGAAACTTAAGGATAAGTCTGTGATAATACAAGCCAAATGTTGCCTTCCTATCCCCCATTGAGTTCATATAATAAATTTATGACACACTGCCATTTTTGAATCATTTACCCAGAAAACTTGACAAGTACCAATCTCTGTGATGGTCAAAATAAATAATAAAAATAAGCACCGATCAGCTGGCACATGAGACTGTGTTTCAACTGATCAGTCAGGGGGAAATGTTGACTGGCCTCCTGGTGGGCCAGCTCATTGGCGGGAGTAAAACAAAACAAAACAAAAAAAGCAAAAAACCCCACCACTGACCATGGACCAGCTGGTTGGTGGGAGTAAAAATAAAATAAAACAAACCACTCACTAGCCTTCCCGTGGGCCAGCTGGTTGGCAGCAGTTAAAAAAATCCACTGACCAGCCTCCCCATGGGCCAGCTGGTAGGTGGGAATTTAAAAGAAAAAAGCCGACCAGGCGGCCAGCCCCAACAGTGTTAAAAAAAAAAAAGGAAAAATGAAACAAAATGAAATACAAAATGATTTTTTAAAAATTATTTATAATAAACAAAACGAAACAGGGGAAGATAAAATAAAAATGAAATGAAACACCATTTTGGCATTTTGTGCCTGTCTCTATCTAGTTTTTCTAAAATGTGTCCCAGCACAATTATAAGAATTTATACTTTTCTATCACAAGAAGGAATTCTTCCACCAGCCATTCATTAAAGGAATCCCATCTCAAATGCTTTTTTCCATGCTTCCCCACCCTCCATGGTAATGCTCTTAATAACAGAGCTCTGTTTCTGTTCAAAACAAGCTCCCAGATGGGGAATGTAGGTTGTTTTCTTTAATGAGATAGGTCTGTAAGATACAAATGATGCACTCTCGAGAAAACCCCACTGAGATAAATGAGGCATACTCATGTGTAAGTGTGTGCAGCCAGTGAAGCCATGGTCTATTGATAAGCTACAGAAATAATGAGGATCTAATTCCTGTATTAGTCAATAAGCCCCCCATGGTGCAATCTAATTACTAATTAACTCAAACTTTGCAAGCTGAAATTGCAAACTACATATTGCAACTTGACTGCTGTATGAGCAAAAACCATAGAGACAGAATCCTAACAAAGTGTTTAAATTGGCATTTCTTCAGCTGAAATGGAAATGTGAATGTAAACTTGCCTTAAATAGGTTGTAAGGTCAGGGTTGGATTTTCAATGCAAGTAGGAATGTTCTTTCAAAATGGCTTCCCTCTGGCCATCCTTTCCCCCAGAATGCTGTGCAATGTTGGAAAGCAGCCAATGAAAATGCTTTTTCTGCACCATTTGCCACCCTGATTCATTCATACCTGCATGGCATTTGCAACAGTCCCCCAAAATTTGCAATTTCCCCCCCCCGGGAGGGAAGTATCACCACCACATTTCCCATCTGTAAATGGGCAAAGAATCTAACAGTCATTTCAGTTATCCTTGGCATAAGCAAACCATTTCTTTGCTTAGGTAGTTAGGTAGAAGGCAAGGACTATTTTTTCATTGCCATTCTCAACAGTGGCAGCCAATACAACCTGGGTTTCAATTTATTGGAACCTAATTATATTTTATTGGCTATTAATTAGAGGTGTGCTTAAGACTCCAGGGCATCCCAAATCTTGAATCTTAGTAAGACCAACAAATGCAGGATATGTCTGCATCAAATCAGGATTTATCCAATGTAGAAGAAATCCACACCTAAGCTTTCCTAGATATTTTCTAGGTAAAGGTAAAGGTTTCCCCTCTCACATGCATGCTAATTGTGTCCAACTCTAGGGGCAGTGCTCCTCTCAGTATTCAAGCCGAGGAGCCAATATTGTGCAAGTCTGTGGCCATGTGGCCAGCATGGCTGCAAGGAAACACTGTTTTAGCTTCCCACTTTTTATAGCGATACATATTTATCTACTTGCATTTACTTGCTTTCAAACTGCTAGGTTGGCAGGAGCTGGGGTCAACAGCGGGAGCTCACTTTGCTGTGTGGCACCTGGGATTTGAACCAATGAGCTGCTGACTTTGTAGCCAACAGTTTTAGTGCTCTAACCTGCTGAGTCATTATGTCCCTTTTCTATTAGTAATGAGATATTAAAATGTTCTTGTTCTTTTTGGTTAATGCAGCTATAAGAGTTTGTTTTATATATTATTTCAAAACTGTTATTTCCTCCTTATTTTCAGTTTGTAAATCAGTGTGCCCTAATCTGCTCATCATTTCTTCTATGCTCTTTAAAATCTCTTTTCTCTTCCTCCCTTCTGTAGTGTCCTTTAAAGTATCTTCTTTTCTTATTCATCCCTTGATTTAAACAAATATATAACATTTATAAAATGGGGGATGGAATTGGATGCCATCAATATATCATACCCCAAACCTCTGAATGTTATTATTAGTCCATGCATGTGGATGTTAAAGAACAGAGGATAAAATGGAATCCATATGAACACAAAGCAGACTTCTGCAATTTTTGGGTTTCAGCACCTAAGGCCATTCTTCACCTTAAGGCGATTGACTGTTGTCTACCTAACAAACCTATTCAGGCCATTGTTCATCTTATGAGCCTATTTCAGACCAGGGTGACAAGAGGTCAAAGCGGACTATAAGATGGAGGACTCACAACTAGCTTTATTCAGACTGATGAAGCTGTTTGGATGAGCAGAAAAATGTTTCTATTAGAGATGGGCATGACCAGGAAAAATGACGTTTCGAGTTTTCGATTGTCGGGATGGGTCCGTTTCGGCTCATTTCCGTTTGTCAAGGAAATTTTCAAAAATTTGTCATTTCCGTTTGTCGTTTGTCGTTTGGGTTGGGGTTGAGGTTGGGGTAAGTGGGTTCTGGGAGGCACCTCTCTGGGTGCTTCTCTGATGTCTGACCCACTAAGAAGGAAAGCAAGGGAAGCGTTTCGCGGAGCCGCCACGTACCATACATTTACATTACATTATGTTAGGGTGTGGTGGCAGAGGCACCTCTCTGGGTGCCTCTGACTCAGTAAGAAGGGAAGCATAGTAGCATACTGCCGTACAGGTTAGGGAATGGGATAGGGGATAGTGGGCTCTGCGAGGCACCTCTCTGGGGGCCTCACTTTGACTCACTAAGAAAGGGAGCGTACTAGCATACTGACGTACAGGTTAGGGAATGGGATAGGGGATAGTGGGCTGTGGGAGGCACCTCTCTGAGTGCCTGGGACCCACTAAGAAGGAAAGTGTACTTGTGTGTGGATCTGGATTAGGGTTGGGGTTAGGGTAAGGGCTAGGCTAAGGGTTACGGTTAAGGTTAGGGTGGGTTAGTGGGCTGCACCTCTGGGTGCCTCTGACCCACTAAGAAGGACAGCGTACTGGCGTATGGGTTAGGGTTGGGTTAGGGTTAGGGTTAGGGTTAGGGTTTGTGGGCTTTTAATGCCCTCTCTGGCACACCCAGAAGTCTCAGTCAAAACCTGGCCATGCAATTGGTGGAATGGGTCCAAATATTTGCATGCTCCCATCCCATGGCCAGCCCATCATTGCGCATGCGCAGGTGTAAAACAATAAAAATAAAATAAAATAAAATAAAATCAATGGAGATGTTTTATTGCAAGAAAAACCCACTGCTGCTACTATAAAAAATCAGGCATTTAAAATACCTAATTTTCAAATGTTTCTGTGGTGCTTTGGTGGGTTTTTGGACCACGATTTAAAAATAAATATTGTGGTCGCCATTTTGGATCCCCCCCACCACATGGCAAATGGAGATGACGAGGATGCCCCCCCCAGCCTGGTACCAGCAGCCCAGGAAAGGAGAGGGGGGGAGGCCGGGGACCCCCCCAGAAACCACCCCTCTCTGTTAGGTGCCCTCACTGAGGCAGTCATATTTTCGCCTGCTTTTATGGCCAGGAATCAGTTTTTTTTTTTTAATTTTTAAAACTTTTTTCTGTGCTGCTTGGCATCGCACGATCGCCGCAATGCCATGAACGACAACAAAAAATCAGACCCAATTTTTCTTTTTCGGTTCGAGTTCGAGTTGGAGCGGAGTAATTCTCGTTACTGTTACCCGTTACGTAACGATAACAAGAACTGAAAATGGAAATGAGAATTTCGCCTAGTCGTGCCCATGTCTAGTTTCTATCTCTCAAGAAAAAGAAGTCCATTTGCCATGACTCAACTTCCAGAGTCTCGGGCTAGAGTAGTTTATTTTAGTGAATACAAAGCCAGTTGTATAAAGCAGGGTTTGGGGGTTTCCCCCCTGGATTTTTTATCTAGTGAAGTAGTTATTTCTTCTATGGATTTAAAGTTCTTGGTCAAGATATCCCATCCTTGCCAAGGCTGCATGCCTAGTTGGCCTTTCACTTGGATATTTGCTTATGTGTGGCTAGGACAACAAAGCCAGTAGTATTTTCCCTTTCTAAGAGGGTCTTTGAATATGCACAACATGGCTCAAAATCTTCTGAGTTCTGGAAAAGATAGCATACAGAGTTCCTGTCAGCCATTTTCTCTATGCAGGGCATTTCACTATTTTCTCTCCACCCTTACTGTTTCTTCAACAGATGCTTAGAATTCAGTCTCTATACAGCATTAGAGTATATTTGATTCTCATGGACCTAGTTTTTGAGGAATCAAGGGATGCCCTCCTTCATATACTGTACATATGTCCCCCCCCCGAAAACCTCAGAGTCCCTCCAAGCATGTTCTCTAAAAAGCACAGCCTCCATAGGTTTCACATTTTAACCTGTTGGCAGTCGCCACTATTGTGTGTGTTTCTTTTCCAGTTTGTATCATTTTAAAGGAGATATTTCTTGTCAACAGAAATGTTAATGATTACTCCAAACTTTCTTATGAAAGGAAACTTTTAAAAGGATTCAGAAAGCTTCATTCCCGAAGAAATTAGAAGAAGCCAAACTGGGTGGAACTTACTGACTGCAAAATGGAAGATAATTTATATGTTAATTGCACTCACAGATTTTTTTATAATTTTGCAACAAACACACAGCTCCAGAATAATGTGGTGCTGATGAAAATATCTGAAATCCTTCTAAGACAAAAGAGTAGAGAATTGCATTTAGATAAAGAGAGAAAGGGATGGAAATGAAGAAAAAGAATTACAAATATAGAAAGAAAAGTATAGCAGTGTTTTGCATAGACATTTTATTCAAAGTACCTTCAGGGGACTTGTGTATCCATAATTCAAAAGACCAGGAACTTTCCCAATATGTGTTTGGGTGAAAAGTGGTTAATGAATGAAAAAAAATAATTAGAAAACAGCTTCTGTAGTTTCCCTTACTTAGTGTCAATTTGTGCATAGCAGCAAGGGTACAATTGTTTTGGGGGAGGCTCTGAATGGGCTAAGCTCTTGTGCCCAGTGCTGCTTTCTCCACCATTCCCTCTTTCCCTAATAAGGTTTGTGCATGACAATGTTTGATAATGGCAATCTTTGTCCACTTCCATTTTAGGCATCCCGAAGCTGCTAACTCCCATTCCTCCTGGGGTCTTTCATTCCACAGATCTACTATCTGTATCAACAGGACCTCTGCAGCATCTTCTCAGCTTTCGTCCTCCTCCACACATCCTTTTAAGCACATCCAATCTCACCCGATTTTGGAAGCTAAGCAGGTTCGGCCAGTGTTGTACAAGACCATGGCCATGGTGGCTGGCATGGCTGCAAGGAAACACTGTTTTCCTTTCCTGCTTTTTATGGCAGTATCTATTTATCTACTTGCAATACATGCTTTCAAACTGCTAGGTTGGCAGGAGCTGGGGTTAACAGCAGGAACTCACTCCACTGTGTGGCACCTGGGATTCAAACCACTGAGTTGCTGACTTTGTAGCTGACAGTTTTCAGTGATCTAGCCCGCTGAGCCACCATGACCCTTGAAAGCAGGAGAGATGTCTAAATATCTTTGCATGTAATGCCAAACTGAAACAGGCTATTCAGATGCCTTGCTGAATATTACTCAGCATTCCCACGTACGGCACAAATTGAATTGTAGCATCTCTCTCTTCCCTGCTTTGCCATCCTTTTAAATCATTTGTACCTTTCTTTATGAGCAGGATTTGCCACTGCAGAAAAGCAACAAGCAATGGGATTATTCCCCCTCCAAGTAGTGGAAGGAGAAACCCATATGAACCCTAACTTTTGAGATAGTGAAAGTTGCTTTCTTTGTTTCAGTAGAGTTGCTCAATTAAGTTCCTTCCAACATCCATATTCTCCCTTACCTGAAAGCACTCTTGTTCCCATAAGAAGAAATATGGATTCATTTTTATGTGATTGTTTTATACCTGTTATGTAGTTTATCTATACAAAAGATAGAATATAGCCCCTTCACTCTTTCTGACCATTTACTCATTGCTCCAAAAGTTTCCAATTATTATTCAGATGTTTACATACTATTTTTTTCAATTTTGGTGAAAGAGCCAGAGTCCTCAGAAATTGAACTCAAATATTTTCTACTTCTGTATTTTAAACAACCGTTCTGGGCTGCTTTTGATAAAAACAGGACTCTGTATCAGAAAGTCTACTGGTCGGTTGGTCCAAACAAATTACCAGATGTGGAGGATGGTACTTCCATCTGCTCTCAGATAGCAATTGAAGTGATGGACTAAATAGTGCAATTTATAGCTGGTACTATCACTGTCTACCAGTGGGATCTTTGGTTGAACCTGGCTGCCTGGCAGTATCTGAAATTGGCAATATTTCTCCATGAATAATAACAAGACTTTGTGTACCTACTGTCTTCAAATTATGATCTTTAAAAAAAAAAAACAATGAAGAGAAACACTTAATTCTAAAGGTTGTGTTGGCAGATGTCCTGTTTTTACTCAGTCACTTTAAGGCAGACAACCCGATCTTCAAAGTGTTCTGCTGGCGCAGACCCCAGAGGACTAGAGCCTTCATTTCTACCACTCCTACTCATTTGCTATTCAGTCATAACCCCATTTGGTAGATGAAAGCAGATGGCATTCTAAAGCTGTACATCTAATTTAAGGTTGTCGAGTTAGCATTTTTAAAAGATTTCCACATAGCTGATCAGATAGAATAAAAAAACATGCAAGATAACAGAAGGAAGAATCTGCAAAGCGACTATGGGGAGTTAAAAAGAGAAGAAAGGCAGAGGAGGATGCAATTCTGCAGAGATGGGGAGACTGGCAGAGATTCTGCAAAAATGCTGCAAGGGAGGGGAGGGAAATGCATAAACAAGGTCCACCTACCACCCAGTCTGAAGTGCTTGAGCAAGAAATGGTTTAGCTCTCCAACACCATTCCCAAAAGAAGGCCTGGTCAGCTTCAAGTCAATAAATCTTTATCTCTATAAGTGATGAATGGATGCTTTTCGAAGGAAATGCAGATGTACCTAAGAACTAAAATATTAAGATCAACTATAGGATTATGAATCAGAAAAATAACTGTCATAGCAGAAATCAAGTAACAATTGAGGAGAGGGCATGAATGATCCTCCCTCCAAGTTTTTGGTGGACTGAGAGGGTGGCTTCAGAGGATGTAAAAAAACCTTGAAAGCAAAGGGAATGGTTTCACTACCTATTGTCATCAGCCTGTATTCAGCAACTCTGGACCCCAGACCTTGATGCCAGCGTCATCATATCCCTATAACTGGCACTTTGGTTGAAATGACTTCATCCACTTCACCTTCCACCTGTAGAGGGGTAAATCCTGACCTCTCTATTATCTGTAGTCACTGATCAACGTTTATGCTCTGTGTCACCCCAAAGGAAGCTTTTTATTCTTATTAATTAGTTTTGTTGTACAAACATTGCACTGCAAACATTTGTTCACCAAAAGATGCAGCCATCCCTCACTGTTTTGCTTCAAACATTGTCTAAGTTCTCTCCCTAAACTGTCCATCCACTCCTGGCTTTTGCTGTATTGGTAGTTTGACCAAAATGTATAACACAGAACAAGGGTACTGAGCACAGACAGACAGACAGACAGACAGACAGACAGATAGATAGATAGATAGATAGATAGATAGATAGATAGATAGATAGATAGATAGATAGATAGATAGATAGATAGATTTTTTTAATACTCCTATTACACAGCTATATATGTTTTATTTAAAATATGCTGTTGAGATAATCAGTGTAACATATGGGAACAGGTTTTCTTTTATTGACTAGGCCAATTCCTCTGATGCCAGTGACCGACAGGTGTTAGTTTGAGTGGGGACTCACACGTAACTAGAGGCACACATATAGGACTTTTTCCACAAGGTCGAGAACACTGTCAAACAGGGTTCCCATCTCCATGGAATAAACCCTTGATATATTCATATCCATATAATCCAATAAAGTATGTCACTAGGGGAAAGTCATGTCTAATGTATAGTCAATGTTTATGGGTTCCACTAATCAGCATTTTTCCTGAAGCCCACCACACTTGTGGTAACAAAGGACTGAAGATGCCTATATGTAACCCCACAGTTCCATCACTGTTTATTTTATGGGATGACAACCACTGACTTTTTTGCCTAGCTCTTTCCCAAGAAGTATGAATGTTTTTGTGATTGTTTAAAATACTATGCACTGCTTTAATGAAATCACCCATCTCCTAAGGACTGCTTGGCTCAGAAGTGTTTTTACCATATGTGACATATGCATACTTATCTATGCATACTTCTCGAATGTGGCATATTTTATAGGCATACCTACAAACCCATCACCATGAAGTAGATGCTCATTGCTTCGCAGGCAAGGATGATAATTCACCATCTTCTTCTTGAATGGAAAGACTGGCCAAGATTCTGGATGCCCTCAAATTGTTCACAAAACTGTGAAAATGATTGTTTGTGTGTGTGCAAAACTATTTGTCCATATTAGCTATACCAAATCAGGAGGACCACATTTTCGTTTCAGAGACATTTGTGTCTGTCTTGCCATCAGATATTTCTTTTCAAGGGGAAAAGGAATTTGCACAAGATAGAATGACCTTAAGTGAGGAAAGGATGATAAATAAATCCAATTAAAGATACATAAACTGAAAGGGAGGAATTCATTCAGAAGCAATTCCATGAAATACTTTTTATATATGTGATAAATGATTGGCCTATACAAGAAGATACTCACCTTTGAATTACACAAAAAGCCCTTTGTTTTACTCTCAGGTGATGGAAAATCTCACTAGACTGCCAGATTCATCACCCAGGAATCTTACTGGATTGACAAGAATGGAAAACATTTTTATTATTTATTACAGTAGCTACATATCTATTCTGTGTATGGATATATGTTGGACTTTTTAAAAAGAATAAGCTGCTTTGCATGCAGTCTTCACACCCTCACCATGAGGATTCTAGAGCACAAACTTAATTTGCTGAGTGGCAAATCCAGGATGGGTGAAGTGAAACAACAAGTTCACTGAAGACTCAGACTGTGGTGGGATTCCTCGCATATCTCCAGTCAGATACTAAAAATCCATTGTGAAAAACAAAACCCTGATATGAAGCACTGTACCATTCAATGAAAGCATGATATAATGGGCGCTCAGGACCAGACGTAGTTCCAGGATGGGGCTAATTTGCCTCCCCTCCCAGACTTGCAGTTCCCAGAAAAGCACTGTAGTTTCCCCCAGGGATCTGTTAGAGCCTGGACTTTTGGTGCAAAAAGACACGCTGGGTTTTTTTTCCCTCCTGTGGAATTCCAATCTTGGGCATTTGGTGTGAAAGAACAGCTTTTCACCAGACCATGGGGATCTCTTTACAGGGGCGGGTCAGGCTATATAAGCCTGCCTGCCCAGTATTCATTCTTCCTTTCAATTTTGATTAGATTACAATTGTTGCAGTAGCAGCGCTTTTTAGCAGAAGCTTTTCTTTGGATATAGCAGTCTTGGGATTCACTCAGGCCTGTGTGGCATCATAGTTGGGTTTTTCTTGGTCCTGGCTTTTTCTTTGATTTATTGTGATTCATTCATTTAATTTTGTACAGATTTATAAGCGGGAGGGGGGACTCATTGGAGCATGCTTCTGGTGAGGCCGTGCCGAGTGTCTGTGCTTTGCTTTACTAAAATGGGTGAGGGGGCTTGGTCAACTGTGGTGTGTGATTTCATTTATTCATGATTTTGTTTTTTATGGGTCCTAGATGGTAGTGCTTTGTAGTGTGACATTACAGTAATTGATATTTTACTTAGAAAGGAAGCCATGTTGATAGGATAAGTTTTAAAAAAGAATATTATTGGTTAATTGGAGATATTTGGCAATTCTTTATTGGATGTTTACTCCCTCAGTTATTCCCTCAGTTACTGAGGGAGTTAGGCAGCTAAGGCAGATTGATCAGTAAGGAGGGAAGGATGCTACACTAAGGAGGGGTGTTTGTTCATTAAGTTGTTATAACAGGTTTTCCTTCTTCAGCTTTTAACACTGGTGGAGTTAGATAGAAGCCAAATTTGGCTACTGCACAGAGTTTAATTGTATCATGGGACCCGAGAAGGGAAAGAGGGTCAAAGGGGAAGCAACCTGTGAAATGTAAGGCTCCTGTGCATCCATGGAGCCATCATGGATTAGCTTAGCAAGTTGCAGAGACAGAGAGCACAATCTCATTGTATCAAAGCTGCCTATAATGTTGAGAGGTCACAGAGGGAGACCAAAACACACAAAAGATGGCTGAGCTTAAAATGATGGGTGAATTAATGTTGGTTTGCATTTCTGCCTTTAGAAGACAAAACTTCTGGGTCTTCCAGGTCTTCCCCAACAAGTTCCAGTGTGCAGCCAGTGGTTAGCAGCTCCCCCATGATACAACTTTCTACCAGGTTAGCAAGGTCTTCACCGGGGTTGGTGCAAACTGCTACAGTCAGTGATGGCCAAGAAGAAGCTCAAGCATTAGATCTGATGGCTGGGCATCCTGATTGTGATCTGGGCTTGTCTTTGGCTGTGTGTGAGCCTCAGCCAGAAGCCTCAGCCAACATGACATCAGTTCTCCAGCAGGGGTTTGGCAGTGGGGCACTGAGAACCTGACTGTGCCACAGTTAGTCCCTCCAGCCTTACCATTATATCCATTCACACCATTGTACACTTACACTGTTGAGCAGACAGGGGCACTCCCATGATTAAGATCAGCCAGCACAGTAGAGGCAGGTACCCAGGCTGACCTGGTAAATGTCCAATGGGAACATTCAGTACAGGCGGCTCCCATTAAACAAGGGGTGGAGGTAGGAAAGTCAGTTAAAGACAGTGGGGAGAGTGATGAGTCATTGCCATTAGGTGATCATCTTTCAAAGGCCATGATCGGAAAAAAATCTAAAAGGAACTTATGTAGATGTTTTTGACCTTTTAAACGAAGAAGTCATGACACAGAACATTGTTAAGCTGGATGATCGCAAAAACGATAAGATCAGAAGATGGAATTCATACCACTGCTGGGCCAATTGGTTGTCTGGATTTTTATTAAGCAGGAATTATAATTAAGGTGCATCCAGAAATGTCATTTCCATTAATCTAATACATGGATTTAATTTATAGAGTTTTATGTTAATTTTCTGGGACTGGCTTGGCTTCAGTATGATGAGGGATTCTGATTGAGGATGGCAAAATTTCCCAATATGTGCTGGGATGTGCTGTATGATGCTCTGTGGCTACATCACATGATACTGTTTCAACCTATGTTGGTCAAGCAATTTTATAGTGGTCACCTTGTTCAGAAAGCAGGGCAGGGTACAAGATACCACCTTGGAGCAGGTCAGGCAGTTCAACCCTGCCTGTTGTGTTGGCATTTTAATGCCAAGGGGGCTTGCAGATGTCAGCCAAGCAAATTCAGACATAGTCATTCTATGTGCCACTGTTTCCATGCTGCAGTGCATTGGAGGGTCATAGGACAGGGAACAGGAGGTAAAAGGAATCCCCTTGGCCCATCAACCTTTCCCAAAGGGGACCAGCCCAATTAAGTTAGATGTCCTGTATGAGTGGCTTAGTAGCTACCCTGACCAAGATGCTGCACACTATCTCTTAGAAGGGTTCACCTGGGGTTTTCACATTCCAGCAGAATGGGAGAGATTAGCGAGGATGGCTAAGAATTTGAGTCAGTCATGGGTTTTGAAGATGTATTTAGGAGAAAGATAGCTAAGGAAGTTGATGAGGGAAGAGTTTTGGGACTGTTTGATTCTCTACCTACAGAGCAGTTCAGGGTCTCTCCTTTAGGAGTAGTGCCTAAAAAGGTGCTGGGTGAGTTATGGCTCATTCACCACCTATCCTATCTGGATGGTGATATGATCTCAGCTGAATTATGTAGCATTAGATATACTTCATTTGACAAGGCTGTTCATGTGGTACTGAAGTGTGGCTTGGGGGCAGAACTGAGTGAGTGCAACATAAAGTCTGCCTTCTGGCTTTTCACTTCATCCAGGTTTTGTGTTTGAGGGTAAGATTTATATGGATAAGTTATTTCCTATGGGCTGTACTATATCCTGAGCTACTTTTGAGTGTTTTAACATATTTTTAGAATGGACTGTGAAGGTTAGATCAGGTATCAACCAAGTAGTGCATTATTTAGATGATTTGATTATTCTCTGGGAAGGTAGGCACTCATCAGCGCAAAAAGTTTGATGGGTCATGTCTGGCTACTGACAACAAAGCTGGGAGTACCTTTAGCAGAAATAAAGACCAAAGGGCCTGTTTGAATGCTTACCTTTTTAGGCAGAGAGTCAGATACTTATAGGCAGACTAGTTGTTTACCAGTAGAAAAGTTGAGAGACTTGAGGTTGCTGCTGTGCAAGATGATGGACCTCTGCAAGGTCAAGTTGAAAGGGTGACAGGAATTGATTGGGCATCTGAATTTTGCGTGCAAATTGATAGCAACTGGGAGAACTTTCTTGAGTAGGCTCTGTGATGCCACTGTTAGATTTAAAAAGCCACATCATAGACAGAAGGTTACAGTTGATATGAAGGAAGATCTGAAGGTTTGGTTAGATTTTTAGAGCATTATAATGGTGTATCATATTGGAGGTCAGAGATTCTTTTGGGAACAGAGTTGCAGGTCCGGACTGATACCTCATGCGCTTTAATTTTTGGTATTTACTTTCAAGGTATGTGGTGTGTTGGCACATGGCCACAGGAATGGCAATGTAGGGGCATTACTAAGGACATGACCTTCTTAGAGCTATTTCCATTAGTAGGAGTTTTGTGGTTGTGGTCAGATTAGTGGGAGGCATTTCTGCCATGGTTTTCTGATGTGGCAACCAGGTGGTAGCACACATTGTCAATTCCCTTTCATCCCGCTCAGTTAGGGTCATGAGATTGGTTAGGGCTTTCACCTTGAGGTGGTTGGAATTTAACATAGTTTTTAGAGCTAGGCATGTCCCGGGAGTGGTGCCCCGTCCCCTCTACAGATGGACCGTTTCAGGGTGCTGGATCCCATGGCACAGGTCAAGCTGGAAATGCTAACAGATGAGGTATTGAGGATTAGGTAGAAGTCAAACAAGCTATGAGTTTCATGCTGGCCCCTAGCACGCATCAAAGTTATTCAGCAGAGTGCACAGAATTTGTGTGTTGTTGTGCCAAAGAGAATTTCAAGTAAGTGTGGCCTGCATCAGCAGAACAACTTATGCAGTTTGTGGTTTACCTACACAGAAAGGGATTAGCACCAAGATCTAACTAGGGTAAGATGTTCGTGTTAACTTTTTGCACAAAGGCTAGGGTTTTGGCACATCCTGTGAGAGATTTTAGGGTTTTGAAAATGATAAGAGGGTTGGGTGAAAGAAGAGATACAGCATAAGAATAGATGGTTGCCTATTTCACCTGACAATGCTTGGGGCTTGGTCTGTAGGGATGAGTTTGAAGCTAGCTTATTTTTAGCAGCTACACTTACAGCCTTTTGGGGGGCATTGAGAGTGAGTGAGTTGGTTGCTGGGTCCAAAGGGGATACATCTAGATCAGGCTTGCCCAAACTTTGTTTTGGACCACAACATCAGGGATGTCTTCAACAATGACTAGGGATTTTTTTTCCTCCTCCTTTGCCCTGGCCTATTTATGTGCGCTTGGACTGCTATTGTGACTGCTCCTGTTCTTAGCCACCTTTTAATCTTTTATATTTTTATGTGAACCACCCTGAGTTCTCGCTTGGGAAGTAGGAGCGGTATATAAATTTGAAAATAAATAAATAAATAAATAAACTCCCAGAATTCTAAGTTTAGATTGCCAATGTCAAGGGACTGTGGGATTTGTGGTCCAAAACATCTGGAGGGCTGAAGTTTGGACATGCCTGATCTAGATCATCTTTGCAGAGGGCAGATCTATCCCTCTTAGAGGACAAGGTAATAACAAAGTTACACAAATCCAAGATTGATCAGTTGGCTGGAAGCACTGTAATTATTTTGTGTAGGTGTTCTTAAGTCAACTTTGCCCAGTCAGCTCACTGACTGCCTAACTTAAGCATCAAGTGGATGTTTATTTCAGCATGCCAATTGCCTTCCTTTGACTAGATACCAATTCTGGAAGGTAACTACCCAGGCCCTTGGTAGGGCCAGGATTCAAGGTTGGCATTTTGGCACCCATTCTTTTCATATTGGGGCAGGATTTACAGCTGTGGCTATAGGCCACAATATTGCCAGTATTCAGCATATTGGCCAATTGAATTCATGGCGATATTGCTAGGCTATGGCTGCCTCCCGTTTGCTTTGTCATTATAGGTACAGTGGTACCTTGTATAAAGGGATTAATTTGTTCCAAATGAAATTCTGTTAAACAAATTTTCCTTTATACAAATTTCCCATAGGAATGCATTGAAAAGAGAGTAATCTCTCATCACGACCATTTTTATGTTGTATGGATTCACCCCATAGGCGATTCGGTTAAGCAAATTTCCCCATCTCCGGATATTTTTTGTTGTATCAATTTTATGTTATACAAACAGTTTGTTATATGAGGGTCCACTGTAGCTTACCCAGCAGGTGGGTCTGAGTGGTCATATGCAGACAAAGCTTTATATTCTGAGCCACCAAATATACTGCAAGCTCCAGCTGGAGCCAACATTTGGGCTTTGGTGCACAGGCTGTCAGTGAATGGAGGGGATGGAGAGGCATGCTCTGGGACGATTTCAATGAACTCGCATCTCAGGGTTCTCCAGATCTGCCCCCTGACATATTGGTGATCCATCTTTGTGGAAATGACTTGACCCTTTGTTGTTGTTGTTGTTGTTGTTGTTGTTGTTGTTGTTGTTGTTGTTGTTGTTGTTGTCGTTGTCGTTGTCGTCGTCATCGTCATCATCATCATCATCATCCAACAGCAGACAAGATAATTATGCTGGATTTTGTATTACAAATCACTAGTCGAACGCTTCCCAAGTGTTTAGGACTATGTGATGTATCAGCGAATTATGCGAGCAGATCCTAGAAAGGTGGCTGACTTAAGGTTTTTTAAGAACCAGTTTTCTAATACCAGACTAGTTTAGTCGGCCATCATTCCACGCAATGTGTGGAGGGTGGCCTGAGATCCGGTATGGGTGGACAAAGCCAGAAAAGGCATGAATAGAGAAGTTGTTAGGGTTATGAAAGCAGGGCTGGCATCTGTAATTGAGCACCCCGGCCTTGTTGTGTGTTGTCCAGAGCTATACAGAGCTGATGGTGTCTACCTGTCAGATGCAGGGCTAGACATTTTCTTGAGCAATGTGTAAGGGGGTCTGTAGGCTGAGTTTGTCGGTCCGGTAGGGCAAAAGGAAAATACTCTGTAGCCCTCTTTCTATGGCAGGTAGTGCAAGAGGTAACGGATTAAAAGTCCCTTGGCAGTAAGATTCAAGATGCTTTAACCTTATGGGTAGCCCTCAGTTTAAGTAGAATAAAGTGGTAGGTTTAGAAGGATAGCAGTTTAAAGAACAATAATCAGAATGGAGGGCTGCCTTTGATTATAATCATAGGGGTCAGGAGGTGCTGAACAGGTGGGTAGCACTCACCGATCATAATTTATTAATCAACCTGCTTACAGCTGGAATTCAAGTTATTCCAGAACCTTACCTGCTTACACTATATCCAGGCCCTTTGCTTTAAAGCCTAGGATTTAATAACAGATATAATAAATAAAATTGTGGCCCTGTTTTAATCCATACAAACTTGTGTCATGTCTTTATTCCAGGTCTGGGTGGTGGCGGGCGGGCAATGCTTCGTCTCAGGCTTCTAGTTTACAAAATGCTTATGGAAACAGTTTAACATTGTGTGAAACAGCAAGTGCTTTCCTCTAGATGTCTAACTCTATAGAAGTACCGGTTTGCTCATCAGTTTGTGAAAATGAATAGTAGAGCTAAGAAAACATTAAAATCAGAGACTATCTTGCTTCCTTCTTTCTCAGCTGCAGTTCTTTCTCATGTTTCTTCCTGCCTTTACTCCTTGATACATCCCATGTGAGTTCTCTTACACTTCCCTTTTCCACGGACAATGTTATAAAATAATTGCAGGCCAGTGACTTTTATGTATTGTTTTGAAGGGGCCGGGAAGTTTAGCAGCAAAATGGAATTACAGCATATCTAAATCAATTTGTAAAACAGTATTGTGGCTTTTCAGACCTATTGTTCATGTAAGGTTTTTTTTTTTCTGTTTTCACAACCTGCCTGTGTTATTGCCAACTGTTGATGACATCTAGGACTAATGATGAAAATCCTTTAATTGCTATTTAAATGGCTTGCTGATTGCTCCAGAGTCTTTTTTTTATTTTTATTTTTTGGTACAAGAAGTGGGTCTTTATTGATTTGCTGTCATTATTTTTCTTGTCCCTTTTAAATAATGAAATGGCACTATTTTCTTCACAAATGAAAAGAAGAGGAGGGGAAAGGAATTAACTACCTGAGATGCCTTTTCTGTAACTGCTCAGCTGCAATCAACACAGAGCAGTCAAAGGGTCATAATTTGCATATAGCAGGTCCCTGCCAGGCCTGAGAGTTTCTTCTGCCTTGAACAACCAGCGTAATCCATGATCAGACGTTGGAGAGGACAGGCTGTTTCAAGTTCAAGAAGGCTGGGCACCTGGATGGGTGTGGGTTCATAGGCCTGGAAGATATGGTGATGTTTTAAACTAAACAGGACATTTGGCTTGCAGACTGGGAAAACTGCAGTTCCACTAACACAACTATTGCACTGGGACAAATTGGTGAAACATTTATTCCACTTGCCCCTACCTTGTATCCTCAGTCTACCCACCTGCTGTTGCCATATAGTCCATGAAACAATTCTAATTTGCTTTGTCACCTTGTTGATTTGGCCAGAAACAAGTGTTCCTTGCCTCTAGTGTACAGAACATAAGTAAGATTAGAACAGTTATTTGTGGAACACTGTTTATTTGTAAGAAATACTGTAGCGTGACCACGTGGTCAGCAGTAAAAAATAAAATGAAATAAAATAAAAATAAAATAAAATAAAATAAAATAAAATAAAAAGGAGCACCAACCCAGGGGTGGCCGGGTATGTGCCCTAAAATAAATTTAAAAATATAAAAATAAAACCAGTGCCAACCTGGCCCCAGGGGCCATGCGGTTGTTGCTTGGGGAAAAACAAACAAACAAACAAACAAACAAACAAACAAATAAATAAATAAATAAATAAATAAATAAATAAATAAATAAATAAATAAATAAATAAATAAATAAATAAATAAAAGAGCACTGACCTGGCCCCAGGGGTAGCCGGGTAGTGCCCTAAAATAAAGAAAAAATAATAAAAAAGAAGCGCCGACCCAGAACCAGGGGCCACGCGGTCAGCACTTTAAAAAAAAGAGGCGCTGGCTTGTGGCCCCTGCCACAGGGACCAGGATCGCCCCACCACCAATGCTGCCACCGGCGCTACTAAGGATTATATGTACTGTTGATGATTGAAGATGGTGATGATGATGATGTGGATTCTGAGGATGAGGATGCTGCCAGTCTATTTTGTGCAGTTGTTGTCAACGTCTGTGGTCCCCTGCTGGCACACTGTCAAATGGATTAAATCACACAAAGTTGGGGAAAACTAATAACGAATCAAAAAACCAACAAAATGAATTTTTTTTAAAAAAAACAAATCATTAAAAATGAAATGAACCAAACCAAACCCTAAAAATGAACTGAACCAAAATGAATCATGACTGTTTCAGTTCGTGCCCATCTCTATTCCCTAGTAAACCAAGGACCTAGTTTGGCTTCATTCTGTCATAAAGGATGCTTATGACATATCTACCACCTGGCCATTTCCCATTCCAGATATCATCCAAGGCGTAGACAGAATCACCTGCCAAAGTAGCAGGAAACTCCCCAAGAGATGTCAAGATTGTTGGGACAGACCATATTAATTATGCCCTGACCCTATGCCCTTGCATAGGCTCAGAGTTCTAATCAGTCTTAAGTAGAGATCCAGGCACCGAGAGACACTAAACTTGCAGAGAGGTTTCTCCTAACTCACCTCTACGTTCCCTCCAAGGTTGGTGAAGATTGGGTTTCAGACATCTGAGTTATACACCCATGAAGTGGGCTCCCTCTGAAATTTCCCTATAGCAACTGGGTTAGGCAAATTCAATCTTCACCAAACTTTGAGGGATTGTAGAGGAGGGTCAGCGGAAGAATCACTCCAGTGTTGGTGTTTCTAGGTGCCTTGGAGGCCATTTTATGGCCCGTTGAATTAATGAATAAAAACTTGCTAAAATCCATCAATTCGTATTAATTAGGGGACTTCATTTGACAAATACGAATCAACATATTTTTATGATTGGCCAAATTTGTCATAATATGTGATTCATTTTTCAGTTTGTCCCCATCTCTAGTCTTAAACCAACCAGGTAGAGAGCTGACCATGACAACAAAACTTCAGAAAGTTCCTCCATACCCAGATCTAGAACAGAAAAACAGGTCCAGAGAATGCCCTGCAACATGAGCAGGGACAGATACTGCTTGCTACAACCCCATGGTCATCATGGTAGATATGAAGCCCGGAGCCATTCCTGATAAAATGGCTTCAGCACGGATTTTGAGATCCACTGCCACAACAAGCTGGGGTGACTCTAGCACCACAAGGCCCACTGAAATGGAAATGGCTCCCGGCAATATTGTGAACTGGCTTAATAAGTGAGCCAATTCAGGATATTGCCAAATTAATCACTTCCCCTACCTGAAAGAAGGCAGATGAATTGAAAAGATTTTTAAATGGTATTTATATACTATTTCTGGTGTGCTGAATCAGTTATTAAGAAAGTTAATTCTTTTCTTTCCCTTCTCTTAATAAGCTGGCTGAGAAGCAGGGCCACTGCCATGGATTTGGCTTCTTGACCGGCCTTTTAAGTTGAAACAACTAAAGTATTATTTATTTATTTATTTATTTTTAAACTGATGTAAGATATCAGCAGTGCTCTACATATAGTCTTAAAAAGTTCACTTCCTCTGCCCTCTGCCACGCAGGGGGGATGATAAATTCCCCAATATATTGAGGTGGCTTACTAATTGAGCCACTTCACAATACTTACAAATAGGAAAAGAAAGGCTTGCCAGTAATCACACATGTTGAAACTGATCCAAATCAGAGAGGTCCTACCCACATCAGAAAAGTAGAAGCCCCTTGACAAGTGCTAGAAAGGCATGGATAGGAATGCTCTGGGACCATGGGCTGATGTGCTCTAGCAAATATGTTGTCTGGTGGTTATCTTCAAGAGCATGCCAGCCCAGCCCCACAGCACTCCATGCATCACGCTAAATAGCCCATGTAGTCAGCCTCCTACCTTCATTTAACTACAATCATAAGTGCCATACATACACATCTTCACTGTTTTTGAACAAAATGGGCTGTTCTTCTGAAGCTACCCAACCAATCCATTCCCTCTCTGTTCCATGAGGAAATTACAGATTCCTTTTTAAAGTGAGCTTTGGACAGCTTCCTCTCTCCTCCCAAGGGAAAGGGATTTTGAGTTCATTTTTAAGCCATAATGAAAACAGATTATCTAGCCAGTTCACCAGCTTCAGCTCACCTTAGTTCTGCAGCCCCTGCCAAGTGAGTTCTAAGATTAGCTTGCCATAAAACTCACCCAGACTGGGACTGGATTGTGGACTGACTGCTGAGGTTAGTGAACAATGACTAATTCAATGCAATGTGCTATTGTTGCCTTGAGTTAATCTCCTTAAACCTACCCTCCAAACTACAGCAAGCTATTCCACCCACTGTACTTATATTATTGGATTATGTGGAAATAGAGAGGGCCCTCAATTTGATGAACACTAAAAATTTAAATGAAGAGCTCTTTTAATAATTAACTGGAGTGCTCATGTATCAGAGGCAATGAAAAAGGAGAGCAAAATCCAATGGTAACTGTTTTTAGACCATTAAGAAAGAAGCCAAATCAGTCCTCCACAGTGCTTAATCTTGTTAAACTGAAGTGGCTAATGGAGTTTTTTTTTAAATCAAAAGCCATATGTCTGGTGAGCCCTAAGTGTAGAAGGAGATATGATGATAACACTCATAGAGTGATATTTTGCTTAATATCTTCCTTGATGATCATCAGAATTCTGATGTTCCTTAACAAGATTGCCTTTAGGTAATTGTAAGTAGAATGGCAGCCAAACTTGTTCCTTTCCTCCCTTCATAAATGACAGGTGTCCCTTGTACTGCAATTAGCCTAATATTTATTTATTTATTTATTTATTTATTTATTTATTTATTTATTTATTTGCTTGCTTGTTTGTTTCAGAGTATTTTACCCCACCTTTCTTCATGGAAAAAGACCCAAGGTGGCTTACAGTATTGAGGGCTTCATTAATCCTTTTAATTAGGGATAATATACCATCCAGTGCAGTTAAAACATGTTCAAGTACTGAGAACAGAGAATTGAGAGACATCTTACAGCATTAAAAGACATTATATTAAAGCTATAAGAGAATGCAAGCAGTTAAAGGGAGAGTAAAATTCCATGTAAAAGTTATGAGTGATGGAAACTAACATTGAAAACACAGCATCAATGCAATCACAGAAGGTTATAAGTGGTTACAAACACAAAGTCTATGTAATCATATAGATTCATATAAAAGACACATAATAGGTAGTCTGTCATTCAGGGAAAGCTTGCCTGAAGAGGAAGGTCTTTGCCTGTTTCCGGAAAGACATAAGAGATGGGACAGTACTGGCCTCTAGTGGGAAGGAATTCCAGAGTTTGGGCGCAGCAGCCAAGAAGGCCCTTTCATGGGTTCCCATGTGATGTACCTGTGAGGGTGGTGGGATGGAGAGAAAGGCCTCTCCTGATGACCTTAACACCTGAGTTAGTTGATGCTGTGAGATTTGATCTTTGAGGTAGCTAGGACCCAGGTCATACAGTGCTTTGTAGGTTAAGGTCAGCATTTTAAATTGTGCCCGGTAGGTGATTGGCAACTGCTTTAATAGGTATATAATGTGATCTCTGTACGCCACCCCAGTCAGCAATCTGGATGCTGGATTTTGGATATGTTGAAGTTTCCTGAGACTTTTCATTGGTAGTCCCACATACAGCGCATTGCAGTAGTCTAGCCGGGGTGTCACTAGGGCATGTGTCACCATGGCCAGAGCTGGTTTCTCAAGAAATGGGCGTAACTTGTGCACTAGCCTTAATAGTGCAAAAGTGCTCCTGGTCACAGCCTTGACCTGGGCATCCAAGCTCAAGGATGAGTCCAAAAGCACCCCCAAGCTGCACAACTCTTTTTTCATTTGGAGGGAGACCTCCAGTACCGGTTGCATCCCTATCCTTTGTTTTCCCTTTCAATTGACCAGGAGCACATCTGTCTTGCCTGGGTTTAGTTCCATTTTGTTCACCCCCATCCAATTCATTACTGCAGCTAAACACTCATGAAAAGTTGAGATAGTAGCTCCCTTAGAATCTGGAGGTGATGAGAGGTAGAGCTGGGTATCATCATTGGCACTTAACCCCAAAACTCATGATAATCTCCCCCAGTTGTTTCATATAGGTGTTAAATAACATAGGAGAGAGAACAGAACCTTGGGGGTAATGCAAAATACAAAGTAGACATAATTTGTAGCTCTTCATGAAGTGATGCGTGAAATGTAGATCAGGTGTTGTCTGTTTTCAGATATTAAACTACAGTTCACAACATCACACTACCAACTATACTGCAGGTTTAAGGTAGATTATTCAGATTTTGCCAGCCTCACAAACAATACAAATGGAGAGTTTTTTTTTTTTTTTTTTTTTTTCTTTTTCTTTTTCTCTTTTTGCGTACATTTGCAGTCAGAGAATTTTAAGCAATTACATTGCAGGTAGCAGGCAGCTTTCAAATGCTGCTTACAAAATGTGCTGTTTCCAAAGAAAATCTTATTCCTGTTTGAGAGTGAGATGAGGCAGGATTAATCCTCATTGTTGTTGCCATCATCATAATCATCATCAATTTGTAGTAGACCTTGGAGGTCAACTACTCTAAATCCTCACTTAATGCTGAATCCACACTGTCTCAGCTGTTCTACAACTCACACCATGAGGTCTTTTTCTGATGCTAAACTGAAATCACTGCTTCTTGTAATTCTGTTTTATTGCCTTTTATCTCTTCCATTCAAATAGCAGAGAAGATACCTTCCCCAACATGTGTGACATGTATTCACCTGTCTGAAGACGACTATTGGGCTTCCCCTTAATCCACCAAGGCAAAAATATCCTGACCATTTATCAATTAAATTAAGGATTTATTAAACTTTTATATTGCTCATCTAGTAGGTAGCAATATATTTCCTTGTTTCTCCCTAGATGTGGCTTACAGACTTCTCAACATCTCTAGACCTTCTGCAGTTTATGAGTGTTCTTTGTTAAAAACAATGTTGTGCCCAGAATGGAGGTATAGGCTGATCAGCCACAGAATAGAATGAGACTAGATCATGATAATCAACTTCCAGATGTCTGCTCCCCTCCCAACCACTGCCTGAAGTTCAAAGAGAGAGAAACTCTCTGGAACCATCTTTAGGAAGTACAAATGACTACAGGAAGAATGGGAGGAGAGGAGATAAGGGTCCATGACTACCATCACTTAAAATCTTGATTTGGCCCAGGAAATGGCAGCCTAAATGATGACCAAAAAAGAGAAGATATAATTTAGGCTGCAGTTCTGTGATCCCCTATCAGTTAATAATAATATGCCAGGCCACAAGGTGACAGGTAATACTACAGTCTGCAAAGTTTTTAGCAGCAGCAATTAAAATAAGGTCAAATATGGTTTCTAAATCGTAATTCTCTGCAGAGTTTGCAATTTCATCCTGCTGAGTGTGTATGTTTATCTGACTGATTATGTACTTTTCCCTCTGATTTTTAGGATGTTGGTCTTACATTATGGTATTGGTAATGTTTTATGTACTACCTCCAAAGGCTAATGCAAATAAGGAATCAATTCTGTTCTACCGGCTTTTAAAATTTATTTGAACTTTTTAAGGACAAAAGGACAATGGGGGAAGTAAAGCAGTGCCTTTTATCAAATGGATATGCTGTATATGATATATCAGGGCTATGTTTAAGGAACCTGATAATCCAGTAGGGTTGATTTTCAAAGCAAATACTGTGATTCCACCAATGTGAACAATTATTTGAAGTGCACTTTTTGCCTCTTTGATGGTTACTTCACATCCATTCTCATCCCGGGAGGAAGTTTGTTGCATGTTGATGTTGGTCGGGGTCACGTGGTCTTCTTCCGGTTCTGTCCCCGTTCCCGTGTATGCATGGGCGTAATGGATGATACCGGCATGACTGTTACCACACATCCTCGTTTTGTGATGAGATGTGAAATTCCATGCCTTTGTTCTCCTTTTTTTTCCGGCCCGACCTTCTGTTTTTCGATGTTTCAGTTCTCCAAAGCCTTGCCTTCAGTGCCTTACAGAGCTAAGCATTTGTCTTTCAATCTCTCTGCACTGTGTTGCTGACTCCATAGGGAATGTACTGGTGAATGGCACTTCGCACTCCTGCCACTAGATGGAGAATGGCACGTTGCGTGACGAGCCTTACCTCATGGGCACTTGTCTCAGAATGAGAAGCGTGACAAGCAGATTCTCAAGGCCAGGGAGGGGAATCTCTCATCCCGCTTAAACCACAGTTCAGAGGGCATGGTCGGGATGAACTCCCCTCATCCCGCAATGGATGTGCGGTTAGATTACTTCGTACCGGTCCCAAGTGGGACCGCGAACAGCGATGAGATGGACATCTTTTGTTGGTGGGGCTGAGAATATCAGAGGTTAAATCAACATATCCTTGTATAAGGTAAGGAGAGGTTTAAGTACATCTTTTTTTTAAAAAAAATTATAGACACCTTCTGCATTTGGATTGGGGAAATCCAGTTTGATTCTAGAACAAGTCAATAAAAACAGGTCATTTTAGAGACCTCTAACTGCCAACCTAGTAGTATGAAGGAATGTCAAAATGTGATAGCACTTTGCTGGGAAGGTAAATGATGTTCTTTGTGCATTTAGTCATGCTGGCCACATGACCACAGGGAGAAGCCAGCTCTTCAGCTTACAAACAGAGGTGAACCCTGGCCCCTAGAGTCAGACATGAGCGGCCTTAATCAGCAGGGGAAACATTTACCTGTAAAATTACTGCTCTCACAAGTTCTAAATTAATTCAAACATTGCTTGCTCTCTACATGAAAATATCACCACTTTTTGTGGACAAAAATTGCCATTTCCATGGAGAGAAGCAAATAAAACTCAAGAAGAGTTTGAAGGCTTGGAGACAGGTGGACAATCCCAATGGTGCCCCCAGACAGTGTAGTCAAGAGGCCAGAAACAGATGTTAGAAATAGCCCATGAGTAGAAGAAGGAAATTCTTAATGTGAGCTTCTCTGTTTCATGGCATGAGAATCTCTCAATTCTGGGGTTATGCAAATCAGCTTGTTTTCTTTGGTGATTGGTCTTTAGGACTGAAACATGGAAGTCTAATTTTACAAACAGGGAAAGGGTGCCTTAAATCATTTCTGTACAACGTGAATAAACTTTCACCTCTAATGACTTGCTGTCTTTAACTCTGCTAACAGATTTAGTTAGCTAGCTAGCTAGTTAATTAGTTAGTTAGTTAGTGCAATGAACTGTTCTTTTTTTGTTAAGCATTTCGGCAAGTAGGGGTGTTTTAGCAGTTTTAGAAACTGCTATAAAGAGTATAGAGTGGTACCCCGACTTATGAGGCACCTGACATATCAAAATCCTAACTTGTGAGTGCTCTTCAGCGCTGTCCCCACCCACCAGCTGCTAACGAGCAAGATTGAGACTCCCCATCTTGAGAGCAAGTGGGGAAGTGTCGGGATTTGAATTGCCTTCCAGTCACTAAGGCAAACACCTTTTGAATTGAAAGGCAATTCAAAACTGGTGTGCTGCTTCTCTCCCTTCCAAGGGCGCTCCGGAGAAGCAGTGCACCACTTTTTAAATCCCTTCCAGTCACAAAAGCAGCACTTGCCTCTGTGGCTGGAAGGCATTTCAAATCGCTCATGCAGCTTCTCCCGGGGATTGGGAGAAGCTGCCCGTGAAATTCCTCCCCCAGCCAGCACCAATCAGCTACTTGGTGCTGGCTTCAGGCCAGCACTCCTGGGGCCATCTCTGCCAGGGGGGAGAAGCTGTGTGTGTGAATTTTAAAGTGATTTCCCTCCAGAATGGATTAATTGAATTTCAATGCATTCCTATGGGAAACCGCTCCCCGACTTACGAGATAACTGACTTACGAGCATTGCCTCAGAACAGATTATTCTCATAAATTGGCTCGGAAGGGATTATTCTCGTACATACCACTGTATTTTGGTCCTGTCTCTGGGTGCTTTTGCAAAATTCATTGCATGTAAACTACTCAGGATTTTTTCTGACCAAGCTATAAAGAAGGTTTCTAACTTAGTCAAAAAGAAAATGATAAATTGTTTTATAAAGTTCTGCAAACTCTCTATTAAATGTTTATTCTTAAATCCTCTTAAATCCTAAAATGGGGCTTTAGAGGAAAAGGAGAATTTGACCCTTTCCCCCCAGAGGTGAAATGTGTAAGGCCTCACATTTCTCCATGCTACCCACCTTTGTGATCACATGCATCATAGTTCAGCAACTGCTTATCAGCATGAGTTAATCAATACATACTATAGTGGTGCATGCCTGCATAAGGCAGGATGATGGAGAATCATAAATCCAAACTTGTATAAACTGCATAGACCAGTTCAGGGCATTAATGCTGGACATTCTGCAAGGTTAATGAGAAAGGCAGAATGTAAGACAGAGCAAAAATATGGAACAATTGCTTAGGGCAATTCAAGGGAACCTGACATTTATTTATTTATTTATTTATTTATTTATTTATTTATTTATTTATTTATTTATTTATTTATTTATTTTCAGATTTATATACCGCACCTTCTTCCCAAGCGAGAACTCAGGGCAGTTCACACAAAACATAAAATGCTAAAACAGAACTAAAAACAGTCACAATCTCAATAAGGATGGCATCAAAGCAGGCACACATGCAGGCCGGGGCACCAAAAAAAAAAGGGGGGGATCCTGTATCTCTAGTCATTGTCGAAGGCGTCCCTGAAAAGCAGAGTCTTTAAACCTTTCTTAAAGGACACCAATGACGGAGCCTGCCGTAAGTCGCTTGGCAAGCTGTTCCAGATGGTTGGCCCCACCACCAAGAAAGCCCGTTTACGAGTGCTCGTTTTGCAGGCCTCCTTCGGAATGACGGTCCGGAGCGAAAGTGCCAAAGAAGAATGGGTGGGTCGGGCCGGATCTAATTGTCGGGAGAGGCGCTCTGCCAAATAAGCAGGGGCCAAGCCATGGAGGGTTTTGTAAACCAAAACCAACATCTTGAACCTTATTCAGGAGGCAACGGGCAACCAGTGTAGGCAAGCCAGGATGGGGGTGATGCGGTCATACCGATGCACACGAACCACCAACCTGACTGCCGCATTCTGGACCTGCTGCAATCGCTGAACAAGGTTCAAGGGAAGCCCCATGTAGAGAGTGTTGCAGTAATCCAGCCTCGACATGACCAGTGCCTGTACCACTGTCCTCAGGGAGCTCTCATCAAGGTATGGGCGAATCTGGGCAATAAGCCTAAAATGATAAAAGGCCGACCTAGTCACAACTGACACCTGAGACTCCAGGGTCAGATCCGGATCCAGGACGACGCCCAGATTCCTCACTCTTTGTGCCAGCTGGAGGGCGGACCCACCCAGACTGGGAAGAGGGCCACAGTACCCATTGGGGCCGCCCCCGAAGAACAGAACCTCAGTCTTTCCAGGGTTGAGCCTGAGTCTGTGAGTCCTGGTCCAATCCAAAACTGCAGCCAGGCAGCGATAAAGGGTCTGGACGGCCTCCACTGCACAGGTGGAAAAGGAGAGATAGAGCTGCATGTCATCAGTGTATTGATGACAGCAGACTCCAAAACTCCAGATGATCTCAGCCAGCGGCTTCATATAGATGTTAAAGAGCATTGGGGAGAGGGACGACCCCTGAGGCACCCCACAAGAGAGTGTCCAGGGAGCCGACAACTCACCCCCCCAAGCTCACTTGCTGGGTGCGGCCCTCAAGGAAGGAACGGAGCCAGCCAAAGGCCAGACCCCCAATTCCCACCTCCAAGAGCCGCCCCAGCAGGATACCATGGCCGACGGTATCAAAAGCCACTGACAGGTCGAGAAGGACCAGCAGGGTAGAGCAACCCCTGTCAGCCCTCCTCAACAGATCATCGTGCAGAGTGACCAGAGCCGTCTCAGTCCCATGACACGGCCTAAACCCAGATTGGAAGGGGTCCAGGACATGGTTCTCCTCCAGGAATGACTGGAGACTCAGGGCGGCGACCCACTTGACCACCTTGCCCAGAAAGGGAACATTGGCTATGGGACGATAGTTGGACATGTCCTCCACAGTGAGGCCAGGTCTTTTAATAATGGGCTTCACCACCGTCTCCTTCAGAACACTAGGAAAGATCCCATAGGGTGTTGATCATCAGGAGGTGGGATGGGGAAGAACAATGCCCCTTGTTGTGTGGTCATCAGGGAGGGGGTAGATAGACAGGCTGCCTGACAAGAGGAAAAATCATCCCACTTGAGATTTCAGCTAACCTGGTTCCAAGGCAGAAGTGGCAAGCCATGGCTGATTAACAGAAGTGGCTTTGAGGTGAAAATGGCTCCTATGAATTAGTCTTATTAATATGAACAAAGAACTCCCCAAGAGCCCTTTGGGTCACACTTTTAGCTGCCTGACCTGCAAATAGAGTAAGTTCTAGGTCCCTCCCATGGCTGCCTAGTGCTTCTGACTGACAGGATGAGGTTGTTGGGGAAGAGAGGAAGAAAAGTGGTAAACAAACCAAATGAACCAAAAATCACAAATTCATTGATTCCATTGGTTCATCACTTTTGACGAACCCAAACAAAACCAATGAACTAGTGATTTTTTTGTTCAGTTTTTTTATTCATGCCCATACTCTTGATGATTGCTAACTTTGTGGAATAGAGGTGAAATAGCACCTCATGAGATTTTTAGACTTCTGTTAATGAATGTTTGGTGTATAGCTAGCAAGAGTACTGTGTCCTGTTCTAAACACCACACTTTAAGAAGGATGCCAAAAACTGTAGCAAGTTCAGAGAAGGGCCACAATGATGATCAGGGAACTGGAAAACATAGCCTGTGTGAAAAGACTGAAATAATTGGGCATGTTTAGCCTTAGGAAAAGAAGACTAGGGGAGATATGATAGCACTTTTCAAGTACTTGAAAGGTTGTCATACAGAGTAGAGATGGGTATGAAATGATGTCTATTTGTTTTTGTTTTTCATTTTTAGTTTTGTTTGGAACAAAAAGGAAAAATTAATTTTTTAAAGAGAAAAATGAAATGAAATGTAGGGATTCCTTCACCTGAAAGCCCTTGAAATGCTAACCCTCCAGACCGGCTAAAGGGATTAGCGGTGATAGGAATGCAGAGGCCTCACACACAGAGATTCTTTTTGGTGCCGTGCTTCGGATGGATCAGGCAGAGTCAAGTCTCGAACGTCTGCCTCCTCCCCCTCGCAGGCTGTTTTTATTATCTCTCACAAATCATAGACACGTCAGCAGAGAACCATCCAATGAACATACAACTACTATTTCCTGGGCATGCTCAGTTATAGAGCATTGTCTCACTCTCTAGGCATCCATCCTCCTACGTTTCCCTTGTCGCCATCTTTAGAATGATCTGTCCTCAGCTCCCATTTGCCAGCTTATTACCCAATCAGAGACTGTTTTTGTTGTGACGTATAGACATACTGATTGTCTGAGGCTTCTCAGTGCTAGGCTGGCAAAGCATAGGAGTTAGATCCCCACAATGAAATGAACTGGAAATTTTCTGTTTGTTCCGTTTCATTTTTCATTAGGTTTTCCATAGGAATGCACTGAGCAATGCATTCTTATGGAAAACTGCTTTAAGCAACCCACACCTTTCCCCCAGATTGGGCATGTTGGGGGGGAAGAATGGGTTATTTAAAATGTCTTTAGCTCCCAAGGCTGTCCAGCTATGTGAGAACTAAAGGTAGATGGTTTGCCCCTGACAGCAGCATTTATTATTGCATTATGTTGATCTCATTTTCTTGGTCACCAATAGTAGTGGCTCTTCAATTTGTTGGGATAGATAGATAGATAGATAGATAGATAGATAGATAGATAGATAGATAGATAGATAGATAGATAGATAGATAGATATCACCAAATTAGCCCAAACAATATCCCATACAACTGGCTGAATCATTATAACAAATACATCAGTAAGTGAATAAATATGGGGTCCAACAGAGCAGGCACTCTCAAAATTCCTACCTAGTCCCTTACAAATGCTCAAATTAGCTGCAATAGTGGGTCTTTCACCAAAAAGCTGCAGACAATAGAAATTAGCAGTCAATGGTCCATCACCTAAGCAGCACAGACCATGGCCACTTACCTACACTCTGAAAATGGAAGATTCCATTCCCCCATAAGCTGCAAGCAGTAGGAAATTTTTTTGTAAGAGATTAAAAAGAACAAGGCAACACTTTAACCAAGCATTAGTATTTTTAAAAACCTGTAAATATTATGCCAAGTTACTATAGACTCTCTCATTTTATTCTGTTAAATGCAGAGTTGCAAAAGCATTTAGGGATGGGAATGAAGTGGAAAAACAGTGTTTCATTTCATTCCGTTTGTCTTCCCGTATTTCATTTCATTTCATTTCATTTCATATGAATTTTTACAAAAAAATCATATAAAACAAAACATTAAACAAAATGCAGTTACCTTTTGGTAGCGGCAGTATCTTGGGTGGTAGCAGTGGGACTAGGCCAGCCTGCTGGGTCCGCTCTTGCCTTATGCTCTCCAGCAGCGGTGGCAGCAAGGTCTCCTGTTTGGCCCACTTGCCCTCTTATTTTCCATGGCAGTGGCAGTGCAGCAGCAAGGCCTCACACCAGGCCTGCTTGCACTTTCCTCTTCGGCCATGGACATGGCTCTTCAGCAGCAGTGACGGTGAGGCAGCAAGACCTCCCACTGGGTCCACTGGCTCTCTTGTTTTCAGTGGTGGTGATGGCAGCAGTGGTGGCAAGGCCACCAGCTGGGCCCACTCGCCCTCTCCAGCCGCAGCAGCAGCAGAGGCAATAGGGATTCCGAGCCCAGCAGCTAATGGAGCCATAGCCGTTTTACAGATGAGACAAAACAATTCATTTACACAGAAAAAAACCCACCACTGTTTCATTTCATCTGTAATGAAATGCTGCTGCTTCGTTTCATTTCATTTTGTTTCATTACATTTCCTTTGATCAAAACAGCATTTTGTTTTTTTGTTTCGTGCCCATCCCTAAAAGCATTCTGTCAGAATTAGACAGGCACTGCTAGCCTTCATTATTCTCAAATACACCAAACACTTTCTCATTTTTCTCTGCCAAGAACTGTTAAGTACTTACAACATAGGCAACTACACTCCACTTGTCCCATAAAATCTACCTTTAGGGAGGAGAGGGTCATTTTTCTTTTGCCAATAATAAATATGTTGGGGTTTTCCCCTATTGTCCCAATGCAAGCATAATGACATATTTCAGTGATTCTAATTCAGATGGTTTGTGAAGCATAAAAATCTCTCATGTCACATAATGGATTTACATTAAATGAAAGCAGTCTGGAAAAACCTTCCATCCTGTTAGCATGTTGTTACGTCCCTGCTGGGAAATTTCTCAGTACATTTGGCTAATTCTTCTGATTCATCTGGAAACAAAGGAAGTACTAGTGTACAGGTGAAAATGATTTCAGGGAAAATGCAGAAAGATTGTACATCCATTGAGGAGGAGAGAGTGAGAGATAAAAGGTGTTTGCTTATAAGGAAAGGCATTAAATATCCATGTATATTCACTATGGTCAGAGCATTAGCCCCACTTCCCTCATTTCTGGTTTTATTTATTTATTTATTTATTTATTTATTTATTTATTTATTTATTTATTTATTTATTTATTTATTAGATTTATATCCCGCCCATCTTCCCAAAGGGAACTCTGGGTGGCTAACACGGCTGAACAAGTCAGCAAGTATACAACACAATAGAATAGGATAGAACAGATAAACTAACATATACATATAAATTAAAAAGAACAGCAGCAGGGGAGCACCCTTTTAATCAAAGCCCTACTGCTACTATTTCAAATCACAGATATAAGGTTGATGGCGGCAAAAAAAAAAAAAAAAAGGTTAAGCTAGGTCACCAAAGGCCTTGCGGAAAAGGATGGTCTTCACTGCTCTACGAAAGGCCAGCAGGGACTCTGCAGAGCGCACTTCGCTGGGTAGGCTGTTCCATAAAGATGGGGCAGCAGCCAAGAAGGCCCGATTCTGAGTGAGGGAATGCCTGGCCTCTCGGGGAGTTGGAACCCAAAGCGAGTGCGCCCGCGACTGCCGAACCGGTCGGGTCGAAGTTGACCGCTGGGCGATCCGCTCTGCCAGGTAGTCCGGACCCAGGCCATGGAGGGTTTTATAAACTAAAACCAGGACCTTGAATCTGATCCGGGAAGCAATGGGTAGCCAATGCAGCCGAGCCAGGACCGGGATGATGTGGTCATAACGACGCGCACCCGCCACCAGCCTGGCCGCTGCATTTTGCACCCGCTGCAATCACTGGAGGAGAGTCAAGGGCAACCCCATGTAGAGAGCGTTGCAGCAGTCCAACCTCGAGATCACCAACGCCTGGACCACTATTCTCAGGGAGTCCCCATCTAGGTAGGGATGAATCTGTGCGATCTGACGAAGATGGAAAAATGCGGTCCTAGTCACGGCCACCACCTGGGCATCCAGGGCCAGGGCCAGGTCCAGGATCACGCCCAGATTCCGAACCCTCTCCGCCAGCCTGAGGGAAACACCCTCCAGACTGGGGAGAGGGCCTCCGTAGCCAGACGGGGAACTCCCGAAGAACATCACCTCGGTCTTCTCAGGGTTGAGTTTGAGCCTGTTGGCCCTGGTCCAAGCCATGACCGCCTCCAGGCACTGGTCAAGGGACCGGACAGCTTCCACTGCAGAGGTGGAGAAGGAGAGATAGAGCTGCATGTCATCAGCGTACTGATGACTGCACACTCCAAATCTCCTAATGACCCCAGCCAGCGGCCTTACATAGATGTTAAACAGCATGGGGGGGAGACGAGCCCTGCGGAACCCCACAAGGGAGTGTCCACGGGGCCAACAACTCTCCGCCATGCTGTACATACTGGAACTGACCCTGAAGGAAGGACTGGAGCCAACTGCGAACAGTGCCCCCCGATCCCCACCTCCAGGAGCCGGTCCAGTAGGATACCGTGGTCGACGGTATTGAAGGTTTGTTAGTTCTCCTACTCATGGACAATTAGTCTGAAGCAGAGATCCACACTATTCATTCATACACTTCAGGTGTCTGGACTCTGATTTTTCAGAGTCTTAACCTGTGTGTAGAATGTGTCTACAGACAACACCAGATCTCTACTTCAGACTTGTTGCCATTCAAGTGCAGCAGGGAGACAGAATTATAAATGGAGAGGAGATACAGCAATCTTTCTCAACTCTTTTTTTAGCCATGGCCATAAACAAGATTGTATAAGTGCCTGACAAACTTTATAAGGTGGTGTGTAAAGAATTGTTTCCAGTCTTTGGTCACCTTCAAATGTGCCATATGCCCCATGGTTGAGAATGTCTGGACGGTAGTACCTATGATATATACAGTTTTTAAAATGTCTAAATAGAACTATGTATCAGTGTTGGGTGTCCATGATTTATTGAGCCATTTAAAACCAGAAGTACAAGGAAACAGAGTATGGCAGACGTCACCTTTGGCAATCTCCAGTGACATTGACCCATCCAACCCCTCCTAGTTGAAGGTCTCAGAAACCCATGCAGGCTGAACTTGTGTACAAGTGCATCTATCTGTAGTTTCATTGTTTTATTGTTGCTTGTTTTGTTTGAATTCAGGGATAAGTAGACTACTCAAATTCCATGTATTGATCCAACAAAAGAAGCAATCCAGAGGTACTTTTAATACTGCTTGAATTCAGCAACTGCACAATATTTATGAGCAGCTGAATCTTTTCAGTTTGAGCACATAACAGAATGTGAATTGTTATGAAATTGCTTTATCAGACACTTGGTGTTAGAAAGAGGACATATGGAGGGGGGAAATGATCTGCTTTGATGAACACAGGACTTTTGAAGCAGGGGGGAAATGACCTAGAAATAGTTAGGTGGTAAAAGGTTGAGGGAAGAAAGACTGGCAGACACAGGAAATCAAGCTGGGGGAGCCTGTGAGTTATACTGAGAAGAAAGAAATCTCAGTGGAGATCTTTTTCTTGAACTTAGGCATCTGATTAAAGATACTGACTGAGATTTAGGGAGAAAGAAATGTGCCATGTTAAAGTGTATAATTTACCTCATGGTGTTAGCAGATAGTCTCTATTAACATGTATGATTCATACACATACACACACATTTGGAAACAGCTGTGGTTTCATCCATACAGAACTACTGAGAATTACATAAATGATAGATCTAAAGACTTACTTTACAAGAGTTCAATGGTCTTAATTTAGGAGACGTCCTCCTCCAGCACCATTTTAGGCAGTAGAACTCCTGTCAGATGTGTTATGCCATGTGTCAAGAAAAGGATTTGCCTGAGAAATGTCCAAAGCTTCCCCGAGCACATGGAATTAATAGCATTGTTTTGGGGATCTCAATTTAATCTACACAAATCTTCGACACACTTCTACAATTCCGCCATTTCTGGTGTTTCAAATGATGGAACAAGCACTATTTCAGACTAAATTTCCTGGAATCTCATAATACTGGAAGTTCTAGTTCTGAAAAGTGATACTTTCAAGAGAAAACTCAAGGAAGATTTTATATCCTTGTGTGCTGCCTGTTGGCTGTTGTTGTTGTTTTTAGTTTGTGTTGAAGTGCTAGTAATGAAAAAGGGGTGGACTATCCAAAGAACTTGTAGTTATTCTCCTGTATATAACTGTGTACTTCTACTATGTAGCAAAGGGGAAATTTACCACAAATTCAACACTCTGCAACAGGTTCTGGACCCAGAGATCAGAGAAAGAGACAAATAGCTAACAAGATTTTTTTCAGGTTTTGTAATTTTTCATGGCTTTAGATTCTGCTATAGGTATTAAGATAAATCCACATGACATAATCAGCACAACCAGGAACATAAGCTGTATTACAGAACATGTCTCTCTTCTCCTCTGTGGATCTGTGTACTTTTACTGTGTAATGAAAGGGAATTTTGCCAGAAATTCAAAACTCTGCAGCAGAAGGAAATTCTTACAGGTTTTTTGTTTTGTTTTGTTTTGTTTTGTTTTGTTCATTTTTGTTTGTTTGTTTTTCTGTTTTTTTTTCTCCTGGAATCTTTTCTGTTTTTAAAAAAACTCAGTTGAACAACCTTCCTGTCTACACTAATAATGTAAATGTTGCCATTTAGACAGAGGCAGTCATCTCTTGACTAAGATAGACTCATGGCTAGGAACTATGGATGACATGCTAATCCTGAATATTTACTCCCTGGTCCTTACTATTTAATTGAAGTTTTTGTTTTCTAGATACAGTGATGTCCTGGTGGTGAACAGTACTCTGCTCAACCTATATCTTGTATTTATTCATTATAATTAAAGCCAGTATTTCTAGAAATGAATGATAATCCATTCAGTGCTGTGATAAGTATTCTCCTAGGTTCTGAAGACATTTTAAATCCTGCAGCTAGGAAATGTTAACTTTCCAGGCTTACACTGTATCCTTCTTCTGTGAAGAAACAGAGAGTGACACCAGAAGCTTGAGGCAAAATTGTTTTGGATGCTGGCTCATCAGGAAGCTTCTGTTCTGAACTCCTCCACAGGGCTGACAAGAGAACTCACACAAACAAATACAATAAATCAATAAGCTTTTAGAGCTTGTTTTAAATGGAAACTATTAACAACTGAGCAAAACATATGGGTGAACGTAATGGAAAAAGTAAAGAGCAAAAAATTAACAAAAGCAAGGCACACCGATGCATACAGCATGCCTGAAATCCCCCCCCCTTTCTCTGTGTGACCTTAATTCCTGAAAAACATCAGATGACAGGAATAAAATAGGCTGGAAGAATGTAGGGGAAAACTTTGCATAAAATATGAGGAAAATCTAGGCCACAAAGCATAATTTTGAAATGTCTTTGGCATTATATACATACATTTGGCATATTCTAATACAAACACTCATATTTGCCTTATAAAATGGGAGGGGGACCTTCTCACAATGCTGTCATGGTTACCACTCCATAGATACAACAGAAAGGCAACTGTGTTCACTGTTTTATACCTTACAGCAACTGAGGTGCATGATATGGACTGTTTTTAATTTTTGTGTGTACCGTACAGATTCCACTTCCTCACTATAAGGAGCTGACTAGGTTACTGATCTGCTTACATTCTGGAATTCTGTCTTACCCTAAAATGCTCTGACTCTCTGAATATAGGACAACCCACCCCTTAGGGGAATCAATGAAGACCTGCACAAGGAATAAAGAGAAACCCTATACATAGGATAAATTGTTCTAAAAATGTAAGGTAGGGGTGTATGTTTAAGCAATTAAATCAGGATTTCTCATGAAAATCACACCTTGGTGTTCTTTCTTGTTTAATGCATAAACCACTGAGTTACTAAATTGAACAGGAATTAATTTCAAAGTTCACACCCATACAGCTTGTCCTGCATGTACCTTTCTTGAAATCTTGGAAGAAAGGAAAACAAATGAAGTAAATAAAATAAAATGACTTATAATTTAATCCCCCTTTAGATTTACTTATTCCAGGTGGATCCCAGCATTAGTTTTTGATGGGATGTGTGTGACAATGCTCAGTTTCCCAAGAAACTGAGTGACAAGCACAAGAAGATCACTATTTTGAGGATGAATTTATATAAAACCCCTCATTCTTCTCCAAGCCATTCCTCATAGCTTTTGGTTTAAAATATTTTAAATTTGCTCTATAGCACTAATTAGATAATGAAAACGATCAACTTTGCACCTATTCAATTCAGGTTTTGCATGCAAGACATGCCTTTGATTTTCAATGAGACCTGGTCCAAAAAAACTGTTGAAAGCATTATAGTTATTTATTTATTTATTTAATTTTGAATATGTTTACCCCACTTTTCTCCTTGAAAAAGGATCCAAAGTGGCTTACAATAATGAGGGGCAATATACAGCCCGGAGCATTTAAGACATATTCAAGTTAAGAACAGAGAATTAAAAGAGGCATCTTAGAACACTTAAAGGTAACAGTAGAGCTATATAGCACACAAAAAGAAAAAAAAATCCATTATGAGGGGTGGAAAGTAATATGGAAAACACTGGTATTCCTATGAAATCAGTCAATGCAATCATGTATGTTAATCCATATAAAGTTACATAGTAGGAATTACCTCATTCAGGGAAAGGTGAAGAGGAAGGTCTTTGCCTGCTTCCAGAAAGACAGCAGAAAAGGGGCACACACACACACACACACATACACACACACACACACACACACAGAGAGAGAGAGAGAGAGAGAGAGAGAGAGAGAGAGAGAGAGAGAGAGAGAGAGAGACTATATACACACAATAGGACCCCGGTGTCCACTGGGGATTAGTTCCAGGCCTTCCCGTGGATAATGAAAACTGAGCATAAGAGAGAACACCCCCAAAACTGCTGTTTTGTGACAGTACCTTGCTTTGTGGTGGCTGAATTATGTACACAAGACAGCAGGAGATTTTTCTTTTCTTTTTGTTTGCTTTTTGTGGCGCTACTGTTACCTTTTAATGTTCTAAGGGCATTTTTACATGACCCCTAAGATCCGCTGGCCACTTAAATTCAGACCAGAGATCTTGGGGGTTCCTCGCTCTTCCTGTGTTCCCACCCCCTCCGCACTTCCTTGCTCCTGTCTGCAAATGTGGAGGGAGGAAAAAAATGTTTAAAAATGCAGGCTCACCTCCATCTGCCCATGGAAATCACACCTTCCTTTCTTTGTCATGATTCTTATCTCTTAAAAATTGGCGGGAGGACAAAAAAAAAACACAAGGCGAGGAGAGACCTGCACTCACTACTCTTGACATCTGCATCAGAAATTTTTGAGCTCCAGAGACCAAAATGACTTGAAAAATGCACTGGGACGATTTAGGTTCCAGCATGGTCACACATTAATTTTTGATGCTCCGAGCTGGTGGGAAAACATTTTTAAGCTCCGGATCTGTGAGCCATTTGCAGCAGATTTTAGGGGTCATGTGAAAAGGCCCTAAGATGCTTCTTCAAATTCCCTGTTCTTAACCTGAATATATCTTAAATGTTCTGGACTGTATATTGTCCCTCATTATTGTCAACTTTGCACCTTTCAATCCTTTTTCAAGGAGAAAGGTGGGATTTTCAATTAGACAGAGAAGAAAGGTGGTGAAAGAAAGGGGTTTATTTATTTATTCATGTGTGTATTAAAAAAAACTGTCAACAGAGTTAGGGGATTCAGGCATAATTTGTCTACTTATCAAGCTGTCCTTTCATCAGTCCCCAAACAAATCAGAAGCACTTCACACCTCCACCAACACTTAGTGGGTGTTGGGAAGGGTTGCATAGGCAGGATTTTCATGCCAGTTCAGGCCATTGTCCACCTAATAAGCCTGTTCAGGCCATTGTCCATCTTATGAGCCTATTTAGACCAGGGTGATGTGAACTCAAGGTGAACAATACATTTGTGGACTCGTTACTAATGTTCCTCAGACTGACAAAGATGCTTAGATGAGTAGCAAAATGATCTCTCATTCTCTCAAGAAAAGAAATCTAGTTGCCATGACCCAACTTTGTTGCAGTATTAAGGATGGAGCAACTCCTAGGGATTCTACAGAGTTTAAGTTCCTTGAATAAAAATGAAGGTATAAAATCAGCTTTTGCTTTGGGCTCAGATTTGTTCCAAAGCATTGCAACCCCCCCTCCCCAAAGGTATCATCCAAACAGACCCATGTGTCCTTTGGGTTCTGAATTATGTACACAAGATATTAATTGGCTTTTCTTTTCTTTTTGTGTGCTTAAATAATATCACATAAGCATAGTTATCTCCATCCTGGATTGCATACTGTGTGGGTAAATAACAAAATACTGTTTCTTAAAAGCCTCATTCTATTGCAAATGTTGCAGTCCCACACATATTTTTCTTATCATATCATCTTTTGAATTGAGCACATAGGCATAGGTGGTTACTTCACGTCCTTCCTCGAGCCGAGGAGAACTTGCCTCCGTGTTGAAATCGGTTTTCAACACGGATAGAGAAACAAAAACAAAAACAAGGTGAGAGCTCCAGGACTCAATCTTTACATCTGCATCAGAAATTTTCAGGGGGTGAGACAGGTACTGAAAAGTGATTGACCCCACAAGGATGTGAGGTTCTGTTTCTTTGAACTTGGATTGACCCCGGAGGACGTGGGAAAACATTTTTAAGCTCTGGATTGACCCCCATTTGCGTGATTTTACGTTCATGTGAACTGGTCTCCAGATGGGGCTTCAAACTGCCTGTTCTTAACCTGAATATATCAGCCATGTTCTGGACTGTTATTGTCCCTGAAAATTGTAAACACTTTTTGCTAGACAAGAGTTTTTCAAAGACAAGAAGGGTTTTAAATTGAGCTGTGGAATCCAGTGGAATCAAGCATGTTTGTGTTGAGTGGATTTCTTGACTCCCTAAAGCCCCCTCACACACATTCAGCCCCCACCTCCCCCCAAAATGGAGGACTTGTTTGGTGGCACACAATGAAGTTCTGTTGCAGAAGTCAATGTTTGCTGCAGTGGGGCTGGATATTTTCTACAAAAGACAACCGCAATTTTACTTTTTCTCTCTTCCACACTATATTTAGTTCTCTCCAAGGAATGAAATGTTGGCTTAAGCATCCTCCATGATTATTGTCATGTTTCTGCTGATGAAACGGTACTAAAATTATTATTCTGTATCAAATGAATAAAAAAATGCTAACTATACTTAGCATGGTAGTGAATAAAGTGTGGAGGGGTTCTCTCCCCCTAGCTGAGAGTTAAGTCATGACAGAATTATTAAGACAGAATCACTACAGTTTTACTTTACTGCAGCATACATCAAAGCTTGCAAATACATTTTAGAATGAAGCCGAAGTAGCAGTTAAGAAAAGAGATGGAAAATTAGCCTGAAAGATCATGTAATAAAATGTAAACATTGCACTGTGCCCATGGTACATTGTTAAACTTGGTTTATGGGCTTTACTCAGACACCTGTACGTTGCAAGCTATACCATGGGCGAATGAGTTGTAACAGACTGCAACAGGGTAGATATGTTTTAACATAAAATAGTTAATGGGAAAACAGACTTTGCCAGAGGTATATTTTAAAGGCATTTGGGATACTCAGACTTGATATTAGAGTGAATGCTGGAAATAGCAACTCATTTAGTAGGCAGATGCAAACCCTTCATTGTAGCACTGGTCAACCATGGACCTTTAAATGATAGTCATTGCCTACCTCTTTTACCTTTCATTTTCATTATATTTCCTGTCCAGCTACAGCTTGTAGTAACACTATGCTGTTTGGGACCTTCACTCTATTTGGGCTGAAAAAAGGAATTATGCTACTCTGGGGCTGGATATGTCTGGATATTATAGAATCAATCAAAGCAGAGAGTTTCTTACCAGGACAGCACAAATGGCTCAAGCTTATTTGCCTGCCGCATCTTTTTCTTCTCCGGAGACAACTTCAGGAGAAAACTGCCTCAATGACCAACCAATCAAATGGCTATGAAAAGTTTGCAAGATGGCCATGAAAGCAAGCTCCCTTTCAGAATTTAAGCTGAAGCCTTCATCTGATAGCATCAGTTATGAGCCACAGGTGAAAATGGAAGCATTTTGCAGGAATAATTGCACTTACTCTATAAACATGCATACAGTGACATCCATGATAGATCCCCCAAATACTTTAATTTTCAAGAGACATGCATCCAAATTAGTAGAAAATTTTAAAAATGCAAAATCAGTTTGAAAATTAAAGTTATCCTTCCTCCCTTCTTAATGTATATTCAATGGAGTGAGACAATATGCTAGTGTTTAATTCCCGCCAAGGTCTAAATCTGAAGGTTGCTCGTTCTATAATATTTATTTTCCTGTTCCAGAAATTATTAATGGTTCTATTGTTTTTCCTCTCAGGACATCTCTGTCTGCAGGGCAAATGAACATAGTCCATTAAAATGGAAACATTCAGGTTCATTGAGTAAGTCAAATAATCCAGTAAAAATTTATTTAATTGGTTATTTAAACAAAACCAGCTCCTATCTGATGGCTTAGAAGTTTAGGCAATACAGAGAATTCATCTATACATGTATCTCACAGTTGCAGAGTGTTTGGGGTTTATTTGTTTTTTAAAGGAATAGTCATTTCTTACCAAAAATGAATAGCATGTATTTCTTAGAATCATATCGAGATGGAGGTGACAGATGTTCTCAAGTGGAAAATCATCAGTTTGTATTTGATGTATATATCAAATGGCATTCCTGGGCTCCTTCCATCATTAGACCTATTCAATTTAAAAGAGGCTAAAGAAAACACACAAATAAAGGAGATGATAGCCCAAACTTCATATTTCACGTGTCTCCACCTATACAGACTTAAATCTGAAGTGAAAGCTGTCTCTGTCAACACACCATCCTCGTGAACCTAGAAATATCAGAAACCATGTTAAATCAGAGATCCTGACATGCTAAACAACAATGTTAATTTTTATATATACAACAAGAGCAGCGAGAGACCAACACAGATCCTTCCATCAGCCATGGGTCATTGGAATTCCTCTATTCACAATAGGTGACTAGCCAGGCCCATGAGCACAACCTACCCAAGCCAATTCCTGCACCTCCCACAATGCACCATAAAGGAGGCTGCTGCCCCAGTATTGGCACCCACCTTTATCAGTCAAAGGAGAAATACCCATAACATTCCTTAATGAAGGCCTTCCTCCATAATGGATGTGTTTTCATGAAGCAGGTGCACAGGAAGAAGAGCTACCCAAAGTAATAAGAGTCACTTAAGGAGCTCAGGGTGGGTGGGGGTCATAGAAAAACAAGGCAAGGCTAAAAGGATGAAAGGAGGAGAACAGTAAAAGGAGAAGAAGGGAAGTAGGAACTCAGTGAAAATGAATGAGATGAAAAGAAGTAGGTGGATGCTGACGACTGGGAGAACCCAACCGTCCATGGCAGGCAGGAGTGAGAAGTTTTCCTGACCTTTCACTGACCTTCTGTGATAGATATCCTCAAAGCTTCTGTCTCCACCTCACCCAGCACATGGAGCAAGAGCACCCAAATGCTCCTGACTCAGAAGAGGCCTTGGAGAAGGAAATGCAAAGGGTCAGTGACATCTTCAACTGAGGAACATAAGTCTTTTTTTGAGCTGGCAACTAGAACACAGGCTGAGGGCTTATGTCTCATTCACTGCCCAATGCAGAGAATCTTTGGACTCAAAGTTCTGCCCCAGGATGTCTCCCAAGCCTTACACTAAATAACATTGGAACTTGAGGACTTGTACAGAAGGGATTGAAAATCCAACTGGAAAAGTATGTGTATCCCAATGACAGGAAGTAAAGCAATGTCTCATTAGCTCAACACAGCTATGAGAATGATCTGTAATGTCACTTCCTCAAGGAATATTTGGCACTCCCCTGCCCCTGGGGCATGCACAACATATTAATTATCAAAACCCATTTTCCAGCCCACTAAGTTATTTTTCCACAATATGTCAGATTTACAGTATAATGCCACCTGCACAAACACATATGCACAGATGCTGTCATGCAAGCATACCCACTAGAGATGGACATGAAACTAAAAATGAAATAATGTTTTGTAGTTTCGTTAGGGGATGAATTACTTCATTACCTAACAAAACGGTAGGACGTGTTTCATTTTGTTTTGACACAAAAAAAACATTTTCTACCTCTAGAATGAAACAATTCATCCTAGAGGAATCAATGACCTGGGAGCTCAAGCTCTTCCCTGAAAGCTCTCAAAATTTGGAAAGTTTTGGGGGTCAGGGAGCTGAGTTATGAAGCTCCAAGGGGGGTGCCCCTAGGAAACAATCATTCTATTGGAATCAGAACATTGGAAGCCAGCTGTTAGATAAATTAAATCCTCAATTGCTGGCACACGCACCACACACTCTTTCAATTAAATACCCAGACCCTCTTTAGAGCTTCATAACTCAGCTCCTGACCCCCAAACCTTTCCATATTTGGGGGTTTACAGGGAAGAGTCCAAACTTGAACCCAAGCAATTTTGGTGCTGAAAGATGCTTGCAATAATACTATTTTGGCATACATATTTTAATGTACTCCAAAATAGTAATTCATAAGCAGTTTTGCACCAAAATCACTTGGGTTCATGTTTGGATGTTTCCCTATAACCCCCAAAAAAATTTAGAAAGATTTGGGGGTCATGGAGCTGAGTTATAAAGGTGCAAAGGTGGTGCCCCTAGGAAAAATGTTTCTATTGGAAATCGGAAGTCTTTCAAAGTTCCGATTCCAATTAGAAATATATTTTTAGGGGCACCCCTTTGGAGCTTCATAACTCAGCTCACTGACATCAAAACCTTTCCAAATTTCAAGGGATTACCTAGAATCGCTTGAGGAAGCTTCCATGCCCTTTTGGTCATTTAGAACCCAGAGGAGCTTAGAGTTTCATTTCATTTAGTTTCAACTAGAGATGGGCACGACTTAGCGGTATTCCCGTTTCCGTTTCCGTTACTCGTATCCATTACTCTACGGAAATGGTAATGAGAATTACTCCGCCAGAATTCGAGCTCGAACTGCCAAACGAACAATTTGGTCTGATTTGTCGTGCTCGTTACTTGCATCGCGGTGATCGCGCAATGCCAAGCGGCACAGAAAATTTTTTTTAAAAGTTAAAAAAAAAACCGAAAGCCTACTAAAAGTAGGCGAAACCTGTCTGAGGGCACCTACCAGGCCAGAAGGGTGTTTTATTTTGGGGGGGGTTCCCCACCCCCCTCTCCTTAGCTATTGCTACTGCTGCGCTGCTGGTACCAGGCTGGGAGGGCACATCCATTTGCCATGCAGTGCGGGGGATCCAAAATGGCGACCGCAATATTTTTTTTTAAATCGTTGCCCAAAACCCCACCAAAGCACCACAGAAACATGCGAAAATTAGCTATTTTAAATGCTTGAATTTTTACAGTAGCAGCAGTGGGTTTTTCTTGCAAAAAAAAGTCTCCGTTGATTTTATTTTATTTTATTTTATTTTATTTTATTTTATTTTATTTTATTTTATTTTTTTACACCTGCACATTTGCAATGATGGGCTCGCCCATGGGAGTGGACCATGCAAATTTTCCACCAATCGCATGGCCACTTGGCCAGGTTGACCACAGAGACTTCTGGGATGTGCCAATCGGGCATAAACAGCCCATTAATCGTAGCCCAAACCCGAACCCTAAGCCTAAGCCTAACCCATACGCCAGTACACTGTCCTTCTAAGTGGGTCAGAGAGGCACCCAGAGGTGCACCCCAATACTCACCCTAACCTCACCCGTAACTAGCCTAACCCTAGCCCTTGCGCTAACCCGTCTTAACCCTAAGCCAGATCTACTTGCATTGCACTACATGCAAATACGTGAGACACAGCGGGTGCAAAGAGTCTGCCAGTCCGTCACTTGTGGCTCTGGCTGACTCCTGCAGCTCCCTCCCGGAGCCCGCTACCCCCCCAAACCAGTACTAACAACAACAAAAAAATGAAAAAAACGAACTGACTAATTTTTGCGAAATTTCACAAAAAACAGAAACGAGCCAAAACGGACTGCCTCCGACACACGACAACACGAAAACATCATTTTCCCTAGTCGTGCCCATCTCTAGTTTCAACTCATAACAAAACTACTTTAAAATACATTACAAACAAAACAAAATGAAACTATTGCTGAAACATAATACTATTTTCCCATTTCGTGCCCATCTCTAATACCCACCATGAGAATAGAACGTTTCTCTGTGTGCATACTATTTGCTGCATCAGGAACTGTTGATTGGTACTGGCCATTAGCCTGAGTCTTGCTTCTCTGCCAGAAGGAACACAGATCCGGTTGACAGCTGCCTTGAGACAGGACAACAGAAAGGAAACACGCTTTCCGCTTCTGCAGTAAACCAAGAAATAAAGGCCTGTTGGGAAGCTGAAACGCCTGCTAGCCAGCAATAACCTCAAGGCAAGCAGAGAGGAATCTGGCTGCTTTAGCCAGAGAAGGAGCACTTAGAAAAGGTACATCACTTCCCCTTTCTGTCAGAAACAACATTCAGTTCTTCCTCCAAGTGGCTTTTGCCAGAAGAGTGCAAAAGCCGAATCCATCATGAACAAGAGGTGTTCGCTGCCATTCACTGTGACAGGAACACCCACAAAGAAAGAGCAGCCTGTCCCAAACTGTGGGGAAATTCCTGATTATACCCCAGTACTTTGCTCTTCCTTCTCTACTTTGTTTTTTTCTTTTGCAAGTATGAATGCTGTGTATTCTTTTTCTTTTGTTGGTGTTGTCTGCAAAGGCTAACAATGCAGTGCAGCAATGAGCACAATGAATGAATAAACGTATTGATATCACCATTTGACATTTTCCAGAGAACTATAGATTTGCTTTTTAAGCATATAGACTTGAATTCTAGTGACGGAGCTGTTCATGTGTAATAAATCTGAGATCTTCTGTATAGATTTACAGATTAATGCATTCTTCAGGGGCTTGCAGGCTGCTTTAAAGGAGGAATGTGTCTATACCTGTATGAGTGGTGTGTCTGTGAAATACATAAGCACAGCTGGGCTGTCTTGTTTTGCCATTCTACTTTTCTGAGAGTGGAACTAGATGAAATGCTCATTTAACATTTAGCAATGGATAGACTGTTCTCCCGATCACAACATGATTTTCAGAGTGTAATAAGCCTGGGCAGTCTTGCAAATTTATCCTGTGTTGGCTTTCTAATTAAAAAATCACAAAACAAAGCTAAGTGAAAAATTATGCTAGGATAAACAGATATATTTAAATATTGAAGAGAGCCCTGCTTATAATGGTATGCTAAGTGTACTCTAATTTGACCCAGAGACATATCTTTTCAGCAACATTCAGCATAAATGGGTGGGGTAGGTTCTTTGAGAAGTCATAGCACTTGACTCCTGCTTTGTATACACAAAACAATCCCGTCAGAGTATTCATTTTAAAAGAGTTTCAGTCTACATTATTTGGAAAGACAAAACACAGAATTCAAGCAGATCCAATCAAATGAGTATTTGTCCCGAAATTCCTCAAGCCAAACTGTCTATCTGCATGGAGGATATAATTTGATTTAATAGTTTAAAGAGAACAATGAACATGTTCGCCTGACTGCAGTGTGAAAAGAACCATGGTGTTCAGCATTGCCAAAGGCACTCCAGTGTTATAAAAGGAGAAACATTTTCTCTTTGGGATTAAGAAGTTTGAGAAGCTGCCGGCAAAATGACACACAGTCTAAGCCAGACTCATTCACCCCTGTGTGTACATTTGGATCAAGTAGAGGAAATACAAGTGGTGCTAATGCTCTTGCTTAGCTCCCTGACAGCCAGGACAGCACAAACTTGCTGCTGGTGGTGCTCGCCTATTCCTCCCTTTGTCAGTATGCCTGATCAACAAGGCTACAGCACATGGATACGTTCATGGGGGAGTAGATAGATAGATAGATAGATAGATAGATAGATAGATAGATAGATAGATAGATAGATAGATAGATAGATAGATAGATAGATAGATACATAGATAGATAGATAGATACATACATACATACATACATACATACATACATACATGTGGTCCCACGCCTTTCGCAGTTCATATATTGTGGTCCCGCTATATCGCAGGACCGTATTATATGAAAAAGGCCTCCTGGGGTAAGGGGGAAAATCCTGTTTCAAGCCTCCCATACTTACCCCAGGACTGGAACTGCCCCGAACAGGCCTGTGAGGGCCTTCCTGGGCCTTCTGGAGGCCACAAAAGGGCCTCCCTATGAACCAGAAGTAACTTCCGGATCACTGAAAAATCATTTCTAAGGCCTCTGATAACCTTTCTAGGCCTACAAAGTTTGTGGAAATGGCTTAAATTATAATATATTATATGAAACATTTATGTGTAAGCATTTATGATATGAAACATTTATTATATTTCATTATTATCTATTCAGGGACCATGAGGAAATATGACAAATTCATTTTTGGAATTCCACAGCGGAGGCCTCAGAAATTGTTTACGGATTACCAGAAGTCATGTCTGGTTCACAGGGAGGCCCTTATGGGGCCTCAAGAAGGCCTGGGAAGAATACACCAAGTTTGTGAAATGGCTTAAATTATAATATATTATATGAAACATTTATGTGTAAACATTTATGATATGAAACATTTATTATATTTCATTATTATCTATTCAGGGACCATGAGGAAATATGACAAATTCAAATTTTGGAATGGGAGCAAATCCACAGTTACATAATACCTTTATTAGAATCAATCAAATCATGAAAGCTTGATCTGCCGTTTTTGTCACTTTGGTTAGCTCTAATAAAAATGGAGTAAGTTGTTGGTTGTAAATTGTGTCTTTCTGAAAAATCAGCATGGCCATCTTTGATTTTTAAATGGAGTAAAAGTTACTGTGTATTCACACATTTCTCCAAAAATTTAAGGAGGGGTAAAATAAAGCCCAATTTTATAAGTCCTGGTGTCCCCTCTCCCTAATTTGTGATATTTTTAAAAAACAGCACATGTACAGCTGTATGTGTGTGCAACTGCTTCACAAGACGGTCAGAAATTCTGAGTTCTGTGCTGATTAAAAAAAGTCTCAAGGATAGGCCCACACAGAGTACATTAATAATTAGGTGACGCCTGCATTAGTCACACTACATGTGAGAAGCAGAGAGTGAAACACATCAAACCACTCTGCTTTTATACCCTGTTGTAAGGGACAAGTGAGTGTAATGTTCAGATTAGTTACCCATTTATTATTGTGAATGAGATGACCACATTACATCATGGCCCTGGGTAAATGTAGTCTTTTAACAGAAAGATCCCCATCTAGAGTTGCACCCATTTGAGCAAAAACCTTTCCCATGGTGTAACTTTCATGCCATTGTGGGCAGCTATGCAGGCTGAATTGTCTGATATCACATCTGACCAGCTACAGCACTGTGGGTGTGGCATTCAGCCTATTGATGTAAAGCTATGGAGTGCCAGAATTTGCCACAATTTCGTGGGTATAGAGTACTCACAAGTGGTTTACCATCCCTTCTTCTGGGGTTGGTCTAGGACTGAGCCTTCTTCTGGGGTTGGTCTAGGACTGAGCCTTCTTCTGGGGTTGGTCTAGGACTGAGCAGCTTGCCAAGTCGACTCAGGCCAGTTCATCTCACAGGAGACATAGAAATCCTGACTTCTGGCTCCATAACCAAGCAATCAAATCATAGTGCTATTATGACAGCTTCAAGACATTGATATTATCCTATAATGCTGGCAATAATCCTTTAGTTTTTCTTTCCTTGCAGCATACTTTGCATATCCTGTTTTTTCCTCACAGAGCTATAAAGAGCTATAAGAGACTTTGACCCAGAGTTTCAGGTCAAAATAGCTAGCTAGTAGAGATGGGCACAAAACAAAGAATGATATGCAGTTTTGTCTCCCCCTCCCCACAGCCCGACCTGTCAAAAAAACCCACCTGGAAGATGGGGGCAGCAAGGGAGAATGGAGCAGGCACGGGTAAATTCAAATCCTGCTTCGTTCTCCTTTGTAGCCCCCTACCACTGCCACTTAGCTGGTACTTTTTGACAGTATGGACTGTGGGGAGAGGGGGTAGCCCCATCCCCACAGCCTGACCTCTTAAAAAAAAACCAGCTGAGTGGCAGCAGCTTCTGAATTGTTTCATTGCTCATTACATTTTGTTACAAAAATTCTATTAACATTTGTTAGTAATAAAACAAAATGAAACACTATTTTTCCATTTCGTGCCCATCTCTAATAGCTAGTCACTCTCTTTCCAATTTACAGGCTGATGTAAAGCGTTCCTTTTGGAGCTTCTTTGGACAAAAGGTGAGGCACAAAGATAAGTCTGAAAATGCATATAGTACCAAAAACATTTTATAAAATAAAAGTACATGCATTTCTGATGTCAAGAGAAGTTTCTGGAGTAATTCTGTAAACTAAACAGAGATGCTATAATTTACAACTGTATATCTGCAAAGGTTATAAACAAAAACAAACAATATGAAGGTTCTTGCTGACTGAAGTGGAACCCAGAATATGTTTTTCCCCTCAGAATACAGCCTTGAATGGCCATGACAGTTGCTACCAGGATCACCGGAGTAGAGCAGTAGGCTATGACAACTAAATAAACCAACTCCAGAGATACATCAATTGCTGTACAGCTCTTGGAGACTACATCTGTGCTCTTCACCTGCCACTCAGTATCAGCAGGAAAGAGGATTTCTGAGCAAATCTCAGCACTCTTGCTGTTCAAAAAGGCAGGTAGAAATGTAAGAAGCTCTTCTAGGAACTGAGTGATCAAAAGTCAAGCTTGAATAATTAAAAGTTCAGTTCTATCTAGCTCTACATCACGAAACTGTCTGCAAGTACAGAAATCCCAAGTTCTGCCATTGCGGTAGCAATCATTTTACTTAATAACCTACGTTCCTGTGTCTAATATGTTAAAGAAAGACATTTTCCATAACAGGCAGGGAGGAGGAAACGCCCCCTCCACCACAGCACGGTGGGCCGGGAGGTCACGGGCTGCGGTGGGAGAGGGAAGCGCCTTTCCAGACATTTTCCATAACTTAAAAAATTCCTCCTAGACCTAGGTGAATCATTATAGTTTGCCATATTTATGCCTCTCTGCGCCACATTTTAATGAAGACAGTGGTTGCCTTATTTTGGGGAGGGGAAAACCTCCCAAATTTAAGCTAATGGATCAACAGCATTTCTGTAATTCCAGATATAGGAAAGCTCTTGTAATTAATTTCATGATCCATTTTTAATTTTAAGCACTGCAGTTGTCTGTGAGTTTCACCCCTTCTGGTATCAAAGCTGAAAATGTGTTTACGGCAATTTCATTGATTTGTTTTAACTGTTGGTTCAGGTCTTATGAAGATGGTCATATCTGCCTTCTGCAGATGCAATAACTCTGCATAATGGCCTGTGGCTTACATTAACATTGTGTTTAATAGGAAATAATTTCATGGTGCTATCATTTGGGTACTCAACATTTAAAGGGAAGGTTTTCCATGTACACAAGAAGTAGGAAGTGGAATACTACTGTATAATTTTATAATTACTTAAGCAGCTTCTTCAGTCAGGCATGGTATAGTAGATTTTGGGTAGGCATTTCTATTATGAAGGGAATAACCATTATAGGAAAATATGTTTTTTTATCCTCCCCGCCATCAAAACAAATTTCCCAAGTGCCTTGAAATGTGAAAATACAAGCCAACCACATGTTATTTCACAGCACTTGCAATACACAGCAACAATCTAGAAACTTAAATTTCAGTTCAACATAGGAAAAGAAATCAATCAATCCATCAATCAGATTGATTCACAGATAACCTAAAACTGCCCAGCATTGCCTCAGAAACAACTCCAAAGGTGGATTACCACAGAACAGGCACCACCTCTGGCCATCACCGTACTCTCAACTCTGAGAGTAGTAGTAGGACCCCCCCAAAACACACACACACACACACACACACACACACACACACACACACACACACACACACACACACACACACACACACACACACACACACACCACCTATTACTTAATATAGTGCTATGGTAAAATAGTTATTAAGAGAGTCAGATGCTAAAATATTTAGAGTACTTTGCTTTATATCTTATTTATTTTATTTTAGAGCATTTTTACCTTGCCTTTCTCCTTGGAAAAGGACCCATGGCGGCTTACACTAATGAGGGATAATATACAGTACAGTACAATTAAGACATGTTCAGAAACTGAGAACAGGGAATTGAGGGACATCTTACAGCATTAACAGACATTACATTAAAGCTACAAGAAAATGTGTGCAGTTAAAAAGAAAGTAAAATTCCATTTAAAAGTTATGAGTGATGGAAATTAACATAGAAAACATAGTGTCAATATAAACATATAAGGTTATAAGTATTTATAAACACAAAGTCTAGGTCTAAAACTGACATCAAATATTTTGTTCCTGATTCCAGTTTAGAAACAGTTGCCCAAACAGAAAATAATCAAAGCATCAACAGATCTGCCCAGACCTTTTCTTCTACATAAAGTTCTAGATTCAATAGTCTCAATCAAATAATATAAAGTACCTCACAGTACAGAAGTTACCAGATATTCTGAGGATAAGGCTGGATTTAACATAATTCACACAATTATGAACCTGGCCCTTTAAGGGCCTGCAATCCAATTAAGAATACAAAAATAATGACCTTAGAAAACATATACAAGAAGTATAGAACTATAATGTTGACAGTGAGGAAAACTGAATTTGTTACAGGTTTTCTTTAGTATGGTTAAGCCATTAATCCAAAATGAGATTGCAGCCAAGAACGAGAGAGAGTGAGAGAGAGAGAGAGAGAAGAAGGGCAATTATGAAGGAACTAGAAGAGATTCTTAAGGAAGGAAGTGTTGCTGCTGACCAAGGTCCAGTCTCAACTGCTAAAATATGGATGTGAAAGCCTGAATATGAAGAAAGCATACAGAAAAAATGGAACATTCCAAGTGATACATAAGATAAGAACTTTACAGACACCATGGATTGCCAGGAGCCAAATATGTGGGTTCTGCATAGGTATGGGTAATTCCTATTGCCCATACTGGTTCCGAAATGACCTGCGTGAGCCCAGGTGATGTTCTGAAGCCTCTGACACACACATAGCCAATGTCTTACCTTTCTCTGTGTTGGCAGGAAGCTGAACTCCAATGAGAAATCAGACTGTGACATCATCTTTGCTCCTCCATGATGCTGGCCAATCAGACAGGGAGGTGGGATGATGCCTGCCCCTGCACAGCTCCTTATTGGCCAGCACCATGGAAGAGCAAATATGACATCTCAGCCTGATTCCTGGTTGGAGTTTAACCCCGCACAAGCCCAGAGAAAGGTAAGACAATTGGCTGTGTGTGTGTCAGAGGCTTTGAAACACCACCTGGGCTCGCATAGGTCATTATGGAACCTACTGGTTCTGAAATGAATTGCCCATCCCTACAATTCTGAATGCTAAATGGAGACCATTGCACTCTGGGTACACTGTGGGCCTTTTCACACGACCCCTAAGATCTGCTGGCCCCTTAAATTCGGACCAGAGATCTTGGGGGGTTCGTTGCTGTTCCTCTGTCCCCACCCCTCCGCACTTCCTGGCTGCTGGCTGCGTGAGGGGAGGGAGGAAAAAAGGGGACAAAAGAATAAAGGCTTACCTCCCGGTGCCGGTGGAAGCTGCTCCGAGCCCCGTCACTTCCTGATTCCTTCTCTTAAAGGGGCGGGAGGCAAAAAACAACAACAAAAAGAAGCGAGGAGAGCCCGGCACATCCGCATCAAGCAATTTTCACCTCCCAAGAGCAGGTACCTGAAAAGTGCGCTGGGTCACACTTAGGTGGGCAGGGTCGCACTTAATTTCCTGTAAACTCCAGAGCTGGTGGGGAAACATTTTTAAGCTCCAGAGCTGGGAGCCATTTGCCCCAGAGTTTAGGGGTCGTGTATAAACGCCCTGTGAGAAACCAAGACCTACTGGAAAAGATATTAATTCTAAGAAAAGTGGTAAGAAAAGAGGAGGACCAAATATGAGATAGAATAATTTAATAAAGTTAGTCATTGCCTTTACTTTGCAAGGCCTGAATGGGGCTGTTAATGATAACTTTTTGGGAGGTAATTAATTCATAAGGTCACTGTAAGTGGAAAGAAAATGGTCAGCTCATAACAACAGAGAATACCATTTAGACACAATAGATAAACCACTTTAACGGTATTTCCATTGTAGCTGGACTGAAGTTCACCAGCTGTGGCCAACACCAATAATGATGATGACTTTTCTGGTCAAATCTGTTCCTGATCCTAATCAGTATGGTAAGCTGTCAATGGCTTTATCAGCATCTAGTTGGACATAGCTAGGAATTGCATACTTCGCAGTGTAGATGCAGCAAAGCCGGGGCCTTAACCCTGGATAGAATTACTCTTTTGAGTGTTTAGGAATAAAAATGAAGTGAAATTAGTTCACTACCACCTTCATTTTGTCACCCCAGCATGTGCATTGAAGTTATAATGCTGGTAATTCATAAGAGACATAGTTCTCATTTGGGCCACTGTAATTTCCTGTGTTCCCTCAGTGAGTTGCAGGCTGACCTCAGCAACCTACTGTTTCATTAAACACGCCTGTATGTTTCCTATACCTTGAATGCTCGTGCATACTAGCACTTTGAATGCATAAACACATAGTAAGTATCGCTCTCCCTATAATCCATTTACATTTACATGGTTACAAGCAGTTGGGGGAATTTTCTGTCCTTCCTTTCTGTCATATTCCCCTCAAGAAAAATCAAATACAGATCTTAACTACTAAAAAGTCTTAAGGAATTTTTCTCTTGCAGGGGAACTTTTCACAGAAGAGTTCTTGCAGAATCGCATCCTAAATTAGAGTAATTTTGCCTTGATTTCATGTAGGGTCAAAATCTCAAATGGTAGGTAACACTTGTGAGAGCTGCATCTTCCAGAGACCAACAAGGGGGAAACCAGGCTTTGTATCCCCATGCTACATATATCCTCCCATCTTCCCCTGAGACCAGGAATGGAAGAATCAGGCCCTTTGTTAGTCTCTGTGCGTTTCACGTACATCTATTCACCTACAGAGAAGAAAGTATTAAGGGGATTACAAATTCATTCATATCACTACAAAACATAAGATTAGGTTCCCACCTTATATTCCATGCCTTGTAAGCTGCAAACATGTTCTACAGTTTCCTATGTTTATACATAGTTTCTGTATACATATCTTTGTGTTTAAAAACATGCGTGCAGGTGCCTATGTATACAGAGACGCAGAGAGAGAGAGAGATAGAGATGGGTGGCACACACACATACATACCTTTGTTAAATTTCAGCAATAAAGAGTAGCATACAAAAAGAAAATGTGCAGTAAAGCTCACTGGTCAAGCTGTAAATATAGTCATACCTCGGTTTGCCATCACCTTGGTGTGTGAGTAATTCACAACACAAGCAATGTCTTGCAAAACAAGTACCAGAGGTACTCACAAGCCATGAATGATTCAGGGCTCCATTGCTGCTGCTGCTGTGGCTGGGCAGGCCATCCCCACTGCTACGCACATGTGGCCAGGCAGGGCCCCATTGCTGTCATGTACACACAACTAAAAATCCAGAAAGCTGAAGGGGGGAAAGGTGTTTGTCTTTATGATGTATTAAAAAGATTTTTTGCCATCCTATCATCACAATCTGTCCCCTCAAAATACAGCCTTAAAAAGGATTAAAACAAGAAGCCACAAAATTTAAAATGCATGATTAAAACAGAGATTTGCTTGGCACCTAAAGAATAGGATCATTTGTTGTAGGGACATGTTATGGTATTTTAAAATGTAGCCTCCATTAACCCACAAATCTTCCATTCTCTAGAGCTTTGAAAGAAAATTGGGATCCATATTGTTTCAGTCCTTGCTGAGTTCTATTTTTTTTTTAAATGTGAAGCCATGTTGTCTAACAAAACCAAATATAGCAGATGGTACAGTTGGTGATGTATGGAAGTGAGAGCTGGACTATAAAGAAGGCTGATTGCCACAGAATTGATGCTTTTGAGCTGTGGTGCTGGAGGAGAGTCTTGAGAGTCTCCTGGACTGCAAGGAGATCACATCTATCCATCCTGAAAGAAATCAACCCCAAATGTTCACTGGAAGGACAGATTTTGAAGCTGAGGCTCCAGTACTTTGGCCACCTAATGAGGAGAGAGGAGTTTGAAGGCAAAAGGAAAAGAGGATGAAAATGAAATGGATTTGACCAAACTCCGGGAGGCAATAGGAAGGCCCGGCGAGCTAGCTCACTCTGATCCTTCTTGGTTTTTTATTTTGTAGAAAGACAGTACAGATTTTTGGAGAAATGACCGACTGGGAATGTAGTAGCCTATCAAGATGGCTCAGTCTTGGTTAATTCTTTCGGAGGCTTTCAGATGGTGAAAGCTTCTTAACACTGGCAAACCCAGACTATCAAAAATGCAAGATTTGAGGTCAGAATAATGAAATAATTAGCTAAACCTGCAGTTTCAGGTTGTGAGAGTGAGATTAGTGGGATACTGCAATAACATGCACGTTTCAAAGTTCACAGAGATGGAGCATTTCATATAAACCTGTTAATGAAAAAAAAGCCCCATTAACTCTTGTTCTACCCTTTAGGTGAAGTTATTATTTTAGGTCTATTGAACACAGGTGCATTTAGCTCTCATGTTCTATTTTGAGTGCTCCCCCCTTTCCTTGTTGCCTTACTTAAAAACATTCTGTAAAATTGACTTTTTTATTTTACTGTAATTTGGAGAGCAGGCCTAGAATTTAAACACACATTTCCTTAGTGTAAAGTAAAAGTGAAAAGATGCCAAACAAGATCATTTCATTATGTTTCATTATGCATTTTTTCTTGCCATTGGAGAATCTCATTACATATCCAGCAAAGGAAAAACAAATGAGCCATGAAAGACCCCTGTAGCTTCCTTCACTGTTGAGAAGAGCTTTAACATAAATGTTAATATTAGGTACAGTCTTTAATTCATTCACTCAATCAATGGCTGGCTAGTAATAAATGATAAGTAAAATAATATGCTGCATAACAGGACAGAATCAATGAAATTCCCATGGTACAAAATGTCTGAAAGGCCAAGCCCCTCCTGATCGACATTTTAGTCAGCTTTTCTCCAGTTCAAATTCACTTTGAAACTGACATCCAAATGCACTTCTCTCTGAATTAAAAGTCCTTATATAGCAGCAAAAGAAGTCATCATAACTTTGATCCATCTTGCCCATTGCTTTGACTGGCAATGATGTTAACACAAACATGTTCAGATACACTCATAAAGGATCTCTGAACCATGGCCATAGTGTGTCTTGACACACTATATTATACTTAGATTGGGCTGAGCATATCACATCCATGCAAAGTTGTACATAAGGAAAATGTTATTAAACACAAAATAATTAATATATAGCACAGATTCACAATGAATTATAATTTATAACTAGAGATGGGCACAAAACTGAATATTTGAGATTTGTTTCATTTCGTTTTGTTCCACTGTGATTCATTTGTTTCATTAGAAATAAACTTTAAAAAAATAAATTCATACAATATGAACTAGTAATGAACCAATTTGTTACTCTATAAAATGGGCCCCTTGGGTCCTAGAGGCACCAAATTTGTTGGGTACCGTCCTTGGATTCTCCCCTTTAAATCCTCCAAATTTAGAGAGATTTGGGGTTTAGGGGGCCAAATTATTCAACTCCAGAGGGAGTGCCCCTGGAAGAAAACATTTCTAATTGCAATGTTATGTGCTTGAAAATAGTGATCACAGGCAGCTAACAGTGTAGAAATTACAGTGGAACTTCATCAAGTTCTCCCCTTTAAGCACTTCAAATTTGGAAAGTTTTGGGTTTCAGACCAGGGTGACAAGAGGTCAAAGCTGACTATAAGATGGAGGACTCACACTAGCTGTATTCTGATGAAACTGTTTGGATGAGCACCAAAAGGTTTCTATCTCTCAAGAAAAAGAAGTTCAGTAGCCATGACTCAGCCTCCAGATAAGCTTACCTGGATGACTGAGAATCTTCACAGACATCATTCTGTCAAGAACTTTTATGAATGACCTACTGGCAAAGCACATATTTTGCCATGTTTGGACTTTTTGTACATGCTTTGAAAAAGATTGTATTGCACTTGACAGTTTGCAATGATTTTTGTTATTTTATTAGTGGCCTGTAAAGATATTGCTTATAGCCTAGTCTTGCGTTTGTCTTTGGCTAGGGGCATTTATGGCTTATATACTTTTAATGGTGGTTGTTTAGAACAATATTGTTGTCATTTCTTCCTGGGGGCTTGGATCGCCTTTAGTCATCTGAAGCTATTTCTTCTCTGTCACAGATTAACCTGTACTTATCAATGCCAGCTTTTCCAATTAACAATCTACATCATGCATATTGTAGTTGCTGTTGTGTTTTCCCCCAAAAAAAAACCTTACCAGTTTGGTACAATGGATATTCAGGGTTCCTTGCCCTATCTGGATATTCCTGGTCTTCCCTGATAGCTTGCCATCAAAGTACCTCCACTTTTTTCTTTGGGAATCCAACACAATTATATGTGTTCAGGGATACACAGAGAAGAAAAAGATAATGCGGGGAACCACTGCGGTAAGAAATATTAGCAAATTCATCTTTGTGAGGTTATGCCACAGCAATGAACAAGACAAAACAAAACAAAATCATCAAGAAGAAGAGGTTTCCATGCCTTTTGCCTTTATATCCTGGTTTATTATTCTCAGATAGTCTCCTAAAAACTCCTAAAATGAGGGTCACAATAATATTGTGATGGAGTGAGAGGATGTGCTGCCATTGATGTGTTGACTAGAGATGGGCACGACCAGAAAAAATGACATTTTGAGTTTTTGTTTGTCGGAACGGGTCCGTTTCGGGTCGTTTCCATTTGTTGTGAAATTTTTCAAAAATTTGTCATTTCGTTTGTCGTTTGTCGTTTGTTGTTTCCACTGCCTGAGTCGAGCCCATTGTTAGCATTGAAAGGGGGAGAGATGGAAGTGGCGGGCCGAGCCCATTGTTAGCATTGAAAGGGGGAGAGATGGCAGCAGCGGGAGGGGTTACCCAGAGAGCTCACAGCAGATACTCGGTGATCCCAGCTGAGCGCATCCCCGTCGGGTGTTCCTTTTTCCTCCAGCTCCAGGTGCGAGCGCCTGCCCCGCTGTCCTCGCCTCTTCCTCTGCCTCCTCCTCTGCCTCTTCCACCCCCACACTCTCACGTGATCCAGGCCATCAATCAGCAAGGGAGGCAGAGCAGGCAGACAGGTAATTGCCCCGGCAAGGGCGGCGGTGCAAGAGGGTTGGTTGGGATGAATGAGCTGCAACCCAGGGAGGGCGGTTGCATGCGCTCCCGCGCCTTGCAGTATAAACCAACCCGCAGGCGGGCCGAGCCCAGAGTCCCATTGATGAGCTGTGTGCGAACACGCGCGTCAGCAAGGGGGGAGACTGGGATTGCTCATCCCTCCTCCCGTTGCCACCACCGCCGCGGGTTCCTCGTCATCGCAGAGGCTGGATGCGCCCACCCTAGGAAGGCAGGGAGACACAAAGGAGCCGCAGCGCAGCAGCCCCGGCTGGAGCAAACACACATGCATGTGCACACATGTGCGGCTGGGCTCCAGCATGCACACACACCTCCACCATGTTGGGAGGAGGAGGAGGATGGCGCGCCGCCCTCCCACCTTGCGGGCTGCAGGGGGGGCAGAGAGAGAGAGAGAGAGAGCTGCGATCAAAGATCTCTCTCTGAGCAACCCACCTTCCTCGCTTAATCCTCCGCTGGCGCTTGGCATTGCGCCCTTCCTGTCCCGCCGCCGGCATTTGCAGGGGGGAGCCTTTGGTGAGAAAAGGCAGGCCGGAGCTGCTCATCCGCTTTGCCATTAAGGCTTTTGGGGAAGGGGTGGAGGACAGAAGAAGCACCTTCACTAATGGGGGGAAAGCGAAAACAATTGAGGCTCTTTAGTAGGATTTCCAGAGGACACGATAGAAAGATAGCGGTTTGTTTTTTTGTTAGGCAACAATAAGCAAGCATCAAGGGAGGTTGCCGCCTCCTGCACGATTGCCACGATGCCACAAACAAAAACAAAAAACCCGACCAAATTTTTCTTTTTTCGGTTCAAGTTCGAGTTCTGATGGCTTAATTATCGTTACCGTTTCCATTACGTAACAGAAACGAAAAACGGAAACAGAAACAAAAATTTTGCGAGTCGTGCCCATGTCTAGTGTTGACCTTTTAAAACTCTGGAACCACTGCTGGCTCATCTTGCTTCCATGGGAAAGGGCAACCTTAACCAGGTCCCTGGGGCACTTAGGAGTTAGGATTATAGATAGATAGATAGGATAGATAGATTCATACTTCCCTCATGCAAAATTACCCAATTCTAGAGGATGCCCAAATTCTCCCAAAGTCAAAACAGAACAAGAACACAAGGGTCTGCATAAAATTTTGTGCTGGTCTGAAGAACAGTCTGAAACTTATAAAAAAATTGGGGCAGGGTGCTCTCAGTTTTAGAAATGTCCAGCTGTGCAGATGCCCTTAGTATAAGATGCCAGCTATTAGACAGAGAAACAGACTGGAGAAGTCTAGAGTGCAAATAACCTCAAGCAAGTGTAGCAGAAGATAATCCAAAGACCTCAGCTCATTTTCTGTGTTTCCAACACACGCTAGTACATAGCCCAGGGAATCTCCCAATTACCTCTTAATATTAAATTGAGAAACAATAGTGAAAGACACTTTTTAGATTCTTCATCATGTTTTATTGCACATGTAGTTAAATTGTTTCTTTTAAATGCTTGTAAACAAGACAGTCTTATGTCTTAAAAGAAAAGAAAAAGTAATTAAATCATGCCTTGTTGAAATAAATATGTGCTCAGTTCTTCAGGGAATTATTGCAGGTTTTCTGAATTTTCAAAAGACACAGTGTTGAAAGAGAGAGCAAGAATCAATTACTTCCACACCATGCACTCTCCAAGTAATCTCAGTTTTCATTCCACAGTAGCTTTTGTTCCATTAAATAAAATTGGATGCCTTTTTCCTGTAAGAAAATAGAGGTCCTAATTTAATTTTTACTGTTCATTTGTGTTTAGTGTACGTTTTAGTTTGCTGTTAAACTAACCAAAATAGGGTGGTATATAAATTAAATTAAATTAATATTTTCTTAACTTTTTTTAAGAAATGAAAGTGATCTCACTCTTCACCATCTTGTGTTGTAGCAACAAGTGCAACTGTCACAAAAAAGGCACAAAAGAAGCAGGGATAGTTGGAAGACACATTGTAGAGGTGGGCACGAAACAGAAAACTGACAGTTCGGTTCGTTCTGTTTGGGGCCCACCCTTGGTTTGGTTCGGTTCAGTTCAGGTTTGTATGATTTTTTTTTAAAAAAATAGTATGAACCCAAACCCAGCCGAACTAGTTGTATTTTGACTTACCAGCGACAGCGATCCTGGTGGCAGCTATGGCGGCAGGGGCTTTTGAGGCGCTGTTTTTTAATTTTATTTTTTGAGAGCCAACCGCTCGGCTTCTGGGGCCGGGTCAGCGCTCTTTTATTTTTTTTAAGAGTGTTGACCATGCATCCCCTAGGGCTGGGTCAACACCCCTTTTTTGCTTGTTTTTTGTTTTGTTTTTGAGTGCCAACCGTGGGGCTCCTGGGGCCAATCGGCATTTGTTTATTTTATTTTATTTTATTTTATTTTATTTTATTTTTTTTTTTTGTTTTGTTTTAGAGCTCCAACCATACAGCCCCTGGGGACGGGTTGGAACTCATTTTATTATTATTATTATTATTATTATTATTATTATTATTATTATTATTATTATTATTATTATTATTATTATTATTATTATTATTATTATTATTATTATTATTATTGAGCACTGACCACGCAGCCCCTTGGGCTGGGTTGGCACTGTTTTTGTGTGTGTGTTTTTTAAAAAGCCCCCAGCCAGGGTTTTTTGAGGTGCTGGCTTGAGGCCAGGGCCTCTACAGGTGGCAGTTCCAGGACCAGGAGGACTTTCAGCAGCGGTGGTGACAAGGTAGGAGGTGTTTGTGGTGTTTGTGGATGTCAGTGGCTCCCCTGTGTATCCTAACATAAACTCACACTCTACCAGATTCTGCAGGTCACTAATGACAGCATCCATAGATTTTATGTCTTGGATTTTTATGCTGGGTTGTGTGAATGACTGACTGGATGGCACTTTTAATCTTGTTGTATTTATACAATGACAATAAATTGCATTCCATTCCATAACCAGAATGAAAAGAAGCGGGAAGAGTGCCAATCCTTGGTGAATCCCAACTGCGATGCAAAAATATTTCAATGCGGGGGTTAGGGACCCACCTGACCCGCGATGATTGAAAATCCGCAATATGCGGATGCAGGTCGGGTGGGAGGGCACCACCACTGCTTCCCAGGCTGCTGGAAGACTTTTGTAAAAGCATTCCAGCAGCCCATGCAAGGGCGGTGGATGATCTGAACCACTGCGCTTGCTGCAGGGCCATTCCAGCCCCAGCCAGTGCCAATCAGCTGCTTGGTGCTGGCTTGGGGCAGCACTTCCCAGCAATCTCCATTGAAATGCATTGAGCCAATGCATTTCAATGGAAATAGCCTGGGACTGGAAGGGATTTTAAAATGGACATGCATTTCTCTGGAGCCCTCATTGGGGGGGGGGAGTGGCACGCCCATTTTAAAATCATTTCCAGTCATGGAGGGGGATCGGCTCCACCGCCGCCACTTGCCTGGGCTGCGCCGAGGCTTTTTGCAGCAGCCTGGGCGAGCGACAGAGGGGAATCGGTCCATCTTGGGGAAGGGGAAAATGTTTTAAAAATACAGGCTTTTAAAACCTTTTCCCCCTTCCCCACACCCCGGGCTCCAGCTCATTGGGGCTGGGGTGGGGAGATAAAAAAATTTCTCCCCCACACCAGCACTAACCAGCTGGAGCCCCAGCATGTACTGCAGTCTGCGGTGTTGCGGGACCGCAATACATGAACCACGAAATGGCGAGGGATTACTGTACTCACAACAGCCTGTGAATTAGAATTAGCCTCATATCTTTGGAATAATAGCCCATCCTTATATCAGAGGGATTTGCACTTTGCAACTCAGAATTCTACTGGTACTGAGAAGTATAAGTATGTAGCATAGGTTAACTTGATTATTTTTCTTGTTGCAGTCATTCCCAAAGTCTTCTATTTTCTGTAATTTGGCTTATTGTTTATTTTCCAAAAGGATTTACTATTTAATTTGTCTTCCCCCATTCTTTAAATAAAATTAACATAACAAAATGGTGTCCATTTTGAGAGTGTGTGAGTTGATTCTAAACCAAGTCTTGACTCCTTAGTCAGTTAGGGAATCAGTAGTTCAGCTTGTCTTACGGTGAAGGGCGATGATGATGATGATGATGATGATGATGATGATGATGATGATGATGATGATGATGATGATGATGATGATGATGATGATGATTTTCGCTTAAGTCAAGGGTGAACCCAGCTGGAGTACAATAGTCAAGGAACTCAAGGGCTTTAGATCCTTTGTAGAGACGGGCACGACCAGAAAATTTTTTTTTTAGTTGTCATTTTTCGGGACGGGTCCATTTTGGGTCGTTTCCGTTTTTCATGAAATTTTTCAAAAATTTGTCATTTCATTGTATCATTTGTCGTTTGTCGCTACCGCTGCGATTTAGCGCGACTTGACTTCCCAGAGCATGGGGTTAGGGGGTAAGGGCTAGGCTTAGGGTAATGGTTAAGGTTAGGGTGGGTTAGTGGGCTGTACCTCTGGGTGCCTCTGGCCCACTAAGAACACAGTTTACTGGCATGTGGGTTAGGGTTAGGGTTAGGATTAGGATTAGGGTTGGTGGGCTTTTTCTGCCCTCTCTGGCACAGCCAGAAGTCTCAGCAAAATCTGGCCATGCGATTGGTGGAATGACTCCAAAAATTTGCATGGTCCCATCCCATGGCTAGCCCATCATTGCACGTGCACAGGTGTAAAAAAATAAAAATAAAATAAAATAAAATAAAATCAATGGAGATGTTTTATTGCAAGAAAAACCCACTGCTGCTACTGTAAAAATTCAAGCATTTAAAATAGCTAATTTTCGCATGTTTCTGTGGTGCTTTGGTGGGTTTTTGGACCATGATTTCAAAATAAATATTGCGGTCGCCATTTTGGATCCCCCCGCACCGCATGGCAAATGGAGACGCCGAGGATGCCCCCTCCCAGCCTGGTACCAGCAAGTCTCAGCAAAACTTGGCCATGCGATTGGTGGAATGGCTCCAAAAATTTGCATGGTCCCATCCCATGGCCAGCCCATCATTGCGTGTGCACAGGTGTATAAAAATAAAATAAAATAAAATAAAATAAAATCAATGGAGATGTTTTGTTGCAAGAAAAACCCACTGCTGCTACTGTAAAAATTCAAGCATTTAAAATAGCTAATTTTCGCATGTTTCTGTGGTGCTTTGGTGGGTTTTTGGACCACGATTTCAAAAAAAATATTGCAGTCGCCATTTTGGATCCCCCCGCACTGCATGGCAAATGGAGACGCCGAGGATGCCAGCCCGGTACCAGCAGCCCAGGACAGGAGGGGGGGAAGGCTGGAGTGGGGATCCCCCCCCCAGAAACCACCCCTCTGGTAGGTGCCCTCAGGCAGGCATATTTTCACCTGCTTTTTTGGCCGGGAATCGAGGTTTTTTTTTATTTCTAAAAATTATTTCTAAAAGTTTTTTTCTGTGCCGCTTGGCATCGCGCGATCGCTGCGATGCCAGGAACGACAATGACAAATCAGACCCAATTTTTCTTTTGTCGGTTCGAGTTTGAGTTCTGGGGGAGTAATTGTCGTTACCGTTTCCGTTGCGTAACGGAAACGAGTAACAGAAACAGAAACGATAATTTCGCCAAGTCGTGCCCATGTCTAATCCTTTGGCATTTGATAGACTTTAGGTGCTTCACGGCCATCAAGATATCTGCAGATCTTGGCAAGTCCCAAAACAAAGCACTTTATCAAAAGCCATATCTAAACGTTAACCTGATTACAAGCTATCTTCAACACTCATCTTTACTTACCTTCGAACTCAGAAAAATCTAAATATAGGATCTATGTTTGTTTTGCAGAAGATCTTATCATCATGTCAAAGATAAGCACCTGGTTTTATGGGCATGATATGTATGTTTATCTCCCAATCACCAAACAAAAGCAAGAGATGGAAAGCTTATATTAACACAGTATTGTGGCGCAGTGGTTAAATGCCTGTACTGCAGGTAAAACTCTGTACCTTTCAATCTCCTAGCAGGCTCAAGGTTCAAGCCTCCATCCTTCTGAGGTCTAAATGAGTACCCAGCTTGCCAATGTGCCTGTGTAATTAACAATTGTAAACATCTCAGATGACACTTTGAGAAGCTCCAATCTAATCCTGTGCTGTCATCTCAGATGAATTTGAGACTACCTCCTTAGCTTCTCAGACCTAGTCAAGGGGTCCTCCAGCTGCTATGAAACAGAATTGGAAGAAAGTTGTGGATTGCCAATATTTAGAGAGTATGCATGGATTATGAAGGAACTCTCGCTCTTCCTTCTCCTTTGAAAAAACTGAAGAACTTCCTGCTTTGAGGAATCAGATTACCTAATCCTTCTGTCATCCTCATTTTTCACTTCTTCCTGACAGTAGGAACAAAGGCCCTATTTAATTCCCCTGTCTACATTGTCTAAACAAATACAGGAAACTGTTTTGCTGTGTTGGCTAGGACGGATGAGTGGGAAGTTGAGGATATGTATGTTTTCTCAACATGTTAAGTGCAAGCAGAAGTGGAAGAAAAAGTGACTAAAAACAGATAGAGATATATAATCCTGTTTTTCAGTCACCTACAGGAAGAGCACCTACCATTTATAGCTGAATCTTGTTTCATTTAGTTTTAAAAAGGTATCAGTTCTTTGACCTCCTCGTCTTACTGCTGCAAGATAAAAGAAGCAAGGACTCATATTAACCCAGTGAATGAACTAAGGAGGAGAAGGTGTAGTACTGTCAGATAGAGATGCAGCAACACTTCAGTTCAGTTTGGTTTTGGTAAGGAATTCCAAAGTGCTAAAATGGTAAGTGGCTGACTGAATAGCTCAGAGTAAAATACAATGGTACCTCTACTTATGAGTTTAATCCATTCAGAATGCATACTCATAAGTTGAACGACTTGTAAATAGAGCAGTCATATCTAAAAAAATAAAAAAAATTCAAAATTTGAAAAAAATAAAAAGTAAAAAGTAAAAAAATAAGTAAAGCAGACCGCACCTAAAATTTGTAAGGCAGCAGTTAAAATGGCAACAGTTTCCCACTCTTTAAGTTGAATTGTTTCTAAATAGAGCCACTCATAAGTAGAGGTACCACTGTACCTGGTTGTGCAGCTAGAGTTTGGTAGTTTTTTCTGCACTCTGCATCCCAAGAGAGAAGCCAGTTTGTGTAAACTTGGGCTATTTGCATAGACCCAGGGCACTCACAGAAGGGAATGATAAACCATTCTGTACTTTGGAAACTATGGAAAGGGTCACTGTAAGGCAGAACTGAGTTAACAGTACACTAGTAGTAAGATGGTAAGTGTTAGATTGCTTAAAAAAAAGGCATAACACTTGAAAAATTCTTGCTCAGTGTCTTAGAAGTAACTTTTGAAAATAATCAGAATGTGTTACTTCTTTCACAGTAATCAATTACATAGCTTTTAATTATGCCCTCTTTACCCAGAAGTCAGTAGATGCTAAGTTACTTGAAAAAAATTACTTCAAGTTGTATAACTATTCATATTTAAATGTAGTGTTTATCATATTTCACAATCCCTGTTATTTATTCTACTTCTTCTGGCATTTGTACATATAATCTAGACCTGTGTCAGAACCTGCATATTAAGTTTCACAAAGGAAACACTTAGCTTTATTTGACTATTGCTTATAATTCTTTAAGAGGTTTCTTCATAAGAAGATTATCAAAGTTTAATAAAAGCTCCATGCTAATTATGGGAAGAAAGCAATTATTGTAAAGCTATTTGGATGTTTGACCTGTAGCTTTGCAAAATAATTATTTTGTCTTCATACTTCAGTTCTGATTAAATTCATTTGATTGATGAACAAATTTGTGCAGATGTATATTAGACATTTCAAATGGAATAAATACATTGCGATAAAACTGACTCCTCAGATCTAAAAAGGCATCCCTATGAAGAATACATTCTATTATAATTCTGAGAATATAAAATTGGCGAAGCTATATTACATATATACACAGAAAGGTTACATGGAGACAAATCAACAGCATAACATCATTTCACCATACATGATATACTCAGTACACAGCATACAGAGACAAGAATGGGTGCCTTACTCACAAATGTCCATTGAACACTGATTAACACAGCACTTATATACATTTGTCTGTCCAATCAGATAACACATTGCTTCATGGCTATTGCAGCACCTTGCATCAGCCAAATCCATTTAAGCCGTTTTCACCTGCAGTATAATAGAAAAACCTTTAGAATGAATCACTGTGACTTTGCATATTTGCAGACTCCATCTTATAAATCAATTAAATACATACAGACCATTTATTTGTTCATCTGTCTAATACAAAAATTCACTAACTAATATCTGACACTCCTCCTATTTAATTGATTACTAGACCAAGCTTTTCTCTCACACTTATAAGCTTGTCTGTAGGCACAGGTTTTGTAAACAAAGCAGCACAATTACAATCACTAGTACAATATTAAAGTTTCACTTTCTGTGACACACAATATTTCACATTGCTGTATCTCACTCTGATGTGCTTGCTTCTAGATCCAATTTTCTTTTCTTCTGCTATTTGAGTACATGAACAAGAATCATTAAATATTTGTACAATTAATTGCACTCTTACATTTGCATCTCTAAGAAATTGTACAAACCAAGTAATATCATTAAAAGATCACTAATAGATCCAAAATCCGGCTCTGCAGTACTACATGAAATGAATCTCTGTTTTCTTGACTTCCAAATAATTGAAGCTCCTCCAAGAAAAATTACATAACTTGACATTGACCTTCTTGTTTCTGAACATGATGCCCAATCTGCATCTGCATAACATGTCAGATTTAATCCTTCTGAAAGAGGTATTTTCAACTGAACATATACTCTACCACATAGATATCTGAGAATATTTTCGATTCCTTGCCAATTCAATGGTCTTGCAACATATTGACTGAGAATATTTACAGCTGCAGAGATATCTGGCCATGTCCAGGAAGACAAATACAGTAAAGATCCTACAACAGCATGATATTCTTTCTTATTTGCAAACTCTCCATCATCAGGAATTCTATTGGATCCTACCTCCACTGGAGTTAAAACTGGATTACACGTCTCCATTTTACTCTTCTCCAGAAACTTTTCTATCTTATTACTTTGAGACAGATAGAGATTACCTGTGGCATCTTTGCATATATCCACACCTAAGTAATTTTGAATTACATCCAAATGTTTAAGTTGAACAGTTGCACCTAGTTCTGTCACAAATAGACATGGGCACGACTCGGCGAAATTGTCATTTCCATTTTCGGTTATCGTTTCCGTTACATAACGGAAATGGTAACAATAATTAAGCTGTCAGAACTCGAACTCGAACTGAAAAAAAGAAAAATTTGGTTGGGTTTTTCGTTTCCGTTTGTGGCATCGCGGCAATCGCGCGATGCGAAGCACAGAAAAGTTTTTAAAAGCTTTTTAAAAAAACCCGACTCCCGTCCAAAAAAGCAGGCGAAAATATGCACGCCTGAGGCTTTGCCACCTACCAGAGGGGTGGTTTCTGGGGGGTCCCCGGCCTTTCCCCCCTCTTTTCCTGTCCTGGGCTGCTTGCACCAGGCTGGGGGGGTCATCCTCGTTGTCTGTCTCACTGCATATCATGCGGTGGGGGGGATCCAAAATGGCAACCACAATTTTTCTTTTGAAATCGTGGTCAAAAAACACACCAAATCACCACAGAAACATGTGAAATTTATTTATTTTAAATGCCTGAATTTTTATAGTAGCAGCAGTGGGTTTTTTATAGCAATAAAACGTCGTATTGATTTTATTTTATTTTATTTTATTTTTTATTTTTTTAAACCTGCCCATTTGGGCTGGGCATGGGATGGGACCATGGAAATTTTTTGAACCATTCCACCAATGGCATCGCCAGGCTTTTGACTGACACTTCTGGATGTCTCGGAGGGCATAAAAAGCCGAGGCACCTTCCAGAAATCGCAGTTGGTGTATGGATGTGGTTGAGGGAGGAGGGCTGGCTGCTGGTGCTGGTGTGATCCAATTGAGATTGAGGAGGGAGGCTGGAGGCTTTAGGATTTAAGTTAGGCAGGCAGGGAGGGAATTGAATTTAGAAAATAATTTCTTTGATTCCCTGCAGCTTTGTCTGCTGAAGGGAATAGCAGTTTATTCTTTATTTCTTCTCTGGCAGTTTAAGGAATTTTTTTTCTGATATTGGATAAAGGGGGAGGTTCGACTAGGAGTGGGAGGTGTGGATTTATTTTAAAAATATATTATATACTACCATTTATTTTCTATTTTCCCAACTTCAATTTGCTTGCACACACACACATTTGGGGTGCAAGCCAAGAACAAAACCTCTATCCTAAGTGATATCCTAACTGCCCACTTGCCCATCCGCCTCTGCTGCCACCCTCCTGCGGCCCGCGCTGCTGCCTGCCCACTCGCCCGCCTGCAGCCACCGCCCACCCATGCCCCCCCGCCACCACTGCCACCACCGCCCACCTGCCCCTCCCCCCGCCCACCCCCTCCCCCCCACCGCCCACCCCCCTCCCCGCCTGCCGCCTAGGGCGCAAAAACACCTAGTGCCAGCCCTGATTGCGGGACGCCCCTATGCTCTGGGAAGTCAAATTGCGCTAAATCATGGTGGAAATGACAAACAACAAACGACAAACGGAAATGACAAATTTTTGAAAAATTTCACGACAAACAGAAACGACCCGAAATGGACCCCTTCTGACAAACGAAAACTCGAAACATCATTTTTTTTTCTGGCCGTGCCCATGTCTAGTCACAAACCAGTTTACTTGTGAATCATCTAGAACAATTAAGCATAAATCATCAATACAAGCATAAATACAAGCACAATCATTGAGCCTTTGGTGTAGAGACATGGGTCTGCTCTACTGCATGTAAAACCCATCTGCGTTAACTTAGCATCCAAATATTTATTCCAAGCTTGTTTGGCTTGATATAAACCATAAAGCACTTTATTCAATTTCAACACTAGGTTTGGATTCTGTAACTCATATCCAGGAATTTGCTTCAAGTATATGGTTGAGATATGTTGTGGCAACATCAAATTGATGTACCTTGTATTTCTTAGAAACAGCAATGGGCAAAGCCATTCTGATATTGCAGCACCATTTAAGCCCATTCTTTTCACCTGAAGTTTAATAGAAAAAAAAAACATTTAGCCTGAATCACTGTGACTTTGCACATCTGCAGACTCCATTTTAGAAATCAAATAAATACATACATACCATTTATTTATACACCTGTCTAATACATAGTTTCACTAACTAATATCTGACAGAGGTATCTGGTGCCAAGGTAAGAGATATGATTTCTTCATATAGGCCTCCAGCCTGTGTTTGTGCAGTACAGAACAACCAGTGGAAAAAGCTAGAGTAGATCAAGTCCTCCAACAAAACCATACTCAATGCACACCTAGTGGCTTCCTCAGTTATAATCAAACCACAGGTGGGAGCTATCTTATGAAGGTCTTAAATGGCATTTGCATGCAGCCGTGAGCAGGCTGCTGGTGATGGTGGAACTGACTGGACAACCCGCTGGTCTTAATACTGTGTGTGTGCTTGCTTGCATGTGTGCATGAGTGTGCATGCATTCACCCATGTGTGCAGAGCTTAAATGAATGGCTAGAAGAGCTGGCTGGCTGGAGATGGCTTTATCTGTAAGCTCTGGATACTCCTGAGTATCTTCACAAGTATCATCTTAAGCTAAAAATGAATTGTTCAAGAAGGAATGGAAATTATAGTGTCCTTGCATCCTGCAAGCAATTACAGTCCTTAGAATTCATGTCTTGAATATAAGACCTAGAAATGTCTATCATCACCAGCCAATTTTCTCACATTTTTAAAATTTCCTCATAAGGGTAGGTTTGTATGGGAAAGGCTGCACTTCATATATCCTCATATCAGGATTCTTCAAAAGTTAAGAAAAATGAGCCACTTCTGAGGTGAAACTCTGGAATCACACACTGTTGTTATTGATGACATTCATTTTGAATGTTTATGGGTTATCCTTTTGTGGATTAACCTTTATACATATGCAGAGCAAATAAAAAGCAAAGCTGATTACTGATTACTTTTGCACTTAATATTTCATCTACAGAGTTCACATGAGCCCACTTGCAGAAAATGTTAGTACCAAGGTGACCCCTTTGAGAATTTCTATGCAGGTCTTAACATTGGCACATTACTGTCAGTAACACTCTATTATTGACATTTATGTGTTGAGATATTTGCTTTTGAATCGGTCAGCAGCAACAAATAGTTGCTATTAATGCACACTCCTCCACTCAAACTGGTATGTCTGTAATGCTGTTATTTCACATTACTAGGGATGAAAATCAATTTATTTGATGCATGGTTGCCACTGAGGAATCACAATTCCTAAAATAACTGCTAGAGCTGGAAGCAAACTATTTAACATTTAACATTTTGCTGCGTGCAGACATGTTTGATCACAGTTCATCTTTCAGAGAGCCACGAGTCAAAGAAACAGAAAGTATAACTATAGTTCTGTTGTTGTACATAACTTCAATAATTAAATTAGGGTGAACATTGATCTCTCTGTCACCAGTATATTGCTTTAATGTTAAAACACCTACAACTTTACAAAATGAAACTTGTACTAATGAAACATTTAAGAATGTTCAATAGGTAAACATCCTGTTCTGTTTTCCTGTCAAGAATGATTGTAGAGTAAAAATATAATGAATTCTGTGTACAGAAAGCCATGGCTGTGGCATTCAAGAAAGCAAAATTAGAAGCCAAATTAAAAAGAAAATAAAACTTTGGCACCACAAGTGGTCCTAATGGTATAATTTGCCATTGTGTTGGCAAATCCCAATTAATTTTTAGAGGTTAAAGGGTACCCATACCCACAGAGAAGGACAGAAACTCTACGTAAAATGAGTTAGAGGACATCAAATACATAGGTACAGGTTCTTCCCAGTTACTTGTGCACCTTTTTTCATACTCTGCTTTGGATAATTTGTTAATTTTGGACTTAAACATTGAGTTCAGCTGCATTCTCTTAACTGTAAGATTTTAAGGATTTTACTCTCAAAGTACAAATATTCTGAAATGGAACATCACACACAAACTCCAAAATCCAGAACTGAAACGTCACCAAACTTGCAGGAATTATAGAAAAGAGTCATGGGAAGTCTCCCTACAACCTTTTTTCTCTAGGTGTCTTGTAGGCCATTTTATAGGGGTTTAAAGTGAAAAAATGAATTTTAAAAATTGATTTGATTCATTGGAAAAAAAACATGAATTTCTTTTCATTATATGTTGATCTTGACAAATCATGAATCACAATGAGTCATATTTTTATGATTTGTCCTCATTTCTAATTTAAACAATTTTTATTCAAATAGGAAGATGTTTTCTACTTATGGAATTTCAAATAAGTTAACATTTAAATTCTTACCCAACATTCAGAATGTTAAAGGGAAGGATTGTGGAAAGCACATTCTATCCATGCAGAAATTGCCAGTTACAATCTGCATTACCTTCCTTGAAAAGGGTCATAATAAGTCATAATAATGAAGGCAAGCCATATTGGGCTGCTGCTTCATAGTGCCCGTGTGAGTGTCTTTACTCATTTAGATATGTCTATATAATGACATAGACATGGGCACGACTTGGCGAAATCCTCGTTTCCATTTCCGTTCCTCGTTTCCGTTACGTAATGAAACAAAGAACGATAATTACTCAGTCAGAACTCGAACTCGAACCGACTAAAGAAAAAATGGGTCTGATTTGTCATGGTTGTTCCTGGCGGCATCGCAGCGATCGCGCGATGCCAAGCGGCTCAGGAAAAAAGTTTTAAAAATTAAAAAAAAACCAGATTCCCAGCCAAAAAAGCAGGTGAAAATATGCCTGCCTGAGGGCACCTACCAGAGGGGTGGTTTTTTTCGGGGGGGGGTCCCTGGCCTCCCCCCCTCTCCTGGACTGCGCATCCTCGTCATCTTGCCAACTCGCCAAGCGGCGCAGCACAGAAAAAAGTTTTAAAAATAATTAAAAAAACCCAGATTCCCGGCCAAAAAAGCAGGCGAAAATATGCCTGCCTGAGTGAGGGCACCTACCAGAGGGGTGGTTTCTGGGGGGGGGGGTCCCCGGCCTCCCCCCTCTCCTCTCCTGGGCTGTGCATCCTCATCATCTCACCAACTCGCCATGCCATGCGGTGCGGGCGGGCGACCCAAAATGGGGCAACAGCAAACAATATTTATTTATTTTGAAATCATGGTGGTCCAAAAACACACCAAAGCACCACAGAAACATGGGAAAATAGCTATTTTAAAACTGCCTGAATTTTTACAGTAGCAGCAGTGGGTTTTTCTTGCAACAAAACATCTCCATTGATTTTATTTTATTTTATTTTTATTTTTATTTTTTTATACCTGCGCAATGATGGGCTGGCCATGGGAGTGGACCATGCAAATCTTTGGAGCCATTCCACCAATTGCATGGCCACTTGACCAGGTTTTGACCGAGACTTCTGGGATGTGCCTGTCGGGCATAAAAAGCCCACTAACCGTAGCCCGAACCCAAACCCGAACCCGAACCCATACGCCAGTACACTGTCCTTCTTAGTGGGTCAGAGAGACACCCAGAGGTGCACCCCACGAACTCACCCTAACCTTACCCGTAACAACCCTAAGCCTAGCCCTTGCGCTAACCCCCCTAACCCTTAGCCAAATCTGTACTCGCATTGCACTCACGCAAGTACAGTTCCCTTCTTGGTGAACAACAGAGTGCCGAGACTGAGGAGGAGACTTCCCCCAGTGTGCGCACTGTGACACTGCAGTTAGCAGTGGGCCTGTGGTCAACAGAGAGAGGCACCCAAAAAAGAGGTGCCTCGAGTCTCAAGTTGGTATGCATATCCAATTGGCTATGCATGCCATTTTGTAGCGGGCCAGAGGAGGCACCCACCCCAGAGAGGTGCCTCCAGGTGCCCGCTCCACCCCAAACCAGTACTAACGACAGACGAAAAAATGACAAACGAAATGACATTTTTTTGGAAAATTTCGCGAAAAACGGAAACGAGCCGAAAAAGGCCGGCTCCGACACACGACAACTCGAAAACGTCATTTCCCCTGGTCGTGCCCATCTCTATAATGACAACATTTTACTCCTAATAGCAAAACTATATTAAATTATGGCTGTAGTTTATACCACAGTCCAACAGTTTTCAGCTTTCTGGGGTGTTTTTAGCCCTGAAGATGGCATGACATTTCAGTACCACAAAGCCTGTTGCATATAGTTGGTCCTACAATGTACACATTTAATGACACTTCCACTTGAAGGGCAATAGACAAACTCCTCACCTACTTGTTAGGTACAAGACTTATTTTCAATGAAAAAACGACTTGGGGCCAAGTTTTTTGGGATTCCCCCACACACACACAAACACACAAATCTGTTGCACAGTGTTTCTTTTTTCTCTTCCTCCTCTGTTAGCACGTGTACTCTACTGAGAGAGAGATAAAAGCTCCCTGGTCAGACTCTGACAAGATAATGCTGAGAAGCAGAAATGTAGAACTCGAGTTCTAGTCCCTCAAGTTCTACAGCCTGCACCACAGTGGCTCTCTATAATAGGAACTATAAAATGACTATCCTATAATTTTTGAATAACATAATATAACAGTACTTTCTGAGTGGTGCTGTTGCAGAAACAGTCACTTATGTGGTAGAAAAGAAGATAACATTATTTCTATTTTATTTTATTTTGTAGTAAATTTTTCCTTCAGGTGAAAGTATTCTGAAATTAACAATAGTCACCAATGAAAGGAACGAGCCACATACAATATATAAGTGACATTAACTAATTAGTGGGAAGTGGAATGGGAATCCAGCCCTTAAAAAAATTAGGCCATGTTAGAGAAAGTTCTGTTTATCTAACATATAACGAATGAATGCTTCTGTATACTATTAATGAATCCATCGAAGAAGTAAAATCTTGGGGATTTCTTATTTTGAAATATGATGTTGAAGAGTAATTGATGCTAAACATATGAAGATAGGTTCATTGAAGTGCTACATTTCCCCCAAAATTGGTACTTGAAAAACATTGACATTAACAACCTTAAAGATTTTTCATAATCCTATTCAATTCCATTTTCACATGTGCACATTTGGTTACCTAGATATTTTACCGGAATCCTACATATATATACCAGAGAGTAAGATGTGTGCACATTTGTGCTGTTTGTTGACTGTTTCAGTAATTTATCAAATTGAACAAAATGGTAATGGTAGAGAAATAGGAAATATCTGCAGTTCTGAACTACTTTTCACTTAACTTATTTTGTTAGCCTTAACGAATAGTTGACAGAAATACAATTTGTGATGTGTGTGCTTTAAGAAATAGAATAGCACTGTCTCTAAAGGAGTAGATCTGGGACAAATCTCTCTCTTCCAAGATAATAACCAATCTTATGGTGTATACAAGCCTGGATATTTGTGTTTCCGCAAAGACATTTGTATGTCTGTGTGTTACTAAATACATTATCAAGGGCAAATGTGATATTTGCATAGGACATATTTCATATTAATGAATAATTTTGATTTATACACCACCATTCAAGGACACAATCAGGACAAATTACAATGAACATATACAGTAGATGATAGATAGATAGATAGATAGATAGATAGATAGATAGATAGATAGATAGATAGATAGATAGATAGATAGATAGATAGATAGATAGATAGATAAAACAAGAAATCAGAAGATGTAGCTTAAAATATCATTTCAATCTTAATGCACAGGGAAGAACCATTTTAGTTCTTTCACAATCCACACAGGCCTAAAGCTACATTGTGAGCATTGAATTGCTGTATTAAAATGTTGAACGGTCACTCTAAGTTTCAGTGACCAGCCATAGGTATAGGCTTTTTCAATACAGTGGTACCTCGGATAACGACGTTAATTCATTCTCTGAGGTCAGTCGTTATCCGAAACACATCATTATCTGAAACACGGTTTCCCATAGGAATGAATGTTTAATCTGTTCCGGAGCCTAGGAAAAAGGCACAGACACCTGGTTTTTTGCTCAAAACTCTTTATAAAGTGCACTTTAAAGGTACAGATTCAATGCCACCTGGAATAACTCTTTTTTATTGATGCATGCTGGAAATTCCTTATCTGAGGCAGTCCATAGGGAAAATTTGTTATCCGAGGCAGCCCATAGAGAAAATTTGTTATCCGAGGCAGACCTATACCTCGAAATTGCTATTCATTATCCAAGGCAGCCCATAGGGAAAATTCATTATCAGAGGCAGTCCTATACCCAGAAATGTGCACTCGTTATCTGAAAAATTCGTTATCTGCGGCAGTCGTTATCCAAGTACCACTGTACTCTTAAAACCAAATGAAATACCTTGGATAAGAATTGTCCTGACAAATCTATTGCATTTTGTCATCAGAGAGTTTGTAGGCCCAGCCTATTCTGGGAAGAAAAAAAGTCCAAAGCAGGCTTCAAAGCCAAGAGTTGGACATAAGAAACAACCATAGCTGCACTTGATCTTAGCCAAAAGGCCAAGAAGCCTTTTGTATGCTCAGTTCTGGAAACAAGCTGAAATTCCAACAGAGGAAGAGCTGTATTGTAAGATAAGAGACTGTATGGAAATTGATAAACTTGCTGGCTACCTGAAAGGAGATCGTGAATAACTTTTCATAAGATGGCAAGGGGTGGCTGCTGAGCTTGACAACCATTAAGCTGTATATACATAGTATTAATTTGGTACTTAATAATGTTTGGTCTTTGTTTTTCAGTCTGTATCCAATGTACCTATCATTCCCTATTTTCCCCTTCCCTTTCCTCGTACCCCTTTCCCACTTGCCCTTCTTATTTCCCCTTACCCACAAAGATACCAATAAAACCTTTTTAAAAAAAGAAACCACTATAGCTGGTAGGTTGTTAGCACTAATAGAAGTGGGTTTAGGAAACAAAAAAATATGGATTGAACCCTCTCAATGTTTTTTTTCTTCAACAGAAAAAAAAGCCTCCTTATTCCATCCAGGGCTTCAAAATCAACAATTTAATATATTATAGTCTAGAAGGTCTAAATACACCATTCAGCTACTTTTCAAATAAGCCATTGTTATGATGAAGCATCAGGAAAATGATAAATGTGCAAAGATATTGCCCTCTTCAGGGCCGTATCTATTGGCTATATGTCTTTTAGAGCAAACTTGGTTTAAGACAAAGTAGAACATTGAGCTCTTACAGGAGCACATTATATGCATCTATTCTTTAATAACCAGAAGTTAACATATGCCCTCCATTTCCTGCAGTGAGCATTGCAACATATAATGGGGCTATCAATTTATCTGTGTACAATGTACTGACAAATTGAGCTTTACAGGTGATATATTTAAGGATATTTAAATTCCCAGTGGTGTGAAACTGATAAAACCACTCCTTAACTACCTCACCACATCAAGCTGTTCCTGCTCGAACCTTTGCTACCAACAAGAATTAAAAGAAAATTTATAATACTGACATTAAATATAGAATCAGAGGTGCTGAATGTGTGCTACACATCATACAAAATGATAAGAAAATTTTGAACTCAGTCAAAGTATCAAAATGATAGCAAGGAAGTAATAAATGGATGACACCAACAGAAGAAATAATAGATCCTTTTCTCCATACTTGAATGATAGATATAAAGGTCCCCTTGCACAGTGCTAGGTACACGTTTTATAGTCAGGGACAAAGTCAAGATCTCCAGAACAAAGTCTCGGGGGGGCTACGAAAAGAATGGAAATTATATGGAAATGATACCAGTTGAATGGAAATAATGACAATTCTAATTCCTGAATCTTCTCTTGGGATTTTGGATCAACATTTTGTTGAACTGGGTGTGAATCTTTGTCTGGGCTGAATAGGATCTGTATCCAAGATGGGGGTTTGAACAAAACTGGATAACTATTGCATAGCCCTATTTGTTCTGTATCTGTAGCATAGAAACAAGACTACCATAGGAGGCCCCACAAGGTATGTCATTCCATTATTTTATTATTATTTGGACTTTTATTTTTCCTCTGAAGCTCATATTCAAGATCATTAGACCAAAGATTGAATAAATAGTATGCAGAATATAAGAATAAATGTTGGCCATTGAATATGACATAGTATTGTAATATGTTTATGAGGAATTTTAAGTATCTTTTTTTTTCTTTATGTAGAGAGTATTGCTAAGCGGTCTGCACACCAAAATTAATGTACTCAAATTTGTTTGCTTCCAGGGGACAAGGCATTCAGTCAGTTACCCCTCTCATACCGTAGCTCCAAAATATGTCAATTAAATCATTTCACCTTATAAGGGGACCTGTCAAACAATCTTCTGTTTTTGAAAATGGGGACTCAAGACAAAATAGGGATGCTGTGGATGTACTCACTCAGACTGCTCCACAGTCTGCCTGCCTGAGAGAGCCTGTGGTGCTGAAAGACTTCAGCATTGGTACAGAGATCATATGTCAAGAGCAGCTGAGGACCATATATGCCATCGCAATTATCCTATGATATCTAGTCTCCCATTTTCTGGAGCTGGTTTTCCATGTTGGATGAGATGAGTGTGACCGGGTTGTGGAGGAGTTTTTAATAATGCCAAGAACACTATCCGCTTATGGAACTCTCTTCCTCGAGAGGTGTGGCTAGCCTCTTCCTTCTTCTTCCACCAGCAATTCAGCTTCTGCCTTTAAAATGTATGATCTTTAAATATTATGTTCAAATACTTGTATATTATATTTTTCAGTTTTTAACTGGGATGTTTTTGTGGATTTTAAATACTTATGTCCAATGTTCTTGCTAGGGGAAAAAGATGGAGAATGAAATGGACAAAAGTGTCTGGCGACAGTTAGAATATATAGCAGTGATATTACTTTTAGTTCCTGTAGTGTTGCAAAACAGGAATCAAGTTGTTTTCATTGATATCATTTTCTATATGACAGGATACTTTGGATGCCATTTAATCCATTTCACTGTATGGTGCATATTTTCATTCACTTCACTCATTCATTCATTCATTCATTCATTCATTCAAGAAAGAAAGAAAGAAAGAAAGAAAGAAAGAAAGAAAGAAAGAAAGAAAGAAAGAAAGAAAGAAAGAAAGAAAGAAAGAAATGTTGTTTTCCTGGCCTATCTTTCTCAAACAGTGGGAAGCTGAGAGCAACCTTTGTCCACCCAGCCGGGCGAGACACATTTGTGGGATTAAAATTGGGCCATAATTTATTAATATGATTTCACTCAATTCAACTGTTAAGCATCCCTTAAGCAACGGGACCTGAACGTAGGGCAAGCGGATCAGTTAAAGATTCCTAATATTATTAGAAAGGTGCTGCCCACCAGTTCAGCGCCCTCTGAAAACCTGTGGTCTGGGAAGCCCTCATTCCTAATCTTTGAACTATTTATACCTAACACCTAATGTTCCTAATTTACTAATCTATTTACTAATTCATATTGAGGGCTACCAGCTCTATCAGGGTGTATTATTCAATAACTTTCACCTGACTTATATGTACCGCTTGCACTACCCACCAATTGTGACCAGTTATAAGCGCTCCCAGCCTTAAAGATAATGGGATGGGCGAAAACACACTGCCACTCTGGTCCAGTTTGAGTGGAAGCCAAAAATTCTCATCCAGCCCGTACGTGACCAGCTAATCTCATTCTCTTATTTGGGGGGAGGCGTGGATTGAAAAAGAGACTCTCACCATGTGGCAAGGCCCCTTATCTAAGCTACTGCCCCACACGTGACTCTAACTGGGCAGGTTGACAAAGAAGCCCCTCCCAGCACTATGGCTGATAGAAGCCACCATTGTAGGGTCAACTTCCTTTGCAAGAGAAAGCATTGGAATTGAAAGTAAAAATCTTCTGCAGTCAGAACAGTCACTTCTAACTCTGAAGCCACAGAGACATCAGTTCCAAAAAGCTGAAAGTGTATCACGCTGTTCCTGCCAAGCCTTTGCTTCCAATGTGTAAGGCAACTAATGTTTCCTGTTATCAAGCAGAATTTTTGTGGATCCTCAAGAAAGAGTCCTCTCTCTCTCTCTCTCTCTCTCTCTCTCTCTCTCTCTCTCTCTCTCTGTTGGGCACAGCAACTGTTTGCCCATCTAGTTTTGTGATTTGGTATGTCGAAGTGATCTCTGAATGATGAATCATACCCAATACAGTGTTTACACTTTTAAATATTATCATGAGGATGTACACATGGTCAGAGTACCCACGCCATTTCTCATGAACCCAATGAATACCACAGAACATCTCAAGTAAATGATGTGTTAAACAAGCTAAGCATTTAGGAAGGAACAGAGGGTATCATGTCAGCCACTAGACAACTGATAGTGTCCACTTTTAGACTATCCTAGGATGTTACAGCATAGTAGCTAGATGCATGTAGCACTTTGAAAGCTGTATAAATCTGGAGAGTGTGAAACTGAATAAAGTCCTCAGAATCTTGGATCTCAGCTGCAAGTAGGGTGGGATCTGTATATTATCTGGGATAAGGGAGAGAGACTTTGCTAAGAAAAAGCACGATTTTGACAGCACTTTGGATTTGGAGCCTCAGCTGGCAAATGACAGAAGCGGACTGAGACATCAAATGAAATTTTATCCTAAAAGTAGACAGAAACAAGCTTTAGTCATGCCAGATGGGAACTTTTAGTACTAATGCTAGAGCAGGGTTCTATATTCAACAGTCATCAATTAGTGTGGAAAATACACAGGGACAAATGTAGTTGCTTTATATACCCCCACAAAGTTTTATCAAACTGAGCCAGATGACTTTAAAGAGCTTTCAAGATGGATGAGCACAAGTCCTATCAAAGCCCTCCTAAGCCTTAAGAACAACTTAGAATTTGGAAAGAATTGGGACTGTGGGACTAGCATTGGTTCTGTTTAGAAGACATCAGTGCCTAGAAGGCTTGCCTCTTTCTCTTTAATCCTCTTCTGTTTATGTACTGGTGAACCCATCTGATCCCTGTTGAACGGAGGGGGTTCCATCTTTTATATTTTGCACCATAGAATGAGCAGAGGGGATATTTGCTTCAACAGTATTTACTGAACTAATAAGAAACAACATTTAACAAGTCTGAACTTGGAGCCAACCAAACATACAGAACTTTCTTTTCTCTCACCAAACACTTGTCAACCCTCAACACTTGGAAACCTGATTCCTAGTCCTGCAAATAACTGGTTTTAGATGGGCTTCTACAGTAATGATGGGAAATTCGCTGCCCCATCCCCCTGGAGATTTATGATAATTAGTGAATTGTACAGCTCTCTCATTCATTCCTAATCACACCTGCTTGGAGGTTGGTGGATGGTCTACTGAAACCTTCTCCTGAGATCAGTGTCACCTCTCTCTCCTTTCCCTTTCTCTCCAGAAAGAAAGCTTAGGAGATGGTTGGCATTTGTGATTGCTTAGACATCAATAGTAAAATTGCCTCCCCAGTCCATGGGTCCTCCTTTTCAATGTACTCACATTCCTGGAGGGCTTGGGACTTCAGTCAGTTGCACATTTCCTTAAATCACTTCCCCTTCTTCTTTCAGAGCATCTCTCTACTTCTCCTCCTGTCAACTTTGTTTGTATCTTCCTTCTTCATACCACTCCTCCCTTTCCTCAAGGACCCCCTTCTTTTTCTCCTCTTTTCATTCTACTTCCTATACTGTCCCTGACTTCCTATCTGCATTCCCCAACTCCTTTCTTCTCTTTCTTCTCTTCTCTTGCCAATCCTTCATTTCCCACCTTTTCTAACTCTTCAAATCTGTGTTACCCAAGATGGGTTTGCCCCAGATTAACTGGGGAACTGAAAGTTGAGAAATCAACCATTTGCATGGACAGGCATGATGGCCTTTTGACAGGGTTACCAATGTTTCTGTTAGTCTCCAGCTCCTCACAGTACTTTATTCTCCTTACATTTAAAGTTCCCAGCATTCTTGAGTCAAAATGGTTTAGGCTGGTGGAAGTTAGAGTGTATGGTAACATGCTTTGGTCATTTTTGGTGGATATTCCCTTGTGTGTATGTATATTTACACAATTTACTGAATTTACATCCTCCCATAGGCCAACACATAATGTATGTGTGTGTTTTCAGTTACACATTTTTGCCATTTGCTAAATAGGTGACACAAGGTATATTTCCTGTCACAGGATGTTTTAGTAAATCCCCCACAAAAAACCACAAACAAACAAACAAAAAATTCTTTCATATCCCCAGAGAGTACACAGGACAATAGCTCTAAAGAGGATCTTAAAGTCTGAATACACAGACACAGCAGAAGGAGATTCTCAGGTGATCTTGCCCCAAGCCATTATACAGCTTTAACACTGAAAGGCACACCTCAGGATGGAAATGGACTGTGAAATAGATGGCAAATGTAATCCAACAGAGAAATCCAGTCCAAATCAGTAATCTTGTAACCTTATGTCGGCCCAACTGCAGTTTCTAAACCATTTTGAAAGACAGCATTTTAATAACATTGAGCAGGTCTATATGTATCCTATACTTGCACTCTCTTGCTTTTGACTAGTGTTGCCATATTCTAGTTCTCCATTTCAAGAAATTTCAGCAGCCTAATTTGCAAGAAGCACAGATTCTTATTATTAGGCACATCATCTGCATATCATAGAAATTCAAGTAACACTTTTTAGATTGTGTAGAAAGCACATTAACTCTTGTATTACCTTTCTACCACGTTTCATCATTGCATCATTTGTAGAACAACCACTGATCAAAGAAACCCAGTATCATGTAACGATTACTGTTGGACTCAGGACATGGACTTTGAGGTCCAAATCCAGCCTTAAACCCCAAGCATACTTGGTGACCTTGGGATCATCCTTCAGACAAATTGTCTTCACAGGATTGTTTGTGAAATGAAATGAGGGCAGGGAGAACTATGTAAAACAGGTGCAATTTCTACTCTCACCGTCCCCATGTTTTTTGGCCAGTTTTTACATTCATTGAGGCAGAACCAATTGAAACTCTCAGGTGAGCTAAAAGAAGCCTGTTGAAGATAAAATGGAACTGATTTTTCTGGAAGTCTCTAAAACAGCTCCATAGGCCTGAGGGGCTAAGTTAATGGAAAAGACTGAAATACAGAATCCCTTCCAAAAGCAAATGCAAAGTGTGTTTCTTATATACCACTCCATAGCGCTTGCTTTAAAGCATTCTCTGGGCAGTTTACAAATCATTGTGCAGGCTATACATTGCCCTTCCCTACCCCAACAATCTGGGTACTTATTTTACTAACCTCAAAAGGATGGAAAGCTGAGTGCACCTTGAGCCTGCTACCCTTCTGCACAAAGCAGGTGTTGAATACGGGGTCTAGGAACAACGCAGGACAATCTGGTCGCTTCCCAACTTTATTTCTTGAAACGCTCCGCCTGACGGCCGAACCCCCTGCTTAAAATGGGTGCATAATTTCCCCGGCGTGCACCTCCATTGGCTATTGCCGCGTTCCCACAATTACTCGTGGTTGGCTGGGTCACGTCAGACGCGCGACTCCATTGTGGCTCCGCCCACGCCTCAATCTCGCACGCTAAAACACAACATTCCTCCCCCCATGGTTCAACACAGTAACAACCAACACTACCATCAACCCTACTATTTTTAGTCGCATACATAATCCCCCAGATGTGCCGGTCTTCTACGCTCTCGCTGGGACCGCCGCAACTTAGGTGGTGATGTGGGAACAACGGGGACCGCTAATTCCCGGATATCAGGCTGTGCCTGTGCCTCCGGGTTAGCAGGTACCCCGTTAGCAACCGAGAACTCGGCATTCCGTCTGGGCGGCACCTCATTAGTCTCCCCGGACTGAAAGTCACTGACTTGCTCCGGCTCAGAATCCGGAGCTTCCTCGGGCTCTGGCTCGGCTATATCTTCCGGGGGCACCAGCGCCACAGTTGTTCTGACGCGGATCTGATCGATGTGAAGCCGCCACACCAACCCCCCCTCTAAACCCACCTCATAAGATGTGGGACCCGAGCAGGCCACTATCGTTCCAGGAACCCATCGTCGCTCTTGACCATAACTTCGGGCATATACAGGGTCGCCTATGGCAAATCCTCTCGGAGCTTCCCTATGCTCCGTGGAGGGCCTCTTATCGAGTGCCCTGTCGGGATGGAGACGATCAAGGAGCGTCGTCAGTCTCCTTCCCATAAGGATCTCTGCAGGGCTACGCCCCGTTACGGCACTAGGGGTGACATGTTGGGCCAACAAGAACTGTGAAAGACGATAATACCAGTCCCCCTGTATGATCCGCCTGAGCGCGTCCTGGTCGTGCGGACCATGCGCTCAGCTTGGCCGTTAGTGGCCGGATGAAACGGGGCGGACCTAATGTGCCTGATACCCGCTAGAGCGACAAACTCCTGAAATTCGGCAGAAGTAAACGCCGTTCCGTTGTCACTCACGATTGTGTCGGGCAAACCGTGGGTGGCAAACAGCCGCCTCAGCACATTTATTGTCGCCTTTGTGGATGTAGTAGAGGTAGGGGCCACTTCTAGCCACTTGGACCTTGCATCCACTACTATTAAAAAATATTGGCCCTGGAAGGGCCCGGCAAAGTCTAGATGTAATCGGGACCAAGGGGCTTGCGTGGATTCCCAGGCCTGTACGGGGGCCTTAGATGGCTCGGGCCGAGACGCCTGACAAGGTTCACACCCCTTCACCCACTCTTCGATTTTAGCGTCCATGCCCGGCCACCAAACATAACTCCGGGCGAGTGCCTTCATGCAGACAATGCCCGGGTGGGCGACATGAAGGGCCTCCAATACCTTAGTCCTCAAAGAAGGGGGGACCACCACCCGACCACCCCAAAGCACACCCCCCTGTGTGACGAGAGTTCGTCTTTCCGGGCCGTATAAGCCGCAAATTCCGGGCCCGGTTGCTTGGGCCACCCCCTCCCCACCCAATCCAAAACACGAGCCAACACTCGATCACGTCGGGTTAAGGCAGCGATATCCTGGACGTGCAAGGGACAATCCGGCAGGTCCTGGATCCTTAGGACCTGGTGGGCGGGAGCAGGGTCCGGGCCACACTCCGGTAGCGGCAGACGGCTAAGGGCATCGGCATGACCCATCGCCTTCCCGGGCCGGTGCTGCAGTTCGTAATTGTATCCAGCCAGAAAGATGGACCACCGCAGTACTCGTGGTGAGAGCACTTGGGGGGTCTGGCGGTCCGCGGCAAACAGGCCCAACAACGGCTTGTGGTCTGTGACTATTGTGAAGGGTCGGCCGTACAAGAAGTCATGAAACTTCTTGACCCCTTTCACAATGGCTAACCCTCCCTATCAATTTGGGCGTAGTTCCTCTCCTGGACGAAAGGGTTTGAGAGAAGTACGCCACCGAACTTCTCTTCCGTCCGGAAGTTGATGACCCAGAACGGCGCCCACTCCATACGGGGGAAGCATCACAAGCCAACACGACCGGCAAGGACTCATCAAAGTGGGCCAGTACAGAATTTGACACCAACAGGTCCTTTACCCCGCGAAAAGCCTTCCTTTGTCTCTTACCCCACACCCAGGGCGCCTTTTTGTCCAGGAGCCGGTGCAACGGCTCCGCGACGGCCGCCTTATGTGGCAGGAAGGCGTGATAAAAATTTAGAAGTCCTAGAAAAGCCTGTAACTCCGCTTTCCCTTTGGGCTCTGGCGCCTCGCGAATGGCGCGAAGTTTGTCCCGGGCTGGGTGTATGCCCGTTGCATCGACGTGAAACCCAAGGAAATCCACGCTGTCTACTCCCAACAGGCATTTTGATTTTTTCACCTTAAGGCCCGCCTCCCGAAACCTCTCTAGCACTGTTCGGAGTCGAGCGCCAAAGTCCGTCATAGATGGAGCAGCGATTATAACATCGTCAAAAAATGGAGTTACTCCGGGAATTCCCTTCAGGAGGCGGTCCATCATATTCTGGAAAAGTCCTGGGGCTACACTCACCCCGAATTGTAATCGATTTACACGGAAGGCCCCCTTATGTGTGACAATCGTCTGAGCATCTGCCGTAGCTGTGTCAACCGGCAGTTGTTGGTAGGCCTGTGCCAAATCCAACTTTCCGAATACTTTTGCCCCGGTGAGGGTGGCCAAAACGTGGCTCACGACCGGGACCGGGTACGCATGGTCGCGGAGAGCTTTGTTGAGAGTGCACTTATAATCCCCACAAATCCTAACCGACCCATCGGGCTTAACCGGGGTGACTATAGGAGTCTCCCAGGTTCCCGAGTCTACCGGTTCTAGGACCCCTTGTGCAACAAGGCGGTCCAGCTCCGCCTCAATCTTGGGCTTGAGGGCGAATGGGACCCGGCGGGCCTTCACCCGGATGGGACTAATCTCTGGGTTCAAGCGCAGGGAAATCGGGGGGCCCTTATACTGTCCCAAGGACCCGTCGAAAACAGATGGAAAATCCTTACAAATCTCTTCCGGGCCCACCTTGGAAAGGAGACTATGAATGCCTGTAAACCCAATTCCCAAGGGCTCCAGCCACGATAAGCCCAGGAGGCTGGTAAAAGGGCCTTCCACAATTATTAGGTCCAGTCGCTGGGAAACCCTTCCATACTGGACCTGGAACGTGCCCATTCCCACAGTCTTTATTATAGTCCTCTGAAAATCCTTGAGGGTCACCGGGGATGGGCGAAGAGGGGGGCCACCCCTGGGGCACAGGCGCCGGAAGGTCTTAGCCGAGATAATAGAATACATGGAGCCCGTGTCCATCTCCATTACACAAGGGGCCCCCTCTATCTTGACTTCCAACTTGACCTTAGTGGGCTTACGGTTGCGCGTGCAGACCTGCATTACCGTGGCAGCGATGATCGACTGCAACTCCTCTTCCTCCCGAGTCTCATGTACGCGCTGTCTCGTCCGGTTTCCTTTCAACTTGGAACGGCAGACTCGGCGGATGTGCCCGGCCTTGCCGCAACGGCGGCACGTGGCATCCCGGAACGGGCAGGAGCGACGATCGTGATCCTCACCACAGCCAAAACAGGAGTCTCCTCGGGCCGATCCGGTAGAGCGCACGTGCAAGGGTGCGGTCGTGTCGTGCAAACGCCGACTCGTACCTGACTTGCTGAGGTTGCGGTGGACGCTGGTATCCTCTTCCTCCGACGTACTGTCCGTGGCGTGGACTTCCGCTGCCTTCTTGTTTGCGTGTGTGGAAGCCGACCGCTCGTAGGCCAAAGCTTCGCTGTAGGCCGCGCTCAAGGTGATGGTCTCGCGCGCCATCAGCTTGGTCTGAAGCTTCTCATTACGTAAACCCCATATGAATCGGTCCCGGATCATCTCCTCCAAGTTATGGTATTCACATTCTCCCGCCAGCGAACGGAGCACTGCAAGGTACTCCGCGGTAGACTCAGAGGGGCCTTGAGAGCGCAGGAAAAAACGGTGCCTCCGGGAGACTATCGATGGCTTCGGGATGAAGTGGTTGGTGAGCAATCCCGCCACTTCATCATACGATAAAGAGTCCAGCGGGTTATGACCGGCCAACCCTTTAGCAATTATGTAGGTGGCCGCCCCACAGCCACCCAACAAAATGTTCCGCTTCTGGCGGTCCTCCGTAATGCCATGGGCCTCGAGTAAAAAACGGAGGCGCTCGATGTATGCTTCCCAATGCTCGGGGTGCCAGGGGTCGAACTCACCCAGGGCATGCATAATGGCGGCTACTCCCTGGAAGGGCGTGGGCGGCGGCAGTCGAGAGGCGCCTCGGTCCGGAGAGGACATCGCAAGACGACGTGGCAGGCCCGATATGGGGATACGACAGCTCAGAAAAATCCCATCCTCGTCGCCACTGTTGAATACGGGGTCTAGGAACAACGCAGGACAATCTGGTCGCTTCCCAACTTTATTTCTTGAAACGCTCCGCCTGACGGCCGAACCCCCTGCTTAAAATGGGCGCATAATTTCCCCGGCGTGCACCTCCATTGGCTATTGCCGCGTTCCCACAATTACTCGTGGTTGGCTGGGTCACGTCAGACGCGCGACTCCATTGTGGCTCCGCCCACGCCTCAATCTCGCACGCTAAAACACAACAGCAGGAAATGCAGTACAGTGCATAATTACAGAGCTTGAAAAATTGCCTTTTCTGGATGACAGCTCCCATAATCCCACAAGTGGCATTAATTGGTATGGGTGACTTGTTTTCTGTGCACTGTTTGCAAGCTGCTCTGAATTCTCACAACTACAACATTTACCTGGAGTCTTTGATTTATACTTTGGTGAACCACATAGAAAGGATGGTTACTTCTTAGTGCAGTAATTAAACTGCTGTATTGCAGCCAACATTGTGCTCAGACCCCAGGGTTCAATCCCAGGTAGTCGACTCAAGGTTCAGTCAGCCTTCCATCCTTCTGAGGTCACTAAAATGAGTACTGAGATCACTAGGTTGTGTAGCCTGCATGATTAACTAGTAAACCACCCAGAGAGTGCTTCAGGAGCTATGGGGCAATAAATAAGCACCACACCTTTTGCTTTCTTACAAAACAATTGGCCCAAACAGTCATTGCATGTTTGGATGTATATGTCTGTTTTTCTAAAAAGCCAGATACCTACCTGTTCTTTTAAGTTTAAGGCATAGAATCCAGGCCAGCTGATGAGCTAAACAGGAATTGAGTGGCAAAGTCCAGGCAGATAATGTCTCAGAGAAGAAATGAGAGGGGGAAAGCCCCCCTCTTGCTTCCTTACCGCAACCCCCCCTTATGCCAGAATGTTTTGGTTTACTTTGTTTTTGAGGAATCTTGTGGGCCTTCATTTATTGTCTGGAAGAAACACCAATCTGTGCAGAATTATTATCAACATATTGTACAAAATGGCATTTTCCCATCTGCAATTTTCCCTGAAAAGGACAATCAGAATTGGCAGCTTCTTCCGCCCAAGAACAGATTAAACAAATAGTATGAGGGAGCAAGACCAAGGGTCTAATTTTTGCAGAAAGTTGGAAAATCTATGCAGGGGAAGTCTGGGTGAGGAGCCTCATCGTGGCAAGAATGATAAATGTTTCAAGTACTCTCTACACGCTTAGTGTGCTTTACTGTAGGCCATGTATTTTGGTAGAGTCTCATTATCTTTAGCAGAATACTCTGGAGTGAATAGGTTGTAGATTGCAGCCATAAATCACCAAGTTTTACTATGTTTAAATTTAAGAAGGCGGTATTATAAAACAATTACAAAAGTAATAATAAAACAATTATCATTAGTCATGTACCAAAGTACTAGTGAAACATAAAATGAAACAATATTTTACTAATGCTTATGAATTCTCATCAGTAATGACAAATCTCCATATATATATATAATACAGATTACAGACCAAAGGGTTAAGAATTCCATTACATTTCTTTTTTTATGTAAGCTTCACCAAATTTTCATGTTAAAAAAATAGAACAAACTTGTCAGGGAGGCATTCTTTAAAAACAGAGAATGGGTGGAAAACAAAAATTGGCCCTTTTGCTGAAACCAATGGAAAAGGCAAGGGCCTGAAAAGTTCAAAGTTGTTATCACCACAATGGCTGAGGAAGAGAAGAAATGCAATGGAGCCATGGGAAGGGAGCAGTCACTCCAGTGAACCACCCAAGGAAAAGGGGAGAAGGGTGAGTTCAGCAGAAAATATCCCTGCCCTCTTAGAGAAGACAAGAAAAATGTCATTGTTTCTCATTCACATGAGCAGGAATGAGACAAAGAAAGATTTGCACTTGTCTTCAAATTGTGTCATATCTTTAGCAGCACAATTGATATAAAAGGTCCTGAATCATAGTTAAGAGTCTCTGCATTATTACCTGCATTATTATTCATATTCATGAACCTGCACTCATCTGAATAAGCACCCGTCAGTCAGCTGACTTACCTGGTGCTTTCTCACCAGAGCTGTTCCTTTTTTTCCTTTCCCTTCCCTTCCCTTCCTTTCTTTTCTTTTCTTTTTGACATTATGGGATTTCTGATGGAGCAGCACTGCCAAAGCATATATAGACTTTGAGGCAACTTTTCTAGGTTACCATAATTCCTCAGGAGAAAGGTGTCTAATGTTCTGTCAGGCCTTCGAGAGAATAAAATTAGGAGCATAAACAAACATTTTTCTGCTGGGAAATGAAGATTAACATCCACTGTACAACTCCACTGCATGAAGTTAATCAGTATGGATTTGGAACTTGTCCTCAATGTTAAGTAAAGCCAGCAAAGAAATATATATTTAAATGAGCTAATTTATTTTCTCTTTTCACTTTTAATTAAAGTATTAGGATTTCCAATTTACATTATTACTAGATATTGAGTGCATATGAAAATGTTTAGAACCTACTTGACATAGTAAAGACTGGAACTATACCCCATCTCTGGAGTCACAAAACCAATTACAGAGAGAGGAAAAATATAGGGGGGAAATTCCATTCTGGAGAGATTAAACAAACATTTTCTTCAGAGGAGCAATGAAATAGAGAACAATTTACTTATGGAAGAAATAAGTTCCTCTAGCAAATCAGGAAGAAATGCCTATTGAGAATGTATATAAGGAAAATCAAATACCTCCAGATGTATGTGAAGAACTGTTTTGTATTCATAGATAATTAAGTTTGCATGTGTATATGTTTGTAATGAGGACATGACTAATAACAATGATAATGCCAATGCTCAGATATCATGTACCCCATTCTCTACAGGAAAGATATTCATACATTTTCACATTAAGAAAGATCAATGAAGCAGTGAGAATAAAGTAGAAATATAGTAACTAGGACATTGATGGATCATATCTGATAGTGATGAAATTGAACTGTGGCAGTGGGTGGGAGGAACACTGGCAAGGTTAAGAGACCTCACTTGACATTCAAATGTAATCTATTTTAACTCCAATCAGAAATTATAAATCTGGGTTTGCAACTTGGAGATACAATTGCAAACACTATGGGAAGGGCCATAGCCAGTTGCTGGACACCTGTTTGATATGCAGAAGGATCTAGGTTTCCTCCTGGTTATAAAATGCCAGTATCACATGTCCAAGACTTCAAAGGCGCTTGAAAAATCTCTGGGATCCTGTAAATACTTGAGGAGATGCAGGGAGGGAAATCCTTGCATGTGGAGAGATAAAGAATCACAAAAATCTTTTTCCCGTCCCGTGAAAGGGCCAGATATTTTGTGGCATGCACTGAAACGGAATCTCAGGAATCCTCCTCTGAGATTGGGTTATTTTAGCCTCTACTCAGGTGTCAACCTTGCAATAGATCAACCTCAGCCGATGTATGAAAAAAACATGGAGTCTATCAAAGCCCAGTGAGTTTGAATCTATTTGACTTCTTAGTCTGTGTTTGCTGCGTAGCTTTTAACCTACTCAAAAATACTTCCAAGGCACCTTTAGCATAATTAAATGCATTTATTTAGGCTACTGGAGGTTACACACAATATTACTCTTTTCTAGAAAACAACAAAAATGATTCCTACTCTAACTTTAATGAGGCTATGAGGCAAATGCCTCCCTCTGATTTCTAAACTACATTTCTAAGTTTGTCTTGTCTTCATGCACAGCTGGAAAATCCTTTTTGAAAAAGTCTCTTATCCCTTCAGACTGTTCACAAGCATCGGGAAATACAGTCACATGTTGCTTTTATACCAAACGGGTTTCACTTGCTTCTGCAATGGAAACTTCTCAGACACTGAGATAACAAGAAAACTACAAGTCTGAGTGCCTCGTAATATTGCATGTTTACATTTGGCCTAAGCTAACATGCTTTACTACTTCTAAAATCTGGTACATGCACAACAAGAGAAGAATAAAAACCAATTTCTGTGCAGAGGGATTTTAACATAACAAGACCAAGGGAGAAACATTTGCCTGAAGGCAGCTTGAGCAAATGCTGGAGATCTTGAAGTAGGAGGAAAGCAGCAATCATTGCCTTCCTCTTACTTTGAGGGAAGCAATTTGATGGGGTTTAAAAATGGCAAGCAAAGTGAGAGCTTCAAATTCAAAGGTCCATGGCACAGCCCTAAAAAACAAATGTGTTGTGGTTAGATCCAGAGGGCAGTGACAGCTGAAGAAAATAAAAGCAAGCAAACAAAAAGAAAAATGAAAAATTCGCTGCATGAAAGAAATGAAAGAATGACTTCAGTGACAGCACATAAATGGTCCTTCCAAACATTGTGATTTGAAAGTGTTGGTGATATTCTTGTTTATGATTGCAAGAAAAAAATTAGTTTTTAAACATTGATTTATAACATTTTAGAGAAGCACTATCTGGCCCTCTTTTCCTGTCTGAATCATCAGATCAGTAATTCAAATTGAGACCAACCCAAATATCACCCATATTCTATTTGGACAGAGTCCAGTCTGCTTTAGACTTGATCTAAGTTTATTTTTATTTACCCTATTCAATTTGGGATTTAAACCAATCAGTAGTTTGGTTGTTTTTTTTTAAAATGAGCAGCTATTTAACAACCTCATTCACAGAAGCTGGGGCCACCACCAATCTTTCTCAGTGGAAAATGTGTTTAATGAGATGGCAAGAAAGATGCATCTCGAATTGCACTAGAAAAGGTTGCTATCTTCCTTAAAGTGGCCCTTCCACCTTTTGGGGAATCATTCCAGTATTGTCCCCAAAATAGTAGCTCTCAGTTGAACCTAAAGTATCCAGCTTAGGTACAGTATGAGTTTAGGCTGGAGCACTGTTTACCATACATCATGTGACTCTAGGTAATAGATCACACTGAACCACTCCACAAATGTGGCTTCACAGCTCCAGAGGTTTCTGGATGACATAAACTACCTGGATCCATTTCAGTCTGTCTTCAGACCTGGCTATGGGACGGAGATAGCACTGGTTGCTTTGGTAGATAACTTATGCAGGGAAATGGATAAGGGATCTGTGTCGCTTTTGGTTTTACTACACCTCTCAGCTGCTTTTGACACTATAGACCATGGCATCCTCCTGACTGAAATATCTGAAATGGGAATTGGGGGCACTGCTTTTAAAGTGGCTCTGATCATTCCTGCGGGAAAGAATGCAGAAAGTGGTGTTAGGTGATTCATGTTCAACACCTTGGCAGCTGACCTGTCAAGTTCCCCAGGGCTCTGTTTTGTCTCCTATGTTATTTAAGATCTATATGAAACCACTGGGGGAGATTATTAGGACTTTTGGGGTTAAGTGCCACCAGTATACTGATGACACCCAGTTCTGCCTCTCATCACCTCCAGATTCTGAGGGTACTACTAACTCAACTTTGCATGAGTGTTTAGCTGCAGTAATGAACTGGATGAGGACAAACAAAATGAAACCAAACCTAGACAAGACAGAGGTGCTTCTGGTCAGTTGAAAGGGAGAACAAGGGATACGGATGCAAATTGTTCCAGATGGGGTATCCCTCCAATTTAAAAAAGAGGTGTACAGCTGGGGGTGATCTTGAAATCATCCTTGAGCCTGGATGCCCAGGTCACAGCTGTGGCTAGGAGTGCATTTGCAAAATTCTCTCCATCCCACCACCCCCACAGGTACATATTTTGGGAACACATGAAAGGGACTTCTCAGCTGCTGCACCCAGACTCTGGAACTCCCTCGCACTAAAGGGGAGGACTGCCCCATCTCTGATGTCTTTTTGGAAACAGGCAAAGACCTTTCTCTTCAGGCAAGCTTTCCCTGAATGATGGACTACCTATTGTGTGACTTTTATATGACTCTACTGTACATGATCACACAGACTTTGTGTTTATAGATTTTATGAATGCATTGACAATATGTTGTCAATGTTAATTTCCCTCACACGTAGCTTTTAAACTCTTTTAACTGTTTCATTCTCTTGTAGCTTTAATGTAATGTTGTTGTCTTTTAATGCTGTAAGATGTCCCTCAATACCCTGTTCTCAATTACTTGAATATTTCTTAATTGTTTTGGACTGTATATTGTCCCTCATTACTGCAAGCTGCCTTGGGTTCTTTTCCAAGGAGAAGGGTGGGGTAAAAATACTGTAAAATAAATAAAAATAAAATAAATGGTCTAAAGAGCAATCTATTTTCTTATTTGATCACACTCTTAGATTCATACTGGAAAGGAAATATTAAGCTCAGGAACTTGGCCAGACTTGACCAACAAAATTGTTTTGGAACTTCTAGTGATAGAAAAAGATAGAAGTCTTATGCTCAGTTTGTGCACATGTACAGAGTGGCATAGCTAGGGGGCAAGGAGGAAAATCTGTCCCCAAGCACAGCATCTGGGGTGCCCAATTGGGCACGAAACAGCTTCTCACCAGGAGCTATGGGAATGTGCATCATGGGTGACCTGCTAGGGTCAGCAAGGAGGACTCCCCATCTACCGCCGCCACCTTCTCTGTGGTGCTTTAGCCCCTCCTCATTATTTGGGGTGTGTGCAAAATCTGACTTTGTCCCTGAGTGCTGAAAACTCTAGCTACGCCTCTGCATGTACACATATGTATACAATTGCAACTGCTCCCATTTAGAGACTTATTCTAAATGTTAAATGGGATGTGCATTGTATCTGTTCTGATTAATAATAAAACTCTTCATTAACTTGTGAATTGAGATGTTTGCAATTCTTCTGATCCCAAAGAAAGACTTCTCTCAGTTGCTCATTAAGTAAAATATCATGTTAAAGACTCAGTTGTTTATTTTCACATCTTCATGGGTGTTTCCTCTATAACATTCCATTAGATGGACACAGAATGCAAAACAGGGTTTACTGTTTCAGTTATACCAGTGTTTTTCAACCTTTTTTGTGCAAAGGCACACTTGTTTCATGAAAAAAATCACGAGGCACACCACCATTAGAAAATGTTAAAAAAATTAACTCTGTGCCTATATTGACTATATATAAAGTAATTCTCTTGAATAGGAATCAAATAAACACAAAGAAAGTATTTTATAATTACTTTATTATGAAATAGTAAGTAAACAGAAATATGAAAAATTATAAAATACTTTATTCAGTGCGCAACCTGGGCCTGTTTGGCTGAACACAAAGCTGATATTCTTCAGCTTTTCCAATGGCACACCAGGCAACATCTCACGGCACACTAGTGTGCCACGGAACAGTGGTTGAAAAACACTGAGTTATACAATAAATGTACACCTGGCTGGCCTTTAGGAGTTCTGAGTACTCTTTCAACCAAATTTTATTTGAACCAAATGCTCTCATGTTTTAAGAAAATGTTAGAAGAGAGAATAAAGTCATCTTCCCCACACACACAAAATAACTGGTTGAATATCCCCCTTTTCTTAATCTTAGTAAAGAATTGATTAAAGTAAAGAATCAGTTGAAGGGCTCCCTACTGAAGGATGTTGTTTCCCCATATCTAAAACAAGTGAATCATCTATAAAATCTATCCTGCGTTGTTTTAATGAATCCTATATGCTGTAGGTAGATGAAATAAGCATGGGTGCTTGTGACATCCATAGGTCCTGTTTATGGTTTGAAATTAGCTGTGTAAATAAGTCCTTACCAAGGAATTATGGGTGCTTATAGGCCAACTAATAATTAGCAGACAAGAGTCATCTCTTCTCTTCAGCAGTTTCGATAGTTACACTGCAGTGTGCAGTGTGCGTTAAGCTGCAAATTAAAACATGCCTGATATTGCATATAGTTCTTCATATGATAATTTTTGAATAGGCTGACCTCTTCTCTTATTTAATAATTTCAGAATTCTAGCTTTCTGTTGTGTTTGCTTTAGCATGCTGTGTTTTCTGCTCTTGATTCAGCTGAAAGCTAAAGGCTAGTGGAGAAATACAGTTTAGGGTATTTTGTCAGAAGCAATTGCCAAAGGAGGATAGTGCATAGCATGTCTTAATGGTGAGCTATCCCACAGACTGTCCTGCTGTTTGAAGTTAATGTGGTTATATCTCTCAGGGTAGAAAAGCCACATGGTGCTTATGTTACCTTGAAAATCCAGCTTTCATCTCCATGATTCAGAGGTCACCAAAATGGTATTTTTTTATTCGTCAGATGGAAAAACTGTGTCCCTTGGACAGCAAAGTCTCAATAGATCTGTGTCTGATATGTAGTGTAGAACAACTTAAATTAGTCAATAGAGATTTGCAATGGTCTGCAATTGTGGTATGTAGCTAGACAAAATATAAGATATCTAAATGTTAACATTCCCATTAGATCAATATGAAAAAGAAAGTAGTCATTTTATTATTTACTTTATTTGTATTCTGGCAAGGAAAGGAAAGTGGCTTTCAAGTGACTGGAAAAATATATCATCAAAAACACAATAAATTCAAATATTAGAATACAATGTATTCATATTTTTTAAATGTTTTTTTTATTAAATTTTAAACTACATACGACATAAAAAATGAAAGTAAAAAAAAACTACAACAAACAATATGAGTGCACCCCCATCCCACGGGGCCATCCATACATTCTTATTCGTTGCTCCATCTTCTATTCTTCTAGTAGTCTTCTTAAAGTTCTCTTCTCCAGAATTGTTGTGAGATATTCGTGGACTCTTTCCCTTTTCCTTCGACTAGTACATAATCTAAAAATTTACCCCAGATATCGTAGAAAATGTCTTTTTTCATTTCTCCTCGTTTAACCTTTAAACTGCAGGACAGTTTATCGTTTATAGCTATATCCCAAAGTTCATTATACCAGTCTTCCATCTTAAATTCTAGTTTTGACTTCCAATTTTTTGCTATAATTAATCTAGCAGCTGTCATAAAATTTGCTATTAGTTCCTTTGTTGTAACAACATAATCTTTACTTGTTAACAATGATAATAATGCTATCTCTGGATTACAATCTATATCCATCTTAATCATATTACTTAGCTCTAAAAACACTTTTTTCCAGAACCTTTGGACTATTTCACATTCCCACCAAAGATGCAAGTAAGTACCAAGCTCTTTTTCACATTTCCAACATATCTTAGAGTAAGCAGGATTCATTCTATTTAGTCTTACTGGGGTTAAATACCATCTGGAAACCAATTTGAAGTAGTTTTCTTTTATCCTGACTGACAATGATCTCAAAATTCTCATATTCCAAATTTTCTTCCAGTCTTCTTTCTCTATCTGTACATTAAGGTCTTGGTTCCAAACTTCTCTCAAGGTGTTTAACTCCTTCATTTCTGATAATTCCCCTAGTATTTTATATATTTTACGTGTTATTCCTTTCTCTGAATTTTCCTGTTCAGACTCAAGCGATAGTAGGAAATGTTCAAATTTTGTGCATTCTCTGATTTGATTATTTCTCTTTCCCCAGTCCTTTATCCATTTTCCTAGTTGAATATAATTTAACCATGTTAAATCACTGGGTTGCAAAATATTTTTATATCCTGAATTGTTTTAATCTTGAGCATCCAATCCTTTAGTCTAGCTATTTTCTTGATTTTAAATAACTCCAAATAATGCTTCAAGTTGTCTGGAAAGCTTTCCAAGTCAGTAACTAAAGCCAGTGGGGATCCCTTCGGAGACAAGATTTTCCTATATGTTCTCCATGTAGCAATTAAACTATTCAATAGGGGTTGTCAATCTTTACTTTGTTTTTAACTTCCGTGAATAAAAATGTGTTTATTTCCCCCTTTATATCCAAAGACTCTTGCTCCCACCATATTAACTTCTGTGGTTTAAAAAGAATTTCCCCCAAAGAACTAAGTTGATTGGCTATATAATAATTTTTTATATTGGGTATACCTATTCCTCCTTCTTTCTGAGATCTATACCATAGACTTTTATTTATTCTTGATTTTTTCCCTGCATTACAATACCTATTTATCATGTCTTGGAGAGTTTTAATTTCCTTTTCTAAAAACTGAACCGGTAACATTTTAAAAATAAAGTTAATTTTTGGAAGTATTTTCATTTTTATCAATGCAATTCTGCCAAACCACGATAATTTTAGTTTAGAGTAGGATAATAATTTGTTTTTCATCTCCTCTTCTAATTTCGAAATATTTCTTTCTTTAGTTTTAGTAAATTCTTTATGGAGTTCTAATCCTAGATATTTAATGCTTTTTCCCGGTTTAAGTCCAGATTTTTCAATCATCTTTAAGTCATGTTTTCCATAATTGAAGAATAAACTCTCTGATTTTTGCCAGTTTACACATAATCCTGTTATTTCTCCAAATTCTTCTAAATGAGTTTTTACTCTTTGAATATTCTCTATTGGGTTTACAATAGTCAAAAGAGCATCGTCCGCGAATAAACTAATTTTAGTTGCCCCATCTTTCCCTATACCTTTAATAAATTTGTCGTCCCTTATGGCATTTGCCAGGAGCTCTATAACAATACAAAAAGGACTGGAGAAAGAGGACATCCTTGTCTAGTTCCTCGGCCTAGGGTGATTTGTTCAGTCAATCCATCATTAACTATTATTGAGGAAGTGCCCGTTGAATATAGTTGATTTATTACTCCCAAAAAGGATTTCCCAAATCCCATTTTTTTAACAATATTTTTAATGTGGGCCATTGAACACAATCAAAAGCTTTATAAAGATCTAGAGATAACATCCCAGCTTTAGTAGTACTCTTACTCATTTCATAAAGAACATTCAAATTCCTTCTAATAATATTTGCCATTTGTCTACCTTTGATAAAACCACATTGATCCTCTTTAATATATTTAGCTATAAATTTATTCATTCTTTTAGCCAAAATTGCTGTGAGAATCTTAGCATCTTGATTTAATAAGGATATTGGTCTGTATGACCCAATATCCATTAAATTTTTATTAGGTTTTGGAATTAAAATAGTTAAAGAATGGGTCCAAGATCTCGGAATTTGTTCTCCATCCAAAATTTCATTATATAGCTTCTTTAATTTAGGTATTAATACTGCTTTAAAAAGTTTGTAAAATTCAGGTCCCAGAGCGTCCACTCCGGGCGTTTTATTATTCTTTAATTTGTCTATTACCTCGCTTATCTCTTGATCTGTAATAGGCTTTTCCATTTCCAGCATATCTTCCTGTTCCAAGACCCTCTTTAAATTCTTAGTGATATACCTTTCTATATCCTCCTTAGGTTTATTTTTTTGTAGTATATAACAACTGATAAAACTCTTGTATAGCTGACAACTTTTCCTTCATTTGTGTGCATGTCTTACCTGAGGAGTCTTTTATAATCCCTATTGTATTCTTGTCTTGTCTTTTCTGTGCTAATCTGGCTAAAAGTTTTGAGTTCTTGTTGCTGTATTCAAAAAAATTTCTTTTTAGGTACAGAAGATTCCTTTGTGTTTGTTGTAAATCTAGATCTTCTAACTCTTTTTCCTTGCTTCAATCAACCTCAATATCTTATTATCCTTAGTAAGAAAAAAATTGGGATTCTAAATCTGCTATTAGTTTTTCTAATTTTCTTTTATTGAGTTCTTCCTGTTTTTTAGTTTTAATATTTTCTTTTATGATAAGGCCTCTAGCTACCGCTTTCAGGGTGTCCCATATGATTGGCGTTTGGCTACCTGCCTTTTCGTTTATATCCCAAGTTTCCAACCAATCTTTTTGACCTTTTCCAGCACTTCTGGATATTGAAATATTTTTAAATTCATTCTCCACCTTTTAGCTTCTCTATAATTTTTATTTGTTGCTAAATCAATCGACATTAAAGCATGATCAGATGTTTTTATGATCTCAATTTCGGTATTATTTATCTTGGGTATTAGGCTTTGTGAAACAAACACAAAATCTATCCTAGAATAGGTTTTGTGCACTGGTGAGTAGAAGGTGTATTTTATTTCATCTCCTTTCAGTTCTCTCCAGACATCCTTCAATCCTGTTGTATTTATAAACTTTGCTAGAGTTGTATGTCTTGTCCTCCACTCTTCCTTTTTACATACTGATTTATCTTTAATTTTATCTAAGACCATATTGAAATCCCCTGCCATTATTAAATACCCCTTTTTAACCAATTCAATCTGATCCCAAAGGAGATTGTAAAAGCGGCCTTGGTTAACGTTTGGTGCATACAGATTAACCAAAGTATAATAATCTTTCCCCATTAGAACTTGCAATATTATATATCTACCTTCTGAATCTTTTACCACATTTTCAACAACACATTCACAATTCCTTGAGATTATAATGGCAACCCCTCTTGCTTTAGATGTGCCAAAGCTTTTTTCATAAATATCAACATTTGGAATTTTTAATTCATTAATACCATCTCTTATTTGATGAGTCTCTTGCAAAAAGGCAATATCTATTTTGTGCCTTTTGATCATCGCTTCGATTCTATTTCTCTTCGAAAATGACCCCAGACCTTTTACATTCAACGTTGCTAATTTTATAAACTTTCCCATAACCTATTTCTTTTGGTTTCAATATTCTGGAATGGTCCCGTTGTGCATACAAAAGTAAAAAGACCATCAATTAATAAAAAATAAACTAAAATAAATCTAATCCTCCACCCTAAAAAACTATTCTTTTCTCCCACCCCACCAGCTATCATACTGTTTAGCATGTGCATCAAGGGGATGGGAGGGAGGAAGTCGTCCACAGACATTAGCCAGCCTAGATCTCCTTAACTCTTAAGTAGCGTGTTACTGAAAATTCTATAAGTTGTTCTACCCCCTCTAAACCACCCTCTCACCACCCCCCCCCCCCCTCAAAACAAGCAAACAAACAAACAAAAACAAAAAAGGGAAGGGTGGAGAGGAAGGGGAAAGGAAGAAAAGGGATAATGAAAAGAAAAAGAAAAGAAACATCCCAAAAACAAAAATTAAAATTGGAAAAAAAGAAAAAAAAGAAAAAAAAGAAAAAAGGGGGAGGGGGAAGGGAAGTGGAAGGGAAAAGGGGAGAAGAGTAAAAGAAGAAAAACAAAGGGGATGATAGGAGGTGAGAGAGGGGGAAAGAGAGAGGAGTAAGTTAAATGAGTTTCAAATATTCTTCATCTTCATCGAAGATTCCTGGAGTCGGAGTAAAAAGAGAGAAATTCACTGTCCTGATGTTGCCACTGAAGTTCCCGGGGGAGAACAGGCAGAACCTGAGTCATCCTGTATGTTCCATGCTTCAAGAAGATGTTGGCCTTCTTCTAGAGAGTAGATAGTGTGTTGAACAGAGCCTTTCCAAACTTTCAAAAATAGGGGGTGACCCCAAGAATAGCGATAGTTGTTCTTCCTTAATATGATTGTGACTGGTCTCATCGATTTACGCCAATCAGCAGTTTCTTTAGAAAAATCTTGAAAAACTTGCACAGTTGCACCTCCTCTCTTCAGAATATTAGGATTGGCTCTAATTGAAGACATAAGACGCTCTTTATTTACATAAGAAGCAAATCTTACTATCACTGGTTTTGGGGCCCCATCTCTTGACTTGCCCAGATAGTGAACTCTCTCTAAATCGTCGTCCTCTAGTTGTTTGGGCAGAAAGGAGTTAAACCAGGTTAAAACTTCCTGTTTTAATGATGCCCCCTTGTTTTGAATAACAAAATTAATCAGTTTGACGTTCTGCCTCCGAGAATAATCTTCAATATAAGTCAGTTTCTTATTTATTTTCAGTAAAGCCTGCTTCTGGGAGTTAATTTGAGTTTTGTTTTCAGTTACACGTATCTCCAGATTTTTAAATTCTCCTGCCAAATTATCAAGCCGCTGGCCATTTAACTTTATTTCATGTGATAAATCTTGTTTAGTGCTTTGGAGATCCTTTGAAAGGCCATCCATTCTGCGGATCACATCCTGTTGATTAACACTCATGATGCTAGCTAGCTCCGTCCTCATTAAACGCAGTTCCTTCATGAAGTCTTGATCTGTGGGAGGAGGGGTAGTCTCCCTCTTTCCTTTCTCAGATCCTGACGCCATTTTTACCCCTCCGTCGTCTGAGGGCTGCTCGATACGCTGTAGAGCTGGGCGATTGTGTGCTGTATCAGATAATTTCCTAGTCCAACCTATAGGCTGGAGTTTCTTTTTTGCTCTCTTGCCTGGCATATAATTAGACAAAAGGCAGGTATCAGGCAGTCTAACTGTTTGTAATCATCTGGTGACTTTCCAAACAGCCGGGATTCAGTTTTCTAAGCAGCCAGCGGCCAGCAGAATCAGAGCAGGCAAAACCGAAAGTAGCTCCTTTTGCTTATAAATCAAGCTTATCTAGTCTAGAAAAACACATATATTGCTTCTCCTGACACCCGAGTAATTTATTGATGCATTACTCACGGCACCACGGCATTTAAACAGTAGTTTTAAAGCTCTTTTTGGATCGCGGCACAGAGCTCTAAGATCAGGCTGCCGGCATGTCTTGGTGGGCGGGACTTCCTCCGTATTCATATTTTTAAAAACCCAGTAAAGAAGATTTAAAATACAGATGCCCTAATCACATCCAATATTTGGAAGCTAAGCAGGGTCAGGCCCTGGTTAGCACTTGGATGGGAGACCACCAGGGCTGTAGGCACCTGGAGTAGGAACTGGCAAACCACTCCAGTATTCCTGCCAAGAAAACTCCATGGACATGGTGTCACGAAGGGTTGGTCACAGCTGTAGTGACACAACACACAAAAATATATGAAATAGTGAAATGTACTGCAACTCACTGCAGCTTATTTCTTACAGGACCTTCACATTCCAAGGGCCTGCTTGAAAAGGAAAACTTGCTTGTTGTTAGAACAACCATTTGAGGAAAATCGGTTTGAGGTATATAAATATAAAAATAAATAAATAATAAATAACAGTGGGGTCAAGTGGCGAGGGGGGGCTACCTATCAGTTGAGCCTATGTTGGCAAAATGCTCTCTCTCTCTCTCTCTCTCTCTCTCTCTCTCTCTCTCTCTCTCTCTCTCTCTCTCTCTCTCTCTCTCTCTCATACCATTTTGAAACATGCCTGTGAGTGAGAAGGAACGAATGAAAGCCCTCCCCTAAAGATCTCAAAAGCTGTGTGGGAATATATGGGGAGATATGATCCTTTAAATAGCCTAGGTTCAAGCCATATAGGGGTTTATAATGAAACCATAAACATGATTGCATTAATGAAAAACATTGAGTCCTGAATTAGGGATTTTGAATTTGGTTTAAAGTCAAATGATAGTCACATAGTTTCTCTGTTATTAAGCTGTGTTGCCATCCTGCACATCGCCTTGTCATGCCTTCAAAGGATGACAAGGTGCTTGATCGCTGTAGAGCCAGCACCTCCTCCTCCGACAGTTCCCAGCCTGCCTTATAAAAGCAGCCAGGCCAGTGACTATGGGGTAGATCACCACAATAATTAATGGGAACCCAGCCCTCAAGGAGCCACTCATTAGACCCACCCATAAAAAGACAAATCTGTTAGTGGGCAACCTTAACAGCTATAGATCTGTTGCCAACATCCCTTTTATTAGCAAGGTGCTGGAGAGAGTTGTGGCTGCTCAGCTTCAGGAGCTCCTAGACCAGTAATGGTGAACTTTTTAGAGACTGAGTATCCAAACTGTGATTCAAAACCCACTAATTTTTTTGCGAAGTGGCATTACAGCAATTTAACCTGAATGCAGTTGGCTGTGAAATTGCAATGCCGGGTGTCCACAGAAAGGGCTCCGAGTGCCACGTTTGGCAACAGTGCCATAGATTCACCAACAATGTCCTAGGGGGAACTGATGTCCTCAACATACATAAGAACATAACAACCTAAGAAGAGCCATGCTGGATCAATCATATCCCCCCTCAGGCACCTTTTTTTCCAGGCTAAACAGCCCCAAATGTGTCTAGTACTGTGTTTTTATGATTCTAAGCTTGGCTTACATAAGCAATTAAAGTAATAGCTATTGAAGTACTTGAGAATTCAGAAACATGTTCCATCTTCCATTTCTTAGGGTCTCTTTCTTCTGAAACTGAGAGTTGTATGTGAACATTAGGTCTATTAGGAAATTCTATGGAAACATAATAGCGGGATGTACATTATCTAGGTTTTTACAAAGAGATGAGATGAAAGATCCCACATATAGCATTTGGAAGAACTCTTACATGGTGTTCTGCTCTAGCTTCTTCCATTTGATCTAGAGGCATATACCTGTCAGTACTACTGACATTAAATGTCACCACTGCTGTTACTTTCATACAATAATTTCAATGAGGTTGAATTGACTGTCTCCACTTAAATATTTGCCACAACTTTGCAAACAGACATGTGCTGATATAAGCTAACAGAGATATCTCATCTATCACTTGTCGCTGCATCACAGGACAAAAATTGTGAGGCAAAGAATTGGAAAGAGTGCATGCTGGCTTTTGAAATTAAATTAAAGATTACAGGCTTGGCTTCTAATGCTGACAGGTAGCAAAGCTTGTTTGAAGAGGTATGCATTTTATTGCCAATTTGGAAACAACGGTATTCACTGTGCTTAATGAAACTGTCTAAATAATGTGGCACAATATAAATTTGCTGTACAAAATCAGAGAGAACCATCATTCACTAACAAGTACAGTGTAAGTCATAACACCAAAAAGGTAGAAGCAATATTCTAAAGGTAGCTAACTTGAAAACTGGCTTTTAAAAGGATGACTTATTAATTATTGCATAATTATATAGTAATTATTATATAAATTAACATATAATTATGTAATTATTACAGCAGAGAGTCCTGTGCCACTTTAAGGACTTTAAGAAAAATGCTTATGCCAAATAGTATTTATTAGCCTACCAGGTGGCATGAGAAGACTTTTTTTAATTTTTACTGCAGCAAACTAATATGTCTAGCCCACCACCAACAAAATGTTATAATTACTGTAATTGTTTGCTGCCCCTGCTGGACCACAAACCAACATTAGAATGGGAAATATGGCCTTGTAATTAAGATATTTTCCCCACACAGCTGTATCAAACTGAGACTAAAGATCAAGACAAATAAATACCCAATTAATACAAAGGGGCAAATATTTCCTTTTATAATCCATCCCTTCATCTTTTTCTTTTTCTTTTCACTTTGTCAGCAAAAAAACCCAACACACAGTTGTGTTCTTTCAACTTTGCTGTCCCCAGGCCCAATGGGGACATTAGCAGATGTCCCATGGACACCTTTGGGCAGCAAAATAAATAAATAAATAAATAAATAAATAAATAAATAAATAAATAAATAAAAGGTTGGTGCTTGGTTGTTGTTTTTCAAAACCTCCACAAACCATTTTGTGTTTCGTTGGTTGGTGGGGATTAAATTTGTCATTGGTGGTTCCTCACTGTTGACAAACCACAAATCAAAATGAACTGCCATGGGGGGGGGTTGTACCCATCTCTGGTAGGGTTGCAATGAAGAAAGATATTGCAGTAGAGAAAACTGCTTGGTAAGAGTCACTTCTGTGGCCAACCCTAACATGGCCTCCTTGAAAAGTCCTGTTACTGAGGGGTTATTTGATCACAGCCCCTTGAGTGCCACAGCACTAAACATATTACAGATTGGCACAAGCCAGTTTGGTGGTTCAGCTCAGTTTGGTGCAGCACCCACATAGGAGTTCCACAAGTGCTACACACTCCCTTTTCCCGCTTCATTTGCACACTCAACCATTCTCTGGGCAAATTGTTCTTCCCTTCCTGCCTCCTTAGTGTGACTGCCCACTCACCAATCACAGTGCATCCTTCACTCCTCCTCCTCCAACAGCTGCCCACTCAGATAAGGAAGCCCAAAAAAGATTTGAGTGGGCAACTGCCAGAGGAGGCTGAGGAAGGAAGTGCATGATGTGATCAGTGAGTCACACTGAAGGGGGGGAAGCACCTTCACCCAGGGAATGAATGGTAAACACACAAAAGCATGAGAAACTGTGTGTAGTGCCTGTGGAAGACCAGTGTGGGACAACACTGAACTGGGCTGAAAAATTATACTGTGGTCTGTGCCCATCTCTAAGCTTAACTATTCACTGTCCAAGGAGGTGCCTTTCTCCCCCCTCGTTTCTCCATATATGGTCCAAATATCCATATCTGTGACATACAGGCCCAGACTTTTACTATTCCTACTACCACCACCAGTTTCCTGGATACCTTTAGTTATTTTAATAAGAGAGTCTGACACCAAGGTATATTTTTTCAAATAAAACTTGTAACATTTATTGATTTTCATTTTGATCTTCAATGTTATTTATATAGAGATGACCAATTCACTTATATGCTTTGATGACATGTAGTTTACAATTACTGCCTATTTATTCTCAAAGTTACATTTTTATAACAGCAACTATATTTATACAAGTATCTTTATACCAGACCCTAACCAACCTCAGGATCTCACTCTTGACTGACTGTTAAATAACTCTCTTAGATCTTAACTGTCTTATGACTCTCTGGCTTCTTTGTTTTTACCACAAGGTTCTATGCATTTATAGTCTTTAGCCACACCTAGCAGTCACTGATTGGCTATTCTAAACACTCACATAAATATTCATAAATAACATTACATAGTCATAAGCAACCCTGTTTGTCGCAATATCCTGTAAAGAAAATGTCTGTTTTCAGCTACACATTTGAGTTTATTTTCACTGCTCTGTATACATCTGAGAATTTCTGCTGTACACAGATGAAAGCAAGAATCCATCTTTGAAGACATTTTTGATTCATTTTCAGGAGAGCCAGAACATGGCCTTTCACCTCAACTGTCCCTATTGGGATGCAGGGAGAGAGGTTGTATATCTTGTTCAAAAATATTATAATGGATTTGGCAAAAAGATCAGAAAACAATGCCTGATGACAAAGCAGAAGTAAAAAGGACGATGAAATGTTTTTGCACTTTTAAAAAAAGACTTGTTACTTCCTTGTATACATGGACTTCTCATAGTAATGATTTCACACTAATGACTACATACTCAATCTATTTCAGGAATTCAAATCTGATTAACAAAAGCTCACATTGAAATAAATCTATTAGTTTTTAAGGTGACTCAGTATTTTAATATTTGGTTTTTGAAGGGAAGATCTTTATAATGTTGTTAAAATGGTGGGATTGACCAACTTCCTAAGAAAGAAATGCTTATATAGTACATTTTCCACGTATTACCTTGATTGACTCAATTGTTTCTTGCAAGTACTGGCAAATAGAACAATTACAATAAAAATGTTAAATCAATAAAAGCATAAAATACCTTATCAGGAAAAAAACACCCATTCAGTTAAAAACCTCTGCCACATAATGGAAACTGGTTGGATAGCTCAGTGGTATAGGAATCTGATCTTGGAGATAGATGCTGGGAGTTAAATTACCAACTGTGTATCTCAAGAGATACAGCCTGTGTGGCCTTGGGCAGTCTGTATAGTCCCCAGATCAAAAGAATGGTAAACCACTTCTGAGTAATCCTTATCAGTAAAACCCCAGAAGGGCCACTATATCAGAACTAGACAGTACATGGTGATGATGACAATGACCATGATGACCACATAAATTGGCCAAAGGATCATCTGGGGGGGTGGCAGAAAGGAGCAATTAGGAAACTAACTCAACTGTCCTTAGTAAGGAGTTCTACAATGTGTGTGGGGGGAGCTCCAAAGATGTCCTAGAAAGACAAGGAAATCTAGGAAAAATAGCAATTGTGGGAAGAGGGTAAAGCTTAGAAATCCAACTACCTGACCCCAGGCCCAGAGTTTTAGGAGCCAATGGCTACTGGGCACTTGCGTTTTCTTTCCTTTGTTATTTTCTCCATCATCCCACATTTGGAATGCATCTATCAGATTGGAAGCACTTTTTAAAAATGGGCTGGGATATTTGAAAACTAATGAACTGCAACTATTATGCTGAAACAAGTCTACATCAGAAAGGCAGATGGCATTATACAGAAGGAGATATAAATTACCAATTTTGCTCTGTCATCTCTAAATGCAAGCTTTAAAAATATCTCAGGTTGAACAAGGCAATCTTCAACTGAAGACTAATGAGGTCTGACTGAGTCTTCTGAAAGAAAGTATTGCCTTTTAGAAGGAGGAAAGGTATACTGTTTGCTCTAGGAGGGAAGGCAGCACGTATCCATCTAGAGTTCAGTTGCATCATATCAAAATCTAGCCTGAGAGAAAAACATATGGCAAGAGCTGTCTAATGTGAAGAAATGGTAAAATCGAAGGGTTAGAAAGGAAGAATTGCACTGACTGTAAATTTCTTCTGGTCAAATTAGTGTGAAAGATTATTTGTCATGTGTGTAGCCTTGCTTGTATTGTATACAAACCCTGCATCTATCTCACATAGTGAAAAGGCTGTTTGGCTCCTAAAAATAATCAAAATTATTGTGAATATTGATGCTTAGTCCCTCCCAATTGTTCTTCATTACAGTGTTTCACCAAATCACTGTATATAGCTCATGATTGAAACATACCCATTTTCTCTGATTTCTCATCTACTTGATTCTCTGTTTGTCTGCTAAATTTTCAAATCTATTGCACTCATTAATAGCCTTAGGCCATACCTTCTTATATGCTCCTCAATCACTGTAGCAAATAAAGAATCACATGTTTACAGAATATGAGTGACCAGAGCTGAGAACTAACTAAAATTGTTTTCTTACTTCTGAAAAAGAACTCTGATACATATGACTGATACAAATCACAGGGTGAAATGCAAAATACACTCTTCTCTCAGCCCATCTACTCCATCGGTGCCTTAGCAGCACCATAAGAGAGTACAGAGCAGTAACATAAGGCACAGGATGGCCCAGTTCTTAGATAATGTGTGATATTTCTTTTCTACCCTTTAAGTGAGGCCCCATGCCTCTAAGTACAAAAATAAGTAAAATTCCAGTACACAAGGAAAAGAATAAAGTGATGCCTTTTTAGTTCAACTGTAGTATAATGCCACTATAGCCATTATAGCTGCCTATTTTAACTAGTTGCTGTTAGACATGGGCACGACTCATCGAAACTGTTGTTTCCGTTTTCGGTTATCGTTTCCGTTACGTAACAGAAACAGTAACGATAATTAAGCCGTCAGAACTCAAACTCGAACCGAAAAAAGAAAAATTTGGTCGGCTTTTCGTTTCCGTTTGTGGCATTGCGGCGATCGTGCAATGTGAAGCACAGAAAAAGTTTTTAAAAGTTTTTTTTAAAAAAACCCAACTCCCGGCCAAAAAAGCAGGCGAAAATATGCCTGCCTGAGGCTTTGCTACCTACCAGAGAGGTGGTTTCTGGGGGGTCCCCAGCCTTTCCCCCCCTCTTCTCCTGTCCTGGGCTGCTTGCACCAGGCTGGGGGGGTCATCCTCGTTGTTTCGCCATGCCATGCGGTGGGGGGGATCCAAAATGGTGACCGCAATTTTTCTTTTGAAATCGTGGTCAAAAAACAAACCAAATCACCACAGAAACATGTGAAATTTATTTATTTTAAATGCCTGAATTTTAATAGTAGCAGCAGTGGGTTTTTTATAGCAATAAAACATCGTATTGATTTTATTTTATTGTATTTTATTTTTTATTTTTTTAGACCTGCCCATTTGGGCTGGGCATGGGATGGGACCTGGGCTGGGCATGGGATGGGACCATGCAAATTGTTTGAACCATTCCACCAATGGCATCGCCAGGTTTTTGACTGACACTTCTGGATGTCTCGGAGGGCATAAAAAGCCGAGGCACCTTCCAGAAATCGCAGTCGGGTGTATGGATGTGGTTGAGGGAGGAGGGCTGGCTGCTGGTGCTGGTGTGATCCGATCGAGATTGAGGAGGGAGGCTGGAGGCTTTAGGATTTAAGTTAGGCAGGCAGGGAGGGAATTGAATTTAGAAAATAATTTCTTTGATTCCCTGCAGCTTTGTCTGCTGAAGGGAATAGCAGTTTATTCTTTATTTCTTCTCTGGCAGTTTGTGAGGATTTTTTTTTCTGATATTGGATAAAGGGGAGGTTCGACTGGGAGTGGGAGGTGTGGATTTATTTTAAAAATATATTATATACTACCATTTATTTTCTATTTTCCCAACTTCAATTTGCTTGCACACACACACATTTGGGGTGCAAGCCAAGAACAGAACCTCTATCCTAAGTGATATCCTAACTGCCCACTCACCCATCCGCCTGCACCGCCACCCGCCCACCCGCCCGCGCCGCCACCCACCTGCGGCCTGTGCCACCGCCCGCCCATTCACCCACCCATGGACGTTGCCCGCCTGCTCGCCCACCTACGGACGCCGCCCGCCCGCTCACCCGCCCCCGCCCCGCCTGCTGCCTAGGGTGCAAAAACACCTAGCCCCGGCCCTGATTGCGGGACGCCCCTATGCTCTGGGAAGTCAAATCACACTAAATCGTGGTGGAAATGACAAATGACAAACAACAAACGGAAATGACAAATTTTTATAAAATTTCGCGACAAACGGAAACGACCCGAAATGGACCCATTCCGACAAACGAAAACTCAAAACGTCATTTTTTCTGGTCGTGCCAATGTCTAGTTGCTGTCATAACTACTCTGGAAAAAAATTAACTCAACATTTGCCTTGCCAAAACTAGCATCCTCATTCAGTCAGCAGTAGAAGAAACAGAAATGACTTAAGTACCTCCAAATGGACTGCCTTGAAGCGTGTAGCAAAGAAGTCAACCTTTCCCCTATGTCAGAAACCATTTGATACACAGGAATAATTCCTTGTAGCTACATCCAAAAGCATTCTGAACTGAAATACTTTTATCTACTGTTTTTAAAAATGTCATTCAGATAGTAATCCTATTTCAGCTGTGAAGGGCCAGTTTTTGGTAACCATCTTCATCCTTTCTACCTAGAAATAAGAAGGAAAGAAGTGATTTTATAAATATGCAGGTGTATGTATTATAAATAAAATTAGTCTATGCAGCTCAACTCTGTACTCCAATATAGTTTCCTGGATGTTAGGATTATATATTCCACCAAGAAATATAACATGCCAAAGAGCTTATAACCACCAATGCTGTTATATCATTCCCTCCTCCCTTTTGAGAGCCAAATATGAATTCTATCATATCAGCTGGAAATATAGACAATATGCTTTGATATGCTGCAAGTGATTAGGGGCATTATACCTGCTTTTGCTGAATAGGGCTGAGGGATTGCTGCATAGATAGCCTATCCATGACAGGCAGCTCTGATAAAATAGGACTCTTCCCCCTATTTCTGGCCCTTGGAAGCAGATTTCTTTTCAGAATCAAGATGACGCATTTCCTAGGGCTCCACCAAGTGCCCAAGGGGAAGCAAAATGTATGTTCATCATTGGGAAGTAATGATTAATGGTGATTATGGTGATTAAGGATGAATAATAGGTCCTAGATATTTTTGGGATTCTCAACCCACTCCCAGCTCTTCAACATATGACAAATGTAGAACACAGCTGCACTGTTATTTAGATGTTTTCCATTTGCAGAACTAGGGGGTAATGTTGAGCAGATGTAAAGTTCCACAGACCTATGGGTGCTTAACATCTGTTTTTTTTTAATAAAATCAGGTATTTTAGACCCTTGAATGATAATGTGGCAAGCAGAGGGTTTGTATCCATGCATCTTTAGCTGTGTCTTCCTACCCTTTGCATTTTAAAATGTGTCTTGTATTTTAAAATGGTGTATGAACGACTGAAATTAAATGACTTTACTTCTCTTTTTCACTGAATCCATTTGAAACAGCAGGTAACTTCATGAGTGGCCTGGAGACATTAATGGGCTTTATAAATACAAGGAACTGAAGATCAAGCCAAACAGGTATATCTAGTGGGGTGAAGAAACAGGTCTGCAGGCCTGAGGGAAGGACTATTGGGTTCATCTTTGTAGCTGGATACACAGCATGATCCCGTAGCACAGATTGCCTTTTAAGCTGATGTAACAGTTGTAAGCTCATCTGAACACCTAGGGTGGTCAGGTCTCAGGCTACTTGTTGAAGTCTCAGGGTATTTCTGTACAGCTTTAGGTCCTGGGGTGGGAAGTGGAAAGAAATCAAAGGATAAGCAAAACTGAAGGAGTAGTAGGTATGCTTTTTCCATACCATATGATTTTTAAAACCTGAACACCAATTTCCACCTGTTCCTGGCTGGGAATCACTGGTTCAACTAAAATATTTATGTGTGCATCTCTCTCTGTCTCTCTTTCTCTCCCCCCTCTCCCTCTGTGTGTGTGTGTGTGTGTGTGTGCTTTGCACTTGAAAACTGCCATCACATTAAACTGAAAGTCAGGGAAGGGGGTGAGTGTAGGGCATTATGTAGTGTGGCAGAATCTTGAGTCATGAGCCTTTTTATTGCACAATCATCAGCAATATAATGACAAGGGTATCACCATCCAGAAGCCCCTCTTTTTGCTAGCTGCTTTTCAGGGAGAGTGAAGACACTGACAAAAAATCCTCCATTGAAGGCCTGGGAGCATGGGAAAAAACTCCCAATGAACATACACTGGGCCACTTCAACAAAGGGCCTAGAAAAGCATTCCACATGTCAAAGTCATAGGTGAAAATATGGAACTTAAGCAAATTACCAACTTTTCCCCCAAAATAAAACTTTAAATGTTTATTGATTTACAAAAGGAATTTCAATGTTATAGGTACAGTGGTTCTCCACTATTTTGTGTTTCATATATTGTGGCTCTGGTATGTCACGGGACTGCAGTATATGAAAGGCATGGGCCCTTGAGGCAAGCTGTGTGGGCCTGCTTGAGGACTCCTGCACTTACCCCAGGCCTAGTGTTGCCCTGAACGGGCCTATGATGGACTTTCTGGGCCTCTTGGAAACCACAGAAGTTGTTTCCGGCAAACTGGAAGGGGCTTCTGAAAAACCGGAAGTGACTTCCGGATCACCAGAAACCACTCCGGGGCCTCCAACAAGCTGTCGGAGGCTCGTTTGGGGCAGTGCCAGGCCTCAGGTTATTGTAGGATGCCCCAAATAGGCCCCCCACTCTCGACATTGAAGAGTTATAATGGAAAACCAAATTTCATAAATATTTGGAGTGGTTCTGAGACCCATCGGAACTGCCCAAATGCACCCCACACTGTCACAAGCACGACACTCTTTTCCCCGTCCAAAAACTCCAAACCGTTCCCGAGATATCGGGAGAAATACAAACTGCCTCTTTTTGCCGGCTGAGAGGCCTTGTGAGCTGAGATTCGGCAAGCGGAAACCTCCAATTTGCACTCAATTTGTAAGTTTACATAGTATCAAGTCTCCTGCGGCAGTCTATTTCTGCGGAGACTCCATAAAACAGCAGGAGGGCGAAGATAAGCCCTTCTGCACGCTTTAACCAATCAGCGCCCCCGGCCATCAATCAATGTCTTGTTTATTATGGCCAGATGGGGCGCATAATGGGGAACCCTATTCCATTGAATTGGCTGAGTAGACCACCCGCACTAAAAAGAACCATGTTTCCCCGGGAAAATTCGAAAACTCTGGCCACTTCGAGTTCCAGAGAGGCGGCCAACCTTCCGGCAGCACCAGTGGTACAAATTCACCCTCTCTACCCGGCTCATAGGTCCATGGACTCGGGGAAGGCAGCCGAGGGGAGTGACTCCTCTCACCATCCTCTACCCGAGTCACAGTTCCATGGAATTCATGCCTCCTCCCGGTCATACATCTCTGTGGAGACAGACCAGTCCTCTCTCTGTTTCTATGTTTCTCTATGGCGGTAGACTGTCCCCCGCTCCCGAATTGACCAAACAGGGTTTTCCCTCTTGTGGAAACCTCTGGAAAGCTGATTTTCTCAGTTCCAGGGGTTCCCACCAAGAAATAAGGAATGTCCCTTGCTGGTGTACTGGTTAACCCCTTCCTGGCCCTTCTCCTTTTCCCCCAACCCTGAAATCTCAGCCAGAGACACGGTTCAGGCAGAATTCATCCTGAGCTGATGGATTATTCCTTCCATACTCTGGCTTACAAAGGAATGATTCTAAGCAATCATTCACAAGAATCAGGGACTTCCTTACCATCTGAAACCTGGTCCCCCTGCCCCTACCTGAAACAGACCCCAGACTCCTGACCCAAAGGGCGCCCCCTTCTCTCTCTCTCTCTCTCTCTCTCTCTCTCTCTCTTTCTCTCTCTCTCTTTTTCTTCTCTCTGTGTGTGTCTTCTCTCTCTCTTTTTTTCTTCTCTCTCTCTCTCTCTCTCTCTCTCTCTTTCTCTCCTTCTCCTCCTTCCTTCTTCCCCTGGGTCCCTGGCTTAAACATGTTCCTGCCCTATCCTATGGCTTCTGCAACTATAATCTGGGGCAAAGGGGGTTATGGCACAAGAAGACAGACATCATGGCGGTCCCACGGAGCGAGTCACATCTTCTGGAAGGAATCCATCCTCCACAAAGTTCCTGGCACGTACACCACAGATGTTTACTGGAGTTCCTGGCACATACACAACAGATGTTTACCAGATTATGCCACAGCCTGGGGGTTCTTCATTATCACATCCCTGCATCCACAAAAGGACTGTCCAGACACCTCAGGATGATCTCATCAACTTTCCGGCTCCCCATTGACTTTTGTATTGACCTTCCCTGACTGTCTATTGACTTTCCAATTTCCCCAGTTTACCCAAACCTGAGGACAATACCCTGTTTCCCCCTTTTCATTGTCACATCCTAATGGCCTAATTAAAAGGACACCTGGGACTCATAAGCACCTGGGTGGACATCCATTCCAGCTCGCCAGAGACCGCCCAGAAACGCCTCTGGCCAACCCATGGACTACACTGATTGGACTATCTGAAGAACCGTCCCCTTGCCCATCCCTGGGCAGTGCCACTCGGGGGGAGGGAAGAGGGGAACTAATAAAATTGTGGTTTTCTTTGTGTCCGGGGTCAGACATCTTTGCCCTGTCTCTGGCTTGTGTCCACCTGCTGTCTTTTTATTAGGCCTAATAAAAACAGTATTTTCTCCTGGATCTCTCTCCTGCTGGAGTCTTCATTGGGTCTCTGGGGTCCAGCAGAACTCAGCAGGATTAGCCTGACTGAAATTTGATTTTAACCCTATTTCGAATTCAACAACATGACCCAGCATCCGCATATTGCGGATTTTTCATTATTGCAGGTCGGGTCAGGTCCCTAACCCCTGCGATAGGAGGGGGGAATTACTATATAGTGATTACCTATTAACTTATATGCTTTAATAAAATGTAGTTTACAATAGTTTCTTAGTTATTCACATAGTTGCTTCTTTGTATCAACAACTATACTTATATTTATTTATATACCAGACCCTAAGCTAATCTCAGGATCGTACACCTGACTAACTATTAATTGACTCTCTTAGATGTTAACTATAGTACAGCTTCTGGGGTCTCTCTCTCTCTCTCTCTTTCCCCACAGGGTTCTATACATGTATAGCCTTTATCCACATCCTCTGGTTCACTGACTGACTATTCTAAACACACACATAAATATTCATAAATAACAATACATATTCATAAACAACCCTGTTGCATTTTACCATCTTTTTGATGCTCAAAATGTTGCCTCTGTCTCTCTCTTTCTTGGATCTTGGTTGTTATATTATGTGGTTCACCATGATGTGACCCATTCTGGACCCATTTATCCAGATCAGCCTCATGCTCCATTCCATGGTCATCTGTCCTAGAAGGCACTCCAGATGCCCTCCCAGCCTTGCATGCTTCTATCACCACCAATCCTGTGGCGTCACCCAGTGCCAGGTTTTGGCCCTGCAAAAAATCTCATGGGATGTACTGCTGCAATCCCATGGGATACAAATAACATGGTATCAATAACCCATGATGCTCACCTTAGACAACTGTGACTTGGGAAACATCACGGAAGCTCTTTAAGTTTGATTTGAAACCACAGTGAGCACAAAATGTGACTTCGACATTGCTAACTGGGGCTTGGCACTATGATGATATTAGGCACATCTATGGCAGTCACATTTTTCCTAGTCCATGAAACCTACTGGTACAAAATTAAAATGCTGGATTAGAGCCAGACAGTTCAAGGGATATCTGTTTCCACTTCTCCTTATCTATACATTGAGATTATCAATGCAGGGCTTTTTCTTGCAGTGATTTACTGAGCTGGTATGAAGAAGTAGCTAGTACAAAGAATACCCACAGATAGCATCTGTGTCAACCAGGGCAAACATGGATTTCAAACCCCACACCCACCACAAGCTGAATAGTACAAAGTACAAATACAGTTTTGTCATTCTGGCACCCCCCCCCCCGAGCAGCACCCAGGGCATATGCCCTGCTCGTCTCTCCCCCCCCCCCAGTTTTGTCCATGAAACAAGAGGGGCTTCTCTGTGTTGGTGCTGATGTCATGAAACATTATCCTCAAACAGGGTTAACTTGTCCCAAATTTACTGCCCAATGCTTACAGTATTTACTTTTTATATCACTTTTCTTTTTGTGAACCTATTTTTAATTCTATGCAATTCTAATCCTGCCTCTGTATTGTGCTTTTTTTAGTTTTTTCTTCCTCTTCTTTTCTTTTTATTCTTTTTGCAAATTGCTGAAAAGTAGAATTGAAAGATAATATAACAACCAAATACTGTGGACAGATGAATATAATTCCTTTGTGCAATATTTTCTATCCAGAAAGAACATCTTGAATACATGAGCAGAAACAAGAATGTAAAAAAAAAAAAGATATATCTAAGGTCACATGGAGTAATTATTATCAATGTGTTCATTTTATGTATCATTAACAACATAGCTTTTGATAACATAGCTGAGAATCTCTCTGAGCAGTAGTATGAGGTTCCAAGCTTTAGCAAGTTATGATCTCTTGCTTCACTTAGGACAATTTTGGAAAATAAAATCAAGAGCTGTTCTAGGCTCTCACCCACATAGACCATGGTATTGATAGTTTGAAAACTTGGCATAAAAATTGCACTGCCACGCCTCAGTTTGAGGGACCAAAGCAAGCTTTATTAGAGAATACAAAAGAGAACACAACACATAGCAACACAAACACATAGTGACTAGATGAAGGTATCACTCATCTAGGGACCAAAATCAGAGTACCACCAATAGTGATTGCAGCACTTCAGAATGCCTAAATGGTGCATGTCCCTTTCTTATTTACCTTCAAGGGTGCCACACCCAGTTTCCAGAGGCTTCTGCAAAAGTTCCTCTTTCATAGGTAGCCATCCAAACCAGTTTGCCATAGAAGCTTCCTCTTTAGTTGACACGAGTTAGATATGAGTCATACGCGTATCTTGGTTATTACCACATTGCTTGTGTTAGCATATACTAGATGCATCTGGAAACTTTTTATAAGTAGATATTTCTGTGGTTCTAGGCATCTGGGGCGATGTTGCCTAAGTTCTGCTTTGTGCTCAACAACAGGAAACCTCAGGTTGCTAGCTTTCAGCGAGCTGAACTTTGCAGAAGACTGAGCTTTTGCAGAAAACTGTTCTTGGCTATTAACTTTATGCATATAAATCAGAGATTAATAAAATATATTTTAAGCAGTTAATTCAATCTTATCTGTATAAAAAAATGGCTAGCAAGCATTAGTGTTTGCAATTTCTGCAGGATGTCTTTGCACATAACTAGTGCTCTGTCCCTGTGAGAAGCAAAACACCCACAAGATCCAGCATGAGACTGCCTGATTTAAGACCCAAACAATTCATATAATGTTTCTTATCCATAAAGATCAATAAAAAAAAATAGCTGCCATCAGTTTTGCATTATTCTTGTTACTGTGTGATGTGAATCCTTTGTGTAAAAATTATGCTCCCAAATGCAAGCAATATTATTTATTTGTTTGTTTCATTTCTATACCACCCATTTTCCAACAGGAAGTCTGGGCGGTTTACAGCAGGGTTAAAATAGACAATACAACACAACAACAAAATCAGATAAAACCAAGGCAGTAAGAGGGAATACCCTCAGCAAGAGGTATCAAAAGGATGGTGGTGGAGAAAAAATAAAATTAAAGGTCGCCAAATGCCTCCCTAAAAAGCATGGTTTTGAGTGCTTTTTTGAAGGCAGGCAGGGACTGTGCAAGGCACAAAAAATGTCCCCTTATCATAGATGGAGAGAAAAACATTATTCTTTCTGGTTCTCATGCATAAGACAATTGAGGACTTACATGTCCAGCTTCCAAGAACATGCTTTGCTATTGCTGATATGCAAATCTTGTCTTATTTCTTTCTTGCAGACAAGTGAAAAATCCAAAAATCCCTTTCTATGAGCAACTTTCTACTACTGCTGCTGCTACTGCTGCTGTTGTTGCTGCTACTACTGCTACTACTTCATTTCATCACTTTAAAGAACACACACATAAACATAGAAGTGTTTCCAATTTTGTGCACACACAAAAAGGTGGGGATAGGATTTTGCACAAATTTCTTGTAATTTGCACAAAATCTAAAGTTTGTTATATACCAGGTTTTGGAGATTAGTAAAAACAAGACAGATATTTGCTAATGCTGCTATTGACAAAAATCCTACTTCATTCTAAATGTGTGTGTGGGGGGGTGGAATCTCATGGTAGCTAGTAGTATTATTTGACAGGATGTTTCAGCACTTTGACTGTGGATTGTTTCTTTCTTATGCAACAACACACATGTGAACCTTATAATCATGTATGACCTACAAAAAGAGACAAGACATTTCCTCTCTGTTCTGATTTCAGTTTCCCCAAATATTATCTTGTTTCAACTTTCACACGATGCCTCTGCTGCCAAGTTCACCAGAGTGAATCAGGATAAGAACGGCAGATAGATCCACAGAGATACAGTACTTTATTATACTACAGACTGGACATTAATGTTTCATTGGAGGGAAAATTATTCTGAGGAGAAATAAAGAATAAACTGTCTTATTTCAGACAGTTCTCTCTGGTAAGAAGAGAAGAAATATTAAGCTTTAAACCAATTTAGTATCCCCATTCCAGTAGTGGAAAGGTGCTTATATTGAGGTGACTATATGAAGGGTTCAGCTGCACCAAATTCACATGAAAATAATGTAGCAAAATAACATCCAGGCAAGCAAACAGAAATCAAACCCAAAATGCACAAAATAGCTTTACTGGAATCCACCCTTCAAAGCAGTACTTTGGCCATGTTAAAATTATGACTCAAACACCAACAGGAGGAGGGAATTGTCCAGTTTGCACTTCACTGATAAACTATAACACCTCCAGTAATCAATCGGTCCTAAGGGCATCTAGACAATATTTCCTGCTTGCAAAATGCCTTTGTCTCCCCTCCTCCTTCCTGTAAACAGGTATCATTCCTTTGTGTAACAAATGGTTTTGGGAAATCCTTTTCACCTACACCTGGACTCCCCCAAGACACTTCCTTATACCAAACTTTCTCCTTTTTCTTTGTCCCCTGTTTGTATGATCCAGGTGATCTCTCGATCTCTCTCTCCCTCCCCTCCTGAAGCCCATCATCTCATAAGGCTTCCCTTCTGATAATTGAAAGCAAAACCCCTCACTGTTATGCCCAAAAAGGTCTCTGCACTTCACCAGTCATGCCTCCTATCAACACCAAGGAGGTTCCTACCCTTACAACTGAGGAGACCTCCATTTATTATACTCCCTTTTCTCTTCCCCTCTTCCCTCCTTCTTTTCCTCTCCCAAGGCATTTACCCTTTCAATTTAGCTCCAAGCACATCCAATCTCACCTGATTTTGGACGCTAAGCAGGGTCGACCCTGGTTAATACTTGGATGGGAGACCACCAGGGAATACCAGGTGCTGTAGGTGCCTGAAGTAGGAACTGCCAAGCCACTCCAGTACTCCTTCCAAGAAAACTCCATGGGCATGAGGTCACAAAGAGTCGGTCACAACTGTAACAACATAACACACCAACACACAAGCCTGGGGGTGGGTGGGGGGGACTCGCTTCACCTTCCTTTCCCCAAAAAGCAGTGCCCCTCTCTACTGGGTCTATTCAGCTGAACCAGTCCCTGAAAAAAACAAAAACTTGTTCCATACTAGGGAACACTGGTAGCCATTCCAGTCACTGTGGGACTACACAAACTTTGCAACAGCTAAAGATGTCTGAGGCAACTCCTGGACCCAGATCAGCATATCAGCAACCCAATCTCCCCTTCAACTCTTCACAAGCTCTGGTGGCTAAGATTGGATTATCCTGGAGAACAGTTGGATCCTCCACTCCACCTCATTCTGGATTCCTGATGGACTCTTTTGTGTTGCCAACCATGGACTTTCCATATGTATGTGGCTCAGCAATCAAGATTTGTTCTTATCACGTTTGGACATCTGCATACCATGTACTGTTAATCAATGCTTCCTTATTTTCTTTCCACAGGACCTATCCTTGTCCTGATCTCCCCCCTTTGTACACTATACCATCCATCCATGTTTGTGTAATCATGTATGTAAATACCAATTCTTCCATTCTTTCTGTACATCATCAGTTTCCCCTAAGGGTCTAAAAATCTTTTTAAAAACCCAGCTCCATTTTGTTTGGCACAGTCTTTGCTCTTGACTTAACAAAGTACAGTCTGTCAGCTCTTTATCCCATCCAATAAACAACACAACTCAGAACTTTCTCGTGTGAGAGCTTTTATTGGGTCAAGAGGTCTGGCACGCACAGACATGGACTAGCCCTGAGCTGCCTCAACAACTATACCCAACCCCTCTCCCATGAGGACTTCTCTCCAGCACCCTGTGGGAGGAGCAAGAATCCATTTTATATGATCAACACACTGTTACTCCCAAAAAGGATTATAATAATGGGGGCTTGTACATTCCCCTCTCCCAGGTACCATAGTTATGTAAAGCAAAATGGATAAAAAAATCCTCACACCTGTACATGAAATAAAGAGACAGGGGATTGTTTGCAATAACAAAGACTGTGTGGATGTGGGTGTGCTGTACGTGAACCTAAAATTATATTTTAACATTTAAACTCTTTAAACAAAATGTTGTTTTTAGTTATACTATACTTGAATTGTATCATCTGGAACTGATCAATATTAATCCTAAACTTTTCACTGTTACTAATTTATTTTGATTTGTATAAGACAACCTTAAATATTATCTGTTTTCATGGAGCAATCCACATTAAAAGCTCCACTTTAAAAAATAAATATGCACACTAAACCATGTACAGGTACACAGAAAAATAGAGATACACAATTACATATACTGTAGCCTTTGAATGAAAACAATTTTTGCATTGTTATTTTGCCTTTTAATTCAAATATAATCTGTCATATAAGAATGCTGCCATGAATGTATATTTAGAGCATTTTTTCTGTTTCAGGCATGCTTTGAGAGGAAATGATTTCAAGAATTTACAGGCAAGATTAAACACTTGCGATTACCTGAGACATTTTATTTCCACCATTGTAGACCCTCTGGGAATCTACTGTGTTGTTCTTTTGCCATATGTAGGAAGGCACATTTACTCAGTCTCACTAGGGATATATATATATATATATATATATATATATATATATATATATATATATATATATATATATATATATATATATATATATATATATATATATATATATATATATATATATATATATATATATATATATATATATATATATATATATATATATATATATATATATATATATATATATTAGCATGTTAGAGGTGGATTCGGGTTATATATATATATATGTTTTCGTAGATTTATAGGTATGCATGTTAGGGTGGATTCGGGTTTCTTCCCGTGTAGAAATCTGGTTGTTTTGGCGACGTTTCGACGAGGTCTCACTCGTCATCTTCAGGCTGGTGTTCTGGCTTCTTTCTTCTTGAAGCAAAGTGTGGTCTCAGTTGAAGTCCTTCTATAAATACTGCTGGGGGTGTGGTTTGCTTGCTCTGTTGCTGATTGTAGGTTCCTTTGTTCCTTTGTTCTTTTGTGATCTGCTGTGTGGCTGAGGCGATCGTTAAGGGATTAACTGCTGATGGCTGTTTAGATGGCTGTTTACATGCTGGTGGGTTAGATGGCTGGTAGGTTCTGGCAGTATCCTGGGCTTTGGTGGAGTGGGGTCCTGTGTCTTGTGAATTCATTTTGGTCTGGCTACGTGTCTGTGGTCTCCCAATGTTTTTTTGGGGTGTGTGAGTGTGCTCCATGTGGTGACTGGAGTGGGGTGCCGCAGTAGATGGTGCAGTCGTGGTTTTGTTATTGGATGGTGGTTTCGTTTCATCTGTGGGAAGGGTCTGGGTTTGTGTTTGGTGTGGATGGAAGGTGGTGGCATCTTGTGTCCTTTTGGACCTGGTGTCAGTCTTTGTGACAGAGGCTCGTCTGTTGACCAGGGCTAGTTTCCAGATGTCAGGCAAGCGGGAGGTGTCATCACGTTTATTCATGTTGTTTGGGTGTTTCTCTATTTCAATGGCTTCCATGATTATTCGACTGTTGAAGTGTTCAGTTTTGGAGATGAGTTTGGTTCATCACAGATGAAACGAAACCACCATCCAATAACAAAACCACGACTGCACCATCTACTGTGGCACCCCACTCCAGTCACCACATGGAGCACACTCACACACCCCAAAAAAACATTGGGAGACCACAGACACGTAGCCAGACCAAAATGAATTCACAAGACACAGGACCCCACTCCACCAAAGCCCAGGATACTGCCAGAACCTACCAGCCATCTAACCCACCAGCATGTAAACAGCCATCTAAACAGCCATCAGCAGTTAATCCCCTAACGATCGCCTCAGCCACACAGCAGATCACAAAATAACAAAGGAACAAAGGAACCTACAATCAGCAACAGAGCAAGCAAACCACACCCCCCCAGCAGTATTTATAGAAGGACTTCAACTGAGACCACACTTTGCTTCAAGAAGAAAGAAGCCAGAACACCAGCCTGAAGATGACGAGTGAGACCTCGTCGAAACGTCGCCAAAACAACCAGATTTCTACACGGGAAGAAACCCGAATCCACCCTAACATGCATACCTATACCCGTGAAAATCTACGAAAACATATATATATATATATATATATATATATATATATATATATATATATATATATATATATATATATATATATATATATATATATATATATATATATATATATATATATATATATATATATATATATATATATATATATATATATATATATATATATATATATATATATATATATATATATATATATATATATATATATATATATATTGTGCAATGAAGTTTACAGGAGATCTGTGTTCTAGAAATGATAGCTTTATCTTAGAATCAACTGAAGTAGCAATGAATCCTTCAGAGCATGCATATATCTTTGAAAAAATACCTGCTGTAATATTTCCTTTTAACACATAAATTCTGTAGGAAACAAGTTTAAGCAATAAACACAGTTGAAAGATACACATCGAACAACTATTACTTGAAGAAAGACTCACATATTGAATATTTAACCAAAATAGTGTTTTTACCCTGGGATTCACTGAATAGTGCAGGATGGGGAGAAATCTTTCTTTGTAACTCACAATAAGGAGTATAAATTGAACTCTAAAATCCTTTAAAACTTGAACTCTAATCATTTGAAAACAACAACTATGCAGTAATATGCAAACCCCCAAAGTCCCCCAGTGAATTGGTTCAAGTTCTTCTTCTTCTTCAAGTGCCATGTCCTCAAAGAACGTTGCCAATTAGTAGCCTGAACTGGTTTTTATCTAAAACTATTCTAAATAGAGCAGCTATGCTCAGTACGGACATTAGTTTAAGATCTAAAGCCAGAATGCTCTTCTATAGACCGGGCCAAGCTTCCCATCTATTTTTCCTTGAAGGATAACCTGCAGTAGATTATATTTCTTATTGCACATTATGTGTCTGAAATCTTGCCACTTCCTTCTCTTTATGGTATTGAGAATTTAAGGCCCTGCTGAAGGTCCCATGCCTCAAAGAGGTGGGGGGGGACATGTTTTGTTTCTTTTTTTTTACTTTCAACATTTTCTTTTTTTTTTGTTTTATTTTTAGTGTGGTTGGTGCTTTTTTATTATTATTATTTTAATTACTAAAAAGTCCCCAACGCTGGGGCTTTTTTCGTTTCATTTCTTTTCTTTTCTTTTTACAGCTAAGAGGCACTGGCTTGGGGCCAGTGCTGAGCTGCTGAGCAGCTTTCCCCCACCCCCTTTTAAAAAAAAATCTTTTTTGATTTTAATTTTTTATTGCCCGCCCGGACCGACTGGCCCTTGAGCAGGACCAGCATTTCTTTCTTTCTTTCTTTCTTTCTTTCTTTCTTTCTTTCTTTCTTTCTTTCTTTCTTTCAAGTCCTGGCAATTTTATAGTGCCGACCACATGGACCCGGGAGCCAGGTCGATGCTTTTTAAAATGTTCAATCTTTTTTAAAATTTTACAGCACCGACCATACGGCTCCCAGGCCGGGTCAGCATGCTTTTTATCAATTTTAATTTTAATTTTTAATTTTTTAATTTATTTTCTTGTGCGCCAGCTGGATTGGTGTGCTTCCCCCCCCCTTTTCTTTTCCCCTTTTCTTTTACTCATGCCATCCATGTGGCTCCCAGGTCAGGTTGGCATGTTTGTTTATTTATTTTTATTTTTACTTTTACTTTTCATTTTTTCATTTTTTTTTCTCATGTGCCAGCCAGGTCAGCATGTTTTTTTCTTTTCTTTTACTTGTGCTGACCATACAGCTCCCGGGCCAGGTCGGTGGGTTTTTTATTTTTATTTTTATTTTTATTTTTTATTTTTTTCTTGCGTGCCGGCTGGATCGGTGCAGTTTTTTTCTTTTCTTTTCTCTTTTTTTTAATCACACTGACAGTTGGATCACATATTCACACTCTAAAGCTACTGTCCTTTAAAAAGTAGTAAATCCCATATATTTTAATGAAATTCAATTCTGAGTACATTGTATACGCTCTTCAGTTAGTATTTGCCAATAAAAATCATGATGGTGAGAAGACCTGGGGCTCCAGATGCCTATGATCATGCATGTGCTTTTTTTCCAATCTCTGAACCACTTGCTAGATGTGTGTGTGTGTGTGTGTGTGTGTGTGAGAGAGAGAGAGAGAGAGGGGGGGACCTTGGGGGACCTGAATCCTTCAAGAAACCACAAAATATTTATTTTTGCCTTCTTTTTCTAAGGGTCAGTTTCTTGTTTGATAGCTTGTGAATTTGTTATTTCATACAATCCTGGCATATTTCCCAGGATGGTCACATGGAGTATCTTGGCTGGTCCTCTAGTTATCTAGTTGGACTGCTTGCCAACTACCAAGACTGATCATCTGACTCTGAGAAATGTCTCCTTCTTGGCAAGTCCACTCATGAAATCTAAACATGTGACAATGAGAAATGTACCCATCTTGTCTTGGACAAGAGTGATTAATTATGCAGAGAATGAAACTGGGAAAGACTTGTGTGCTAACTACTCCCAAGGTCCTATCCATTGTCATTTTGTAAGTGGTTCCACATAACAGAAAGGGTTCTTTAGCCTTTATGCTAACAGCATACCTATTGCCTCTGAATGCCCTTTGTATAATGTCCATTGCCTCTAAGCAACATAATGGCTGGAATCCAGTAACCAAGTATAACATTTCATCCATTCTTCCTTGGAAAACAAACTGCCACTGCCAGAATGCACACACACACACACACACACAGAGAGAGAGAGAGAGAGAGAGAGAGAGAGAGAGAGAGAGAGAGAGAGAGAGAGACAAAGACAAAGACAAAGACAAAGACAAAGACAAAGACAGCATGTGCACATCCCCCCCCCCAAAAAAAAACATAGCAGCAGCTGTTGGTTTACCAGGGAGGAATACATGAAATGTTTTGTTGTGGCTCATTTTGTAAATATGGGTTCAGCCATTATGAAGATAGCATTTGTTGTAGTTAATAGAATTTGTTTGTTTGTTTGTTTGTTTGTTTAAAAAAGGTCTAGAGTGTTTAAACTATACACAGTAGATTTCTGACCAAGATTAATGAAATAAAAAATATTGTTAAATTCTTCATTTTCATCTATTGTCTGAACTCCACAAAGCAATAACATGTATCAGACATTAAATGAAAAGATAAAGATTGAGCAAAAAGGTACTAGGGGCAGGGGAAATGGGTTTAGCACTACTGATATTATCCTGATGAAGAAGGAAGCTGACTGAGGAGAAGCTATAATACTGTAAATAACAATATTTTTCCCAATTCTGTCAGCTACTTTTCCTTCGAATTGAGAATAGCTACATTGCACCCCTTTTCAAGTTTGTGTTTCATATCACATTTCATTAGGCACTTAGACAAACATGCATATGTATGAGTATATTATAGCTTAATTCTTCTTCTTCTTCTTCTTCTTCTTCTTCTTCTTCTTCTTCTTCTTCTTCTTCTTCTTCAGAAACAAACATTGCATTGCCAAGTCATTGCAATGTCCCCTAAAAGTGTCTCAGTGGGTGGTAATAAGATAGCTCCTTTTAGTGTATGTAGAACACTAAACATGAGGACAAACAGAAGCTTACCTCTGTTTATTGACAAATAAAACTAATGTGAGTCCTGGACATGGTTCTAAAGGAGCCTTTTGACACAATGATTAAAACTGCGGTTTGATCTTAGGTGCAGTTAGATGGCCTGAGGCTGACTCAACCTTCCACTGCCTCAAGGTTGGTCAATTGAGTATAGCTAGCGGGGTGGGGGGAGGGGATTTTTAGTCTGCATGAGTAAATTGCAAACCATCCAGGGAGAGATGGGGTGGTATATAAGTAGCACACTTTGCTTTGCTTCTGAAGAGAGAATTTATCATTTTTAAAAACTGTCAATAACTTTTTTTACTTGAGATATAACAAACACCTAACCTAAGAAATGTGTTAAACATAATGTAATTTTTAGCTATATTTGAATTTTATGAACCCGAACTGGTAAATATTAATTTTAACCTTGTTTCCCTGTTATTAATTTATACTGATTTTTATATGACAATCTAAGTGTTGTAAAATTCATGATCACTTTAACCCATAAACTATTGCTAAGAGGGTCCCATTTGAAAGCTGTATGTGCTTCATTTTACATTTCCCTTTTTTATTTTTTCTTTACGAATGCAGCAAAGCATAGCAGATATAAATTGTGGAATGATAATTCACATAAACTTGAGCAGGCACCGTAATTCAACCTTTGTCACTTTTATTATGTAGTTAGTATGCCTAAGTAATATTTATGAGATGATATCTATATACTGATTTCTAAGCTCCTGAATTCTCTGACAAAAGGGAGTATATGCCACTGGATTCTGGGGCCTCTAATCCAAAGGTCTTCATCACATCACTTTGTGCACCCACTTTTTTTATAAACATGACTCTTTATTAAAAATAAAGAGTGTGGGTTTTGTGGGTTTGACAGCACTCTTCACTTGTTGAATTTAAGGAATAATGTCGTTGTCACAATATGTAGAATTGACAAAATATATATAATGTATATTTAACAGAGTGAACAGAAAATTTATAAAATGGAGTCAGTCAAAAATGCAGTGTCATGATGTTGGCCACAAGTGCAAGGAATTAGAAATCACTTTCAGGTTAAGTGATTTAGCACAGGTGGAATAGTTAATGACATCATGGTGTGTCAGAATGTGATTGGTTAAAATCATCTCTGATGAGTTCTAAATGTGTATAAAAGAACTGGCTGTAATAATGTTAAATTGGGACTGTTTATGGTGAGAAACAGTACCCCACACTCTTTTGATTTGTACATATGCTATTGCTTGGTGTTATGCTGTTGTTATTTGTTGTATATTTGTTGTATATATTCAATATAAGAGTTTTATTCTAAGTCATGTTCCTTTGTCTCTCCATTTCTAAGTTCTAATAATACTTATAACAGTTATCTACACTTTATCTACATGCCACTGCTGCTAAGCTTATATTTTTCTCTGCTATACACATGTGTGTATTTTCCTTTCATAATCCCTTAATTATTGTTTGATAGTTGTAGACACAGGCCGAAGTCCTGTTTGTGCAGCTATACTGCATAAGGCTGGTGACATCAATCAGTAGTAGTGATTTTTCTTTACTGGCAATGTTGATTATCAGAAATTAAAGACTACCTCTCCATCCTTCAGTCCCCCCACCACCAAGCTTTTTCACAATAAATGGAGTTTCCAGGGAGTCTCGGGAAAGCTTTGGAGAAATAAAAAATGTCTTATTACGGGGGAAAATCACCAGTTTTATATGGCAGAGCTTCACAAGCAGGAATTCAGCCTCACTCTCCTTTCTCTCCATTATGTTCCAAAATTCTTTTTTAACTTTTTGTATCAGAAGCACCCTTGTGATATGCGTAACAAATATATTAGATGAGTTTTACCTAGTCACAGCGCATGGGTCAGTTATCATAAAATCTTCCATAGGACATGTTGACAGCCATAGATTACGTGAACATAGGTGTGGTGTCTCCTGCTCTTCTTGGCACTTGCAAAGGACTGTGTTAGTGAGCAAATGTCATTTTCTTAGGTTCTGTTTGTTTCTGCCAACTCCACTCCACAGTCTACTAAGTGACTTCCAAATAACCCTCTCTCTGTATGACCAAGAGCTAAATTTTCCTGTAAATACATACATTAGACATGGGCACAACTTGGCAAAATTCTCATTTCCGTTTCCATTCCTCGTTTCCGTTACGCAACGGAAATGGTAACGACAATTAAGCCGTCAGAACTCAAACTCGAACCGATAAAAGAAAAATTGGGTCTGATTTGTCGTTGTCGTTCATGGCATCGCGCACGGCGATCGCGTGATGCCAAGCGGCACTGAAAAAAAGTTTTAAAAAAACCCCGATTCCCGGCCAAAAAAGCAGGCGAAAATATGCCTGCCTGAGTGAGGGCACCTACCAGAGGGGTGGTTTCTGGGGGGGGTCCCCGGCCTTTCCCCCTCTCTTGTCCTGGGCTGCTCTGGTGGGGGGCATCCTCGTCGTCTCGCCATGCCATCCGGTGCGGGGGGATCCAAAATGGCGACCACAATATTTTTTTTGAAATCGTGGTCCAAAAGCCCTCCAAAGCACCACACAGAAACATGCGAAAATTAGGTATTTTAACTGCCTGAATTTTTACAGTAGCAGTAGTGGGTTTTTCTTGCAAGAAACGTCTGTCTCCAATCCCATTGATTTTATTTTATTTTATTTTTATTTTTATTTTTTTACACCTGCACAATGATGGGCTGGCCATGGGATGGGACCATGCAAATTTTTGGAGCCATTCCACCAATCGCATGGCCACTTGGCCAGGTTTGGACTGAGACTTCTGGGATGTGCCAGTCGGGCATAAAAAGCCCACTATAACCCTAGCCCTAACCCTAACCCTAACCCTAACCCTAACCCTAACCCTAACCCAAACGCCAGTACACTGTCCTTCTTAGTGGGTCAGAGGCACCCAGAGGTGCAGCCCACTAACTCACCCTAACCTTACCCGTAATAACCCTAAGCCTAGCCCTTGCCCTAACCCCAACCCTAAGCCAGATCTGTACTCTCATTGCACTACACGCAAGTACATTTCCCTTCTTAGTGAGCCAGAGGGCGCCCAGGAGAGGCATTCTTTCACCTCGCTCACCAGTCCAAAGTTCCAAAAAACTCTGTACGCCAGTATGCTGTCCTTCTTAGTGAGCTAGAGGCACCAAAAAGCGGGGTGCCTCTGCCAGTGCCACTTGGTACGCAATGGCTACACGGTCATGTACCCTTCCTTTTCCCTTTGTAGGGGGCCAGAGGAGGCATCCACCCCAGAGAGGCGCCTCCAGGAGCCTGCTAAATGCCTTCCCTTCGTAGCGGGCCAGAGGAGGCACCCACCCCGGAGAGGTGCCTCCAGGAGCCCGCTACCCTACCGCCCCTAAAACAGTACTAACAACAGACAACAAACGAAATGACAAATTTTTGAAAAATTTCGCGACAAACGGAAATGAGCCGAAAGGGGCCGGCTCCGACACACGACAACTCGAAATGGTCATTTTTCCTGGTCGTGCCCATCTCTAACATACATTTAAGAGGTAGGTGGATGATTCTTTCCACATTATAGTTCCAATATTCTGTGATGGTCCTTTAAGATTAAAAAATGCTCTGAAATGACTTTTCCTTGATTTTTGCTAGAGATGTATGATAGTAGCTGTAGTTGATCATCTATATGGGCATAGGTCTTCAAAAGCCACATTGGGAGCAAGAATTATATTGCTCTCCAGTGGAAGTTTTTTTATGATCATGAAACCACCATGTTTCTTCTCTTGATTTAGGTTGGCTTTCTGTTTTGTTTCTGTTTTTAAAAGAATATATGATTACGTTTCAAGGGTCTACCATAGATAGATACACCAATCACATTTCTCGCATGCTTGGTGAATTTTTGTTGGAGATCTGACTGGACTAAAAATATACTGAAACGTGCACATATACACATGTTGAGATCTAATATCTAACCCAAGCAGTAGTGGAACAGATCTTTTTCTGGCCACATTTTCTTGATTTCTCAAAGGTTTTTTGACACGAGGGGCATCTGGATCAGTAGGCACAAAAAGCCCCTTCTCACTGCAGCCAAACACATGTCTGACAAGAGATATGGCAAGGAAATACAGTGGCAAGGGACTGGAATTGATGACTGAGTGACACACTAGATGAATCTATGAGGAAAGTCTGCTGCTCCATCCTACTTACAGAGAAATAAAGAAAATGTGGCCAGAAAAGATCTGTTCCACTACCGCTTGTGTTAGAAATTAGATCTCAATATCCAAAGCTCCACCTACCAAGGCTCTCTTTTCTGTTAGCCAATAAAGATGCAACAGGTCTCTCCTCCCTAAATTGTATATCTGGTGGCTTTCAACTGGAATTCTTGACATTGTTTATGTTTGGCTATTTTTAATGTGGGATTCTTAAATGACATTAAATATGGGTGCTTTTGCTGAAAAGGCAAAAGATGCAATGCAAATTGGTGTGTATAGGGACCAGGGATGGGGATTCATGAGTCACAACTCGCTATCAAGTCCAAATTAAATCATGCCAGTGACCTGGCTCAGACTCAACTGGTTTCTTTTAAACAAAAACTCCAACTTGACTCACAACTTGGAACCATTTTTGCAAGATGTGTTTCCCTTCCTCTCCACCTCCATGACCACCATCCTCAGAGGCAGAAGCCCAGTGTCCCACCCTTGCTGCCTCCTCCCACATACCCACCACCCAGCTGACAGGCTGGCACATGTACAGAGGCTGGGGCTGATTCCATGAAGGGAAGTTGGCCTTCTGTCTTTTACATATGCACAGTGGTTCCAGCTCCCCTTCCAGGTCTCCTGTCTGTCCACATATGCTGACATCTCATTCCTTATGAAAGCTCTTCCTTCACTTCTGCCGTAGTGTTTTGTCATTTTTGTTTGTTTTTTTGATCCTACATTCAGCAACACGGCCTGCACATGGAATTCTGTTCTTCACATAAAGCAAACTGCACCAAATACTTCACAATCCCTTTAGTATGACATGTCTGTTTGGTTGGAATTAGGGCAGACAAAATCCAGGGAGGATGTGACTAATAATTCAAAGGAGGAAGGAGTCTCCCTCTCAACACACTCCCCTTTGGGTATGACTGCTGATGCAGCTAGTGACACCAGTCCCAACTCAAACTGGGACCAATTAATTCTGACTTCTGAAAATGTCAAGGGGCCTGTGGGAAAGAGACAGGGAGCCTGAGAGAATTTAGAATCCCATGGGTTTCATATTCTGCTTTTTGGTTTCTATTTGTCCTCGCTGGCATTTATTTCCTGGAGAGCTTCTTCTGTTACAGATTCACACATACAGTTATAGCCCTTAACCAATATCCTATATGTCTTTACAGACATGGCAGCCCAAAGAAACATAGAAAGCTGAATTCTGGATTCAGGTTTCTGTCTCATTTTCTGACTCATTTTCCCATCAGTTCCTACACCTATGAACCTGTAAATGATATCTGAAGAATTCTCCCCTTCACATTCTAATAATGGTGCTATTGTGTGAATGATGCCAAGAAAACAGAGCATATATGTCAAATACAGGACTTCCACTTCTCAGCAAACATTACCACCACCCTTCAACTGGTGCTTTGTATACCCCAAGCCCTGGGATCATTTTTTATCCCATTGTTGTCATCTGTCACCTTATCAGGTACAATTCACTACAAGAGCCCTGACCAAAATGGAGAGCCCTTGGGTTACCCATTACTGTTTTCTATTATCTGTTATCAAGATCTGTAGTTCTGGATGGTGGTCTGGCTCATGAACCTTATTCTAGGGCAAGGGAGCTTACTCTTTCACTTCTACCTTAGCCCAAACCTTGAAGGTATCCCCCAATACCCCAGTTAAAGGGGAATGGTAGAGTTAGCATCATGCAGTCTTATTCAGTTCTGTCATTACTGTTATTATATGACACCAACTGGCCAGATTTTATATGGATACCATTTATGCCACTCAGTGCCTGCCCAGCTGACAAAATTTTCAAGCTTTAATTTAATTACTTTACAGGGGGCCTTAGCCCTTACAGAAGTGAAGCTAGCCTGTGGCAATCTTCCAGTGTGATTTAGCCCAAGAGTGAACAAAAGGAGCAATTGACATCTCAGGGACTTCCTTACAGATTTATATTACAGAGCCTTTTATTGAAGTCTGTGTTGCAGGCAAGCACATGCTGGACTCTGCTATGTATATGGACCTCTGTATCTGGCTCAGTAAGAGCTTTTCTATTATTTCAGCAGATCATGCTGCCATTTTCAGAGCTACTTTACCTTCTGGCCTATAACCATCCCCATACTTACCCAGGAGGAAGATAAGCACCAATGATACATACTTTTCAGTGTGTATATAAACCATTCAACTATAAATCTGCTTATGAAAAATAAATAGCTTTATCTGAAAGGTGGGAAACCTTCTTCAGAGGCAATTGGTCCTTTGGCCCGTTGTGGAAAACAGAAGCCAGCTTCGTTCTCAAATGAAAGTCACTCTACCAAGGTCTTATTTAATTATGCTGTTATTGTTATTATATGGTGCCATTATTTACAACAGCACTTCAGAAGAGCCACTGAGCACATCAGTCACTTCTCCAACAATGGGCTTGTTATTCTTCACATCAGCTTCAAGTCAGGCCAGCAGGATTATTTCCACTTTGTCTCTATGAACATAAGACTGAGCCCAGAGCTTGGAAGAAGTCACTTTTTCAAACTACATTTCTATGATTCTCTTAGTCACTGGCCTTTCTGTCTAGTGGATTCTGGACACTGTAGCCCAAACAGTAACTTTCCCATACTCTAAGCCAGGCATGTCCAAACTTTGGCCCTCCAGATGTTTTGGACCACAACTCACACAGTCCTTTGTCATTGGCAATCTAAGCTTAGAATTCTGGGAGTTGTGGTCCAAAACATCTGGAGGGCTGAAGTTTGGACGTGCCTGATCTAAGCTGTGCATAACTGAGTTGATTAGTTATGTGAGAGGGGAATTAGAGGAATTTATTACCCATGTATTCAGACAGCCTATCCATAATAATGCACCACAAGCTGGCCTAGAGGACAGATGCTGGGATACCAGCACCAGAAGAATACCCACTGCTACTGGCTAGGATCCCTTTGCCCACCCATCATGGAAGAAAGAGGTGACATACGTTCATATGGATTAAATTTGGGCCACAATTTATTAATTACAAATCTCCTTATCTTCAAGCAATGAACGTTGACCCCTGGCAAAGGGGGGGCTGAGTGTAGTGCAAGCAAGTAACTGAGCAAGTAATCTGCCCAATAGCAGATTAGTGCATAATTATCTTTAGAAGGATGCTACCCACCTGTTCAAAATTCTCCTGTACTTCCTAATTCGAAATAAAACAAAAGCAGCCCTCAAGTCATTTGGGTCAAATCATTACTGCCAAGATGAACTAATACAATGGCAGGAGGCACACCTGGAGAACCGTGAGATGCAAGTTTAAGAACACTGTCCCAGGGCATGCCTCTCCATACCCTCCATTCCACAGTGGCCTGTATGCCAAGGCCCAGGTGTAGGCTCCAGCCAGAGCAGCCCAGAAGATAATACTGTGTCCACATATGACCCATATGTTGGGTAAGGCACCCATAACAACAAGAGCAGAACAACAACAAACCCAAATCTAGTTGTCTGACAGCGGCTGGACATAATCACTATATCACCATGACTTCCAATGGCCAATTTGTTGAATGTTGGCTGTGTCATAGCCCATGGCTACTGCAGTAGATGCAACCCAAATCTGAAATGAATGGAGGCCAAAATGCCACCCCTGAATCCCAGCCCTGTGGAGAGCATGGAATGTGACCTGCCAAAATTGGTATCAGATCAGCGGAAGACCATTAGCATGCTGGAATAGGCACCTAGCTGCTGCTCCCTGCCTTTCCCTTGGAGTGCCACAATTGCCATGTGCCTGTCCACTTTGATTATTTTCTGCCACTACACCTTCTTCTCTGGCACCACTGCACTTCCTCCCATGCATTCTTGCTTGCTTGCTTGCACACCATGAAGTTGCTTCACCTTGCACCACTGGCTGCCTACCCTCTGAAAGACAGTACCAGCTAGTCAGCTCTGGTCATATATTGAGGAGATATGAGGAGACAGGAGCAGGGAGGAGACGAAGTAGAGCACAGATCAAGAATCTCTCTCTCTCTCTCTCTCTCTCTCTCTCCCTTTCCCTTTGCACACACTGTTTGTCCTGTTTGTTTCAAACTAAGAACGCATTCACATGCACAGTATAATCCACTGCAGAGTGCTTGCAAATCCAGAGCATAAAATTGTTTTCCCATGAGCAGCGGACAAAAAATAAATAAAGTTTGACCATGCCCACTAAAGCGCATTTTACAAGTACCTGCTCTGGAGGTGGTAAAATTCTTGTCGCTGTTCCAATGTGGGCGTTTTGTGCAGGCAGGAGGAGGAACTGATTTAAAGGAGTGATTGATCATTCAGGGCTATCTATTGTCAGTTCCTGGATCAGTAAATCCTTAGGGGCCCTCTAGTGGTTTGGCACCCTGCAGTCACATGCAATCAATATCCCCTGTGCAAAAGCCATTCAACTCAAAAAAGAAACCTAAGCAATGTCGTTAAAGGAGAGGTGAAACTAAAAGCCGTCATGCCAGTATACAGCTGGGGGGGGGGATATAGACCCACTGGGAACCGAAGGGGAAAATTGCACTTAGCAGCTATTCTCAGGTATGAGATCAGATCGGTTGTGGATTTTCAAAGACCACCATGGGAACACTGGATCTGCAAAATCAACCACGTGACAGCTGACGTATGTGATTCGAATCAAAGTTTTCTACGGATTGTAGTGGTGGTGTGAATGTGCCCTTAGTGGAATCCCCATTGCCAGCAAATAAATGGCTACAAAATGTCAGCTTCAACTGTTAAGGGGAACAGAGCCTGGGAGGAGAAAATGTGGTTAAAATGTACCAAAGGTAAAAAAAAATGTTTCCAAGAAATGGAAAAATTGTATTGCAGATGTGGTTAAATTGGTCACAAGTGGCCTGTCCCCCTAGCTAAGAGGCAGTTAGGAAAAAAGGAACTTGGAAAGGAATCAGTTTAATTGGGGAATGACGTAGGTGGTTGTGAGTCAGTCACATATAATTTGAATAAAGAGAATAATTTTCTAAATAGGCAAAAGAGGCTGCCTGGCTTAGTGGGGACTAGAACATGGCAGTTTTAACTACAGGGTCACTCCAATATGGTGCTGACATAACCATGTTCAATTTTCAGACTCACCAAGAGAGAAGGGGGGGAAGAGAGGGGAGGGAGAGGAGGGGAGAGAGGGAGGGGCAGACAGACAGACAGACACAAAGAAAGAATCCACCACACTGCCTTTGTTGTAGCATAATTTCACATATAGGTTTACTGTATACATAGCCTATATATCAGGCATATACATAGTCCTTTGTCATTGGAAACACAGGCTTACAATTCTGGGAGTTGTGGTCCAAAACATCAGGAGGGCGGAAGTTTGGACATGCCTGCTAGAGATGGGCACGACCAGAAAATTTTTTTTTCGAGTTGTCATTTTTCGGGATGGGTCCGTTTCGGGTCGTTTCCGTTTTTTGTGAAATTTTTCAAAAATTTGTCGTTTCGTCGTGTTCTTTGTTGTTTGTTGTTACCACCGCGATTTAGTGCGACTTGACTTCCCAGAGCATGGGGTTAGGAGGTAAGGGCTAGGCTTAGGGTAACGGTTAAGGTTAGGATGGGTTAGTGGGCTGTACCTCTGGGTGCCTCTGGCCCACTAAGAACACAGTGTACTGGCGTATGGGTTAGGGTTAGGGTTAGGATTAGGTTTAGGGTTGGTGGGCTTTTTATGCCCTCTCTGGCACATCCAGAAGTCTCAGCAAAACCTGGCCATGCGATTGGTGGAATGGCTCCAAAAATTTGCATGATCCCATCCCATGGCCAGCCCATCATTGCACGTGCACAGGTGTAAAAAAATAAAAATAAAATAAAATAAAATAAAATCAATGGAGACGTTTTGTTGCAAGAAAAACCCACTGCTGCTACTGTAAAAATTCAAGCATTTAAAATAGCTAATTTTCGCATGTTTCTGTGGTGCTTTGGTGGGTTTTTGGACCACGATTTCAAAATAAATATTGCGGTCACCATTTTGGATCCCCCCACACCGCATGGCAAATGGAGACACCGAGGATGCCCCCTCCCAGACTGGTACCAGCAAGTCTCGGCAAAACCTGTCCATGCGATTAGTGGAATGGCTCCAAAAATTTGCATGGTCCACTCCCATGGCCAGCCCATCATTGCGCGTGTGCAGGTGTAAAAAAATAAAAATAAAATAAAATAAAATAAAATAAATGGAGACGTTTTGTTGCAAGAAAAACCCACTGCTGCTACTATAAAAATCAAGCATTTAAAATAGCTAATTTTCGCATGTTTCTGTGGTGCTTTGGTGGGTTTTTGGACCACGATTTCAAAAAAAATATTGTGGTCGCCATTTTGGATCCCCCCGCACTGCATGGCAAATGGAGACGCCGAGGATGCCCCCTCCCATCCCGGTACCAGCAGCCCAGGACAGGAGGGGGGAGGCTGGAGTGCCCCCCCCAGAAACCACCCCTCTGGTAGGTGCCCTCAGGCAGGCATATTTTCACCTGCTTTTTTGGCCGGGAATCGGGGGGGGGGTATTTCTAAAACCTTTTTTCTGTGCCGCTTGGCATCGTGCGATCGCCGCACGATGCCAGGAACGACAACAACAAATCAGACCCAATTTTTCTTTTTTTGGTTCGAGTTCTAGTTCTGGGGGAGTAATTGTCGTTACCGTTTCCGTTGCGTAACGGAAACAAGTAACGGAAACGGAAACGAGAATTTCCCCAAGTCGTGCCCATGTCTAATGCCTGCTATATATGTTTAAACTTAGTGTACAACACCAGCTCCAGAATGGAGTGGCTTAGCCTCATCCTCTCCACTCAGATGTGTGCATTTGATCTGAGAAATATTCAGGAATCTCAGAAGTTTCAGCTCCCTGGAAGAGCATCTAACTCAATCTTTGTTTTGCTCCCCAAAATACCAGGGTGTTACTTTGCACTGTACACTGACAAGGAAGCTAGGAGCCGGTTCATGGTTGGACTCTTACTTAGTTGTACATCCTTGTATTTCAGCAGGATTTCTCAAATGTAAACCATTTTTAACTTAAAAAGACTTCCTTGGGTTCACAACACTACAAAACTGGGTCCTTTTTCCCAGTTTTCTGGGAATAATAATAATTAACAGAGAATATCTATTCTTCCATACCTCTTTCTGAAACTAAAATTTAGATATTAGTATGAAAGAACTACTCAGCTGGAAAAAAGTAAAATTTTATTTTAAGCACTTTTAATGGAGAATATAAATGTTGTATTATTATGTATTACACTCTGTAGCTATTTCAGGCTGCAGGTAAATGCTAAATTTAAATTTTACTGAAAAGAAAGAATGAATATTTCGCCTACTTACAAAACTTAGACAAAAACCTAACATTGGAATTAATTACACACCAAGAGGATGGGACTAAATAAACTATAATTGATTTGCTATAAATGTTTCTTTCTGTACAATCGCAGTATGTTCATGAAATATTTCTAATAGAATGTTCATTCTGAATTTCCTGGATCACAGGCAGTTTTCAAAATAACACAAGCAGCTTCATAACAAAGACACATCTATATGCTCTTGTTATATTTAGCATTTTAGAAAGAAAGCAGGGTGCAATTTTAAACATGCTGAGGTTTTTACACTTCCCAATTCTACAGATTCTTTTTAAACAATTAACTCTAGTGGGCCTTATCAAAAGGTTTCCACCAATCTTGTGGGGGGAAGGCAGGCATTCCTGGGACATTTGTTTGCCTCCTCCACCTCCTCCACCACCGCTGCTACCAATCTTGTGGTAGGGTGGGCTCTCCTGGGTTGCACAGTGGCCTCCCCTCCCCCTCCCCCTCCCCCTCTGCTGATTCCACCACAGACCTTGCAGGTGGGTGGGCTCCTCTGGGCCACACGGCTGCCCCCTCCTTCACCTCTGCTGCCACCACCAATCTTGTGGGTGGGTGGGCTGGTGCTCCTGGGCTGTGCAGCCACCTCCTCCACCTCCGCTACCACCACTGCTGTTGATCTTGCAGCCAGGTGGGCTCTCCTGTGCCACGTGTCTGCCTCCTCCCCCTCCCATTCACCACTGCAGATGTTGCAGGTGGATGGGCTCTCCTGGACCATGCAGGCTGCCTCCTCCCCCTCGCCCCACCACCCGAATCTTGTAGGCATGTGGGCGGGCTCTCCTGGGTTGCAGCAGCCTCCTCCTCCTCCATCTCCACCACTGTCGCTGCCGCTTTCACTCCTTATATTGCAGGTGGGTGGGTTCTCCTGCACTGAGCAGCTGTCTCTTCCCCCTCCCCCTCCACCACCAATCTTGCAGGTGGGAGGGCAGTCCTGGACCACGCGGCCTCTGCTGCTGCCACCAATGTCTCAAGTGGGCACTCCTGGGTTGCATGTCCTTGGCCGCCACCACGCCTGCACTTCCTGGGCTACTGCACCACTGCAAATCCAGCCCCTTGCACTGTCTCTCACTATCCGCAGATAACTGAACCCATGGATGGTGAATCAGCAGATACTGGGGTGCTACTGTAATATCTTTTGGTTATACTTCATAACTTCATACAAACTTTGAAGCTAGGTTTCAGACCAGCACCAAATACATTAGAGTTGTAGCAGCCTGTTTTTGTTCTGGGCAAAAATATTGTGAAGCTGATGTGTAAATTATTTTTAAGTAGAAATGCTTTAACCTCTTATTCAGAAATAGGCCACCCTAAACACACCTGGATTTTTTTTAACAAAAACATATAAATTGAAAAGAACAATCTTACTGATCTCAAAAGAGAATTATTGCCCTTACCTGCCTTTCTTTATTTGAAAGGGGCTGAAATAGTGGTCCTCAAAAAAGACATTCCATATGGGAGAAGCAGTGATTTCTTATATCACTGAGCATGATTAACATAGGTTTGCCATGAAGAATAACTTCAGCAAAGGATACATTGTAGCTGAGTGGGCCTAAAAGGGAGATATCTAGACCAGTGTTTTTCAACCTTTTTTGGGCAAAGGCACACTTGTTTCATGAAAAAAATTACGAGGCACACCACCATTAGAAAATGTTAAAAAATTTAACTCTGTGCCTATATTGACTATATATAAGTAATTCTCTTGAATAGGAATCAAATAAATCTATACCACCACCACCCATTAGTGTTGCCACCATAAATGCAAAAATACAGTACAATTCAATCAACAATTTCTAGAACTACCCCCGCCCCAAATTAATAAAAAGGCACATCTGAAAACCTATTCGAATATCTCAGGGCAATATTCACACTAGAAGAAAGCAGCTTTATATACTTGCAGAAAAACCAGAAAGGGACAGTGGCTGGTGCCGCAGCTCTGTAGGAAGTTTGCTCGGTTGCTCGTGCTGGCTTGTCTGGCCTCCTTGAGGGCCACACTGATGATCAAGGACTGGGTGGGATTTTTGTAGGATTCTGCCCCCCCTCCTTCCCTGCAAATCCAGAACTGGAACTTAAGGGCATCATGCATCACCCGCCGCCTTGAGAAGATGGTGAGCCGACGGCGGGTGAGCCGATTTCCTCGGGAGTAAAGCGGGTGGAGGGAGCAGGATGCGAGAGACAGCCTGCTTGGGGCCAAATCCTCCTGCCCAAGGGCGACAGCGAGGGACAGAGGGGCGGAAAGGGGTGAGGGTGGGGTGGGCGTGGGTGGACGGTGGGGGGGACTCTCGTTCGCAAACTTCCCTCGGGCGGCGCTCCACCTGCCCGCTTTTCGCTGGAGACGTGGCGGCGGTAGCTGCTGCTGAAGCCTCTGCCTCTTGGAAACAGAGACGGCCGCTTCCTCCGCCTCGCACTCCGCCGTGCCCGGGACGGGTCGGAAATGGGGCTCGGAGAGCCGCCAGTCTGGAGTGTCCCACCGGAAGGTGGCGGCCAGAGTCGCCCGGGGGGTTCATTTGGCCCCTCGCCAAGGCGGCTCGTCCTCGTCGTCGGAGTTGCCCACGAAGAGGTAGAGCAGGAGCAGCAGCGCCAGGCAGAGCGCCAGGGCCACCACTTTGCAGTAGAGTTTCATCACGGCGCCCGGCGGCAGCAGCAGCAGCCTCAGCAGCCCCGGGAAGGAGGAGGAGGGGAAGGAGGAGCAGGAGGACAAGCCTGCGCCGCCGCTGCCGCCTCGCCCCTCCTGCCCCCCATCGCCCTCCTCCCGCTGCAACACTGCGCCACCCTGGACATCTGCAAGTGGCTTCCTCGACGCCCCACCAAGGCACCACGCGCGCGCCAGGGAGGGGAAGCCGGCGCCGCCTCGCACCACCCCTCGCCCCGCGGTGGCCAAGAGGAAGGCGAGGGCGAGGGAGGGAAGGAAGGAGGAGCCCCGGGCGGGCGGGCGGGCGGGCGGGCGGCGGGGGGAGAAGCCCCTACCGTAAAGACCAGAATAGCTCCTCGCCCTACAATGGGGAAGCAAGCTCTCCACACACCCCTCCTTCTCCCTCCGGAGAATTTATCATTTAAATCAGTGTTTTTCAATTTTTCCAATGGCATACCAGGCAACATCTCGCGGCACACTAGTGTGCCACGGAACAGTGGTTGAAAAACACTGATCTAGACAAATGCTGGCCAACTAAATGTCACAGTTTTGTTTTATAGAGAGTAATTGAATGGAACTTTTCCAGAAAGGAAGACATTTTGCAATGCATTTTCAGTGACTTAGGATTTTGTAAGACTGACTCAAAGTATTTCTCAATGCATTACAAAAATTATGCTGTAGACTAGGGATGGACAATTCTCACATGACCTGCATGAGCCCAGGTGGTGTTCTAAAGCCTCTGACACACACGCAGCCAATCCCTTGCCTTTCTCTGGGATCAGGCAGGTTTAAACACCAACCAGGAAGCAGGCTGAGATGTCATCATTGCTCTTCCGTGGTACTGGCCAGTCAGGAGCTGTGCAGGGACAGGCATCATCCCGCCTCCCTGTCTGATTGGCCAGCACCATGGAGGAGCAAAGATGACACTGCAGCCTGCTTCCTCATTGGAGCTCAGCTCTGTGCCAGAGCAGACAAAGGTAAGGGATTGGCTGCATGTATGTCAGAGGCTTCAGAACACCACCTGGGCTCACACAAGTCGTTTTGGAACCTACCAGTTCCCAAACCAATTGCCCATCCCTAATCTAGACTAAAGTGCTTTCAGTAAACATTAACTCTGAATTACTAAGCATTGCCTGACATTAGTCTTCAGATGGGAAAGTAACTCTATGTCTGCAGCAATCTAAACTTTTGGACCAATCAGGGCCCAATTAACTGACTCTCAGGAGGACAGTTTTGCAACAACTTCCTGGCCAAACAGGCTGTGTGGGATTCATGCTTGCAGGGAGATTCTATGTCTATTTGTAAAATACAGGCATAGATATTAAAAAGAAGAAGAAGAAGAAGAAGATAGAACAAATACAGTATTCAGGAGTCACTCATTTCAGATGAGAAATTACTTGGGTTTTGCTTTGTGTGACTGGGGATGGTTTTATTCAGTGTTAGCAAATTGTTTGTACCTATATGTTCTCATACCCTCTATTTGCTAGGTAGGTTCCTTAGATAATCTAGCTATCTCGTCACTATATGATCGCTTAGTAATTTTTTTAAAAAAACCTCTTCAAATATGTTATGTGTCACTGCTGCCTTTAATCAGTGGAAAATGAGAGCATCAAAATTATGGAATGATGTCTATTGCAAAATGCACAATAGGATGTCAACCATTATGCACTGCTTAGAAAATCAAGGCTCCAAGAAGAAATTAAACACTAAAAAGAAACTACAATACTGCACTTCAGTTCCTCAAATCTATATCTTTTTCTTGTATCCCATAAGAGAACAAGATGTTGCACTGTTCTTCTCTCCCATAAATGTGTCTGCAAGTTTTTCAATTTATTCTACACAGAACTAGTGTTCACACTCAGAGAGCAAGCACAAAAGATTAAGCAACTGTTCGTAAAGTTGTGAACAACCCTTGTGATGCATTTAATTCTCAAGAGTCTATAAAACAAAACAGTAGCTATTATATATCTGCAGAATTGTACATATTTTCTTTCTTTCCATAAAAATGCATCTCACCAATATGAAATCTCTCATCCTTATCAGCAGGAACTATTTTGCTGTAAATAGTAGGGAAATGCTGGGGCACTAGGATAAAAGCAAAGATTTGCATCCCCCATCCCAAATAGTTTTGCTCTATTCTTGAACAAACTGTACATTATTGACATTCATAGCTATCATGGGGAAATTGTGTTCACAGTATTCTGATGCACTCATATGGTGGTTAGTTTTTCAGACTGTTTATAAGCAGCCCCATTCACCTGAGAAACACTGATTCTACAGCTCTTTTGAAACTTGTAATTCTGCAGAAGCTGCCATCGATTCTGCACTCATGAAGAAATGTTGGTCTATTAAAATATGAAAAGGCATTGGATGACACTAATGAGAAAGCAGATGCCAAAATCACATTCACAAATATGAGAAATGGGGAAGTACATTTTGCTTAAGTATCCCTTTCTGGGTTCTGTGGAGCCGTCTTTTTAAAAATGACTACTGCAAATACATTGAACTTTTTTTAAAAGGGGTTTTTTCCTTAAGTAACAAAAATAACAACAGAAACAGAAGCACAGTCCAAGACTGTTATGAATTACAAACCCCTGATGTCTTCTTACTGACAGTGTGCCAGAGCAGAAGCTGCTGGTAGTGAAAATGAAGTACAGTACAACCCCCCCCCCCTTATCTGCTGGATCATTACCTGCTGATTCACTTATTCATGATTTGAGGGGGAAATATTAAAAAAAACCAGTATCTGCAAAGCAGGCAACTGTCGCAAACAATAGTCGCAAAGCAGGCTACTCCTGCAAAACAGCTGAAAGAGAGACTGTAAAGCAGGCGGCTACAGCATCGGTGGCAGTCTGCAACATCAGTGGTGGAGGCGGAAGAGGTGCCTGCATGGCTCACAGGCACCTGCCCGCAACATCAGTGGTGGAGGCAGAGGCGGAGGTGAAAGAGGTGTCTGCATGTCTGGCAGGCGCCCATCCACAACATTGGTGGTAGAGGCGGCAGCGGTGGTGGTGGAATAGGCGCCTGCAATGGTGGTGAGGGCAGAGGTGGACAGGAGTTGTGGGACAAGAGAGGGATGGCCCTTTGCTGTTCTTTCCCCCCTCCCTGGCAGGGGGTTATTTGGACATCAGAGGCAGAGGTGGCAGCCCCACACCATCACCAATTTTGCCCCTGGCACCCCACCAGCACTACAGCCTCCTCGCCACCAGATAAGAACATTAGCTCTTACCCACGGATTTTGCTAAATATGGGAGGTCCTGGAACCAATCCCTCATGGATACGACAGTCCTACTGTATGCAAAGAGTCCAGAACAAAGTCCCATATGTCTTTATCATCTGATGCAGGAGAATCACTACCAAAAGGAAACAGCTCCAGATGTACAATCTTTAAACCCAAAAAATAAAATATAAATAAATAACACCACAACATAGATCCAGCCTTCGAGGGCCCCTGTTGAAAAAACATATTGAAATTCTGCTATCTACCAACATGGTAAAAGCCTTTTCATTCATTCATTCATTTGATTTATATACTGGCTGGCTGGCTACTTTGAGTGGTTCATAACAGACTAAAACCACAATAACATATTAAAGCATAAACATATAAAAGCAACAATATCTAAAATCAAATAGCCAAATATAATCAATTAAACTTTTTAAAAAGGCAATGTAGAAAACGATAATAAAAGCAAGATGACAGAACTGATAACTTAAGAGCTGAAGGAACCTTTGCACGTTGTTGATGCAACCGTTTTTAATGCCTGTCTAAATAGTCATGTTTTCACATGTCTCTTGAAAGTCCTCAGTGAAGGGCCCAGGTGAATCTCAGAAGGTCGTTTATTGCAAATATGTAATGCAAACACCGAGAAGGCCTACTTTCTGATCTCCTTTTTTGGGGGGGGGTCTCTCTTGAGGCCATTGTCCTAAACTGTCTGGTCTGGGATGATCAGTTAGGTAGGGGAAGAACAGTCCTTGGCTTCTGCGGCTATCCCTCTTTTTTCTCAATTGACATTTTGAATCACAGCTTCTTTCTCAAACTTGCCCTGCCAACATGAAGTGCAACTGAACATTTTCCATTTTTATTAAGATTGACTTGTATGTATTTCAGTGATATTTTTTCAGATGCAGAAAGTGTTTTGCTTTTTTTTAAAAAAAAACCTGTTTCTGTTGTGACTGCTAAGTGGATTTTTTAAAAATCTGAGAAAAATGGTAGCAGTTTTCTTTTTGCAAGTCCTTCTAAACTAACTATATTTCATACTGAAGGATGTCATTAATTTCCAAGAGAACAAACAAACAAAAATCCTACCCAGCCCATTGGGTGGGTTGTTTGAAATAGACATGGGCATGACCAGAAAAAATGACGTTTTGAGTTTTCATTTGTTGGAATGGATCCGTTTCAGGTCGTTTCCGTTTGTCGTGAAATTTTTCAAAAATTTGTCATTTCCATTTGTCGTTTGTCGTTTGTCATTTCCACCACGATTTAGTGCGATTTGACTTCCCAGAGAATAGGGGTGTCCCGCAATCAGGGCCGGGCTAGGTGTTTTTGCGCCCTAGGCAGCGGGCGGGGCGGGGGGCAGGCAAGTGGGCAGGCGGGGCGTGGGCCGCAGGCAGGTGGCAGCGCGGGCGGACGGGCGAGTGGACAGTTAGGATATCACTTAGAATAGAGGTTCTGTTCTTGGCTTGCACCCCAAATGTGTGTGTGTGCAAGCAAATTGAAGTTGGGAAAATAGAAAATAAATGGTAGTATATAATATATTTTTAAAATAAATCCACACCTCCCACTCCCAGTTGAACCTCCCCCTTTATCCAATATCAGAAAAAAATCCTCACAAACTGCCAGAGAAGAAATAAAGAATAAACTGCTATTCCTTTCAGCAGACAAAGCTGCAGGGAATCAAAGAAATTATTTTCTAAATTCAATTCCCTCCCTGCCTGCCTAACTTAAATCCTAAAGCCTCCAGCCTCTCTCCTCAATCTCAATTGGATCACACCAGCACCAGCAGCCAGTCCTCCTCCCTCAATCACATCCATACACCCGACTGCGATTTCTGGAAGGTGCCTCGGCTTTTTATGCCCCCCGAGACATCCAGAAGTGTCAGTCAAAAACCTGGCGATGCCATTAGTGGAATGGTTCAAACAATTTGCATGGTCCCATCCCATGCCCAGCCCAAATGGGCAGGTCTAAAAAATAAAAAAAAAAAAAAATAAAATAAAATAAAATCAATACGACATTTTATTGCTATAAAAAACCCCACTGCTGCTACTATTAAAATTCAGGCATTTAAAATAAATAAATTTCACATGTTTGTGTGGTGAGTTGGTGTGTTTTTTGACCACGATTTCAAAAGAAAAATTGTGGTCGCCATTTTGGCTCCCCCCCACTGCATGGCATGGCGAGACGATGAGGATGACCCTCCCCCAGCCTGGTGCAAGCAGCCCAGGACAGGAGAAGAGGGGGGGAAAGGCTGGGGACCCCCCAGAAACCACCCCTCTGGTAGGTGGCAAAGCCTCAGGCAGGCATATTTTCACCTGCTTTTTTGGCCGGGAGTCGGGGTTTTTAAAAAAAACTTTTAAAAACTTTTTCTGTGCTTCGCATTGCATGATTGCCGTGATGCAACAAACGGAAACGAAAAACCCGACCAAATTTTTCTTTTTTCGGTTCGAGTTCGAGTTGTAACAGCTTAATTATCGTTACTGTTTCCGTTACATAACGGAAACGATAACCGAAAACAGAAATGACAATTTCGCCGAGTCGTGCCCATGTCTAGTTTGAAAGACTCCTCCATCTATCTCTGTTGTCTTAGAGTTTTACCAGCTACAACCATTATAGGACAGATGCAGTCTGGCCACATTAGCTCATATTTACTTACTTACTTACTTACTTACTTACTTACTTACTTACTTACTTACTTACTTGATTTATACTTGATTTATATAGTGCCCTATAAGTGCAAGCACTATTCAGGATAGTTTACAAGTTAAAACTTAAAAATCCAACAGACCCTATACAGCTCATCTACTTTTGTATATCAAACTACTGTAATGAACTGGGCACCCCGTAAAGGTGACACTTTTGCTGCAGGGATTGCAAGGTGCATCAGCTAGATCAATGGTTCCCCACCCAGATTTCTTAGTCTAAAACTCCCAGATGTCTTCACTGCCCACTATGACAGAACACAATTTTGGGGATTTGTAGACCAAGAACATCTGGGTACCCAGGGTTGGAACCACTGAGCTAGACTATTAGAAAGAACCCTTTTCAGAATTCATGGCAGCAGTTTAGAAAGAGTTGCATTGGCTGTTGATACACTTCTTTCCTAAGGTCAAGATTTGAAATGACAACTTGCAAAGTTCTAAACTTCTTTAAATCTAGATATCTGAAAAAGTGTCTATTCCTATATTTGTTTTTTATGTGCCATCAAGCTGGAATATACTAATTGTGGTTTCCAGGGAAATGTTTAGAGAGCAATTTCACCAGTTCAACACCCTCAGTGGGTTCCCGTACCTGAGTGGGAATTTGAATCCTAGTCCACCACTCTAGTCATTACACCATAGGGGGTATCCTCTGAGCCCACCCTCAGAACTTATGAAATAGGGTACAACAGATTCTACCATTCAGAACTATTTTATATTTTAGAAAAAACATCTGAAGTAACTAGTTACTTTGGAAAAATAGAAACATAGTTACTTGTTAGGCAATTTTAAGACTGTTTACAACAGTCATTCATTAGTGGTTTGGGCCTGGGTTAGGGTTAGGGTTAGGATAAGAACATAAGAACATAAGAACATAAGAACATAAGAACATAAGAAGAGCCATGCTGGATCAGGCCACGGATACTTATTTATTTTTTAAGAAATTGCTCTGGGATACTATTACTTATGGGAAAAGATTGCTATAGTCAAAGCAATTGTAATGATGTGATATTTATGAAAATATATATAAAGCAACTTTTAGGATTCTTTCCCACTAGGGATGCATCATAGGAACAAACCCTCTCTCTGCACCATCATGAACATGTCCATGACATTTACTACAGCTGATGTTCCACAATTTTGTTTTCCTATTTGTTTTTAAGGATCATACAACAGAAAAAAAAGGATTTAAAATATTCTGCACACAGTATGGCAAGGGTTTCCATGACTCCAGCAAACACTGCTGTTCTGCCGTATACAGTCTTCTAAAAACATCTGTCTGTACATTTGAGCTCTGGTACACCTTTGAATAGAGATGGGAATGAATAAAAAATTGTGTTTCGGTTTTTCATTGAGAGGTCCATTTCGGTTCATTTCCGTTTTTCATGAATTTTTGGAAAAATTTTGTTTTTGTTTTTTGTTTTTTCGTTTTTCATTTCTACCTGCTTTTTGCACAATTTTTAAGCATTTACGTGCATGGGCGTCCCCAACTCCCCAGACCAGATGGAAAACAGTAAAAAAATTGATGCTGGCAGAGACACAGTATAGACTAGGTACGCAGGGAGGCTGCAAAGGCAGTGGCGGAGATTGCCCAGGGTGCAAGGCAACCGCATAGTGACTGCACTGCAGAGCAGGGGAGGGTACTCACTGAGAGGTACACAGGGAGGCTGCAGGACTGAAGCTAGAGTCGCAGAGACAGCAATCCCACCCTAACTCCCACCGGAGACTGCAAGGAGGACGGGGGCTGCCAGAGTTTTTTATGCCCTCTGTGGCTGCCAGACCTGCCCAGTCTGCAACCTGGGCATGCTATTGGTTGAACTTGATCCCATCACATGGCTTGCCTCCATTTTGTGGCTGGAGACATCCATTTTGTCATCCTTAAAGGGAAAAGAAAAATACATCGCGGTGGGAGAAGACAAAAACAAACGTTTTAAGGACCCCAACCCCCTGGCAGGTAATAATTTCAAATAATTATCGTATTATCGCTGCATTTTTACAGATGTCCTGGGCGTTTTAATACCCAAGAAATCAATATTAGGCATCTGGGAGCCATTTTGGGTTGATGTCCCCTAACTCCCCATAAAGGAAAAAAAATACAGTGATCTGAGAAAAGACATAAATGCACATTTTAAGGACCCCCAACTCCCCCTGGTAGGTATTATTAGACAGTATAAATAATTATCGCTGAGTTTTTATGGGCGTTTTTTTACATTTAAAACAGCTCATTTCATTGTGCATCGCCATTAACAAAAACGAAATGTAACGAACCCAATTTTCATGGTTCTGTTCATTTCGTTCCATTTTCATCACAATAATTTTTGTTAGTCATTTCGTTACGTAACGGAACGAATAACGAATAATGGAAACGAAAAAAGTTCATTTCATGCCCATCTCTACCTTTGAATATCATGGAGTAGGTTTTCTCATTCTAGTTTGCGCACCAAAGGTTATATGGTCTCTGATATTAGAAATTTTAAAAGAGTGACTAGAAAAATAGCTATCTGTTGCTTTAGCAATGGATTTCATGGATCAGGAGAGGTTTATCAGACATTTGAGGAGACTTCCATACTAGTAGGCATAGTACCTTCATAAAGTCAGAAACCATGTCCTTTCATAGGTGTGTGTATGAGGTCTGACTGCATCTCTCTCTCTCTCTCTCTCTCTCTCTGTACAATTCCAGACATTTCTATTGATATTACAAGTGAATGTAAAACTTTGGATACTACGTTCCAAAGCATGAGGTCATGGTTGATTAGTGATTTGAATTATGATTTTTATATCCCTGTAGGTTCTTAACTATTGAACTAATGCACTTAGAGTTTTTTTAAACACACAGAGCTTTTAATGCATGTTAATGTACTCAAATAGATTTCGGAACATTATGAGCTCAGAAAATGCTGCCACCCTTTTGCCCAGGAAATTAGCAAATTGACAGTTTGGTTCAAACCTGTAGTTCTTTAATGCAGCCTCCGCTCACTTTTTAAAATTGCAGTTTAAAGTACTCATTTAAGCATGATATATTACACATATTCTGTGGCTTCCCAGAGGGCAGCATGTACCAAGCAGAGACATCAATGCTTTGTTTTGTGATCTTGTATTGGGTAATGCCTTAATGGTTTAGTAGGCCAAATGAGATGAAATATTTAAGTGGTCTTGCCATGATTTCTGGGGGAGAAACCCTGCACATTAGGCTCTTTGACAAATGTCAAAACTACATGAAAGTTTGTAGGCTTAATCATCAGCATCATCTGCATCTTAGAACAGCAGAGCTGGAAGGCTCACCAGTTCCCTCCCCTGTCAGGGAGGCACCATGGGAACTGAACAGAACATGCAACTGAAGTGAACCCAGTTCACAGTGAGCTTATTGGCATTTAAGCTTTGCAGGCATGTCCTTTGCAGGACAACACCATAAGCACGGATATTCAGAGATGCTCTCCATTGCCATTTCAGCATTGGAAACAAGAGTGGAGAACAGACGACAGAACAAAATGAAGATGTTACCCCCACCCCACCCGCGAATGCCAACATGGAGAAGAAGTAATAAATTAATGTGCAACTCTGTGTTGGAACACACACATTTGCAGAAAAGATTCCAGGTCCATCCATAATATACAATGAGACACCTGAGGGAAAAAATTGCTGTAGAACCAGCTGGTACCAAGAAATACTTCAGTTGCAGGTTTGGGATTTTCAGTCATGTGAGAGCATCATAGGTTTTGATGTGGGGGAAGACTTGGAGTGAAATAAGACATACAAAAGTAGCAAACTCCCCATTAACTGAATGCTTCCAGCCACTATATTAGGAATAGTTTAACTTCTATTCATTGAGCTAGTTATTCATGATCCTGTTATATTCTGTGAAATAACTAAAACCAAGTTAATAAAATTTCTTTGTTCTGGATCTCTCTGCAACTATTTTGCACAGAGCAAACTCTACAGGTACAGTATGTGAGGCATTGTCAACTGGTTTTCCAGAAGGCTTGAACCATATTTTATACCTTTTACAGAGAGACGTTTCATTAAAAAGTCTATTGCTTTTATTTCTTTTTAAAATCACAGGAAGGGACAGCTATTACCAGGTGCTGCAACTAATTGCTCGAAATAATGAGATACTCTCTAGAAAGAGTAAGTTATAGCAGAATGGCTCCAATTAACAGGTAGAGACCAAGGTCATGATAACAACAGGGAGCTGGTTCCTAAAACATCTTATTTGCAAACCAACCCCAAAGATTAAAAGATGGCAAACCCTTTCTTCCCAGTGGTATTGATTAATTGCCATAGCTTGTGTGTGTGTGTGTGTGTGTGTGTGTGTGTGTGTGTGTGTGTGTGTGTGTGTGTGTGTGTGTGTGTGTGTGTGTGTGTGTGTTCAGTCGTTCAGTCATTACAGTTGTGACTGACCCTTTGTGACCCCATGTCCATGGAGTTTTCTTGGCAGGAATACTGGAGTGGTTTGCCAGTTCCTACTCCAGGTGCCTACAGCACCTGCTAATCCCTGATGGTTGCCCATCCTAGCACTAGCCAGGCCTGGCCTTGCTTAGATTCTGAGATCAGGCAAGATCGGATGTGCTTAGGGCATCTAGTGAGTACCAATAGCCAAAAGAGATAGAGATACTCTTGACTCACAATCATAAATGCAAGGTGGAATGTTGTATGTTTACAAAACTTGGAGATGTTTTTTTTTTAAGTACAGCTCACAGAATTCCTCAATAAGAGATGAGACTTAGCCTAGTATTAACTGCTTTGACTGGAGATCAAACTAGGGAACTCCTGAATGGGGGGCTGTCACCTGCTCTCTATGATCCTACTTCTTACACCTTCCTCTATCTCCCTTGCAGCCCTCCAAGAGTGTGCAAACTGCATCAACTCTGATTTATATTCAAATATTTGCTGACATATGCACCCCGAGATGGTTTGTAGAGGTATGTTTATGTTTCTTTTTCAGTCTAAATGGGGCAAAAATCTACAACCTGCAATGGGGTGCTATGTAATCTCATCAACTTCTTGCTTCACTTTTTCATGAATCTACTCTGCATCAGTGAGTAGCAGGCATAAGTGTGGGGTGGGGTGGGGTGGAGGAAGCATTCCTTCAAGCTATTCAATGAAATATATGGTTCCGTTTTATATCTCACAGTCATACATCTGTTTGCTTCTAGTGAAATATAGACTCCATGCAGGTTTATTTATTTATTTATTTATTTATTTATTTATTTATTTATTTATTTATTTATTTATTTATTTATTTTGCATTTCTAGCCCAATTTCTCAGAAGGGACTCTGAGTGGTGCACACAAAATCAAATAAATAACCAACAATTAAGGACAAATAAATCAATAAACAACAGCTAAAAAGTAGACAAACAATGGCATTAGACATGGGCATGGAGCGGCAAAATTTTTGTTTCCATTACCATTTTTTTTCCGGTTCCGTAGGTAATGGAAATGGTAACGGTAATTAAGCCGTTACAACTCGAACTCAAACTGAAAAAAGAAAAATTAGGTCGGGTTTTTCGTTTCCGTTTGTGGCATCGCGGCGATCGCACAATGCCAAGCAAGCACAGAAAAAGTTTTTAAAAGTTAAAAAAAAAACCTGACTCCCTTCCAGCTGAAAAAGCAGGCGAAAATATGCCTGCCTGAGACTTTGCCACCTACCAGAGGGGTGGTTTCTGGGGGGGGTCTGTGACCTCCCCCCTCTCCTGTCCTGGGCTGCTGGCACCAGGCTGGGGGGGCATCATCCTCGTTATTTCGCCATGCCATGCGGTGGGGGGATCCAAAATGGCGACCACAATTTTTCTTTTGAAATCGTGGTCAAAAAACACACCAAATCACCACAGAAACATGTGAAATTTATTTATTTTAAATGCCTGAATTTTAATAGTAGCAGCAGTGGGTTTTTTATAGCAATAAAACGTCACATTGATTTTATTTTATTTTTTTTTTTTTTTATTGTTTTAGACCTGCCCATGTGGGCTGGGCATGGGATGGGACCATGCAATTTTTTTGAACAATTCCACCAATAGCATGGCCAGGTTTTGACTGACACTTCTGGATGTGCCAGAGGGCATAAAAAGCTGAGGCACCTTCCAGAATTTGCAGTCGGGTCTTGGATGTGGTTGAGGGAGGACTGTGCTGTGCTAGTGGAGATTATTCGACAAGGGAGGCCTGGAGGCTTTAGGCTTTAGGCAGGCAGGGAGGGAATTGATTTTTTATTAGAAAAATTTCTTTGATTCCCTGCAAATTTGTCTGGCGAAGGGAAGCCGTTAGGGTTTTCTATTTGTCCTCTTCTCTGGCTGTTTGTGGGGAGAGGAGGATATTTCTGATATTGCATAAATGGGGAGGGTCAACTGGGAGTAGGAGGTGTGGATTTATTTTAAAATATATTATATACTACCATTTATTTTCTATTTTTCCCAACTTCAATTTGCTTGCACACACACACAGATTTGGGGTGCAAGCCAAGAGCAGAACCTCTATCCTCCTAAGTGGAGAATATTTCACAATATTATTTAGTTTACTAATTACTTACTTAATTGTTTGTTTTTAAACTTGTTGTGCTGTGTGTGTGCCCTTGAACACACAGACACATTCCATTTAAGTGGGACAGAAGAATTCAGAGAATTATTTTCAGTTTACCTCACTACAACTACTAAACAATATTGCTTTTATTTACACCCCAATATCTTTATTGGGAGGCTGCTGCTTCTGTTGATATCAGCCTTACAATATTATATTGATTCATTACTCCAGCATTTGTTTGTTGTTTACATATATACACTTGTTGTGTTGTGTGTGCACTTGAACACACAGGCAGGCACATTCCATTTCAGTGCATCAAGTTGAATTCAGAAAATTATTTTCAGTTTATTCCCTGACTACAACTACTACTACTAAACTATATTGTTTTTATTTACACCCAAATATCTTTTTTGGGAGGCTGCTGCTTCTGCTATCAGCCTTACAATATTATATTGATTCATTACTCCAGTGTTTGTTTGTTGTTTACATACATACACTTGTTTTGTTTTGCGTGCAGTTGAACACACAGGCAGGTACATTCCATTTCAGTGCATCAAGTTGAATTCAGAAAATTATTAAACTATTTTTATTTTATTCTCTGAATGTGTCTGCATGCACTGCAGTTTTGCTGACTGAGTGCTGAGGAAGGGAAGAGCAGTTCTTCTGGACATCCAGTCTGGATTTAGTTTCATTTCAAATACTACCATTTATTTTCTAGTTTTTCTCCCATTTCAGTGGATCAAGTTGAATTCTGAAATTAGAAAGTTATACCAAGGGCCAGCAAGGCAACATTGAAAGCTGGTACAAAAGAACACAGTGTGAGAGTAAGCTTGTGGATCAAAAGGATAAGTTTATTAGAATAGTTTGTTACTTAACACAAATATAAAAAGAAAATATATTTCTAATACTTTTGAGAAATAAAAAAAATGAGGAGGGGTGGCAGAGCCAGAGGGAAGGGCAGGGGAACCCGCACTAAAATAAATAGGGGCACATTTCTGAAGGAAGGCACAGGAAGTAGTAGTGCAGATAGTGATATTGCTGCCACTCCCTCTCCAAGCAGCAGCTGCACAACCAGCACGACCGGACCATCTTCTGTCACTGAGGGAAGCATGCATGACTGCATGCGAGCCCCAGCGCCACCAGGCTTTGACATGGACACACATCCCGTTTATCAGGAGGAAGACGAGGACTTAGAATCAGAAACAGGCTCTTTGCATCTACATATCCCGGATTCTGAGGACCTGTTGGCAGGAACAGAAGAAAGGCAGGCTTCAGGCAGTGATGGAAAGAGCAGCCCTCTTTCCACCCAGAGTACCACCAGTGACAGCAGTAGTCAATTGTCCCAGCAGGGTAGAAGCCACCCCACCACCAGCACAGCAGCGGCAGGCAGTACCAGAGGGAGCAGTACTTTCCATAAGCCTCACGGCTCTCTCTGGGAGCATTTTGATAACAGCCCGGAAGACTCAAGGCTTGCGGTGTGCAAGAAATGTGGGGTGGTCGTGCACAGGGGGAATGACCCCAAACACCTCTCCTCAAGTGCCTTGCGTAGCCACCTCATCTGAAGGCACCCTGGGACTCTCCCTGGGACAGTGTCAGGCCCTGGTTCCTCAGGGAGGAAGAGAGGGGAAGCAGGCATGGGGAAGGACTCCAGAGACAGCTCCGCTGAGAGTGGGAAGAGGCCGGCCACTCTGCAGGAAGTGGTGCCCCTGTGTGGGAGTTTTGTCAGCCAATGAAATAGGGCCAAGGCACAGGAGACCACCACTCGCGTGGTTGGTGAAATGGTGGCCACAAACGGGTTGCCCCTCTCCTTTGTGGAGTCATCAGGCTTCAGGCACCTGATGAAGCACGTGGCTCCATGGTACGAGCTTCCATCCTGTCATACCTTCAGCAGGCGGGTGATTCCCTCCCTTTTTGAGTCCGTCAGGGACATGGTCCGGGCCCTGCTGCAGGCGGCCAGAAGAAGGAAGATCCACTTCACTTCCGACCTCTGGACCACTGGGCACCACAGATACCTCTCTCTGACGGCTCACTGGTGGCAACCCAAGGGGGTCATTGACACCAGGGCATCCCAAGAACAGCTGCAGGGGGAGCCACAAGGGAGCACCCCAAGAGGGTACAGGGTGGTGTTTCTCCAGGCACAAAGCATGGAGGACAGTGCCAAAGGCATCCACATTGCTGAGGTCCTCAAGACAGCACTGCAATAGTGGGCACCCGAGGGGGAGGTCAATCACGGATTCATGGTTACTGACGCAGGCCGTAACATGATCAACACGGTTGATAGGGCGGGGCTACATGGCATCGTGTGCACAGCACACAAACTGCACCTAGTGGTGGGCGATGCCATTGGGCTGGGAGCACCAAAGAACTCCTGGGATGAGGGGACCCTGGAGACCAAGGCCTTGCTGGACAAGTGCAGGAAAATAGTCGGGCACTTCTCACGCAGCATCAAGGCATCCAGGATGATGCGTGAGAGGCAGGCGGAGACGGGCCGACCAGAGCATGTCCTGATCCAGGACGTGACCACCCAGGGGAATTCCACCTACGAAATGGTCAAGTGCCTGGTGGAGCAGAGGCAAGTGGTGGAATACGTCATGTCAACCACTCCCGTCCTGCCTGAGGGAAGGGTGTTGGACATTGGTGCTACCGAGTGGTTCGCCCTCTCCCAGATGGTGGGTATCCTGCAGCCTTTTGAGGAGACCACCCACGTCCTCAGCAACTACAACGCCAGCCTGGGCCACGTACTCCCCCTGGTAAATGCCCTTCGCCAACACCTAGAGGCCAGTATCCGGGAAGAAGCCAATCTTCTCCCAAAGAGCAGAGCCTTGGCAGACAGGCTGTTGACCGGCGTGGATACCCGCCTTAGCCCACTGAGGAGGGAAAAGGTGTACCAGATGGCCTGCCTGTGCGACCCTCGCGTCAAGGTTTCCCTGGCAGGCAGCGCTGCTGACCAAAACTCCTGGAAGACGGAGCTATGCCGTCAAGTCCACAGGGCTGCCTCAAATCAGGCCCAGGCGTTCCCGAGGGTGCACTGAAGCCAGAGCGATGCTGAAGAGGAATCCTCGCAAGGTTTCCTCCTCCTCCTCTAGTGCAGGAGTGTACACCCAGAGACCAGGTTCCTTACCAGCAGCAAACTACCTGGCCTCTGCCCTAGCCATGGCAGTCTCCTCCTCAGTGGAGGCAAGGGAGGAAGAAGAACTGGAACCCACTTGGACCATGGTGAGGGAGTACATGGCTGAGCCCCTCCAACTCCTCACCTTGGACCCAATCCAATACTGGGCCAGAAAGGCAGACATCTGGCCCGCTCTTTCAACACTGGTGTTGGACCTCTTGTCCATCCCACCCACCTGTGTCCAGAGTGAGCGTGTCTTCTTCCACATGGGAGATGTCCTGAGGCTGCACCGCTCTCGTCTCGACCCAGAGACCGTGGAAAGGTTGACTTTCATCCGCTTCAACCTTTCCACATTGGGATTACCCCAACACTCCAAGACCTAGGCCCACAGTCATTCTTCCACCGGTTCCTTCCAAACAGGCCTCCCTTGCTCTAACATGCACTACCAGAGCAACACTTATGCCTGGCTGCCTGCAATTATGCCTGCCTCCCAGCTTGGCTTCCTCCCTGCAAGCCCAACTTCCTGCCAGCCAGCCAGCCTGCCTGCCTACCTACCAGCCTACCTGCCTGGCTGGCCCTGTGCCTACCTGCCTACCTGCCTGCTTGCCTGCCTGTCTGCCTTCCTGTCTGTCTGCCCTCCTGCATTCCCACTCAATTGGAAGGGTTTGATTACTGCCCAATTTTTATAGGCCTTGCCTGCCTCTGAACCAGGGAGGACCACTCAATGTGTCATTTGAAGGGAATCATACTGTATCTGTAGGCCCAATTTTTCTAGCCCTTGCCTGGCTCAAAATCAGGGAGGACCACTCAATGTGTCATTTGAAGGGAATCATACTGTATCTGTAGGCCCAATTTTTCTAGCCCTTGCCTGGCTCAAAACCAGGGAGGACCACTCAATGTGTCATTTGAAGGGAATCATACTGTATCTGTAGGCCCAATTTTTCTAGCCCTTGCCTGGCTCAAACCAGGGAGGACCACTCAATGTGTCATTTGAATGGAATCATACTGTGTCTGTAGGCCCAATTTTTCTAGCCCTTGCCTGGCTCATAACCAGGGAGGACCACTCAATGTGTCACTTGGAAGGGTCTGTGTAGGCCCAATTTGTCTAGCCCTTGCCTGGCTCCGAACCAGGGAGGACCACTCATTATAATTTTGAACCGGACAAGACTGTTGGGGTTGCAGCCGTGCAACTTCCCCTAACCCTAACCCCTAACCCAATCTAAACAATGCCTGTATGCCTCCCATCCTAAGATTTCACCAGCACAATGCAGTTATGCCTGGCTGTCTGCTCTGTCTATATGACTGCCTGCCCTGCCTGAATGCTTCGCCTGCCTGCCTGCCTTCCACCTTTGTCTGCCTGAATGCCTGTAATTTCGCTGCATGTATGGATGTAATAAGGGCTACATAATTAGCCCAGTTTTTATAGGGCTTCCCTGGTCTTCATAGCAGCCCAGGAATATTTTTTCTAGGGTCAGTGTTGGCCCAATATTTCCCCATTGGCCATGGCTGGTCTGAGTGTAGTACACCCCAATACCTGCCTTCCTCGATGCGTTCCTCCCTTCCCTGGGGTTTTGGAGCCACTCTGCTTACAAAGTGGTCAGGATGCACTTTACAACAACCTACCTCAAAGACTGATTAGCAGAGGCCTACCTCTCCTTACAGCCTTAAAGAAATAGCCCTGTTCTCCTGCATCCACTCTGTCTCCTGGGTTGACGAAACTCGGTCTCCTGGGGTGGAGAAATTCTGCCTCCAAAGGCAGAAACAATCCTCCCTTCTGGCACTTTGCCTTTGTGCCTTCCCTAGCCTGGGTGGGTACCCTGCAAGCCTGCCTCCCTACCTGTAAGCCAGACTGCCTGCTTCCCTGCCTGCCTGGCTGCCTGCCTGCCCCTCTGCCTACCTGCCTGCCTGACAGGCTCTCCGGACTCCCAGCTTGGAGGAGGCCTTCCAGGTGGTTCTCCTTCAGCCTATCAGCGGTTCAGTGCTTCAAGTTCAGCCTCCGAGCCAACATGCGCCCTGTTGGCCACTCTTCTCGACTTCCCCAGGCAGCAACTCCGGCTGCCCCCGCCTCTAGGCAGAAAATCACTTGAGGAGACCAACTTTAACAGGCACAGTCATCATCAACTCTTTTGTTTAGAATTGTGGTACCCTGTCCTCCAACATGGGGGGATTCACTCCCACCAGTTACAGTCCAGGTTGGGAAATCCCTTTGCAGAAGGAGGGGAGATTCCTTCCAACTAGCATTCCGGCTTCCAAAGGCGGAAGAAACAATCCCTCCCTAACATTTGCACTCTGGCTTCCTGGCTTTCCTGGGTGGACTGTGTCTCCACTGGGCAGGCAAAACTCTGGCCTAGTGGCCTCCAAAACTCTGGCCTAGTGGCTTTCCTGGGTGGACTGTGTCTCCACTGGGCAGGCAAAACTCTGGCTTGGTGGCCTCCAAAGTTGGTGTCTGAAAATATCCCTCCCTGTTGTTCCCCGCCGTTCAGGCTTCGTGGCTTTGCCGCATGCTTGTGTAGACTGTGTATGCACAGTGCAGTCAAAACTCTGGCCTTGTGGCCTCCAAAGGAGGCCGCTGAAACAATCCCTCCCCAACCAAGAAAATTTCCCTTGCACTCTGGCCTTGTGGCTTTGCTGCATGGACTGTCATGAATTGGGCTCAGCTGCCTGCACCCCAACTGTTCAAGGCTGTAGGTCCAACCCTGCCACCACCCGTCCTTCCTGCTCTCTGAATGGCTGCCTTTGCCAATCAGTTCTTGAAAAACCAGTGGTCCCTTTTTTGCTGGCAGTCCTGGGGGTCCTTTTCTTCCCAGGCAGCCCTTCTTGCAAGTAGGGCCCAAATGAAAACAATTACAGGGTTAGAGATAGGGTTAGGGTTAGGGTTAGGCCACTTCCGGTGACACTGCAGGAAAGCCGGAGGGGTGGAGGGCAGTGGAGTGTCTCTGCCCTGGAGATGGGCCTTGAGTTGCGCAACCTGGTCGTGGTCAAGGAGAGAGAAGGTCTGCTACTCGGCTTGCTCCATGAGGGAACTGGTCTCCTCTGGATACTCCAGCTGGCGGTGATTCCCCAAGAGATTGAGGGGAACTCATCAGGATGAGTTGGGGGAAGCATCTGAATCTCTGAGTGCTGGGCAGTCAAAACTCTTGCTTTGTGGCTTTGCCGCGTGCATGCGTGAACTCTGTCTCCACTGGGTTGGTGGAAGTGGTCTCCTGGGTAGTGAAAACTGAACTCCAAAGTACGTGGCTGAAATAATCCCTCCCCATTGTTCCCCACCGTTCTGGCTTTGTGGCTTTGCCGCGTGCATGCATGGACTCTGTCTCCACTGGGTTAGTGGAACTTGTCTCTTCCTGAAAGCTTTGTTGAGAGAGAAAAGTTCCAGGCCAGAAACAATCCTTCCCCATTATTCCCCGCCATTCTGGCTTCTTTGCTGCGTGCGTGGACTCTCTGTCTCCACTGGATTGGTGGAACTGGTATCTTGGATATGAAAACTGGCCTCCAAAGTAGGGGCTGAAAAAATCCCTCCCCGTTGTTCCCCGCCGTTCTGGCTTCGTGGCTTTGCCGCGTGCATGTGTGGACTCTGTCTCCACTGGGTTGGTGGAACTGGTCTCCTGGGTAGTCAAAACTGGCCTCCAAAAAGGGGCTGAAAGAATCCCTCCCCGTTGTTCCCCGCCGTTCTGGCTTTGTGGCTTTGCCGCGTGCATGCATGAACTCTGTCTCCACTGGGTTGGTGGAACTGGTCTCCTGGATATGAAAATTAGCCTCCAAAGTAGGTGGGTGAAAGAATCCCTCATGGTTCTCTGTCTCCACTGGGTTTTGGTGGGAACTGGTCTCCACTGGGTTGGTGGAACTGGTCTCCTCGATATGAAAACTGGCCTCCAAAGTAGGGGCTGAAGGAATCCCTCCCTGTTGTTCCCTGCTGTTCTGGCTTTGTGGCTTCTTTGCTGCATGCGTGGACTGTGTCTCCACTGGGTTGGTGGAAGTGGTCTCCTTCCTGGAACCTTCGCTGAGAGAGAAAAGTACCAGGCTGAAAGAATCCCTCCCCGTTGTTCCCCGCCATTCTGGCTTCGTGGCTTTGCTGAAAGCAGACAAGAGCAGCTGAAGGTGGGCCCACATGTCCTCCAGATCATGCTGAGCGGGAGGGAAGCCTCCGCCTGTGGCTGCCTGAGACAACACCGAGACCACTTCCGCGCCATGAGCAAACCGGGCTCCTCGGGACACTCCACCTGGTGATGATTCCCCGAGAGATTGAGGGGAACTCATCTGGATGAGTGTGCATGGGAGAAAGCATCTGAATCTCTGACCGCTAGTTGACCAGGGTGGCATTTGCTTGAAAGCTTTACAAGGAGTGTCATGGGGAGGGGACATTGAGAGGAGTAGAGTAGACCCTCATCCAGGTTTGGGGTAAGAACAGAATACTGTGTCTCCTGCTGCCTCTGAGAGGTGGAGGGGAAATGGAATGGATAAAGGTTTCAAAATAAAACAAAACAAAATTATAACAGGCAGCCAAACCAAGTAGGGTGGCCGGTTCAGTCAGCATTGACCAAGAGAAAAAAAGAATATTGCATTCTGCCCACTTTGTTTGCTTTATTGCATAGGATGCAGTCTTATGCTATGATATATTTATTAAATATATTATTCATCACCCAGTTTAGTGTTTTCCGCCTGTTCTGGGTCATTGCGGGACGCCCCCATGCTCTAGGAAATCAAATCACGCTAAATCGCGGTAGAAATGACAAACAATGAATGAAACATCAAAATGACAAATTTTCAAAAAAATCGCAACAAACGGAAACCGAACGAAATGGACCCGTTCTGACAAACGAAAAATCGAAACATCATTTGTTCTGGTCGTGCCCATCTCTAAATGGCATACAAAAGCCCTGATCAGGAAGTACATGGTACCTCTACTTAAGAGTGGCTTTACTTAAGAGTAATTTGACTTAAGAGCAGAAAACCCTTGGCATTTTAACTGCCGCCTTAAAAATTTCAGATGTGATCTGCTCCACTTACAATTATTTTTCCAATTTATTTATTTATTAGATTTTTTTAGATACGGTACCTTTACTTAAGAGTTGTTTGACTTAAGAGCATGTATTTGGAATGGATTAAATTTGTAAGAAGAGGTACCACTGTAGTTCACAGCAGTCAGCAAGTGGCACTTGCCCACCGTAAGAGTGCTGTTTTCTCCCATAACTCACTGTCAGGTCCAATGTAGGGATGTTAGGATATTAAAAACCCCTTGGGTTGTCCGGGAAGTTGTACCACCTCTGAGATGGAAAAGAGGACCATGCTCAGCTGGGCTCTGGGAGGGTCCCCAGTGTGTGAGTCTGCCTGCATGTTTTCCTTTGCTAAATTATATCACACTGCATGCTGTATCTTCTGTCCACACAATAAACCTAAGGCACCAGTGACTTTCTATTTTCATCCTGAGTCAGAGAAAGTAAGCTCCTCTGGGTTCTGACTAGTCCAAAACTTCCAATTAGTACAACATGGTTGGGAGTGAGGTGAAAGTGCATAAGAGCATTATTCAATACTAAAACTCTGGCAGAGATATTGTCAATGTTGCCAACTAATGCTAGATTGCAGGTGGGTACATCTGGTGCACTGAATAACATCTTGAAAGCTACTGACCTGAAACAGGCATACAGGGTTTTTTGGCCAAATATCATACAAAAAGAAGCATTTTTTTTTTACTTTCGCATTTTGAATATTTATGACAATGTCAATAAATGTTTCTTGTAGATGTCTACCTTAGACGATATTACATTGTTTATCATCAATGTTGGTCAGCTCTAAAATCACAGAGGTTTTGATCCAAGGCTAGAAATCGATGCTAGAGGTAGTGAAGAATTAGAAAAGGGAAATCCCCAACCAATAAAAGGCATTTGTGTATCACAACAAAAACTGCCCTCATTTCTTGAAGCATGTGGTTCAATTTGCTTAGTTTGGGACTAATTTTATGAATGTTACTTCTCTGCAACAGTAACTTTTTCAGTTTTAATCGAGGGCTCTCTGTAATGTTTATTTCTAGTCTTAGACATCAATTATTGCATGTAAATGTAAAAAAGAAGCCATTGCACATTGTGCACCAAGTCATCTGATTATGTCCTCTGATATATATCTGTCAGGTTCAGCCAGTGTTGGAGCTGGGTGATCCCTGAAATTGTACATTTTTCCTTTTTCCACAGACCATGAGGAACCATTGGCTGCCTTTTGGTGGTCTTACAGTTTTGACATTTGGAATTTTGGTGGTTCATAGAGGGAATCTTCCATTTTCTGCCTCATTCCCCTATATCTTGACCGTAACCACTTACTAGGATGGGGAAGAATCTAGTGGGAGGCTAAAACATCATATTACTCCCTGAGACTTGATGAGGCCTCGAACCGCCAGGCGGAACTTTTCCGGGTGGTTCTAGACCTCACCAATCCTAGTCTGACCAGGCCTCCTCCTACTGAGTTCAGTAGTGAGAATTTCACAGTCTTCTTTAGATCAAAAATTGAGGCCATCTGGGCCGGCTTCGAATCCAGTTGCACTAGTCCTTCCTCACCACCCCCTGCTGCTTCACCCCCTCGCTCTCCTCGTCTGGTTGAGTTTGGGCCTGTCTCCTCGTCTGAGGCCTCCAGGGCTATCGCCCACTGCCGACCCGCGTCATCCCCCTTCGATCCTTGCCCATCTTGGCTCATAAAAGCTGCCGGAGGGAGCATGCCCGAATGGGCTTCTATCATCGCCACTGCCTCCTTCAGTGAGGGGGTCTTTCCCTCCCGTCTGAAGGAGACAGTGGTAAAGCCCATTCTGAAAAAGCCGGGCCTGGAATCGGACCAATTGGCGAATTATCATCCGATTGCCAATGTTCCCTTCATGGGCAAGGTTATCGAGAGGGTGGCCACGATTCGGATCCAGTCATTCTTGGAGGCACAACAGCGCCTTGATCCTTACCAGTCTGGTTTCAGGCCTGTCCGGGGGACTGAGACAGCTCTGGTCGCGCTGCAAGATGACCTTATCCGGGCGGCGACAGGGGTTGCTCAACCCTGTTGGTTTTCCTGGATCTGTCAGTGGCCTTTGATACCATTGACCACAGTATCTTACTGGACCGGCTCTCTGAGGTGGGTATTGGAGGCACTGTTCGCAGTTGGCTCCGGTCCTTCTTGGAGGGCCGGCCCCAGTATGTGCAGCATGGTGGAGAGTTGTCGGCCCCGTGGACACTCCCTTGTGGGGTTCCGCAGGGCTCATCTTTCTCCCCCATGCTGTTCAACATCTATGTAAGGCTGCTGGCAGGGGTCATCCGGAGTTTTGGAGTGTGCAGTCATCAGTAGGCTGATGACATGCAGCTCTATCTCTCCTTCTCCACCTCTGCAGTGGAAGCTGTCCGGACTCTCGACCTGTGCCTGGAGGTGGTCATGGTCTGGACCAGGGCCAACAGGCTCAAGCTCAATCCCGAGAAGACTGAGGTGATGTTCTTTGGGAGCTCTCCATCTGGATACGGAGGCCCTCTCCCCAGTATGGAGGGACTTACCCTCCAGCTGGTGGACAGGGCTTGAATCTGGGCGTGGTTCTGGATCCGGTGCTATCCTTGGATGCCCAGGTGGCTGCCGTGACCCGGACCACTTTTTCCATCTGCGCCAAATTGCCCAGATCCGCCCGTATCTAGACGGTAACTCTCTGAGAACAGTGGTGCAAGCACTGGTGGTCTCGAGGTTGGACTATTGCAACGCCTTCTACATGGGGTTACCCTTGAATCTCCTCCAGCATCTGCAGCAGGTACAAAATGCGGCGGCCAGACTGGTGGTGGGTGTGCGTCGTTGTGACTGCATCACCCCAGTTCTGGCCTGCCTGCATTGGTTGCCTGTTGCATCCCGGATCAGATTCAAGGTGTTGGTTTTAGTTTATAAAACCCTCCATGGCCTGGGCCCGGACTACCTGGCAGAGCAGATCATCCAGCAATCAACTTTGGCCCAACCAGTTCGGCAGTCATGACTGCACTCGCTTTGGGTTGCCACTCCCCGAGAGGCCCGAAGAACTTCCACCCGTAATCGGGCCTTCTCCGTGGCTGCTCCTACATTGTGGAACAGCCTTCCCAGTGAAGTGCACTCTGCAGAGTCCCTGCTGGCCTTTCGCAGAGCCCTGAAAACCATCCTGTTCCGCGAGGCCTTCGGTGATCAGGTTTAACTCATGTTTAACTAGTTCTCTTATTCCCCCACACCATCTGTTGCCACTAGCAAGCTATACTCCGAGCTGCTTTCTGAGCTACACTTGTTCTTATGATAAGGGTGCTACAGTTTTTAATGATTTTATTGAATTGTTGTCCTATTGTTTTGTTGTATTTCGTTGTTATGTCGCTGACTTGTTCAGCTCTTTGTAAGCTGCCCAGAGTTCCCTCGGGAAGATGGGAGGGATATAAATTTAATAAATAAATAAATAAATAAATAAATAAATAAATAAATAAATAAATAAATAAATAAATAGTGGTCCCTGGAAGCTCATGAGCAGCTTCAGTACTTGCTACCATTCTGCTAAGACTCATATTTCAACCTTATGTATGGTACCCACAACACAGGTGTTTTTCTAGTTCCTACACCAGGCATGTCCAAATTTAGGCCCTCCTGATGTTTTGGACCACAACTCCCAGAATTCCAAGCCTGTATTTCCCATGGCAAAGGACTGTGGGTGTTGTGTTCCAAAACATCTGGACGGCCAAAGTTTGGGCATGCCTGTCCTACACCTATTGGGCTTCTGGACACTGCATTCCCAGTCAGTACCAACCTTAAACTACTGCTGCTTCAGCTGCTGGGAACTGGGCAGCAAAGAAACTCACACAAAATCAAACCTGCCCTTCATTCAGCTCTGTTCTCCCTGGAATTTGTTTCTCTTCCTGGATTGCTTGGAAACCTAGTAACTCTATGGGGCTCCAGCCCTGAGAGATGACAACTTCAAGTCTGTACCTAATGTATTTATTGAGCCAGATAATCTACGAGAACACAGAAATTTCAGGCAACAGAGAACTAGATAGCAAATGGAAATGCCAATCCTAGTCCTGTCTCTTTAAGAAGGGATATTAAGGTTCTGTTACCTTATTTACCTGTTCCTATTTGTCTAACAAGTGGTGACTGTAGAATTTATCACCCAGGGATTAGATTAAATCCTGTTCGTTATTTGAATTCTAGGACTTGATAATTGGAAGCATCAATCTATATTGGAATATATGCTGTTCTTATATTAGCTTCCTGTGTAGCTCCATATATGCATTTGCGAATGTATATGTATATGAACTGTTAATATTCTTTACATCTCATATTTGCTAATGGTGATGGGCACGAAATGGAAAAATTGTGTTTCATTTCATTTTGTTTAATTTTGGTTCCCCTTTGTTTCTTTTCACTTTACAATGATACCATGTATAAAGGAATTAATTTGTTCAAATAAAATTATGTTAAGCAAATTTTCCTTTATACACATTCCCATAGGAATGCATTAAAATGGAGTAATCCCATTTTTATGTTGTATAGATTCTCCCCATAAGTGATTATGTTAAGCAAATTTCCCCTATCTCCAGAATATTTTATGTTCTACAGATTTTATGTTATACAAACTGTTTGTTACAACAAGGGTCCACTGTATTTTTAAACATTTTTAACAAAAAAATCATAAAATGAAAGAGTAACAAAACAATTTGTTACTCTAGAAAATGGCTCCCCTTGGTCCTAGAGGCACCAAATTTGGTGCCCCTCAGACCCAGGGGAGCCATTTTACAGAGCAACAAAACAGTTCATTTTAAAATGGAAAAAACTGTGTTTTGTTTTGTTTCATAATGAAACACTGCCTGTCTTTTGTTTCATTACGAAAGAATTTGTAAGCTTACAAAACAAGAAAACAGCATTTCATTTTTGTAAGGTGCCCATTCCTAATTGCTAAGCTTTTATGATAAATCACCCCTGGTTGAGATTAAAGAAAGAATTCAGTATTTTGATAGTGGAAAGGTTAAATATGTATGCCTTGAAATATTGTTCCATTCCCAGTTTATTCTGTTTTTCTAGTCAATGGATATTGATTAAGCACGGGTACTTAAAACATACAATGTTTCTAATTAAATTAATAACAATCAGGAATAATTTTCTGTAGACATTCATTAATTCATGAGCAGATAACCAATACTAAACTCAATATTGCTAAATTACTAAACTCTATCAATTCTACTGTCTATTCCTCTTGTTTCCTGCACTATTAGTCTTTTAAAACATGTTCATGATAGTACAGAAATATGGCCATGTACTGTAGTATATAATAATATATTTTTAAATCCCCTCCTTAAGCATTGGTGTTATTGTTAATAAATGTAGTTCTCTATAGTGAATAATTAGCCCACTAAGACAAAGGGCCCTTAGGGAATTGGGTATTTTAGAAAAATATACTCACTCACGAATAATGTTATTATCTTAGAAACTAGATGGAAACAATTTCTGTATTAATAGTTCTTTGATGATTTGGTAATATTTGTGCTAAGCCAAAAGCAACATTGTAAATTGGCCTGTAAACCTATTAGATATTGAATAGTAGAATAAAACTAATTGGACACTAACTTGAATAAACTATGTGCTCCCTCATGCCTTTACATCTCCCACAGTGAAACAAACTTTCATCTTTTAGTTCCATCAAATGAAGAAATTGGGAGTTTCAAAACTTGAAGGTAAAATGAATAGTACTGTACTATTTTTAAAGAAAGGCACAAGAAACTTTCTTCTCCTTATTCTCAAGTTTCACACCTGATGTCTCAGAAAGAAGGAATGAGTGTCCTCATTTAATATTATCAGAACAATTATGTGTTTTAAAAGAATGCATTTTACTTGAGGTAATCTACCATTAAAAGTATGTAAACAGTAATCAACTTATTAATAAAATAATAGCAAACATTCAATGCTTTTAGGATTAAGTATTTTCAAAGTAGAAGTTTCAGAGAGCATAGCCATGTTAGTCTTTTCAAGAATTTCAGGCAAAAATCAAAGAAAAAAAACAAAACAAAAAGACACAAACATGTGGCACCTTAAAGACTAACTTTCATATTTTAAAGTGACATTTCATGGACATGTGCACTTCTTCAGACATATAGACGTATTTTCAAAGTGTGCTAGAAGAAATGTGGGACTTGGCAGAAGTTTCAGGAAGGGATGTCAGAGTCTCAGCATGGCATTGCAACGCTACATGCAAATTCTTGGTTTTCATCTAGTACCACAATGAAATACATTTAATACATAGGCATTCTGAATTGGCTCAAGCTGTACAGGGCATGTCATCCTCATCTGCTGTAGGTCAGATGCAACTTGATGACACATAACAATAGGAAGATTTGGCTACTACATGATACAGATGCATAACACACTCTTTCAGACATCTTTGTGTATGTGTACAGTATATGATTATATACCAGCTTTGAAATTAGAAGCTGATAAAACATTTATCCTTCTAGAGGCAGATCCATTTAAAGCTGCCATGTTTCCACAATCTACTTTAAATGAAACCTCTGATTAGTTACCAATGGCTAATCATGAAATAATAGTAAACTAACATGCAATTTTCAGAGCTGCATGACCTTCTAAAGGTAAACTCTGCTCTAAACGCAAAAGTGGTGCCTCACATCATTTGACTTCCATTTAACAGGACACATGCTGAACTTTCAACTGTCATTGCAGCAAATAAAACAAAAATCCAGGCTTCTTGGTTCAATCTGAGAGGTCAGGAGGAAATTCTACTAAGCCTGACAGCCAAGAACATCACCCATACTGGACATGTCTGTGGAGAACCTCAGTCATCCAGGTGAACTTCTTTTATTGTTGGCTCGAAATATTTCACTACTCATCCAATTAACTGCTTCAAACTGAAGTCCAATTGCTATGATTCAACTCACAGACACCTGTACTGCAGTTTCAGCCAAAAGGGTGAGTGAATGCTGATTGAATAGCAAGTGTGTTTGGGACAAAGGAAGGGCTGGCTAACTCAGCAATCCAAACCCTGCTTCTTCAACTATTTGCCATGCCACAACATGATGCCCTTACTTCTAGCCATTGCTCCCAGGCTAGCTGCAAAGGCAGGTTGCTTCCCACCCCCGACCACTCATGGGTCAATTTACTGCTTGAGAGGCATGAATATTGTATATCTTAAAATTGGAATGTTGGCTGGATGGCTGGATGGTATCTTGTCTACACAGACAGAAATTGGATGCCACCCAGGAGAAGAAACCAGCCTCTGTGGCCTTGGGCAAGCTCCACAGTCCTCATGTGCCCCCAGAAAAATATGATAAACCACTCCCGAGTCAACTATACCTAGAAAAGGGCCACCACAAGTGAGAATTCATTTGACAATATAGAATAATGATGATGAAAGTTGTGGAATACATAGGTGTGGAGAAACAAGATCTCAGATAATTTACTGTTTTAAAGGTCATTGCCAGTATCACAAAAAGATGAGCCCAGAAACAAACTGGCAACCAGAATAATTGGCACACAAGAGATGCAATTCAGACTATCTTGTTCTTGCTAGCATCCTGGCAGCGACATTTTGCACCATGTGAAGCTTCCAAACAGCTCTGTGGGAACATCATAATTTTAGCTCTGTTCTGCTAATGTACGGTTTGCTTCTTGCTGTTATTTTACATTGGTTTTGCTAGTTAGTTTTTGCAGTTGCTTTTTTCTAGGCTGACATTTTAGAGATTTTTACCTGTTAATGCTAATCATTCAGTGGACATTGATGAGTGGTATATCAATCATATCAATGAAATGAAATATTGCTGAGCCTTATTTCCCAAATAAAGTCACAGCTGGCAGAGCAGCTGAAGCTAAAAAAAAAAGGCAACTTGACTTGGATATCAGATTGTGACCTGATTCATCCTCATGCAATGAGTTAAGGAATAACAGGAAAGAATTCTTTGTACCACAAAACAAGAAGTTTGTTTTGTTTTATTTGTTGGATTTCCGTACATTTGATATTGGTTTTTGTCTATTTCTGTGGAATGCTCATAAAAGAAAATTGTGTCAAATGGTTGCTTTGTTGCATGGACTAACAAAAGCCACAACACTGAATTGGACTGTTTGTTTCTTTGTGATCAATTAGTTTATGCCTTTCTACTTGCTGTGCAAGCTTAGCTACACAAAAAGAAGTAGCAGTAGTCTTACAGTGAGAAAATTTGCACAAAATGCAGGAAATGTAACTGGAAAAATGCTTCTTTTCTTGGTCTCATCCTGGAAGTGAATATTAATAGGGCAAGATGGCTTGTCTTAGCCCAAATCTCCTCACTGGCATGAGATGAACTTTCAAACATCTCCACAAAACTCTGCTTGAACATCACAGTCTTGCATTAGCTTTTGGTGGAATTTTAAGGAGTATGTTTGATTCCTTGGGGGAGAGTGAGGGAGTGTATAGCCATTCAAAATAGATTGTAAACATTCCGTCCTATAGAACACTCCATGTTTTCTAACACTCCTATTTCTTACACATTTATTCTTAAGTATGCCCTCATGATTTCATGTATTTTAGCTTTTAATGTATTTTAAATCTTAATGTAGCTGACCATTTCCATAACAATACAGATCGGTGTTCTTTCCACCATTCCAAAACACCTCCTCCATCTTTTTTTCTTGTCACATTCATTAAAAAAACCAACACTCTGTTAAAGAAGGAAAGATGATGTATTTGCCCAATATATTTATATTCATAGCTCTAACCCTTGCCAGTTCAGAATCACAGTATAGACTCAGCAGCCTAATAAGTATGGGTACCAAAGACATCAATACTGTACTTATGCTTAAGCAATGGGGAGGCATGTTTGCATTGTTTTAATAAAGTGTCAAATAAAAATCATACAGGGCACTTAAATGTGCTGCTGGATTAAAATAAAAGGACCCTATAAATGCCAAGCTCGGGATCTTTTCCCCTAGCTTTGATTTGCCTGGAATGCCAACTGGAGGGATAGGGCCCATGAAAAAGCTGACAGGATCCTGGTCTGGATTAGAAGAAACTGAGAGCAGGAGCCCATTTAAAAGTAACAACACCATCGCTGGAGCTGCATAAGCAAATGAGGTTATTCAGGACAGAATGTAGAAGCAAAATGTCATGGAAAAGTAATTACATGTCCAATTATGTGTTGGAATGGAGGTATGAACAAAGCTCCTGCATTGGGAGCAATTGCAGTTGTTGGAATTTATCAAAAGACACAGTGTTACCGAGAGGACTACTATGCTAGCTAATTAGTGTCTTGGCTCATCCTTCAGATTGTGAGGTCAAAATGAGTTTGAAATCCAATTAAAGAAAATCACTTCTTGCTGACTTGTAAAACTGTAAAAAAAATCTTTATATTGACCTCTCCTGCTTGGACACCTTGTGTGGTATCTATGGTTTAATTGCCTTTACTCTTCCCAGTTTGATGAGCTTATTAAATGCCAGGCTTTTATGTGTCCAATAGGAAAATCCTGGAAAATGTCTTCCATCTGCAAAAATATGTGTCACTTACCATATCTGATAAATTAAAGAAGTGCCATGATTATCTGGAGGGAATATTGATGTCTAGGAAAAAATATTTCCACAATTAATATAAATTAAATAATCCTTAATAGGAACATAGGCCCTCATGGTTTCTCTTTGGGGCTAAGGGCATATCTATATGTGCAGTCAAAAATTATCTTGAACATTCTGATTAAGAGGCCCTTACCAGCTGTTCTCTTTGAATTGAAGCTAACAAATAATAATGAAGTAGCCTTAAAAGAAACACTATGTTTGCAGTTACAGTAGGACCCCGGTATCCGCTGGGGATTGGTTCCAGGCCTTCCCATGGATAATGAAAACTGTAGATAAGAGAGAATGCCTGCTCACCCACCACCAAACTGCTGTTTCCTGACAGTAGCTTGCTTTATGGTCACTGTTTGTGACAGTAGCTTGCTTTACTGATGCTATTTGTGACATTAGCTTGTTTTACAGCTACTGTTTGTGGCAACAGCTTGCTTTACAGCTTGCTTTGTGGCTGCTGAATTATTTAATTTTTTTCCTCTTCCAACCGTGGATAACTGAATCAGTGGATAATGAATCAGTCAATATGGGGTCTTACTTTATATGCAGAATTCCTTCAGTTCTTCAGGGTTTAATGTACATGCTAAAACTGTTTGGAAATCCAGTGAAATTATGTGGTCATATGATAACAATCCTGATCTTTCCACACCAATGGAGTCTGTAGAGAACTAATTATCCATAAGATTCTCCATGTTGTGAGGTCTAGACAGGTTACTAAGAATGTGAAGGCATCCAATTAGGACCATAGAAAGGTTCTCCCTGCATCTGACTATTGTCTTCAATTGTGATTCAAAACAAATTATTTCACATTTATGCAAGGGATTTTCTAAGGTTTTGTTTTGTTTTTTTTTGTTTTTTTTTTTTGCAAAACTGCATGATTTGTACACATAGCATGGGCTACTACAACAGCCCTGTTGCACGACATAGTCAGTGATGCAGAGTTTTGAATTTTTGTTTCATTCCCTTAGAAATGCAGCAGAAGTGCAAGGATTGACAGAGAAGAATTAGCTTCAAGTTCCCCAGAACACACTATCCTTTTTCTTCCCCTTTCTTCTCACCAACTGGACTTGCAGTCTCAGTGACTCAGGGCACTTTTACCACGACCCCTAAGATCCGCTGGTCCCTTAAATTTGGACCAGAGATCTTAGGGGCTTGTCACTCTTCCTGTGTTCCCACCCTGGCTGCTGGCTGCGTGAGGGGAGGGAGAAAAAAAAGGAAGAAAGACCGTGCCTCACCTCCCTTTCTGCCTCTCGCTCTTGCCGGCTCTTGCCCCCGCAACATTCCAGTAGCTCTTAAGTAACTCTTAAGTAGCTCTTAAAGGGGTGGGAGCCAAAAAGCAGCAAACAGAAGCGAGGAGAGCCCCACAATCACTATCATTGCACCGCATCAAAGATTTTTCACCTCCAGAGAGAAGGTACAAGAAAAGTGTGCTGGGTCGCGCTAAAGTGGGCGGGGTTGCACTTAATTGCCTGTAAACTCCGGAGCTGGTGGGGAGACATTTTTAAGCTCCGGAGCTGGGAGCCATTTGCGGCGGAGTTTAGGGGTTGTGTATAAACGCCCTCAGTGAGACATTATTAGGAGATATACTAAAATGTTTCATTTACTTATAGCGAACAGATAACATCAAGTTAACAACATGCCTTAACAGACTTATTGCTTCCAGCAGACTAAAAAGAGAGGAAAGAGCTCAAAACAGAAATTTAGTCCTCTCTTTGAAATTCAGAGGCAGGAAAGGAGCAATTGGCTAGTGCTGGATAGAATAGCAGTTATCCCAGCGAGATACATGTGGTTACTTTTGGTCTGAACACTCTTCTTGTATCTCAGTCATGGGAACATCCAAAGAAGATCTTGGGGACTTTTTTGGGAAGGGGAATCTGCTGTCAGTTGTCTTCTCCTTTTGTAACAGCTATTTAGTTTCTTTTTTAAAATTTTCTTTTCCTCAATGCAACTTTCCAGGCATTCTTGGCTATAAACATTTAAGCCCATAAATCTTGGATAGGACACAAATAATCTGGGAGGGGGGTTGCTCTGTGTGATGGGCAACCAGTGGCTTTTCCCTCCACCTCACAGTTACCCTAGAGTTGTACAAATCCCCTTGATTTGGTTGACTTTTGCTCATCCCTTCAAGTATAATGTTCATCCCTAATTAACATGAACAATATTAACATCCCTGATGAAGAACTATATTGAGAAACATTTCTGTTTTTGAGAGAAGCAGGGGCGGTGGCTCTTTACCAATAATGATTGGGCAGTTCTACATCTTTCACTGTTATCCAGGCTTGGAGTAGGGTGGCTGAGCCCACACCTGTCCATGAAACTGCAGGTGGCTCATGTATCACAGGCTGTTGCCTTCAAAACAGGAAGGAGGAGGAGAACCAACTTGCTTTTGTGAGATGAACACACATCTCCAAAACACTAATTATTAGTTCTCCACAATATTATGGATGCCTTATACATTTACAACTGGGATTCCTCTTCATGCATCATTAAAGACCTAATGTATACCTTTGGAGAGAGATGAGAGAGAAGAGTAGTAACTCTGTTCAGAAATTACAGATTCTTTGGTAATTTTGCCAAGAAATGTGCAACAGCATTCATTTTCCAGGATCTTTCATTGAATTGGAAGAATCAGAGGCAGAAAAATAATATATCTTTATCAGTGAACAATTATCATAAATACAAATCTAATTTCTCCATCATCTGGAGAGCCAAAACTATGACAGCTGACATCTCTTCCATGGAAGAACACTGGATATAAGCTGCATGAGCATCATACATCAGTTTCAACACATGAATTGTCATGGGAATAGACATGTGTTCTCATAACCTCTGGTGCTGTTTGCATAATTTCCCCGGGGCCATGATATCTATGTAACCAATTAACTGTCTATCAAACAGTTCAGACTTGGTTTCAGCTTGTTCTAGATATTAGTTGAAACTGAGTAATAGATGGATATTTTAAGGTAGTTAAACATCGGGGAAAGATACAGTCAGCATGGTGGACTGTCATGCGGAAGACAACCATAAGCTGGCATGGTGAGAGAGCAGAAAAAAGTTCAGCCTTCCTTTTTACAATATTAACTGGTTTGGGTCACTAGAAGTAATGTGTGCAGATTTTTGAAAATGAATAATCATCTACAGCCTATTTAGCAAACAGAGGAATTAGAGGGATGCAAAAGCAAGACATCAGAGCAGATATTAAGCATTTTAAACAATGGTCTACCAGTGATGGCAAACCTTTGGCACTCTAGATGTTTTGGACCACAACTCCCAGAATTCAGAGCCTAGACTGCCAGTGACAAAGGACTGTAGAAATTGTGGTCCAAAACACCTGGAGTGCCAAAGGTTCACCACCACCGGAAACAGAGGGTAGCCCATAAGTGGGACATACAAATATATATCTCAAAATTTTGGGGAGGCATCTTGCACCTTGTCCCATACAGGGCAGGCGCGTCCATTAAGGTGAACTAGGCAGTTGCCTAGGGCACCAAAATGGAGAGAGGGCACTGGCCAGCCTGCTGCCCCCCCCCCCCACCGCTGGCCACTGCCATCCGTCGCCCTGCTGCCCATCCCCGTCTGCCCGCCGCCCCGCCCCTGCCACCGCCCTGCCCTCCGCCGCCCCCTGCACCTCGCCTAAGGCGCAAGAAAACCTAGCACCAGTCCTGGTCCCGTACACTTCTTCAGCATCTCTCTCTCTCTCTCTCTCTCTCTCTCTCTCTCTCTCTCTCTCTCTCTCTCTCTCTCTCTCTCTCTCTCTCTCTCTCTCTCTCTCTCTCTCTCACTCTCTCTCTCCCTCTCTCTCTCTCTGTCCATGACTGGCAGCCTGGAGGGCTTTGACATGTGCAGTGCTTAGAGATTCATGCTGCTGCTCAAGAAATGTCCCAGTGTTTCTTGTAGTTGTGAACAACCTGGGCCAAAGAAGGGGAGAGTAGTCAGGTCCCTGGACTAACCTCCAACCTTCTTTTACAAGAGGGGTGAGGAAAGTACAACCTTCCAGAGGTTTGTTGGGCTATACCAGGCATGTCCAAAGTCATGCCCGGGCCCCAAATGTGGCCCATTTTCAAATTTTGAGTGGCCCACAGCTGGCCTCTCTCCATACCGGATGGAGAGGTCAGCTTGCAGTTTTATGGTTTGCCTGCCCTCCCTGCCTCTGTCCATCCCCCCAGCCACTTGGCCAGCCTATCCCCCTGCCCCCATTGCTGCAGTGTCCCCTCCACCTCCTTGCATTTATTTATTTATTTATTTATTTATTAAGCTTATATACCGCCCATCTTCCTGAGAGGAACTCCGGGCGGTTTACAAGGGGACAACAAAACACCAGATTAAAATAACAGCAAATTAACTAACTAGCTAAATAATAAAACAATAAAACAATATTAAACAAAACAAAACAGAACAATAAGGACCAAGGATGCAGATGGCGGGAAGAAAAAAAAAGAAGAAAAAAGACTTTGTTAGAGTCACCCAAACACCTCCTGGAAGAGGAGAGTTTTCAGTGCATTCCGGAAGGCAGGCAAGGACTCTGCTAGGTGCACTTCTGCTGGGAGATGATTCCACAGGGTCGGGCCAGCCACAGAGAAGGCTCGGGTATGGGTGGAAGTTCTCCGAGCCTCCCTGGGCGTGGCCACACGCAGCATGTGCGCCCGCAACAGCCTAGTCGGACGGGCCGAAGTTGACCGCTGGTCAATCCGCTCTGTCAGGTAGTCAGGTCCTAGGCCATGGAGGGTTTTGTAAATCAAAACCAGGACCGATTCGGGCTGCAACGGGCAACAAATGCAAGTGAGCCAGAACCGGGGTGATGTGCTCGAATCGACGCACACCCGCCACCAGTCTGGCCACTGCATTTTGGACCCGCTGCAGTTGCCGAATGAGAGTCAAGGGCAACCCCATGTAGAGCGTGTTACAATAGTCCAGTCTCGAGATCACCAGTGCTTGCACCACAGTTCTGAGGGAATCCCCATCCAGGTACAGACGAATCTGGGCTATTCGGCGAAGGTGGAAAAAGGCAGCCCTGGACACGGTGGACACCTGGGCCTCCATGGTGAGTGCCAGGTCCAGGACTACGCCCAGATTCCGGACGGAGTCCGATGGCCTGAGGGAAACGCCCTCTAAGGTGGGAAACGGGCCACCATAGCTGGATGGGGAAGCCCCAAAGAACATAACCTCGGTCTTATTGGGGTTAAGTTTGAGCCTGTTAGCCCTGGTCCATTCCATGACCGCACCCAGGCACTGATCGAGGGTCCGGACAGCCTCATCTGCAGTGGTGGAAAAGGAGATATAGAGCTGTGTGTCATCAGTGTACTGGTGACAGCAGACTCCATGTCTCCTAATGACCTCAGCCAGCGGCCTAATGTAGATGTTGAACAGCATGGGAGAGAGAGACGACCCCTGTGGAACCCCACAAGGAAGTATCCAAGGGGCCGACAACTCACCCCCATGCTGAACCTGCTAGGGACGGCCTCCGAGGAAGGACCGGAACCAACTGTGAACAGTGCCCCCGATCCCAACCTCAGAGAGCCGATCCAGCAGGATAGCGTGGTCGACGGTATCAAAGGCCGCTGACAGATCCAGGAGGACCAACAGGGAGGAGCACCCCCTGTCGGCTCCCCGGAGGAGGTCATCTTGCAGAGCGACCAAGACTAGAGGCTTGTCCTAGAGGCATGTCCTAGAGGCTTGTCCAAAGTCCAGCCCAGGGGCCGTATGTGGCTGAATGTTCGGCCTCCACACATTTTCACCTCACCAAATCTGGCCCTCCTTGCAAAAATTTTGGACACCCTTGGGCTATACCTTCCAGCAATGCTTGCTTGCATAAGGAGTGGGATTTTTGAAGAAAAGTATTTTGAAGAAAAGAACCATACTTTGTCCACTCCTGATTTAAAGCATGACCAGGGACAATGTTATCCCTTTCTGATTATTCAAGCAGGTTAGTAATATAAGCAATATATCTCTATTCACGTTTGGAGCATAAAGTCAGCCAAAATATCATATCACCTCATATGCATTGCTTTCATCTTCAAAAGTCTTGGATTTGCTTTCAGCCAAGCTTTTCTGTCACAAGGCTATGATTCTGCTTTAATGCTTTTCCCTGAGAGCAACAGGCATTTGCATTTGCCTTGCACAAAATACAAAGCCTGGGCATTTTGGTATCGACCAAGGTGAGCTAAATAAATGTGCATCCAATCACATCCTAATGAAATCTGGCATTATGGCCCATCCTGTCATATCATAAGCCAGCAGGTGTGCAGCAAAGTGGCAATGTTGGACACACAAAACATTGCTTGTTGAAACAGGGCAGGTACCTGGAGAAGCCCGCCTGATAATAAACCACAATGCATTCATGCTGTTTACACCATTAATTTTTGTCATGAGATAACAGGTCACTGCTCTGTAGCACAAATTGCATTGTATCAGCCCAGTAACCAAGGAAGGAAATAGTAATTGTCATGTATCATCATGCCATATTGCAGTAACTGGATGATCATTCCTTTTATCAGCAATAACTTAATTCTCTTACCAGTTTTAGTGTTAGTTCTTCCAAGACATATCATAAATCATGAATAGGGAGCCCACAGGGGGATGAGAAAATGGAGTTTATTTTCTAGACTAATCAAAGTAAAACTTCTAAGAAAGTTGGTTCTGGTTCCACTATCAAATACTAAGAGCACCAGGAAAAACTAGGTATCTAATAAAAACAAGGATTCATAAGGGGCCTGTAATAGCACATTTGTCATTTCTTGAATGTTTCAGAACACTTCAAATATCCTTGCTATTCCACTGCTCAAAGACTTTATCTAAGCATCCCAATTTCCTCATTAATTTAACTGGCAAAAGTAATGAATTTTGCACAGCAGAGAAAAGCTCTTACAGTGTCACATCCCAAAGGTCTCAATGAGTGTTATGTAATTGCTATAATTGGAAATATTGTTCCCATCTAAGCCATGAATGAATGAAGGGCCATTTCTGTTGGCACTGTCAGGTCTTAATTTTCAGGTCCAAGAATACTCTAGGGATACACTGTGAACTGCACTAAACAATAGATATATTATATGGGTGAATGAGACTACCTGTTGAGCATAATGAAGGAAATCCTGGATATGTTTCATGAGCAGCATGATTGCCTGCTTCTGGTTGCAAAAAAGAGGGCAGAGGTTTTTTGTTGCTCTGGGTGTCTGGACAAAGTGCATGTGTGAATCGGCAAGTTAATTCCAACTTATATTAACCTTTCCAATATACCATTAATGCACTCTATGTGGGACTTCTGATGAAAAGTCTCAGGAAACTTCAATGGGTCCAAAATGCAGCAGCCAGATTGCTGACTGGGATGGGGCACAGAGATCACATTACACCCCTATTAAAGCAGCTCCACTGGCTGCCAATCAGCTATCAGGCACAATTCAAAGTGCTGGTTTTAACTAGGGATGGGAACCCAAAGAAAAATGAAATGCTGTTTTGTCATTTTGTTAGCTAATGAAATGAAATGAAATGAAACGGAGAAGCACTGTTTAGTTAGCAACAAAACAAAATGGAGTGGTCTTTTTTTTTAAAAATGAACCAATTCATTTCTCTGTAAAACAGCTTCCCTGGGTCTTAGAGGCACCAAATTTGGTGAGAACCTTCCCTGGACTTTCCCCTCTAAGCCTTCTAAATGTGGAGAGATTTTGGATTCAGGGGACCAAGTTATTCAACTTCAAAGAGGTTGCCCCCAGGAAAAATATTTCTAATTGCAATGTTATGTGCTTGAATATAGTGATCCCAGGCAGCTAGCAGCATGGAAACTGTAGTGGAGCTTTCTCAAGCTCTCCCCTTTAAGCACCCCCAATTTGGAGAGATTTGCGGTTCAGGGGGCTGAGTTATTCAATGTCAAAAGGGGTGACCCCCAAAAACATTTCTAATTGCAATGTTATGTGCTTGAAAATAGTGATATTAGGCAACTAGCAGTGTGGATATTATATTGGAGCTTCCTCAAGCTCTTTTCTTTAAGCACCCTCAATTTGGAGAGTTTTGGGGTACAGGGGGCCAAGTTATTCAACTCTAAAGGGGGTGACTATAGGAATATAGTTTAAAGTGCTTTTGTGGAGAGTTGGTATGGTTTCGATCTGCCTCCTGGGGCTAGGGTATATATGAGTGTGGCAAAAAAGTTAAAACAAGTATGAATATTCATGACTCTGTTTTGAATAGCCAATCACCAAGCTGGTGGGAGTGGTTAAGAATGTTATATATGGGAACCTAATGGGTGAAGTTCAGTTGAGTTCAGTTTGTGTTAGAGCTGAGAGGAGTTCAGTTAAGAGAGCTGAGAGTCAGTTAGATTGTCAGTTGGTCAGGTGGGAGATCCTGCCACTGAAAACGGTCTGGTTTAGAAATGGAACACATTATTATAAGATTTCATGTATGCAGTACCATAACATCAGCTAAAGCTATCATAATACTCATCATCTAATTGTAAACCAATGAATGTTTCAAGTTTGTTTTAAAACTATATTACCTGATGTGACTCTCTCTCTCAAATATATACAAGTGTCCAGATTAATCTGGTGGTGGCAGCGAGTGAAAACCCAGTGTGTGTAAGGGGCACGTCACAACAAGACTCGCTGATTTCATTTTCTTTGTCATCTGAGGGAGTGATGAGGAGTTACAGAGAGCTCTGGCATTGCTGCTAGCTTTCTGTCTTACAGTTGGACTAGCTTCACTTCTGCTGTCCCTATTAGACATGGGCACGACTCGGCGAAATTGTCGTTTCTGTTTTCGGTTATCGTTTCCGTTATGTAACGGAAATGGTAACGATAATTAAGCCGTCAGAACTTGAACTCGGACCGAAAAAAGAAAAATTTGGTCGGGTTTTTCGTTTCCGTTTGTGGCATCATGACGATCGCGCAATGCGAAGCACAGAAAAGGTTTTTAAAAGTTTTTTTTTTAAAAAAACCCCGACTCCCAGCCAAAAAAGCAGGCGAAAATATGCCTGCCTGAGGCTTTGCCACCTACCAGAGGGGTGGTTTCTGGGGGGTCCCCGGCCTTTCTCCCCCTCTTCTCCTGTCCTGGGCTGCTTGCACCAGGCTGGGGGGTCATCCTCGTTGTCTCGCCATGCCATGCGGTGGGGGGGATCCAAAATGGCAACCGCAAATTTTCTTTTGAAATTGTGGTCAAAAAACACACCAACTCACCACAGAAACATGTGAAATTTATTTATTTTAAATGCCTGAATTTTAATAGTAGCAACAGTGGGTTTTTTATAGCAATAAAACGTCGTATTGATTTTATTTTATTTTATCTTATTTTTTTAGACCTGCCCATTTGGGGTGGGCATGGGATGGGACCATGCAAATTGCTTGAACCATTCCACCAATGGCATCACCAGGTTTTTGACTGACACTTCTGGATGTCTCGGAGGGCATAAAAAGCCGAGGCACCTTCCAGAAATCGCAGTCGGGTGTATGGATGTGGTTGAGGGAGGAGGGCCGGCTGCTGGTGCTGGTGTGATCCGATCAAGATTGAGGAGGGAGGCTGGAGGCTTTAGGATTTAAGTTAGGCAGGCAGGGAGGGAATTGAATTTAGAAAATAATTTTTTTGATTCCCTGCAGCTTTGTCTGCTGAAGGGAATAGCAGTTTATTCTTTATTTCTTCTCTGGCAGTTTGTGAGGATTTTTTTCTGATATTGGATAAAGGGGGAGGTTCGACTGGGAGTGGGAGGTGTGGATTTATTTTAAAAATATATTATATACTACGATTTATTTTCTATTTTCCCAACTTCAATTTGCTTGCACACACACACATTTGGGGTCCAAGCCAAGAACAGAACCTCTTAAGTGATATCCTAACTGCCCACTCGCCCGTCCGCCCGCGCCGCCACCCACCTGTGGCCCGCGCTGCCGCCCGCCCACTCGCCCGCCCACGGCCGCCGCCCCCCGCTTGCCCGCCCCCCCTGCCCGCAGCCTAGGGCGTAAAAACACCTAGCGCCGGCCCTGATTGCAGGACACCCCTATGTTCTGGGAAGTCAAATTGCACTAAATCGCGGTGGAAACGACAAACGGAAACTACAAATTTTTGAAAAATTTTGTGACAAATGGAAACGACCCGAAACGGACCCGTTCCGACAAACAAAAACTCAAAACGTCATTTTTTCTGGTCGTGCCCATGTCTAGTCCCTATGTGCTCAAAGCTGCTTTATGTGTTGTGTGAGTGGACAAAGAGGGAGTGGTTTGTGTGTGTGTGTAGAAGAGAGAGCCGTGTCCCCTCTCTGTGTGTGTACTGTATGTGTGTCTCTGTGCTCAGAGAGGCACTGCTTTTCTGTTCTTTTTTTGGGGGGGTTCTTAGGGGGGATTTTGGGCAGACTTTCTTTATTATATTTTATGTATCTTTTCCCTTCTTAAGCCCTTGAAACTACATTCCTTCCCACCCACCTGCACTGCTATTCCCACCACCAACCAGTACCAGTTCCCAAGTTCTCACCTGGCACAATACGATTGTGCCCGGCTGTCTTACTTAATCATGGCCCCATTTCAAAAACAAACAAAATAGAACCACAGTCTTCCTACTCCATTATTCCTAGCTGGAGTATTCCGGCAAACTCCTGCCTTCCTCCCCGGCCTGCTAGCCTGCCTGCATGTTATGGGTCTGAAATACCCATTTATTTCTAAGACCTGCCTTGGTCTTCTTGGTGATGCCAGGGAGATCCAGACTCTCTTTTCATACTTGAGGGTCTGAAATGGCCCATAATATTTGTAAGAACTGCCCTGGACATAGAGGTGACTTTTATGCCTTGGACATTCAAGGGATTTCCACTCACTTTCTCTCCTCATACCAGAGGGTCATATGGCCCAAGCCCGACTTTTAATTCTTGTCTACCAGACTTCCAGCCTGCCTGGTGGAGTGCAATTCTGATACAGTCCAATATGCCTTGGTGGACTTAAAGGGAAGAGACTAGGGAAGCTGCACTGTAATTTCCGTGCTGCTAGATGCCTGGAATCAGTATTTTCAAATACTAACTTACATTTTTTTCCTGGGGGCACCCATTTGGAATTGCATAACTTGGCCCCCTATACCCCAAACCTCTCCAAATTGGGGGTGCTTAAAGGGGAGAGCTTGAGGAAGCTCCACTGGAATGTCCATGCTGCTAGATGCTGGGATCAGTATTTTCCAATACTTTTAAATTACAAAAGGTTTTGCCTATGGGCACCTCATTTGGGGTTGAATAACTTGTCCCCCTGTGCCCCAAAACTTTCCAAATTGGGGGTGCTTTAAGGGAAGAGCTTGAAAAAGCTCCACTGCAATTTCTACATTGCTATCTGCCTGTGATCACTATTTTCAAGCAAATAACATTGCAATTAGAAATGTTTTTAGGGGCACCTCTTTTGAAGTTTAATAACTTGGTTTCCTGAAAACAAAATCTCTCCAAATTTGGGGGGCTGAAAGGATGGTGTCAAAGGATGGTACCCACCAAATATGGTGCCTCTAGGACCCAGGAGACCCATTTTACAGAGTAATGAATTGATTCATTACTGTTTCATTTTGTACATTTAAAAATATTTCTAACAAAATAAAACAAACCACGAAGTGGGGGGTGAAATGAAATGAATCACAATTTTTCCATTTCATGCCCATCCCTAGTTTTAACCCACAAAGCACAAAATGCCCTGGGTCCAAGCTACCTCAAAGATTGACTCTCACAGTATGAACCATCTCGGGTGCTAAGGACATCAGGAGGCCTTTCTCTCCAACCTGCCACCCTCACAAGTACATCTTGTAGGAACACAGGAAAGGGCCTCCTGCACCCAGACTCTGGAACTCCCTTCCGCTGGAGGCCAGGACTGCCCCATCCCTGCTGTCTTTCTGGAAACAGGCAAAGACTTTTCTCTTTATGTGGGAGTACTCTCCTAAGCCTTTAGTTGGATAGATATTTCCCACATTAAGAACTACGTGCTGTATGCTGGGATGCTTCATAGATAAGGTGTTTTTAAAATGCACGGCCACTACATTATTACTTTTTTAAAATTTGGACCTTAATGTGTACAAACTACTGTGCTCTCTTCTTCTGCTACAGCATCTTCCCTTCAAGCCCTAACTATATCTACAGGCATTAGGACAGTCGATAAAGTCTGGAATTGCACTGACCTTGCTCTGTAGCTTTTGCTCTCAAGTCAGCAAGTTGCATATTGACCTGGTCTACGGTGTGGTTTATTTCACTTGGATTTTCTAAGGTTTGGATATGGATTTTGCAGCTATAAATGATAAATGCATATTGATCTTAATGTCTATTGAAATTCATTGTCATGGCAAGTTTCATTGGATCACTGAAGTGTAAAAATTAATTTTAAATTTCACAAATTTATTCCCACAGTACAATTGTATCCATGTTGACCCAGAAGGAAGTCTCACGGCTGATTTCCCCCTCGTTTACCAGACTATAGAAACATTATACTTTTATGAACCAAGAAAAGCTTGCCTCTTATTCTCTCCCCTCCTTTCTCAGTTTCTAAAGCAGTGCTAAGTTGTGTTTTGGGTGGCAACCACAGATAAACGTCAGCAGGTATTAAATGCTTATCAGAAAACAAGGATAGTAATGGTATTAGGAAGCAGGATGAAAGGCACATTGAAAGGCTTCTACATCAGGTGGGTGGATTTGTTACTATCAGTGCAATGTCTGTGTGAAGATTCTCAGTCATCCAGGTGAGTTTATTTAGAAGTCATTTAAGTTTATTTGGGCCATCCTCCTGTTTAATGGCTGTTTAATTTCTCCAATGAAGAGGTCTGCACTGCATTGGACCACATTTATGACATTGCTCCTTTTGTGTTTTGGTGTCGGGTCATTTGCGTGGATACATCTCTGCCTTAGGGTGTCTGTGGGTTTGAAATAAACAGGGATGTGGTGATTGCCAAAATCCTTTAAAGCTTTTCAGCTATTCCAGCTATGCAGGTTCTTCCGTCATGTCTGGGTCTCAGGCTGATCCCTTGTTCTTCTGGGTTGGCACACTGCTTTGGATATCCACAGGCCTTAAGTGACATCTTCAGCTGCCTGTCTTCCTTCTTCTTGGCTTCTGTGGAGGTGGGGATGATCTCTGCTCTGTGGCTTAGTGTCCTGAGGACTCCTAATTTGTGTTATAATGGATGGCAGGAGTCAAATCTGTGTGGGTGGGTTTCTTGTAAAACATCTACTCCCAGGCCATCGGCAGGTTTGATGATAACTGCACAATCCAGGAAAACCAGCCTGTTGTCTTCGGTGTCTCCCCTAGTGAAATTAATATTAGAGTCCACTACACTGATGTGGTCTGTAAAGGCCTGTACTTCCTGAGTCTTGATTTTCACCCAGATATCATCTACATACCTGAACCAGTGGGATGGTGTTTTCCCTGGGAAGGTGTTGAGTGCCTTCTTCTTCACTTCTTCCATGTATATGTATTCAGTGCAATGACCTTTGGGTAGTGGGCAGCATACAAGCTATATAAATAAAATAAAATAAAATAAAATAAAATAAAATAAATAAATAAATAAATAAATGCTTGTCCAATCAAGAACCACAAGGGCTAGAAAAAGAAACTGTGTAGATCTTTGTTTAGGCGCTCAATGAGAACTCCCAGGATTGTAGTATATTCCTGGACAGTAAAATACTGTCAGGCTTTTGAGCAGCAAACTTCTGTCAGTTATCACTAATCATTTGTGTTTTAGAGATTATTTTACAAGAATCAGTGAAACAACACAAAAAATAAAAAAGAACCTTGTTCATACCTACCTACCCCTTGTGTGTAAATATTAAAGCCCCATCCCTATTCAACAGCAGTATGAAGCTGCTGGAAGATCCCATTGAAAGCTTTGGGTAAAGCATAATATTGATTTCTCCTTGTCATCTAATAACAAGAAGGTAGGTGGTACCTTTGAATGTACCCATTCTTGAAAATGAGCTGGATGAGGTTGAATAAACTGGAAATAAAACCCAACAAAATGGGAGTTTTCAGCAACAACTAAAATTGATTGCAGTTATCTTTAACAAAGTTTGTTTGTTTGTTTGTTTGTTTGTTTGTACAGTTTTTCAACTCATCAATGACAGAATTGTACTTAGTTTCTATAGCACAAACACCACAAAATTATGCATACCTTTTCAGTCAGATGCTGTTGTATGCTGCAAATAAATCGGAAGCGAAGATTAGAAAAGGATTAAAGATTATCCTTGGTATTTGTCTTCAGGATATTGTGTTTCCTGAGGACAGAAAAGATGATTTTTAAGATATGAGTAAATCTCTGTTTTACTTTCATATCTGCATTTAACTTTTTTTAAAGCACATTTTCATTTTGAAACATTTTTATATCTGTGTATGGGTGTTGGGTTTAAACATTTGCATGAATGTGTTTTCTCTAGTTAAAATATTTTCAACGTCTTGTTTCTAAAAATTGCTCTGAGATATGCAGCTCCTATGTATTTTAAAGAATTGTATTGCTGCATCAAAATTTTATTCCAGTGTTTCAAGTTAGGTCAGTTTGCATTAATACACAAACCAAACACATTTTGTTCTATACTTACAGTATTAGTTACACACGTCTCATCTTTCTAATGAACTCAAAGTGGTACCCACAACTGACCTTTTCCTGACTTTATTATCACACTAATCCTGTAAAGTGTTTGACAAAGAGAATAAAGGCAAAACAATATACCAGTAGTCTAACAGTGTGAGTTTTTATGGATCAAAATCTGCTTTATCAGACACACGAATGTAAATATGCGCCCTGCACATATCCTGATGACTACTGAAGGGCACACATAATATACAAAGTGACAGTGGTTAATTAACACAGAAATGGAAACATCAAGCTGTTAATTACTTCAATTAGCAGGTCCTGGCCACTAGAAATACCTGTAGTCCAGGTAAACATGGCCACCACAGGAATGCTGAAACATTTATTCAATTTTATTCAATTATATTTGATTTAATTTCTGTGTTGTTTTTCTCACAAAAAAGAATTCAGTTAGCTCACAATAATAAAAATATACTGTAAGCAAAATTAACAAGTCAATAAATATACAATTAAAACAATAAATAAAACATTCATTCATTCATTCATTCATTCAGGCAAACTTGTTTACTAGCACAAACACTCTGGATAGTTTGCAATACATCGAATAATATTAAAATTAATAATATAGAATTACAATATAGAATGAACAAATGTATGAAACCAGAATTAAAGAAATGTAAAACTAATTTCAACATCTCAGGTCAGTGGGTAAAAGCACTAGTTAAGGCAGCTTTAAATGATTCTGATTGTACAGATTTCTTTTAAAAAGGAGAGGGATGACACCTGACAAACTTCTGTTCGAAGTTTGTTTTGGAGCGAAGAGGCCATGACTGAAATATTGTGATTCCTGGTGCTGCTCTTTGGGCAACCTTAGACCATTCTAAATGTCTAAGGCTGTGAGGAGCAGTTGGGATGGGTAGCTGTTTTGTGGGAGGACATTCCAACAAGTATTGGGGGCCTAAAACATTAAGGGCTTTATAGGTCATGACAAGCACCTTGAATTAGGCACAGAAACCAACAGAGAGTCAATGCAGGACTGCTAAGGCTATGCATATGTGTTCATATCTGCTGGGTATCTCTGATCAGTCTGGCAGCCGTATTTTGGACCTGCTGAAGTGCCTGTACTGACTTCAAGGGTAACCCTACATACAGAGCATTACAATGGGTTTATTTTAGAGATTATTATTGCATGTTGTTGTTGTTGTTGTTGTTGTTGTTGTGAAAGAACCATTAAAAGCACAATTTAAAAATTAATAATCAGTGATAAAACCTCTTCTTAAATATCTCATAAACTTTCAAAGCTGAACTGCTGTCATTTAGATGTAATTTGATGGCATATATAGTTGATTAAAAATAAGTCTTTACTTGATGCAGAAAAGACCCAAGAGAAAGGCTCAATCTATCTCTCCCCCCAAGAGAAGGGGTTCTACAACCTGGGATAAGATAATAAGGCCATATCTTGCATTCCCACAAACATTCCTTAGCCATCAGGACTATTTATTTATTTATTTATTTATTTTTATTTATTTATTTATTTATTTATTTATTTAGAATATTTTTACCCCACCATTCTCCTTGGAAAAGGACCCAAGATGGCTTACAATAATGAGGGACAATATGCAGTCCAGAACATGTAAGACTAGAGATGGGCACGAAACAAATTTTTATTTGATTTGTTACTTTTCTTTATTAGTTTCATTAGGTAACAAAACAAATAACAAAGGGACCCATCAAAAGAAAAACAAAATGAAACAAAATGGAAATTTCCGTTTTGTTCACTTCGTTTTTCGTTTTCCCATAGAAATGCATTGAAGCAATGCATTCCTATGGGGAAAAGTTGGCGGTCCCCCAAAACATGCCCCATTGGCGCCAGGAAAGGGTAGGCTTCCCCCCCCAAGCCACTGCCAATCAGCTGAGCATGGCTTCAGCAGGGGGAGGAATTTTAAAAGCCTGCTTTCCCAGTGAACACCTGTCATTGTCTGGAACCCTTTAAAAATGGCCCAGGTGGCCAATGCAGTAGCTCCACGCTGGCAACGGGGCCATTTTTTGAGCTCCTGCATTGGCAACCAGGCCATTTTCAGAGGTATCCTGCTGACCTGTCATTGACTGGACCCCTTTAAAAATGGCCCAGTCGGCACAAGGGGGGCTGGCAGGTTTTATGAGCCAGGAAGGGTAATGGTCCAATATCTCCCAGGAATCCTGACCACATTCTCAGGCTGCAGGGACTGAAACTCGTCCATTAATACAGGGCAGGCAATGGGGACAGTTTTATTTTATAGGCTCCGGATCAATAGCAGCATCCAGGTCAGGCTGGATCTGTACAATTTTGGCTTTAAAGTGTTGTGCAAATTCTTTGCAGTGAGTTTCAGAGTGGTCTGTGTTATCCACCTGTGGGTCAGCATGTATCAGACTTTTGACAATTTAGAAAAGTTCTATCGGGTGATTCCATGCCAAAGCAATGGTGGCAGAGAAAAATGATTTCTTTGCTGCTTCCACTGCCTTGATATAAGCTTTCCAATGGCCTTTCACTGTTTCCTTAGCTGTTTCAATCTGAGTTTTCTGCCAACGCTTTTCAGCTCTATGGACCACCCTTTTCATATTTGCATATTTACCAGTAAACCAAGCAGCCAGTTTGGCTGTACTTCAAGGAAGGAGATGATTAGGGGTGATCAGGTCAATGGCCTTGCTCATTTCCCCATTCCAAAGATCAACTAAGGATTGACTGGAATCATCCATCAAAGAGGTGGGAAACTCCCCATGGGCAGCTACAAAACCCTCTGGATCCATCAACCTTCTTAGACAAGTTGCTTTTGTCTGACTTCCACCCCTGCCCAAGCTCTGAGTTCCAGAGAGCCTAAAGCACACCATGACAATGGGACTAGAGAAAGATATTTTACCCCAAGGTTCCCTATATCCATACCAGGGAAGACTACCAAGTCTAAAGTGTGACCTGCAGAATGAGTAGGGGCAGACACCATTTGAGATAGGCCCATGGTTGTCATGGAGGTCATGAAATCTTTGGAAACCCCTGACAGAGATGTCTCAGCCTGGATGTTAAAGTCCCCCAGCACAATGAGCCAGTGAGATTCCAATACCACCCTGTAATCAGTTCAGTTAGCTGAGGTAGAAATTTTATTGTGCCTCAGGGAGGGTGGGGTACCAAAAGAATTCCTACCTTGTCCCTGGCTCCTACATTTAGGAACATACATTCAAATCCAGGGAACTGGGAAATGTGACATCTAGTAAAAGGGATGGAGTTGCAATAGACTATTGCCAGTCCTCCACCTGCCCCCTTGGTCTTGCCTGTTGTTCTACAGAGAAACCTGGATAGAGCTGAGTGAGATTGACACCCCCAGCCTCATCCAGCCAAGTCTCTGTGATGCAAGAAGGATCAGCACATCTTTCTAGGATCAGGTCCTGGATGAATGTTGATTTCCCATGTAATGATCTAGCATTCAACAGCAATATTTTTAGACCAGGGATCTTGTCATCAAGGTTTACAGAACATTCTAAATTTGTAGATACCTTGGGAGCTGTCAGAACTCTATAGTCTTTCTGGCTTATAAAGCATTGGTGAACCTTAGGATTCCCATGTCTTGCTCTACCAAGAACAGCAGTAATAGGTTTTCTTTTATTGCTTTGCAAAGTCTCTTTTCCATAAAATGACATCTTCCCCAGGTAGTTCCACAACAATCTGCAGTGCTTCCTGTGGTGCCAAATGCACACTTGGCACCACACTTGGCACGTGCATGAGGCACATGCCAGAGGTGCTGGCTGTGGCAGCCCCAAAGTGTTTATGGCTGCCAAAATACTTGAAAACAGAGGAGATGGTGAGAAAGGCTGGGCCCTGATTCTGCAGCTGGTTCCAATGGGATAATTTCTTTCTCCTGCCTTTTGATTTCTGGCTCCTCCTTCCTTCTGCTCCTTGCAGTCCCCAAAGAGTTTTATGGCTGCCAAAATACTTTTTCCTTTCTGGCTCCTCCTGTTAAGTTTTGGTTCTGTACATGGAAGAAAAAGGGTAAACCTTTTTTCCATTGCTGATCTTCTCTGTGACCAGTATAATCCCTTAAATCATAATCTATTTCTTCTGCATAATCCATTCTCTATGCCTTTATTCCTTCTATCTGCTCCTTGCAGGCCCCAAAGTTTAAGAGAAGGGAACCTCCTGAGGAGATAGGGTGATCAGTTGCATTATTCTGGGAAGTTAATGATGGGTAAGAAATAGAAAGAAGCAATGTAATGTGTTGAACATGTTGCATTTAATGGAGAAACAGTGAATGAACAACCTATTATAAAATACTGAGGAATTAACCATTGAATGAATTTGTATTAGTATTAAAACATTTTTCAGTAACGTAGGGTCAGGCAAAACTGCACCACTTCTAATGAGATTTGTATGGATAAACAGAATAAATCAGGGATGAGAGAACATTAGTTGATTAATTTGCTTTCATTAAAAGAGTAAGGGATTGAAAAGGTCAGAAGAAAAAAGCACAGCAATGACAGCAGGAGAATTTCATAAAACAATAAAAAATTAAAGATTTTAAATAGTAGCATTAAACAAAAGCACCATTAGACAGAAAAAAGAAATAAGAGATAGAAAAAAATACCAGAACGCAGAACCTGAGACTTTGAGCCAAACAAGATAAGAAAAGTAGAAAAATAGATTGTATTGAAGGCAAATTAAAAGAAAAGAATACAATGCTAGAGGAAATGGAACAGTTGATGATAAGGAGTGAAAAAGAGAAGAAAAATAAGAAAACAAAAAGGGACAGAGAGGAGAAATGACTACAGATACCTCAGAAATGATTGAAGAACAGGAATAAAGGCAGAGGGAATGGAATATGTAGAAGAAATAGATTATGATTTGAGGATACTGGTCAACAGAGAAGATTAGCAATGGAAAAAAAGGTTTACCCTCTTTCTTCCATGAATAGAAACAAAACTTAACAGGAATGGATGAAATTTTTTCTCCATGTGCAAAAGAAGTGAGACAGATATTCATGTATTGTTTTGATATTTTTCATTTCATTCTATTTTGCAAAAATTAAAGAAGGGGCACAAATGAATATACTGAGAAGGGGGCAGGGGACTGGCAGATGTGCTTTCAAATATTTTGCATAGGCTAAGGTAATAAAGTTTCTTGACACAGACAGCCTACAGAACAGTGGCTGAAATTCAAAACATTGCAACTAAAATTGGTACACTGAAGAAGTGGCACTTAAGAAGGAGTTGGCTCACCAGTTTCATGGGCTCACAGTACTTCTGACTTACTGCCAGATCCCTGCCTATCTTTTGTAACCTCCCTGAGACTGGGACTCTGAAAGCCAATGTGATTCTTGGTTGCATCAATAGAAGCACAGTGTCTAGAGAAAGGGAACTGACTCTGTTCTGCTCTAGTCAGACCCCATGTTGAGTACTATGTCCAGTTCTGTGCGCCTCTATTTAAAAAGGATGATGACAACCTGGAATGGGTCCAGAGGAGGGTGACCAAGATGATTGATGGTCTAGAAGAAATGTCTTACGAGGAGTGGCCTAGGGGGCTGGGAATGTTTAGCCTTTCAAAAAGAAGGCTGAGAAGGGGATATATAGCTATGTTTAAATATTTGAAAGGATGTCACATTGAAGAAGGAGCTGGTTTGTTTTCCATGGCTTCAGAGACTAGGACTCATGGCAATGGTTTCAAACTACAGGAAAAGAGATTCAATTTAAACATTAGGAAGAACTTCATGACAGTTAGAGCTGTTTGGCAGTGGAATATGCTGCCACAGAGGGTGGTAGAGTCTTCTTCTTTGGAGGCTTTTAAACAGATGGTGGATGGCCATGTGTCGGGAATACTGTGATGGGGGTTCCTGCATGGCAGAGGGTTGGACTGGAGGCCCTTGAGGTCTTTTCCATCTCTATGATTTTATAACTGTAGCGTCCTTGAGAACATGGAGAGGGAAGCTCCACACATGGCCCTCTACACCAGTTCTGTTTCTGTTCTTCAGGGACTGGAATGGCCCTGCAAGGTGAAAGAGGTGGTTGACAGCATTGCCAGGGTTTACCAAAGAAAAATATGAAAAATGTGGGCCAGTTCTTTGGATCTCTCCAAACGTCCCCTGTGTTTACCTCCCACTATTTGTTTTTAACAGGTTGCAATATGTTTTTTCTTTTAACAAGAATATTTACCTGCATTTTTCCATATATTTTTCCATACTCTATTTATTTAGACACCTTTTCTAATCTGACTCATGCATGGAATACTGTTCTGCAAGGTGGTTCCTCTTTGGAGAAGGTTGGCAAAGGATTTCAAGTTATGATTTTTCAAAAATAAAACTGCTATCCCTCACTTCAGAAATAGGTGGCCCCAAACATCCATCCATTTAAAATAGCTAATGTATATATTTTTAAAAACCTTGCTTATCTTAAAAGAGAATGATTAGTCTCATTAACTATTTTTGTTTGGAAAGAAGTCATGCTGTAGGGGCTGAAATACTGGTCCACAAAAAAGGCCTTTCAAATGCAAGAAACAGTGATTATTATCATACTGAGCACAAATGGGGCAGGATTTCCAGAAAGAACCTGGCAAAGCAGCTACATTGGTTCAGCTTTTTTTTGCTGGGGAGTTGTTTACAGAGTTTGCACAGCTATAGTTCAATGAAAGGTCACAAAAACAGAGGCAAAAGACACCTTTTCTTTAAAGATTTTTAAGTGTCCTTTAAATAAAGTAAAGAAAATCTGAACTTTTCAATCTTTGAATCAGGACTAGAGATGGGCATGAAACGGAAAAATACATTTGGTTTCATTTCAGTAGTAATTTTGTTTCATTCCATTTATAACAAATTTTTAAACAGTTTCATTATGAAATGAAAAAAAATGAAATAAACGCTATGCCCCCCTGGGTCCTAACAAACCAAAATGGCAGGGAAGCTTCCTCAAGTGATTCTAGGTGACCTCCTGAAATTTGGAAAGGTTTTGGGGGTCATGGGGCTGAATTATGAAGCTCTAAAGGGGGTGCCACAGGAAAAAATCTTTCTATTGAAATTGGAACTTCGGAAGCCAAATGTTTTACTACTCATCCAAGAAGCTTCATCAGTCTGAGGAAAGTTAATGTTGATTCCTCCATTTTATAGTTCACCTTGATTTCACATCACCCTGGTCTGTATAGACACATAAGTTGGACAATTGTCTGAATAGGCTTGTTAGGTGGACAATGGTCTGAATAGTCTGGTCAGGTGGACAATGGCTACTCATTCAAACAGTTCACACTTCCACCAGCAAGGCCATAGCTAACAACCTATACTTAATGGGTGTTGGGAAAGGTTGCATAGGGATTGAATCACCACTAACTTTCCTCAGAATGATGAAGCTGCTTGAATGAGTAGCAAAAAGTTTTGATCTCTCAATTTCCAGATCCCAGATATCTTCCAATTTCAAAACTCTACAAAAAAAAGTTGCATCTACCTTTTCCAATATCAGGGCTGGTTTTTAACAGGTTCTTTTTTTGCCTATGGCTTGAATCCAGAAAGTAATCAAAATACCTAGAAGAACTGTTTCTTTACATTTAACTGTGAGCATTCAAGTACCTATCTGCAAATCTGAATGGTATTGTTAACCCCCTAAACCCCATGCACCTATTTGCATAAAATTCCCAGTAATCTGTATTGAGAAAACAGCCTCAAACATGTTCCTTCAAGATCTATGTTCTTTTATGCTTAAAAGTTTAGTACAACAAAGTCAGATTTTGATCTCTCTCTCTCTCTCTCTCTCTCTCTCTCTCTGTGTGTGTGTGTGTGAGTGTGTGTGTGTGTGTGTGTGTGTGTGAGAGAGAGAGGGGGTGTGTGTGTGTGTGTGTGTGTGTGTGTGTGTGTGTGTTACGCAACGGAAACGGTGTGTGCTCGAACTCAAACCGTTGGGTCTGATTTGTCGCTTGTCGCAGCGATGTGTGTGCCAAGCGGCACAGAAAAAGTTTTAGAAATTAAAAAAACCCGATTCCTGGCCAAAAAAGCAGGCGAAAATATGCCTGCCTGAGGGCACCTGGAGGGGTGGTTTCTGGGGGTCCCCACTCCAGCCTTCCCCCTCCTGTCCTGGGCTGCTGGTACAGGGCTGGGAGGGGGCATCCTCGCGTCTCCATTTGCCCAGAACTCGGGATCAAAATGACAAAAGAAAAATTTTTTTTTGAAATGATTTGTCAAAACCCACCAAAGCACCCTGAAACATACGAAAATTAGCTATTTTAAATGCTTGAATTTTTACAGTAGCAAAAAGTTTTTCTTGCAACAAAAAACCTCCATTGATTTTATTTTATTTTATTTTATTTTTATTTTTACACCTGCAGGCGAAAATATGCCTGCCTGGGGCACCTACCAGAGGGGTGGTTTCTGGGGGCCCCCACACCAGCCTTGGCCAGGTTTTCCTGAGACTGCTGGTACCAGGCTGGGAGGGGGCATCCTCGGCATCTCCATTTGCCATGCGGTGCGGGGGAATCCAAAATGGTGACCACAATATTTTTTTTTGAAATCGTGGTCCAAAAACCCACCAAAGCACCACAGAAACATGCGAAAATTAGCTATTTTAAATGCTTGAATTTTTACAGTAGCAACAGTGGGTTTTTCTTGCAACAAAACGTCTCCATTGATTTTATTTTATTTTATTTTATTTTTATTTTTTTACACCTGCGCACGCGCAATGATGGGCTGGCCATGGGATGGGACCATGCAAATTTTTGGAGCCATTCCACCAATCGCATGGCCAGGTTTTGCTGAGACTTCTGGATGTGCCAGAGAGGGCATAAAAAGCCCACCAACCCTAATCCTAATCCTAACCCTAACCCTAACCCATACGCCAGTACACTGTGTTCTTAGTGGGGCAGAGGCACCCAGAGGTACATCCCACTAACCCACCCTAACCTTAACCGTTACCCTAACCCTAGCCCTTACCCCCTAACCCCATGCTCTGGGAAGTCAAATCGCTGCTAAATCGCGGTGGTAACGACAAATGACAAATGACATGGCGAAATGACAAATTTTGAAAAATTTCACGAAAAACTGAAACGACCCGAAACAGACCCATCCCGAAAAACGACAACTCGAAAAAAAAATTATCTGGTCGTGCCCATCTCTAATGAGAGGGAGAGACTGTGTCCTGTGCCCAGGATAAGGAGGAGGGGGAAATGTAGAAGTATTCCTTGGGGGTTGTCTCCTGTTGTTAGTTTTTTCCCCTCCCTCTATATGGATTCCAGCTTCCCCATAGGTACAGCTAAGTCATAATTAGGAACATGTGAATGCATGTGCATTTGGTGACATATGATTATGACACCAAGTGCACATGCAGGAAAGATTGTGTTCATGTAAGTCTCATGTAGGGACCTTATACTTCTAAATTTGTTACTATACTACTGCTAATTCAGAGATAATTTGAATAGGGTATCTGTGCTCACTTACATAGCTCTTTGTGAATCTTTTCAGAAGTCGTTAGGTAGGGATGGACATCATTTGCACGGGCTTACAGCTGTGTATATTTGAGCTGCATTTTTCATAACAAGATGTCTACTCTGGTAACCTTTAAAATACAACTCTCCATCTAGGTAAGTTCCTTTAATTCAATGGGTGACTCAAATTGGGTCCACCAATTGAATTCAAGCCTGTGTGTGCTTAACCTGAAGGGCAGGAGTAATGGCTAGTCACCTCAACTGATAGGAACATGTTCCCTGTTTCTCTCCTTTTCAAACAGTTTTTCATCTTTTGTTCCCCTGTCTCACAAAATGAAGATATGTGTTCAGCAAAAGCAATGTCTGTTTATGAAACAGGCGTGTTTTACTCAGTCCTTATTACTAAGTTTCATCTGAAGTTATCACTGTTATTTCAGTATTCTCATTTTTCCGTAGGTGCCATAATCTTAATTAAAGAGTGATGAAGAGTCTCCATTATTCCCCAGCAATATATGTACCTCGTAACGCTCTGTTTGCTCCTCTATGTGATGATGGCTTCTGTCACTTTAAGAGCATTATAGAGTATATTATTAACTTTGAGGAAAGGCACTTAGGTGAATGTTCCTTTCCTGCTATTTCTCAGAACTGAACTTGCATAGCAACTAGAGGATGTGAAAAGTTGAAAGGAACAACTTTATCTACTTAATGATCCCAAATTTTATAGAGGAAGAACACAAAGTACAAGACCCAGACATTATTGTTAACCTGATGAATCTGATTAATGTAATTAGCATTGTATTCTGCCTCAATGCTCTCAGGGTGGGAGGTACCAGATAAAATATGCTAGTTCAGGAAATGTAAAGTAATAACACGTATAGAGGACTGTGTTGCTTTAAAAATATGTAATAAAATATGTACTTCAATTGAATTGGGGGGGGGAGTAATATGGGCGCAAAGGAGATTTTGCACCGGTGAGGAAAACCACATATTAGACATCAGGAAAATGTGCATGACAGTAATAGAAGGAACATTAGAGAGGAACAGGAGAGTGAGTTGCCTGGTAACAGAATGTGTGGGATGAGGGAGAAAAGGCACAGAATATAAATAATGGTGGGCTCAAAAGTCTCTGAATCAGTACAGCTAGACATTACTGTGCATTGTTTACATTTCTGTATGATATGCAGTCCTAGCACAAATGGTAGATGCCTATAGCTGAAATCCTGTTGCTTAGCACAGTAAATCACACCAGAGTAGTTCCTTTGAATCAGTGGCGATTTGGAGAGTCAACTCTTCTGTAACATCCATTGATTCAAATGGGTCTACTGTAGTTGTGACTTCATGAGGTAAACAGGATTTCAGCCTGTTTTGTGTCTTGAAAAACCCCATGGCACTTGTCTGTGTATTCCTAAGACACTCAAAGCCCAAACTATAGTCTACATTTGAAATACAGTTAACTATTTCTAAATGCCACAAACATCCTTCTAAAAATAAGTTTCTGGCAGCTCCTGTAAAATGTGAGTTATACTCTTAGGGCTGGACTTCAATTTAGGCTGAATCCCAAACTGAAATGTGCCAGTTTAGGATGATCTGGATGAGGTCCAGAAATGGACTGATGCAATTTAGACTGATCAAGCAATTCATATCTCTAAATTAAGTGCAGCAAGGTCAAAATGATGGGAGGGCTGATGTGAATACACAATGGTGGTATGATTAAGAGGAGAAAGAGAGAGGCTGGACTCTGCTGATTAACTGCTCTAAAATGCACTCTGAGGCAAGGATTTTCATACCATTTTCCAGTGCCAGTGAATATGGGAGTAATAGTGCAAACACAAGATGGAAGTACAATTGGGAAGATAAGAAAAGAAGGAGATTGGACTTTGCTCATAGGAAGTTATAACATCCCCCCACCCCCTGCAGCTGAGAGACACTGTATTGGAGATTATACACCTTATATATACAGCTCTAAGCTGTCAAAATCAGCAGTCTGTCCGCTGCAGAAGGGAAACAGCCTTCCACTGTCCCTTGATTGAGGGAGGTTTAGATAGCCTTCCCATAAGAATGCATTGAAAACCAATTAATCCATTCCCTCTGAAACAGATTAATTGGTTTTCAAGGCATTCCTATGAGAAACTGTGCCTTGTAAAATGAATTTTCCGTAAGATGAATCGACTTGTATAACGAATTACATTCATCATATGAGGCACTATTGGATAGTCCATTATCTCACAAAGCTCTCACTTCATCTAGTTGTTAGTGCAGTGTTTAGCACATCAGGGAATTGCTGGTGATGATTACTCTGGGCTTTTCTTTGTTTCCCATTGCTTTATTTTATGGATTAGAATAGTTTAGCCTAACCCCATGTTTGCTAATTTGTTTATTTTATGTACATCTCTGTGTGTTTTAGGTAGGAATATTTATTGTCCCTGCTGCCTACTCTCTTGGTTCTAATTACTGTTAGTTGTCTGATTCTTGTGCCTCTTTTTAAAAATGTGCTCTTTATTGTTTGTGTGGGTGCATATGCAGATGTGCAAGGACAAAAGCAGTATGAATCAGACTGAGCAGCACCCAACTAAGTGCACCTGCTTTTGAGAATTGTGTGTGTGTGTGTGTATATATATATATATATATATTTGTTTTCGTAGATTTTCATGGGTATAGGTATGCATGTTAGGGTGGATTCGGGTTTCTTCCCGTGTAGAAATCTGGTTGTTTTGGCGACGTTTCGACGAGGTCTCACTCGTCATCTTCAGGCTGGTGTTCTGGCTTCTTTCTTCTTGAAACAAAGCGTGATCTCAGTTGAAGTCCTTCTATAAATACTGCTGGGGGTGTGTGGTTTGCATGCTCTGTTGCTGATTGTAGGTTCGTTTGTTCTTTTGTGATCTGCTGTGTGGCTGAGGCGATCGTTAAGGGATTAACTGCTGGTGGGTTAGATGGCTGTTTAGAGACATCCTGTGTGGGTGAGGTGCTGGATGTGTGTCTATCAGCCTTTTGTTTCTTAACGACCTTGGTGATGGGCGTTCTGGCAGCATCCTGGGCTTTGGTGGAGTGGGGTCCTGTGTCTTGTGAATTCATTTTGGTCTGGCTACGTGTCTGTGGTCTCCCAATGTTTTTTTTTTTGGCGTGTGTAAGTGTGCTCCATGTGGTGACTGGAGTGGGGTGCAGCAGTAGATGGTGCAGTCGTGGTTTTGTTATTGGATGGTGGTTTCGTTTCATCTGTGGGAAGGGTCTGGGTTTGTGTTTGGTGTGGATCGAAGGTGGTGGCATCTTGTGTCCTTTTGGACCTGGTGTCAGTCTTTGTGACAGAGGCTCGTCTGTTGACCAGGGCTAGTTTCCAGATGTCAGGCAAGCGGGAGGTGTCATCACGTTTATTCATGTTGTTTGGGTGTTTCTCTATTTCAATGGCTTCCATGATTATTCGACTGTTGAAGTGTTCAGTTTTGGAGATGAGTTTGGTTCTTTCAAAATCAATTTCATGACCTGTTGTTTTTATGTGCTGGAAGAGAGAGGAAGATTTTTCTTCTTTTTTGACTGCGTTCTTGTGTTCTGCGATGCGTGCGCTTATTCTCCTGTTTGTCTGTCCGATGTATGTGGCTGGGCAGACTTTGCATGGTATTTCGTAGACTCCTTGGTTTTCTAGCTCAATCTTGTCTTTGGGGTTTCTTAAAATGTTGGCTATTTTTTGGTCGGTGCAAAAGGCTGTCTTGATATTGTGTTTGTGGAGAATTTTGCTGATTTTGTCTGTGGTGCCTTTGATGTAAGGGAGGAGGGCAGTGCCGTTGTTCTCTTCTGTTTCTTGGTTCTTGAGGGGTGTTTCCTTTTGGATTAGTTTGGTGATGGTGGTTTTTTTTGGAATCCGTTCGCAATTAAAACATTCGAGAGAGTGTGTAATTCAGTTTTTAGGTGGTCTTTGTCGGTGAGGCGTTTGGTTCTGGAGATGAGGGTTTTTGCTACGGAGTTGATCTGTGCAGGGTGGTGGTGTGATTGTGCATTTAAGTAGCGGTTTGTATGTGTTTTTTTTCCGGTAGATGGTATGTCCTAAGGAGCCGTCGGGTTTTTTGTAGATTAGGACGTCCAGGAAGGGAAGTTGGTTGTTGGCTTCTATTTCCATAATGAATTGTATTTTGGGGTGTAGGCTGTTGAGATGTGTGAGGAAGTTGTTCAGTTTATCTTTCCCGTGTGGCCAGATAACAAAGGTGTCGTCAACATATCTGAGCCAGAGTTTGGGTTTATGTTCGGACTTCTGTAACGCGTTGGTTTCAAAGTGTTCCATATATAGGTTTGCGATGACCGGTGAGAGGGGTGATCCCATGGGTGCTCCTTCTATCTGTTTGTATCTTTGTCCATTGTGGATGAAGTATGTGTTGGTTAGGCAGTGGTTGGTCAGATCTAGGATGTGTTTGGGGGTTGTATTTGTTGTGGATAGCTGTCAAGGCTTCTTGAATGGGCACTTGTGTGAAGAGCGAAACAACATCGAAGCTCACGAGTAGGTCATTGGGTTGTAGGTCTTGTTTCTTTATAATTTCTATGAAGTGGAACGAGTTTTGTACGTATGAAGTGATGGATTCTGCATAGGGCTGGAGTTGTTTGGCAAGAAATTTGGCGAGGTTTTGTAGAGGTGAGCCTATGGAGCTGACTATGGGTCTGAGAGGTGTTCCTTCTTTGTGAATCTTGGGGAGGCCGTAGAGCTTGGGGCATCTGGATGATTTCTCTCTGGGGATGATGCTTGGCTTGATTTCTTCACTTAAGGGAGAGGCTTTTATTTTGGCTTTGGTGATTTTTTCCAGGTAGGTGGTGGGGTCTGTGTTCAAAGGTATGTAAGCAGGGTCTTGTAGTAGGTTGGATAGTTTGGCTTGGTAGTCGGATGTGTTCATCACCACTGTGGCATTGCCTTTGTCTGCTGGGAGAATGATTATGTTGTTGTTGTCTTTCCTCAGGTTGGAGAGGGCTTTTTGTTCTTCTTTGTGTAAATTGCTTCTGGGTGGTTTGCTGGAGCAGAGGACATTGGTGACTTCGAGTCTGATTTTGTTGGCTTCATCTGGGTTGATTTTGGTTAGGCTGGCTTCCACTCCGCATATGATGTTTTCGGTGGGGATGTGTCTGGGGGCGACTGCATAGTTGAATCCTTTGGAAAGGACTTTGGTCTCTGCGATGGTGAGTGTCCTGTCTGATATGTTGTGAACTGTTTGTTTCATGGGCTGTTGTGGGGGGGGGTTGGGCTTCTGGCGTTTTTCCAGTTTGTGGAGTTTGTTGGTGTGTGTGTCTGTCTTGTGGGAGGTCTCTGTTTCAGCTCTCCAGGCGGCAAGTTGCTTGGATTTGTTCCAGAGTGTTGGGTGGATTTTGTTGCTGAGTTTGAGGTGGAGAGTGAGTAGGTCTCTGTTGGTTTGATCTAGTAGGTATCTTTTCCTGTGTAGTTCGCTTCTGATTAGGGCTAGTTCTGTTCTTTTCAGGATCCTTTCGCTGGATGGGGTTTTTGAGTGGAATTTCAGTTGGAAGCTTGTGGGGATCACATTTTTGTCTCGGCAGTTGCGTGGAATGCAATGTCACATAAGATGGTGGCTCTTCGGACTTCTAGTTTCTCGTAGGTTCTGGTCAGCTGGAAGGTTTCCTCCCGTAGAGGTCGGATATTTGTTTTCGTAGATTTTCACGGGTATAGGTATGCATGTTAGGGTGGATTCGGGTTTCTTCCGTGTAGAAATCTGGTTGTTTTGGCAACGTTTACGAGGTCTCACTCGTCATCTTCAGGCTGGTGTTCTGGCTTCTTTCTTCTTGAAGCAAAGCGTGGTCTCAGTTGAAGTCCTTCTATAAATACTGCTGGGGGTGTGTGGTTTGCTTGCTTTGTTGCTGATTGCAGGTTCCTTTGTTCCTTTGTTCTTTTGTGATCTGCTGTGTGGCTGAGGCGATCGTTAAGGGATTAACTGCTGGTGGCTGTTTAGATGGCTGTTTAGATGCTGGTGGGTTAGATGGCTGGTGGGTTCTGGCAGTATCCTGGGCTTTGGTGGACAAACAAACAGGAGAATAAGCGCACGCATCGCAGAACACAAGAACGCAGTCAAAAAAGAAGAAAAATCTTCCTCTCTCTTCCAGCACATAAAAACAACAGGTCATGAAATTGACTTTGAAAGAACCAAACTCATCTCCAAAACTGAACACTTCAACAGTCGAATAATCATGGAAGCCATTGAAATAGAGAAACACCCAAACAACATGAATAAACGTGATGACACCTCCCGCTTGCCTGACATCTGGAAACTAGCCCTGGTCAACAGACGAGCCTCTGTCACAAAGACTGACACCAGGTCCAAAAGGACACAAGATGCCACCACCTTCCATCCACACCAAACACAAACCCAGACCCTTCCCACAGATGAAACGAAACCACCATCCAATAACAAAACCACGACTGCACCATCTACTGCGGCACCCCACTCCAGTCACCACATGGAGCACACTCACACACCCCAAAAAAACATTGGGAGACCACAGACACGTAGCCAGACCAAAATGAATTCACAAGACACAGGACCCCACTCCACCAAAGCCCAGGATACTGCCAGAACCCACCAGCCATCTAACCCACCAGCATCTAAACAGCCATCTAAACAGCCACCAGCAGTTAATCCCTTAACGATTACCTCAGCCACACAGCAGATCACAAAAGAACAAAGGAACAAAGGAACCTGCAATCAGCAACAAAGCAAGCAAACCACACACCCCCAGCAGTATTTATAGAAGGACTTCAACTGAGACCACGCTTTGCTTCAAGAAGAAAGAAGCCAGAACACCAGCCTGAAGATGACGAGTGAGACCTCTTGGTTCTAAAACAACCAGATTTCTACACGGGAAGAAACCCGAATCCACCCTAACATGCATATATATGTATATATATAAATGTGCAAGTTGTTTTGTGTATCCTGTTCCAAAGCAGGAAAGGTTATAGCTGTTTTGGTTTCCCAGTGTAAGACAGTTGAAGGCTGGTGATTCAAATCTATTCAGATGAGACATGGACAAAAAGCGCTTTGCTGCACTTTGTCAAAAAAATTTCCACATGGCACAGTAGGCGTCGGATGTTTTCTCTCCCAACCGCCCAGCTGACTGCCCTACTCACAATACACTGGCTGTGTGGAAAGAATTCCTTTAGCACTGCCTTTTTGGAGTGGTTGGCTTCTGGAGGAGGCATGGAAGGGCAGTCTGAGTTCCTGCCCAGACGAGTTCCAGCAGAGAAGGAGGACTTTGGTGGATTGTGAATGAGGCTGCCAGCTTGGGAGGGGGATAGGAGGTAGAAACATGCTTTGTTGCCATATCTAATTGGGACCCAAGATTCCTTTGGTCTCTTTCAAGATAAGATCCTGAAGTGTTGAATTGCCCTCTGTGTTGTTTTAGAGGATCTGTGCAGATCTCTGAAAAAGCAAGCACTTTCAAAATAATAACCATCATATGCCATCAACTCAGTTCTGACTTGCGGCAACCCTTTTCAGGGTTTCAGACAGAGAGCACACAGAAGGGGTCCACCATCCCCTTCTTCTGGAGGTACACTGGGACTGCAACCTTTGCAAAGCCACACAGGCTGGCTCTTCTGGGATGCACAATATGAAGCTGAATTCCCAATCTCTGGCTCCACAGCTAGAAGCTCACTTAGCTATCCAGCCAGCTCTGTTTTCTACGTTAGATGAGTCAACATAGGTAGCAAAGCATGTTAAACAAAATTTCACTCAACCTTAGTCATGGTTATTGATTCTGCAACTGATTGCATTTGGAAGCAATCCTCCAGCACTGATGTTTTAAGACCATCATGAGTTGAACTGAGCTGAAGTTTTGCACAGCAACAAAGCAGCACAATTCCTTTCACACCTCAATACATCTGAAGGCATCCATTAAAAGTCCTAGTGTCTCCCCTTATTGCCTGGAATATTTTTACAGATGCATTCCAAGCATTAGCGCTCATGGAGAACACAGAAATGCAGGACTCATATTTGAAAGCTAATATGAGTACAGATGGAATTTCTTATTTAGGATAATGAGAACTCTTAGGTTTTGTTGCATGTTAATTTAGGTCACTGAACCCAGGCTGTTGAATGAGTATTGTACAATGTATTTTCTAATTGTTGTTATTTTTAAAGGATACACAAATGTAATAAATTTTCCAATTGTATGCCAAGTTACATCATGGTCATCACTGCTCATAATCTGCTTCCCGTGTTGCCTTTTTAATTCTTCAGTCCCTAGTTCCTGACTCTCTCTCTCTCTCTCTCTCTCTCTCTCTCTCTCTCTCTCTCTCTCTCTCTCTCTCTCTCTCTCTCTTTCTAGGAATATTCTTGGAAGCAGAACCTTTTAGAAATACTTCTGCTGGACCTAATGTCATTGAAGTGTCCTCTGACCCCCTTGAAATAAACTGGGAAGGAAAAAGATACTCAAGAACTGTAATAAATAGGAGTAGTAGTAGACTGAGGTCTTCTGGTTTCAAAAGGTTTGTGGTGTTATAAATATAGATAACATAAAGAAAACTCAAGTTTTGTGGAAATGGAATTATCATATCCTCTACAGTATTAATATAAAACAAAGACGTGGGTGATATTGTGTATCATAGTAGATGCAAAGTTATGATTGAAAGGAATTCACCATCATGCAGTTATAAATCATGCACCGTTGTGCAGTACAGGTAAGACGTTCAGCAGATCTTGCACACATTGGCCATTGATGCATAGTCTCTATTTCATGCTGTAGTCTAAATTATCTTGTCTTGTATAGCTGTGGTGGCAGTTTCATATTTCTGCATATTTTTGTTTTGTTTTGTTTTTAAATTTGTTTAGGGGTGCACCCTTCTGTTTACAGATTCTGTGAATTCAGAATCAGACATAGTAGGGAAATGGTAGTACAGTCTATTTCCCCCAGTTTACATGCTAAAATCTGAATTGATTATAACTATGATACCCAGATGTTGAAGGGAAGTATCTGCATTCCTTGTGCTATATTGAGAAGTTTTCAATCAATACCTGACTGGCCATTATGGGAGAGAGAAGATAGGATTGGTTAGATCTTCAGTCTGATTATAAAAAGCAGATATTATGTTATGGGATTGACAACAGTTAATTGCAGAGGCAAGTGATTCAGTATGATCATCACCATATCTTTCTCTTTTATTATTTGCATTCACCCACCTTCCATGGCTGCTTCTTTGCATCTTGATACATACATGCAAGGTGACTTCCTCCAACATATATATTTGACCTTTATATGCACACCATCACATAGTTCAGGAAGTGTCACTTTATTTGCACGTTTGTTCAATGAGTCAACTGTGGTGTGTGTGTGTGTGTGTGTGTGTGTGTGTGTGTGTGTGTGTGTGTGTGTGTGTGTGTGTGTGTGTGTGTGTTCTGTGCCTTCTAGTCAGAACAGACTGTAGCAACCCTAACAGGTCTTTAAGATAAGTGACATATTTCCAGGCATGGTTTACCAGTGGGGATTTAAACCTTGGTCTCCAGGGTTCTAGTTCATCATTCTATTGACTACATAACACTGGAGATCACTGTTAGTCAACTGTAGGACACATTACATTCTATATGGTTGCATGTTCTTGGGGCCCTAATCAATTTATAGCTTACCCCCTTCCCTTTATTTCTAGCATTTGGGAACACATCAAATAGCAAAGTAATTGCAACCTATCCCCCTCCCCTACAAACGCAGTTTAAAGACTCTGGAAACTCTGGTCAAGCTGCCATAAATCTCTTCTGGCATCTAGTGCTCCAGGGTATTTTACCTTTTGATCTTAAGTTGCAGCTAACAACCTCTTGAAACAAAATTAAGTGTGGAGAGAGCTCTTGGAATTCCCATGCTGCCATTCACTGAGCTTATTATTAAATGCAATCGATAGCTATGAACACAGAGTAGGCTACACTGCAGTGGGTATGTAGCAGAACCACCATTTTACCAAAATCTGCTTGATCCAATACCTTTCTGTAATTGCATGTGCACATTTCAAATCTTCTGAATCATGGAGATTTAGGCAACAGCATGTCTAAATAAAGCAGGGTTTTTGAATTCAGGAGATACATTTTCCTACGCCTGTGGCTTGAGTTATTATAAACGTTGGTATGTATTAATCTGAGAATAAGAACAGTGAAGTCTGTTTGTAAAATCTATTGTCCACATGGCACCAGATGATTCTTTACAGTTTGAATATAATATAACAATCAGTGTTAGTATAGGGTATAAGTGTTACAGAACTCTGAAGTAATAAGACAACCATGAAATAATCTTTTCATTACAGTAACCCCGCATCTGTCATGGGGGTTAGGGACCCGACCTGACCGGTGATAATTGAAAATCCATGATATGCGGATGCAGGGTCAGGTCAGGACTGGGGGTGTCTATCTGGGGCCTCTTGTACTTGCCCCAGGCCTGGCACTGCCCCGAACAGGCCTCCAATGGCCTTCCCGGGCCCCTTGGAGGCCCTAAAAGTGCTTCTTGCCAAATCAGGAGTCACTTTTCAAAATCTGGAAGTAACCTCCAGATTTCTAGAAAGCACTTTGGGGCCTCCGAGGGCCTTTCTCGGCATGTCAGAGGCCTCAGAAATGCTTTTCATTGAACCAGAAGTGATCAGAAAGTGACCAGAAAGTCACTTCTGAGGCTTCCGACATGCCTAGAATGGCCCTCGGAGGCCCAAAGGTGCTTTCTAGTTGAGAGGGAAAACAATGGGAATCACCACCTTCTCATCTTCTCACTTTGTGACTCAGGTCTTGGAAGCAGGCTGTTGTTGGCAGCTTGAACCCTGTAGGTAGTTCCAAGTGGAGCTGTGTTTGGGGTTGGCCGCTATACCAGGTTCTATGAACCATTCTCTTTCTCTCCTTTTGCCTGCCTCATCTTGTACCCATTTTGGCTGGAACATTGTGTTGCCATCTCTGTTGTGAATTGACACTCAGCCACAATTTTCCTGCCACTCCACCAGAAGACACCCACATTTTGGGACTTCAGGACAGGGCTTGTTCATATGGGAGTCAGTAGTTTTTAGAGGTTCTCTAGGGCTTTTTATTTTGAGTGAAACAGTGAATTTTGATGAATGACAAAATACTGATCAAGAGGAACTGAAAGTGCGAGTCCCTTTCATGTTAAAGAGAAGATATAATAATAATCTACAGTATATCTATTGATAATGAAAGGTGGAGAAACCAGTGGATTTCTGTTGCAGCAGCAATAATAATAATAATAATAATAATAATAATAATAATAATAATAATAATAATAATAATAATAATAATAATAATAATAATAATAATAATAATAAAATAATAAGTAGATGAGGAAAAGACCTGGTTATGGCTCACCAATGGAACACTGTAAAAAGAGACAGAAGCCCTCATTTTTGCAGCTCAAGAACAAGCTATCAGAACAAATGCAGATTAAGGCTAGAATAGAAAAATCAGCTGAGTCCCCCACATGTAGACTCTGCAAAGAGGCAGATGAAACTATCAACCATATATTGAGTTGTTGCAAGAAAATTGCTCAGACTGATTACAAACAGCGTCATAATGTAGTTACTCAAATGGTCCACTGGAATTTGTGTCAGAACTATCATCTGCCCATAGCAAAGAACTGGTGGGATCATAAGCCTGAAAAAGTGACTGAAAATATGCATGCAAAATTACTTTGAGACTTCCGAATACAGACAGAAGGTTTTGGAGCATAATACCCCAGATATTGTGATTGTGAAAGAAAAGAGTGTGGATCATTGATGTTGCTAAACCAGGTGATAGTAGAGTCACTGAGAAACAACTTTAAAAAATTAGGCAATATCAGGATCTGAAAATTGAACTTCAGAGACTCTGGCATAAATTGGTACAGGTGGTCCCAGTTGCAATCGGCACGCTGGGTGAGGTATCTAAAGAGCTAAGCAAGTATTTAGAAGAAATTGGAGTTGACAAAGTCACCATCAGTTAGCTGCAGAAAGCCACCTTACTGGGATCTGCTCGCATTATTCGCCGATACATCACTGAGTCTTAAATGCTTGGGAAGCGTTCGACTAGTGATTGGTAATACAAAATCCAGTGTAGATGGCTGTGTGGTTACTACTACTACTACTACTACTACTACTACTACTACTACTACTACTACTAATAATAATAATAATAATAATAATAATAATAATAATAATAATAATAATAATAATAATAATAATAATAATAATAATAATAATAATAATAATAATAAAGCTTTGAGCTGAAAAGAACCCTATGGATCATAAAATCCAGCCCCTCTCAATGAGGCACAGGAAGGAATTGTACTCCCTACTAGAGATGGGCATGACCAGAAAAAATGACGTTTCGAGTTGTCGTTTGTTGGGATGGGTTCGTTTCGGGTCGTTTCTGTTTGTCGCGGAAATTTTCAAAAATTTATCGTTTCTGTTTGTCGTTTGTCGTTTGTCATTTGTGTTGGGGTTGGGGTTGGGGTTGGGGTTGGGGTTGGGGTTGGGGTAAGTGGGCTCTGGGAGGCACCTCTCTGGGTGCCTCTGACGTCTGACCCACTAAGAAGGGAAGAGAAGCGTTTCGCGTAGCCGCCGCGTACCATACATTACATTATGTTAGGGTTGGGGGGTAAGTGGCAGAGGCACCCCTCAGGGTGCCTCTGACTCACTAAGAAGGAAAGCATACTGGCGTACTGGCGTACAGGTTAGGGGTACGGGTAGTGGGCTCTGGCTGGGAGGCACCTCTCTGGGTGCCTCTACTCTGACCCACTAAGAAGGGAAGCGTACTTGCGTACAGATCTGGGTTAGGATTGGCGTTAGGGTAAGGGTTAGGTTTAGGGGTACGGTTAAGGTTAGGATGGGTTAGTGGGCTGCACCTCTGGGTGCCTATGACCCACTAAGAAGGACAGTGTACTGGCGTATGGGTTAGGGTTAGGGTTAGGCTTAGTGGGGTTTTTTTATGCCCTCTGGCACATCCAGAAGTCTCAGTCAAAACCTGGCCATGCGATTGGTGGAATGGGTCCAAAAAATTGCATGGTCCCATCCCATGGCCAGCCCATCATTGCACAGGTGTAAAAAAATAAAAATAAAAATAAAATAAAATAAAATCAATGGATACGTTTTATTGCAAGAAAAACCCACTGCTGCTACTATAAAAATCAGGCATTTAAAATTCCTAATTTTCAAATGTTTCTGTGGTGCTTTGGTGGGTTTTTGGACCACGATTTAAAAATAAATATTGTGATCACCATTTTGGATCCCCCCCCCACCGCATGGCAAATGGAGACGACAAGGATGCCCCCCCAGCCTGGTACCAGCAGCCCAGGACAGGAGAGGGGGGAGGCCGGGGACCCCCCCCCAGAAACCACCCCTCTCTGGTAGGTGCCCTCACTGAGGCAGGCATATTTTCACCTGCTTTTATGGCCGGGAATTGGGTTTTTTTATTTTTAAAACTTTTTTTCTGTACTGCTTGGCATCGCGCGATTGCCGCGATGCCATGAACGACAACGAAAAATCAGACCCAATTTATCTTTATCGGGTCGGGTTCGAGCTTGAGCGGAATAATTCTCCTTACCGTTACCCGTTACGTAACAATAACAATAACTGAAAACGGAAACGAGAATTTCGCCGCTCCGTGCCCATGTCTACTCCCTACTGCAGCCAGAGACATAAGCCGCTGAGCAGTCTAGCACTTCTCAGCAGGTAAAAAAAACAGACACATCAGCCACCTCATAAAGAACATGAAATCAATGGTTTTTTATTTTTTATTTTTTGGCATTCACCTCCCTATTGGTTACAGTCATGGCATATCACCATCTCTCTTTTTCATTGTGGATTAGTTATTCTCTATTAATTTCTAAGCATTTTCTTCAAATTATATACAAAAGAGTTAAAATAAACTGTGGAGGTTAATATAAGCAATATCCAGTTTGGATATATGTAAATAATGGGCACAAGAGAATCACTCCTTAGTTTAATCAGTTTTTAGCAGAAAAGTGCTTAATATATGACAAGGCCTATATATATATGCTTCATTGACTTTGAAAATGCATTCAATAAAGTTCAACATCATAAATTTATAGAAGTATTACATCAATGACATATCAATGAAAAGGATATATGTATAATAAAAAAAAATTATACTGGGAGAAATGGCTAAGTTTAAAATAGATGGAGAATTAAAAAATGAAGTAGAAATTAGAAGAGGGGTCCCTCAAGGATGTATCTTGCCACCAATTATCTTAAATAAAATACAATGCACTAATGGCACAGAGAAAGGTGGAAGATAAAGTCTGTTAAATTGGATCACAGACAAAATTAGCAGCACAGGACTGTTGATCACCAACCAACAAAACAGTGGTAATAAGCAGTGATAATAACAATATAAATATTACTTATGACAACTCATATATATACACCGGGTAGACAAGTGGACTACATATAGAAATAAAGCAAAGAACTGAACAAGCTAGAACAACCTTTAAAAATTTGAACACTGGATAACAAATAGCTTACTATATATTTGTTCACCCTTAGTGTTACAGACATCTTATATGGATATGAGATTTGTACTCTTAAGGAGATGCTCAATAGAATAAACACATTTGAAATGTGTGGGCATAGAGAAGAACCTGTTCATAAATTACCTGGAGACAGGGATAAGCAGTGAGGTAGCCAAGTTTGTGGATGACATGAAACCTTTCTGTGTGGTAAAAACCAGTGAAGATTGTGAAGAGCTCCAGAAGGATATCTCTAAACTGGGGGAATGGGCTGTGAAAAGGCAAATGTGTTTCAATGTAGGAAAATGTAAAGTAATGCATATTGGAGCAAAAAATCAAAACTTTATCTATCAACTCATGGCCTATGAGCTGTCTGTGACAGATCAAATAAGAGATTGTGGTGTCCTGGTGGACAGCTTAAAGAAGGCATCTACCCAGTGTGTGGCAGCAGTGAAGAAGGACAATTCCATGCTAGGGATTATCAAAAAGGAGACTGAAAATAAAACAGCCAACCATATAATGCCATTGTACAAAACGATTGTAAGGCCACACTTGGAGTACTGTGTACAATCCTGGTCACCACATCTCAAAAAAGACATAGCAGAACTGGAAATGTTGCAGAAGAGAGCAACTAAGACGATTACTGGGCTGGAGGATCTTCCTTATGAGGAAAGGCTAAAACATTTGGGGCTCTTTAGTCTTGAAAAAAGGCACCTGAGGGGGGATATGACTGAGATGTACAAAATAATGCAGGGCATGAGTAAAGAAGCACCTCTAACTGCAGAAAAATGCACCCAAAAGCAAACATGGGATGACAGCCTTAGTTGGGGTAGAGGTGCTGTTTGTGCTTCTGTGTCAGGCAGAAAAACATAATGGGCTAGCCCCAACCAGGAGAAGTATGGAACAGAAGTATACAAAAGCCGGTGTAGCATAGTAGTCTGACTGCAGGACTGGGACTTGGTATATCCAAGTTTAAATTCCAGTTTGGCCATGAAACTCATTGGGTCATTTGTTGGCTAGTCAGACTGTCTCAGGCTTAATATATTTATATTCATAGAATCACAGAATAATGGAGTTGGAAGGGGCCTATGAGGGCATCAAGTCTAATTGCCTGCTCAATGCAGGAATCCAAATCAAAGTATATTTGACAGATGTTTGACTATTTTTTTTTCTTTAATGCCTCCCATATCAGCTTCCAGATACTCTAATCAAACATTGTAGTGGCTTCATTGACCAATATTATACTAGCCTTGGTGGCTTCAGTACAATTTAATACACAACATGCAAATTTTTTTTCTGTGTGGCATTATAATCAAAGCTACAATACAATCATCATGAGTCAGCAGAGCAGCAACTGAGTTCAAGAGCCATTTTGAATCAAGCTAAAAACTCTTCCTCATTTTATTCACATACTGGGTAGAAATCCTGATGCTTATTATACTAAGTCACAACTACAGCAGATCCATTTTAATCAAAGGAACTTGTGGGAGAGCTGGCTTGAATCACCAGTGATTTAACGGACCTTGTCCAGTGCAACTTATTACACTGAGTAACAGGATATCAGCCACTGAGTACTTGTAATGACTTGCTTAAGGATCTGTAGGATTCTGAAAAGAGAGGGGAACTAGTAAAATAGATGTAGTATCTCTGGTCTGTATCCCTAGTGACTTCTCCATGTATTCCTGCTCTTATTTACATCCACCCCACCAGTTCTACAAGGCCACCTACTACTGTCCTCTCAACTGTTTTATTCAATCTAGTTAAATGCTTCTGAACCTAATTTCCATCATGTAGATTTACTAAGCATATGAGAGCTACAACTCATTGCTACAAGTTATATATATTGCCATTTATTATTTCATAATAGGTTAATTCCTTTCTTTTCACACTACCCAATGTCAATAGCTTTCCACCTGGGAAATGTTCACTTACTTCTTTCTATAAGCCATCTATCTCCAAGTCTATTCCTCTCCATCATTACCCTGCTGTCAAAGGCCATAACCCTGCTATTTCTTTGCCTCTTTATGGTATTATTTCATTGATGTTTCGTGGTTGCAGTGTAATATGAGGAAGTTTGCTGATGACTGAGGGTGATAAGCCACAAATCTCTTTTTAATAAAAGGACAGGATGCTATGAAATCTATGCTTTGCCCACTTATTAGTTTGGAAGGCAAGTGGTTGCATAAGCATAACCTGGTAAAGAACAAATTATCAGTTTAATTACAGAAGAGTTGCTGCATGCACCAGTACCGACAGATAGGGAAAGCTTGCTATACTGTAAAGCATGAGCTTTTGAATAAAGAACAATCAGCTTCATTAAATGCATGATGTATATGTTCGTGAACAAAATTTAAACCTCTTCTACATCATGCACTCTGAATTACTGTATTTCTAGAGCAGCCCATTATAGTGAAGTCTAGTTGTGCCAAGTAAATTCAACAGAGGTTTAGAGATGGTCCAAAACTAGTGTAACAGAAGGCAAATTTCCTGGTGATGGCCTGTGCCAAATTATGTGTTTGCACATGATGGCAAACCTAAGGTACAGATTTGTCAGCTGCTTCCCTTTTGAAAGTGTTTTTCCAGCTCCTGTCTTCATAGGGGCAGCTGTTAGATTTGCGTCCACAGACTGACTGAACCAGGTGTTATGTCTTCCATGAGTCTGTGCCCTAGGCATGGTGAGTGGTAGAGTCATCTGATTTCCATTTCATTACACTTTGCTTCAACAACACCAAGTCTATCTGTACAGCAGCGTAGTCATCAAAAAGGGCTTTCTAGAGCAGCCCATTTAGTTTTGGTTTTTGCTGCATCTCCAACTGCTGCCGCGTCAACTTGACTTCAAGTCCTGGAAAGATCCTAGAACAGATTATTAAGAAGACTGTCTGTAATTATTTAACAAGCAAAGCTGTCATTATGAGAAATCAACATGGGTTTCTTTTAAAAAGTCATGCCAAACTAATTTGATCTCTTTCTTTGATAAAATTACAGGCTTGGTTAATGAAGGGAACATGTGGATATTGCTTATCTAGATTTCAGTAAGTCCTTCAATAAGGTTTCCCCATAGTATACTTGCAAAGAAGTTAGTAGAATGTGGGATAGATAGTGCTACTGTTAGGTGTATTTGTAATTGGTTGACTGATCACACCCAAAGGGTGATTATAAATGACTTCTCTTCAGCTTGGAGGATGTGACCACTGGGGTGCCCCAGGGTTATGTTCTATGACTGGTGACATTTAATATCTTTATTAATGACTTGGATGAAGGAATAGAGTATGCTGACTAAATTTGCAGATAATACAAAATTGGAAGGGGTTGCTAATTCCCTAGACCAGTGGTCCCCAACCCCCGGGCCGCGGACCGGTGCCGGTCCGTGGACAAAATTGCCGCCCTCCTCCTCCTCCTCTTTTCTCCCGCGGGCAGCCAGAGGAGGAGTATGGGCACGGCGCACGGGTGGGTTGGGGGAGCCCGGGGCTCCTGGTCCGCCTCCTCTCGGCGGCCGTGGCGGCCATGGCAGCCGCCCCGGGTTGCGACTCCGCGGCCGGGCGGCGGGGCGCCCGCCGTCGCCGCGCGGGCTTGGCGGTCCCGGTGGCGCCCTCGGGCCGGAGACGCCACCCCCACCGGCCTCCTCCCCTCCCCCTCCCGCTCGCCCGCCCGAAGGCCACAGCCGGAGGCAAGCGGCGGCGCAGAGGTGCCCCACCGAGGTGGGCGGCGGCGCCGGCCGGGGCGCCCCGCCGCCCGGCCGCGGAGCCAAGCCGAACCCGGGCGGCTGCTGTGGCCACGGCCGCTCGGTTGGGGCACCTCTGCGCCGCCGCTTGCCTCTGGCCGCCGACAGAGGAGGAGGAGGCGGGGGCCCGCCCGCCCAGGAGCCCCGGGCTGCCCGTGGGTCGCATGCAAGCGCCGCCGCCGCCGCCGCCACCGCTCCGTGGCCACCCAAGGTACACACGCCAAGCCCCCGCACCTTCTCCTCCCCCTCCTCCCTCCCCCATCCCCATCCCCCGACACCCTCCCCTGCCCCCACACCCCCCATCTCCCCCTCCCCACCCCCACCCCGGGCCACGGGAAAATAATCAAACAAATACGGTCCGTGGAGACAAAAAGGTTGGGGAGCACTGCCCTAGACGATAGGATGAAAATAAAAAATAACCTTTAAGAGTGCTGGGTCAAAGCTAACAGAGTGAGTTTCAACAGAGAGAAATGTAGGGTTCTGCATCTAGGTATAAACAAATGAATCCAACAGGTATAGGATGGGAGACACCTCGCTGGAGAATAGTACCTGTGAAAGGGATCTGGGAGTCTTGGTGGACCACAAATTGAACATGAATCAGCAGTGTGATGTGGCAGCCAAGAAAGCCAATGTGTTTCTTTGTTGCATCAACAGAAGCATAGTGTCTAGAGAAAGGGAAGTAATAGTACCGCTCTATTCAGCTCTGGTCAGACCCCACCTGGAATACTGTGTCCAGTTCTGAGCATTTCAATTTAAAATGATGTTGACAACCTTGATTGGGTCCAAAGAAGGGTGACCAGGATGGTTAAATATCTGGAAGAAATGTCTTACGAGGAGCGGCTTAGGGAGCTGGAATGTTTAGCCTTACAAAAAGAAGGCTGAGAGAGGATATGATAGCTATGTTTAAATATTTGAAAGGATGTCATATTGAAGAGGGGACTGGTTTATTTTCCATGGTTTCAGACACTGGTTGCAAACTACAATAAAAATATTCAATTTAAACATTAGGAAGAACTTCCTGACACTTAGAGCTGTTCAGCAGTGGAATATGCTGCCATGAAGTTTCCTTCTTTGAAGGTTTTTAAGCAGAGGCTGGATGACCATCTGTAGGGAGTACTGTGATGGGGGTTTCTGCATGCCAGGGTGTTGGACTAGATGGCCATTGAGTTCTCTTACAACTCTAAAATTCTATGAATCTATGATTCTATGATTCCAAACATATTACTATAGTGTCAATGTTAAAAATGGCTTATCTACAGCTAACAAGGAGCTTTATGCTTCCAACAGTACAGAACCAGCCTAAATTTCAGAGCCAAACTTGACTTTTGCAGCATGGAAGATCAAACCTCTCCTCACTTGTTTGTTCTCAGTCAGAAGACTAGCAGATTCCTGCTGTGATTCAATGCAAGCAGTAGGTCACTAGAGCTGCATTTGAATATGCATAGTTTCTTCCTGCTTTATCACAACTGAAACAGAACAGAGATATAAAGGCTTTAAGGACTAGTCTGTCCTTCTCCCACCCACCCACCCCTAGCTCTTATGACACTGTGTCTGAAGAAATAGTTTTATGACCCTGAAAGTTTGCAAAAAAAAGTTTTTGTTGTTGTTCTGTACTATAAGTTATCCATAAAGGGTACCTCCCTAACAGGAAATGTGGATGTTGGACTTTGTTTATTGGTTAGCACTACAGATGGGAACAAAGTTAAAAATGAAACACTGTTTCATCATTTTGTTATATAACAAGTTGTTTCATTATGAAACAAAATGAGAGAAACTGTTTTGGCCAAAACGAAGTGAACTGCTTTTTTTGGGGGGGGGTCATTGGGAGAGTTCCTTAGACTCCTCCCTGGAAGCTTTCCAAATCAGGGGCTGTTAGTGGCTTTCTGACTCAATTAAAATGATTTTCTCCTAGGAGGATCCTATTTTGATTTTGATAAGCCAGCCCCCTAAATGCCAAACCTATCCATATTTGTGGGGCTTACAGGGAAGAGCTTGAGAAAGCTCCCCTATGATTTCCATGCTGCTACATGCCTGCAATCACTATTTTCAAGTACAAAAAAAGCAGCTTAACCCCTATATTGCTGGCACATGCCATATACACTCTTGCATTTAGCTATGGGGACCCTCTTTGCAGTTGAAGAACTTGGCTCCCTGTACCCAAAACCTCTCCAAATTTGGGAGCACCAAATAGTCTTCACAAAAATATAAAACTTATGTTTGAAGCTGCCTGGCTATCAGGGCTGGTCTTCGCTCGTTGTTATTTTCATGTTTTGCAGGTTGGCTGCTGCATTCCAGAGTTCAGAGTTCATGTGCTCTAGAACTGAAGGCAGACCAGCTAGAGCAGAGACTTGGGCTTGGGCCCTTCTGCATGGATCAAATGGCAAGGTTGGAGGGGCATGCTGTGGGAATGCTTCCTTTCCCTGGTATTGCAGAGTTGCCGAGTTGAGCCCCCATCTATTTCGGTTATCCACCTCAGTGGTAATGACTTGACCCAGTGACGGGGCAAGTCTATCATTTTATAGGTCATCACTGAATCATTGTTTTCCCAAAATGTGGTTGCTGTGGTCAGAAATACTGCCACAAATGTTTTGGTGGGGGGCACAGAATCCCCACAAGGTAGACTGAGCCCGAAAAGGTCTCAATCAAGGGGAAAGGGATGTGAGCTGGTCTTGGGGGCATCATATGTCACCCTTAGATCAAGTTTCAGTGGCCCAAATTGTATAGGCAAGATGGTATGCATTTATTTATTTATTTATTTATTTATTTATTTATTTATTCAACTTATATGCCGCCCACTACCCAAATGTCTCTGGGAGGCTTACAATCAGAAGAATTAAAACACTTTAAAATAGTTAAAAATAGAATATCAATAAATAATCAAAGCAATAATAAAACCCTTACACTAACATCATTACACTATAATTGTCATCAGAGGACCAACAGTCTATATTGTATCAATTAAAAAACTTCTGGAACAGGAAGGTTTTTACCTGGCATCGAAATGTAATCAATGGTGGCACCAGGCGGATCTCAATCGGGAGGGCATTCCATAGCTTGGGAGCAGTTGCCGAGAAGGCCCTATGTCTGCAAGCCATCCCTCTCACCTCCTTGAGGGATGGCTCTTTCAAAAGGCCCCCTGGCTCGATCTTAATTGCCGGGTAGGTTCATATGGAAGGAGGCGGACATTCAGGTATCTAGGTCCTAAGTCGTTTATGGCTTTATATGTCAAAACAAGCACTTTGAATTGGGCTCGGGCAGCAACTGGTAACCAATGCAGGTTACGCAGAATTGGCATGATGTGATCCCTGGTGGCCCCACCACTTACCAGCCACGCCGCATGATTCTGAACCAGTTGCAATTGCCGGACCATCTTCAAAGGCAGCCCCACATAAAGTGCATTTATCTCAGTAAGGGATGGAGCTGTTCCCACAGAGACTCCAAGGCAGCCTGATGGCTGAGGTTGGTTGGTTGTATGGGGGGCTAGGTGCATACAACTAGCTCCTTAGCCTTGGTGGGTAGTGAATAGGTTACGGAGACTATTGAGATCCCAGAGGCATCCAATGGGTGCATGGTAGCCCTCTTGCAGTAAATAGGTTCACATTTGTTTAAGGTTAAGTAGGATAAATTGAGATGAACAAGGTGGCAGAGTGCAGCCCTGAGGTGTGTATACCTTTAAGGATGGAGGTGTGCTTCTAACAGGGATCTCACTCATGTAAATTGTATGATGGAGCTATTAATGAGTTTCTGTACCCAACCTATTCACTACGCAGGCTCCCTTGTTTGAGGACATTTATTTAAGAACTTAATAAAGTTGTGGCCCTATTTAATCCAATGTCTGTTGTCCGTCTCTTTATTTCAGGTTGGGAGGGCAAAGCTGAAAAGAGCAAGTATACAAATACTGTACTAAAAAGGGCCAGACATATGCCACACTAAATCAGTAAACAAAATCAACTTCCAAAACACCTACAAAGCAACAAGGCACAACAATCCATTTTAAAGCCCTTCTCAGAAAGGTGGTCTTTGCAGAAGGACAGCAAAGATGAAGCCAGCCTGGCCTCCTGTGGGAGGGAGTTCCAGAGTTGAGGATCAGGAACACAGAAGGCCTTCTCCCATGTCCCTACAAAACACACCTCTGAATGTAGTGAGATTAAGAAAAGGGCCTCCCCTGATGATCTTAGCACCTGGACAAACTCATAAAGGGAGATGCAGCTGGACCCAAGCCATTCTGGGTTTTATGGGTAAAAAAGCAGCACTACGAATAGTGTCTGGAAATGTAATGGCAGCTAGTGGGGCTGCTGTAACAGGAGGATTATGCAATTCTTGTAATCAGCCCAAATTAATGCTCTGGCTACAATGTTTTGAAACCACTGGCATTTCCATGCAGTTTCCAAAGGCAACCCCACATGCAGCAATATTGGCTTTCAATCATCATTCCTTGGAAATGTAAGACTGGAAGGGACCATTTGGATCACCACGTCCAGCTCCTTATAGTGGGAAATTCAATTCCCAGCTCAGCAGCCAGATGCCTGAACTACTACACTATCCAGCCATTCTCTTTAGAATAAGGTGTTGTTGTTGTTTTAATTATTCCAAAATATCTGGAAGCTGAGTCATGGCAAGTGGACTTCTTTTCTTGTGAGAATGAAATATTTCACTACTCATCCAATCTGGGGGAAGTACATATGAGGCTTCATTCTATAGTTCACCTTGTTTTCACATTACCTTGAAAACAAGGTGAACTTCAAAATGGAATCTTCACACCAACTTCCCTCAGACTGACGAAACTACTTGGATGATTAGTGCAATGTTTCATTCTGACAAAAAAAGAAGTCCAGTTGCCATGACTCAAGTTCCAGATAACCTCACCTGGAAGACTGAGAATCTTCACAGACATATTCCAAATTATTTTCTTATATTTTTAAATGTCCTAATTCTCATAGAACAGTATAAAAGAAACTTGCTAGCATAACTATATTAACACTGCTCAGCCAAAGAAAAACAGAACCTAGAGCAGACCCACTCATCTTATGTATAATATAAATGTATATAAAATAAACCTTAAAGAACCCACTTCAGCAATATAGGCCAACTGTTCTTCTGTAGGTATATACATTTTTCTTCAAACATGTATTCTCCTTTATCAAAAAAGAGCAGAAATAAATTGCAGAACCTAATCTCTCACATTATGAAAAATTAACATTATCAATTTAGAATTATTTCACTTGGCTATAAAGTACCAGAGGTTTTTTAAAATGTCATTTTAATGGCTCAGAATAATCCTTCTCACCAAATGTGTGAGGAAAAATTCTTTTTTTAAAAAAAGATGAATTTTATTATCTTTATTTTCTAGAGAAAGTTCTTCTACATTTGCATTGCACATCTCTTAGAAATAAGAACAGGTTATATCGTCCTGGCTGAGAAAATGAGGTAGACTTCCAGAGAAACTATACAATAAGGAAGAAAGATGGGATTTCATAATTTTGTCCTACTGGAGATCTGCTTGTTTGTTTGTTTGTTTGTTTGTTTGTTTGTTTGTTTGTTTGTTTGTTTGTTTTAGCAAAGAAGAATTTTTAAAATCAGATGATTTTTAAAATCTCTCTCCATCCTGCTTTTACTTAACATTTGGGGCCAATAATAGGGAAGCACATAATGCCCCTGCGACAACAGGTTACCCGTACATTTCAAGGCCCAATTTTCAAAGTGCTGGTCATTACATATAAAGCTCTATATGACTTGAGTCCAGGCTATTAGAACAGAATAGAATAGAATAGAATAACACTTTATTGTCATTGTACAGAAAATTAAAAAGTGTCACCTAGTCTGCACATCGCTCACCCCCAATAAAAATTCGAAACTATTAAAACAAACATCCAAACATATAAAAGCATCATTTTCCCCATTTAAAACTTTAAGACATTTTAAACAACACAACACACACACACACACACTTTCTCAAAATCATTTGTAATTTTTAAAAACAAATAAAAAAACAAAACATACACACATACAACCCTATTCTTTTACTTAACATTTGGGGACCAAATCAATATACATGTTGCACATTCAACATTGGTATTTCTCATGCACTTAAAATTTTAGCTGTATTTAACATGGTTACTGCTGTGGGGTAAAAAAATATTTCTAAATCTATTTGTCCTTGTTCTAATCTAATAGATCTGTACTGTCTGCCTGATGGCAACAGTTCAAACAGAGAGTGTCCAGGATGGGAAGTATCTCTTATAATGTTCTGTACTTTCTTAAAACAGCGGAAGCTGTATAATTCTTCCAGTGTAAGGAGTGGGCCTCCAATGATCTTCTGTGCCATTTTAGTAACCCTCTGAAGCAATTTCCTCTGAGCCACTGTGCAGCTCGCATACCACACACAAATGCAGTACGTCATATGCAGTACGCATATGAAGGACTGTACCTCCTCATAACAGCCTTCGAGATGCTTATCAGAGGAAGCCCTCCTGTCAGTCCTTTTTCTAGTTCAGGCATTGCTGACAGGGACATGAGAGAGGGCCTTCTCTGTAGCTGCTCCCAGGTTATGGAACACTCTTCCTTGGGATGGCAGGTTTGCTCCCTCCCCTTCCACCAACAGCAGAGGACCCACCTTTTCAGGCAGGCTTTTTACAATCATGACTGAGCCCTGAATGCCATTCCTTAGTTAAGATTTTTTTAAGATTTTACATGTTTCTAATCATTCAATGTATCAGTTTTCTCACTTTATTTTTAATGTATAACTTATTGTGAGAATTTTATTCTTTTTCTCCCTAATTGAGAGAAATGTTGCCTCTAAATAAGGTAAATAATAATTTGGGCTAAAGCCCCTCAGTCTGATAACATATTATCGTATTTGGCTATACAGTAGGACCCCCAGATCCACTGATTCATGATCCACTGATTCAGTTATCCACAGTTGGCAGAGAAAATAAATAAATAAATAATTCAGCAGCCACAAAGCAAACTGCTGTCACAAAGAACAGCTGTAAAGCAATCTACTGTCATAAAACAGCAGCCGTAAAGCAAGCTACCATCACAAACAGCAGCTGTAAAGCAAGCTACTGTTGCAAAACAGCAGCTATAAAGCAAGTTACTATGACAAAACAGCAGTTTTGGGGACATTTTGGTGTTCTCTCTTATCCACAGTTTTCATTATCCACGGGAAGGCTTGGAACCAATTCCCAGCGGATACTGGAGTCTTACTGTATTACTGTGCCTATGTACAGGAAGCCCTCAAACTGCTAAACTTTATAAAACACCTTGTAAGAGCTCTCAGTCTGATGGAAAACCAAAAGAATTTTATCATGTGCGGTATGAGATTATAAAACTCATCAGTATGTCTTCTTCAGCACACATTTAGTGAGAAGGCTCATTCTGAGCCATTAGAATGACATTTCAAAAAACCTCTGATGCTTTTTAGCCAAATGAAATCATTCTGCAGTGCTAATGCAAATTTCCATAATATGAGGTGCCTTTGCCTATTGCAGATTACCCCCTCCAGGTCATTTAAATGAGTTCTGCATCCGATGCCTTAAATTTTTATATTGGTTGCGAATGGCTGTGTCACAATAAAGTAATTAGTGTCATTTTATCAGGGCATTAGATACCACGTGTTTAATAAAATGCAAATAACAGCTCTAAGATATTGAATAACAGTGTTCTGATGTCTTATAAAGGAAACACATTTTATAATAAAGTTATTGTATAGGACTTATGTGTACATTTTTAAAGTTTCTGATCCTCACAGAACACTCTAGAAAGCATCAAGATTGTGATTTGTATGCAAGCCTGTTTACCTTCCAGAAGCATCATGGGAAGCGGCACCTTATTGGATTTTTTCCTTGCTATTGCTAAGATGGCAGGTTCTGTCAACAGGGTCTCAGCATCAGTTGGCTTTTATACTAATTGTTACAGAATCTATATCTATTCATAATGAAAGACAGAAAAACCAGTAGGTTTCTGTTGCAGCAGCAGCAGCAGCAGCAGCAGCAGCAGCAGCAGCAACAACAACAACAACAACAACAACAAACAACAACAACAACATGGATCCAATGCGAACCACGCACGTGAGGATTCTCAGTTATCCAGGTGAGATTATCTGGAAATTGAGACATTGTGACTGGACTTCTTTTATTGTGAGATCTGGGTCTGTGCAAATCATGGTTCACCTGGTTCAGGTGCTAAAGAATGTTATCACCCACCTACATCAGGGATCTAACTGAAACCATTTTTCAATATATTCTGCAACATAACACTTTCCAATGTGGAGCAGAATTTCTTGCTTACCATCACAGTGCAATGTAATAGAAGTCGGAGTTGGTTGGTTGATATTGATTTATAAGTCGCATAAGAGCAACATTTGCACCTTTCATGGATGGCACTATTTTATTCAGAATTTAGAGAAGAAGCAAGATGAAGCAGTAAATTAAATAATTACATTTTCTCACTGTACAGAGAAGTTTCCATTTTGTGTTTGCTAGACTTTCCCACCCCATTTATGTTTATTTTATCTTGTTCTCAGTACTCCCTAATTTAAGATTAGTGCCGCATATGCATTTTTCAGGATTGAAGAAAAATCTGCCATTAGATTATAGTCTGGAATACAGTAAGGTGGGGTTGAAGCCTGCTAATATATCCACGTTATTATTGTACTTCATATGCAATCGTTCTAAGCTAATTTGTGTGAAGAAACTGAGAAATCTGGGGGAACATGGAACCTGCTTTTTTTTCTGGAAGAGCCAAGCTTCTCTGTCAGTGCCTGAGAATGGCTGCCAGGGAATGTGTGAGGCAGTGTCTGCCCCTTAATGAGAAAGGAGTAATGCCTGCAGTTTATTTTTATGAGTTAGGGCTTCAAGGTCAAGATGTTTTGTTCTCTTGTACTGTGCTAATTGGAAAATGATTTCAGCCTTGTGAAAGAAGCAGGAGCAGGGGGTTCCCTTGTCTTCATGAACATTTGAAGGAACTCAAAGCCTGATTGATACACTATCTGGAAGGGTCCAGAATGTGATAATTAATGTATTTTAAAAGGTCCAGAAGTTACTGTAGTTAACTTAACTTACTTCTCAGGGAAGGCTATGCTCAGTTGCTGGTTCTTTTATGCCATGCTTAGAAGGATGCACTCTGTGTATGCTTTAGAATAGAGATTGATACAAATTTTAAAAAAAAAATGCAAAATTAATCAGAACTCAACAATTTATCATACATATGAATAGATTCACCCAGCAAACACAAATCAATGGGTTTTCTTTCTTTCTTTCTTTTTCTTTTCTTTCTTTCTTCCTTCCTTTCTTTCTTTCTTTCTTTCTTTCCTTCTTTCTTTCTTTCTTTTTGAAACTTTTGATGTGTTGATTTGTCAGGCTATAACATGCCCCCTATTTGTGGGTGTATAACTCAGACAGCCCAGAGGGTTTGTGATAGAGACAGGGATGCTCATTAGTTGGTGCTGGTTTGGCCTTCTTCCAGGAAGGTCTGGAAAAGTCACACTACCGCCTCTGTGTTGGTACCTGTCAGAAGCAAACTGATATACAGTGGTCCCCCGCCCTTTTGCGGTTCATATACAGTGGACCCTCATATAACAAAAAGTTTGTATAACATAAAATCTGTACAACATAAAAAATCTGGAGATAGGGGAAATCTGCTTAACAGAATTGCCTATGGGGCGAATCCGTGCAACAGAAAAATGGTCACGCTTAGGGATTACTCCATTTTCAATGCATCCCTATGGTAAATTTGTATAAAGGAAAATTTGCTTAACGTAATTTAATTTGGAACAAATTAATTCCTTTATACAAGGTACCACTGTACTGCGGTCCCACTATATTGCAGGACCGCAGTATATGAAAAAAGCCCCCCTGGGGTAAGGGGCAAAGGCCTCTTTCAGGCCTCCCATACTTACCCCAGGACTGAGGCTTCCCCAAATGGGCCTGTGAGGGCCTTCCCAGGCCTTCTGGAGGCCCCAAAAAGGCCTCAATGTGAACCGGAAGTCATTTCCGGGTCGCCAAAAATCATTTCTGAGGCCTCTGAGCCCCCAGTTAGGGCCCCCAAGCCCGACCCAACCTACATCTGCATATCATGGATTTTCAATTATCGCAGGTTAGTTCAGTCCCTAACCCATGATAGGTGAGGGGTCACTGTACTGGGAAGCACTGGGGCCAATCAGGTTCCATACTCATGGCCACATCTGACATTCCTGAGCTCACCCACTCCATGATATATGAGGTAGTGTGGCTCGATGGTTAGAGAGCAACTCCCTGAACCCAGTAGTGCTGTCAAAACAATCCAGAGAGGAGGCATGCCAATATAAACCTAGTTTTTCCAAATATATGATGAGCTAGAATAGGGACTAAGTGAACACCATGCATGATTTCCCAGTTGAATAGTAGTTGTGTGAGACCTTGAAGAAGAAAAAGCTAGAATTTTTCTACTCAGTCAGGTAAATGTGTGTGGCTGGATTCTGTTAGCTCATTTGCTCTTCATGTCTAGTGTTTGGTTAGCAGAGTTAAAGCTCATTTTCCATTATCAGAATGAAGCCTTGGCTACTATATTCGTAATGTTGACTTGGAGCAAGCTATGAAACAATGGCAGAAGGCAGTGAATAAAGAAGCAAAAGGTATCTAAAATGTACTGATTGTGGCAAATTACCCAAGTCATGGGATCTGTAGCTATTCCAAGGAATGTTGTTGTTGCACCGGAGATGCTGAAGGGAAAGGGGCATGTAAGAATCTCACCAAGGACTCATTCATAGTCAACCCAGGCTTTCTTTTCATGGTTGGGTGTCCTACTGGGGACTTTTCAAAACAGTTTTCACCTCTAGTGAAGAAGTGAAATATCAAGTGTTTCTCCCCCCCCCATCATGGTTTGCAAAACTTACACAAAAGGTCTCCAATATCCTGTCTCTTTCTGAAGCTAAATGCATACACTCAGCAAACATACGTATAAGGGCAGGTTGGTTGTTCACATAGATGTAAATTACTCATTGGTTTTCTCTGCTGTTTAAAATGGTCAAAATGGGTGCATCTTGCAAAATGTTCCTCAATTCTTTGTCTCTAGGCTGGCATTGAGGAGTAAGATAAAGGTGCTACCACAGGTAACAGGAATTCAGTAGGCCATAATTTTGAATTCACATGTTTACTGTTTTGACAGCATATGTTACCTTTTTAGAAAGTTTTAAGACTATTCCAAGGCGAGTGTCATTATTTCCTCACCTGCACACCTTGCATTTTGCGTGCAGTGGTATAAACTGCCAAATGCAACAGCAATAGCTTAGCACACATCTACAAGGTATTTGTTTTGATTGATGATTGCTGTACGTAATCCCCAAATGCTTCTGGTTTCTAAGATTCACAACTTCAGCAGCCTGTGCATTGCTTTCTTTTTCTACAATGGGATTAGTGGATAAAAACCAATTATCTGAGAATTATGTATTCCCATTAGCTTCCAGGGCCAGACTCCATTGGTGTAATCCATGCCTCTTAGCAACAGCTCCAGCTGCTGCCATTTCTGTTCTCCAAGTTCAAGCACACTAGAAGTACAGAAACAACCGTTTAGGTTATTGCTGTTGTAGCACGAGCAAACAAAACAGAATTGTGGCGGGGGAAAACTCTGTTCCTGTCTTGTTCTGTTGGATTGCCCTGTCCGACATTATGCTCATTCCTGACATCCTGTTTAATGAAGATGTTTTCTAAAATGAAGATCAAAATTAAACTATGCAAAGAGTGTTGCAACTTCTGGTTCCTTTTGTTCATTTACAAAGCAATTTGATGCAAGTCTATTCAGAAGTAAATCCCAATGACTAATATTCTCTGCAGAATTTCTTTGTATGGCATAGTGGGTAGAGTGCTAGACTAAGGCAGTCCTGCACAGCACGTTGACCTGCGGGGTGATAAGAAGTTACCCGTCAGGTCCCCGCCTGCTTCCTGACCTGGGCACTTTGCAGTGCCACCAGCACTGCAAAGCTTGGTGGGTGAGTAGGTGGGGAAGGGTGAGCAGGTGCTCCTCTGCTGCTACCAGCGCTGCGGAGCTTGGTAGGTGGGGGGCTGATCAGGCACTCCTAACCCTACACTGCCAACACCAGTACTGCAGAGCTTGGTGGGTGGGTGGGGCAAGAAGGCACTCGTCATCTGCCACCGTCAGTGTCAATGAGTTTGGTGGGTGGGTGGGTGGGCTGAGTGGGTGTGCCACCACTGCTGATCTTGGTGGGGGGGCATATGGGTGCTCTTCCTACTCTGCTGCCAGTGCCGCAGAGATTGGAGGGTGGGTGGGGCAATTGGCTGCTCCTTCTCCTTTGCCACCACTGCCAGTGCCGTGGAGTTTGGTGGGTTTGTGTGTGGTTGGGGCAAGCAGGCACGCCGCCACCCCAGAGTTTAGTGAGGGGGCAAGCAGGAGCTCCTCCTCCTCTTCTGCTGCTTCCGCAAGCGCCACAAAGCTGGGTGGGTGGGTGACGGTTGAATGAGCTCCTCCACCACCACCACTGCCAGCACCATGGATCTTGGTGGGTGGTGGGTGAGCAGAGCAGATGCAAGGAAAGGGCTGTGTGTGCATGCACGCTTGGGAAAGGAGCCCACAGGGACGTCCTGTGGGCAAAAGGAGCCCACAGGCTGTTCAAAGTTGGACAGCCCTGGACTGGGCTACAAACACAAAAAGGAGGTTCAATTTTTATTTCTTATCTTCTCTGTATTTTGCCTTGTAATCCCAACTTAGAGAAACTCACTGGGGAAGTGGTACTGGTAAAACCACTCCTTTAATATGTTATCCTTGAACATTATTGTGTTTTCCTTGAACATGTTTTCCTTGAATATTATTGCTATAAATCAGTTTTGACTTGACAGCACAGAAAACACCCAATGTTACGCTGAAAGTTGTGCAATCAGGCTAAGTGCCTGCAGTACAACTAGCTGCGTAACTGGTTGCATAATATCAGCAATTTACACAACCACTTGTGTGACATTAGTTGTGCCAGCATAAATCCCTAAGAGGATACCACCTTACTTCCAGTCAAGTGTGTACAGGATTGCAGCTGTGATGTCATCCCCGGTATGAGTAGCTAAAGTTGGGTTGTAGAAGCATTGGGAAAATAATACTCAGGCCAAACTTAAGATTCTTTTTTTCTGAGATGTTTTATCAATGGGTACATAGTCTAATACGCAAACCTGGATATCATTCAAAAGGAATCTTGATGCAACCATCAATATGAAGAATCACATCAAAAGTGCTGGGCTTGCAATGTGAACTTACTATGCATGTATATAGCCATAATGTATTATTCAGTGTAATCTTTCCTACAGAGAGAACTAAAATATGTAGCAAATGTAGCCTGCACAGTATCCTGTATAAAATGCAAAAACAGGAACTACAAAAGATTTCTATAATACATTAGTTCCACTTAAGAAACAATTTGGAGCACCAACATCTGGGGAGGAAATTTGGAAAGGTTGACTTTGGAAGCATCGATACTGGAAAAGGGGGGGCACCCCTAATGCTAACCTTCTGGGAAAGAAGTTCTCGGTGGTAATTTAGCTTACAAGCCTTCCAGAGGAAGGTAATAACAAAGCCTTGGGGTGTATTTCTCTTCATTGCTCTCACACTGTGCCGTTTCCATTAATGTCAATAGGGGATTACAGACTTATATAGAAGGGAGTTTATTCTCCAGTGTGCGAAAGTGATTGACTACCACGAGGACTCTGGGAATTGAAAGGAATTTAGAACTCAAGAAATGTGGCAGAAGCATGGGGACATTTATCTGCTGAATAACGTAATGTGTGAACAGAAATCGCTTTTTATGTGGGAGCCAAATGTTTAACTTAAGCAGTTAAAAAGATGTATTAATAATATTTAAGTGCTGTAATGCTTCCTGAGGCCTTCTCACTCATGCAGAACTTAATAGGTCAAGGGACAGTTGTGGAAAGGCCTGTTAATCTCCGGAAATGGTGTGGTTATTTCTCTAGTGCCTTGATTTTTATAGACTGAGCATTTTGCATTTCCAAAGCTACCAGCATCATTTATCTCTCAATGCTAAATGATCTAAAATTCCCAGTGCATAACATGCTGTGAACAGGGCTGTAAATTAATTATATGTGTTTTTATGCTTGGAATGTTTTATCAGTGGAGTCATTCTACAGTTGAGAGGAAAAAACAACAGGCCTGGTTTTGACCTCTGCAGTAAACTTTCTGAGTCATTGTCACACAAAGGAAGTCTAAGAGCTCGTAACTTAAGATGTGGAGGCAGCGGGCCAAGGTCAGCCTGCTGAGCCCACTCGCCACTGGCTGCGGCGGTGGTGGCTCCAGCGGCAGTGGCGGCAGCGATGGAGGAGGGACACAACCAAGCAGATAAGGGAGCTTTTGCAAACAAACGAAATGGTTTGTTTTTAACAAAAAAAACCCCACTGTTTCATTTTGTCTGTAATAAAATGCTGCTGCTTCGGTTTGGTTTGGTTTGGTTTGGTTCATTACGTAACGAAACAACAAATCAGCATTTTCTTTTTCATTCTCTGCCCATCCCTACTCCTCACATATACTGTAGGCATAGGTGCCCAGGCTATGAGTCCTAGGGAGAATGGTGGAAACCACTGCTAGGCACATTTTATTTATTGCCCACCCACTCAAAATGTATTTTCCTCTGTATTAAGTTATTATATTATTTGACTGGCCAAACGTCATACAGATGCTAGGTCCACTCAGCTTCATGTGTCGTATGTACATTTCCACAATCAGCCAGCCCAGCAGTAGTTTCAAACCCATTATCACCGCCTGCCCAGTTCTGCCCCATGATCTCAACAGGTTCTCATCCTCAAATCTCAGTGAACTTGCTGTTTATTAATCTGGTCTGATCTGTTAGCGTATGTAGATCAATAGTCTCAGAATGTGGTATGTCAGTCACCCTGATCTGACTTACTATTGGTCTGTCTATACCAGTGTTTTTCAACCACTGTTCCGTGGCACACTAGTGTGCCGCGAGATGTTGCCTGGTGTGCCGTTGGAAAAGCTGAAGAATATCAGCTTTGTGTTCAGCCAAACAGGCCCAGGTTGCGCACTGAATAAAGTATTTTATAATTTTTCATATTTCTGTTTACTATTTCATAATAAAGTAATTATAAAATACTTTATTTGTGTTTATTTGATTCCTATTCAAGAGAATTACTTTATATATAGTCAATATAGGCACAGAGTTAATTTTTTTAACATTTTCTAATGGTGGTGTGCCTCGTGATTTTTTTCATGAAACAAGTGTGCCTTTGCCCAAAAAAGGTTGAAAAACACTGGTCTATACTAATGTTCTTTTATGCCCCTCCTTTCTGAAAAGTTTGTCAATTAAACAGACAAGGAAATGACAGTTTTAACCTCTCCTCTTGGCTGTTGAAATGGAGAGTCTTACCATTATGCATACCATCCAGCTTTAGGGGATGGTGTAGCAAGAATAGGGACTAGAGATGGGCACGACCAGGAAAAATGACATTTCGAGTTGTCGTGTGTCGGAGCCGGCCCGTTTCGGCTCGTTTCTGTTTGTCGCGAAATTTCTCAAAAATTTGTCATTTCATTTGTCATTTTTTCATCTGTCATTAGTACTGGTTTGGGGGTTGCGGGCTCCTGGAGGCACCTCTCTGGGGTGGGTGCCTCCTCTGGCCCGCTATGAAGGGTAAGCGGGCTCCTGGAGGCACCTCTCTGGGGTGGGTGCCTCCTCTGGCCCGCTATGAAGGGAAAGCGGGCTCCTGGAGGCACCTTTCTAATCCCCCACCAGAGCAGCCCAGGACAGGAGAGGGGGGAGGCCAGGGACCCCCCCCCAGAAACCACCCCTCTGGTAGGTGCCCTCACTCAGGCAGGCATATTTTTGCCTGCTTTTTTGGCCGGGAATCGGGTTTTTTTTAATTTTTAAAACTTTTTTTCTGTGCCGCTTGGCATCGCACGATCACTGCAATGCCAGGAACAACAACGACAAATCAGACTGAATTTTTCTTTTATCGGTTCGAGTTCGAGTTCTGGCGGAGTAATTGTCATTACCGTTTCCGTTGCGTAACGGAAAAGAGGAACGGAAATGGAAACGAGAATTTCGCCAAGTCGTGCCCATGTCTAATTGGGACATTCTTCAATACAGACTATTTAATGTGGTATATTTGTTTTCTATTTAAAGTTTAATAAACCTTTTTTTACTTGAATGTGATTTATTATTTGCTCTGTGGGGGGGTAATTGAACCAAGTCATAGTAAGACCTCTAACCTGATCCACTGATACTTTTCTGATCTTAATTTGCCAGAAGATAAACCACATGGGCCGATGAAGCATCTGGATTGTCAGGGAAACAACAATAGATTCTGCTCACAGCAGTGGAAGTAAAAGGCTGTGTAACTTGCAATCACGAGACATGTATCCTACAATTTTCTAAAAGCAGCCAAGGACTCTAAGCACTTAGCAGTTGTTCCTCACTAATACATTCTAGTGTAAATTAGGATAAACCAATACTAAATTATTCTTCTAATCATCTACAGAGCTACTAAAGCAAGCAACACTATTGAAATGAAATGCAAGCACTAATTACCATGTTCCCCTTTCCTCTAGTTGTGTGCCACATCATGTCCCTACCAGCTGACTTTTTCCCTCTGAGATGTATTTTTTTAAAAAATAGAACAAGCAGTGAAATCTAAAAGAACAATGGGTCATTCTGAGCACAACAGAAATGAAAACAATTCAAATATTATATTTCAATAAAAATAACCCTAAGCACTTGTTAATTAGTGTAGCAAAATATAGAATGGTACAATTCCCCCCTCCCTTAGAATATCTGTGTTGAAAACACTAACATGGGAAGGTTTAAATTTAAGATACTCATGCCTTGAGAACATTTATTCCAATGCATTTGCTGGTAATTTATTTTCTTATTTTGCATAAAGTGGATTTATTATATGAAGAGAAAACTATTTTTATTGTTTTAAACAGCATTATCAACTTAATTGCCTTGCCCTGGTACCAAAATATTAGCCTAAATAACAGTGCCATCTGCTGAAAAGCTATAGTTGCTTGCAAGGAAAAGTCTCCAATTGGAATGAAGTGAGGTGTGAGACAGAATGAAAGACAGGAAACAAATTGGGGCATGATGAAAATGAAACAAGAGGTTTGATCCAGAGCAATAGCGTGCTCCTATACAACTCCACTCAAAAGTAAATTTCATTGGATGCAGTGAAGCTTAGTCCCAGCTGAGGGGGTACCGAAATGGCAGTGTTAGTCATCCTATGGATTATGGGTCAGCAACAGTAACAACAGCAATATGCCGGAGAAATAGAAAAAGAGGAACATGCAAAGGTAGCGCTATAGTTCAGTAACCAAAAACGATGAGAAGAGAGATGGAAGAGTGATTCCACAGGAGCAGATTCCTACTGGAAAAGCTAAAATGCAAAAGATCATGCTATGCAAAGTGTCTTACATATTTTGATTTGAAAGGAAGGAAGGAAGGAAGGAAGGAAGGAAGGAAGGAAGGAAGGAAGGAAGAAAGAAAGAAAGAAAGAAAGAAAGAAAGAAAGAAAGAAAGAAAGAAAGAAAGAAAGAAAGAAAGAAAGAAAGAAAGAGGCACTGGACGGAAAGGACTGGACAATAGTTTCACTTTTCTTAAAACTCATTTTTCTTCAGAGGATCAAACTCAACAATACAGATAGCATATTTTCAATAAAATAAAAGCATGTTAGCATTCTGGAAGATCAAGGCTGTGCTCATCTCTGATGATGGATCACAAGATCAAGCAAGCTAATTAGCCAGCTATAGGAAAGAGAAATGCTTGTGTTCTGACAATTCTTTTAGCATTTAAGGAATTTCCACTTCTAATGATGTGCTAGCTGTGTTTTCAGGCTTGATACTTAATATTCTCTTAGACACTAGGGATGGATACAAAACGCCAACATGGCATTTATTTTCATTCTTCGTTTCTCCCCTCCCATTTCATTTCATTTATTACAAAATGATATTTTTTTAAAAAAATCATTTCATATTTCGTTTGTTTCATTTTTTTTCTTGCACTGACCAGCTGGCCGAAGGGCCAGGTCGGCAAATTTTTTTAAATTTCTTCTCATGCCAACCAACTGGCCCATGGACTGGGTCAGCACATTTTATTTATTTATTTATATTTATTTATTTCTTCTTGCACCAACCAGCTGGCCCATGGGCCGGGTCAGTGCGGTTATTTATTTATTTATTTATTTATTTATTTTAATTTCTTCTCATGCTGACCAGCTGGCACGTGGGCCGGGTCAGCACTTTTTGTTTTAACTGTGGCAGGCTGGTGGTGTTTTACAGAGGAAATGAAATGGTTCATTTTAACAGAAAAAACTATGATTTTGTTTGATCTGTAACAAAATGCTGCTTCATTGTTTCATTTCATTTCATTTAGTTATGCAACATAATGACGAAACAGCAGTTCATTTTTGTTTTGTGCCCATTCCTATTAGTCACTTAAATTTCTTCAGTACAGACAAAACTATTTTGACATGACAGTTTCCCATATTTTTCAGCATTAAGGTTGACCTAAACAATTTTCCAACACTTCATAAATAGCAAGCAATACTTTCATTTTATGAATGAAACTTGGTCACTTTATTATGTACACAGAGGACAAAAGGTGTAACATTCAGTCATTCCTAGCTGGCACTTAGCAAGGTACCTCTAGCATTCTTTGGGTTATGTGCACCTTGTGCTTTGTGTGTGCCTAAGGATCCCAGCAATGACTCCTTAAATACCAGCTGGGAATGATGGGGCCTGAGTTATCACCATACAAAACTGGCTGTTTGGTGCAGAATCTTAGGGTCTGTACCAGACAGAAGAAACTCAAGTCTAGGGTTTTGTTTTTTTCTGAACAGCCGGGATTTGTTTTACTTATTTATTTTTGATCAGTGAAATAATGATGTCCTCATGTGCTACCTCATAATGCAAGCAAGTGAAGAACACATGCTCTGTAGTCTCAACCTCTCTTAAGGGACACGTACAAGAGTGACCAGCTAACTAACATTTTTTTATACAGTTTGGCTTCTGGAAGTGTGCCTTAAATGACATCAAACATTCTGCAAGGCTGGAGGCTATAAAATAGTGGATCTCAACCTTCGGTAACCCTGGTGTTCTTGGACTACAATTTCCAGAAGACTTCACTACCAGCTGTCCTGGCCAAGAATGCCTCGGTTACCCCAGGTTGAGAACCACTGCTCTAACACCAAGAGTGGGGGAATTGTCATCCAACAGATGTCACTGGAAAGCCATTTCTGGTGTTCATCACCACAGACTCTGCTGGATAACCCTTCTGGGAGTTGCAGCTGTAAGTAGGTACCCCTGGTCACCGAGTCCACCTGGGCTTTCAGGGTAAGACCTGGGTCCAGAAGTACCCCCCCAAGCTGTGGACCCTGTCCCTTAGGGGGATTGAAACCCCATCCAGGACAGGGGAATGGCCCTCTAACTTGTCAGGTGAAACACCCACCAACAACAATTCTGACTTGTCTGGATTGAGTTTCAGTTTATTGAAGATATCAGGGTATGCCTGTGCTACCTGTTTTCCCCAAACATTTTGGTTCAGTATCAGAGACTATATTAGTTGCCCTAAGCCAGACATGTCCAAACTTCGGCCCTCCAGATGTTTTGAACCGCAACTCCCACAGTCATTTACCATTGGCAATCTAAGCTTAGAATTCTGGGAATTGTGGTCCAAAACATCAGAAGGGTCAAAGTTTGGACATGGCTGCCCTAGACTGTGGTTGTAATCAGTGGCCCTTGATGAGTAACTAGCACTGTGGAATTCAGAAGGGACCTTTGTTCAGTTAACATTGCCTGATTTCTTCCCTGGAAGATTTCTACCTGGAAGAGATTTGGCAAGTAAGTGAACATTCAGTTTCCTCTCCATTTGCAGTGAGGGTATATGAAACAGAATAATCTTTTCTGTGTTCTTTTTAATGCTATTTTATTTCTAGTTGGCTCCCTGTCTTCACTCCCTTGGTAACAGTTCAGCAGTTACTGTTTCAGATCTGAATGAAAATGGCTGCTGTGATCCTAATGAAAGGCTTAATGCAATCCATTTTATTATTCAAACAATGTGGTGTGTAGCTTTTTTTTCCTTTTGGAGAACGAATAATAGAGATCTCTCTGATTATTGAGTTATTGGGAATGAGTAGTTTCCCATTTTTATCACATTTTTACAACCAGTTTGTTTCTGGGTGATTTAAAGTAATTCAGTGTATTGCCTGAGCATAAATAATTTTTTGAACATTTGTGACATACTGAATGTTATCTCTGTTATTTCTTCATTATATGCAGGCTGAAGCATATCTAACAGAGGATTTTCTTGGCAAAGGTGGTTGGAAGTATTGCATTGAGAATAATATACTATGGAGTTAAATTATGTCAAATAATGTTTATGTATACACTCCAGTATAAGTTGACCCAAATATAAGTCGAGGATGGCTGAAAACATATTGACTCCAGTATAAGTTGAGGTGTTATATTCGGGTCAGCTTATATTCCTTGCCTGACCTCACCACTGAGGCTGCCTCCAATAGGTCTGGCATGGCCTGAGCCTCCTGGCCAAGTGCTCTGGAGGCAGTGGAAAGGGCTTCCAAGGCCGCGGGGAGGCCTGTCAGCACCCGATGCTGCCCCAGCCACCAACAACCCCCCACGGAGGGGGCTTCCAAGTTTTAAAAACCCACTGCTTCTCCCTCTACATGTCCAATGGATGAGGGAGAAGTGGCGGGTTTTAAAACCTTTTTTTCCTCTTCCAAAGCAAGCACTGATTGCAGACATCAGTGCTTACTTTGGGAGAGATTTTTTTTTAAAAAACCTACCACTTCTCCCTCTATATGCTTGATGTGGTGGTGGGGGGAGAGAAGTGGCAGGTTTTTAAAACCTTTTTTATCTCCCAAAGCAAGCGCCAGTGGCAGACATCGGCGCTTGCTTTGGAAGAGATAAAGGTTTTTTAAAACCTGCTGCTTCTCCCTCACCCAAATATAAGTCAAGGGCCTTTTTGTCACCAAATATAAGGGCTGAAAAACTTGATTTATAATTTCTATTTGTAATTTCTATTAATTTGTATTTTCTATTTTGGTGACATATTTTACCAAAAGTAATAGATTCATCATGCTTCTGGAGTATAATTTAGAATTATTGCACTATATAACAAAACAAATGTTCAGAACATTGCTCTCTACTAACAGAAGACAGTAGCAGTGCTCTTCTGTTTCTTCTGGACTCTCTTTTCAAGTATGGGAAAGGAAAAGAATATAGTATTTGAATGCCAAATGTATTGTAATGCTTAATACTCAATATGTTTTTATTCAGAATAAACTTTGCAAGTGCACTGTGGCCTCAAGTGAACTGATTCGCATACACGATTCATTTTTTCTTGAAGGCCCCATGGTCCCTTGTAGTCAACTGTGTTTGTTTTCATTGGCTGATCATTCATTTCCATGTCCTTTTCAAAGCATGTGGCGTATCAATGTTGATATTATTATAACACTGTTCTCTGCCATTCAGTTCAACAATTAAACCCTGGCTCCCTGCTACATGACTGAATTATAGCTTGCACCCTTCCCTTTTCCCTCTTGTTCTCGAGTGTGGCTGAGGAGAACCTTGGAAGCACCTTACCTTTGACCATTAAGTAACTGTAGTTTTCATGTGAGAGGATAAAACTTACAAATTTGAACCACTGATTAATTAATTAAAAATAAATGTCAGCTGCATGAGTTCATGACATCAGCTTCTACAAGATGAAGTTCTGAACAATGGAAAGGATTTTAGCCGAATGAAAAGCTTGCAATTCAGTGGCTGAAATGCTGTTGTGGAGTTACAGGTGAAACTCAAAAAAATAGAATATCATGCAAATGTTCCTTTATTTCAGTAAGTCAACTCAAAGGGTGAAACTAATATATGAGATAGATTCATTACTTTCAAAGCAAGATATGGCAAGCCTTACTTTGGTATAATTGTGATGATTCTGGCGTAGAGCTTATTAAAACCCCAAATTCCGTTACTTCACGAACCTCTCGCTGCGCGTCGAGCCATAATTTCTGTGCGAATCGATCGTTTCAGTCCGCACGCTCCTCCTTTTTGGATGCGGCGCCACCCTGACCACGCCCCCTAAACCGTGCTCCAAGCGGGGTGAGAGATTCCCCTGCCGGAGGCCGGGAATCTTTTTCGCTTTCGCATGCCGCTTCGCATCCAAAGTCACATGTGGCCAGTTAATATATATATTTATTTATTTTTTACTTACTTTTTCTCCGAAATGCCGATGCATCGATATTTCGGTTAACCCGTTCTTTTGATCTTGCTTTCTGTACACGGGGCAGGGGCAACAGAGGGGGGGGCAAGCGTCCCCGGGTGACGTGAGCAGAGCCCCTCCACTGGCAAGGGATGGCGAAGGGCTGCGCAGAGGGAGGGGGAGGGGGTGTCGGTGCCGCCGCTGCAAGACACCCCCGCGCGCGCCCACCCAGAGAGCGGTGGCGGGGCACACAGGGCGATGAAGCTGAGAGAAGCCTCTCCCCGCCCCGCCCCCCCCAAAAAAACCAACCCAGCTGCTCTGCTTCAGGGAAACACGATGGCCGCCCACAAGTCCTCGGGACAACCGCAGGGGCCTTTGAGCGCCGGGCTTGACCGCTGGCTTGTGCGCCTCTGACCGCAAATGACAGCCGGGTATTGATGCATCGATACGCCGTGGTAATTTTTTTAAAAAATAAAAGAAAGCAGAAACCGGACGTTGCAAGTAAGCTTCCCAATGCAAAGGGAGCACGTGAGGTAGTAATGGATTCGATCCTAAAATTTCGCATGGTGAGGACAGAGAAAGAGGGGTGGGGGCGAAGGGAGACCACGTGACCGCCTTCGCATTCAAAGCGAAGGCAATCCCGCTGCGAAGCGAAGTACTTCGTGAAGTAACGGCCTTAGAGTATTACATGACATCAATAACACAAGGATTGGAAATAGAACAATATTGGACCTCTGAAAAGTATAAGCATGCATATGTACTCAATACTTGGTTTGGGCCTCGTTTGCATCCGTTACTGCCTCAATGAGGTGTGGCATTGATACTATCAGCTTGTGGCACTGTTGAGGTGTTATGGAAGATCAGTATGCTTCAATAGCAGCCTTTAGCTCTGCTACATTGTCCGGTCTTATGTCCCTCATCTTTCTCTTAGCAATGCCCCATAGATTCTCTATGGGGTTCAGGTCAGGTGGGTTTGCTGGCCAATCAAGCACAGTAATCCCATGGCCATTGAACCAGGTTTTGGTACTTTTGGCAGTGTGAGCAGGTGCCAAGTCCTGCTGGAAAATGAAGTCAGCATCCCCATAAAGCTCGTTTGTGGAAGGAAGCATAAAGTGCTCCAAAAATCTCCTGGTAGACAGCTACATTGAACCTTTACTTAATGAAGCACAGTGGACCAACACCAGCAGATGACAGGGCTCCCAAATCAACACAGACTGTGGAAACTTCACACTGGACTTCAAGCATTGTGCATTGTGTGCTTCTTCGTTCTTTCTCCAAACTCTGGGGTCTTTGGTTCCCAAATGAGATGCAAAAGTTGCTCTCATCAGAAAAGAGGACTTTGGACTACTGAGCAACAGTGTTCAGGAGTGGCTTGACAAGAGCAATATGACGTTTGAAGCCCATGTCTGGGATCTGTCTGTGTATGGTGGCTCTTGATGCACTAACTCCAGCCTCAGTCCACTGCTTATGAAAGTCCCCAACACTTTTGAATGGCCTTTTCCTGACAATCCTCTCCAGGCTGTGGTCATCCCTGCTGCTTGTGCACCTTTTCCTTCCGTACTTTCCCCTTCCACATAACTTTCTATTGATGTGCTTTGATACAGCACTTTGGGAACATCCAACTTTTTTTGCAATCCATACCTTTTGGGACTTTCCCTCCTTATGGAGGGTGTCAGTGATGGTTCTAGGCACAATTGCCAGGTCAGCAGTCTTTCCCATGATGGTGATTCCTACTGAACCAGCCTGAGAGACCATTTAAAGGCCCTGGAACCCTTTGCAGGTGTTATGGATTCATTAGCTGATTTGAGTGGGACACTTTGAGCCTAGAATATTGAACTTTTTCACACTGTTCTAATTTTTTGAGATTGTGAATTATGACTTTTCATAAACTCTATGCCAGAATCATGACAATTATACCAAAATAAGGCTTGACAATTATCTTGCTTTGCATGTAATGAGTCTATATCATATATTAGTTTCACCCTTTGAGCTGACTTACTGAAATAAAGGAACGTTTGCACGATACTCTAATTTTTCGAGTTTCACCTTTATGTAAATGGCATGATTTTAGATGAAAATTGACTTAAGAAATCTTTAAAGACACCATCTGTTGCATACTAAGTTGTGCAGTTTAGGATATAATAGATAATATCTATGGAAATTTCATAATTTATGACAATTCACATCTAAAAGTTATGCCATCTGCACAAGTGTGGAACAGAATTTCACCTAATGCTTAAGTTATTTCCCCCTTCCAAACTGACTTTATACTTGAACTGATTCAGCTCTTTCTGCTAGCCCTAACAGCATGCTTTGGGCAAGGTTTGCTTGTCTCCATCTATTATTCATATCTCAACCACAGAAACAAGCTAAAGCCTTGTAAGGATCTGCCATCACCTCTATCAGTCTTCGTTGTCTGTTCCTTGTAATGCTAGACTAAAATGTTCAGCCCAGCAAAACTGGACATGGGACCGGGGAGTTTGGAACATGAATTCTAACATGGGCTACAGAGCATCGTTTCTACGGCTGTTTCACTGCATTACACTCATTGTTCTTGACCTCTTTGTAGCACAATTGTTATTATTTCATTTAAGGGTACATTGGTTGAGTTCTCTAATGCTTTTTTGATCTCCTGAGATTCTCAATGAGCGTGAGCAGTAACATTCATGTTAGGGTTTGATGTCATAGTTCCCAGGACCACCAAGAATTTTAATATTTTAGCACTGATGTATGTTTTAATAATGCCTTAATATGTTTTAACTCTTGTTTGTTTAATCACTTTTTCATGATTCATTTATTATGTGTTATGAACTTGTTTTAAGTGTTTTAGACTGCCTTGAGTTCAAGGCTGATTTCTACCTAACATGGAGAAAACACCTGGCTGCCATTAAACTGTTAAGTAGAAAAATCATTATCTATCACAAGGTGTCCAGCTTGCTTAAACCATGCTTAAACAAATAAAGTTTGGAATCATCTGCTGTGTGAGGAAGAAATGTGGGGTAAAGGAACTAAACCAGCAATATCATGTCTAGAGATGCTACAGGACAGGTTTTTGAGAAATATTCCTGGACTTCCCCCAGTATACCAGCTGCCTTTGCTAGGGCTGAATGAGGATTACCCTCCACCACATTTAGAATAGACTTCCTTTATTTTACACAAACCCAGGTCTGCTGCCTGGGAAAATATCTGAGTCTGGATGCTCAGATTTTGGCTGTGAGCAGGAGTAAAAAGGTAAAGGTTCCCCACACACATGCGTGCTAGTCGTGTCCGACTGTAGGGGCGGTGGTCATCTCCATACTCAAGCCGAAGAGCCAGTGTTGTGCAAGTCCATGGCCACTTGGCCAGCATGGCTGTAAGGAAAGACTGTTTTACCTTCCTGCTATTTATCTACTTGCATTTACCCATTTTCGAACTGCTAGGTTGGCAGGAGCTCACTCCGCTGCGTGGCACCCGGGATTCAAACCACCAAGCTGCCGACTTTGCAGCTGACAGTTTTTGGAGCCTTAGTCCATGGAGCCACCACATTTCCACAATTTTCACAATTAAGACTAGTATGCCAGCTACACCCATTCCTGGAGAAATCTGATTTGGCCATGGTGGAAGTCACCTTAGTTACATTCCAGTTGGATTAGTGTAATATGCTCCATGTAGCTCTCCCTATGAAAAGTGTCAGGGAACTTCAGTGGGTCTAAAATGCAGCCACCTGATTGCTATCTGGGGCTGGAAACAGGAATCATACAGCCCCCTGTTACAGCAGCTCCACTGGCTGCCGATCTGTTTCTGGGCACAGTTCAAAGTGATGGCTCTCAACTACTGTATAAAGCCCTAAATGGCTTTGACCAATGCTATCTCAAGGACTGGATCACCCTTAATGAGCTTCTTCAAGTGCTAATCATCAGGAGAGGACTTCTTCTCAGTCTCACCACCTTCACAAATATGTTTAATGAGGATATGGGAGAGAGCCTTCTCTGCAGCTGCTCTTAGACTCTGGAACTCCCTCCCAATTTTGCTGTCCTTCCAAAAGCATGCACAGTTCTTTTTCTTCATCAGGCAGGCTTTCTGTGAGTGAATAGCTGCCAAGTGGGTTTCTAAGAAGGATTTTTGTCCCTTACTACATTTAACATGTTTTTGGTGTTGTTTATGTTTTGTTGGTGTTGTAATCCATCTTGGGTCTCCTTTAAGGAGAAAGGCAGTTAAAATATTTTTATTATAAATAAATAAATAAATAAATAAATAAATAAATAAATAAATAAATAAATAAATAAATATGGACTGGGGCTAATTGAATTGATGATGAATGACTTGCCATGCAATGCTAGCTCCAGCAACTTGGAGGTTGAGCACAGGATTGCCAAACTTGAGTAAAAAAAATATGGCCTCTCAGTGAAGTGTTTAGTAGCATATGAGCATAACTTACTCAAAAAGACTAGGTTTTAGATACAGACAAGGACTGAGGGCTATTTATGACTTTCAGTTTTCACCCCAGTGTGTTAAGATGAAAGAGACCATTGTAGGGCAAATGATCTCCAAATGTGGACTTAACCCAACATTGTTAGGGCTTTTACTGAACTGAGGTTAAGGGTTGTGCCATCTGCTTATCTAGAAGGAAGATGTTCAAAAATCACATCAAATGTACCTTTATAGTTGTGGCCATATTGAGGATGTCATATACTGTACTACATGTTGAATTGCCCACTATATATGGAACAAAGGACAAAATTCCTCTTGTATTATTGCCCAATATGCTAACGAATCATCCTGTGATACAGCAACAGGACTTCTACATGATAACCGACATTTGGCTATTTGCTGTACATATTTGCATTTTCACCCTGGCAGCTAAGAAATATTCCACTCTTCTTTCTTTCTTTCTTTCTTTCTTTCTTTCTTTCTTTCTTTCTTTCTTTCTTTCTTTCTTTCTTTCTTTCTTTCTTTCTTTCTTTCTTCTCTCTCTCTCTCTCTCTCTCTCTCTCTCTCTCTCTCTCTCTCTCTCTTTCGTGGAAGCAGAAAGTCTGATATAGCTCAGAGTTCTGTTTTAATTTAATTCTCTTGGCATATTTTCTTGTAGTTTTTAGCACACCTTTCATTGTCAAGTCAACCAGAATGATTTTAGAGTTTTCTTTAAAATTGTACCCTTCATTATTATTTTTCCCTTTTTAGTCCTTATTTTTACTCATGTTTTATAGTCTTCCATTGTGATAGCCTGTGGCTAGATGCAATTAATGTGGAGATAAGTGTGAACTTCTAATTTGAGTCGTATTTGAAAAACAAAATGGTGAAATAATCTTTTCCCTAGTTTAGTATCTGTTAGGTGATCTGCCCACACACAAATCCTATGAAGCCACCAGACATCCTATGAAGTCACCAATCACAAAAGAGAAAAAAATATGTGAAGACAACCAGAATTTATAACTACTCTTTTCCTTCATAGCTGAAGGAATAATCAGCTGGACTCTTTCTGCTCTTTGGAATTTTTTCCTAATGGGAGAGAAATGTGTTGGGTTCCCATTTTTATGTCACTTTGCCAGATCTGCACAATTTGAAATGGTATGTAAACTAAAACAAAGGAAAATTTGATATGTATAGTGGGAAACCTCCTCCCACAATGAGGTGTATACATATTTCAGACATATCAGAAGGTCTCCATGGAAGAATTGTGTACATCTTGGTTGTGCATATCATACTGTAAAGAGGAAAAAGGTAAATATGAGTGATCTGAATTTCCACTATTGCTGCCTGTTTGTAATATCTGAACTGGCTGCCTTTCACTGTGTGTTCTTGATTGCCCATCAAAGAGACTATTGAAGGATTTCCGTGTTCTTTAAAAAAATAAAGAACGGCTAGTCTTTTATTTGACAACACATTACTTATGAGAACTGGCTCTACTATGGATGCTACTGATGATGGTGATGCATTGTTAAATTATTCAAACCAGCACATGTCACAAATAATTGTATATAAAGGCTTTGAAATGATGCCCATGAGATGGGCTGGTAGCTTGTCCAAAGGACAGCCAAAAAAACAACCCAGAGCAATCAACTTTCCTTTCTCTGATCTGTGTCTGTCTACAAAGAGAATGTTTAAAAAGAAGCATGAGAAGCCCCTGGAAAGTGCTGCTCTAAAGACTGCTTGTAAAAAAAAGTTTGTGTTATGTATTATTACAATGCAGGTAAGAACTGGAAGACCCAATGGAAAGTATCTTTTCCAAATCAATTCAACTGGTCCCTTACAAAGACAAGGGTCGGTGATCTCTGCACTAAATTACTAAGACATGAATTAACTTTCAGCTGCACAGGATCCTTCATTGGGTTGTTTTAGTTGTTTCTTCAAAATTTAAGTTGCATAGATAGATGTACATGGATGGGGACATTAAATGCCATGACAACTAATTCAAATTGCTTAATTCTTTTGATAGATTGTCAATGTAATGCTCAGAATTTTCTTTCGTTTCTTCATATTGCTTCTATGAAATATGTGTAACATTTTTGTTTCTTATTCAAATATTTGAAGTGAATTTAAATATATGGTATGGTGGCTGTAATAATCTGAGCAGTCTGCTATTTATCTAACAGCAGAAAGCTTTAAATTTGTCTTTCTCTAGGTGTGAAGAAATGTAAAGTTGTTCAAAAAGGAATGATCTCCCTACAACTGTTCACAAGATATATAAAAGATTTACATTTTATGCCATCATCATTCTAACAAGGGCTCTGATTGGTCTCTGGTCCAATCCATATTTAAGAGTAGACAGATCAGGGTTTGATTTGATCTGTAACCTTTTGGAGAGACTTGAATCCATGTCTATATCTATTTCAATACAGTAATGCCTTGAATTACAGAATTAATCTGTACGAATGGAATTTTTGTAATTCAATTTTTTTGTAATTCAAAACACAGTTTTCCATAGGAATGCATGGGAAGCCAATTAATCCATTCCAAATGGGAAATCACACACACACACCTGAATGCAAAAAACACTGTTACAGGCATGCAAATAATGACGCTCCACTCCCTACCTTGAAACAGGTTTAGAAATCCACCCAAAAGTTCCAAAAAGTCCCCAAAACAGTGCCAAATACAGTATTTTCTGAATAGCTCCAAAATGGACATTTCCTGTTCTCTCAGTCGGACTAAAAACTCCTTCCTGTTTGCAGTTGCAGTACTGTACTGGGGTAACCACAAGATGGCAGTATTGCTATTGGAAACAGATTCATTTTTGCTATCGGAATGGAGGCTTTCATTTCCCCTGCATGGGGACAGGGAAAACTTTTTATAACTCAAGAAAAAAAGATTACATTTTCATAATTTGAATTTCCCCGATACCTGCAGATTTTCCTTCATAATTCAAGCTTTTCCTAATTCAAGGCATTCGTAATTCAAGGCATCATTGTATTTTCCATTTCTGAATATTAAGGGGGTGGGGAAAATCCAGCTCCTTTAAATGAAAAAACACAGAGTTTGGTAGAGCTATTTATCCTGGCACAGCTATTTATCCACTTCCCTCTTACAGAACATATTAAAAACAGGAACTGAAGGCAGCTATAATGAATTTTGGTAGTGGGATAGCAGCACTACTGTACCAAACAAGAGAAGAGAAACCAAAGGTCAGTTGAGTGGGAAGGGAAAGAAAAAAACCTTAACAAATCCTGAAGAGAAGTACTATCCTATACAATCAAAGGTCACAGGAATGCAGTCATCCACATAGATGTACACTCAGTCCTAGCAGGGTAACTAAGAGGATGACTACACTGGCATTCATCCAGCTGTTTGGATGCTTTACCTGCTCCCCACGGCCCAAGCAAGGCCTGTTAGAGGGATCCATGCCCCATGCTTTGACCTCTTAATCCGCAGTGATCAGAGCAGGATGCCCCACAGGGGATCTTAGAATTTAACTCACTGGCTCTAACCCCCCAGCGCTACCGCCAGTGTGACCAATAAACCAGGGTTGCCCTACTAGCCCAACCCCCCAAGCACCAGCATGGGATAGGTGAAAAATCCTCCTCCCACACAGCCAATCTAGGAAGGAGGCAAAAAATTCCTATCCGGCCCAAACTGCGACCAGATAAACTCATTTTGGTACTACCAAAGCGGTGGGTGGGTGGGGGACGCTCAACGCCGAAAGAGGCTTGGGCCTGGGTGGGCACAGCATTTATAGGGCTGCCCCGCCCAGGCCCGGTGATCTCGTTGCTTCGCCGCGCGGGGGCAAAAATGCTCCGCAAGCCAACAAGCAGCAGTGGAGCAGACATTGCCCCCCCCACAGCGAAAGACCACGTGAGACCATTATATGGGTTGAACTAGGGCAACACTTTATTCAACACTTCAAGTAAAATAGCATAACAAAAACATAAACCTTTGAGGGGCCTGCAGAAGTGCAGGTTAGAGTCGGCGCCAGAGGGTCTCCCAGGGCCCTTCCTATTCAAGAGCATTCGGGCGAGTCATACCCCCTGCAGATCTGCTACCTCAGCAGATCTGCAGGGCCGGCAAATTTCCACCCCTTGCCTGGGTCCCCAGGGAGCTTTACCTGCTCCCCACGGCCCAAGCAAGGCCTGTTTGAGGGATCCATGCCCCACGCTGTGAGCTCTCAATCTGCAGCTATCAGAGCAGGATGCCCCACAGGGGATTTTAGAATTTAACTTGCTGGCTCTAACTCCCCAGCGCTACAGGCACAGTCAGGGGCCTAGCTTGCTATGACCCCTGACTCCCCCCCACCCCACACAAGCTGTAAGATGATGCAGACCCCTCATAATATCATCCAAAAAAAAATTCCATGCCAAGCTCAGAGAGGTGGACCCCATCCTGTCAATAAAGTTCCGGTCATGCCAGGGTAATCCTGGGGTGCCCAATCACAACACCCCCTTCCGCAATAACTGCCCTGCACACCTCCCGATTCACCTTTCTTCTAGATGTATTAATACACTGAGGAGGGCAATCCGCCCGCCACAGAAATCTAGGGATAATAGTTGACCAAACCACCCGAGAACTAGGAAAAGTTGCCCTCCACTTGTCCAAATCCTCCAAAATATCTTTAATTAAGGATTTGCCAGACTGAGTGGTCAAGTCATCCCCCCCAAGTGAATCAACAAAATGTCAGGAATACCACCGTCTGCGGTGGACGAGGCGGCCTGCAAAAACTGATTCCATCGCATGCCCCTCGCCCCCCTCCATTCAAACGTGGCCCTAGCCCCAAGGCCCAGGTTAACCCCCCAGGCCGTTCTGCTGGCATGCTTCTTGGCCCAGAACACATAACTATGTCCAATGAACAGGATCCTATGCCTGGAAATATCAGACTTAGGCCCTGCAAATAAACAAAGAACATGTTAATTGGTGCTTAGCATTCCTAACATACCCTGCATACCTTCTAGATGACCATCTTCCAATAGCCTTAATGGCCTGTGGGCCATATCCCAAGGCAGCAGCCGTTGATGCCGCCTCGATCCGAAAAGAATGCATTCCAAATCACAGATGAGACACTCCCACACCCTCCAAGGCCAAACTGGTGAGCCTCCAAAACTGATACTTGGTAAGGGGACTACCATCCCTGTGGCAAAGCAAGAAGCCCTCCCCCAGCCCTCTCAGAACCAAATACACATCCAATGCCCTAACCAAACAAATGGCTGCATTAGAAGAGGGTCCAAAGGTGATCCCCTGCCCCTTACCCCATTGGTCAGTCTTTGATCTTCGCACCCGAACGTAAATCTCCTCTCCCTGTCTGATAATGTCACTCAGCTGGAGTGCCCCTGGGACAAGTCAGTCCTAGAAGGTGCAACCAGCTCACTGACCCTGAAGGCCCCCAAAAAGGCCAACAGGGATGCAACATGAAACAGCGCGGCCTCATATTCATCTGCACACAATAACAGCCACTGGGCAGCCATCTTAACTAGCATGGCCGGTGTTATAGGGGCCCGATCATCCGGTGCATGCCTACCTTCCTTAGCCCAACCCTCCAACATTTTATGCAATCTAAAATCGGTCATAACATCCTTGAAGCCACCCATCTTCGCCTGAAAGGCCAGCGCCGCCAGCTTGCCCTGCATGGAGCCCGGAGCCAGGCCCTTTCGATGGAGAATCACCAAAAATTGCCTCAGGTGATCAAGAGGAATCGGCCATGCCGGAAGGAGGCCATACTCACACCTAAAGCTCTCAAATTCCCTTACAGCCGCATCATACCCCTTCCTCGTCCTGGGCGCCAGAGCCAGGCCTAGAGCCCAGTCGGCCTCTTCCCGCCAATCAGCCATACCTCCTCAGGCAGGGTCTCTGGCAGGTCGCACACTCCCGGGGCCAAAGCCCTGAAACGGTCAACCTGTTGGCGCGAAAGAGCATCAGCCAAGGTGTTAGAAAGGCCAGGTACATGACGGGCATGCAAAACGATGTTATACTGAGGGGCGCGAAGCATGAGGGCCCTAACCAGACCCATAACCCTTTCTGAACTAGAAGACTGGTTATTAACAGTGTGGACCATGGCCATGTTGTCGCACCAAAAACGGACGACGGAATTAGACCAGGCCTCGGACCACAACCAAAGGTCCCCCATGATGGGAAGCTGTTCTAAAAAGGTCAAATCCCTCATTATAACATTCTGCACCCACTCAGATGGCCACGTGCCATAGCACCACCTGCCCTTCCAGTAAATCCCATAACCCAGAGATCCAGCCGCATCAGTCTGGACCTGGAAATCGGGGCCCATGCGCATCTCAGACCGCCAGAATGAAATCCCATTGAAATTCTGCAAAAACTGCAGCCAAACCCTCAGATCTGCATGCATGCCCTCCGAAATCCTGACCCGATGATCCCAGTCCCTGCATGGCTATGCAAAAATGTTGAAGAAAAGGCCTGCCAGGTGCAACCGCCCTGCATGCAAAATTTAGATGTCCAGCCAGCTCCTGAAGCTCCTTTAAGGTGACCTTGCGACGCCCCATAAAGGCGGTCAATCGCTCTCTAAGTGCTGCCAATTTATCCCCAGGCAATCTACACGCCTGCTCCCAGGTGTCAATATCAATTCCCAAGAAGGTCAAAACATGGGCTGGCCCCTCCATCTTATCCTCCGCCAAGGGCAGGCCGAGCTCGTCCGCCAGCCCTTGGAACGTACGCAGTAAAACGTGGCAAGTCCCGGTCCCCTTCGACCCACAAAAAAGAAAATAATCAAGGTAATGCGCAATCCCTGGCAGCCCCGTATAGTCCCTCACCTTCCACTCAAGAAAAGTGCTGAATGTTTCAAAGGTGGCACAAGACACGGAGCAACCAAAGGGGAGCGCCCTATCCATATAAAATTTTCCTTGAAACTGGAACCCCAAAAGCTCAAAGTCATTGGGATGAACAGGCAATAGGCGAAAAGCTGACTTAATATCGCACTTTGCCAGTTCAGCCCCAACACCACAGGCCCTGACCTTCTGAATGGCCTCATCGAAGGACGTATACCGCACGGAGCAAACTTCATGCGGGATACCATCGTTCACTGACATGTCCTCAGGGTACGATAAATGGTGTATGAGTCTAAACTCACCTGTAGTCTTTTTAGGGACCAAACCCAAAGGATGAACTCTAAAGTTCTGTGTAGGGGGTTAATCAAACGGGCCCAACACCCTGCCTTCCAGCCTTTCCTTCTCAATTTTACCCCGGGACACATGCTCCATTCCCCTCAAAGATTTAAGGTTCTGCGCAGTAGTAGGAATGCGTGCACCCTTAAACTGTATTCGAAACCCAAACTGAAAACCATCTAACAAAAACTGTGCCGCCATCCTGTTAGGATAATGCCACAGCCAGGCACGGAGGGTACCCAGCTTAATTGGGCTGGGGCCCTTTGGCCATTGGGACGCCACCGGGTGGCTTCTTGGCACTGCTCAATGCCAAACGAGGCTTGGGCCTGGGCGGGCGCAGCATTTATAGGGCTGCCCCGCCCAGGCCCAGTGATCTCGTTGCCTCCCTTTTGTGAGACTTCGTGCGGGGGGGCAAAGAAGCTCCGCAAGCCAACAAGCGGCAGCGGAGCAGACATAAGAAGAGCCAAGCTGGATCAGGTCAAGGGCCCATTTAGTCCAACTTCCTGTATCTTTCAGTGACGGTATCTTTCACTCCCCACCAAATGCCTCTGGGAGCGCATGAGACTAGATATCTGTCTCCTGATACCAATCCTCTGCATCTGGCCCTTGAAATACCCTGGTTTTAAACCTGGAGATTACACATCTCCATCATGGTTTGTAACCTTTCCTCCAGGAATCTGTCCAATCCCCTTTTGAAGGCATCCAGGCTAGATGCCATCACCACATCCTGTGGCAGGGAGTTTCAAAGACTAACAATGCGCTGGATGAAAAATATTTTCTTTTGTCTGTTCTTACTCTCCCAACCCTCAATTTGAGTGAGGGTATTTGGTAATTTGTGAGAGGGAGAAGAGTGTCCCCCTATCCACTTCACTCATGCCTTGCATTATTTTGTACATCTCAATCATATCCCCCTCAGGCACCTTTTTTCCAGACTAAAGAGCCCCAAATGTTTTAGCCTTTCCTCATAAGGGAGGTCCCCCAGCCCAAAATCATTTCAGTTACTCTCTTCTGCACCTTTTCCAGTTCCACTATGTCTTTTTTGAGAAGTGGTGACCAGAATTGTACACAATACTCCTGGTGAGGCCTTACTATCGTTTTGTACAATGGCATTATAATGTTGGCTATCTTATTTTCAGTCCCCTTTTTGATCATCCCTAGCATGGAATTGGCCTTCTGATAATATAACTGACAACACTCAGAGAATTCCTACCCACAACTTTCTAGCTCCTTGTCAGTGGCTACTGTCTTTTGCATGAGGATAGGATTGCTAAATTGCAGCAGTCTGGATGCTAAAATCAAACCAAAGCAGCTGGGTGGCTGTTCCATTTGATCAGGGTACGAGAGACATTTCTTTTTAAAGGTTGCAAATGTATGAACAATGTTTTGCATTTTGCTTAAAGTGCTGTCAAAGCATCGCTGACTCAGTGTCTGTTAGCAAACACTAAAAAGAAATAGAAAGAAGCCTTAACAATCTTGAGAAATGGAAAGCTTTTCCTTTAAATCATTGCCATGTGGTTGTTTCATTATTATTGCTATGGCTATTTTTATTGTTATTTATAGTTTGTAATCAGGGTGGGTAGGATGGTTTTTGTCATTTTATGCACACTGCCTGAAGTACTCATGCACCTGTAACATCCCGTATTGATTACTGTAATGCGCTCTACATGGGGCAGCCTTTGAGCACGGTTCGGCGATTGCAACTGGTTCAGAATCGTGCAGCCTGGCTGGTGAGTGGTGGGGCTGCCAGGGATCATATCACATTGATTCTACGCAACCTGCATTGGTTACAGTTGTTGCCCAAGCCCAATTCAAAGTGCTTGTTTTGGCATATAAAGCCCTAAATGGCTTAGGACATAGATACCTGAAGGACTGTCTCCTTCCATATGAATCTACCTGGCAATTAAGATCTAGCCAGGGAGGCCTCCCGAGAGAGCCATCCCTCAAAGAGATGAAAGGGATAGCTTGTAGGTCTAGGGCCTTCTCGGCAGCTGCCCCCAGGTTATGGAATGCCCTCCCAAGTGACATCCGCCTGGCGCCAACACTAATGACATTTCAGCGCCAGGTAAAAGCCTTCCTGTTTCTGAAGTGTTTTAACTAACATAGATTGTGGGTTCTGGTGACAATTTTAGCGTTTTGTGTTTAAATGTTTTTATTGTTTTAATTGTTCATTCCCTTTTTGGCATTTTAACTGTTTTAACTGTTCATTTTAATTGTAAGCCGCCCAGAGACCTTTGTGTAGTGGGCGGCATATAAATTGTATAAATTGTATAAATAAATAAATAAATAAATAAATAAATAAATAAATAAATAAATAAATAAATAGTATTCTTTGCCAATTGGGTGGTACAGAAATCCAATCAATAAAGAAATCTTTCTTGCCTTTGGAGGGGAAAGGAGACAAAGGTTTTCATTTATTTGTTATGGTTCCTAACCAATGCAGTGAGTTAGCAATGCCTAGATAGCACTTAAAAGAGATTGCAAAATATCACTGATACATTAACAATCATTGAAGAAAAAAGAATGCAAACTGTTGTCCCTGCCCTGCCTTCCAAAAAGCCCAGAGGAAACTTCCAGTTAAGGGTTTCTCCAAAGGAACAACATTAATGATCTTGAGAAACTTTTCCCTTTAAAGGAAATCATCTTTCTTTGGAAGTCAAAGAAGGTCTCCATTATGATAAACAGAACTGCCAGTGTGGTTTCCTGACAAAACAACAACAACAACAACAACAAACTACTCAATCCTTCTAAGATTGCTATCTCATCTTGGGGAAGATCTGGATACAGTGAAAGTATGGCTTTTCTCCTTTATTGGACACATGACTGAAGATGTGGGATCTCCGTTCCCACACAAAAAAATTTTTAAAGCGTCATTCAGCCCCATGGCCAGCAGCTGGCACTAGGGGAAAAGTTAATAATAATAATAATAATAATAATAATAATAATAATAATAATAATAATAATAATAATAATAATAATAATAATAATAATAATAATAATAATAAAAACAGGCTGACAGCCTGAAGGCCAGCTGATCAGCGCTTGGTGGAGGAGATTTTTTTTTAAAGTGCCAACCAGCCCCAGGACAAGCTGGTCGGGGCTAGGGGTAAAAAAGCAGAAAACCAATCATATGCGAGCTCCCACAGATTTCTGGCTCACATTTTTTACCTGAGCAACAATATTTTTGGAAATGCTTTATCTTGAAATTTAATCAGCATTTTAAAGGATGTGTGGTAGAGCCCCAAGTGGATATAAAGATTGCACCATGCACCTTTCTCTGACCTTAAGTGACACTATTTAGCATGGCAGGTATTGTTCTACAATCTCACCACCTAGTCAAACCCTACTGAAAAAAGAAGAAAGAAAATGAGACCAAAGAATAGAAACACAACATGCAAAATACAACCATCCCCCAGCACTGCAGCAATGCCAAATGCCAAACAAAGCATCTGGAAAAGAACAAACAGTCTGATGATCTCATTCAGAGATTCTCCCCAGTGCCTCAGTTCTTGGAAGTACAGAGAAATCCTTGGGCTTAGTTGTGGGGTAGGGGCAAAGCTGTCATTAATTATTTCTCTTTCCCTTCTTTTAATCAGCTTTTAATAAATTCAATCTCACCCATAGGAAATTTAGCTAGAGTTCAATCTATATGGCCTCTGAAGACCAAACTCTGACCTGTGGCCTCTGCAGACCTGATCAAATATCTCTGATCTGGTCACTGTTTCAGCGCTCCGCTGAATGCGCCACCTAGTTATTACTCATTACAGGCCTCTGTAAATCCCACACTAGCTAATTATCATCAGTCACAACACACTTTTAGATATTCCTAATGTAATTACCTTTTAGGAGTCATTGGAGATCTCTGTTATGCTGAAACATGAAATATGGCAAGTTTTGCCATTCTTCTCTGATTTTCTAATTTCTCTTGGACAGGTCAGAAGCACCATTTATTTATTACATAAACTGAAAAGAGTTGAGGAAAAGGCAGTAACTGACAGTCAGGTATCTCCCTTTCCTCTCTTGCCTCCTGGACCTATGCCTCACTTTTTTCTAAAAAGGTCTTAAAATGTGGCATACATCTTTTAGATTGAACAGGGAGCTGTGCCTTATTTGGAAATAAGTCATGCATCTGTTGAAACTCAATTAAAGGTGTAGGAAAAGGTGAATCAGTGGAGTTCAATTTCACTCATTTAGCAATTTCTCCATAATTAAATGTATTCTGTTCCCCCAGTTTGCAATCTTTTAATAGACCCAAAGGTTTCTATTTGAATATTTATGGACTAAATCCCACTGGTAACCAACTCCAGCTAGAACAGGCCAGTGGCATCAAAGGGATTTTCATAAGTATGGATTTAAAAGTTGGTGGATGTGCTCTAATCAGGAATGGCAGTTTGATTTATACCTGCAGGCATTCTCATGTCCATTCAACAAATTATATACAGATTTTCTATATGATATTAAAAAAATCAGGTGACTTTCCCTTGAATAAAGCATTATTTTGTTGCCATTCTACAATAATTTACCTGTCATTGTGCTACCTGGTGCTTACTGGGCTGCTTAATGTTTTAACAAGAAGCTTGGCCATGCAGCATTACAGCTAGGCCTTTGTCCACCAGCCTGGAAATAAAGAGGTGAGACACGTTTGTGGGATTAAAATTGGGCCACAATTTATTGACATGAATTCACTCAATTCAACTGTTAAACGTCCCTTAAACAAGGGGGCCTGAATGTAGTGCAAGCGGATCAGTTAATGATTCCTAATATTATTAGAAGGGCACTGCCCACCTGTTCAGCACCCTCCCAAAACCTGTGGTCTGGTCAGCCCTCATTCCTAATATTTGAACTATTTATACCTAACACCTAATGTTCCTAATTTACTAATCTATTTCCTAATTCATATTGAGGGCTATCGGCTCAATAAGGGTATATTATTCAATAACTTTCACCTGACTTAAATTTACCGCTTGCACTCCACACCAATTGTGACTGGTTATAAACCTCCCCTTAGCCTGAAAGAGAATGGGATGGGTGAAAACACACTGCCACTCTGGTCCAATCTGAGTGGAAGCCAAAAATTCCCATCCAGCCCGTACGCAATCAGCTAATCTCATTCTCTTATTTGAGGGGGGAGAGGTAAGGTGGCTGGATTGAAAAAGAGGACTCTCACCATGTGGCAAGGCCTTATCTAACCTACTGCCCCTGCAAGCACAAACGTGACACCACCAGTCGGGTAGACAAAGAGGCCCCTCCCAGCACTATGGCTGATAGAAGCCACCATTCTCCAGGTGAGACATAGGTAAGTAACTGTAGATGTAGGTCCACCAAGTGGAACTCAGAGAAATGAGAAATATTATATCCAAAAGACGGAGAAGATCAGATTGTCAGATCCTTACACGGTACCCTAAAATCTAAAATTAGTGCAATCATGATTCCATTTACAAAACCAGCCCATTTTTTCTCCTTTCCCGAGATCCCGTCAATAGAAATAGCTTCAGAAGTTCAGACTGACATTTGACTAAATGAAGTGATTTCTTTGGTAATGAATAGCTGGTGTGTCTGTGCATATAGAGACCTAATACAATCCATACTGAGCATACTTTATTTCAATACGCAGCTGAAGGGAATTGCTGATCCATGTGAGAAATCTTAATTGCATGACTCACTTTCTTTGTCCTCAGGATATAGCAGGGAAGAAAACCATGTATTATCTGTAGAAGTGCACTTACAGTGTTATGCAGAGATTCATTTTTACAAGTGAAATTTTCACATTTCATCACAGTTTTTCATTCTCTCGTGATACGCTGTCATGTTTTGCATTTATGCACAATAATAAAATGTTCATCAAAATCATTTTAAAAAATCAACAGTACAAGTAATACATATATGAAAAGAGGATAATTTAGTGATGTGGGATTCATTTTTAACAAAACACAGTTGCAATAGAAAAATGAAATACTCACAGGGCTTCTATTATTTTGGTCAGCTTACAGAAATGGAAGATTTGGATAATTCTTCTATATACCTATTTGCATGGGGGAGTATTATATTTACAGAGTTTAGATGTCCGCTAAGGCTTAGAAACAAGCTCTTCAGAAGTCCATCTTAGCTTAAGATTTTCTCAACTTGAGCTCAGTGCTGAAAAGGATTACCATATGCCTAAATAAAAATACTAAAAGCAGAGATGTTTTCATTAACTATTTTTGGTTTTTATTTATTTTATTTTATTTCCCTTCTTTGATTGTATTAGCAATAGTACAATTACACAACCCCTTTTCCATTCTTCCTCTCTGCATTGGTCTAGGACAGGGCTGTCCAACTCTGAACAGGCCGAGGTCTACTTTTTCCAGACGAAAGTGCCTGACAGCTACTCCACTAAAACCTCTACTTATGAATTTTATCTGTTCCAAGCATATGCTCATAAGTTAAAAATTGTGTAAGTAGAGCAGTGGTTTCCCATAGGAACACATTGAAAATCAATTAATCCTTTCTGGAGGGAACATATTTCAATGCATTCCTATGGTAAGGCTTGCCATGCACATGCTTCCCTTACACCCCCTCTAGCTGGTGTGGATGAGTGGAAGGGAGGCACGTGCATGCTTGCATAGATCGCCCCTTCCGCTTGCCTGGGCTACTGGAAGACTTTTTAAAAAGGTGCACTTTCCCTCCCAACCCGACCGGGGCCTGACTTTATTTATTTATTTATTTATTTATTTATTTATTTATTTATTTATTTATTTATTTATTTATATAGCTTGTATGCCACCCACTACCCAAAGGTCTCTGGGCGGCTCATAATCAAAATGGACAATTAAAACATCAAAATACAACAAAATTAGAACAATAAAAACATGTAAATGCAATAAATACGATACATTAAAAACACATCACTAAAATTGCCATCAGGACCCACAATCATTAGTTAAAAAACTTCTGGAACAAGAAGGTTTTTACCTGGCGCCGAAATGTTATTAATGTCGGTGCCAGGCGAGTCTCATTTGGGAGGGCATTCCATAGTCTGGGGGCAGTTGCTGAAAAAGCCCTATTCCTGCAAGCCACCCCCTTCACCTCCTTAAGGGATGGCTCTTCCAGGAGGGCTCCCTGACTAGATCTTAATTGCTGGGTAGGTTCATATGGAAGGAGGTGGTCCTTCAGGTATCTAGGTCCTAAGCCGTTTAGGGCTTTATATGTCAAAACAAGCACTTTGAATTGGGCTCGGGCAGCAACTGGTAACCAATGAAGGTTATACAGAATTGGTGTGATGTGTTCCTTGGTGGCCCTTCCATTCACCAGCAATGCAGCACGATTCTGAACCAGTTGCAATCGCCGGACCGTCTTCAAAGGCAGCCCCACGTAAAGCGCATTGCAGTAATCAAGACTTGACTCTACTTCTCCTCCTGTTTTCTCCCTTCTCCCTTCCAGCCCCCTCGCTGCCACTGCTGCTGCTGCCCATAGCTCTCACTCACTTCTGCCATGCTCTCTGTGCAGCTGGGATGGGCCATGCCAGCAGTGGGCAATCACATCACCACAGCGGCGCAAGGAGGAGGGAATGGCTCTGAAGGGGAGCAGGAGGAGCGGCAGGTCACAGTCTCTGTGAGGCAGCTGTGGGGGTCCACTCCACTCCCCTTTCTCCACTCTGCACCAATAACTCAATTGGTCAGGAGACAGTGGTGTGCCAATCATCTGGCCAGTAGGGAGAGCAGGGGACTGTGCCATGGCCCTTGAACTGCCCCGCTCGGCTAAGACAGTGGGCTGGCAGACCTAGAGCTTTGCTGGGGCAGTGATGGTCCTTGGCTTTGGGAAGGTAGAAGTGGAAAACTTATGCCCTCACATTTTTATTGATGGCTGGAGGGCTACTCTTGAATCCTTCAAGGGCTACTGGTAGCCCCTGGTCTACCTGTTAGGCAGGCCTGGTCTAGGATTACAGTAACAGCTGAATGGTGATTTTCCCCTTTATTTTTACTTAGCACCACACTCCTTTCCATCCCATAGTGTTTTCCCCATGTTCTTTCACAATATCAATGTTTGTTTTGAATTTGTCTTATCATGAGATGGGTTCATACAGTAAAGGAAGCCATAGGCTTGAGTTTCAAGCTGTTAGTTAATGGCAGGACCTTCATGGAAGGAACTTGGCAACACATAACAATGCTTTCAGACAGCCATAATTAGAGACATGTAAAAGTTTTGTTTGAAAAAATGCAAAATGTTATTCATTTCATGTTCAAACATGGCTCTTGTCTTTTGGCTTCTTCCAAAAGCATCCTCAATATATTATGCCATTCATTGACATTTAAAAATTCAAAGAGGCAACAGATAGGAGTTTATTTTTGTCCCAAATTTGCAAAAGTGGCAGTCAATCTTACAATGCCCTTTCGCCAAGAATTGAAATGCAAGGTTCATCCTACTGCATGTACTTGGCCAATTAAAGATTCTTACTATCAGGTATTTACATTTGCATTGCATAATATATTATAGGACCATTCAGCTTTGCTAAAGGAGGCATTTGCTATTCCTGCTAGTGAATGGTGAATGACATTTAGGAGCTCAGAGTCACCAGGATGCAGATGCCAGACAACTCTGTCTCTTGCTTCTGCCTAACTCCAAGGAAGCTGTTCTTGTTCTACACCAGTGCCTCTCATTGGTAATAGACTGGCTGAGGATAAACTGAGGTTTAATCAGATTGTTACAGAAAAATTCACCAGTTGCTGGTCCATTTCTGGACACAATTCAAAGTGCTAGTTTTAACCTATAAAGCACTAAATGACTTGGGTCCAAGCTATCTCAGGGACCACGTCTCCTTTTATGAGCCTACCCAGGTGTCATAAAGGGGGATCATTAGGGCAGTCTTTTTATCAGTCCCACTGTCTTCACAGGTGTGTTTGATGGGGACATGGGGAGGGGAGCTTCACTGTCCCTGCTCCCAGACTTTGGAACCCACTCCCACTGGAAGCCAGGCTGCTGCCATCTTGCTCTCCTATTGTAAGAAGAGGTAGACTTTTCTCTTCAGACAGGCTTTCCCTTCCTGACTGACTCCCTGGGAGTTTTTTTTTTAAATGGACTGTTGTGCCTTACTTCTTCAAGTGCATTTTTGGTGTTGCTTTTGTTGACCTTTTTAGTGTGTTTTTTAAAAAAAACCTTTTTTAATATTTGCATACTTAATTTATTTTTAGTTTTGAATGTTATCTTTTAATGATGTAATTTATTTATTCTGTTTATTTATTAGATTTATATACATCCATCTGGCAATGAGGCCACTTTGGGTGACTTACAAATGGGTAATCGGTCCTCTTTAAGGAGAAAGGTGAGATAAATAAACAAATAAGATAAGAGAGAGAGAGAGAGAGAGAGAGAGACTCTTGGTCAATTAAAAGATAGATCAAGAAATAGGGATGCAATCTGTGAGGGACAGAGACTACATTTCCCATAACTTGAGTTTACTCCTAGATTTATCCTTAAACCTGTCTTGGCATTGTCCAGGGAGGCATTTCCACAATTAGTGCTAGTGTGCTTGTTTTTGCGCATTCCTGGACATATCTGATTTTAGCTATAGTGACTAGAGATGGGCACGAGCCCGAAAAAAATGATAGCTCATGGTGATTTGTGGTCTGTGGCTACCCATGAACCATAAACTTTCAGAATTCTTTTTTTTTTAAATGAACCACAAACTGGTTTGTTTTTAAAAAGTTCATGCCTGGGGGAAAGGAAACTAAACGTCATTTGCCACCCACCTGTCCCCTTCCCACTGCCCCCTCACCTTCTGACCCCCCTCACCTTCTGTGCTGCTGACTCCTTTTCTTCCTCTTCCACTACTTCCATGAGCCAGGCCTACTATTTATGCACATATGCACACTTGGTGTATATGCTGGAGTCTCACTTGATCAGGGTGATCAGATGGGAATCTGTTGCATGTTTTGGTTTGTCAGCTTTGATGAACCTGAACTGAACGAAACCAATGAACCTGTGATTTTTAATCAATGTCCTGGTTCATTTTGGGGTTCGTGCCCCTCTGTAATGGTGATGCATGCATTAGTTACATCCCACCTGGATTACTACAATGCACTACATGGAGCTGTCTTTGACAGATTCACTAGCTGTCCCCCCCGGTCCCCCTGAGGGAGGCCCGCAAAATGAGCACTCGTGGGCGGGCCTTCTCGGTGGTGGTGCCGTCTATCTGGAACAACCTACCTAGCGAGCTGAGGCAGGCTCCATCGTTGGCATCCTTTAGGAAAGTCCTGAAGACCCTCCTTTTTAGGGACGCCTTCAAAAATGACTAGAGTTTTTTTTTCTCTGACTTAGTTTTGTTATTATTGGCCCATATGCTGAAAGTTTTTTCCCTGCCATTGCCACCCACTGTCTTTGTTCCTCTTGATTTTCATGTGAACCGCCCTGAGTTCCCGCTTGGGAAGTAGGAGCGGTATATAAGTGTGAAAAATAAATAAATAAATAAATTGATCTGTTTATAGCCCCAATTCAAAGTGTTGGCTATGACCATAAAGCCCTATATGGCTTGTGCCCAGAGTATCTGATAGACCTTATCCACCCATGTGACAAGGTTGTCCCTTTCTCAATTCCACTGCCTTCTCAGGAGTATATGATGAATTGCAAGAGAAGGCCTTCTCGGTGGCTGCTCCCAGGATATGGAATGTTCTCACTCAGGAAGTTATATTGGCCCTACCATCTTGTCCTACCAGCTACCAGTGAAAACTATCCATTTTTAAAGACAGACTTTAAAGAACACGTAAGTGGCAAGTGAAAAATTCTAATTTTGGGTGATGCATGTTTTTATTATTTGTGCATCTATATTTTTGAAATCTAGTTAATAAGTTATGTTAAAACTATAAAATGGTTTAACTGTTTTAATAGAATTCTATTCTTTTTGTTTAGTTTTTTTATAATTTGTGAGCCATCTTGGTTTTCTTCACCAGCTGAAAAGTGGCATAAAATGCAATAGATAGATGGATAGACAGACAGACAGACAGACAGACAGACAGACAGACAGACAGACAGACAGACAGACAGACAGATAGTCTTCACAAACTTCTACTGTGTATAGATTATCTAAACTTCTTTGTTGCTCTGCTTATTTCATATTGTGTAAAGAATGGAATGAATATTTTTAGTCATATTAAAAGGATTTGGAAGCTATTACTATGGCAGCTGGTATGGGTTATTGTTGTTGTTTTTCCCCACTTCTTTCTGCTCTGAATTTCAGCACAGCCAGCTCTATTATCAGGCAAAGTGGAACCTCTTTTAAAGCCAGCTGCTGGAAACATACAACTCTGTTCTGTATCCCCTAAACTCAAGTAAGATGCAAGGCACTGTCCAGCTGCCAAAACTAAACTAACATTCAACTACGTAAATTGCTTCTATGTACAGATTTGTGGTAAGGCAGCCGGTCCTTTCTTTCCTTTAGGCAGGAGACTGTCATGTGCATCATTCTAATATTATATGTACCACTGAGCCAGCTATGAATAAAAATGTCTGTTATATGGTAGCTATATTAATACAATGATACATAAATGAATTGCCAGGAAACTGGAAAATGGAGGATGATGGCTTGAGTTGTTTTGAAATACAGGTCTGCTTTAGCTTGTATCTGAAATGAGCAAGCCAGCAAATGGGGAGGTGGGAAGAGAGAGAGAGAGAAAATTTGCCAGTTAACTGGATGATTTTGCCATCTGTATCTTATATGTGTGATGAAGAATTTTCATGGACCAAAAATTCAAGACTGGCACAAGCTAGTTGAGAAAACTGCTTTCAGTTCAAGTGAAGCAAGGCGGGGAGTGAGACGTTACTTTGGAGAAATTATTCTCTTTGAGAAGGTTTGGTTAACCTGAGGCCTGATTGTTGAGTTCCCTCAAAAGGTCTGGAAAGGGAAATGATGGGTATAAAAATGGAGAAGAGTTTGCCTAATTGAGCCTTTCATGAGAATGTTGTGTTTACTTGCTGATAGAGATGGGCACGACTAGGGAAAATGACATTTTCGAGTTGTCGTGTGTCAGAGGCGGCCTGTGTCGGCTTGTTTCCGTTTTTCGCGAAACTTTGCAAAAATTTGTTGTTTCGTTTTTCATTTTTTTGTCTGTCATTAAACTGGTTTGGGGGGTAGCGGGCTCCTGGAGGCACCTCTTTTTTTGGGGGGGGGTGCCTCCTATCCTCACCCGCTAGGGAAAGCAGGCTCCTGGAGACCCCTCATACATGGGGGTCTCCTCTCCTCACCTGCTGCAAAAGGGCATGCATAGCCATATGGATATGCAAAGTTGCACGCAGAGACACAGCAGACTGGCAGAGGCACCCCTCTTTTTGGGGTGCCTTCCCTGCATCAGTCAGGCCTCGGGGGCATGGTTTGCATGTCACACCTGCTGCCGGCCGAGCCAAGCCTGCAGGAGTCACCCAGAGCCACAAGTGGTGGACTGGCAGACTCTCTGCACCCGCTGTGTCTCACTAAGAAGGGAATTGTACTTGCGTGTAGTGCAATGCAAATACAGATCTGGCTTAGGCAACAGGGTTAGCGCAAGGGCTAGGGTTAGGCTAGTTACGGGTGAGGTTAGGGTGAGTATTGGGGTGCACCTCTGGGGGCCTCTCTGACCCACTTAGAAGGACAGTGTACTGGTATATGGGTTAGGCTTAGGGTTAGGGGTCGGGTTCGGGCTATGGTTAGTGGGCTTTTTATGCCCAGTTGGCACATCCCAGAAGTCTCTGTGGTCAACCTGGCCAAGTGGCCATGCGATTGGTGGAATGGCTCCAAAAATTTGCATGGTCACTCCCATGGCTAGCCCATCATTGCGCAGGTGTAAATAAAATAAAATAAAATAAAATAAAATAAAATCAATGGAGTTGGAGAGAGGAAAGAGGAGACATTTTGTTGCAAGAAAAACCCACTGCTACTGTAAAAATTCTGGCAGTTTTAAAATAGCAATTTTCGCATGCTTCTGTGTGGTGCTTGTGTGTTTTTTGACCACGATTTCAAAAAAAAATTGCAGTCGCCACCCCATTTTGGATCCCCCGCCTGCACTGCATGGCATGGCGACTCGAGTCCGGCTGCCCAGGACAGGAGAGGGGGGGAGGCTGGGACCCCCCCCCCCAGAAACCACCCCTCTGGTAGGTGCACTCTGCACTGCAGGCATATTTTCGCCTGCTTTTTGGCCCAGGAATGGCGGGGGGAGTTTAAAACTTTTTTTCTGTGCCGCTTCCGCTTGAATTGCGGCGGCCGGCGGCGAATCCGGTGCTTGTTGCGAGCGACTACGACGAGGATTTCCCCCATCACCAGAGCAGCCCAGGACAGGAGAAGTGGGGGTCAACCACCCCTCTGGTAGGTGCCCTGAGCCCTCACTCAGGCAGGCATATTTCCGCCTGCTTTTTGGCCAGGAATTGGTTTTTTTTTTACTTTTAAAAAATTTTTCTGTGCCACTTGGCATCGCGGGATAGCCGCAATGCCGGGAATGACCACGACAAATCAGACCCAATTATTCTTTAGTCGGTTCGAGTTCGAGTTCTGGCGGAGTAATTCCCATTACCGTTTCTGTTCCATAACGGAAACGAGGAATGGAAACGGAAATGGGAATTCCGCCAAGCCGTGCCCATCTCTACTTGCTGATCTGCCCATATTCTGGAACCATGTTAAAATTCTGTATGAATGTGAGCAATTAGGACAGTTAGCTTTCTTATTTTTTGGCATGAAAGCTAAATGTTCCACCTGGTAAAGAAAATTGGCAACTCTCTGGGGCACTGATCACTCAGGGTGAACTGAGTTGTTGAGAGGGGTATCAGGCAAGCAGATTTCCCCAGCCATTAGCACAGATAGCCCTCCTGAAATCTATCCACATTGGGAAAGCTTGAGCATTTCGTCTAAATGGTTGAATGGGAGCATCTCTTGACATCTATATTTCCTCAAGCTTTCAAGTGAAACACTTTAATGGGCTATGGGGCTATTTGCTTTTGTTGGTGACTCTTGCAAACACAATTTCGAGACCTCTCCAATCCTGGTCAGCTCGGGCCTCCTCCTAGTGATTTCACTAGTGAGAAATTTGCAGCCTATTTTAGATCCAAGATTGAGGCCATCCGTTCCGATCTGGACTCCAGTTGCACTAGTCCCTCCCCGTTTATCCAGGGGGCCTCACCCCCTTGGTCCCCTTGCCTGGTCGAGTTTGGGCCTATGTCACCAGCAGAGGCCTCCAGGGCTATGGCTTATTGCCGGCCGGCGGCTTCCCCTTTTGACCCTTGCCCAGCCTGCCTCATTAAATCCGCTGGAGGGAACATGCCAGAGTGGGCCTCTTCCATTGCCACCGCCTCCTTCTGGGAGGGAATTTTTCCCTCTCGCTTGAAGGAGACAGTGGTGAAGCCCACATTGAAGAAGCCCAGCCTGGCATCGGACAATCTTGCCAGCTATCATCCGATTGCCACCGTTCCCTTCCTGGGCAAGGTGGTTGAGAGGGTGGCTGCCGTTCGGCTTCAGTCATACCTGGAGGAAAATCATATCCTGTACCCATTCCAGTCCGGCTTCCGGCCATTTCGGGGAACCGAGACTGCCCTGGTCACTCTGCAGGATGACCTCCTCAGGGAGGCCGACAGGGGGTGTTCCTCCCTGTTGGTCCTTGATCTGTCAGCTGCCTTTGATACTGTCAACCATGGTAACCTACTGGACTGGCTCGCTGGGGTGAGAATCGGGGGCTCAGCATTTTGCTGGCTCCAATCCTTCCTTGACGGCTGGTCCCAGTGGGTTCAGCTGGGGGGTGAATTGTCGGCTCCTTGGACGCTCCCTTGTGGGGTGCCCCAGGGGTCAGTAATCTCCCCTATGCTGTTCAATGTTTATATGAGGCTGCTGGCTGAGGTCATCAGGAGATTTAGAGTTCGCTGTCATCAGTATGCTGATGATACGCAGCTCTATCTCTCCTTTTCTTCTTCTGCAGTGGAGGCAGTTCACTCCCTTGATCTGTGCCTGGAGGTGGTCTTGGAATGGACAAGGACCAACAGGCTCAAGCTTAACCTGGAGAAGACCAAGGTTCTGTTCTTCGGGGTGCCCTCATCCAGGTACAATGGCCCCCTCCCTAGTCTGGGGCGGTTCCCTCCAGCCTACGGACAGGGCCAGGAATCTGGGTGTTGTCCTGGACTCAGCCCTCTCCCTGGAAGCCCAGGTGATGGCGGTCTCCAGGGCCGCTTTTTTCCAACTCTGCAGGATCATCCAGATCCGTCCGTATCTCGATGAGTCTTCCCTGAGAACAGTTGTGCAGGCCCTTGTGATTTCGAGGATGAACTACTGCAATGCACTCTATGTGGGGTTGCCCTTGACCCTTGTCTTGAGACTCCAACGGGTACAGAATGCGGCAGCCAGACTGCTAGTGGGTGATCGCAAATACGATCACATCACCCCAGTTCTGGTGCGCTTGCATTGGCTGCCCGTGGCTTTCCGGATAAGGTTCAAGTTCTTGGTTTTGGTTTTCAAAACCCTCCATGGCTTGGGACCTGAATACCTGGCAGAGCGTACTGAGGCTAGGCCCACTCAAATGTCGCAGGCGCGCTCAAAAATGCCATCCTCATGGCCACCAGGCTTTTTGAAAAAAAGAAAGACAAAAAGAAAACCCGGTAATGCTCCCTTAAGTGAGGTTTCTGTGACTCACTTAGGAGGTTGGGGAATTTTTGCCTCACTTTGAAAATCCAGCTTTTAAGGAGGCAGACGCCCTCCACGGCTTGGGACCTGAATACCTGGCAGAGTGTATCTCCCAGAGGTCAACCGAGGCTAGGCCCACTCAGGGTGGCCACTCCCAGGGAGGTGCGGAAGTCGGTAACGCACAGCTGCACCTTCTTTGTTGTTGGCCCTTTATAATGGGACCATCTACTGAGTGAGCTGCACCTTGCACAGTCCCTGCCTGCCTTCAAAAAGGCTTTAACAACTATGCTTTTTAAGGAGGCATATGGTGACCTTATTTCTTCTCTTTTTGTTTTAATCCGCTGCATCTTGCTGAGGGTCTCCCCTCTTTTGCTTATATTGTTGTTTTCTACCTGTTGTTTCAATATTACTGTTTTATCTGATTTTTTTTTAATTCTGCAAACTGCCCAGAGTTCCTTATGTAACAAATAAATAATTTCACAAAATGCTGCAAGCTGTGCACCTAAGAACTTGACAACAGCACCAATACTGAAATTACTTGTAGAATTTGCCAAAAGAAGTCCCTTTGCTTTTTCGTTATTGACAAAAAGCCAATATATCTTCCTTACCTGGGTTGGGTATCCATAAAACAGGGGGATCTTCAAAACCCTAAAATAAAATAGCAATAGAGTTGTGAGCAATTCACTGTGTAGATTCAGATGTAAAAGAAATAGCTAAACCAAATTGGCAAGGGCCTTAGTAGTTCAAATGGCAACAGCAGTTCCAGCTCTCATGTTCTGGGATTCAAACACCTTGTTCACAGCCTTTCTCTTTCTTAGACCCCACACTTTGGGTTGAACCAATATTTCATAGGAGGTATGCTAGCATATGCTCTAGTTGGTTTGATCTGCTGAGTTACACTTGTTTTATTTAGTGGGTTGATAAATTGACTGAATGATGCAATTTCATTTCCCCAATTCTGTTTTTATTTAGGATGGGTCTTATTCTATTGTTTTTGTTGTCCTTTTATACGCCTTTGTTGTGGTGGCAGTTGTTGTTGTTGTTGCTGCTGCTGCTGCTGTTCTTGTTGCTTTTATCCAAAAGTTAGCACTCTGGGAATCTTGATGAATTGAATGACTTCAAAAACATATTCTCAGTGAATAAATGCATACAGATATGCACTCACAAACTGAAGAAAAAGTTTCTTCCATTGGCCCTGCTGGATAGAAGTGACTGAATCAATCTATGGATTCTATTCACTATGATCAAGACTACCACAAATGCCCTTCAGTAGAAGACCTATTGGCCAAGCACCACTGGATGTAAGCTATAGGCTGCAGTTGTGTGTGTTTTCCAAGTTTGCAATGCAAAAGCATGAATCTACTATTCCTGCAACATTTCCCTGAAGTTATTCCTAATTTCCTTCTGCATGCTTTCAGAGGGAACTCTTGCATTCTCATATGCTCAGATACAAACTGAAGGAAAGCATAGCTGAATTTTGGAGACAGGGAAATTTCTGTCTGAGATTTTTTAACCCTATCAGAAATATCAGACAAAAATTATTGGAAGAAGTACCACACTATGCAGGATTCTTACCACTCCTGTCTAGAATGGCATTCTTGCAGTTCTGAGGTCACCTGAAAAGTGCAGAAGAAACATCAAACTTCATAGGATGGTTACAATTTCTGCACAAAATGGCACCCAGTTCACACAAAAAGGCCTTAAGGCTGTTTTCTATTAAGCCTTATCCTGTCATGGGCTGTTTTAAAAAAGAAGAAGATTCATCAGTTCATGGGTAGGGGGTTTTGTGCTTTGTAGTTCATCTGCCTTGACAAACCATGCATCATGCTGAACAGCCATTTTGGTGCTTCTTCCCCACCTCTAATTGTAAAGGCTGTTTACGTCATGTGGGAAATGACAACACAATGCAGCAGTCCATTTTGAGTGACAATTTATTTGAATTTTCTGGATCAATTAGCATAACTTAAAATCATCAGCCTTCAGTGGAAATTCCACTGGGAATTTTAAAAAACTGATCATTAATCCTAATTGCACAAGTCACTGGCTTCCAGGCTAAAACAAATAAGAGGAAAGAGAAGGATAGCTGCCCCCCCCCCCGCTGTGGCATCTGTACCTCGGTATTTGAACAGCAAATTAATTTGTTAACAAAAAAAATCATGAATACTAAAAAATAAGAATTATTCTACGAACTTGTTTCAAATGTGAACATGGAAGGAAACAGACTTTTATTATGTAAATTGTAATGATTTCAGCCTCTGAAAACTTCAAGATATAATTGTTAAATGACCCAGCAATTTTGTCTCACAAGCATGGCCCACATTAGCATTGTCTCACATTAGCTTGGCTGCAGCGCATTAGATTAAAACTTGACTTGTATAAGATAACCATGCTGCATAGCTCAGTGGCTTCAAACTCTAGCTGTGGAGCCAGAGGTTGGGAGTTTAGTTCCCCACTGTGCTTGCTTGAGAGGAGCTGGACTCAATAATCCATAGCCTCCTTTCTAGCTCTGCAGTTCAAAAGTAAAGGTTATGATAGTGCTTAGTTTTATATTGGAAAAATATCTAGCTTCTAGTCTTCACTCAGCCAAGGAACTCACTGAAAAGTTATTTGGCAAAGATTGTGCATGCCAAATTTTATAATGGAATTTTTATCTTTGTGTGCATATTTTAAGGAAAGCATTAGATAGATAGATAGATAGATAGATAGATAGATAGATAGATAGATAGATAGATAGATAGATAGATAGATAGATAGATAGATAGATAGATAGATAGATAGATAGAAACATGAACAACAAGTGTGTTCCAGGCAAGCTTGGCATGCTGCAAGCTTCCAAATTCAGATTCTACTAACATTTTAAAAATATTCCTTATCTTATTAAAGAACACTGAAAGAGTTTTGAGCAGTGAATTGTCCAGGCATTATGTCATTCTTAAATTTCTCTGCCAAATCACTGGAGACTTTGGAGAATGTTTGGCTAAAGTAAGGGATGTTTCATTTTTCCTTGCAGAAAAACAGCAGCCTGCATCTTCAGCAATTCAAGGGTACCTCTGGCTGCTAAAATGACTGCCAAGTGCTATGGCGGTAAATTCAGCCCATGGTATGAAGCAGCATAAAAAAAGGAAATAAAGGGTTGTGGGGTGTGTGTGTGATCTAGGAGCCTTGGGAAAAATGGCACAAAGTTGAGAGGTTTAGAAGTATGTCATAAAACCAAGAACAAAAGTTAGGACAAAAGCTGCACATGGAAGAGCCCTAGGTTGGAGATACAGGGGGCCACTTGCTTCCTACTAATAAAGTAGGAAGCTAATAAGGATGAGAGGTGTTAACAGAAAGGGTTCTAGATGAAATCAAGCTTTAATTATCACTAGAACTTAAAGTGACTCTCCCCAGCCCATGTGCTGTCCTGATGCAGATGAGGGTGGGCACTTATTCTTAAGCAGAAAAAGTTCAATACAAGTGCACAATACTTGTTCGAAGATATTCCCTGTAATTCCTGAAATTTGGAGAGGTTTGGGGGCCAGGGGGATGAGTTATTAAGCTCCAAAAAGGATTCCGGTAGTTAATTTAAAGAGTGTGTAGAGCGCACACCAACCCCTAAATTGGTGGTATGTGTGCTCTTTCAATTAACTACTGGGACCCCCTTTGGAGCTTAATAACTCAGACCCCTGGCCCCCAAACCTCTCCTAATTTAGCGAAATTCCTTAGAATTGCTTGAGGAAGTTACCTTGTCATTTCCGTGCTGAAACATGGCTGTGATCCATATTTTCAAATACATAATGTTTTGTTATGTTTATGTACTTAAATATGAATTGCAGCCATGTATCAGCAGTGCACCAAAGCCACTGGGGAGCTTCATCAAGCTGTTCCATGTAAGCCCCTGAAATTTGGAAAGGTTTAGGGGTCAGCAAGCTGAGCTATTAAGCTCCAAAGGAGTTGCCCCTAGGAAAAAAAACTTTCTAATTGGTTGAATTGGGATTTAGAAGCCAAGCAGCAGTGGCGCTAATCATTTGCCCATGGGGGGAGCTATTGCAGCTTCCCAATTGAATTAGAATCATGCTTTTCCTATGGGCACCCACTTTGGAGCTTTATAACTCCATCCCTGACCTCTAAACCTTTCAAAATTTGGGGGGCTTATAGGGAAGAGCTTGGGGAAGCTCCCTGCTGCTAAGACCCAGGGAAGCATAGTGTTTCCTTTCCTTTCCTTTCATAACAAAACTACTTTAAAAATTCATCATGAATGAAATGAAATGAAACTACTAAATAAAAGAAACAAAATGAAATGAAACACTATATATCCATTTCATGCCCATCTCTACTGATAACATACCTGATTTTGAACAGGAGGAAAGAGTGAAGTTCTTGTTGCCCGCAGAACTCTAGTTTAAATCATATAATTGGGGGCAGACACATTTTCGACATCTCAGAGTGGTACTGCATGTTTGTTGCATCAATCCACAGGAAATCTGCTTAGCTGTGAACAGATTACTTGGAACTTGTGCCCAGGTTTAATACACAATAATGCTGTAGGCATACTGTGGTGTGGGTATGACATCACATAATGAGAATGTCATGCCCCAGTCTCATCTCTCTTTTTTGCTTTTGAGAATGATGTTTATATGCATATGCAGATAGACAAGCTAATTAAGAATTTTATTTTTAAAGGTTTTCTCCTGAACAGCAAGGGGCTCCTTCACTTTTATTTTATGTAGCCACCATTATTTATTTATTTATTTTAAAAAAGTTAAACCGAGCCTTGAAAGTACATATGAGTGAGGGAAGGACAAACAAGGGGAAAGGAAAGAATTGGCAAGAAATAAAGGACAGTCCTGTGCCACACTAAACAGCCCAGCATCTGTAAAATCTGGTGCAGAATATAACTGAATTTGGCACTATTTTAAACTGCAATAGGGCCTAGCTTGAGAGATGTGGCAGGAGAGGCTGTGGATTCAGCCTGTTTTTTCTGGACAGTATAGCATGCAGCTGCCTAGATGCCCTAAGCACACCCGAGCTCGCCTGATTTCGGAAGCTAAGCAGGGTCAGCCCTGGTTAGTATTTTGGTGGGAGACCACCAAGGAATACCAGGTGCTCTAGTAGGCAAGCCACTCCAGTATTCTTGCCAAGAAAACTCCATGGACATGGGGTCATGATGAGCCGGTCATGACTGTAACAGCACAACACACACACATAGTTGCAGCCTAAGGGCTCGGTCCCACGTCCCTTTAAAAACAGTTTAAATTACTAAATAAATCGTGCCCAAAAATGCCATCCACACGGCCACCGGGCTTTTTTAAAAAAAAAAAAAAAAAAAAGACAAAAGAAAACCCGGTAATGCTCCCTTAAGTGAGGTTTCTGTGACTCACCTAGGAGGTTGGGGAATTTTTGCCTTGCTTTGAAAATCCAGCTTTTAAGGAGGCAGAAGGGAATAGCAGTTTATTCTTTATTTCTTCTCTCGCAGTTTGAGGATTCTTTTCTGATATTGGATAAAGGGGGAGGTTCGACTGGGAGTGGGAGGTGTGGATTTATTTTAAAAATATATTATATACTACCATTTATTTTCTATTTTCCCAACTTCAATTTGCTTGCACACACACACATTTGGGGTGCAAGCCAAGAACAGAATCTCTATCCTAAGTGATATCCTAACTGCCCACTCGCCCGTCCGCCCGCCCGCACCGCCACCTGCCTGCGGCCCACGCCGCCGCCCACAGCCGCCGCCCACCCATGGCCCCCCACCACCGCCGCCCGCCCGCACCTCCCCCCTCCGCCTGCCCCCCCCGCCCCACTCGCCACCTAGGGAGCAAAAACACCTAGTGCCGGCCCTGATTGCGGGATGCCCCTATGCTCTGGAAAGTCGAATCGCGCTAAATCGTGGTGGAAATGACAAATGACAAACAACAAGCGGAAACAACAAATTTTTGAAAAATGTCACGACAAACGGAAACGACCCAAAACGGACCTGTTCCGACAAACGAAAACTCGAAACGTCATTTTTTCTGGTCATGCCCATGTCTAGTGAGAACTCTTCGCCCACATTTAAATCGTGTGAAGGGACGAAGAGGAAAAGCCAGACCTTCAGAAGATCAGGATCAAAACCCAGGTTTGACCACAGCCTAAATCATTTGCTAAGAGCTGGATTATTGCAATACCTAAAAGGCAGAGTACTGAAAAGAGACTTGTATGAGTCCAAATATATTTTATAATGCCATCATTATTTTTCATCAAATGGCTGTAGGAGTATTACACATTTTAATATCCCCTAGCATTTCCCTGCATGTGCTTCTGGTAGCAAAGCAAATACATGGAACAGTTTTTGAAAAGGAAGATGCTGAGGAAATAGCTTATTCCTTTAGAGCTTGTGGCTACACATGTGCACATTACCTAATCCTATGCATTCGATTTTTATTTACTAATTTGATTTGCAGCTCCAGTAGGAAGCACTCCCGGAAAGTATGTCTGACACTGTGCAATGTGATTTTCCCTCCACACATTCCTCAGCATTCTCTTAAAATATGGATCTTAAGGTAAGTGAATGCAAAGCTCATTTGTTTCTATAGGTCCAAAATACTTCCATACAAGAATAATGTGTGAAATAGATTATGGGGCTCCTAATGGTCCCATATCAGCCAGTCTCATGTTTTAAAGATTCAGCCAGCAACATGAGTGTTCCAACTTAGCTAGCACAGTTTTGCTGAGGTTTTTAAATATCTACTGTAGTGTGTAGTTTTAACTACTTTTCTTTTATGTTTGCTATTTTCTCATTGATTCAAATTTCAGGTTAAATTTAGTGGTAGTTGTTGAATATTAATTTCCCAACTACTGATGGTTATATTATGAGGCCATGTTTCTATAGCAACATTTACAATTTTTCATTCCCTCATAAACCTTCCTGACAACTGAACCATCAAGAATATGTAAATTGGATAAATGACAATATACTCATTTATGTCTATTATTGCCTTTGTTTTACAGACTAAGTTATTTAATGCAACAGATGGGGAAATGTCTGCAGATCATAAACCGAGTGCTATTTTAGTAAAATTCAGCATAAGGTTCTTATTTCTTGAGGAATAGTGCAAATGTATGCAAATGAAATTGCACAATAAAAATTACTTAGTACTCAGTAGCGAATCCCAGAACTCACATAAATATATATATTTCAGGGGCAGAGGATTTCCTTTTGCTGGAAAAAAATAAGATGTCTGCATTTATGCTTCTATGAAGATTGATTATATTTTTTTAAAAAAGAAATCTTCTAGAGCAGCCCAATAAAAGACAGAATAAGGTCCTTTTGCTAAAATGCTTGTGTGGAAGTCCTAAAACTAGCTATATAAATCTGTACAAGGCACATATACTGGAGAATCCTGTTTGTTCCTAATCACACATGGAATGGCCCACACCACATGCAGTTTCGTGTTTCTTTTCTGCTGTTTGCACAAGGGCAAACTCATGAAACCCTTGTGCAAGCAAATCTCCCCATTACTGTGAGTAGGGTGATCTCAGCCCCATCTAATTATGAAGCAGAGGTGGAATACAACATATGGAGAAATTAGGCAAATTAATCAATTATGTGGTATGTTTGACAATTCCTATATCCTTCACGATTGCATGCTCCGCGGGTGGCCTGTCCACCCGCGGTGCGGATTTGCCCCTCGCGAGAATGGCGAGGGGCGAGACAGGACCCAGAGGTCCGGGATGGAAGGGGGGAGGAGCGCCCTAGAAGGGGCGGCTCCTCCCCCCCAAATGACATCAGTCGGCGGCCGGCGTTCGGAGGGGACCTTCGAACGCCGGCTGCACAGAGGGCGCTGCGTGGCGGGCGCCATTTGGAGGGCCACAGCGTGGCGCCGCTCTCCGGTCAGGGCCTAGCCGGCAGCAGTTCGGCTTGGCCCGGGCCGCCTGAAGCGGAGGCCAGCGGGGCATCGGCCCTCCCGAGCGAACGGGGCCGTGCAGCCTGGGCGGCGCGAGAGAGGGCCGGCCGCCGGGCTCCGGCCCCTAGGAGGCCGCGGCGGCGGCGAGTCCTGTGCGGCGCGGCGGCGATCCCGGCCGGGCGAGAGCGGAAGCAAGCCGGCGGAGCCCAGGCCGGGAGCAGGCGCGGCCGGAGGCTTAGGCGCGCGTCCGGGGAGCGGCGGCCGGAACAAGGGAAGGGACGGCGCGGCCGGCTCCCAGCCGCCGCCCGACGGCGGACTCGGGGGAGCGGCATCGGCCCTCCCCTCCCGAGTGAGCGGAGCCGCGGAGCCCGCGCAGCGCGGCGTGGTGCCGGCCGGCACCCCCCCCCATGTTTACCTTACTGGCCGGGGATGGGGGGGGCGGCGAGCTGGCCGAGCCGGGAGGGACTGGCGGGTGGGCACGTCATCCTCCCCTCCCCCTCGGCAGGCTGCAGCGCCGCGGCGAAGGCCCACGCAGCCGGCCTGGGCCGCGGCCTGGTGGCAGGTTTGGGGGAGTGGCATCAGCGCTCCCCCATGGTGCGCGGAGCCTGGGCGGCGTGGCGCGGAGCCGGCCAGCCCCCCCCCGCTAATCCAAATAACTGGGCCGGCGACTGGGGGGAAGCGAACGGGTGCAGCCCGGAGGAACGTCTGGCTGGCGGGCGGGCACCTCTCCCCCTCCCCTACCTCTCGCAGACCGTGCTGGGGAGCACTGGGCCCCTACAGAACCCCAGCCAGCAGTAAGGGGTACTCTCTCAGGCCCGGGAGCGGGCAGGACAGTCCATCCCCCCCCGCACCGGGAAGCAACAGGCTACCCGCCCCTCATTCCTGGGAGCCAGCCGGGGCTGGGGGATTGCATGCTGGGAGTGGCGGGGTCTGTAATACCCATGACAGCCTGCCATGTAGAGTGGCACCTTCCGACGGGGTGGGGGGATAAACGGTGGGGAGCGGGGCATGAGAACACATGAGGAGCCAGGCTGGATCAGGCCGGAGGCCCATCTCAACCAGCCCCCTGTGCCTCACAGCGGCTACACCAGATGCGTTTGGGAGCGCGTGGGACTGGGTATCTGTTCCCTGGTGCCACTCCCCTGCATCTGGCGCTCGAGGTGCCCTGGTTTGAGCCTGGAGATTACACATCGCCAGCAGGGGTTGTAAGCCGTGATGGACCTTCCTGGCCCGTGGCGGGGAGTTCCATGGACCTGCAATGCGCTGGGGGGAAAATATTTCTGTTGTCAGTTCTTCCTGAAAAGGCAAAGGTGCAGGGAACAGTCAGGGCGGCAAGAAGTTGCTATATGTTGTGAAGAACCAGGGGAACCCTTGCCATGCGGAGGCCATGTGGGGATTGATATCCATGGCGTGGGCTACGCCATCCAGTCATTTTTAGAGACAAGAATGCAGTGCTATTATGGGCTAGACGAACAAAGGGGTTCCTTTTCCCTAGCATTAGCTGACATTGGAAGGTGTTGGGTAAAGCTTGCATAAACCTTTGACACGTCTTGTCACTCTGATCTGATGAGGCCTTCCTGAAAGGTGCTATGTGGAGAGCAAGATACGTTATAACTCTGCGCAGGCGTTTCTAGATCGCTGCCTCTGGACAACACTCCCCTGCACCTGGCCTTTAAAAAGGACATTGGTCTATGCCGGGAGATAACACATATCCTTCATGGATTGTAAACTGGGAGAGACATTTCCTCCAGCACAGATGCGAGCAACACATCCTGTGGCAGGGAGTTCCACAGACTAATAAGAAGCTGAGTATGGAAGAGTTTTCTTAGCTGAAGGCATTCAAATTGGCAACCACCCACTGTTCACCCTATATTCCACCCATAGGAAGAACGTCAGGAGAGCCGTGCTCGATCAGGCTAAAGGCCCATCCAGTACAGCTGCCTGTATCTCACAAGTGGCCCACCAGATGCCTCGGGGAGTGCATCGGACTAGATACCTGTCCCCTGATGCCTCTCCCCTGCACCTGGCCCTGGGGTACCCGGTTTCTCCGTCAGGGTTTGGAGTACCCTGGATGGAAGCGCCATGGTTGCTCTATCAGGGGACCACGGACGGCAGTGGGGCAGCCCCCATAGCGGGCCCGGCCCCCGGCAAGGGTTGCAGGCGAGGAGCGATGCCCCCCCCAGTTACGCAGGAGGCTCGCTTTAAAGCATGGGAGGCACCACAGCGGGTGGTGGGCACGGGAACCCAGCCAGCCCCAACTCTCAGAATCGGGGTGCGTCCCGCACATGCGGGTCAGTGGGAACAGGGGAAAGCCTTGATTCATGATACGTGGTCTCGTTGCAGTGTTCGAGCAGAGGGAAGCAGCCATGGGACCGGCAGCGGGGTACAGCGAGGCCTCAGACTCGCTCAAGCGCCTACGTCTGGCACCGCAGAATGCAGATGAGGACGAAGCCCTGGCAGCGGAACCAGGGGGAGGAGACCAGCCCCGAGGCCTGCAACGGAGAGCACAGCGATCAGTGAGTGGGCTTGCGCACCCGAAACTGCGCTCACGATCATTGGGCCTTGGCCGGGCGGTAGTATCTGGGCCGGGGTAGCTGCCCCGGTACAGGGAACAGCACAGGCGCCGCCTGCCCAACTACCAGAGGCCAGGCTTACGATGGGGTGGCCGATCCCATCGTGGATGCCCGGCTAGCCCCCTCACAGGTGGGGCTGAGACCGGTCCACCCGACACTCCCGGGGGGCGGGCTAGGTCAGCACAACCCAACTCTGCCGGGATTCCCCCCCAATGGGGGCACCAGGCCGGTGGCCGGGCTGGTCGGTGATCAGCCATTTGGCTGGGGGAAGGGCATCATGGCCAGGGAGGGGTGCAGCCCCGGGCTACCCCGGGGTAGCAGTGGCCGCCTTGCCATAGGGCTCCTGCGCCTCACCATTTAGGCATCTTGTGTCTCTGCCCACTAGGGAGAACAGCTAGCGGGGGGCATTCATAGTCAGCCTCAGCTTAATCGCTGGGGAGCAGGATACCAAGGAGTGGGAAGAGGAAGACCCACGAGGCGGGGAGCGCAGGCTCAGAAAGAAGCCGCTTGCTCCCGGGCATTATAGCTGCCAGCCTACCTGAATTTATGTCTCGACCCGCAGGCTCACATAGGGGGGCCCAGGTGGTGCTTAAGCATCTAGCTAATATATACGGGCTGGCGGGGATGTTCCGGGCCATGCCTGGCTTACGTACAACAAGGCATTTCATCGTGGGGTGGCCCTGAACCCCTACGTCCGTGCGACGAGCCGCGGCCACCCACTTGTTACAGTTCGGGACCCTAGTAGGCTGATACTGGGCAAACGGTACGACAGTGGCCACGCCATAAAGACGGGGCCGGACACCACACCTGCCCACGCTGCAAGCCAGCCGGGTCAGGTCCCACCGGTCTGCTGAGGCTATAATGGCTAGGGAGGCTACGGCAGGAAACCCTGCCATTTTAATCATGAGTGTGTCATTGGTGGGGCACACCGACAAGCAACCGGTTGCAGTGGAGCCCCCCCCCCCCGCAAGGACGGCCATGGAGGGGAGAAGGCCCTAGAAGTGGGAGGTACGGAGGGGACCCCCCCCTTGGTAAAGGGGCTCTGCCCGATCGGTCTGGAGCGGTTGCAGCGATGGGCTGCGGCATACCCCGTATGGCAGCAGCGCGTGGTTTAGTGCAGGATTTCGAGGGGGGTTCCCTATTCCGTTTAAGGAGGACCACATACCTTGGTTAGCACCAAACGGTAACCCCGGGATGGTGCAGTAGGGGTGGCACCCCCAAGGATGTCCGGGGGCGTGCCCGCGGCCCCGTCTAGGAGCCACCAGTACTATCTCTGCGAGTGTCCCCGATGGACTCGGTAACAGAGGCTGTGCCAGGGGAGTTTCGGGTACTCCATCACCCGTCCCATCCGGCTGGGGTATTTAGAAAGGACGGGAGATCACTGGAGCATCTACACAGGCTGGGTAAATATGGTGCGCCACTGGGAAGCCCACCTGTTCTGCGGACTCACCGGCCCCGGCAGGTACAGAGCCCCGTTGGAGCAGTTTCGCGCACTGGCCCTCGGGCGGGGGCCTTCCAGTAGTCGAAGGAACGACCGAAAGGCCCAGTCAGGTGCTCACCTTCCTGGGCATAGGGAGGGACACCGGGGGAGGAGTTCACTGCCTTTAGGGATGCCCAGGGCCTGTCCTAACGGTCCCCCCCCTGCCCATGGGTACCTTCAGTGATTATTGGTCTCCCTACATCACAGGGGACTGGCTCCGAGCCCCTGGAAGGGGTAGTGGGCCACCTGCGGCGGCAGCGGTAGGCCATGATCTGTCCCCATTTGCCGGCGGGGAGGCAGGCATCTCAGTCTTTGATGGATGCGGACGGCCGTGGCCGGCGCTTTAACGTGTTACTTGTTTCCCCAGGAGCGGAAGGCTGCGCATGGTGAGCGAGAATTAGCTTGGTGGGTCACAGCGACGTGTACCAGGCCATGGAAGGCGCACGTGGGACAAAGGGGCAACCATGGTGGGGCGGGGAACGAGAGGAGCGTGGTGGCCTGAGCGCCCCGGAGGAACTATGGCTGCGGAGGGGGCATCTCGACGGGCATTCGCCCGATTCACTTGGGGGGGGAAGGGACTTAACCAGGCAAACTGGCGAGTCCCTAATCCTCAATTTTGGGCGACCTGGTGTCTGAGAAGGCCCGGGTTACGGCCTGCAGGGCGCTCTGGTTGACGATGGTTTCGCGCCAGACTGGGAGAGCAAACTGTGACCCACACAAAACGGAACACTCCCAGAAAGTGGTGAACAAGAGGTTTGTCGGGCGGCCTGCCGGGATTTGGGGGCAGTGATGGGCCACCCGGAGACCAATGGATGCAGGACGGAGCCATGCAGGCCAGACGGTGTATACCTGACGGACATGGGCACCGAGTGGTTCCTGCTGGAGTGGAGGAGGGGCCGGGCTATGGAAGTGGCTGTTAATGGGTGACCGGGGCCATAGCAAGGCTAGGCCCTCGGCAGTGGCGGCTAAAAGCTGATGGAGGGCAGCGGTGAGCACAAAACTAACAGCTTAACACAAACCTCCTCATCCACAGCACTGCGGGCCAGGAGGTCTCGGTGCTGGGGTGGGAGAGAGGAAACGCCTCCCTGCCCTGGGAGTATCCCAGATGGGTGACAGAAGGGGCATGGAGGATTAAATAAATTGACTGGCCTGGTGGGTGCTGTCAGACGACTGCACCACCTGGGGGTTCGTGGCTCGCCCGATGCTGCCCGGTTGGAGGGGTCCCGGGAGACCCCGGGGTTCCAACCAAGTTATGGATGCCTGGCCCCTCCTGTTGTGGTTGTTAATGATTGGTTATATGTGTTAATAAAGTGTGGCCCATCTATCCCCAACACACTGTCTCGCCTGATCATTTCGAGTGGGGGGGCAATGCATGCTCCGCGGGTGGCTTGTCCACCCGCGGTGCGGATTTGCCCCTCGCGAGAATGGCGAGGGGCGAGACAGGACCCAGAGGTCCGGGATGGAAGGGGGGAGGAGCGCCCTAGAAGGGGCGGCTCCTCCCCCCAAATGACATCAGTCGGCGGCCGGCGTTCGGAGGGGACCTTCGAACGCCGGCTGCACAGAGGGCGCCGCGTGGCGGGCGCCATTTGGAGGGCCACACCGGTGGCCCACCCAGCAGCGTGGCGCCGCTCTCCGGTCAGGGCCTAGCCGGCAGCAGTTCCCCACCCACCCTCCGCGTTAGGGCTAGTGTGAGTCTGACTGGTCGCCAAGTTTTGGGGCCGGATAGGAATTTTTGACCCGCACTCTCGATTGGCTGTTGAGGGCGGGGATTTTTCGCCTATCCCACACTGGTGCCTTGGAGCTTAAAGACGTAGGTCCTTTCCACACTGGTCACACTATGGCGGCTAAAAGCTGATGGAGGGCAGCGGTGAGCACAAAACTAACAGCTTAACACAAACCTCCTCATCCACAGCACTGCGGGCCAGGAGGTCTCGGTGCTGGGGTGGGAGAGAGGAAACGCCTCCCTGCCCTGGGAGTATCCCAGATGGGTGACAGAAGGGGCATGGAGGATTAAATAAATTGACTGGCCTGGTGGGTGCTGTCGGACGACTGCACCACCTGGGGGTTCGTGGCTCGCCCGATGCTGCCCGGTTGGAGGGGTCCCGGGAGACCCCGGGGTTCCAACCAAGTTATGGATGCCTGGCCCCTCCTGTTGTGGTTGTTAATGATTGGTTATATGTGTTAATAAAGTGTGGCCCATCTATCCCCAACACACTGTCTCGCCTGATCATTTCGAGTGGGGGGGCAATGTAATTTGATTGATTTACCATCACCACTCTTATTGGCCATTGGCATGCATAATCCTATATATGACTCCTTTATAGGAAGTGCTAAGGAATAAGCCATAGGCTGCAGTAAATCTCACTGAAAACAATTAAACATCTACGAAAAACAAGTTTATGATTGTATTTTTAAAGTCTCAATTTATGGCCATTTTAGTCCATCTAAATAAATGTATCTCTAAGAATGAATCAAATCTGAAATGTGCTGCATTAAAATGAACAGCATTTCCTTAATATGCCATGGGGATGGGAGATTAAAGAGGACACTGTGATGCAGTTTTTATGAATATTGTAACATCAGTTTTTTGTAGTGTAGCACATAATCTATAAAATTAATTTTTAGCAGGTCCTTGGGATGAATTTTGGCCTTTTTTGAATTTATATATATAAACATAGTATTTTAAAAGTCATTAAAATAAGATGTTAAGAGGTAAGAAAATGAGGGGGTTATCAGAAAAACAAATAAATGGATTCCAGATAAAATCAAGCTTTAATTCTCACTAGAAGTAAAAAAATGACTGTGGCTGTTTTTCTTCAGACATGCTGTGAAAATACAACAAATAGCATAACAACAGAAAAAGAGGAAGGCTGACTACAAAATGCCTTGATTCAATATAGGAAGCCACAGCCTTTAGTTTAAAAATATTCTAAATAAATAAATAAATAAATACTAGAGATGGGCACAAAATGAAATTTTAATTCATTTTTAATGAACCCACTCTAGAAGAGAAAGGAAACAAAACACAACAGAAATTTATGTTTCATTCCATTTCTTTTCATTTCCTCAATGCATTCCTATGGGAGAAACCCCGCAGTTCCCCCAGCGATCAGCTGTAGCGGGGGCTGGGTGCCGGACTACAGCTGTAACCCAAGCCCCCTGCTGGGCGCTTGCAGCAAAATAATAATATTAATAAAAATAAAAAAAAAAGTGCCAAGCACGGGGCCGTGCTAGAGCTGGTCGGGGCTTTTTTTTAAAAGCCCTGATCAACTGTAGCACAGCCCCCCTGCTGGGCACTTCCAGCAAAATAAATAAATAAATAAATAAATAAATAAATAAATAAATAAATAAATAAATAAAGTGCAGAGCATGGGCCCGCAGTAGAGCTGGTTGGGGCTTTTTTAAAAAAAGCCCCGATCAGCTGTAGCGTGGGGGGCCCTGCTCTGTGCTTGCAGCAATAAAAATAAATAAATAAATAAATAAATAAATAAATAAATAAATAAATAAATAAATAAATAAAAGCACCAACAGCCAAGCAATATTAAAAAACAAAAAAAAAACAAAACAAAACAAAATGAATTATGTAACTTTTTTAAAAAATCATTTTGTAATAAATTTTAAAAGTCATTAAGATATACAAAATGAGGGGGAAGAAACGAAAAATGAAACAAAATGCTATTTTGCCATTTCATGCCCATCTCTAATAAATACAGGACTTTTGAGAAATAAGTGATTCATGTGATTGTCATACTTTGTAAGAAACTGAATAACAAGCAGCTTGATGTTAATCATTTCAAATGATACTAATAATGAAAGCAAATGGTGAGTAAATTTTTATTTTCACTTTTAACTTTCACAGGAGTAGAGATGTAAAATTTCTGGAAACATTTTTTCTGTTTTTTTCCAACTTTTTTTCAAAACTTTTTTTCAAAATTTCCAGACACCTCTTTGCAGGACAGTAAATTTTAAATAAAAAAGAAAGATAATTTATCTCTCCCCAAATCATGTGCTCTTATTCTTAAGTAGAAAAAAAGTTCAATAGAAGTGCACAATACTTATTCAGAGTTATTTCATCTATAGTAGACTTAAAACCATAAAAACATAGCAGAAGGGCAATTAGCACTGCAAAAATAGGATAAGGGCCTGACTGCAGCTTGTCCATACCCAATTGTTTGAAATCCACTTTACCCTCTGATTCTATTTTCTGCAAAGGAATTTGACTGATGGGTATACCTGTTATCCAGAGCCAAGTGGTATAGGGTTAGGGTTAAGATAGGCATCTAGAAGGGTGTTTGCAGCTCACCCATGCAGCCTTGTTGCTCAGGAACAGCATATGAGAACCAAGAGCTCAGAACAAAATACAATGATGAATTTGCAATTTATGAAATTATAGTAGAACCTACATAGAAATGCATTAGTCAACATCCTATTGGTGTTCACATAGGTTTTGCATAACTTTCCATTAGAGATTGGCACCAAACAAAAAGCAAAATGCTGTTTCATCATTTCATTGTTACAAAATGAAATTATAGAAGCCGTTTTGTGACAAAACAAAATGAACTGCTTTTTATTATTATTCAGGAAACGAAACAGGGGAGCTTCCTCAAGCTCTTATCTATAAGGCTCCCAAATTTGGAGAGATGTGGGGTTCAGGAGGCCAAGTTATTCAACTGCAAAGCAGGTGTCCCCCCCCAGCTGTAACTGGAAGTGCTGTCCACATGCAGTGCCAGCAATAGGTCAATTTATTACTTCGCCTTTCTTAACCCATATATTGCCAGTGCACACTGTACAGCGGTTTTGCAATTAGCTAGTGGGACCATCTTTGCAGTTGAACAACTCAGCCTCTGGAACTCCAAACCTCTCTAAATTTGAGGAACTTGCAGGGAAGATTCCAAAGAAGCTACAGTGTGATATCCATCCTGCTACATACCTGCAATTTCTATTTTCAAATACATAAAACATTGACTTGGTAATTTTAATATTAACTTTCCATAATTTTTGCCATTCACACATTTGTCTTAAGAAGTACCACTGTATACTGACCTTAAATGGCCACCAATAAGCTTCTGGTCTTCATTTACTTTTCTACTTTAAATATTTGAAACTAATTGATAGATGCAAGTGTTTTACATTCCACTTCTGTTTTATCAAAGCAATATTCTGTCTTCTCATGGCATATATATTATTAAGATTAAAATTAATGACTGAAATTATATCTCTAGGAAATTGTCACGATTCCTGTTATAATGAGAATGTAATTACAATTTAATTTAGAACAAGTGTATTTCAATTACATTATTATTAATTTTTCTTAAATGAAATGCTTGTTATTAGCAATTAATTTCAAGAATGCTATGCTTTTGTGTACAAATGATTTCTTTGCTGTCAAATAAAATGAAGTAAACATCTATTCAATTTGTTCATATGGAAATGTTTAATAGATACATGTTTAATATTTTGCCTTTTTATTCTGATTTAATGTCATTTTTTCTGTTTTGGAGAAAATGAGAATAGTGTCAGTTTAAAAACAGTCCTTGCCAAGGACACCTCTTAAAAATAGATTTACAAGCATATTGTTTAATAAATAATGCAATATACCAGTCATTGATGCTTTTCTTTAGGGACCTGGACTTCCTGCAGATTGCTAAGAAACAGCACTTACAGAAACTGCAAGAAATTTTATAATTGTGTACAATGAGTTCAATGAGAGAATATAAATACCTTTCTAATTTTTTTCATTATTGCTTGACAATTAGGGATTCAGGCCTGTGCAATAATCTATTTGTAGTCCTTTAGAACTGTTTAAGCACCATAGTAAACTGAATAGGACATGTGCAATAGCCTGAATTCACTTTTCCTAATTTTTAGGCTTTAGTTTAAAGAAGCTTTAATGGCACTTTAATTTTAGTGTAATTATACTACATCTGCTTGGAAGTATGTCCCAATGAATTCAAGAACACTCTTAAATCAGCATAATTAGTTAATTTTAATCATGGATTTCCTTGGATTTGTAGACTCTGGACTTCCTCTCTTTAGGAGTCAATTACCAAAATCAGCACAGTAGATCACATTAGAGAAGGGCAACTGAATCAATATGGATTCAGTGAGTCAACTCTGCTATACGTTCTATTGATTCAAATGGTTTTTTTCTACAGCAACATCCTATGCTGAAATAAGTCACAACTAGACCCATGTGAATCAATGGAATTTATGGTGGAATTAACTCACCAAATTCCTGTTGGTTCAATTGACCTCTTCTGGTGTTATTTTGAATGCCAAGCACTAAGATTTTGGCTAATGAGTATTACTCCAATTCCTTCAAAATCTGGGGCTAAAAACATTGTTAGTTCCCATTAGAAGAGACCCACTGGAGTGAATAGGACTTGTTATTCATCGGTAGAGTGTATTGATTACAATGGGTCTAACATAGGATTTAATCCATAGTAAACCACCCCCATCACACTTTGGAGCCTGCACACTCAATATTCTGCTGAAATGATCCCTGAATCTTTGTTCTAAAATCCTCACCATTGGGGAAATGGTTCCATTACTACACTCCTGAAGATGTTCTTGAAGACTTCCACTCTGTATTGAATGACTAGAAATGTTCAGCCAAAATTAAGGCATTTTACTTGAGCAGAGAGATAAAGCTCTTTTCCACTGACAATAATAGGATATATTTTTTAAAAAAACTTTAACTATAGCTGCATCATGTCTAGCATCATTGTGGGGTTAGTTATGTAGAGAATAGTATGCATTAGACTGAAACCTTCCTATGATGAAATCTGTCATGCAGCAAATTGTGGGATGTAGTGAGTTTTAGCTAAAATTAATGTTTCACTAAAATCCTCAAATACATCTGGTTATCATAGATTGGAATTTTAATATGAAGAGACTTAGATGATTATGCTTTGAATATGTATGTAGAGCTCGTTATTTCAAACTATGGGAAACACGGCCTTTTGAATCTCTTCACTATACCACTGAGCCAAAAATACAGATACGATTTTCAAGGTTATTTAAAAAATAATAATGATCTGAAGCTCAGCAATCCAAAAATGGGTCTTTTCAATAAAAGCATTTCCTGCAGCTGTGAGAACTTATCACATTTTAAAAATGTGCATCTAAAATAAGTTATCTATTCTATCTACAAAAATAACATTAATGACAGACTGCTTCTTCTAATCAGATGGAATCTGTAATATTTGTTAAGCAATAAAGGCATTGGTGAGATTGATTTGGAAGGAAAAGATCAGGTTGTTGGAGGAATTATACCTCTTAATTAGTACTAAACATTCAGAAAGGATTACCCCTTGGACATATGAAAGGTATAAAAGAAATCATGATAATTTTCTATTAGAAATGGGCACGTACCAGCTCCTTTTTCAGCTGAACAGATGTTTGGTGCTTCCCAGCCCCACATCCCCAGGAGACATCCATGCAGAGGTGGCTTTCAGAGGAATCTGGGTTGGGAGGCAAGATACCCATTCAGGCTTTTAGGAGGGGGATTTGCCTGCTAAATAGCACATGAACAGGTGCAGTGAGCCTTTAATTTGAATGCCTCTTAAATGGAACTAAAACTAACTGAACACAATTTGCAAGAGTATTCTCGAAGGCTTTCATGGCTGGGATCCGATAGTTGTTGTGAGTTTTCCAGGCTGTTTGGCCGTGTTCTGGAAGTTTTCTTCCTGATGCTTCATCAACCTCTATGGCTGGCATCTTCATAATTCTCATGTGGCTGGGATGGGGATCAAAGCTGCCAACCTTTACATCCATTTATAAATGACATATTTTCCATTTCTGAGAGTATCTGAAAAGATACCCCTGCATTCTGAGATGCCTCTCTTTCTTCTGCAAAGTCCGAAGTACAAAGGAAGTAAAATACTTGTTTTGAAATGGTAGGTGCATTGGTTTTAGCAAAAGAAAGTCATAAACCTGCGGGAGGAGAGAATTATTTGCTCTTCCTTCCTACCTCCAGGGTCTGATGTGCATTTTTGTTTGTTTGTCTATTTTCATAGTTTTGTTTTTGTGCTTTTGATAGGATATGTCATTAACAACTCTGAAATTCTTCTTTTTTCTTACTGTCTCATTTGGTGGCAGGATATACTCTTTGGTTTTTGGTTTTGGTTTGTCCTCCACCCTGCACAGTCATGGTCTTGGTCTGGGTGAACCAGAACAATTTCATGTCATTGTCAAGGTTTCAATGAGCAGCGAAACGTTTCTCTATCAAAAGAAGTCCAGTAGCCATGACTCAACTTCCAGATCTATCATAGAATTGTTGTTTCCATGACACCAAGGCAGAATTTGATAGTTGCCAGTCAGCATTCCACACCACAGAGCACAACAGGTAGTATAACAGTGTGACAGATCTTTGACTTTAAAGGGTCACTGATTTTTTTATTTTTATTTTTTAATTTTTTGCACATGATGCTTGATGTTGTATGCCATTTTTGCCAGGCACTCTTGATCCTTGATGTTACAACAATTAAGACTCCCATTGGCTACAATAATAAAACTGAGTTATTTGAACTCCTCAGTTCTTGGTAGGTCAATACAATCCATTTGGATCATATCCCATTCCTGTGGTCGAGTCATCAGATACTCTGTCTTCCTCACATTCAGGCACAGGCCAGGTGTCGCCAGATGGTCACTCTATCTTTGGGCTTGTCACTCAAGATCTCCCTTATTCTTTGCTGCAATCATTATCTTGTCAGCATAAAGGAGCATCCAGGGTGCCTGTTTCTGCAGATTACAAGTGACTGCATCCATAACCAGAATGAAAAGAAGATGGAGAGTGTCAATCCTTGGTGGACCCCAACTGTGATATAAACATTCTTCAAAGTACCAGCAGTGGAATGCACACAGCCTTCAGCTACTCGTAGAGCAGTTTGACTTGACTAGCACGTTCTTTAGGGGCTCCGTGATGTCACTGTGCATACCAGATAATATTATGTGGGACTCAGTCAAACACTTTCTCAAAATGAAGAAACATTGCAGGTACTGATTTCTGTTTCTCCTTGTGTTTTTTAAATAGCAGCCAAGCAGCATGGATTGCTCTACAATTATGAGGCCTGAAACCGAGTTAAGGATTTTTAAATGACTTGTTATAATAAATATATTCCCTTCTTGCCCCACCTCATTTCATCTGCAGTTGACATCCCAAATTGTGTCCATATCCACACATCACTGTCAACCTTAAAAGTGCTAAAATTAGTAAACATCGCTATGTGGTTCCATACTTTTACAACCAACAGAAAGGGAGATAATCTTGAATCAGGAATCTCATCAAAATCATATCTCCTCCCCAAAACAGATATTTAAAAATAAGTACATAAACTCAGGTATAAATATGAGGTATTTGAAAGTGGTTTGTCATTCCTATGGCCTTTTCTCAATCATATATTGCATGCAACCTAAAACAAAATTTTCACAATGCATTTCAGCAAGAGACAACAGAGATGCAGGAGCCCTATTTTGATATTCAAACTCAATGTATGTATTCAGTCACATGCTTAATACTGACTATGAACAGAGGCATATACTTCTGCCCCACACAATTTGGAACCAATAATTTTCAGAGTTTCTGATCATGTGGAAAGTCACCATATCCGGAGAGGATACATTTGTTAGCCACACAAAGCAGCCATGTGGCTAGTTGAATATAAATATATATTTTTAAAAAATGCCTGAATAGGACTGCAGTCTTTTTGTTCTTCTTACTGTTTTCTGTGATCCTTCCACCTCCAACTGCAATACAGCAGAATTTCCAAGTGGAATGTAGGCTCCTGCCGGGCTTGTCCCGGTTGGGCAGCTTTGTCTCCCCAGGAGCCATTATTTTGACGCAAAATAGGAGGCCACGTGACCCTCAGGCTGTGCGGGGACCAAAGCCCTTAAGAGGGCAGCCCATGCACCAACCCTCCTCTTTCGCGCCGAAGTGCACAGCGGAGGAGGACACCGGAGGATCCCTGGCAACGTGGGAGGCATGTGGGGCTCGTGCTTCAGCCGAGCCCTGGGTGATATCCACCAGCAGCACCCCACTGGGCTTTGGGAATGGGAGGGTGTCTACAGCCCTAATGGGCTGTCAGCTTAGAACCCCCTTGCTTCCCCAGCCCGAGCTGCCAGTCCGCCAGCTGACTTACCCAATTGTCGGGTGGATTAAAAAAAAAAACAAAAAAAAACCCCAAACTTTAGGAGGCCAGGGTCCGACGAGCCGGTGGGCAGCGATTGCCGCACAAGCGGGACGACCGCCTGCTGGCTCTCGAGCCTCCCTGAGGCCCCGTAGGTGCACCAGTGCATGCAGCCCTAGTCTGCCCACATAGTAGGCTGAAGTTTCTTTTGGCCGGCAGATTGCTGGTGCCCGGCTTGGCTTGCCGCATAGCCCGCCTCTTTCAAGCCTTGCTGCAGCCTGTGCGCCTCCTCAAGTTTGCCCACGTAGTGGGCTGAAACTTTTTCCTGCTGGCCGATTGCCTGCATCTGGCTTGGCTGCGCACCTAGCCCGCTTCGCTCAAGGCTCGCTGCTGGCCCGCAGGCACACTGTGCGCATGGTCCCTAGGTCCACCCACATAGTGGGTTGAAGGCTTTTTCTGGCCAGCTGGTTGCCAGCGTCCAGCTTGGCTGCGCACCTAGCCGGCCTTGCTTGAGCCCCATGAGCGCCTTGGGGCACGCTGTCCTTACCCCACCCACGCAGCATGCTGACTGGGTTATTGCACGGTCAGGGGCATTTTTAATTAGGGGTGTGCCGCCCTTAGCCCACCCACTCAATCCCAAATTCACAGAGAGCAGAGCTGGGAAATCTGTGGCTCTTATGAGGTTGTATTACAATTCCATCATCCCTGACTAGTGGTCATGCTGGCTGGGGCTGATAAGCTCTGTAGTTCAGCAGCATGTGGAAGGCCATAGGTTTCCCAACTCAGAACAAAGGGAGAGTATAATGTGATGGTGGATAGTTTGAATTCAGTATGTTCCTTTGAACAGCCACACAATCTTTGCTGATGAATGCAATTTTGAACCTAGCACTTAAAAAAAATCAAAGTTATGCAATTACTTGGCTGCTGGATAGCTCAGTGGTTTAGGTATCTGGATATGGAGCCATCACTTGGGAGTTTGATTCCCAACTGTGCTGTCTTAATATGAGATGGACTTGATGATCCATAGGGTCCTCTCCAACCCTGCAGTTGTATGAGGATTATTATGTGAGCTTCCTAGAGATACCCTGAGCACATCCGCACTCACCTGATTTCCAAAGCTGAGCAGGGTTGGGCCTGGTTTGTACTTGGATGCCTACAGCACCAGGGAATACCAGGTGCTGTAGGCACCTGGAATAGGTACTGGCAAGCCACTCCAGTACTCCTGCCAAGACAACTCCATGGACATGGGGTCACGAAGAGTCGGTCACGCCTGTAATGACAGAAGTTGAATTTCTCTACAGTCACAGAACATTTTAAAATACAGCTGGAGAAATACAGTAGACCAGATAGGTGAGTGTCCTTCTAAACTTGGGATGAGCAGGAACTCACATGCACATAATGGCACATGAACATACTACTTATGCAAGCATCGCCATTGTGGACACAGTGAGTTGCATGAAGAAAACATTTCTTCTTACATAAAGGCAACACTTTCATTTGATCAGTGGTACAAACCCATTTTGTAGTATTTGCTGGATCCTTAACACAGAAGATTAAATCAGTCAAAGGTATATATGCTGCTTATGAATATGGGATGTTATGTTTCTGAATGCACAAGGCAAAATGCCAAGGGATGGCTCAATATTGCCTTGCAATGTTATCCCTGTGCTGAAGAAATAAACAAGATGAAGCACTGCGTAGCCAACCCAAATTTTGATGTCGCCAATGACAGTAGCCAAGATGGCCTACAAGATCCCCTCTTGGGCTAACTACCATTCATAAAGAAACCAAACATGTTGAAAATCCTAAAAAAAAAAAAACAACCACCCTTTTTTAATCTGTTGTTAACCAATTCTTACCAGAATAATCATCCTGCCAGATATGGTCCTGATATAGGAGCACATTCAAAAGTAAAAACTATTTAATTAATTTTGCACTGCCTTTTCCTATGATCAGTGGCTTTGTGAACACCATTTTGAGCATTCACGCATCATCAGTTTTTAAAGCAAGCACAATAATTGTGTGACTGTGTCCAAATCCAAATGATAAGGAAATTGTGGCTCTACTTCTCCTTCCAGCTGCAAGCTTTTGCCTTTATAAAGAACTGTAAGAGAAAATTCAAGTCATAATAATATTTAAAGCCCCTGTTTGCCCATCACTTGGTCAATGCAAAGTTCATTTATGGCAACAGAGAAATTCATATGTGTAGCAATATTATGGAAGCTTGAAAAGGTGTGGCTCTAAGGCAGTGATGGATAACTGATGGCATGGGTGAAATGTTTCACTTGCTAGCAGGACCAGACCAAATGGTGAAATGTTTCACTTGCTAGCAGGACCAGACCAAAATATACATATATAGAGATATATGCTAAAATCAAGTGAACAGAAACATAAAATAGAAGTGTGTCCAGACTTTCAAATTTGGTTTTGGTTTTCGGATACTCCGCTTAGAAAAACTGCTGCTCCATGATGCCCCTTTTTTCCTGCATCCTTCTTTCTTGCCCTGAAGTTGCATCTGAAGGGTCTGCATTTTACATTGCATGCATTCACGATTTCAATAAGACATACCTAGTTAAGTGCTTAAAAACATTCTGTGGCAAATGACCAACTGTGGTTTGTCCTTCCTATTTCAGGTTCTTTGTACTCTTGTTTATTTCCATTGTAGGGTAGTCAGAGAAACAATCCAACAGGCAGCCTTGATTTTAACTTTGTTCATCATGATGGGCCATATCTTAAACAAGCCAGAATTTGGAATTAAATAATAAACGATGGGTCTTGGATGCAGTTGGTGCCTGCTTTAAAAACTATGACTTGTAATCAGCTCTCGAAGGCGAGCGTGCAGGCTCTTCGGCCCACCAGCAGCTGGTCATCCTGAACAGCGGCCAACAGTCAACGACAGCCCACGGTGGCACAGCAGCTGTGGATCTGGAACTGCAGGGTAACTCTACCAGGTGCCAGCCAGCGCCAATCCCCCCAGCAGGTCAGATCTTGGACCTCTCAATGACTGGGAGAGAGGATGTCCAACTTCACCAGGCCATCTCGCTTTGGACAGGTGAGTGCTCTGTTCTAAACGCAGGGGCAGCTACCCCCAGGGGGTGGCCATGGTCTTGGGCAAACACTGATTGGTGTGTGCTCCCAAGGCAGTCGCCCATACCCCAAGCAGCACATATAGCGGGGGTGGACACACAACGTATGGTAGGGGCCAGGTCTGCCACTGACTTGTCATTGCTGACCTCCACCCCATTGGAAAACAGGTAGCAGGCACAATCACTTCTAGCACACCACCTGATGGCCCCTGTTGCTGCACCAGCCAATGCTACTGCAGCCCCGCAAGTTCCACCGCAGCATTTTCCTGATAATGATCAATCGATGCCTTTGGGTGACCATCTTCTCCCGACCCAGGTTTAAAAAAAAAGAGAGGTGATTATGTAGATATATTTAATTCAATGAATAGGGAGGATGATGAAAGAAAGCTTAAGCACATGCAAGACAAAGAACGCTTTAAAAGGAAACGGCTGGATCAATGCTGGGCTAACTGGCTTCCAGCATTCTATATATACGCAGCAACCATCATCCAGACTAAGCCAGAGAGAGCATATGACGTGATCCTTTACATGGACTTAATTTACAGAGCATACCCAGAGTATCCAGGCTCTGCCTGGCTTTTCTGTGATGAGTGCCAGGGGGGGCAACATGTTAACCAATCAAACGGTGGCCAGAGAGGTAAGATACAATCCCCAGCCAGCAGGGCACAGCTTCCAAAAGGGACCTAGTCCCATCAACATGGAGGCTACACTGGGTTCGCTTTGCAGCTACCCTGATCATCAAGCAGCAACCTACCTTAGGGATGGCTTGTGATTTAGCTTCAGAATACCTGCCCAAGAACCCAGAGCCCATCCTGGGCCAACCCCCCCCCAAAAGAAAGAACTTTAAATCTATGACTTTGGCATATTCTCCCAAAATATTGGCAAAGGGTCTGTTATTACCCTAGGTCGCTGTGCCCAACAGGAACTTTGTACGGTGGAGACACTTGGTGCATCCATAAGCAAGCGGGGTCTTGCAGATGGCCCCTTGTTCATATTGGCTGGGTCTCAACCACTCCCGACATATCATTTTGGTGTATCATCTCCAAGGCCCTAGAGCTGGAGGGATCCAAAGGGCGCCTATTCAGGCCTCATTCATGCCGGATAGGCACAGCTTCCACGGCTGCAGACATGGGTTATGTTATGTCAGACATCCGGGCCTGGGGCCACTGGTCATCCGCATGCTACAAGTGTTCTGTTTGGCCACTTTCTGATCGTTCTGGGGGGGCTGTTTTCAGTAACGAGTTACGTTTCACGTTGTGGCCACAGCTATATATTTTGGTGGCAAATTATGTTCGACCTTCTGCTGGGAGCTAATTGCTGTTCCACTTATCCACCTGGACAGGAGAGAAAAGTGCAGAATGGCTGGGATAGCTTCTTCACGGTTGCATCCTGTTGTGCCTCTGAAGCCTCAATTACTGTTCCACTTGTACACCTGGACTGGAGAGGAAAGTGCAGAATGAGCTGAGATGTCCCAACATGGCGTCACACTAAAACAACATCTGTAGGCTAAAATATAAGTTGCACTACGGGAGGCCCATCCCTCGGCTACAACTATTTCGTTACAGTTACAGTACTGTTAAGAATAAAGTTATTAATAAAGTTGTGGCCCGATTTAAAACCCAATTATATGTGTGGACTCGTCACTTCGGGACTAGGGGGACAAAGAGGGAACAATTGTAACTTGTAACTGATTACAACTATTCTTCCCTCCCCCTCTCCTTTTCTCTTCCCCCTTTTCCTCCTAATAATAGCAATAAGAAATATTATTTTAAAACTAGGTTTTGATGTTGAAAAGGACATAAAATGCATTGCAAGTGAATGCAAGGGGCTATAGATTGGCAATACAAGAGGCTTTTAAAAATGGGTATGGTACTGATTATCTATTTAAATGGTCATATATGTTAGGAAAATGTGTAGAGGCAAGAGAGGTTTCTTAAAATCTCAAAATCGGTTTTTTAATTAAAACCTGAACTTTGTTTTTATGTGAGCTTTCATTATCTGAGCATCTCATCATGTGTTTAAAATAATTATGTTGCAGACTTTCCTTCATCTCCTTGATTCAGTTTTCCATCTATTCTTGCAAACATTTCTTCCTGGGTATATATATTCCACCTATTCTTCTCTCCCTGGTCCCATTTTCTCCTTCTCAAAATTCAGTGTCAACAGAGAAAGCTCTGAGTCTAATTCTTCCAGTCTTGTCCAGAGGATGCCCAGAACTCCGTTGAGAATGAGATGCTTCAAGGGACATTTATTTACTGCAAGTTTTCTATCTCTCCCTTCTGTCCTTTCCAAAATCTTCAAGATGGCTCACAAAACAAATGATAGTGTATTTTTAAAAAGCCACTGGAAAAATAACAGTTCAGTAAAATAATCCATAAATTAGCATGAAACAAGGCAATAAACAAAGCAAAAGCAAAACTATGCACTAGTAAACAGTATATACTTCCTGTTTCATATCATTTGAAGTAAGTGCCTTGACAGACATATAAAAATGTGGTCTACATAAAACAACACATTAGTGCACCCTGGGACATGTCTTTATGGTAAGTTTTTGTGTCTAGAGTTCTTACTGAAATCATTATGGATTTGTAACCCTTAGTTAATAAACTTAGGCAACATAATAATGGCACAACTGCCTATCAAAACATATGTCGTAATTTAGGATTATTACACCAGTATAGGGAGAGAACTGAGGTGAAATTCCATTTTTGTAACTCACAGCAGTACATCATAAATTGTTTATTGTGGTCTGGGTCTGATTTCATCAAAAACAACCAGTTATTGTGTACTGCTAGTGATAAGGCTGCTTATATTTCTATACTTTTGTTTCTGTTTTGTTTCTGGGTAAATATAAATATTGAACTTGAAATAAACAGGAACTGTCCAAAATATTTTCCATTATTTCTTTCTGCCCTACATACCACTGACTAAGGCTCCGGTCTCACTACGATTATCTGTGCATCTTAATTTGATGTGTACTATTTTGGGGGGTGATCACATGACATTTGATGTGCAGTTAGTGCCCCAACAACAAAGGAGTATTTTACTTCTCTTTGTCCATCCTGTCTAACCCTGGAAGGATTATATTGCATTGTAAATGTTACACGGTATTTTAAAGTTTTAATTATATTTGTTGCGGATGTAATTTTATAAGCTTTTTAAATATATATATAAAGATTGCGACGACCAATGGTTTTTAGCAATGAACTATTACCTACTTACTTACTGTGCATCTTTTCCCTTGTGGCGAATACCTGCCTTGCAGGCAGATAGCAGTTTTTCTTCTTAAAATCGATTGTAATTGGAGGCAGAAAGCCAGTAAAAATTGTGCTGGCATGCCGGTATGCCACCAATTCAGTAGCATAACCAATTACCTAGGCAGAACAACAAGAAGTGGCAGAAAAGGGGGTACGAATCTAATTGGTGCAAATTTTCTGGGGTCACATCTCGTTTGAGGTGTAAAAAAGGTAATTAATAATAGAAGTATTTTAACACAACCCCTAGCAGTGGTACAAAATGCTGTGGTTAAAGTTCACTTCCAGGGGCATGGTCGGCCGGGGTACCAAAATACTGCTCTTTGGAGTGAAGGCACGATCTTTTGCTGTGCAGTCTTTCACAGCAAAAAGAGCAACAAAATCATCATGAGACCGGGGCCTAATCTAACTAATGAAGCCAAAACAATGTTAACAATTCTGAAGTATAGAATATCACGTGAGTCATAAAATGTGGGTCATCATGGAATCTGAATTACTGTATGCTGTTCAAGAACTGGAATCTTGTTGCACAGCTATGCAAAACTTATAACTTTTAGAGATGAATTGCTACAGGTTAAGAAAGCGCTGTAGGGATTATCCATTGCAGTCCGAGGGGTACAACTTAAAGCAGAATATATATTTGCCTACAAATGTATCTTTGCTTGCAGCAATCTGCCACTAAGAGTGATGCCTTTTGTGTAAGTGCACAAAAGGATTTCAGCCAATATTTTGTATTTCATAACCTAATTTATATACTGTATGCAGATGCACATTTTGAACATTTCATTATAATTTGGCACCTTACCACAGTGAGGTACATTCTGCCATGGTGATCCCATATTATACTTACCCATTTAGTAGTCAAAAACCTAACAAGGATTTGAACACTGGCTGAAACCTGAAGGGGAATCAAGTCATTTAACACCCCTCTTCACACACAATACAATTCTTTAAAAATACCACTACTCCAAAAAATATCCTTGGGGATGTGGGCAATTTTGCTACATTAGGGAGGTTGAATCCTTATAAGTAGAGATGGGCACAAAAAGCTAAAATAGCTTTTTTTTTTCATTTTTCATTTTGTTCTGTTCCCTTCTGTTTCAAATTTTAAAATGAATGTTTTTTAAAAATAGTTTTGTCATTTTGTTTCATTTTACATGTTTAATGTATGTGTGTGTGGTACTTGTGCAATTTTTTTGTATGTGTGTAGTGCTGGTGCAACTTTTTTCCCTCCCTAAAGCCCCGTGTGCCAGCTGATTGGCGCTGGGGCAGGGAAAAAAGTTTTTCCCCATCCCAGTGCTGATCAGCTGGTGCATGTGGCTTGGGGGAGGGGAAAAGTTTTAAAAGCCCAGCACCAATCAGCTGGGGTGCAGGGCTTGGGGCTTGGGGTAGAAAAAGTTTTTAAAGCTGAGGGCTTTTTAAACTCCCCCTCTAAGCCCCACGTGCCATCTGATCAGCACTGGGTTGGGGGGAAGGTTCCCCCCCACCCCAGTGTTGATCAGCTGGTGCACATGACTTAGGGGAGGAAAAATGTTTTAAAAGCCAGTTGGGGGAAACCGCAGGCTTTCAACACTTCTTTTCCCCACCAGAGCACTGATCAGCTGGTGTGCAGGGCTTCGGATGGGAAAAAAGTGTAAAAAGCCCACAGTTTCCCCGCACCTGATTGGTTTCCCATAGGAATGCATTGCTTCAGTGCATTCCCATGGGGGGGGGGACAAAACGGAACAAAATGAACATTTCCATTTTGTTTTGTTTTCTTTTTCTTTGATGGGTCACTTCATTTTTTGTTTTGTTAGAGAAGAAAATGAAAAATGAAAAACAAAATGAAAAGAAATTCAAATTCATTTCCTACCCATCTCTACTTATAGGTCTTGGAGGATTTTTTTTTAAAGAGCAGAATTTGTTTCTGATACATGAAGGCTGAGGTTCTGAAAAGTTTTGGGTATCTGAAGTGGAATAACCACAGAAGCATGGCTATGTTTGCCCATGACCCTTCCATTATAAAGACAATAAAACTGAACTGCTGGAAATGATCTTCCCTTCAATGTTTCTTTCATTGCCAGGTTGGACTCCTCCCCAAATGGTGCACAACTGATTTGGTAGTATCCAGTTAGGGTAACTTGCCAGATTACAATAAAATGTTTCAAAATGTGTACCTTAATGTATGTATTTTATGCAGATCCATGTCCTTTCTGGGTTTTATTTTTCCCCAGGGGAATGTGTTCTCTTTAGTTTGGTAATGTGTAAGAGGTGACCTTCGAACTGAAGAGAGACTGAGTCCACTGATTTGAAGAATTCTAAACCACATGAGAACTAGGGTAACTCAGTAGGTTAGAGAACTAGGATAGCTGTGTGTGAAGCATGGGGCAAGGAGTTGAACTGCCCACTGGGCCTCCTAGAAAAGTAACCAGCCAAGATCACTTGGAGCATGTGTGGCAGATGGGGGAAAGTGCTCTGCCACTTGTACAGCCTTTACAAACTGGATGATCCCAGAATGCCACCAGAAGGACAAACCAACAAACCACTTCTAAAAAGCCTAGGAGGACTGCAGTTATTCAGAGATGGCATGACAACACATAATTATCATCACACCATCACATGAAAAGCTGTCATGCACATGGCAAGCTTCATATGCCAAACCTTCCCCTTCCCTTGATAGGAAGGCAGGGGGACTGAGAGCCGAGTTTATACCAAAGGGCATGCTCTCTTGTATGTGGAAGAACATCCAAATAGGATTCTTTTCTCTGTTCTGTTAAACTCATAGATGGAGAACAGAAGAAGTTCTCTAGACACATGGAGAGAAAATAGCAATTGTAATATTGTTAGGCTAGACTTGCTTCGCACAATTTTGCAGACATTCATGAGTTTAATGTGGCATCTGCTGTAGGATGTGGCGAGGATCCAAAAGCTCTTCGGATTATTAGCTTTTTTGAAATCCAATCATGCAGAAAAATCAATTCTAGCTGGTGTAACAGCTTGCTTGCGTATGGCTTATCAAAGAATGAAATCTGCTAGCTATAATTCTTTGATTTACTGCCTGGAATTATTCTGGAGACCCTTTGCCTTTGGGATACTTGAATATGTATATGGGCCTTGAAGGTGTTATAGGGGATCTGATCATTGTCAATGTAAAGCATTTGCCAAAATCATCCCTCCTTCTCAAACATATCTATCTTTTGCCCACATAGTCCTTTTACTAGAATAGATTAGGAAAAATGTGTGCCAGATCAGTCCACTCTGGCAACACAACATTGAAGGGATGATCTGTGCCTTGTTTCCAGCAGTTCAGGGTTATTGTCTTTAATCCAGAAGGGTCATGGGCAAATATAACCATGTCTCTGTGATTCATTTCTCTTCAAATACCCAAAGCTTTTCAGAACCTTATCCTTCATGTATCTAAATACACCAAACAATTGATTCTTCTGCATTTCCCATGACACGTGTGGCACACGCTCAGGTGCCATCATTTAAATATATTTCTGTTTAACATGAGTGTATGACTAAAATCATGGAATCTCACACGTTTTGTACTTTTAAAATAAATAAGTGTAGTTTATTGCAACAATAAAATTAAATACATTCGGCAATTAGCAAATTAAATATTCAGCCACTGACTATTGAAGGAAAGTATGTGGAACAGGTTTCAGTGTTTTGATTTCTGGGAATGCAGCTGAGAGATGATCTGACATGGGGAACAAACATTAAGGATTTGATGAAGAAAGCACAGCAGATATATTTCTTGAGAATCCTCAGGAAGAATAATCTTTCAAAAAATCTGCTGCTGGCTTTTTACCACTTTGCCATAGAGAGTAGAGATGGGCACGACTCAAAAAATGGTGTTTCGTTTGTTATTTGTCATTTAGGGGGTCCGTTTCAGTTCATTTTTGTTTTTCGTGAATTTTTTGCAAAAAAAAGTTTTCGTTTCATTACGTAATGAAACAAAAAAATGAAAACAAAAATGAAAAATTGCTGTTTTGTTAGCATTCATTACAGTTCAATGTATTTGCCTCAACGAAAATGAAAGTCACGACAAAATTTCTTTTGTTTTGGTTCGTTTCGTTTCATTTTGGAGACAAAATTCATTTTTCATTTCATTACGTAACAAAATGAAAAAATGAAAACGAAAATGAAAAATTGCTCATTTCGTGCCCATCTCTAATAGAGAGTATGCTGACCTATGGTCTGTGTGTGTGGTTTGGGAGTTGTACAGCCAGGGAAAGAACAATGCTGTCCAAGGTTGTTAAGACTGCAGAGACAATAACTGGGTGTACTCTCCCTACTTTAGACCAAATCTATGATTCCATGTGTTCTAAGAAAGTTGTAGAGATTGTGCAGGATCTCACACACCCTGGAAATGATCTCTTTCAGCTTCTGCCTTCTGGGAGGAGATACAGGGTCATTAAGACCAGGACTAGCCACTTGAGGAATAGTTTCTATCCAAGAGTGGTTTTGGTTTTGAATGCAGTGAAATGCAGTTTCTGAGGGAGCTTCTGTAATTAGTTTTAGAGGTTTTTAGAGGGTTTTAGAGTTTTTAGAGGTTTTAAGTGTGTTGTTAGTGGGTTAAATGTGTGTATGTGGGGTGGGGGATAGATATTTATGTATGGTTGTACTGTTAGGTCCTGTAAAAGCTGGTTTGATTCTTTCAATATATATAAACTTATTCTAACATTATTCATCAGTTTCCTATCTGCCCCTATCTAACTGATGTTACATTGGCCATTCCCTATCTAATATACATTTTCCATGTCCTATCTAACTTATGGAGGCTTGTGCAAAGGTATATAAACACACATTAACTCCACCCACAAGCTCCTCCATTGGATATGCAAATGCCAGTTCTTCATATCATACCAAGCAATAAATATTCATAGGTTAGGTTGCCCGCTGGAACATGGTTCCAGTATTTTAGTAAAAGTGATGCTAACTATAGCAGCCTTACTACAAGTCTGAATTTCTTTAACTTCAGCCACATCCTTTGGACTTTCCAAGTCATAGGAGCTTTTCCTGATGTTAACATTTTTAAGCAAGTAACCACAGGTGTTATTAATTTCTAGACAATTCTCCAAACAATTTCCCTCCACCAAGGAACTGCTTCTTCTTGGAATATTTAAACTCTAATGTGTTCTCTTGGTGAAAATTCTATTTGTTTCCGAGCTGATGGTTCCATTGAAAATTGTGAATTCTAGAGTGGCCAATCACACCTGTGCAACTGATCTCTAAATGGGTAACCCCTGAAGTGGAAACAGACCCTTAATTAGGAATTGGGGTACAGTGGTTAAGAAGCATGAAATGCACCCTCAGAGCAGCCTTCTAAGTGAAATTGCATAAGTTGTCAAGGGACACAAATTGCTTCAAGCTTGTTTCATTTCCAATAAAGCAGTCAAGTACTATGTATACAATGCAGTTGTCTGAAATGTTACAGTTTTACTCCATTCCATTGTCACACTTCATTTACATCAAATCAAAAGGCTTATGACTAGAGATCAGTTCCAATTGCCAAAAGAGTGTTTTATCCAAATTTGTGCATTTTCAAATGTTTCTATTATACATATCATTGACACATACATGAGTCAATGACTCTGTAAAACCTTCATTACATGAATAAAGCCATTCATGATAAAGGCCGACAAAATAGCAACCATCTAGTACTGTGGGAGCTAAACAATATACCTCTGCAAACATTTTCTTAAGATAATAAGATAATAATGTATAACTACCAGGTTCCGTTTGCATGTAACATCTAGAACTTGAAAATTGGCAATTTTTTTTAAAGTGCCGACCTGGCCCTCAGGCCAGCTGGCCGGCGCTTTGAACAATAAAATAAAATAAAATAAAATAAAATAAAATAAAATAAAATAGTTAAAAAGCCCCGACCCAGTCCCCAGGCCAGATGGTTGACACAAGTTAAAGAAACAAAAATAAAAAGTGAATAACGAATACCAAAATAAACAAAAAATGAAACGAAGCAAAAAAAACACAGAAAAAATGAAATAAAATGCCATTTTGGTGTTTTGTGCCCATCTCTAGTCATAATTACAAATATGGGCTAGCTCATTTGCCAGAGAAAAATGTAACAATGTCTGATTCTGGAATGTGTAACCAGACAACAAACTAGCACCCAAATTTTAATCCTACTAAGCATGTTTTTAACACATTTATTTATAAGAACTAATCAGGTTATTTTTAGGGTAGAACCATCTAAGCAGGGTGACATTTTGTCCAGTTATTTGTGTGTGCATACTCCCCCCCCCCTTGAAACATGGGTTCCTTGTGGTGGAAAACTGGTGAACATCGAAGACATAAAATAATGGCATAATTGCATTCTTGAAGTTGCATTCTTGCAGCCTTGGACAAATCACGAAGCCAATCATTTGTAAAACAGGGTTAACTGATCTCATTAGGATTTCATGCAGAAAAATATTTAAAAAGCAGTCAAGCTTATGGGGAGCTGCAAAAATGCTAATAGATGGTAGAGTGTAACAGCAATTAGTCATGAGATGAAAGGGTTTGTGTAGCAATAAACAGTGGGACTTGCAAATTTGGGGAAGGTTCTAATACAAATATTTCTAAAAGGACCCAATCAGCAAGGGATGAAAAACAGAAAATGATGGGATCTTTTCCTTTATTGCTTCATTTGTTTAGGGGTTGATCCAGTGGTCTAGAAGTAATGGAGTAAAGCAGGAATGGAAAAATGCAGGTCATGATGAAACCCATCCAGCTAGCAAACTTCCCTGTAAGGTGCATTCCCCAGCAGGCATACACATTTCTCCTCCCCTCTGCGTGGACTTTAATCCCTCCCCAACCCAACCATTTTTATTTTTATTGTGATGGAAACAGCACAGGTGTGTGTGAAAGTGAAAGTCTTGCATGTGTGCCAGAGAAGAAGCCCTGCACAAAAGTGGCCCTAGTGCTAAAAAGTATGTGGGGGGTGTCACTGCTATAAATACTCTGTACTATTGGTACAATATTATTTGTGTTGCTGGAGTAATAATAAATTTGTTCCTTAATTTTTTTCAGCCTAATGTTAGTCTAATTCTCAATAGAAACATCATTTTTAAACATCATTTTTAGTGACTCATTGATTCACAGTCAGTTTAAGAATTCCTTCTAAAACCAACACAGTTAGGTGTTGTTGACCAAAATATACTATCTTTAATGCTCTCCAATAATCAGGAGAAAGATGGGGTAAAAATACTCTAAAATAAATAAAATAAATTTCCAGTACTGGTTCATAGCTTTTTTAGCTTGGATTCTTAGCTTGTTGAAATGTCATTCTTGCAATTATCCCTTCATAGCCAAATGTGTTTGTGCAGGATGACATAAAGGATTAATGCTGTGGACCAATGAGAGAATGTGGAGGTAGAGCCCACTCAGAAGAGACTAGATGAGATAGATTAGAGATAAGATGAGAAAGAGATGAGAAAGAGATAAGATGAGAAAAAGATGAAATGAGATGAAAGTTAGAAGAGAAGAGATGAGATGTGAGACAGATGAGAGAGGTTTGAGAATAGTAAAAGGGCAGAATTTGAGTGTAATCTGCTTGGAACTTTCAATTAAGGGCACACAAGAAAACCTTAAACTGAGATAGCTTGTTGAGTTCAATAAATGTTATTTTACTTTATTAACGTTACAACTGACTGAGACTCAGTTATTTCAACTGGGTAACCCTGAACGGTGGCAGCGAGAGAAGGATGGTCCATAAAATGGTCCGTATAACGGATGGGGCTCTGTATGGGTTCAACACAAACTGTTGGCAAGTGTTTGGATCTCCAAAGTCCAGTAATCCTGAGAAGAAAGTGAAGAAATTTAGCCTCAAGCAGTACGAGAGCGCTCTGAAAATTGCACATTCAGTCTTCATTTTAGGATAAGAGTAATGAGCACATGGTAGTGTGTGGGGTAATACACACACCCATGAGGGGAAAGGTAGATTTAAGAAAATTGCCATTATTCCTTCCTGGCTAGGCTTTTTCCAGACTTTGGCCCAGAAGTTCTGTGCTGGTCTCCATACTGGTAGCGTGTGAAAGCCAGTGTGAGAAGCAAGGCCTGAAGTAAATTGAAAAAATAAAGTATATTTGAGTAGAGGCTTTTAAAAAAAAACTCATGGATTGGTGAGAGGAGTTTGCAGGGTCATTGTTGGGACCACTACAGAATTTATGGGCCAAAGTCTTGGAAAACCTAGACAGGAAGGAATACCGGTGTCTCTTTTTAAAAAATAAATAAAGTTTACCTCACGAAGTTTGGCTAGCCTGTGCTCAAAGACCCTTGGTGAAAGAGGGTAGTTTTGGGACAGGTGGAAGGCCAAAACATTAGGGAACTGAGGTGAAACTTACTGAAGTGAATATTAAGGCCTGACACATAACTAAGCAAAAGGAGGCACTTAGTTTTGTTAGCAAAAGTGTGAAGCAGTTTTGGTTTTGACAGACGCTGACTCTGCTGTTGTTAAAGACTGCCTTGGAAGCCAGCCAAGTGTGGCTGAGAGAGAGAAACAAGGTGTGCATTGAAACTAGCATGGAGAAACTGGTGTTCTTATGAGATCAGTCAATGCAATCATGCATGGTAATCCATCTAAATGTCACATAATGGATTGCATATGGAGGGGGAAAGGAATTCTAGATAGGTAGAATAATATGTAGATCAGAGATCAGGTAGATTATTATTTTTATTTAAATATTTACATACACCCCTTTTCCTTGGAAAGGACTCAAGGTGGTTTACAACATTGAAGGACAATGTACAACATTGGAGACTATGAATCTACAACAGTTATCAAGAAGCATTAAAGACAATATGCAAAGTTAAAAACAATTGTTGTGAAGAGGCATCTTACACCATTAAAAAGCCAATATTTAAAGCCATGAAAAATAAGCAAACAAATGAAAGGGGGGAAGGCCATTCTGAGAGTTGGAAAACTAAAAGTGGAAAAACATAAGTAATACTATAAATTATAACATTCTAGGAATTGTATTCCAAAATACTGTCTCCAAAGTCTGCTATAGATTCAGCTTTTATGCAAATGGAGCATGGGTATCTATGTTTATACCTGAGGCAGAATAGGGTAAAGTTTCTATATTTCACACATATAAATGTGCATGCTTTTTCTTTTTAATCTTTGTGATCCCAACCTGATATGAAGATATGTTCTTTAAATAATTCTGAGATTCTAAGAGCTATCTGGAGGAAACAGAAGTAGATTTTTATCAAAATAAAGTGAAGGAACTATTACAGTATGGCTACACTGGCAGTGGGGAACAAGTTAATGTGCACTATTTGGGTATGGCCAGGATTGGATGAGAGCAATCTAATCAAGCCAGACCATTCACATGAAAATGGCTCCTGCCAATATCACAAAGTGACTTAATAAGTGAGCCACTTCTGGATATTAACAAATTAATCACTTCTCCAGCTTGTCAGAGGCAAGCTAATTGGAAAAATGTTTTTGACTGTACAAAGACTTTTGCTGCATCAGTTATTTAAAAAAATATTTACTTTTTAAAGATCCAATTGAGAAACTGCCTACAGTCATTGCTGTCGATTCAACTGTGTGTGTGTGTGTGTGTGTGTGTGTGTGTGTGTGTGTGTCTCTCTCTCTGTGTGTGTGTGTGTGTGTGTGTGTGAGAGAGAGAGAGTGTGTGTGTGTGTGTGTGTGTGTGTGTTTGACCAGGCCTTGTGGCACAGTGGTTAAACTACTGTAATTGTGCTCATGACCTGGGGTTCATTTCCAGGTACAGGCTAAATTTTCACTCATCCATCCATCCTTCTGAGGTTGGAAAAATGAGTACCTAGCTTTCTGGGGGTGCAGGTGGGGCATTTGTAGCCTGCATAAATACTTGTAACCCACCAAGAGAGAGCTTTAAGTGTTATCAGGCAGTATATAAGCAGCGTACTTTCCTTTCCTTTTTTATTTGTTCCTGACCAGCCCTTTAAAGTGCTGGAACTGATCCAAAACAGAGGAATTCTACCCAAAGCAGAAAACTAGAAGCCCTTGACAGGGTCCAGAAAAGTCCAGGTAGAACGGTCTGTCTATGTGCTGGTCCGCTTTAGCAAATACATAATCTGAATGCTATCTTCAAGAGCACATCATCCAATCTCTGCAGTGCTCCAAACAGCAGGCAAAACAACCCATGTAGTCAGCCTCTCAAATGCTGCATTAGGCATGGTTTAATTACAAAAAGGAAGAAATTGCTGTTACTTTTGGAACAAATATTGAAACCATGCTATTAATGGTGCATGTTGGATAATTAGGGTTGATAATTGGAGAGAACAAAAATTGACATTAATTGGACTTTGAGAAATGTTAATATAATGGCCAGTAAGGGACAAGCAATGAAAGGCATAGCAAAGGGAGCGTTTTCACCTTAATTGGCGCAAATTGTATCATCAGACATTTTTATTCTACAAATTTTCCCCTTAGCCTTTATTGGCATAGAAAAAAATTAGAACCTGTAATCTGTGAAGCAGAGTGGAATTTGTTAAAATATTAATCATTCATTTTTGGAAATTCTAGTGATATATGAAAAGTTTTATAATTATTTTGAAATAATTTTGATTTAAATGTATGTAAAATATTAATCAGCTCCCTGATATGTGATGAACAAATGGCCTATTAAAAAAGGAATTTTTTAAAAAATCCATAAAACATCTCTGTGACTGAACATTTTTAGAAAGCTATAGTTAGAAATGAATTTATTTAACCATCCAAAATCAATTCTAGAGAGAATTGAAGCTTCAATTTCTAACTTAAGATGAATATACATTCCATAATAAGTGTTCTAAAGTATGCAATATTCCACATAGCACTGACATTATTTTATAATCTTTAAACCTGTTTAATGAGAACTTCTTTTAAACCTTGATACATGAGAACATTCACTACAATGATGTCCTGGATATTCGGTCACATTGATATATTATGAGCAGGATCTCTCTATTTTTAAGCATATGTGGTCATAAGAACAGAAAAATTATTCAAGAATAGAAATGGGCACAAAACAGAAATACATTCAGTTTTGTTTTGTTTTGTTTCAGTCTTCATTTCATTTTGTTTCATTAATAACAGATTTTTAAAAATAAATGTTGTCACCAAATGAAACAATTCATAAAGTTATACATAATGGATAGCCTTCCTTTTTTAAAAAAAAAGCAGGGAACCCACTGCCCTAAATCAAAGAACCTCCTTAAACTTTCCAATCAATTTGCTTTCAAACAAAGAACCCTCTTTAAACAAGCAGAAAACCTAAAGGCTAGTTTTTCGTAAGGTACCCATCCCAATTCAAGTGTCACTACCCACAGACCCACAAACAGGTAAGTTCAGAGTTTTTACTACAAGCTCAGAGTCAAGACAACAATATAGCAAGGCAGGAGTTAAGCAGAGTCTATAAATAAACACAGCTAGAGTCCCATTGAGCCAGAAGACAAAACAGAGTCCAACAGAAACAGTCCAGAGGTCAAAAGCCAAAATGCAAACAGTAGCTTATGCCAGGTTCATGGAGTGACAAAGTCCAGGGTCAACAAATGTAGTCCAGGGTTGCCAATCAGGAATAAGGATCCAAATAGATCAGGAATCACAGCAGGAAGACAGAAACAGGTCTAGTTGACTTGTTGCTCCCACAAATTGTTTTATGTCTCCAGAGAGCAACTCCCACTTTCCTGAAGACCCATTCTGTCAATACTTAGGACTCTGTGAGCATAAATGCCTTCTACTCAGATACAGCTTATCCCTATTCCTCTTGGTAATAAGTCTTTGCTGTCTGCGATCAGCAGCTCTCTGAGAAGCTGAAGAACCCCCTGAAGATGCTGAATCACTTTCCTGCACAGCTGCTTGAGGAATGGACATGCCTGATGGTTAATCTGGGAGTTCCTCAGCCATTAACTTCTCAGTGCCCAGAATGGGTTCTGGCAGCCCCTGGCATCAAGAATATAAAGATACAGTAACCCCCTACCAATTGTGGGGGTTAGGAACCCACCTGAGTGCCCCACGTGGCCCTGAGGCTTCTCGGAGGAGTGGGGGGCAGCACAGAGTGATCCAATCACCCCACACCACCCCCACACCGCCCCGAGTGCGGGGCAGTGCAGAGCGACCCGATCACCCCCTGCAGCCCCCCCACAGCCCAGAGGCTTCTCTGTGGAGTACAGGGGTGGCGCGGAATGACCCGATCACCCCCCCCACCCCAACAGTCCCAAGGCTTCTCGGCAGAGCACGGGGGTGGCACGGAGCAACCCAATCACTCCCTGCCGCCACTGCCCCCCACGCGGCCCCGAGGTGCAGGTACTGTGATCCCGCGATGTAGTGGGACTGCAGTACCTGAACTGCGAAATGGCGGGGGGGGGTGATTGTAATGGTTAAGTTACAGAAAGATTGTGAGCAGGAGAGAGCGGTGTTTCAGATTTGACTGAATCAAGCTAATCTGGAGAGATACAAATTATGATGTCTGAATTGAAGTTAGCCGCCTCTGAAGTTTCCATGGCTGATGGAGGATTTGAACTCAAGCCTCCTGTGTTCTACACCATTATCCTATCCACAAAGCCACACTGGATATCCTTATTACCCAGATTTTATTTTCTTATATTTCCATTGGGTTTTTAAATCATCTTTGGCATTGTAGAAAAGTATAATACAAACACTGCAGGATCAGATTAATGCCACATCTAGTCAAGTGTTCTTTTCACACAGTGGACAGCAAGATTCCACTATGTAGGACATGAGCATAAATGTACTGTCCATCTTTGTTCCCCCAGCAAGTGATGTACATATTTGTAATCAGGAATTCTTCCTTACTCCAGGTCACTTGTCAAAAGGTTTAAAGCTATCAGTCCTCTAACAGAGCCCTGAAATATTTGTGAGAACTATTTCTACTCTTTGCTTTAATCAGTGTCCAGTCCATAAGAGGGTACTTTATTCTATAATTGCTATGGACCCTTAGGAGATGGTGGAGATGGTGGATGACTTTGTCACAAACCTTTTGGGAAGATCTGACCACCCCAGTGTGTGTGTTTACCATCAACTCCAGAAAGTTAATGAGACAGGACTTACCTTTGCAGAAGCCATGTTGATTCTTTTTCAAGACAGGTTGCCCTTCAGCGTGCTTTCAGAATTTATCTGTGATCCTGCTACCAATTTACCTGCAAATTTATATTTAATTATGTTAAATTTATCTTCAAGCATGCTCCCAATTTACCTGAAAATAAGCTGAAGCTAAGCTGTTGCTGATGTTCAATAACACTCTGGAACCCTTTTAAAAATATAACTAGTCTTGTTGAGGAACATGCTGTAATAAAGAACTGAGGTGAGTTGTGTTTCTTGCCACCTTACTTGGATGAAAGCCTCATTGAGTTTAAAAATCATTTACTTCAGGGGAGACATTGTTAGGCAGTTCAATTATGCATCAATGGAAAGGTACAAATGCTATTTTACTTTTGAAAGGAAAAAGGAACAGTTCTCTGATGAGTTTTTTTTAATTTTTCCATTGTCCTTAAGAAGCACTAATCCACACCATTGCATCCTGCTCATCTCCATGTCCTTTCAGCCTGCTGAAGTGATATTCAAAGGATTTCTTATAAAAGCTTCTCTTCTAATTTAACTTAAACCTGCACAGCTCTGACAAAGATATCCTGGCAAAACCTGTAGCATGGAAATTCATAAATTTTCCTCTTTAAGATTAATGACTTCTCTTATTATAATAATAAGTGAAATTACAAGTAGGGATCCTTAAAGTCAAGGACAGACAGATAGTAAAAGCTATATAAGCCAGTGAGTTGGGGCACAAGTATTCTTCAGAATATTGCCATTCCCAGGAAGAAGAATGTACTTCCTTGTGCATAAGGACAAAAAGGGGGCAAGCAGGCTGTTAACACGCGATCAGATGGATCAGGGAGACAGGTGGGTAATTTGGCTGGTGTTGGGCAATTGGACGTGCAAAAGAGGGGCAGGTGAGTGAGAGTGAGGTTGGTCTTTTTGCTCCTTTCAGAGGTGTTCATATATGTCAAATTAATTCCAGTGAAAAATTCTGTAACCACCTCGAAATACATATACCTCTTATGAAGGAGTAGAAAAACCTGTTCCCCTGACACACTACTCCATACATGCATGTTCCTTCTGTGCATGCTTAGAGTCATTAAAAAAAAGCAAAGCCCAACACAAGAGCATTTTTTCCATTGGCAGTTGGATCAGGTTGTGTGATGAGAGTCACCTTGACATTTCATATCTTGAACATTCCGCTACCACCGATTGCTACCCACTCTGCACTGCCGGAGCCAACGACTGGCCTGTTCTTCCCACTGCTGTTCTTTGCTTGCACACTCTGGCCAAGGAGTACCTCTAGATCTATAATGATAATTGAGGAGGAGGATAGCAGCAATAATGACCTTCTGGTCACCACTGTCTACCTTTGCATTACCAACTTCCTATATAAAAACAATATTCATGGCCCCTCTCCTAATAATGTATTTGTCTAAAGACAAGGAATTATTCCCACAGCCAGCTGAAAAGTGAATATGATATATAGCAGTTGGGAAGAGAGCTTGTCTTGGTCCTTTACTGATTCAAGAATCAAAGATGTACATCAGGTACCATAAATTAATTTATTTATTAATTTTGAGCATTTTTACCCTGCCTTTCTCCTTGGAAAAGGACACATTTTACAAGCCTGAAGCTAAGCCTTCTTTCACACAAGAACTTCTAAAGCAGCTGAGACCAATCTGCTCCTTCTGTCATTTGTCACCAACTGTACTGAACCATTCCAGGAGTGTCCATTTATAATTCATTAGTTAAAATCAGTGATTATTGTACAGTACAGCTGCCTTCTTTTAATTTATCAAAAAGACTGTCATATTTGCTGAAAGTCTGTCACACAGATTAATTTGTTTTCAATGATCTAGCTCATCATTAAAACAAAAAAAATGAAATTTGGCTTATTCCACAGGTGCATAACAGGAGAAAACATTACTATTAGTTCAATATGATATATTGTTTTCATTGGTTTTTCTCCCTTTCATCAGTGGGAACAATTACATAAAGAAAAGTTAGCAAGGTAGGCTAAAATCCCGTTTGTTCAAGTTATATAGCAGAAGGCTGAAGACATAGAATCATAAAATCATCAAGGTGGAAGAGACTTCAAGGGCCATCCAGTCCAACCTCCGGCCATGCAGGAACCCCCATCACAGTATTTCCAGAAGATGGCCATCCAGCTTCTGCTTAAAAACCTCCAAAGAAGGAGACTCCACCACCCTCTATGCCAGTATATTCCATTGCCAAACAGCTTTATCCATCATGAAGTTCTTCCTAATGTTCAAATTGAAACTCTTTTCCTGTAGTTTGAAAACACTGACCCGAGTCCTTGTCTCTGAAGCCATGGAAAACAAACCAGCCCCCTCTTGATATGACATCTGTTCAAATATTTAAACATGGCTATTATATCCCCTCTCAACCATCTTTTTGTAAGGCTAAACATTCCCAGCTCCCTAAGCCTCTCCTCATAAGACATTTCTTCCAGACCTTTAACAATCCTGGTCACCCTCCTCTGGACCCATTCATAGGTTCCATGTAATCCCTTTCATCATTGGGAAAACAAGGGGGCATGTGACAGGAGAAAAGGGGAAGCATTTAGTTACAGAATACAAAAGTGGAACAGGTGATACCTTTAGGCTTTTAGAAAAATAACCAAAATGTTGCTAATATTTTGAGGGTTAAACCCTCTTCCTCAGAGTAGTACCAATAGGTTATAACATGGCAACATATGGATTTGCCAGGAGTCATTTCTTAGATGTAAGGTCCTTGGCAAGATTGGAGGGGGGGAGCTAGGCAGTTTCTTAGTTGAGGCTCCGAGCTTGGATGTTGTAGGCTGCTTCTGAATTGAAGGGAGGCAGGTGTTTTTATTGCCCAGTCCTTCCAAATACATGTCATGGCTCTCGTACACACATTCACACCTCTCCTCAATGTGGCTCATCGAGGCCAATGGCCCCTGCAAATTGCCACTGCAGGAAAGTCTTCCCAGTACTAGTAAATTTTGACAATGAAAGACTCTTCCCTGCCATTCCCTGCCCTGAAGTTTACAGCATATTCCAACAGTTTACCAAAGGTTTCTCAATACCTTGGTGGAGTCCTACCAGGTGTTCTGAATTTTCTATTTGTTCTGGCAAGAGGTCAGACAAGATGCAACCAGCTGAACCAAAGTTCCAATTTTATTCTTCTTCTTCAAGTGCCATGTTCTCATAGAACTTTGAGGATCAGTAGCCTGAAGTGGCAAATATTTAGCATGACTGGAAAACCTAAAACCATGGCCCCCAGTCCCTGGCAGCCCTTGAGTGGGCAGAAGGGGGTGCTAAGAATCTCTGGGCCAGCCATGAGAAGGATAGCCAATGTTATTGATAATGTACAAAATAGAGTCAGCTGGGACTTCTCCTGAGCATAGAGAAGACAGAGCACATACGTTTTATACATGTCAGACAAAGAGCCATAAAATCAAATAATCCTATTGGTCAGAATTTGGCCATTACTTGGATTCAGGTTCTAAGGCAGTAATTAGGGTGGGAAGAGCAGGTGAGAAGGCTAAATTTTGGTTATCCTATAAATCTTTTGGGATGCCTCCCTCCTCTACATGACCTTTCATTTGGGTGTGCCATATCGGTGGTTACGTCACATCTTTTGTCTCTGTAGTTGTTGCATTTAGGAGCGCTACAAAAAATGTTACTTCACGTCCATCTTGCAACAACTGAAATTTGTCTCAATCACGCCCCCAGAACGGGTGCTAAGCGAGACAAATCTGTACCTAGAGCTGGGGTTGGGTTTTCTCTTGTCCCTCTTCTGTCCCTCTTCTTGTCCTGGTTAAGAGGACATGAAGTAACAACTGTACTGGTACAAATGGTATTTGGCCTGCACAATCCTAGCTTCCTGGGGATTTTTTTCCTTGTGTCCATCTAGTGGTTAGTGGGTGAAGCGACATATGTCATTAATTTCCCTACGGGAAAAACCATGCAACTGAAATGTATAAGAAAGAAAATATTATCAATGTTGCCGCACCGGCATATGAAAACCAGAATATCAGTAAATTGAAATATTGAAAAAGAAATGTTTATACCCCTCAAAAAAGGAAAAAGGAAGCTATACAAATCCAGTGTTTGTCAAGGTACAAGACCATGAGGTAACATTTGTCATGAGACAAGTTATCATGACCTTGGGAATACTGAAACAGGGAAAAATCCACGTAATCGCAATCAATGCTGTCATGGTACAAAACTAGTTAAGGAATGAAGAAGGATGTGAAGTAACCACCATTGACTGGGAGTGTACCTCTGTTTTCTTATCTGTTGATATGTTTATGTGTGTATGGCTGGGCCTAAATGCATGGCCTTCAGCACTCTGCTTCCCTGATGAGTTTCCTGTTTTCGCTATCTGTTAGGCTCAGATTACATTTCTACAATGAGGATCTATTATTTGAAAGGAGAAAACTGTCTAGGATGTGAGGTTTGGATATTTTGCTAATTCTAAGGTCAAGACAGGGAAGGTCTGGAGAATGAAATTGGGTGGAAAGGAATGTGCTTCCTTTAAGAGAAACATGTATCCATGGACTATACAGGTATCAGGGGTATGGACTCAGAAATATTTTATTTAGGGAAAAACTGTTATCATTAGCCTTATACTGTGGAATGTGTGTGAACAAGACATCAGCCATTAAGATGGGTTATTGGTGCATCTCTCTCTGTCTCTCTCTATCTCTGTTCCTATCTATGCCTCTGGGTACATTAACCTATGAACCTGAGCTCATGATTTTTGCTATGGGATCTAAACAGATGTTAAGAACAGTGCTTTTAAACTGTCATGCAGTCTCCTCTCACAAAATTATGATTTGTGAACATGAAAGCTTAATTGAAGTATCTACATTTTGATTCTTAGATGAAGAATTGATATTTTGTTTCATATTTGATCTTTCTAATGTCAGAATTATTCCCGTTAATCTCTCCTATAACACAGAACACCTCTTATCTCATCCTAGTTTGGGAACTAAGCTATCTTATCTAACACTTGGCTGTTCCATCTTATCAAACACTTGGTGTTGCAGGGTGCGTAAGCAAGGATTACTAGAAATGTCTAAGTAGGGATGAGGAAGAACCCTGACTGAAAACCTGGAGTACCTCTGCATGGCCAAGCTAATCAGACCAGTAAAAAGCAGCTGGCCCATGCTCCTATTAGGGAAACATCTTTTAAAAACAGGTTGTGCGTACAGAACAAGTTTCAGGATTGTATCGTGGTTATATTTAACTTCTTCTTCTCATCATCATCATCATCATCATCATCATCATGCTGAAATGTGATGCATAACATAATAATTATGTGTCATTAAATCAATTCTGATGTACATTGTTCCTTTTCTAAGCACTGAATACTCAGAAGTAGAGATGAGTGTAAACCATCTGTTTGGCCATGCTGATTTGTTTCTCAGTTAAACAAGTGTTGGGTGTTTCCTTTTCCCACCTCCTGTAGTGGGTACTCACTCAGAGGCAGTGCCTGGAGAGGGGAGCACAAAGAAGCTAGAATGCCTCTGAGTGGGCACCCACTGGTGGAGGTGGGGCTAGGAATTGCCCAACAACCTGTTTGGACAAGAAATGAATCAACAAGAACCACTGAACTGGTGATTCATGCCTATCTATACTCAGAAGTGGTTTACCATCCCCTTTTTCTTGAGCTGTCCTGAACTACGAGCATGCTCAAGGTTATACAATTAGCTCTTCTTCAGAAGGCTCCATGTGGGATCCTGAATTTTAGACCAATTGGAGATTCATATCATTTACCTACTAGTCAAGAACACCTACAGCTAGAGTACTGCAATGAGATATAATTATTTGGAGGGCAGGAGGAGCTTTAATATACAAGAAAGAACTTATTTTCATGAAATGTACAGTGAATCTTCCATGACCTTCCCAAATATTTGCTATCATGCTGCCAGAGTTTCACATTTAACAGCATCTGGGAGGAAATGGGGAATTTGTGGCAGCAGCCAGAAATGTAGCTATTTTTTATCATTATCATTTTCAGAATGCAAACTATGTTTATTCGTTTATTTTAAAAGAAGAGTCAGCAAGACAGGCTTGCTGAAACCTCTGAATATAAACTCTGGCAAGTTTTTCCCCCATAGCAATAGAGGATACAGATGGGGAAGGTAAAGGTTACTGGAAGAGAGAGCAACAAATGAAGGCGTTGAGGCATATGGTGTTGTTTAAAGAATAAATGATACATAAGGTACTATGCACAAAAAAGATGTTTAAGGCAAAGGACTAACAGGCTAGCTTATCGCAGTGTATGCACAATGTTGATTTTTCTTTCAAAAATTGTTGATCAATTCTATATATAGCACATCCACTTATACAGAGTGCTTGCTAATTTCCTATAAATTGTGTGACCAGAGAAATCCTATACATATCCACTGAAAATAAAGTCCTGTTTGACTTCAGAGAAATATTCGTTTCATTTCTCTTAGAGGGAGAAGTCCGTTATTTGTTTCGATATCTAACAAAACGAATAACAAAACGAACCAAAAGTTCATTTTGTGCCCATCTCTATGAATCATAAACTACAACAGTTTTAAGAATAATAATCATATCCGTCCAATACTTTTTAGTCATAGGACAGAAGCAGCATAAATAACCAAATGAAAATTGTGTGGAACCTTTTTCATATCTTTGTGTTTACTTCATAGCTTCACTTCAAGATGAACATCATTTTGTCATTTCTTTCAACAAAACTGTGGTTTGTAGCTCTTTTCCTTTCTAGAGCATGTTTCCCTGATATATTCACATCAGTGATTTTGACAATTGCAATCTCAGGCTAACTAAAGTGTTCTGCTTACATACTGTCCCATACCACTTCAAGTAGTCTCTGGACGGTTTACAGTTTTAATTACAGTATGCAGGCTACACTAAATTGAAGATAAAGTATTTGGAAATATATGAAATGCAAAATATCTCTTAATGTGCACCAGTGTAAGAAGAGTTCATCATCATCCTCAAACTGTACTTTGTAGGTTTTCTGGCTATTCCTTCTTCAGACCGTACAGAAAAGTAACTACTACATAAAGAAAACCTATTTACCTGACAAGATCAAAACGCTAGTCACAATAGTCCTAGATGTTATTCAAAGCACATTCATGTAGATGATAAATCTAGTATCCTGATGTGTTTCTTACTAAGGCATGTATTCATCCCATCAACCAAACTTTAATTCCCAAATTCTTATGGCAAAATTCCAGTGACTACCAAACTCTAGAGAAATAGATATTGATGTTTTTATCCACCCCCATAGTTCATTTTCCTATTGTCTTTTAAACACATAATAAATATGTTTTGGTTCTGGCATTGCAATTAGACTCCCCAATCCTACTCCTTTTCCATTCAATGAGACTACAAATAGTTTGATTGATTATAAATAGATTTAATTTAAAAAAGAGATGAAATAAATAATCCTGGAACCAATTCAGGAGTCTGATTAGAGAAACACAAGATCTGAGTATATGTGCTTGCTAAGTGACTACCACTGAACTTTGTGCAAAGCTGGCTTCAAAATTAAAAGGACATTTTTCTTTACATTGCTTCTTCAGTCACTTACATGCTACTTTGATTGGCCAGGTGCTTAGCTTTTTACCTGCCTCACAAAAACCTCCCTATTAAATTTCTTCAATTCCCAGTGCATTGCAGATTTAGCATGGAGAAGTAGTGGTGTGATCCACTAACAGAAATAAAGTTATGAGATCAGGAATACCTAAATTTGATGAGTGAAGCATTACAAATAAGGCAAACTTTTTGACTCAGGTAAAGGTGGTATAAAATTTGGGGTATAAGAGTAACTATAGTGGTATAAAATGTATATATTAAACATTGAACAAGAAAGCAATCTTCAAGTCAGCAAAAGAGGAGACCAAATTTAGGCATTATAACAGGTTTTTAAAAACCAGCTAAGAAACTGGTTCTATGAATGGAATACATAGCTACTAAGGATGGGCATGAAACAGAAACATTGTGTTTCATTTTGTATCCCCATGTTTCATTTCATTTTGTTAGAAATTATTTTTTAAAAATTTGTACAAAACAAAACAGTAATGAACCAATTTTTTACTCTGTAAAATGAGTCCCCTGGGTGCTAGAGGCACCAAATTTGGAGGCTACCTTCCTTCAACTCTCCCCTTTAAGCTCTCCAAATTTGGAGAGATTTGGGGTTCAGGGGAACACGTTATTCAACTTCAAATGGGTGCCCCAGGAAAAAAACATTTCTAATTGCAATGTTATGTGCTTGAAAATAGTGATTCCAGGCAGCTAGCAGCGGGAAACCCCCAAGAAAAAAAATTGTAATTTAAAAGTATTTGAAAATACTGATCCCAGGCATCTAGCAGCATGGAAATTACAGTGCAGCTTCTTCAAGCTCTTCCCTTTAAGCCCACCAAGGCACATTGGGCTGTATCAGAATTGCACTCCACCAGGTAGGCAGGCAGGCAGGCATGTAGGCATACAGGCAGGCAGGCAGGCAGGCAAGAATTAAACATTAGGCTTGGGCCATATGACCCTCAGGTATGAAGAGAGCGTGTGAGTGGAACGCCCTTGAATATCCAAGGTATAAAAGACACATCTATGTCCAGGGCAGCTCTTACAAACTTTATGGGACATTTCAGACCCTGAAGTATGAAGGGAGAGTGTGGATCTCCCTGGCATCATCAAGAAGACCAAGGGAAGTCTTAGAAATAAATGGGTGTTTCAGACCCATAACATGCAGGCAGGTTACCAGGCCTGGGAAGAAGGAGGAATTTGCTGGAGTATTCCAGCTAGGAATAATGGAATATGAGGACTCTGGTTCTATTTTGTTGGCTTTTTGAAATTGAGCCATGATTATGTAGGGCAGCCGGGCACAATCGTATTGTGCCAGTTGAGAATTGGGGAACTGGTACTGGTTGGTGATGGAAATAGCAATGTGGGTGGGAGGGAAGATATGTAGTTTCAAGGGGGTAGGAGGGGAAAAGATAAATAAAATATAATAAAGGAAGCCTGCCCCAAATCCCTCTCCTAATAAAACCCTCCCATAAAAGAACAGAAAAGCAGTGCCTCTCTGAGCACGCACACACACACACAGTACACACACAGAGAGAAAAAAGCTCTGTCTTCTACACACACACAAAACCACTCTCACTTTGTCCATTCACACAACACACAAAGCAGCTTTGAGCACATAGGGATAGCAGACGTGAAGCTAGCCCAACTGTAAGTCAGCAAGCTAGCAGCACTGCCAGAGCTGACTGTAACCCCTCACTCCCAAAAATGACCAGGAAAATGAAACTAGCCAGCCTCTTACATATGCTAGCCCCAGCAGGCAGTTAGAAACCAGCACCCCCAAAAAGTACTTTAAAATGGTTTCCTATGGGCACCTTCTTTGGAGTTAAATAAGTTGGCCCCCTATACCCCAAACCTCTCCAAATTTGTCGGGCTTAAAGGGGAGAGTCACACTGAATACGGTGCCTCTAGTACCAAATGTCTCTAGGGGACCCATTTTAAAGCAAAACTAACCAGTTCATTTTAAACAAAAAAAAAAAAACAAAACCCCACCATTTTGTTTTGTTTTGTTTTGTTTCATTAGCTAACAAAATGACAAAACACCATTTTGTTTTTCATTTGTTGCCCATCCCTAATAGCTGCCATATTTTTCTGTGTATAAGAAAAATAATGGTTTTTTTTTCTAGACTTGTTAGCTTAAAATTGAGTGTCGTATTATACATGAATGAAAGGAAGAGATACAGCAGTGGTGGTGATGGAGGAGGAGAACCCAGACTGACGACAGTGAATGAGCTGGGCAGAGTCCCTGGTCTACTGAGGTTTTCCTTCCTTTCTGGCACTCCTTGGCTGCCCCCCATCTTCCCAAGATGCCTCTCCACTTTGCTTTTCTGTTGACCATAGCCCGTCTTTCCAGCAGGAAAAGGCATGTCTTAATGGGCTGCTCAACCCCTTAGCCTTTCCCTGATGAAAAGACAGGCTCCAGACACCACAAAGCAGAGAGGTGCCTTGGGAAAACAGAGGGCAGTCATGGATTGCTGGAAAGGAAAGGAAATAGTTGGGAGGGATGGATGAGAACCCAAACTGATGACAGTGAATGAGCTGATGGAAAGGAAAGGAAGCCTAAGGGGGGCAGGGACTATTCCCAGCTCATTCACTGCCATCAGTTTGGGTTCCTCCTCCTGTCCCCTGCCTCCACTTTTTCCCTTCCTTTCCAGTAGGTTTTCTAAATTATGTTTAATTAATTATGTTAATTTGGGATTAGAAAAGTGAGGGATGTCATACATGGGAGTGTGTTGTAGATGGAAAAATACAGTACTTTCCCCACCCCCATTTGTTCTTCAAAATACTATGATTGAAAAACTGAAGTTACTTAAAGCAGCAGAATTACATGAGCCTAACAAACTGGTTTTTTTGTTAGACATATTGCTACCCAGACCCTTTACAACTTCCTCTTTGTTTGTGTTATGTGCCATTAAATGATCTCTGACACACTTATTGAGGCATGAAAAATATTCAAGGAATGGTTTGCCATTTTTGTGCCCAAACAGATATTTTGACCAATATGTCCTGAGTCTTAATTATCCACTAAACCCCATTGGTTCTCTGTTCCTTCATACTTACATTTACTTTACCAATCACCAGTGAGCTCATGGGAAAGTTTCATTTCATATCCTCTTGCCTCAGAACAATCATAATTTACAGTAAGTGCTGTAGGTAGCATTTTAGACAGCAATTTCAAGCTTGGGTCCCATTTTTCCATTTGGGAACTTCCCAGAAAATTGGCCTCTGAATATAACATTTTCTTTGGTTGGTTTCTAGTTGAGACATTCAAATTAAATCCCCTGTTGTCATGTAAACATCTCCTAAGTATGAGATAATTATATTCTTTCAGCGTCTGAGAAAATGGTCAATATTGGTTCCACTTAAAAACCATTCTGAGTGAGCTAAAGTTCACTGCTTTAAACTTTTGCTCATGTATTTGTTTATTTAGACTTCTGTCCTGCTGGGATATATAACTCATAATATAAATAAACAAATATTTTAATTGTTTTTATTTTATTTATATGTTGCCTTTATTGCTGTAGAAACCCAGGGTTGGTTATAACAAAACTATATAATACAACAATTTTGAAATAATATACAAAACAATATTTAAAACACAGTCATTAATCATGATTAAAACCAAGATTTTACAGTACTCCATAGACACCTCCTCAGACAGCAGAGATGAAAACAAATAAAAGCAGATAAAAACAAGTAAAATAAAACAGGAAAATTTTATATTGCCACAAACCTCCTACACACAAATGTTAAGACTTGACATTATTTAGTCAAAAATAACACTAACAGTGAATTTTAAAATACTAACCTAATAGGCTGAAAACCTTATTCTCAGCTATTCAGTTGCCAAAAAATCAGTTGCCCAAGCCCCCTTTGTATTCTTACAGATAGTATTGCAGAGTACATAACAACTCCCAGCCAGCACTTAGGTGTCTTCCAGAGTCCTTAGCAACACCATCCTGCCCCTGAGAAGTCCTAAATCATTGTCCCCATTGAGGAATCAATTGAATATCAGGGGGAAGAGCCTCTGCAAAAGGATCCTCTCTAGCCCAAGCACTCAATGGTTACCCATAGAGATGAGCACGAAACTGATATATAGCATTTCATTTCATTTCGTTTCAGTATTCATTTTATTTCATTTAATTAATATGGATTTTAAAAAATAATTTTAGCTTTCCTTTTTAAATTTAACAGGGAGCCCACTGCCCTAAATCAAAGACCCTCCTTAAACCTTCCAGTCAATTTGCTTTCAAACAAAGAACCCTCTGTAAACAAGCAGGAAACATAATAGTTAGCTGCTGCATGGAGAGATTGGAGAGATAAGCTCAACAGCTGATTGGCAGGGAGGGAGGGAAGGAAAACATTTACTTACCTTGGGACTCTAAAGTAGCAGGGGTACCTTCAGAAAGTGATTTTAGGGAACCCCCTGAAATTTGGTAACATTTGGGGATAAGGGATCTGAGTTATGAATCTTCAAAGTGGGTGCCCCTAGGGGGAAAAAAACTTCTACTCCAAAGCTGATTGGGGCAGAGATAAGGCTGCTGCCACTTCACATACGATTCCAATTAGAATCAATTAATGTTGACCAATCTGTAGCTTTTGTCCCTGACAAACAATTCTGTTTTCCAGTTCTTCATTGCATTGTCAATGAGGGCACCAATACTTTTACATATCCCGATGACATCCAGGCACTTAATAATCCAACCCACAGGTTGAGAACCACTGCTCTTAGATGTTAACTGCACTATAGCTTGTGGTGTCTCTCCCTTCTTACTACAGGGTTCTATACATTTATAGCCTTTAGCCACACACACTGGTTCACTGATTGGCTATTCTAAACACACACATAAATATTCATAAATAACAATACATATTCATAAACAACCCTGTTTGTCACACCCCGTCTTTCATTCACCTGTTGCAAGTGGGTCCACTCTTTTCATCCACACAATAACCACATGTGAGGACTAGAAAGAGGTGACGGTTGGGGCTACCACACAATTGGTTCCCACTCTGTCTCTTCTAAGACAAGTGACTACTGTTTGCTTTCCTTTGAAAAGGGTGGCTGGATGTTTCCTTTTAGTAGAAAAAAGAAGGGCCAGGAAAGGCAGATATTACAGATGTCATTCAGATACTTAAATCTACTGTTCAGATATGTGGAGAATCTTTCTCAGCATGCCTCTGTGGCATCGCCATTAACAGCAAATCACGTAGCAGGCAAGGAAAGTTTAAACACATGCTTATTGTACTAATCAGGTCAAGGTTAGATATGCTCAAAACAATATGTTGCACATTTAGGTGGAAAAACACTTTGTGATTGGCTGAAGTTACATGGTCTGATCAAGTTCCCAGGCTAGGATTCTACACATGCGCAGAAGCTTGTTATGTGATTATGCATCCCTGGGCATGCTCAGAACTGCTAAGTTTTAGACAAAGAAATACCCTTATTTGGGCATTGAGCAATCGTGTAAGCTTTTGATTGGCTAAGAACCTGCTGCAAGGTGATGATGGGTATTGTAGTGCTGTGGTTTTCAATAAAACAGCCTTGCTGGGGTGCGGCAAGGGGAGAATCAAGAATAAGGGGGAATCAAGAATAAAGAAGAAGAAGCTGCTCAATTTTGCACCAAGAAGAACACTTGTCGGAGTCTTTATTTTTCCAACCCATGGGGGGGGGCGCTTGCTGGTTAAGCTTTCCTGCTGGGTTCCCACATCTACTCTCAAGCCTTAAACGTTAAGGCTTCCCTGGGTTTAATCCCTACATTTGGCAAGCAACTTTCCAAGCCTCACAGATTGGGGCTTCCCACGGGAGTTATTCCCACACAGATATTCTCCTAGCGGTGCTCTGAAACCCATATATCTATTGCTAAAATGGATCTATTTCTATATACAGTATGCATATATACCTGTCGGGGGGGAAAGGAGAAGCAGGTAAAACTGCCCACCACCTCTGCCCTGGCGTACTTCACCCTCTAACCTTTTCAATTCACTAGCTCTCACTAGTGGATGAACCCCTCAGCAAGGATGGACTCTGGCTTTTTGGGATTATTTTTTCAATACTGCAGAAGGATAAATACCATAAAACCCTGCTATTGTATCTGCTGAAGAAGCACCCTGTCACTTTTATCTCACTGATTTCTTCAGCTCTTTCGGCATAGTCTGAGTTTATTATGCATCCTTGGGGCAATGCTCTTAGTACAAGTGTTGCTGAGAACTAAAGATGTATGTTCTCGTTCAAACTGAAAGGAGAGATTATCTAAACCCTGCTGGGCATACAGTCCAGAGACATTGGACTCTCTGGGTCTAGATGCCAATAAGTGAGACCCAACTGTTAACTCTTTTTCTTCAGTGTTGTTACCATAGGTACCATGCATGTAATGGACACATTTCTTAACACTATGGGCGAAATCTCATTGCTTGGTGTAATAAGTCATAACTAGAATTGCCTCTTTGATTCATTGGGGATTTGTCGAGTCAACTCCATATGTTTAATTGATTCCAATGGGAACTTACTAGTTGCAACTTACTTCACTAGGATTGGCTGGGAGGGACTTTTCTGGGCTGAGGTAACTGGCAATCAATCCAGCAATAACCAATTGTTCCTTCCCTGCCTCTAATTTTGAACAGACACACATTTTTTGCTTAAGTATATCTATTTTCCTCTCTCTTTTTAGTCCGTTGGCAGATAGTTATGCAGTTATTGCTGTTAGAATGCTGTTGGTTTGCAGGAGTGTTCTGAAAGCAGGCTATGACTGTTACTGAAAACCTGTAAGCCAGGCATGCCCAAACTTCGGCCCTCCAGATGTTTTGGACAGCAACTCCCACAGTCCTTTGCCATTGGCAATCTAAGCTTAGAATTCTGGGAGTTGTGGTCCAAAACATCAGGAGGGCCGAAGTTTGGACATGCCTGCTGTAAGCAGTCATTTATTGTTCAGTATGCTGTTTGATCTGATTGACTGTTCTTTTATTCTTTCTCTTACCAATGTCTCAGAATGAGTTTTTGAGATCGAGAGTGCCAGTTTATGAGACAATAAGGGGTGGTCCTTCCTCTGAAGAGACACGAAGCTAATTTTGCTCAGTCAGTCTCTGCACTTTTGCTGGGCAGCTATCCAAAATTCAAGAATCTTCAATAGTCACAACTAGACATGGCCACGACTCGGCGAAATTGTCGTTTCCATTTTCGGTTATCGTTTCCGTTACGTAACAGAAACGGTAACGATAATTAAGCCATCAGAACTCAAACTCGAATCGAAAAAAGAAAAATTTGGTCGGGTTTTTCGTTTCCGTTTGTGGCATCACGGCAATCGTGCAATGTGAAGCACAGAAAAAGTTTTTAAAAGTTTTTTTTAAAAAACCCAGACTCCCGGCCAAAAAAGCAGGCGAAAATATGCCTGCCTGAGGCTTTGCCACCTACCAGAGGGGTGGTTTCTGGGGGGTCCCTGGCCTTTCCCCCCTCTTCTCCTGTCCTGGGCTGCTTGCACCAGGTTGGGGGTGGTCATCCTCGTCGTCTCGCCTTGCCATGTGGTGGGGGGGATCCAAAATGGCGACCGCAATTTTTCTTTTGAAATCATGGTAAAAAAAACACACCAAATCACCACAGAAACATGTGAAATTTATTTATTTTAAATGCCTGAGTTTTAATAGTAGCAGCAGTGGGTTTTTTTATAGCAATAAAACATCGTATTGATTTTATTTTATTTTATTTTATTTTTTATATTTTTAGACCTGCCCATTTGGGCTGGGCATGGGATGCGACCATGCAATTCTTTTGAACCATTCCACCAATGGCATCGCCAGGTTTTTGACTGACACTTCTGGATGTCTCGGAGGGCATAAAAAGCCGAGGCACCTTCCAGAAATCGCAGTCGGGTGTATGGATGTGGTTGAGGGAGGAGGGCTGGCTGCTGGTGCTGGTGTGATCCAATCGAGATTGAGGAGGGAGGCTGGAGGCTTTAGGATTTAAATTAGGCAGGCAGGGAGGGAATTGAATTTAGAAAATAATTTCTTTGATTCCCTGCAGCTTTGTCTGCTGAAGGGAATAGCAGTTTATTCTTTATTTCTTCTCTGGCTGTCTGTGAGAATTTTTTTCTGATATTGGATAAAGGGGGAGGTTCGACTGGGAGTGGGAGGTGTGGATTTATTTTAAAAATATATTATATACTACCATTTATTTTCTATTTTCCCAACTTCAATTTGCATGCACACACACACATTTGGGGTGCAAGCCAAGAACAGAACCTCTATCCTAAGTGATATCCTAACTGCCCACTCGCTCGCCCGCCCACCCGCCCCACCCTCCGCCTAGGGCACAAAAACACCTAGTGCCGGCCCTGATTGCGGGACGCCCCTATGCTCTGGGAAGTCAAATCACGCTAAATCGCGGTGGAAATGACAAACGACAAACGACAAACGGAAACAACAAATTTTTGAAAAATTTCGTGACAAACGGAAATGACCCAAAACGGACCCGTTCCGACAAATGAAAACTCAAAATGTCATTTTTTCTGGTCGTGCCCATGTCTAGTCACAACTACACTCATCCCATTTGAATCAATGAAATTTACAGAGGGGGTGACTCCTCAAATTTTGCTGTATTCAGTGGGCTTCCTCAACTGTGATTTACTATGCTAAAGAAGAATATTTCAGCCAATACAATGTGAAACAACAGCCTGTGTTCCCATGTGTGATAGAATTTTCACCAAGCTTTGAGTGGCTGCCAATATTGTTTATTCAGTGCTATTTTGAATTGTTTCCAAATATTTTGCATCTGACAGATCATGTATGCTGTTTGTGCACCTTTTATATGCAAATAATAAAAAATGGCCAATGACTTCAGTCTTAATGAGACAATCAAGGGGATAGAAAAATATGTCTTTTAAAAAAACAACCGAACAGCACACATATGTCTCTGTCACAGTTGTTTCAGCCAAGTTGCATTTGCTTGTTCATCTCTCTTAGATCTTTGTCATTATTGAGATCAAAGCAGGTTTCTTGAAAGCAAGTTTGGAAGACATTTTTAAAATCAGTGAAGATGCTTCAGTATGTACAAAATGCTTCACCCCCCCCCCTTTCTTTTTGGTAGGAAACTCAATATTCATTATCATCCTATCTTTTCCACTTTTATTTTTGAAAACTGAAAGGACAGATTGCAGACATTGATAATAATTTTAATGAGCTCTCTCTTTTTTTTAACATTCTACATGTTCCCAAAAGGCACATTCGGTCCCACAGCTATTAAGCCCTGTTCCCTCATGTTAGCACAAAGACTTGTTGCCAATCTAGTAGAACTGCATATCTAGATCTTACCCAGTAGACAGGCTGGGAAATCTGTTGTGTAAGAGTGGTGGCACCACATCCAGGCAGAGCAGATCTAGACATCTGCCAGATTCCATATTATCAGCAGCCATGACCAGACAAAGGCAATCATAGAGTCTGTTCCTGATCTTGAAGGTTCTGTCTTGGCTCCTGGTCCATCTTGGCTCTTCCACCTCAGAAGCTAGGTATAGCAATTACAAAATCAACTGATCAATCAGAAACTACCATATTGAGTTAATTACTATTGAAAGACTTTGCAATAAATCCCTTTCTCCATCCCTGTTCCCTCTCTTGGCTTTATTGTGCCTACTCAGTCCAATATGAGGGTTCAGAACATAGAAAAAACAATTTGGAATCAAACCAAAGGCTAATCTAAGATAGTATTCCAACCCCGCAGTGGTCAGTTGGAATACTGTCCTGATCAGATTGCCTAGTCCCATATTAGGCCTACAACCATAATGTGAGGAGCATCATGAGTGGCAGTCTTAATTGTCTCAATTTTGTTTAATTCCTCTTGCAAACAAGGTTGGTGACCACCAGCACACTTTGAAGAGATCTTGCTTACCTGCCACTGTATATATGCCACTTATACATACATATAAGTAGAGATGGGCACAAAAAGCCAAAATGGTGTTTCATTTCGTTATTCTTTTTTCCCCATTTCATTTTGTTAATAAGAAATGATTTTTTTTTAAAAATGCATTTTGTATTTCGTTTTATTTTATTTTGCTTGTTTTTTACTTTTTTTAACTTTTTGTTTCTGCGTTGCTCCCAGGCTGCGTTGACACTTTTTAATTTTTTAAAAATATATATTTGCAGGGGCTTTTTTTTCTTTTCACAGCTGAGAGGAGCTTGCTTCCCGTGCACCTGTTTTTTAAAAAATCTTTATTTTTATTTATTTATTTATTTATTTATTTATTTATTTATTTATTTATTTACTTCTGGTTGGCCCGGGACTGGCTGTCCCATGGGCCAGACCTAGGCTTTGTTCTTTATTGTTCTTTATTTTTTGCTGGGGGCCAGCTGGTGGGTGCCATTTTTTAATTTTATTTTTTTTTTAATTTTCCAGTACCGACCACGCAGCCCCCAGGGATGGGTCAGCACTGATTTTATTTTATTATTTTTTTATTTAATTTATGGTGCCGACCATGCAGCTTTTTTTTAAAAAAATTTTAAGTCCCTGATGCCAGGGGCTTTTTTTTCTTTTCACAGCTGAGAGGTGCTTGCTTCCCCGCATGCCCCCCTTTTTTAAAATCTTGTTTTATGTATGTATGTATGTATGTATGTATGTATGTATGTATGTATGTATGTATGTATGTATGTATGTATTTATTTATTTATTTATTTATTTATTTATTTATTTATTTATTTATTTATTTATTACTTCTGGCTGGCCCGGGGCCATATGTCCCACAGGCCAGACCTAGGATTTTTTTTTTATTTTTCTTTATATTTTTGCCTGGGCCGGCCTAGGGGCACCATTTTTTAAAAAAATCCAGTGTCGACCACACGGCCCCTCAATATTATGGAATACCTCACACTGTTTGATTGAAATGAAGATGGTGAAATACCTCTGCTGACTCTTGTTTCAGCAGATATAACAATAGAGTGCATAACAAAAGGAAAAAGAGTTTCAGGGTACTCGGTCTAACAACTTTGCTAGATGAAGTCTGGACAGGGAGGCATTAATGATTTTTTAGAATGAACTTTGTTTTTTTAGCAACATAATGCTCCTGCTATAGGATGGTGAGGTATTCTCAAGTAACACTGCCCGGGGTTTGGATGATTTCACTTTCAGGGCAAAAAGCCATTTTTCAAGTCACTAAACCTAAGCTCTTCAAATTTCAAGTTGACTTTTGAGTTTAAATGGTCATTTGTCTTAGTTTTTAAGAACTAGCTGGGGAGTCTGAGGAAACAATGAAGTGACTGTATTCCAATTATGGTGCAGATTGTATTGCTATACAGGCCCAGGCTATGAAGATGGAACCAGTTCAACAGTTGCCATGCATCGAAAAGGAAGGCAGCCTTCAGAAATACTATAGGCACATTAATATTTCCTTTTACCTCTCTGTAATCAAGACACCTGTTTCCTATTTACCACTTTAGAATGCATGCTGTGGTTGAAAGAAAATTTGCTCCACCATATTTCAAATTCAGCAAATCAGGAATTTAATCATTTTGACTATTAGTGAGGACAGCCGGATGATTTTTTTTTCATATAGTATCCATTTCCCCATCTCTTCAGGTAATTTGAAGGACTTCTAGATATAAACTCATTTAATTTGTGTTGGTTTGACTCATAAGCCATGGTGAACAAGCAAATTTCTTTGTTTTGCAGGGCAGACAAAATGTAGTATTGCCATTGCATATTTCCACAGGTGGCATGCCTAAAAACAAAGCTTAATAGTTCATTCCTGTATATTTTGCTCTTCCTTAAATTAATGGCAGTTGTATTTTCTTGAAGAAATATTGTAGCTAGCTATATTGTGGCTTGAAAATAATTGGATGAGATGGATTATCGAGATCTATTTCAATATGAAATCAGGCCTGGTTATATGATGAAGACTGCTTTGGTCACCTTGGTGGATGACTTACACCAGAAACCAGAAAGGAAGAGTGTGTCCCTGTTTGTTTTGCTGGACCCCCCCCTGCAAGGGGGGGGGCTCCTGTTCAACCAATAGTATCTATATGAATATATACTTTTCATAGAGATGAATAGTATCTATTCATCTATATGCTGCCATAGATTTTTTTCAATCAAACTCCATTTGCAAGTTGGGGGGAGGGGAGGATGGAGGTCACATGAATGATTGTGTTCTTGCAGGGTCCAGGAATGGATCTGAGGAACTTTGGATGTCTGGAAAGTGTTGGTGCTTGTTTTAAGCAACTTGGGTCCTTTTCTAAGGAGAAAGGCAGGATAAAAATACTCAAAAATAAATAAAAATAAATAAATAAAAGCATTAATGAACTTCATGGTTATATATCTTAGTTTTAACATGTTTGTTTCTTTGTCATCAAATTCCAAACCATTCCCTCTTGAAAGTGGGGCTTTGCAGAACATCCATCTGTATAGCACACTCTACTAATATATAAAAACCATGGGGCCTTAGACATTGTGTGTATCATTATATGGTGTCCTCTCCCATATATGCAAAACCCTGGTAGATTTAAAAAAAATTAGCTGATACAGTAGTGATTGTGTTAGGTTTCCTTGCATTGCAGTTAAATATGTTTCTGTAGCCTGTCATAAAGTAAATAGCACATGGGTTGACAAGGGATGAGACTCTAAGAATCTCTGATGATGATGATATTTCCTCCAAGTTCCAAACAAAATTTCTTCCTCTCCCCTTTCCATACGCACTGCCTGCCCAAAGACGAATACAGAACATAAGAAAGATTTCATTTAGCTCTGTACATTATTTGTCAGTGAGGAAGTCTGAAGGATAGGTCTTCTGAAGAAGTTCCTTACAAGGATATTTTTTTCAACTGTTCACCTCTTTTGAAGTGAACGAATTGGTCTTTGACTGACTCTAATATGTCTTTTATCACTAGAAGCCTGGAAGTCTCATTGTCAGTGATTTCATTTTATTGTTAATCTCAAGGGTTCATTCAGTGTGAGAGCACCTTGGATATGACCTTTTGTTTCTTACGCTGTACTTATTGCAGCTAAAGTCTAATTACAGCACTTTTCCCTTTTAGAATGTAATCCCAGGTAATAGCACCTCCTGAAGTTCTCAGCTCTTGGCTCCCAGTCAAGATATTTGACAGCTTAGGTCCCTGTAAATCGAAGTTAGAAATGATGGGGAAGGGGAATCCAGTTTTGACAACTGAAATATTTGGTCATAGGTACCACTGAGAAATTGACGATGACTATCCTTGTGTCTTAGAGCTGTTGAAGGAACATTATAGTATGTCTTGGAAAATAATCCATCAGAAAAACTGTACATTTTATGCCACCATGATTTACTAGAACTAAATACTGCAATTGCTTTTAGCCAAGAAGCAGTCAGTTATATTTGATGGATTCCCAAACTCAGTAGTAGGGAGGGAGCGGATTTTTGTTTGGATGACATTCAAAATAGGAGCTTTCATTTCAGACAAGTTGCTTTGGACAAGTGTCTTCTGCTTGGAAAATTAGACTTCTGTCGATTTCACAAGCAACCTGTTCTTCCTCTTAGTCCCTTAACTGCCCTCTTAAAGAAAAAGGCTCACAATTTGGGAAAGGTGAAGTGGTCACTGGTAGAGATGGGCACGACTAGGGAAAATGACGTTTTCGAGTTGTCGTGTGTCGGAGGCAGTCCGTTTCGGCTCGTTTCCGTTTTTCGTGAAATTTCGCAAAAATTAGTCGGTTTGTTTTTTCGTTGTCGTTAGTACTGGTTTTGGGGGGGTAGCTGGCTCCTGGAGGGAGCTGCAGGAGTCAGCCAGAGCCACAAGTGATGGACTGGCAGACTTTTGCACCCGCTGTGTCTCACGTACTTGCATGTAGTGCAATGCAAGTAGATCTGGCTTACGGTTAAGACGGGTTAGCGCAAGGGCTAGGGTTAGGCTAGTTACGGGTGAGGTTAGGGTGAGTATTGGGGTGCACCTCTGGGTGCCTCTCTGACCCACTTAGAAGGACAGTGTACTGGCGTATGGGTTAGGCTTAGGCTTAGGGTTCGGGTTTGGGCTACGATTAGTGGGCTGTTTATGCCCGATTGGCACATCCCAGAAGTCTCTGTGGTCAACCTGGCCAAGTGGCCATGCGATTGGTGGAAAATTTGCATGGTCCACTCCCATGGGCGAGCCCATCATTGCAAATGTGCAGGTGTAATAAAATAAAATAAAATAAAATAAAATAAAATAAAATAAAATAAAATAAAATCAACGGAGACTTTTTTTTTTGCAAGAAAAACCCACTGCTACTACTGTAAAAATTCAAGCATTTAAAATAGCTAATTTTTGCATGTTTCTGTGGTGCTTTGGTGGGGTTTTGGGCAACGATTTCAAAAAAAATATTGCGGTCGCCATTTTGGATTCCCCGCACTGCATGGCAAATGGATGCGCCCTCCCAGCCTGGAACCAGCAGCGCAGCAGTAGCAATAGCCAAGGAGAGGGGGTGGGGAACCCCCCCCAAATAAAACACCCTTCTGGCCTGGTAGGTGCCCTCAGACAGTTTTCGCCTACTTTTAGGGCCGGGAATCGGGTTTTTTTTAAACTTTTAAAAACTTTTTTTCTGTGCCACTTGGCATTGCGCGATTGCCGCAATGCAAGTAATGAGCACGACAAATCAGACGAAATTGTTCGTTCGTCAGTTCGAGCTCGAATTCTGGCGGAGTAATTCCTGTTACCGTTTCCGTAGAGTAACGGATACGAGTAACGGAAACAGAAACGGGAATACCGCTAAGTCGTGCCCATCTCTAGTCACTGGTGAAAGGAAAGGCTTGTAATTCTGGAATCAAAAAAGCGACTGTACTGTCACTGCAGCAGAGGGATATAGATTCCAAGTAGCCTGCAGGAATTAGAGCTACTGGAAAGACAAGTGCAGTGGACCCTTGTATAACAAACAGTTTGTATAACAGAAAATCTGTATAACATTTTAAAAATCCAGAGATAGGGGAAATTTGCTTAACATAATCACCTATGGGGTGAATCCGTACAACATAAAAATGGGATTACTCCATTTTCAATGCATCCCTATGGGAAATTTGTATAAAAGAAAATTTGCTTAACATAATTTCATTTGGAACAAATTAATTCCTTTATACAAGGTACCGCTGTAGTCCTCAGGAACACTAGGTTTTCCAAAACTACTGGAGGCTTGGGTTTTAGTGTACTACTATGCTGGTTGTCATGGTCTCAACCAGTGGTTCCCACCTCTGGGTCCCCAGAATTCTTTGGACCACCAGTGCAAACAATCCTGGCCAGCACAGCTAATGGTCAAGATTTCTAGAAGTTTTAGTCCACAAAACCTGGGCTCTCAAAGTCAGGAACCACTGGTCTAGATGACAAGAGAGGGGACTTCTCTTTTTCTGTATGCCTTTGAATGTTCACCACCGCCAGAAGCTGGAGCGGAGAAGTACATATATGTGGGGAAAAGAAAAGAGCATTCATGGACTGGAAAAGAACTTAGATGGAATATTTATCTGCTAAATACTAGTTTGAACCACAGAACAGCTCAAAGCTTTAAGCACCTCCTCTTTGCAAGCAGTCTAAGCCCTAAAGCTCAAATCCAGACTCTGGAACTATTTTTGCATGCTTCTGTAATAGGAAACCAGACTTCTGGTCTCAGAACTTCTCAATGAAGTAGTGTGGAACTGGCTTCTTCCTTTTATCACCCTCATCCAAACTTTTATAATTTGGACCATGCTCTGCTGCTAAAGTATCTCTTTTACCATCTCCTGTTTTTACATTTTTAGTCTCTTGTCTGTTGTACAGCAAGCTATCTTATGAATGTTTTTCTCTAAATAAATGGTTTAGGCCAGCTGCTTCAGCTCAGGCTCTTCCCACAGAATTATTATCATACATAGCTCAATGAGTTATCAGGTGGGTTCTCCCCACCAAAAAAAAAATCTGTGTCAAAGCAAAATTCCTAGATCTAGGCTGAGAAAAGATGTCATAATTCTATGCTGAGGGTACCTCCTCCTCCAGTCTCTTTGCTGTGGGTTTTAATAAGCAATATTTGAAGTGACTCAGGAAAGATACAGAGATTTCCAGTAATACCAGCAAAATTTCAGTTTTGACTTTGGGTGCAGTCCTAACTAACCAGGTGATTGAGGGCTGGCTGAGCTGATGCTATGTGTGATCAGATGGCAATTTTGGACTGCTCTTGGCACTATCAGGTTCAACCTATTTTCTGGTGACTACACAATGTATTATTATTTATGAATTATCCCTGTTTTCACACATGGTTATCCATATTGATTTACATCACTGGCAAGTAGGGATGGGCACGAAATAGAAAAATAATGTTTTGTTTCATTTCATTTCATGCTCACTCCCATTTTGTTTCATTTCTTTGTTACATTTTTTTAAAAAATGTACAAAACAAAATGAAACAAAATGAAATGCCTCCCCTGGGTCCGAGAGGCACCAGATTTGGTGTCTGGGACTCCGGGGGCCATTTTTAAAGGACTCCTGCTGAGGTATCAGCTGGACCCCTTTAAATCTGACCCAGTTGGCACCAGGGGATCCCCTGGTGCCAACTGGGCCAGGTTCAAAGGGGTCCAGACATTGACAGCTCAGCAGGAGCCCTCAGAAAATGGTGGGAAGGGCAGCACAAACTGCCTACCTGGTAACCTGATCCTTTAATGAGGGCTCCTGCCAAGCTGTCAGTGGTTGGACCCATTAAACCTGGCCCAGTCAGCACCAGGGGGTCCCCCTGGTAACAACTGGGCCAAGTTTAAAGGGATCCAGTCCATGACAGCTTGGCAGGAGCCCTCTGAAAATGGTCAAGTAGGCAGTTCCGTGGGATCACACTCCTTACCCAACCATTTTCTGAGTGTTCCTGCCAAGATGTCAATGTCTGGACCCCTTTAAACCTGGCCAGAGGGTCGCCCTGGTACTGACTGGACCAGGTTTAAAGGGGTTCAGCCATTCTCAGCTTGGCAGGAAACCAAAAACGATGGAATGAAACAGTTCATTTCAATGGAAAAATAACAGTTTCATTTCGTCTATAATGAAATGCTGCATTTTCATTTTGTTCCATTTCATTATATAATGAAACGACAAAACAGCATTTCATTTTTTTGTTTCCTGCCCATCCCTATTGGCAAGGGCTTTTTATTTCTTATTTTTTATTATTTTTGCTGTAGGTAGGATTGCACCATTTTAGTTCCGTTTCTGTCACATAGGATTGCTAATATTGAACCAAAGTTTTCCCCACAATTCAGTGCCGTGCCACTGTGGTGGCAAACTAACAAAGTGATATGTCACTTAGCAATAAATGGGATGTGGAATCTTCCAGCTTTCCCAGGCTCACCAGCACAAGAGTGGTAAGCCAATAAAGACATTTGCCACTTACCGAATTACCAGTAAATGTGGAGGCCAGCTTTCCCCACTCCTCATGGAGGAGGAGACAAAAGAGGACATAGAAAGAAGTCTCATCCCCCCTTTTTCTGTACAGTCCAGTCCAGTACTTTTCTTTTTCTGTACAGTCCAGTCCAGTCCAGTCCAGTATCAATTCAAATGAAATGATATGACACTTAACTATCTTAGTTTTTTTTTTTTAAAAAGAATCAGTTTTTCCCAGACCTGCAGAGGGGAAGACAACAGATGATGTCTGAAAGGATTCAATGGGCTACAAAGGATTGCTTTGAGCCATGGTGTGGATTCCTATCCTGAAACCACTCAATCCTTCCATGTGGACACAAGGCTTGTTCTAAACATCAAAACACATTCAAACAATCCCATTCTGCCTGATCCAGCCCAGAATAATATCATTGGGCAGGCACGCCCCAAGTCAACAGATGCTGCCTTACATATGAGTTAGGATTACCTTAACACTTGCCTAACGTTGTGCCAGCACCATGGCAGGCAGACTGGGTGGAGGGAACTAGTGTGACTCAGCTCTTCTCCTCCACCCTTTCTTTTGCTCTCATATTGATTGACTGCAGGCAGCACAGAAGCTATGCTGACAGTTGCGGCTGTGCTGGCAGATCAGAGATCATCTTAAATTGGTGTCTCTGTGAAGTAATTGAATAATTCCCCTGAAGCAAGAAGATTCTGAAGGGAGGAATCCCCATGAACAGCCTCGGTTTCACTAGCAGGTGTTGCAGGAGGATCAAGGCCAAAGATGCAGAATTGTTTCCTGTTTTCCAGGAATACAATTTCTCAACAATTTGTCATAGTATTAGATAACCATGGGGTTGGGGATGGTCATAGAAATTTAACTTTAAGCCATACATCAAAAAGGAGAGGAAATTCTGAAAGGCAAAATGGTCCAGGGAATCTTTTGAAATATATTTTTGGCAACAATGATGAATGGGAGAGTGATCTATTCCTTTCGTCTTAATGAATCCTAAAATGTTCAGGAATGTACTCCAAGTGTGCAGTAATTAAAGGGTATACTGCAGGGGTAGACAAAGTTCAACCACAGCTGTTGCTAGAAGACACCTAATTGCTCTAATCCACTTAACTTCATGAAAACTATTTAATCTTTATGGTACTTGGTTTTCTATGTTCAACCACATTCTTCCCTGAGGACAGAGAGGCTAACGTGTCAAAGCCGGTGGGCAGTATTGTGCCGAGACCTCAACATAAAGTTAGCTAGAGGAGAAACAATCCTGCTTTAAGAATGACCTCTTCAGAACCCTGTTAATGCAGCTTCCAGACAAAAGTGCTAAAATGGATTGAACTGGGGTATCTGTGCAATTCTGAGCAGCACTAAGGTGGAATAAGGAGCTGCTCTTCTCACCTGGAATGAAACAGCAGTATGGCAGACCCTTCATACCCCATTTGACTTTTGCAAGATCTTTTTTAAAGGGCTGAAGTTTCAAAGAGGGTAGCCGTGTTAGTCTTTTCAAGAATTTCAGGGGGAAATCAAAGAAAAACAAAACAAAACAAAACAAAAGACACAAACATGTGACCTTAAAGACTAACTTTCATATTTTAATGTAATGTTTTGTGGACTACACGTCCACTTCTTCAGACATATAGCAGCAGGGGGGGAAAGGGCTGTTGATTTGAACTGAGGAAGGAGACATAAAAATGAATAGAGAAATGGTAGAGCCATTAATGCAACAGGAGGAGGCAAGCAATAGATGACATCCCAAATGAAGCCAAAATCAACCCTCTACACTTTCCAACACCGAGGCACCAGGGGAGCTCCAACTGATGGCACTATGGTCAAATCTATCCCTCCTTTTTATTCTTCTTGAACCCAGAGTCACTCCTGGGTTTGATGTGTGGATCGGGCAAGATCTGGAGTGACTTCAAATTCCAGAAGGATGAAAAGGTAGATCTGGTCTAAGAGATATACATATATTCCCTTCCAAGTGTTCCACCAGCCACTTCACGAAGCAGCAGTGAGAAGATGACTTGCATCACCATTTAGATCATCTTTTCCACTTTGCAAGATTCTTCGTTTTCAAAGTTCTCTCACTTAATTTCAATTACTCTTAAAATAAATTCTAGCACTTGGGAAGGGAGCAGGGAAACAGCTATGACATAGGAAGGCTTACAATGTGTTTATGAATGCCACCAGTACCCAATTTGCTGAGATTTATTTTGCTGTTTTATTTTTGATGGGGATGTTTGTTTGTTTGTTTGTTTGTTATATTTCTAGACCAGTGTTTTTCAACCACTGTTCCGCGGCACACTAGTGTGCCGCAAGATGTTGCCTGGTGTGCCGTGGGAAAAATTGAAAAATTACTTTATATATAGTCAATATAGGCACAGAGTTAAATTTTTTAACATTTTCTAATGGTGGTGTGCCTCGTGATTTTTTTCATGAAACAAGTGTGCCTTTGCCCAAAAAAGGTTGAAAAACACTGTTCTAGACCACCCATCTTCTGGAACGAAACTCTGGGAGGTTTACAATAAAAGAATGTTTCAACTCCAGGGATGGAGTGGGTTAGAATGTGTCTCAAAGGGTAGAGGGCAGATGGACTCAGAGCACATCAGGGAGAAACTGTGGACCCCTACTAGGTTATAATCTGTCCCGGTATCAGAATGAGCTTGTTGAATGTCAGCCATTTGTACTTACTTTGGCAGGTTTCAGGCTAACAGATCGATGTTCCAATTACGTGAAAGTGTCTGAACAAGTGTGGCTAATTACTTTCAAGGCTTTGATGATCAAAGAGCCATTGCTCATGCTTTGAGGCTTGTTATGTCATGGCATATGTTCTGCAGATGTAATGTTTTCAGAATGTTTTGGGCATATGTCAAATCTTGGCAATAATAAGTGTAATAATGGAAGATCTTTTCAAATATAGAAAGTTCTTGCATGTCAAAAATGTATCATTTTAAAAGTATTGTATAAGAAATTAACGCAGTGTTCTGGTTGCACTTTGGAACAAAAATCATGCAGCTGATATTACTCTTCTTGCAGCTGATATTAAAATAGGCATAGACCACTTGTAGATGATTGTGCTGCAGCCCCTATGTTGACAACTCATGTCCTAATCCTATAGGTGGAGGATATCAAGTCTAAAGAAGCAGGTCCATGCTTGTAGGGGCCCAACATGATTCCAGACCCTGGAAAGTAATGCCTCTATGCATGCCATGAGCCCCAAAGATAGGAAAGAAAATCCTCCTCAGCTTCATTGTCCTCCATAATGTAAGAGAGTGATGGTGAGCAGCCGCAATACTATCCAGTAGGACCCCGGTATCCACTGGAGATTGGTTCCAGCCCTTCCCGTGGATAATGAAAACCATGGATAAGAGAAAGTGCAGGCCCACCCACCCCCAAACTGCTGTTTCCTGACAGTAGCTTGCTTTATGACTGCTGTTTTGAAACAGTAGCTTGCTTTTTGACCGCTGTTTGTGACAGTAGTTTCCTTTACAGATGCTATTTGTGACAATAGCTTGCTTTACATCTGCTGTTTGTGACAACAGCTTGCTTTGTGGCTGCTGAATTATTTAATTTTTTTCCTCTGCCAACCATGGATAACTGAATGAATCAGTGGATATGGGGGTCCTACTGAATTTACCAATATGTCACTGTTATGTGCTGGTATATATCACCTGCATGGAAGTTCTTCAAACATTTGATCAAATCAAGTGGAGGTGCCTGTATTTTAAGCTGATTATCTCCCTTACACACATGTGCTTCATAATTACTGTATCTGATCTGATTTCATATCATTTGCTTCTGCTTACTTTTCAATATTATTCCTAGAGGATTATTTTTCATGTTTGTGCTTTTTGTTGTCTATTTTTTACCTCATTTCAGAATAAAACAATATAACATCCAATAAAAGGAAAACAAATGTTAGGTCACTTTTACACGCTATCAATCATATATGCCAAGTGCTTTAAAATAATAATAACAAATAAGGGGTTTTGCTCAAGGCAAGTGATGTGACATATTTTAAAAGAGAAAGATATACTCAACCAATATACAAAAAATGAAGAAAAACTTTTTAAAATGCCATAAATGGCATAACACAGGCACACTTTTAAACAGCAGTAAAATAATAAAAAGTTATTTTCTTCCATTCCCAAATGCTCAGCTAAACAAAATTGAATTCACTTAATGCCAAGAAAAAAATAGAAGGAGAGAGAAAATTTGCAAATCTGTTCTCTCTCACAGAAGCTCAGACCTATGTGCATATCACTTCTTATCCTCCCTAGAAGAGCTCTGCTCTGTGGGTAAACAGACCCATGACAGGGCCAAGGTTACATAGTGATGTTTCTGGTCATCGGGGTATTGAATCTGAATCTTCTTGATATAAATATGATTCTCTGTGATGCTCTGTTGTGATGAGGAGGATAATGAGGAAAGCCTTCCAGAGTAGTTCTGTAATTATTAGAGGTATAATTTCTAGGCAAGTTTGAACCCAGTGATATATTTCTTCAGAAATTAGCAAAAGAAGCAAGGGCAAATTGGAAGTACTCTCAGTATTCACACTCAAGTGATCATGGGCCTCTCAAGTACCTTTAGTGACTTATGAAGAGCCAGCAGAATGCTCACAGATGTACAAACATCTTACACAAACATCCTACATACGAACAATAACCTTACTCTAGCTGCTTGGTCATCTCAAGAGTGCACACTTTAAAAAGGCATAATATCTGTGAAATTCTGAGAGGAATATGTGATTTTCTATGCTGCAAAGAAACCAACACAGGCCAGAGTTAGAAGGAAGCACAGCTTGTTTGTCTGACTTTTTATAAAGTTTAGGTTATAGGATGAGTGGAGTACTTGTTAAATTCTCACTCTGTCATTTTCCAAGTTTCACAATGCTAAGATTCCTATTGGCACATCTCTCTGTCCCAATATATCCAAGCTGCCTGTTAAAATGAGATTTTTGTCTTGCACTTGGCAGGCAAAAGTATTAGAAAGAGAAGTCCTGATGTAAGAAGAATATGATTCCCCACCCCACTCCAATTTCTCTCCAACAGGGAGAGGTTACAAGAGTCATATTCCTAGTTTGGGTTTCCTCCTTGCAGTGTAGCAATGAGTCAGTGATGGTGGGCATATCCCTTTATTTCATTGTGATAAGATTCCATTTTGCATTCCCATTTATATTTCCATTGCATAGGGCAGTGGAAATATAATTTGCATAGCACATTAGCTGAGAAGCAAGCAGTTTGGATGCAGAAGGCAAGAAGACTGAGCATGAAATACAGTGGCAATGAAAAGACCTTCAACAAGCTCCAACAGGAGGCAGAACATTGCCTGGGTTTCCATGCTCAGTAACCCTCTAAGGAAAATACAGTGGTACATTTACTTTCGAGCTTAATCCGTTCTGAATGCATGCTCATAATCGAACAACTCATAAGTAGAGCAGCCATATCTAAAAAAATCAAAAAATAAATTGGGAGAAAAAATTAAGTAGAGCAGACCGTATCTAAAATTTGTAAAGCAGAAGTTAAAATGCCAATGGTTTTCCACTCTTAAGTCTTAAAAGGACATGGCTGGTTCACATCCTGAACAGGATTGCCTCAACACATAATGACATGTGACATTCAAAATTAATAATCTCTGTATCTAAAGTACTTCACAGTTTAGGTTTAGCCAAAATGCAGAAGGAGGATATTAGGAGGAGGGAAGCTGGGAATGACATTTATAAAAAAATATATACATCTGCTACAGCAGTAGTTCACAATCTTGGGTCTCCCAGATGTTCTTGTGCTAAAACTCTAAGATGCCTTCACCACCAGCTGTGCTGGTCAGGATTTCTGGGAGTTGTACTCCAAGAACATCTTGGGGTCAACGTTAGGAACCACTGTGCTGCAGGATTATTTCAGGAGAAAAGTGGGCTCCCAGAAAATCAAAATGGAACAGTGACTGGCATGGTGATTTACTGGAGTGCTGTCTGCACTGGTCAATTCTACTCACTCAACAGCCTTCTCTGAGATGAGAATATTTTTTTTGGGGGGGGGGGGTTAAATGACAACTCTCAGAATTCCACAGACAGCATGAGCTTTCTATCACCCTCACTCAGCTTTGTATTCCCCTTTCTATAACTACAGCTCATGATGCCCTCCAGTGAAAATGTCTGTGCTTTAGTGCACCCTCCACAGTAGCTCACATCACAAAGAAAATGTAATGCAAACAAAACCGCCATCATGCCAAACCAATGTAAAGCAGCACAATCAACAAGCATCAACAGTAAAAATGATAGTGATTATAAACCATCTCCCCAAATGTTTTTCTAAATAAAGCCGATTTAACCCAGTGCCTACAAGAAGTGGAGGAGCTTACAGTGCAAAATATTCATCAGCCATAGATGGCTACATTTTTAAAAAAGTAATATTTTTTTAGAAATATATGGAAATGAAAAATTAATGTGTCTCTGTATGTGTAATAAAAGGGAGTTGAAGGTTGAAGCTACAGTTCTAAATACAGTTAACTGGAAGGAGGTGTGTGAGGAATACTCAAATAATTTTCTGTCTCTCAACTTTAGGCACTGGATATTCTGCCAAACAACTGCCCACTTCTATGAGACTTCTCATTTCCATCACATGAATGGGACAGATATCTGTTTGTTTGTTCAATTATTTATTTGCTGTTACTAAGGTTTCCATTATGTTTGCAAAATCTCTGCAGAAAACTTTTTTTTCAAGGTAGAAGAAACAGTTTGCAGTGTTGTGCTCTTACATATCTGAATGAAATAAGGGAAGGATATACATCCTTATCAGGAATCAAACCTCATTAAACACAGTGGGAACATATAAACATGTGGATAAACACTGTGGATAAAGGAGCTGTCTACAGGGAAAGAACTGGGCTTCCATGTGTGAACGTAGCCAGGGGATTTGACTAACATTTTCAGTTTTAATAGGTACAACAAAAGTGTCTAGTAAAGGTTAGAAGACTAAGATAGGTTATCTGAAATGGCCTATTGCACATAATGACTGTGTATGTAACAAGAAAAACTGAAGAAGGAATGAGAATTATTTTCCACTCAACCATGTTCTCCAATGTGAGAGCCATTATATCATGTACTTAAACCCAATAGCATAATCCAATTAAGATAACTGTATCATTTTAATTTTATTATTAGACAAGCTCGATGATGAAAATCTTGCATGCATTTCAAACAAGACACTATTGCCATTTTAATGTTCCACCTGATGCCATTATGTATGCCAATAATTAGTATATATTCTGAATATATATTCATTACTGACATACATAATGGCATCAGATGGAACACTAAAACAGCTATAGCATCTTGTTTGAAATGCATGCTAGATTTTCATTTTCGAGCTATTCATATGTGTATTTCATGTAAAGGTCCTTTAAAATTTCAGGCTGATTACTCCGACTTTTCCTCCAAACATTTTGCATCTTATTTAGAGCTAATAATTGAAGTATTCATGTCACTCATTAAGGTGGGTGTCAAGCCAACACAGATAAGGAACAGTACTACTGAATGAACAACTGAGTTGTGACCTTACTTACACATTGGTGGAAAGGAACCTACTTTTCAAATGAGAAAAAAAGAAGTTGAGGATGGTTTGTGAGAAGAAAAGACTGCTACAGGAGAGATGATATATATGAAATATGAAGATGGTGTGTGTGTGTGTGTGTGTGTGTGTGTGTGTGTGTGTGTGTGTGTGTGTGTGTGTGTGTGTGTGTGTGTGTGTGTGTGTGTGTGTGTTTTAGTATTGGTGCATAAGCTCCAAGGTTTCAATTAGCTTCTAACACCTTCATAAACCAAGAGGTGACAACTAGAGATGGGCACGAAATGAAATTTTTTTGTTATTCATTATTAATTTAATTATGTAACAAAATGAATAAAAACCTAGGGGCAAATTTAACATGAAATGAACCGAACTGAGAAAAATTGGTTCAGTTCGGTTTGGTTCGTTAATGGGGGGGTGGAGATGTCTCCTACCTGGTGCTGGACTGGAGGTCCATTCACACTGAGCTGCATGGATTGCGGGGCTGATCGGGAGGGGTGATAAGAAGGAGGCCGTGCTTAGGTGGCCAGAGCAGTGTGGCTTCAAAGCTGCCCCCCCTTGCGCCTCCCTCCTGTGGCCCATTATCATGAAGCCAATCGGGAAGGGTGATAAGAAGGAGGCCGCGCAGTGGGTACTGGGGAAAAGCGGATAAAACGAATAATGAAATAATGAAACAATGGAATGAATTTTTTCCACAAAAAATCACAAAAAATGAAATGAAACAAACCAAACTCCTTAACGAAACAAAATGCCATATTTTCAATTCGTGCCCATCTCTAGTGACAACTTTCCTTGGGCACAGAATGGGGTAGAATGAAGGGATCAATAACTTCATGCTGGTGAATTTTTAAAAAAAAATTCAGGAAGATTCCTGGATACTTGACTGAATCAAAGCTAACAGACCATGCCTTAGAAAAGTCATGCCTCTAAGAGACATTTTAGAGGTTTGGAGAAAATATGGCACCACAATGAATGCCCAGCTGGTGCTTTAATTCAGTGATCTATCCTGAAGTGACTATACTTCTGGGGTAGGAAGTGGTTTCTTTCAAGGATGCAGATTAATCAATTCAAAAGCCTTACCCTGGATTGTCTCACCAGAGTAGCCGTTCAATTTGTCCACCAGCAAGGCATTTTCAGATAACCCAGGCTTCATGTGTTGCATCAGGCACAGAAGCACAGGTTGATTCATGTGAGTGAGGATCAAAGCACATCACTTAATGTTACAATTACACTCCTGTTATTTCAAATGGCATTAAAGTGCTGCTCATGCAGCCCCAATGCCAGTAAAAATATCATAATATATAGACTTAATATGTGCAGCAGCTGCAGCATGGCTCCTCTGGTATACTATCTGTCTACCTGAAGTCCACAGTGGCTTCTCATTTAAAATGGTTAGAGCCAATGTTGGAAGTGATCTACAAACTTAGTATGCAGACTTAGAACTTCCACTTCAGAGACTTCTATCATCTTAAAATAAAAGGCATGGGGGTGAAGAACTGGTCTAAGAACAGTAACCAGTTACAAAAGCTTTAGTACAATCCTTTCCTTCACTGTAATACTCCTGGCAGACTCCCTGCAGAATCGTTTGTTAGAGCAGTTTTCCAGCGATAACAAGGATCTGAGGCTAATTTTCCCTTTGACAGTTTTCCAGGCTCACATAGAGTGACTCTAGCCACTAGATGAGAGCCGTTAAGTGTTTGGTTTTGCTCTGCTTTAATGGCTGCCCAAGAATTTCTGAAAACAGGATGGTTGGCTTTTGCTTCTAATCCTAAAACAAACAAATGCATTTTGATGGCTTTCCAGTGAAATCATGTGTGTGGAGCAACCTTTGGATATATGACCCCATTCTCTTCACACATGCATGCTCTTAGGCTGTGAGCAGTTCCACAGCCCCAGCTTTTACTTTCATAACTTCGATTGCCTCTAAGTAGAGATGGGCATGAAATGAATTTTTTTGTTCCGTTATTTGTTATTCGATTCATTATGTAATGAAATGAATAACGAACCTGGCAATGAAATTGGAACGAACAGAACAGAACCAAGAAAACTAGGTTTGTTACATTTCGTTTTCGTGAATGGCAACGCACGATGAAATGAGCTGCTTTAAATGTTAAAAAACTTCCTGAATATCTGTAAAAACCCAACAATAATTATTTATTCTGCCTGATAATACCTACTGTAGGGGGGCTTTGGGGTCCTTAAAACGTACAGTTATGTCTTTTCTCAGATTGCTGTATTTTTTTCCTTTAAGGGGAGTTAGGAGACATCGACCCAAAATGGCTCCCAGATGCCTAATATTGATTGATTTCTTGGGTATTAAAATGCCCTGGACATCTGTAAAAACACAGCGATAATTATTTATTCTGCCTGATAATACATACCGGGGGGGTGGAGTCCTTAAAACGTTTGTTTTTTTTTTTCTCCCATCGTGATGTATTTTTCTTTTCCCTTTAAGGATAACACAAAATGGATTGCAGCCACAATAATGGATGCAAGCCATGTGATGGGATCATGTAAATTCTTGGACAACTTCAACCAATAGCATGCCCGGGTTGCAGACTGGGCAGGTCTGGCAGCCACAGAGGGCGTAAAAAGCTCTGGTAGTCCCTGTCCTCCTTGCAGTCTGCAGTGGGAGTTAGGGTGGGATTGCTGTCTCTGCGACTCGTTATTTTCACTTTAGGCCTGGCAGGCAGGTGTGTGTCTCTGCGTTCCTGTTGGCTGCAGCCTGGCTCTTAGAGGAGAGAAAGAAGATATTTATCTCTAGCTTCAGTCTTGCAGTCTCCCTGTGTGCGTGCATACCTCTCGGTGAGTACCCTCCCCTGCCCCGCAGTGCAGTCACTCTGTGGCTGCCTTTCACCCTGGGCAACGCCCGCCGCTGCCTTTGCAGCCTCCCTGCATACCTAGTCTATACTGTGTCTCTGCCAGCATCACTTTTTTTTAGTGTTTTCCCTCTGGTCTGGGGTGTTGGGGGATGCCTGTGCACGGAAATGCTTTAAATCGTGCAAAAAGTGGGTAAAAATGAAAAATGAACAAATGAAACAATGGAACAATTTTTAAAAACATATTCGCAAAAAATGAAAATGAACCAAAACGGGACCTGCAATGAAAAAGAAAAAAATGAAACATCATTTTTTCGATTCGTGCCCATCTCTACCTCTTAGTTGTCAACAATTTGATCCCACTCAGCAAACAGAACTATAAGTTTTCCCATGGAAGCATGGAATCTCTCCTTGACTTTCAATATCTATCCCACCATTGTTTCTGCCTATTTAAAATCTCTTTGTTATCAGCATGCTGGATGTACAAAACGTCTCATGCAACCAGAAGAAACCACATTTGAATGAGTCTTAGAACAAGGCAGTAGTCTCAGGCTTTTAAAAAAGGAATAAAAATTAGAAACACACATATAGTTTAAAGAAAATAAAAATAAAAACCCAAGCAGTTCAAAATTCTGGGTACATTTAACGTGTTCTCTTTTGGGGGAATCAAACAATAATTCTCTATAAGAGCATCTTTGCAGGGGAGAATGATGCAGACCAGCATTGGGAATAAATTAGTTCCTGGTTTTGAGTGCTCTCCTGAACCTGTGTGTGTCACAACTCAGTGCTTGGACACACATGCCATGAGCCCCCAGAGAAGTAGTCAGCCTGGAAGTTGAAGCACCAAACATTCTCTTTATAATGAGACATCCAGGAAGTCTAGGATACACAGGTGGTTCATTAACTTCTTACCCAACTAGAGTGTACTGTGGCTCCTTCAGAGACCTCTTCCTCCTCTCCAGCTTCTGTTTATGTAACCTATTACCAGAGCCGTTGGGCAATCTGTTGCAAAATTAGGAATGCATCACAGAACTGACCACACACCCTAAAAAGATAATTAAGGAATGGAAGGACAAAAAGATCAGGAGGGTGTTTTGACATGATCTCAGCAGTCTCAGGATTAAACAGATCCAACGGTAGTGGGACCTGAGGCTCTTATATTTGCAACTTCATCAGAGCACTTGGTGCAACATAAGCTTCATAAATTATGTCCTGTTTCATCCCTAAGAAGACAGCACTTTGTTAATGGAATGTGATTAGGACATTTATTATTTAATAAAATGATTTATTAATTGAAAGCACTTATTTATTAATGTGAACAATCAAAGTAATGCATACTAAAATATATTTTCAAATATTCTTTGAAAACACATTGAACATAATTTTCTGTAAGTTTGAGTTTTGGAGTTCAGAACAGTAGGCAGATAACATCCACCTCTATCTCTTCTTTCCATATAAATCTAAAGAAGTTATTTTAGTTCTTGATTAGTGTCTGGTGTCTGTAAAGGACTGAACAAGGGCAAACAAACTAAAATTTAATCCAAGCAAGACAGAGGTGCTATTGGTCAGATAAAGGGCAAATAAAGGCAGATTATCCCTGTGCTGGATAGCATTACAACAATCTCTCTGGAAACACAGTTAAAGCTAGTGTCTGTTCCTGGAGAGGTATGACATAAAATAGTTGTATCTTGGCTTGATTACTATAACATGCTCCACATACAGCTGCCTCTGGAAGGTGTTCAGTAACTCCAGCAGGTCCAAAATGCCACAGTCAGATAACTTGGGCTGGTTACAGGGAACATATAATTCCCCTATTACAGCAGCTCCACTGGCTGTTGATCCATTTCTGGGCACACTTCCAATTGCTGGTTTTAACCTATACCATCCTAAATGTCTTGGGTCTAACCTATCCTGCCAACCTTGAAGTTCAAAAGCATGTAAATGCAAATTGATAAATAGGTACCACTGTAAAAAGCGGGAAGGTAAAAACAGTCTTTCTTTACAGCCATGATAGCTACGTGGCCATGGACTTGCACAACATTGGCTGTTTGGCTTGAATACGGAGATGAGCACCATCCCTAGAGTTGACACGACAAGCTCGCATGTATGGGGAAAATCTTTAACCTATCTATGGGCGTTTATACACGACCCCTAAGCTCTGCTGCAAATGGCTTCCAGCTCCAGAGCTTAAAAATGTTTCCCCACCAGCTCCAGAGCTAACAGAAAATTAAGTGCGACCCCGCCCACCTAAGCGCGACCCAGCGCACCTTTCAAGTACCTGCTCTGGGCGAGTGAAAAATTTTGATGCGGAGAGTGCTGGGCTCTCCTCGCTTCTTTTTGTTGTTGTTTTTTTTCCTCCCGCCCCTTTAAGAGGAACCAGGAAGTGACGGGGGGTCGGAGCAACTTCCACCGGCACTCCGGAGGTAAGAGTGCATTCTTTTCTCCCTTTTTTTCTCCCTCCCCTCACGCAGACAGAACAAGGAAGTGTGGAGGGGTGGGAACGCAGGGAGAGCGACAAACCCTCAAGTTCTCTGGTCCGAATTTAAGGGACCAGCGGATCTTAGGGGTTGTGTAAAAAGGCCCTATAAGACATATCTTATCTATTAAGACCACTAGGGTCTCTATCACAGGTCCTTTAAAATGCTGATTAAATTTCAGGATAAATCATTTCCAAAAATCTTGTCCCCAGAGCCACGGGGCTTTTAAAAAATATATGGTTATGCCCTCTTTAGTGATTTCTCCATGACCTACCGGAGAAGTTGGAAATTTTTACTCCAGTAAAAAATGCGAGCCAGAAGTCCAAGGGAGCTCACGTATGATCCAGTTTTATGCTTCCCTACTTTTTTCTTTCCTCTCCCGAGCGCTGATCATCTGGGCTTCAGGCTGTCAGCAGTGTTGTTTGTTTGTTTGTTTGTTTGTTTGTTTTTTTTTTTTCCTAGCCCCACCATCTCCTGGAGCTGGTCGGTGCTTTTTAAAATTGTTTTTTAAATTTCCCCTCCCCCAGTGCTGATCAGCTGGCCTTCGGGCTGTCAGTGCTTTTAAAAAAATATTTTTCATTTTTTCCTAGTGCCACCTGCTGGCCATGGGGCTAAGTGGCACTTTATAAAAAGAAAAAAATATTTGTATGTGGGAATGGATATCGCACATCTTCAGTTACGTCACCAAGAAAGAAGAATATCACAATATCCAGATCTTCCCCCAGGTGAGATAGCGGCCTAAGAGAGGCTTTTCTCTCAGCCCCACCACCCTCACAGGCACAGTTCTGTAGGAAATAAAATGTAGGAAAGAGAGCAGGCCACAAATCACACAGTCTTCAGTGTCACTGTCAATACATACCAGCAAGAGTATGAGAAACAAGATAAAATGGAAATCCTAATTTGGGATGGTAAATATGACTTGATGGCAATAATTGACACTTGGTGAGGTGATCCCATAACTGGAATACAGTAATTTAAGGATATAAATGGTTTAAAAGCAGAAATAATGAAAAGTTATGTAGAACAGCACTATATGTCAAAAACAAATTGATCCGGGTTGTCCCATCTGGGTTCATACAAATGGATGAAAAACAAAAGGAAAATGGTAGTTCGAGTCTATTATGAACCACCCAAACAAAATGGATGGGGGGGGGTTCTAAAAAGGACATTGTAAAGGCAGAGCTATAAACAATCCCAACAAAACATTTTTTTAAAAAATGCCCAACAGTCTCTGCCACCCTAGGACACACATTCCACAGTTCCTTTGGACTAATAAAGGAGATTACACATGTAAAATGGGGGAGGGCTTTGTGCTTGCCAGCTGAGCAGAAAATAAGAAATGCTGTGAAAAAAGATTTTTCTTAGGCTGTTATCTCACCTGGGGGAAGATCCTGATCTTCTGAAGATCCGGCTTTTCCTCTTCCTCCTGTCACGTGACTAAATATGTGGGATAGCAGTTTCCCCACGTACAAATGTGTGGGTTTTTTTAAACCACAGTTCAGCCCCATGGACAGCAGGTGGTGCTAAGATTTAAAAAAGGGCCAGCTGGCTAGCGAAAATGAAAACAAAGAGCACCTGATCCAGCTTCCTGGTGCTCCAGAGGGTGTGTGGGGGGGGGGGGAATTAAAAAATAAATAAAAAACCAGTGCCGATCAGCCCCAGGGACAGCCGGGTGCACTGGGGGAGAAAACTGGATCATCTGTGTGGTCCCACAACGTCTGCCTCCTTAAAAGGTGGATTTTTTAAGCAAGGCAAAAAAATTCCCTACCTCTGTGGTAAGTCTTGGAAACCTTGCTAAAGGTTTTCTTTTCTTTTCTTTCTTTTTATTTCCCCAAAAGCCTGGTGGCCATGGGGATGGCATTTTTGGACACAGTTTTTCTACAAATTTAATCTACATTTAAAGGGACATTAGTTAGGGGCTGTGTTACCTGTATGTCGTTTGTGGGTGTGTTCTGTGCTGAGAAAGTCAGTTTCTATGGCCAAGCAGGGATTCAAAGCCTGTTCTCCAGAAACCCAGTCTGGGACTGTACAACACTAGGATTTGCTTACTTGGTACAAAATATATGAAATTTAACTATGCCAGCTTGGGCATATAGTGTGGCATAAATTGCAATGCATTTGCACCTTGAAATCCCTTATAACATTGAGACAGCTAAAATAGATGCAAATGAAAGATTTCGTGAGTATTTGTTTATTTATTGATTTAGCCTGGTTTGATTTTGGAAACACTTTCCTGAAGCTAATAGGGTTTTTTTACCAGAGAGCCCAGTTAAGTTTTGCCTAAACATCCTACCTTTCTTTTGAGGAAAAATTGTCACTGACAACTTCCAACTCCCCCCCCACACACACACACAGACACATGTCAGCCTCTGCACGTTCTAACCACCACCTGAAACCACAGAATTTTTTTTATCTCCATCATTAGCTTTGTTGGAATCCTGACCACTTTGTTGCAGTCTTTATTGGGCTTGTGGATGGTAAGCCTCAAAGCAGGACTCTCTTTTTACTGTTCTCCTCCCGGTTCTCATTTGCATTCCTGGTTTCCACTCTGTCACACCTCTGCTCCTTGTGTGCACATTTATATGCTTATTGGGGAGCAACAAGTATAATGAAAATCCAAAGATGTTGGTATAGGACACAGATATACAAATTGATTTTATGTGAACACACATTCACTGGAGAAATACCCACAAAATTGAGCTATACAAGGAAAGCTTTGAATCTTAATTTGAATGCAGCTTGGTTTCGTGCTCTGTTGTAACTTTCTTCCTAGGGTGGCTTTACACTCAGTTGCAGGCCCTGATTTAAAGGAAATTGCCTACTACATTGCCTACATTGTAAAATTTGCCACAACATCTCTAGCAGCACTGGATTTTTTGAATCTTTATTCACATCACCACATTACATGATTCAAAATTATGGAGGCCTATGACATAGACATAAAATTAAAAAAAAAAATTAAAATGTTTAGATGGTTTAGACCAGTGGTTCTCAACCTGTGGGTCCCCAGATGTTCCTGGACTGCCACTCCCAGAAATCCTGGCCAGCTCAGCTAGTGATGAAGACTTCTGGGAGTTGCAGTCCAGGAACACCTGGAGACCCACAGGTTAAGAACCACTTATATCAGCCATTTGTTAGGTCTTCTTTTGTGCACATGGAGGGGCATAAATTGCATGTGCATGAGTGGTACAGTGATTGAATTTTTCTACAGTTGCAGAAAATTTGCCATGTATCCAAATAAAGCCAAAAACAAACAAACCAACCTCTAAGTGTGGTGTTTTTATACTGCCCTATAGCACCTAAAGTGCTCTGGACAGTTTCCAAGGGCCTTTTCACGTGACCCCTAAGATCCGCTGGCCACTTAAATTCGGACCAGGGATCTTGGGGGTTCGTTGCTCTTCCTGCATCCCCACCCCTCCGCACTTCCTTGCTCCTGTCTGCGTGAGGGGAGGAAGGAAGAAAGAGAGGGAAAAATGCAGGCTCACCTCCAAAGCTGGTCGAAGCCCCATCGTCCTGATTCCTTCTCTTCTGTTTTTTTTTTTTGCATCCCGCCCCTTCTCTTAAAGGGGCAGGAGGCAACAAAAAAAAAAAACAGAAGCGAGGAGAGCCCCGCACTCACCAGATTAAATCTGGACCTGGGGATTTTCACCCTTCTAAAGCAGGTACAAGTTAATTATGCAGGTTACACATTCTCAAGTAGCCACATTTTGCTTGATAATTCTTTTATCTTCCTCCTTCACTTTCAAGTCAATTAAGATGGATCTGGTGGTCCATATAGATACCGATTTTTCTTAGTGAGAGACACATGTCATCATTCTTCCATTCAGAAACATGTGTTATTTTCATTCTCCATAGGATTAACCCATCTCTTCTAATTTAATATTTGATCTTGTGAATAAAAAAATTGTCAGTACAAGTGATTGATGAGGCATGTTTCAGATTATATGCAGAAATTTGCAGCATTTCTGGCTAGAAGGTAGACCTAGGTGGAGCCATTTTTTTCAAATTGAATATTTCTACAAAGGGTATATTTTGTGCAAAATGCAAAGAGCAAAACTGTGCTGTTTTATATATATATATATAAATCCTACAGAAACCCTTAGATCTTGAAACATATATTATGCCTCAGACATATAAATTGTGGGAGCAGATCAATCAAGAAAGAAATGCAAAGATAGTTTAAAGTGGGTGAAGCAAAAGTCATACCAACTAGTCAGGATTCTGACTGATTGCTGCAAAGGGTTCCTAAATTACTAATACAAGGAAATCTCCTGCATAGTCAAAGCCCCTGGTTAATTTTATTACCAGCAGTTTGCTAGCAGCAAAGGAAGAATTAGGTGAAATGACTCCACAAAGTACTTTCTCCACTGAAAAAGGAATTATAAAAAATATAATAGAGCTCAGGATTAAAGATGGGTATGTACTACCAAATGGTGGTTTGTCCAAGGAACCACAAATGTAGGCTACTGTAAGCAAGAAACCATGAATTGACTGGTTGGTTCATCAAGCCTTTAAAAAAAATAACTTAGTTCCTCACCCCTCCAGGCTATTCCCCCCAACCCCATAACTGGTGCCCCGTCCCTAGCTTTCTGCCACTGTGGTCACCCTTGCTGCTGCCACTGCCTCCACTGGGACCACCAGAGCCTGCAGTGAAGTCACTGAGGCCACTGCTGCCATCATGGCTGCTGGGGGAGGAGGAGTTATGGCTGTCTTGGCACACATCAGGGGCCTGCAGTATGGCCATTGGAGCCTGCAATGCAGCTGCTGGGGTTGCTGGGGCTGCTGAAGGCTGTGATGGGGCACATCATGGCTTCTGAGGATACCAAAGTCTTCAATGCTGCTGCCAGGGAATTCAATTGTTAGCCCGGGGAATGGAGGAGAGGGAAGCATGCGACAGAAATGCTGCTTGGAAAAAAATGCCATCACCTGCTTTCCTTTCCTGCTTTCCCCCGGCTAATGATCACCAAGCCTTAGCTGGGGGAAAGGATGGGGGAATGTGATGCTTGGAAAAAATTTGCCTGCTTGGCGCTATCCGCACACTGTGTGGTTTGCACAGGACAGCCTTAACTGGAAAAGAGACCTACAATGAAGTCATGAGAAGAGGTGCTTCTTCCCCTCCTCCACTGTTCCCCCTGAAAGTTGCCCCCCTTGCTGGGTGGGTGAGACAAGGTGGGGGGAAGGGGAGGGCGCATAAACTGACTTTGTCCCCAGGCACTCAAAATTCTAGCTACTCCAGTGTTGATCATTCATAATTCTAAGAGCCTCATGGCACAGTGGTTAAATGCCTGTACTGCAGGTAAAACTGCTCACAACCTGGGGTTCAATCCCAAGTAGCTGGCTCATGGTTGACTCAGCCTTCGATCCTTCCAAGGTAGTTAAAATGAATATCCAGCTTGCTGGGAGGGGGGGGGGATGTTTAGCCTGCCTACTTTAATTAAACTGTAAACTGCCCAGAGACTGCATGAAGTGGTATGGTGCAGTATATAAGCAGAACACTTTGCTTTATAAGAGTTCATGTATGTGACATGATGGCATAGTGGATGCAGAAGGTCCAGCACAGGATATCCACATCCCTATGTATCTCCTGATAACTCATCTTTCTCCCTTTCTCCTGTCCCAGTACCAACAGAAACTGAACTCTGTTTAATGGAGGATATGTCTCCTAAATGAAAACACCTTGTGAATACAGATGGAATAAGTAAAAGAGCAGCTTGTTGTAGCAATTACAATCAGGGCAAAGTCATTTCATTTTAGGAATCAATAGATGAACAGCTAATCCTTTCCATCAGCATTTAATTTAAGCTTTTGAGATTTATGTGGAGATATTTCTTAGCACTTTATGCACAACTGAAAAGGCTGGAAGCTTAAGATTAAGCCAGATAGCTATTAATATAGTTGATTATCAACTGACAGGAAATGGTCAATGTGGTAGTTTTAAATGGCATTCTAAGTAGCAGGCATGTCAGTAAAAAATAAAGTAACTGCCTTTTCCATGTGTGGGTGAAAAGAAATCTTGTCTGATTTGGTTAATTGATCCACTTCTAAAGTTCTAAATTTAAGTAACAATTAAGATATTTGATGTGAATATGAGTAAACTTCTTTTCTTAAAAGTTTGAAGCTGATCTTGTTTCCTATAATATGTGAGTTTTGAGTTGTACCTCAGGTTCCACTGTGTGCACCTGTGAGAGTGAACCAGTAAGAATGGTTGCCAGTCCAACCCCAGCACACCAAACCCCTATCAAGCTTGAATTAGTCCTCTAGGATCTCCTTATACAAGGTGGGTAACTTTGCAGGATGACAAGATGCAGGCAAGCCCATGGCTCACCCTCATCGGTCCACAGAGTGCAGTCTGGAGAACAATCCATTAAGTAAGATCATCCCCAACCACTGATAAAAAAACAGTATTTCACTGTTTAAATGAAAGAACTTCTGAGTTGTTCTCTATTCTTTTAAAAATGTATTTTAAAAGATTTTAGAACCCTAACCCTTACCTTTGTCAGAAAGCATGCCTGTTTGGCCAGGAAAGAGTTTGCAAGTTCTTCTTCTGAGAGTCAGCTAATTGGGTCCTGACTGACAAGGTCAACAGTTCAGAATGTCTAGACCTGGAACTCCCCCTCCCCTCCGGTTTGGTGTCACTTAGTGGTAACTGTGGAAAGTATGCCCATTTTAAGGTGCCAGGTGTCTCTCTTATTTCAGAAGCAAAGGTAACAACTCTGCCTAAGCAAAGAAAAACAACTCTGACATTTGTAAAATTAGACTCAAAACAAGAGGTGTCCTGGTAGCTATGAGAAGACTTTTCTCTAATCAATCCCTCTATAGTTGGGCTGACAACTGCAAATTTGTATTCACACATTTTAGGTAGAAGTAGACATACCGGTATATCTATTTGGTGGTGGAACAAAAACACTGACAGTATGGTAGGATAGAAGGTCAAACTTACTTAGAATTTATTTATTTATTTATTTATTTATTTATTTATTTATTTATTTATTTATATTTGTAGACCTGCTGACTTTCCTAGAGGAACTCTGGGCAGTTCACAGCACAAGATACTACAACAAAATCCATTATATGAGATATGCATAAAAGACCATGACATAATCAGAAAAAAAACAGAAAACAAACAAACAAACAAAAGGATGGCACTCGACCTCCATTACTCACTGAATGCAGCCTGAAAGAGCCAAGTTTTTAATTGCTTCCTAAAAGCTGAAAGGGGCTCCACACTCCTAATGTCGTTGGGAAGCTGATTCCATCAAATAGGACCAGCAACAGAAAAAGCACGTTTTCTGGTGGAGGTCTTCCAAGCTTTCTGAGGTATAGCAACTCTTAACATTAGGACCTGAGATGTTCTCTTGGGCCAGGCTGAAGTTGGTCATGGGACGATATGCTCCATCAGATATTCTGGACCCAAGCTATGGAGTGTTTTGTAAATCAAAACCAATACCTTGAATCTTATTCAGGAAGCAACAGGTAGCCAGTGAAAGCAGGCTAGAATAGGAATGATGCAGTCATATCTTCCTGGACCAACCGCCAGTCTGGCCGCCACATTCTGCACCCACTGCAATCACTGAATAAGGGTCAAGGGAAGCCCCATGTAGAGTGTGTCACAATAATCTATCCTCGAGCTAACCAGAGCCTGCACAACCATCCTTAGGAGGTCACCATGGGTGAATCTGTGTGAGGAGCCTAAATTGGAAAAAGACAGCCCTGGATACAGCGGCCACCTGGGATTCCAGACACAATGCTGGATCCAGGGTCACACCCAGACTCTTCACTCTGTCAGCCAGTTGGAGGGAGATCCCATCCAAAATGGGATGAGGGCCACAATATCCGAGACCAGTTCCTGGTCTTCTCGGGGTTGAGTTTGAGTCTATTTGTCTTGGTCCAGTCCAGTACTGCATCCAGACATCAGTCAAGGGTCCACACAGCCTCTGTTGCAGAGGTACTGATGACAGCAGACCCCAAAACTCTGGATGACCTCAGCCAGCAGCCTCATATAGATATTAAACAGCATGGGGGAGAGTGCTGACATTTATGGAATCCCACATGAGAAGAACCAAGGGGCCGACAAAACCCCACACAGCTGTACTCTCTGGGGACAGTCATGAAGGAAGGAGTGGAGCCAGCACAAAGCTAGGCCACCAATCCCTGCCTCTGAAAGCATTTCTAGGAGGATACTGTGGTCGACAGTATCAAAGGCCATGGACAGGTCAAGGAGAATCAGCAGGTCATCATGCAACGCAGCCAGGGCTGTTTCTGTCCCATCACATGGCTTGAACCTGGACTGGAATGGATCAAGAACGTGGTCCTCCTCCAGGAACGACTGGAGTCATACAGCAGCAACCTGCTCAAGCACCTTGCCCCAGAAGGGAGCATTGGCTATCGGGCGATAGTTGTTCAGATCGTCCATATCCAGGCCAGGTTTTTTTAAGGATGAGTCTTATTACCATCTTCCTCAGGTGAGTAGGAAAAATCCCATCCCCGAAAGAGGCAGAAATGATGAGAGAAACCCATTCTCTGCCACTGTGCAGAGATATTATGCTGCTATTGGTGCTAAGTTATGGTGACTTCCTTAAAATTGCTTAGATGAGCTGAGTTCACTTTTGTACTTAAGGAGGTTTTATAAGGAATACAAACCATAAAAACCATTTCTTTTCTGGCAACAGAAATAAAATAAAAAATAGGGCTCACCTGAAACTATTATTCTCTCATTTGGGATTGTAGACATGGAATTCTGTGTACCAAACAAAGAAACTTCAATAAGGCACATTGTAATGGTGACAGAAACAAGTACAAATGTACCTGAAACAGTACGGGTCAGAAAGGACTCCTTTAAATTTAATAGACGATACTGCAGGGTTATGGATGGCTATTTTTTTGTAAAGAACTGAGCTAACATAAAAGGAAGAACAGTGGACTGCAGACACCAATAGGAATTAGATTCCCATGCCTTCTTTTTTTTTTCATCTCGTGCTGTTTACCTTCACTGAAATGTAATAGTCTATGGTGAAATTTCTGGCCATAAGAAAGGAACTGATTTTAAAACAGCCACATATTTAACCAAGAAATTTCTTCTCCTAAATTCTCTTTTTACCTATTTTGCATTTGTTTCAACCAACCATTTTGTTTCCTGCCATTGCTGCTTTCTATCACTAAGATGCTATCATCTGCATATCTCAAATTATTGATCTTTCTGCCAATCTTCACTTCTTCTTCACTTGAATCCAGTCCAGCTTTCTGTGTACCAAACAGATGAAAAAAATGGAATGGTGTAGGCAAAATTGCTTTTTTCACTTTTTGCACTGTTGACTGCATCATAACAGATATAATGAAGAGTCCTGAATAATTTCCAATAACCTGAACTCTAATTTTTGTCCATCTTGTTTCACTGCCTGCAAATCTTCAGTGAACCAAAAGGAGTTATGATCTCCCATCACTATACCAGACTGCATTTTCCATTTACCATTCTACAGTGAGACCATGGCCTTAAATGAATGGCAAAGCTTCCTGAAATGCAGCATTTCACATTTACTTCTTTCAGAACTGATACTAGAGGTGGGCGGGAAACAGAAAACCCATGGTTCAGGTTCATCTGTTTTGGGCCCACCCTTGGTTTGGCTCGGTTCAGGTTCATACAAATTAAAATTCGTACGAACCCAAACCAAGTCATACCAGTTTGGGTCCAACTTACTGGGCGGCAGGGGCAACGGCATGGGGGTGATCCTAGCCCTGGTGGCAGGGGCTTTTTGAGACGCTGGCTTGGGGCCAGTGCCTTTTCCCCCCTTCAAGCGCCAACCGTGCACCCCCTGGGGCCGGGTCGGTTTTCCTTTTATTATTATTATTGTTGTTGTTGTTTTGTTTTTAAAGCACCAATCACGCGGCCCCTGGGACCGGGTTGGCACTCACTGTATTTTTTATTGTTATTATTATTCAGTTTTACAGCGCCGACTACATGGCTTCTGGGGCCGGGTCTGTGCTAGCTCTTTTTTATTATTTTTTCTTTATTTTAGAGTGCTGATCTGGCCACCCCTGGGGCCGGGTCGGCACTCCTTTATTTTATTTTATTTTATTTTATTTTATTTTATTTTATTTTATTTTATTTTATTGTTTTAAAAGTCTCCAGTGGCGAGGTTAACGAAAAATGAAGCAAATTTGTTCATTTGTTTCATCAGCTAATGAAATGAATAACGAATAACAAAACGAATTAAAAGTTCATTTCGTGTCCATCTCTAACTGACACTGTTTATTCCATTCCAACTCTTCATCCTTTAAAGATTATCTTGAATCCTATCACTGTCTTCTGAGAGGTTAGCTTTTTGGGGTGTTTGGTACCATCTGCACCTTTTGTGAGCCTCAGTTCTACAAACTTCACTGGTGTCCATTATAAAAAAAATGAACAATACTGTTATCCACTTGTACATCTCCCAACATTGACTCTTTTCTGCTTTGTTCTGATGAAATTTGGAACAATTACATGTTCCAAAGCAGTGTGCTTTGGATTTGGCTTCTGGATTTGTCCAAAGCAAAGGCATGCCCTTAATACGGTAGCCAGAGTCCTGCTACTTATGCTCATTGGTGTAAATCCATTGGCCTAAGTCTGAGCTGTGAATTGCTGCAAGTTAAGAAGTTGGTGAAAGCATTTTCTGTCACAAATGCCTAGGCTGTCTCAAATTTATGCTGATGGACTGTTGCCTGTGTAATTTTTCGACTGGATCCCATCCAATCTCTCTTTAAATATGGATTTTCATGAGTTGTTTGTTTTTAAACCACAGATTGGTGAAGACATGGAGTGGAACAGATTTATGAGTGAAAACATGAGCAATGACTGCATCATCCATCCCTTACATTAGTGTAATTGAATGGGTGAGCTTCTCTGGCCTTAGTTATAGGAACTCATGGATTGTTCAGCAGCCTTATTTCTTTCTGTCTTTTGCACAGCTCTGTACAGCCATAACTTTCAGTCTTTGGGGACTTTTATGAGGCTTTGTCTCAGAGCTGTAATTAGTGTCCAGGGCTTAGATGAAAAGCAGACAAACACTTCTAATTTCCATGCAATTTGCTTAGCTTCACAGTAAAAGGTTTCCCCTCATCAAACATGAAAATCAAAATCCACAAGAACTCAGCTCAGCTCTATTTTATACCATACTTAAAACAGTTTCCTTTCAGAATGCCACTGTCAGCATATTTACCTCCATTACACATATTTTTGTCATCTTCTGCTGATATATGGAGGTGGCAAGTGGAAAAAGAGGATTGCTTCTATTCCTTAAGGTGGATACTACTTAGGTTTAGAGTTTGAGATTTCTTCATATCAGAGAGGAATCAAATTGAGGAGAGGACACTGCTTACCCAAATTTGATTTGAAGGCCAATCAACACTTTGGAATGGGTTACAATGTGGTCTCTGAGGGTAATCTGGGTCCCATTTATTTATTTATTATATTTATACCCCGCTTATTATCGTCAAGATCTCTAAGCGGCTTACAGAGCCACAATCGGCACACATAAACACAGTTAGAAGACACACAATACACACATCAACTAATACAATTAAAACCTGATAGCGTTCCTGAAGCTATCCAATAAAATTATAAAAGCAAATCATAATTATAAAATTATGATTTGCTTTGTACTCCAATTCTAAATAAGCTTCGAAATTCAGATCACCAGCAGTGATAATAACTTACATGATAAAAATAAAGTGGCTGTAATTTTTTATTTTTGCTCAAAGGCACAAGGAATCTGAGATACATGACAGACCCTAAGAAGGAAAGTAAATGCATCATATTTCAGACAGTTGAATTCAGCAGTCTGTGTACTGGAAGTTTTCTATAAGCAATGTGGCTGAAGTTAAATTCCAGTTCGGACTGCATGTTAGGGAGATCTGTAATTGAATAAAGCCCAGCTTCCTTCTTTCCTTCCTGATGACTTGCTCATATAATGATTTCTCACAGTCTCCCATTCCCATCCAAAACATTTAAATCACTATATTAGTCTCAATAACCTTCACTTTACCTCAGGAGCAACTCTGCCACTTCTGCTTTGCTCCAGAACTCAAACAATTCATCATCATCATCATCATCATCATCATCATCATCATCATCATCATCATCATCATCATCATCATCATGCGTTGGCAGATTATGTAAAAAATAGTACAGAGCCAGCATTATTGGAGGTTAAGAACAAGGAGGTGTTTAAAGTAAAGCAAACAAAGGGTCAATACAGGAAAACAACAATGCAAATATGAGCTGAGAGCTGGCATAATAAACCATTGCATGGGCAGTTGCTTGAAATAATCAAAGGAAAAGTAGTGAGGAAAAGACTTGGTTATGGCTCACCAAAGGAACACTGAAAAAAGAGACAGAAGCCCTGATTTTTGCAGCTCAAGAACAAGCTATCAGAACAAATGCAGTTAAAGCTAGAATAGAAAAATCAGCTGAGTCCCCCACATGTAGACTCTGCAGAGAGGCAGACGAAACTATCGACCATATATTGAGTTGCTGCAAGAAAATTGCTCAGACTGATTACAAACAGCATCATAATGTTGTTGCTCAAATGGTCTACTGGAATTCGTGTCAGAACTATCATCTGCCCGTAGCAAAGAACTGGTGGGATCATAAGCCCGAAAAAGTGATTGAAAATGAGCATGCAAAATTACTTTGGGACTTCCGAATACAGACAGACAGGGTTTTGGAGCATAATACCCTGGATATTGTGATTGTGGAGAAGAAAAAAGTGTGGGTCATTGATGTTGCTATACCAGGTGATCGTAGAGTCACTGATAAACTGAAAATTGAACTTCAGAGACTCTGGCATAAACTGGTACAGGTGGTCCCAGTGGTAATCAGCACGCTGGGTGTGGTGCCTAAAGAGCTAAGCAAGTACTAAGAAGAAATTGGACTTGACAAATTCACCATCAGTCAACTGCAGAAGGCCACCTTACTGGGATCTGCTCACATAATTCGCCGACACATCACATAGTCCTAAATGCTTGGGAAGCATTCGACTAGTGATTTGTAATACAAAATCCAGCATTGTTATCTGTCTGCTGTGTGATTAATAATAATAATAATAATAATAATAATAATAATAATAATAATAATAATAATAATAATAATAATAATAATAATAATAATAATAATAATAATAATAATAATAATAATAATAAACAGTAAAATTAACGTGGCCTATAAAACCATCAAATCCAACCCCGCTCCATGCAGGAATACAAATCAAAGGAGATCTCCCAGGTGATTGTCCAAATTTCTCTTGAATGCCTCTCAGTGTTGTAGCATTCAGCACCTCTTGTGGTAATTGGTCCTATTGCCATACTGCTCTAGGAAGTTTTTCCTGATATTCAGCCAAAGGCTGTGTTCTCTTTTTTTTTTTTTTAAATATGTTTTTATTAGAAAATTTTAGTATACAAAAAAAAAAAATTCAAGTTCAAAGCATTAGCAATACAAAATCATTCTACCACTAAAATTTGGCTTCCCTCTGTTCTTCCCGTGGTTTTAGCGTTATTCATCTCCTAGCCTTCCTTTCAGACAAACCCCTTTATATACTTATAAAAAGATTTGAAAAATAAGTAGTAATCCTTCGAGCTCTATCCTAATCCGGTAAGAGTCTTTAATTCCTTGCAATGAATCTCCATGTAGTTCTTAAATTTTTGCCAATCTTTTTGGAACCTCTGGTTGTCTTGATCCCTCAGTCTGCACGTCAGTCTGGCCATCTCTGCGAAATCCAATATTTTCGCCTCCATTCATCCAAAGATGGTATATACGTTGTCTTCCACTGTGCCAGGAGCATTCGTGCCGCTGCTGTTGCATATAGAAATAGAGTCCTGTCTGCTCCTTTAATTTCATTATCCACCAACCCTAACAAAAAAAGCTCAGGCCGTTTTGGGAATGTACACTTTAACATCTTTTGAGTTCATCATATATCAATGCCCAATACTCTTTCACTTTCTCACAAGTCCACCACATATGATAAAAATCACCTTGTTTCTCTTTACATTTCCAGCAGTGGTCATCTTTCATCCTATACATCTTTGCTAACTTCGTTGGGGTAATATACCACCTATACATCATTTTCAACAGATTTTCTTTTATCAAAGTACATGCGGTAAATTTCATATTCTTTTTCCACAATCTTTCCCACACATCTAACTCAATATTATGACCCAGATCCATAGCCCATTTTACCATACATTCTTTAACTTGTTCATCTTTAAGATTCAACTCCAACAAAAATTATATAATCTAGTCAACAATTTCTTTTTTGGGCCCATGATTATGGTTTGGAACTTAGATTCCTTCTCTCCAAACCCAGACACCTTTCTATCTTTCTGAAAAATGTCATTTAGTTGATGGTACTGAAACCAACCCGTTAACTTCTCTTTCAACATATCATAAGATTTCAGTCTAGGACCTTTTTCTGAAAAGAATAACACATCACCATAGGTGATCCCCACTCCTTCTTTATCTTTCCTCTTGATCGCCAATGCCTCAATCGGGATAACCATCTTGGTGTATGTCTCTCTAAAAGGGGTTTCAACTGTTCCCAGGCCTGAAGTAGTGACTTTCTAATTACATGATTCATAAAACTTTTATGTACTTTCACTTTGTCATACCAAAGATAAGCGTGCCAACCAAATCTGTTATCATGACCTTCTAAATCCAATAGATCCTCATCAACTAAAGTAATCCAATCTTTTATCCAACCGAGGCAGGCCACTTCGTAGTACAATCTCAAGTCTGGCATGGCAAATCCTCCCTTTCCTTGGCATCTGTTAGCAATTTAAATCTTATTCTCGGTCTTTTACCTTGCCAGACAAATTTAGACAATATCTTCTGCCATTCCTTAAAGTGGCCTATTCCTCTAAGTATTGGGATCATTTGAAATAGAAATAACAACCTTGGTAGCACGTTCATCTTTATCACCGAAATTCTTCCCATCAGCGACAAATTCAATCTATTCCATGTTTCCAGATCTCTCTTAATCAAGTTCCATACCATATTATAATTATCCTCAAAGAGATTTAAGTTCGTAAGAGATAAGTTAATTCCCAAATATTTAACTTTTTTCACCACTAAGAGGCCGGACAATTTTTCAAATTCTTCACAATCTTTTTTTGTTACATTTTTCAATAAGACCTTTGTCTTATTCTTATTTAGTTTGAAACCGGCTAGATTACCAAATTCCACCCCCCACGCTCTCCTCTATTCACTATTCACTCCGTCTCTTCACAAAAAAGAAAAGAGCGGGGGGGGGATAACTTCAAAACGCCAGTCTTGAACTACAGACTTCACGATCAAGCTTCTCCAGGTCCCATTATTCTTCCACTTCAATTTAAATATTAAATTAAACTCACTTTGCAAATGAAGGGATGTCTCCTCTGCCCCCACCGCTTGGTTTCGATTTGCATTCACGAAGGGGAGTTATGGCTGCTTTCCACCGCGCTCCGAACAGATTCCGACATAAACAAGCAGACTCACGTTTCTTTCGGGTGTGATCTTTATCTTCTAAATTGCCGTTTAACAGCCTGTTGATTCTCCCTCTGATAGAAACGACTTGTAAAGTCCTTGGAGGTTAATGGCTCTTCTGCCAAGACTTTGAGACTTCGCAAACACAGGAGTAGCGATAGTAAAGTGCCGCAACTCGATCCTTTCCCCCCAACCCCTCCAGATCGGGGTGAAAGGAGAGTCGCAAGAGGCAACAGCTGATACCCAATCCCTCAGGCCCCCCCCTGAGGTTAATGGAGGCCACGTAGTCTTCGCGAACCTCTTGAAACCTCCTGTGCGCTCTGGGGATTCCTCAGAGGAGCTCCCTAGCGTCTTGTTCAGTCGGCCATTAAACCGGAAGCTGTGTTCTCTTAACTTGAGCATATTGTTGCACATTCTGCACTCTGAGCTGATTGAGAATAGATTCTGCCTCTCGTCTGTATGACAACCCTTCCAATATTTGAAAAGTGTTTGCATATCACCCCTCACTCTTCTTTTCTATAGGCTATAAATCCCCAGTAGACATGGGCACGACTCGGCGAAATCCTCGTTTCCGTTTCTGTTCCTCGTTTCCGTTACGTAATGGAAACGCCAGAACTCGAACTCGAACCGACTAAAGAAAAATTGGGTCTGATTTGTCGTGCTCGTTCCTGGTGGCATCGCAGCGATCGCGCGATGCCAAGTGGCACAGGAAAAAAGTTTTAAAAATTAAAAAAAAACCAGATTCCCGGCCAAAAAAGCAGGCGAAAATATGCCTGCCTGAGGGCACCTACCAGAGGGGTGGTTTCTGGGGGGGGGTGTCCCCGGCCTCTCCCCTCCTCTCCTGGGCTGCGCATCCTCGTCGTCTCGCCAACTTGCCAAGCGGCGCGGCACAGAAAAAATGTTTTAAAAATAAAAAAACCTGATTCCCAGCCAAAAAAGCAGGCAAAAATATGCCTGCCTGAGTGAGGGAACCTACCAGAAGGGTGGTTTCTGGGGGGGGGTCCCCGGCCTCCCCCCCTCCTCTCCTGGGCTGCGCATCCTTGTTGTCTCGCCAACTCGCCATGCCATGCGGTGCGGGTGGGGGATCCAAAATGGGGCGACCGCAATATTTATTTTGAAATCGTGGTCCAAATACACACCAAAGCACCACAGAAACATGCGAAAATAGCTATTTTAAAACTGCCTGAATTTTTACAGTAGCAGCAGTGGGTTTTTCTTGCAACAAAACGTCTCCATTGATTTTATTTTATTTTATTTTTATTTTTATTTTTTTACACCTGTGCAATGATGGGCTGGCCATGGGAGTGGACCATGCAAATTTTTGGAGCCATTCCACCAATTGCATGGCCACTTGGCCAGGTTTTGACCGAGACTTCTGGGATGTGCCTGTCGGGCATAAAAAGCCCACTAACCGTAGCCCAAACCCAAACCCGAACCCTAACCCTAACCCATACGCCAGTACACTGTCCTTCTTAGTGGGTCAGAGAGGCACCCAGAGGTGCACCCCACGAACTCACCCTAACCTTACCCATAACAACCCTAAGCCTAGCCCTTGCGCTAACCCTCCTAACCCTAAGCTAAATCTGTACTCGCATTGCACTCACGCAAGTACAGTTCCCTTCTTGGTGAACCACAGAGCGCCAAGACTGAGGAGGAGCCTTCCCCCAGTGTGTGCACTGTGACACTGCAGTTAGCAGTGGGCCTGTGGTCAACAGAGAGAGGCACGCAAAAAAGAGGTGCCTCGAGTCTCAACTTGGTATGCATATCCAATTGGCTATGCATGCCATTTTGTAGCAGGCCAGAGGAGGCACCCACCCCAGAGAGGTGCCTCCAGGAGCCCGCTACCCCCCAAAACCAGTACTAACAACAGACGAAAAAACGACAAATGAAACGACAAATTTTTGGAAAATTTCGCAAAAAACGGAAACGAGCCGGAATGGGCCGGCTCCGACACATGACAACTCGAAAACGTCATTTTCCCTGGTCGTGCCCATCTCTTATCCCCAGTTATTTCAGTCTTTCCTCATACGGCTTGGTTACCAGCCCCCTGATCATCCTCTTTGCCCTCGTCTGAACTTGTTCCAATTTGTCAGCATCTTTCTTGAAGTGTGATGTCCATTCAAGATGAGGCATCACCAGTGCTGAATAGAATGTTTATGTTTAACAATAAAACAATACCAACCAGAGAACCAACCAGAACTGAAACTGAAACTTTCATCTTGCTGGACACAAGATGAAATTCTGATACCTATCTTATGCTCTGCTGTGCTTCTTTTCCAAACATATGTTTGTGTGTCCTTAGGTTGACAGCAGACAGGAACTGAATAAAAAGTTGAATCTAAGAAACTTGTCCTTCATTCTAAAAACCATTTCCCACATTATGCAAAAATTGAGGTGAAAAACAACTCATTTCCATTTTCATATCCTTCACAGTATCACTACTTTAGCCATAATATGCTTATATATGTCTAGCTTTGTCTATTATAACCTTCCTCTGAATACTTACAGGCACGCTTCTAGTTATGAATAATATGAATTAATTAACCTTTATAACCAGCAAATTCTGTATCTTGTCCTATCAGAAACAAATCTGAACACAAGCTTTCTTATGAGAAAATTTCTGTTTTTATTCCAGAGTTTATAGGCAACTTATTTGTTTATCCTTTTTGTTTTCAATAATCAAATTACATTCAGGAGTCACTCATTCAAAAATACACTGTATAGATATCTGCTTTATCACTATTTTTTTATTTGCTGCTTACTTGAAATTTCCAGCCAACCATGGACCTTGTGAATATGGTATAGTACAGTTTTATGTGTGAGGCCTATTTTGTGGAATTTACTGTTTATGTGTTGTATTTAAATCTGAGCTTTCCTTCTGTGGAACTCAAGGTGATTTATCCCCATTTAGGTCCTCAGGAAAGTCTTATGAGCAGTCAAACCTGCCTCTTCACAATTCTGTTTTGATAATGATAGGCTGAGGAAGACAGTGTCTTTTATACAAACAGCCCGTCTGTGATTGAGTCCTGGCTTGCATGACACATCTCTTTTACAGACTACTGGTGTCCACGCAAGAGAGCACAGATATAGAGGGCAGGTCAGCCGGTTCCCTCTGTTTAACCTTCCACCTTAAACCTGCTGTAATGTCTGAATTGAGCTGAAATGTAACTACAGTGCTGCTGTTAAGTGCAACAACGAGGTTCTATGGGAATCAAAATCCAAGGCTGAGGAGAACAGTGGTGGTGGTAAGGATCCTAAAATGAAAAAAAAAAAATCCTGCATCCCAAATGATGGCAAATTTTGAGAATATTTGCACACACATAATCTAGTTATGAGGAAGCACAGATTTTGCATTGGCATCTCCAGGCCAGGACTGATGAATTAAATCTGGGTTTGGAGGGGAAGGTATATGTGTTTGTTTGTTTGTTTGTTTGTTTGTTTGTTTGACTTTTATACTGCCCATCTAGCCCTACAGCTACTCTGGGTGGTTTACATCATAAAATTGCAATGTAGCAACAATAACACATTTAAATAACCAAAATACAAACAACATAATAGCTTCCAGTCTAAATATCTAGTCTCTGCCTATTCTTTTCCTTTGTACTCTTAAGAATCATTCTACTGCCTATCAATTTTTTCAGAAGAAACTAAAATTGTGTAGCTTCCCAGGAAGTTATATATAGCTCAGGGTTGGGGAGGACCCCTTTTGTAACAGATAGAAAGGCTTCATCTGCTCAAATGAAAGTAATAAGCTGATTTCCACTGAGTTTATTTATATTGCTGCTTTGAATGAAGCAGGGTTCAGGGTTTCATTCAGTTAGCTATCCATCCCTTTCCTTTACTATTACTTTCTGTAACTCCAATCACTTAAAAAAAGAATGAGTACTTCTGCCATTCTTGAGGTCTCGCCAAACCTGGTAATACCTCCCTTTGGTACTGAAAGTTTCCTGATGTAGCTCAAATCTTGCTGCTCAGCATAGTGAATTGCACTAGAGTAGGCCCACTGAAGCAATGAAGATTTGGTGAGTTCTTCCTTCTTTCTTTTTCATATGTATCCTTCATCCGTGATGATGTCCGCATGTTCATATCCATAAAGCTAGAACAAAGAAAATGGAAGACTATTTCAAAGATGGTGTACAAGGAAACAGAAGGAGAGCAGTGGCTACCATATTCACTATATGGTCATTGAGAATAAGTGATATTGTTAGAATCAAAATATATTTTTGAGTGTCGTGGGCATACAGATGATAGCAGAAGTAATAAGAATGAATGGGTTAACAGGAAGTGTATTAGGATAAAAAGCAGGCTGGAAGTGATAAGGAGAAGACTAAAAGAACATTTCTTCCATATTTCATTTGTGTGTGTGTAAATCCACATATTTCTTGCAGTGAAGACTACATATTAGCTATTAGGGATGGACACGAATCAAAAAAATGGCATTTTGTTTGTCATTTGTCATTTGGAGGGTCTGTTTCAGTTCATTTCCGTTTTCCGTGAATTTTTGCAAAAAATTGTTTTCATTTTTGTTCATTTCGTTACCATTTCATTACCATTAATTTCGATTTTTGTGATTTTTTTTTAGCATTTTAAGCAATTCACTCATATTGCAGTAACGGAAACGAAACACACGACAAAATTTCCGGTGATTCTGTTCGTTTTGTTTCATTTTAGAGACAAAATTCATTTGTCGTTTCATTGTGTAATGAAACGAAAAAACAAAAACAAAATGAAAAAATTGTTCATTTCGTGCCCATCTCTATTAGCTATTAATTTTTATAGTTTCTTACAAGGTCAAAATGATTTTCTGAAATGAGTCCATTTTTGCTTTTCTTAATATGTTACTACTAGATATGGGCATTGTGAGAAGGAGGCTTCGGGTGGGCCATCTGAACTACAGGATGACAAAGAAGGCCAGGGAGAGATGAAGAATCAGAAGGGGACAGCAACCGGGAATACAGAAGGAGGACAGAAAAGGGATAAAGATGAAATAGCGGGAAAGGGGACTGTTGATAATAGAGGTGATGAAGTGGAAGGTTTATGGGTGGATGTAAAAGAGGAGGTAGCAGTGATTAGTGATTGGCTGGGAGAAGGACCAATGGAAAAACAGAAAGTGGGAATATAAACAGACGAAGTGACAGTTGTGTCGGTTGGAGAAGGGGAGTTTTGGGAGTGGTCGCTAATGGTGGCTCCATCATGGAGTGGGGCTATCCCCAGGCTGGTTAGGGAGAATATACCTCACCAGGGATGGAGGGAACCTCCCTGTTGGGCACGGCACCCGTGCTGCAGCAGTCCCTGTCATAGGACGGGGAGTATATCGGAGCCAGCCAGCCATTTACCACGGGGTGGGAGACCCCGCTTAGGGGCCAAAGTTAAACCTGTTAGGTTAGAGATAAGACAAGTTGATGTTGAAAGTGAAAAGATGAACCCGTTTGCGACTGATGTACCAAATAAAAGTTTATTAGAAAATACAACATCAGCATCTGGTCAATCTGTCCTCAAAGCACCAAGCCGGGAATGTGACAAAGCTGAACCCACTCACAGGCACGAAATGATTTTTTTTATTCATTATATTTGTTATTCATTTTGTTACCTAATGAAATGAATAATGATGATCCGGCCCCTCAAGCAAAATGAAATGAAATCATTTTCTTTTTCATTGCCCTGCTGCTACTGACCAGCCCCCACAGAAGGGGTTTCCAAAGCAACAGCACTGACGATCAGCTGTAGCAGGTGCTTGTTTTAAAAAAAGAAATGCCCCTCGGCTGACGCACCACCACTGACTGGCACTTCAGGCTCATCCCTCAAAAAACAATTAAAAATCTTGCCTTTTCCACCATCCAATTTTTATTTTTTTTGTTTTTGGCTGAACCCCAAGTGCTGTAGTGTGGGCTTGGAGCTGGCAAAAAAAAGTTTGAAAATCACTCCTTTCCCCCCACCAATGGAGTGGAGAAAAGAAGCAATTATTAAATTATTTTTTTCTGCCAGCCCCAAGCCTGCATTACAGCTCTTGGGGCTAAGCAGAAACAAAAGATTTAAAAATCCCTCCTTTTCCTCCATCCCGTCAAGTGGGGAGAAAGGAGCAATTTTAACCTTTTTTTTTTTTTTTTTTTTGCTGAGCCCCAAGCACAGGCTTGGAGCTGGCAAAAAAGTTTTAAAATCCCTCCTTTCCCCCCCACCCATTGGGGTGTTTGTTTGTTTGTTTGTTTGTTTGTTTGTTTGTTTGTTGAGCCCCAAGCACTGATCAGCTGTAGCTAGCTTGGGACTCAGCAAAACAAACAAACAAACAAACAAAAAAACCCAGCTTTATCCGTCTGAAGAAAGCTACGGTCCAATGCAATGAGAGGTGTGCAGACCTCTACATTGGAGAAACTAAGAAGCCATTAAACAGGAGGATGGCCCAACATAGGAGTAACAGCTCAGCACCAGAATCAGCAGTACACCTCTGCTTGAAGGACAAAGGGCACTCATTCAAAGATGAGGATGTACACATATAGGTGGTTTGAGACAGGGGTCAGGGAAGCCATTCATGTGAGCATTGAAAATCCCTCTCTCAACAAAGGTGGGGGGCTCAGACACAGTCTATCTGCTACTTATCAGGCATTTCAACAATACCCAGACAAATCAAAAAGCCTTAACCACCAAGGCCATAGCTAACAACCCATACTTTATGGGTTTCAGCACCTTAAGCCATTGTTCACCTTAAGGCTATGGATACTGTGGTCTACCCAACAAGCCTATTCAGGCCAGTATTCATCTTATGAGCCTATTTCAAACTAGGTTGACAAGAGGTCAAAGCGGACTATAACATGAAGGACACGCAACTAGCTCTCTTCAGATTGATGAAGCAATTTGGATGAGCAGTGAAATGTTTCTGTCTCTCAAGAAAAAGGAGTCCAGTAGCCATGACTCAGCTGGATGACAGAGTATCTTCGTAGACATATCTGTTAACATTTGTAGGAATGGGTTTATGTATGTCAAGTCCAAGTAAATGTATAATACTAGGTAGAATCAATTTGAGTCACTTTTTATTAATTTTGTTGCCCTACCAGAAAAAAGACCTATAAGCTAAACAAACTGAATCTGTAAATTAGATCTATATTGCACTCAGAGTCTCTAGGAGCTCATGAGTCGGGAAAGTAAATAGGTCCAGATTACACACACACACACACACACACACACACAGGTGGGGGAAGTATTGGTGAAGCTTTTAAAAATTAAATTATTCATAGATTAACAAGAAACTCACTTGATCCTAATTACTCAGATGCAGCATCCAAACAGAGAAGAAAAGCTAGGCTTGAAATGAAAATTCTGTTATTTTTCCCTTTCTCTGCTGTCAGGGAAACCAGTGTGCTACCATTTTTCAAATGCAAAAATGTTACAGCTTTGGCCGATTATCATATTTATCTGTGCAACAGTACTGGCACTGGCACAAACAGCATCTTGCCACAAGCACCACAGCCCCATAGTCATACCAAGAAAACAAATCTACATGGCTCTGACACTCTGTCATGATGTACTGCCACCATCACTTCAGTTTCTGGTCACACTGCAAATAGGACTACACTTGTAAACAGCATTTGCTGCTTTTTTAAATATATAAATATATTTTCTTCCCATGTAGTTGTTCAGATCCAAACTGAAAAATATAAAATGTTCAAAATGTATAATTAAGCATGTTTCATTTTGCATGTGTTATTCGAATATGATGCTGCTTCCTTCAGATATGCTGTTTGCCCAGCTTGCAAAGAGATTTGTATGCGAAAGGAGTTGACTTCAGTTATTATTATTTTTGTTATAAACAATCAATTACTTTAGGTTGCTTACTCACAAAATAATTGCTTATGCAAGTGGTCTACTAGTGTGAATTATGGGATATTCCTGAGAGGAAGGACTTAGAAGGAATTGCTTCTGCTTTTCCATGATTAGAAATTTGTAGCGTTTTATAATCATGTAATTGGAGACATAGTTTTTCATAAGAGTTTTCCTCAAACATTAGCCAAGTAGGCCATTTGCCCATCATCATCATCGTGGTCAATGTTATCACTATCGCCATCCTCCTCCTCCTCATGTTGAAAAATCTTCCCCGCCCCAGGTCCGAAATAACGAGTCCACACAATAGCATTATGGGTTTAAATCGGGCCACAACATTATTTAAACTTTTATTAGATGGAACGGAACTGAACTTTAACTGTAAGAAATAGAGATGGTCACGAATAAAAAAATGGCATTTCGTTTGTCGTTTGTCATTTGGAGGGTCCGTTTCGGTTCGTTTCCATTTTTTGTGAATTTTTGCAAAAAAATTCGTTTTCATTTTCATTTGTTTCGTTACCATTTTGTTACCATTTATTTCCATTTTTGTGATTTTTTTAGGATTTTAAGCAATTCACTCATATTGCAGTAACGGAAACGAAACGCATGACAAAATTTCCGGTGTTTCTGTTTGTTTTGTTTCATTTTAGAGATAAAATTTGTTTGTCATTTCATTGTGTAACAAAATGAAAAAACAAAAACAGAAACGAAAAATTGTTTGTTTCGTGCCCATCTCTAGTAAGAAACTTATTGTAGATGAGAGATGGGCCTCCTGTAGTGCCACTCACTTCTTGCTCTCCTGTTTGTTGTCTTTTATCTGTGGTGTTAAGTTGCTACTCTGTTATGGGAGTGCTCCTCCTAAAGAGGAGTGCTCCCTGACACATCTGAGTCCACTTATATCTTGAGGCAGCCATACATGTCCTGCAACTTTTATCTGTCTTTCTTGTTCCTGATATCTGGGCCTAATCCTATGGAGTGTTATTTTATATTGTACAACTGCCCTGTCCCCTTCTTAAAGGGGAGTTTATCAGCTCATGGGGTTGCAAACTTTTGTTGCACTACCAGCCAGTTGTGACCGTGTTTGCCTTGCCTATCGGTAAATGAGAATGGAATAGGCGAAAATGCACTGGTACCCATCAGCCAATCAGGGTAGCAGTCAAAAATTCCCATTCGGCCCTGAAGTGACCAGTATGCCTCATTCTCATGACCACTAGGGGTGGGTGGGAGGAGGTGCGATCCGGTGCGATCTGGCCCTTTAAGGGCTTCCTTCCCTGCACTCCTAACGCCCCCATGTGACTCGCTCTTTCACGCCAGGTCCAACGGCTCCTGGGGCAGACAAAAAAGTCCCACACTGGGACAAGCCCACGTGGAGCCGCCATTTTATACATATACCACTCTATAAAATCCCCCTCTGTGTGTGTGTGTGTGTGTGTGTGAAATAGAGAGAGGGAGGGAAGGAGGGAGAAAGGAAGAGCTTACAGGTATATATATTTCAGTGGTTTTGATACAGTACCTAATATATCACCTGGGGTTAACTGGGAGTGTGGCTGATGTGCCAATTAGCTGAGGTCATTGACAGATTATCAGTGTTATCTGCTCCAAGGTAACAGGGTAGTCAATAGTTCTATCAGTATATCCAGAAAATCAAAATGTGTTCTAGTTACAAAATTAAGCAACAGGTATGAACACACTGTTGGAGCAGAGGTGATTCCATGAAGAACAAAGCAAATTCCTGAATGAAAACAATAGCAGCTATATACTCCTCATCTGTAGAAAACAGAGAGCTATACAATTTTTAGACAATCTGTTCAGGAGTACAAAATGAAACCACAGCAGACTATACCCAGGGGTCCTTTTAAATATGCAGACATCTGTTGAGCTCAGCATGGAATAAGCTAGGTTGCCTACAGTCAACTTACCATTCCTGATCTAAACAGCTTCTTGTAGCATTAGTTTGGTCTCCTGTAGTTATGATATAGCCAATGATGATTACTGTTCCACTGTTATTTACCTCATTTTTATTACAGCTATGCACATGTAAGTGAAAGGTTAACTCAGTTTATTCTTTTCCAGAGACTGCTTTTTATTGAGGACTGTATCCTATGACACTAAGTTAAAAGCTGTGCAATAGAGGGATCATAAACAATTGCACAAAGTATTAACTTCTAATACAGCATACAACTCAGTGGATGAATAATGGACAGGTAGACCCCACATCATTAATTATTCTGCTGCAGGTAAAACAGAAAAAGAATTCCAAAGGCAATTCCTGACCCTTCTCTGGTGTAAACAAGATCATTCAGTCAGTACTCTATCATGCAGCAACAATTGAGTGACAACAATAGAGTCTCTGCCCATAAATAATATGGATGTAGAAATGGGTAATTCAGTCCTGAATGGAAGCACCACATGCTGTTGAAGCATTCTACAAAAAGCATGAAATAAGCACAGGGGGAGAGGAGGGTGACCACCAGGCCAACCTCACTTTCTCACTGTGCAGATAGCTAAATATCAGATGGTGAACTTTCTCTATCCAGCGAGCATTTCTATATGATCCAGAGCCTTGATTTTTCAGGATTTTTCTTGTATCTTGATATTCTAGGGATAGAGACACATATCCACTTCAGATTTATCTCTACATACAAGGTCAAATAAGACAGAAAAGGAAGGGACTAGCAGTGCCTTTTCCTTTATTTATTTATTTATTTATTTATTGTTATATTTGTATCCCACTTATCTTCTAAAATAGAACTCTAAGCGGCGAACAGAGGGCGAGCCAAGCGCCAAACAAACAACAGTAAAATACAACAAAATCTAATGAAAACAGCATCAATAAAACAGTGTTAAAAACAGATATAGGATATAAAATCATTGCATGGATAATTTAATCCCTTGGTAGAATACATCAGTTGGGCTAGATCAATGGTTAGAGAGCTGAGCTATGCCATATATAGGAGCCGAGAATTCAAGTCCTTACTGTGTGTCTCAGCAGTGTCCAGCCAAGACCAGTGTCCAGCCAAGACCACCTGGAGAGTGTGTAGCTGATGGAATTCTACGCTGTGCCACCTATATGTGGTTTGGGCATCCATACCCAGCCCCTTGCTCTGTCTACATACTGAGTCAGAGTTCTGCAGTCTCTTGGCATTACCAGACAAAGGCAGACAGAGCTTGGTATCATCAACATAGTGAAGAGACCCAATCCTCAATCTCCTGATGACATCTTCACACTTATTGATATAGAAATTAAGAAGCATTGGAACAGTACTGGGCCTGGAGGACCCACCTCCACCAGCCAAGAGGCCTAACAGAAGTCCTCTCCATCACCTTCTTGGCAAAACCACCACAAAATGTGTCTCCCTTCACCTCCAAAACTGAGTATCAGCCAAACAGACCACAGGGATAGATTCTCAGTCACCCAGGTAATATTATCTTACTGATGGACTGATGAAGCTATTTGTATGAGCAACAAAACATTTCAATCTCTCAAGAACAAGATGTCCAGTTGCCATGACTCAACTTCCAAATGATTGGTGGTATTGGATGCAACTGAGAAGTCCAGCAGACTCAATGGGGACACAGTCCTTCTCTCCAATTCCCAACATAGTCTATCCACCAAAGGAAAGAACAGTTGTTCTGTTCCAAAGGCAGGCCTAAAGTCAGACTGTAATACATGCAAGTAATCAGCTTTATCCAAGAAAGCCTAATGTTGTAGGACTACCAATCATTCTAAGGCCTTACTTCCTGGTGGGTGTGACAGATCCAACACTCACACCTTGGAATTACAGGGTACTAGATGCCCTAAAAAGGAGAGAAGCATTTTAAATGAAGTTCTATCATAGGGTGATATGGATTTCTTGCATGGAAGTGTCAAAGTGAATGTTCAGAGTTGCTGCATTTGAACCCAAAATAACCACAATAATGTCTGATCTCTAGTGTAAACAAAACAAGAAATAATACTACTGGGTTCAACTAAATCAGCAAGAAAACACAAAGAATCTAATTTATATAATAAATACCTTAGAGATACAAAACTTGCCTTTTTTTCTGTCACAAGCCAACCCACCCATGTTACCTCACAACAAAAGATATTCCTAAATAAGCTCAGTAGCATCTAAATCTCAAGGCTAAATGTGGGCAAGACCTCTGCTGTCACCTGCTAGTCTTCACCACAGTCAGTTCTGTTTGGAAGAGGGAAACTGGCAGGGATGTGTGTCAGCTTGCTTCCCTATTATGTCTTTCCAAAATCTGAATACTTTGTTAGATTGTTTTTTCTAAGTTTATGCCCTCACAGGAAAAACATGGAAAGGTTTTTGTTAAGACACTTCATTTTTGTTATGCATGACATTTTCATGCTAAGCATTCTGTGTCCAACATATGAAATTTCAGATAGACACATTGGTCAGGTACTCCCCAGGTCCCTGCATAGCGTGATAATGTTGTGGTTAATTACTATAGACTGCAAAGTCTGTACACATTTACCTGGGAATCAATCCCATTGAGTTCATTGGAGGTTACCTCTGTGGAGTCATGTATTGGATTACACTGTGGGGATTCCATAAAATCTGTGCTGCATTCTTTGTTTATAAATATACAGGAACATCAGAGAGGAAGCTAATGGCAGGCAGCTAAACTACTGAGCCTGCTTCAGATTCCCCAGAGCATCACCTCCGAGTCCAGCAAATCCCTCCCTAAGCTTTTCTCAGCTTAGTCACAATAAACTCTCATCTGTTTAGATTAAAACAGTACTACACATTTTCTTTTGCCCTTTCAGTAACTTAAGGTGTCATGTTCAAGAGGCCATGGAGAGAGCAAATTAAGAACAGTTTCCTCAAGCATTTGGTTCCATAAGAACAATGTCAGCTCTTTCCTCTTCTTCTGTGGAACCAAACTGAGCAAGTTCACAAAAAGTGCACTTCCAGCAGAAGGAACATCAAGATGCACTAAAAGTAAAATTAATAGCCCTGTATCCCATCTTCATAAGAGGTGGCTAGGAAGGGCAACAAAGCCCTTTGTGCTGAATCCCTGGTGTGGTGTCACAGATGCCATGCTGAACCTCTCCCATCCTCCTCACTCAGCAGGCCCACTCACTGTTGTTGGTGTACTGTCAGGGTCCTCCTTCACTAGTGGCATGCCAGTCTTGGCTACTCATTGGCTGTGCAGGGACTCCTCCCATCCTGCCCCCTTGTCAGATTGGCCAGCTGGCCAGGGAGGCAGGGAAGCGCAACCTGTACCCCTTCCTGGACTTCTTCTTCAAGTGCCATGTGCTTGTAGAATGTTGGAAATCAGTAGCCTGATCTGGTTTCTATTTAAGGCTATTCCTACAGAGCAGCTGTGCTCACTACATTCCATTATCTTAGGTTATTAAGACAGAATATTCTTCTACACCCTGGGCCATGTTTCCCATCTATTTTTTTCCTTGCAGGATAACTTACAGCAGATGGTATTTCTTATTGCACACTATGTGTCCAAAATATTGCAGTTTTCTTCTCTTTACAGTATTGAGGATTTATAACTTTTTATTAATGCGCTGTAATACAGCCACATTAGTGACTCTGGCTGTCCAAGGTATCTTCAGAATTCCCAGACTGGCACACTGCAAAGGAAGATCCCAAAGGCACACCAGTGGCAGTAAGTGGGCCTTCTGGGTAAGGGGGAAGGAGGAAGACAAGTACAACACCTGTGATGCAATGCCAGAGATTCGGCACTAAGCCCTTCATCTCAGCTCGTGCCCATCTTTACAATGCAGTAACAAAGTACTTTTGAAATCATCTGTCATGTTGGAAAGGCTGGATGTTTCAGAATGAAGCAACACAGTAAAAACTGCTAGACCAAAACATTTTCCTGTCCTTCGCATTCAAAGGAATTTCATTTTAGCAATCCTCTGGTGAATAATTCAAACATAACTGCCCCACATTTCATCTCTTAGTCATAAGAATAAGCTGAGAGCATGGAATTATCAGCAAATCTTTGATGTAAATCAGTGGTCATAAGAGACTTCTTCAGAAGGTAGGAAAACAAGATAATGTAGCCATCAGCTCATCAAAGAGAAGATTTTTGTTTTTGAAAAGAAAATCTACAGCTAACTTAACAAGCATTTTTGGTATCATATCCTTCTATGCCCTCATTATTGAAGGAAACAATGGTTTTAATTCAGGATAGGTTTTAAAAACAATGTAATAAGGCTTAATTTATTCTAGGAAGTGGTTACATCAGCTGTAAAATGCATACATTAATAACAGACATACTTTCTCCTACCTCCTCCCTTCCCGCCCTTTTATTAACTAACATGCTTTTTGCTGTACTTGGCTTTTACCTAAACCACCCCCAACCATGTGCAGTACATGACTGTTAGCATCTCACTGCACAAATGCCAGACTGGATTCATCTCTTGCATAATAATTTGTGGAGCTAATCACACTGCAGGAAAAATTATTCTGCTGAGATATCATCTGAGGAGTGGGGAAAGCAGTTTCTCCAAAGACCTGCACTACCATCCAAGTGATTGATGGCTGAATGCCAGTGATGTACTAAACTAACATTAAAGCCCTCTGGAACTTGCAGTTTGTCATTTCAGGTCTTCTCTCTTGATGTTGTCTATGAAACTGAAGCAAATAGAAGACTTACCAAGTCCCTTTCTGATAAAATTCCAGACATCTGCACTCCACAATGAGCCTGATATTCTATTCAGATTGTGCTTTGGTCCTGTCACCCACAAGGAGAAGTCAGGGACAAATTCGGTACAGAATAAACAGCTGGCTTTCTCAAAGTTGTTTTGCATTGTCACTGTCTCTTTCTTATATCAGAGGTGGCATACTGACTATCCTGATTTTTTTTTGCAGTAGCAGCAGGAAGTTGGGTTGTGTTTGGGGGCAAGTAGAGCACTTTGACACCTTCCGTGTTGAACTCATGGGCTCATTGGTAGCCAGAAATATAATATTTATTGAATATTGATTGGCTGAAATATTTATTTACTTGTTAATTTATTTATTGCTAAAATTCTCTGTGTTTGTTTGTTTATTTGTTTGTTTATTTATTTATTTGTTTGTTTGTTTAGTTAGTTAGTTAGTTAGTTAGTTAGTTAGTTAGTTAGTTAGTTAGTTATTGGATTTCTATACTGCCTATCTGGCAGCGATGTCACTCTGGGCAGTTTGTAACAATTAAGGAACACATTACACTGCAGATAAACTAAATAATTCATACAATAAAATAAACATAAAATACAGTAATATAATAAAAATAAAAATAAAAATAACATAAAGTGACATAAAATTACTGGTGAGCAAATCAGTATAACCAAAACCAAGGGATTCAAATCTGTACAATTCAAGCAATAAGTGTGGTCTGTCTTAAGTTCATGACCCTGTGCCATATGATAGCACCACGGCTCCATAGCACTGTACAATGCAAGTTTTCAAAGGCAATGTTAATTTTTTTATTGTATTATGTTCTTCATCTTGACACTTCAGCAGAGTGTTCGCTACGTGTTTGCTAATATCCTTCATTTTCAGCATCTACAGAGGGACCTTGGAAAACATCTCCCATGGATACAGCAGTCCTACTGTAGTTCAAATGTAGAAACTTCTGGAAGGGTCATCAGAAGTCAAAATTGACTAGGTGACCTGTTCATCCCATTATGATCTTATTGTTGCACTTGTCAACATGTTCCACAATTTTATTCTGGACTGTTAAGCACATTTCTTGTGCTGTTTCCTCTTTATTAGACTTTGTTTAGTTGTAGGATATTTCATAAGCTTCATGGTGCTTGCAAGCATACTTGAAAATGGAAGAAACCCCTGTTGCCATAAACATTTAAACTGAGAAGCAAGATCAAATCTGGATGCAATTCATAGACATGGCTACTGCAACATCACAAATGCCATTACTCCCACCTGCGTCTGGCGGTCTGTGTAACCTTACAGAAATGTTGTCTTAGAATTCACGGGCACCAGTCAATCAGCACTGATATTGCCTGAGCTTGAGTCAGAGAATAAGACTGCAGATTGTCCAAGATTGTATATATTTTTTTTAAGTAAAAGAGCTTCTTCAGTTGCTGCTCTGCTCACATCTTGTACACCTGCATGCATCCTTAACCTAAAATTGCTTGGATTTGCAAATAAGAGGGGCACCTTATGCCTTCTACAATCATTCTGATTTCAGCCCCCAGACCCCTTGATCCATTGGATGATTGGTCACTGGAAGGATAATACGGGCATAGTTGGCTAGTCTAATTGCTGAGGCAGGTCTACAAAAATCACCATGTAGAAGGAAAACAGATTACCCTATATACTTGAGTATAAGTTGACCCGAGTCTAAGTCATGGCCCCTAATTTAACCCCCAAAACTGGGAAAATGTATTGACTCAAGTATATGTCTAGTGTAGGAAATGCAGCAGGGCCTGGCAAATCCTCCTTCGTGAGCTGTGTGTGTGTGTGTGTGATGATGTTCAAAATGACTTTTAGCCACTGAGGCAGGTACTTGGGTTGGTGGCTAAAAGTCATTTTAAACATTTTGTGCCACTCCCCTGCAACATGGGGGGTCAGGAGAAGTGGTGCACAATATTTAAATAGACTTTTAGCTACCAACCCAAGCACCTGCCTCAGTGGCTAAAAGTATTGACCCGAATATAAGTCGAGGGCCCCTTTTTTTCAGCCCAAAGTTAGGGCTGAAAAACTAGGCTTATATTCGAGTATATACAGTAACTGGAGGAAATGCAAATTCCCTTTAATGTCTAGATTCAATCTGAGTGGATAGGATGATCAATTTTACCACCATTTCTCAAAACTCTCTATCGCAGTTCCCATGCCATTATCCCCCAGAGTGAGGTCCATAACTGTTACTGATATTGTTGTTAATTATTTTGGAAAAGTGCACAAAGTTTTTTCTCATCCACAAACAGCAAATTGTTTTTAACTTTTGAAACACATTCAGTCAGGTCATACAAAGGTTAGGCTTAAATATCAAATTGTGTTAGATCATTTAGGACCAGTTTGGAGATCAAATTTGTTTGAACATCCCCACTTTTCTTAAGGGTGCTAGCAGAATTAATTTGGCATAGTAACATTGGATGCTTTTCTCAGGAGTGAATTTTTTTTTTACATTATCAGTATGCCAAAGTGAACTAAAATAATCAATGTAAAGCTATAAATTAAGATCTTGAAAAAAATCAGTCTACTTGAGCACTAGCCTGCAGATCAAAAGTAATTTCTTTAAAATGTTTAATGAAAAGAGTTATAGCATGAAAAGTCAGCTCAAGTCGCAGTTGAATAATGATGGGATGTAAAATGATTTACAGTACATTTATGCATAGGTAACACTGGACTAACTTATGTTGCTTAATTGTCACTTTATAGTTTATAAAACACTGATAACAAATTATGAATGTGTTGGTTTCTACTTTGCTTCATGACACAGTAAGCAGCAGACTCTGTCCACCAAGGCCCACAAAGTTCACCGAAATTAAGCCCAAGAGCTACAATTTACCTGGCCCATCTATAGGAAAGTTAGAAATATTATAAGCCTCAATTGCTTCATACTTTACAGGCTGACATTATACCCAATAACCATATCCTTAAATATCTTATGTGAGATGGGAAATTCCAAGAGCAATAAAGATGTTGCTTAGTTTGCCACTGATATTTAAAAAAAAGTTGTAAAAGAGCATCTTTGTCCTTTAGAATGAATGTAGAAAAGGTTTTAAAACTCATCCTGATTTCTTCTGTCTTCTGAGATACACTTTTCATTCTCATCTCTCAGTGTTCTCTTATGATCAAAATTGACATGTCATCATGAAATAGCCACTAAAAAGGATGAAGTATGAGTCAAAGGCCAGCACTTGAACAATGTGATGGTTACCCATTTCCATTTACTAAGGCCATCCACAGAAATACAGATTAGAAAGGAGTGAAATTAATCTTATTAAGTTGGAACACAGTATTCTGGTACTGGAAAACAAAATCAATTCTAATATACAGTATTTGTAACTAGTTATATCCCAACTCTGATATTCAGTGGGAGCAAAAGAGATGAGACATTGTCTTGATGTGTGATGAGTGCATAAGAACATAAGAACATAATAAGAGCTATGCTGTATCAGGCCAAAAGCCCATCTAGTCCAGCTTCCTGTATCTCACACTGGCCCCACCAGATGCATCTGGGAGCACATGAGACTAGATATCTGTCTTCTGATACCACTCCCCTGCATCTGGTCCTTGAAGTACCCCGGTTTTAAGCCTGGAGATTACACATCTCCATCATGGTTTGTAACTGTGATGGACTTTTCCTCCAGGATTCTGTCCAATCCCCATTTGAAGGCATCCAGGCCATGTTTAGTTTAAGCATGAACATTTATTCTAAGGGGATGCCACTGTATTATTAGCCTCAAACAACACTTGAAGCAAGAAGATCCTGCTTAATCCAGTAAGCCTTTGCTTCCTTTGAATCACTGCCACTTACAACCCATAATAGCTATACCCTTGTGCCTCCTTTATTGTCTCTGTGAATTCTGAATCATGCCTCAGTGAGCCACAGTTATGAACATTTCATAACCTAAATCTGTTTTAGGTCAAGTGTGCTGAGCATTATTTCTTCTAGTAGGTCTCTATGGCACAGAGTCCCTCCCCCTCTCCCCTCCCGTAGTCAGGAAGTTATTATTACTCTTTCTTCATTCCCGTATCTTTCATTTTGTTCAGAGAGTATCGGATTCAGATATGGAGAATTGAGGTTCAAATCTCCATTCCATCATAATAAATATCACTGGGTGGCCTAGATAAATCATTTCCTCTCAGGAAATGTAAACTTTAAAACTATAAAAATACTTATGTTTCCTCAGATTTAGCACTATTGCTAGATGGGACAAAGTAGCTGCCTCAGAAGAGATCCAGTTTATTCAGAGTGTTTCCACTGTGGCTTGCCTGCAAGACTTTTTTTCAGGAATTCATTTTTAAATGACCCAGAGGCTCAATGCTATTTATTTCCAGTCCCTAGGAAATTCATGTTGCCCCTTCAGGGTGGTGTATGTGGGGAAGAGACATTGTAATGCTAAGCAATTACATCCTCTGGTTAAGCATTCATCCAACACAAGATATTCTCCTTGGTTCAGTTACATTTTCTCACACTAAATCCTATTATTATTATCTTTTCTGAAACTCCCATCTCATTATGCCAGCTACAAGCTGAGCTCGGAGGACAAATGTGCTAATGGAGATGTGCAGCAGACATGGGGAGAAATGGAATGAAAGGGTCTTTCTTTCCCCTCCTTGCAAGAGAGTATGTGACAAAGTTAAGCCTGTTGCACTTTTCAACAAACCAGGCATGAGAAAATTGCTGGGGAGAGGGTATTATGGTAATGCGGATAAATATGGCGGGATTAAGGAATGCCTTCCATTTTTCTGTTGTTAAATATTATCGACTTACATTCCTCTCCAATGACACATGATGCAATATATGGTCGGGTTTCCAGCCTTGTGCCACCCACTCTGAAATAGCAATTATTATTAATGGGACTGCCCTGCAGTACACGATTTGGGGATTGCAGGCAAGGCTTTCAATTGTTAGCCAGTGGCACATGCTAGTAAATCCTATTGAAGTTAATGGACTCTACCAAGCAAAAAGGCTCATTCAGGACTACAGCTTACAGCACAACCTCTCTGATCAGTCTGGAATCGCCTTGAGTTTACTTAGAGCACTCTATCCCTATATATTCCCCACCATGTATTTTCCATCAAGGAAACATGGGCAAATTTTCCTTTGGCTCTTATGCTGGATGAAGCTTTTACCTACACATCTAACCCCAGTTTCTTTTTTATTTATTTATTTATTTATTTATTTATTTATTTATTTATTTACTTTTAGTGGTATGGGGCGGTATATAAGCAGAACACTTTGCTTTTTTGCTTTTTACTTTCTTTCTTTCTTTCTTTCTTTCTTTCTTTCTTTCTTTCTTACTTACTTACTTACTTACTTACTTACTTACTTACTTACTTACTTTGAGAAGATTTGAAACATCACTTTTCCTAGCAGCAATACCAACAGTAAGCTGGTTAGTAGGTACAGTAATGTACCCACCCAGGAACTGCTAGATAGCTCAGAAGTAGTTTAGCTGTCTGGCTACAGAACGAGAGATTGGGAGTTCAATTCCTCAGTGTGCCTCCTTGACAAAAGTTAGGCTTCATGATCTATGGGGTCCATTCCAACTCTACTATCCTAAGATAACTATGATGGCAATGACAATATATGTTTTCTTGAACTTATCTCTTTTTTCCCCACACACATCTTCTGACTTTCAAAGGCATCTGTTTCATTGAAATTTCTCCAAATAAATTCAGTTGAAGTTGCTAATGGAGCTAACAGTGAAGTGGAAGGACTGTCCTTTCTTATGTGTTCTACCTTCCCATTTAGCAAGCTGTCATATGCCTCAGTGTGGCAAAGGAATGTTGTTTCAAAAGGGGTAGAGTATAAGGACCTTTTTACATGACCCCTAAGATCCGCTGGTCCCTTAAATTCGGACCAGAGATCTTGAGGGTTTGTCGATCTCCCTGCATTCCCACCCCTCCCCACTTCCTTGTTCTGTCTGCATGAGGGGAGGGAGAAAAAAAGGAGAAAAGAATGCACTCTTACCTCCGGAGTGCTGGTGGAAGTTGCTCCAACCCCCCGTCACTTCCTGGTTCCTCTTAAAGGGGCGGGAGGAAAACAAAAAACAAAAAGAAGCGAGGAGAGCCCGGCACTCTCCGCATCAAAATTTTTCACTCGCCCAGAGCAGGTACTTGAAAGGTGTGCTGGGTCGCGCTTAGGTGGGCGGGGTCACACTTAATTTTCTGTTAGCTCCGGAGCTGGTGGGGAAACATTTTTAAGCTCCGGAGCTGGCAGCCATTTGCAGCGGAGCTTAGGGGTCGTGTATAAACGCCCTAAGTTGAGTGAGTTCCAATATCAAGCAAGCAGAAGTATGCCTGTGCTATTGAATCATCTACATCTCTTCTTGATCCTAAAGCCCAAAGCTGTTGAAAAGCAAACAAAGCAAACAAACAAAAACACCCTCAAAAATGTCTTGCTTCTAGCATTAGATTTTTCACCTCTGGAAAGTACATTTGTTTTCAAGTTTTCCACCAATTATACAAAGTATTTCTGTGCTTTTCCTTTATGAAATGTTGCACATGTACAAAGCAAACACAGAAGAACTAGCTGATTAACTTAAAAAAAAAACAGCTCATCTGAGTTACCTCTTTTTCAAAGGCTGACATAACTAGCAGTAGCTATCATGACTACTTCTGCAATTTTGCTATTTGTGGAAAAAGCCATTCTCAAAGATTTGAGAACTGAATTGCCAGTGCCAGCTGAAACTAACTTGCTGTTTTGGAGACAACTTGCATTTTCTCATTCTCACATACAAGACCCAAACCAACAAATTTATAACTCTATTTGCAGTTATCTGCAGCCCCTGATGATCTGCTCCATAACCCACCTCCAACCATCCAAAACAACAAACAAACAAACAAACAAAAACAACAACAAATCTTTATTTACCATTACAGATCCAACCAACCATCCAAAGCAAATTCAGAGGGCATAAGAAAATATGTGGTGGGGGTGACCTCTTCTCTCCTTGTTTTGGTGAATGACACTTGGAATGTACTTAGATATAATCATTAAATGTTATCTCGAAGGTTCTCTCCTGGAAATCTAGGATACTGCTTCATACTAAGTCATAAGTATATAAGTACATTAATTAAACAATACTCTGATATCTGTTGTGAGTCACAACAGCTATCAGGTCACAGCCATGAACGTTTTTGAGAATACAATAATCAGGTATGTCCACTCCAGAGGACATACATTATCACTCCATACTCCTACTCTCCAAAGTGAAAACTAGACATGGGCATGACCAGAAAAAATGACATTTTCGAGTTTTCGTTTGTCGGAACGGGTCCATTTTGGGTCATTTCCGTTTGTCGCAAAAAATTTCAAAAATTTGTAGTTTCGTTCATCGTTTGTCATTTGTCGTTTCCACCACGATTTAGCACGATTTGACTTCCCAGAGCATGGGGTGTCCCGCAATCAGGGCAGGCGCTAGGTGTTTTTGCACCCTAGGAGGCGGGCGGGGCGGGGAGCGGGCGGCAGGGGGAGCTGCGGGCGGGCGGCGGTGGCAGGTGGCATGGGCAGGTGGCGGCCATGGGCGGGCGAGTGGGTGGGCGGTGGCACGGGCCACAGGCGGGGGGCGGCGGGGGCGGGCGGGTGAGTGGGCAGTTAGGATATCACTTAGGATAGAGGTTCTGTTCTTGGCTTGCACCCCAAATGTGTGTGTGTGCATACAAATTGAAGTTGGGAAAATAGAAAATAAATGGTAGTATATAATATATTTTTAAAATAAATCCACACCTCCCACTCCGTCAAACCTCCCCCTTTATCCAATATCAGAAAAAATCCTCACAAACTGCCAGAGAAGAAATAAAGAATAAACTGCTATTCCCTTCAGCAGACAAAGCTGCAGGGAATCAAAGAAATTATTTTCTAAATTCAATTCCCTCCCTGCCTGCCTAACTTAAATCCTAAAGCCTCCAGCCTCCCTCCTCAATCTCGATCGGATCACACCAGCACCAGCAGCCAGCCCTCCTCCCTCAACCACATCCATACACCCAACTGTGATTTCTGGAAGGCGCCTCAGCTTGTTATGCCCTCTGAGACATCCAGAAGTGTCAGTCAAAAACCTGGTGATGCCATTGGTGGAATGGTTCAAAAATTTGCATGGTCCCATCCCATGCCCAGCCCAAATGGGCAGGACTAAAAAAATAAAAAATAAAATAAAATAAAATAAAATCAATACGACGTTTTATTGCTATAAAAAACCCACTGCTGCTACTATTAAAATTCAGGCATTTAAAATAAAGAAATTTCACATGTTTCTGTGGTGATTTGGTTTGTTTTTTGACCACGATTTCAAAAGAAAAATTGTGGTCGCCATTTTGGATCCCCCCCACCGCATGGCATGGCGAGACGACGAGGATGACCCCCCCAGCCTGTTGCAAGCAGCCCAGGACAGGAGAAGGGGGGAGGCTGGGGACCCCCCAGAAACCACCCATCTGGTAGGTGGCAAAGCCTCAGGCAGGCATATTTTCGCCTGCTTTTTTGGCCGGGAGTCGGGGTTTTTTAAAAAAAACTTTTAAAAACTTTTTCTGTGCTTCGCATTGCGCGATTGCCGCGATGCCACAAACGAAAACGGAAAACCCAACAAAATTTTTCTTTTTTCGGTTCGAGTTCAAGTTCTGAAGGCTTAATTATTGTTACCGTTACCGTTACGTAATGGAAACGATAACCAAAAATGGAAACGACAATTTCGCCGAGTCGTGCCCATGTCTAGTTCTAGGTGTTAGGGATCAATGTCATTAAATGTCCTAGTGATAGGAATCCTTGCTTTATAAACAGCCAATTGATCCAGGTCATATCACTGTAACACAACATTGAAACAAGCTGTATTGATCAAATGTGTAAGCCTGATTAACTGATGGTTCACAGCCTGTTTAGCTCATCCAGGACACCTATTAAGACCACAGAAGCCAATTCCTGTTGCACCCAAAGCAGTTCAGTCAAAACGCTTGGGAGGAGGAACCACTGGCTTCAATCTTGCATGGATGTTTGCAATGTTATTTGCATCCAAATGCAATTAGCAGACTCTTTTTAAAATAAAGTTGGGATTATTTGTATGGCCCCTTTCCTACAGATCTCTGTGTTAAGTTTGAGATTACAGAGTGATACAGAGTGATATCTGATACAGAGTGTGGGGTTGGAGATATTGGCTGAACTGTGAAAAGAAATACACAGGGTGATGTCTAAGTATCTCTCTGCATATGGAAACAGGCTTATTAGAAATAAATTGAGGACTCTTATACCCACTTAGTAGGCATAAGGCTCATTTTAGACTATTAGAAGTACTGTTACAGCCCTCCTCCAATCAGAATTTTGGAGTAAACAGTTTCAGAGGGGGCAGAAAATTTCAAGTTGTTAACCCACAACCACCACCACCACCACCACCACAGTTGGCATGAAACAGTTGATAACATCACCAGCCTTACATGGAGCAAGTTATGCTGTTATATTTCAGACCACTGTTTACCAAGATTTAGTAGGTCAAGTATAAGCTAAAACAGACCAATCTTGTTCCTCCTTTAAATAATGAGTTGCTAGTTTAGTATTTTGATATAAATATGTGGCATAGTGCAGACACATTTCCCAGTGTGTTATAGTGGATAGAGTGACAGACAGGGCTGTGGAGAAATGGTTCAAATCCCTGCTCAGCCATGGAAACTTACAACAGAGAGGGATTGGAATTGGTAATGCCACTCCTTAAATATTTTCCTTACCATGAAAGCCTTATTAGGGTGGCTACAAGGTAGTTCTGACTTGAAAACACAAACACACATCGTATAGACAAAGTTGGATCAAAAACAATGGATCTGGCTAGTGGACCCCATCACCAAGTGGGACAAAAGCTTAATAATAATAATAATAATAATAATAATAATAATAATAATAATAATAATAATAATAATAATAATAATAATAATAATATGTTGATCTCAGCACAGCATTTGGCAATTTAGGCAGAAGTTATATCTGGCAGAGGGCTTAGCTAAATCATCTAAGACTACTTTCTGGTTCTACAATTCCAAGTCTTGCTATTAAGAGATGAACAAGATACAAAGGTACAGTTCAGAACAGGAAGAAAATCTTCACAATATTTATTGTATAATTTTCATTATATCAAAATAAAATATTTTCTAAAGAAACATTCCCCATTCCCCCTGCAAAGCATAGAAGAGTGCAGCAATGAATTCCCCAGACATGTATGTATGTATGTATGTATGTATGTATGTATGTATGTATGTATGTATGTATGTATGTATGTATGTATGTATGTATGTATTTGCTTATCAAACAAAGCAAACCTTTTTAAAACTCACTGAAGGAAGGCAAGTTGAAGAAACTGAGATATTTTCCAGATGGTCAATAGATCTGACAGTGAAAAGTTAGGGCTGCAGATCTTAACAAGTGGAATATTTCCAGACATCAATGGCAACTAAACTTATAAGGGAAAATATGTTCCAATTCCGTAACTGGTAGCATCTAGAACATAAATATATTTATATCATTTCTAAAAAATTCATCACAAGGAAAAGAGTAAACTACAAGGAGCACACCATGAAACATATGAAAATGTTTGCAAAATAACGCTGCAGTCAAAATTGAAATTAATTACAGAAAATCAATGGATCATCAAAAAGATAGTTGACTCTAAATCCCACACTGTATCCCAAATAAGTTAGGAAGTAACAGAAGCTCCCTGATGCAGTAGGGCTTGCCATCATATTGGCATTCAGAACACAGATGTGTATACACCTCAATTAACGTTAATGTCATCGTTCCCCTCCCTCTTCCACTTTCCCAGCATGTTGCAGGGTGGCACTTGTCTCCCAACCCACATAACAGGCAATACTGACAATTTTTCAATAACGTCCCACTAATTATATGGTCCTTAAAAATGCTGTTGTGCAGGAACCAAAGATAGTTCCCTCAGCTTGAGTGTGAATCTTGTCTCTTTTACGTTGGCACATAGTTATTAGCTTTTCCTGGGCTTGACAGCTGTAGTGGGCGACAGAGGAATAAGAAGTAAAAGGAAGAAAATGAGCCAATCGTTTTAATCTAAATTGGAAAGGGAAATGAGAAAGAATGAGAAAGGGCAGGAGGCTGCAGTTATAAATGTAGATCATTTTCAACATATCATGTATTTGTAAATATGTATCCTGTTTGTTCACGATCCATGCACTTGGTTGCTGAACAAAGCCTTATGCAAATATTTGCTGCAACCCCCCTTCCAAATGCCTCCAGAGCATTTCCCTTAGTTGAGCAAGAGAATTTCTTAAAATATATATTTTTCTTAAGAGTCACGCTGGCATGAAATGCTGGCTTTTTGCAAAAGCGGCATCCCTCATCTCCTCATTGGTAAGAAGCTGTAAGAAAGTTGCCAGTTTTAGCTTTCTCGCTTGCCAATAACCTCCTAAGGACTCACAGCAGGTGCTGCCAGCACCCAACTTGAAGAAGTTAGCAGGTGGCTGCACCTTCTTTGTCTCAGTGTCACTGACATTAAAGAGAAAAATCAGTGATTTCAGATATAATTAAGTGGGGAAAGAGAGGCCATAATGATGAGGTTGTTGAAAGCTCCAGCTTAGCAGCCTGTAGCGAAGCCCAGCACCCCAGCAACATTCTGTATCTCACATCTAAGAGACAGAACAACATCTGGTTTGTTCTTTTTTTTTACTATTTATGAACATAAATTAACAGCTGGAAAGTCAGCTTTATTGTAGACATCTTAAAACAGCCTGAAATGGAAGGTTGCTGTAGTTAAGAGGTTTAAGGCTTTGTTCTTTTGATATTAAAGCATTTTCTGACTGCTATTCAGCTATGCTCAGAAGCAAATAATGCCAAACTGTATGTGCCTTTTTAAAGAAAATTGTTTTATGTGGAATTTTGAATTCAACATAATTCCCATTTTCCTAATTTTAAATCGCTGTATAGCCACAATGGGAGGTAGCTCAATTTCATATACTAATCCATTTTGCTAGACATGACACACTTTTACTTACATATTGACTTCATGTATTAATTTCCCTTCTTTTTTTCAATATAGGACACATTGGCTTACAAAATGGTTTGGGAAAAGCTACACATAGAATATATGAAGACATAAACTCAAAATTCAATTAAACATATATCATTTTTCATAAAACATTCCAAAACACATAAGAAAAGAGATGGGGTGACTGCAGCATTGGCCATTAAAAGCCCCTCCTTTAGCAGCCTGTCTAGTCACCCAATGTATGCCTAAAAAGAAAGGTCTTTGCTGACGGAAGGACTGCAGGGAGGGGAACAATGTAGGAAGGGAAGGGAATTCCGCAGCCTTGGAGTGGCTACTGTAAAGACTGCTGGCTCCGCGGGTGGCTAGTCCGTCCGCGGAGCCAATTTGCCCCCGTGGAGGATGGCGTGGGGCGAGACAGGACCCGGATGTCCTGTCAGGGTGGGGGGAGGAGCGCCCTATAAAGGGCGGCTCCTCCCCCCAACAGCAGCCAGTTTGGTTTCAGCGTTCGGAGAGGCTGCATCTCCGAACGCTGACGGGCACCGCCATTTTGGGGCTCGGAAGAGCCACGTGGTGGGCGCCATTTTGGGAGGCTGCATCAGCGGCATCCCCAGAACAAGCCCGCGGTCGGGTGCAGGCCGCGGCGGAGAGGCGCGAGGCGGCGTGGCGGCTGCCGCGGCGATGACGGAGTACGGGCCGGAGCCGGACAGCGGATCGGGGGGAGAGGCATCGGCCACCCCCCCACCGAGCGAGTGGGGCGGCCCAGGCCCGAGCGGAGCGGCTGGCGCTAAGGGCCTAGTGGCGGCAGGGAGCCGCGGCGGCAGCGGCAGCAGCGGCGGAGTGCGGACCGAAGCCGGTCGGCGGATTGGGGGGATAGGCATCAGCCTTCCCCCCCCTGAGTGAGCGGGGCGGCGCAGGCCAGGGCGGGACGGCGAGAGCGCGGCTGCTGGGCTGCCGGTCGGGTGGCTTCACCCAGGCCTCGCCGGGGACGGGTTGCTTGGGGAACGGGTGGGGTGGGCGGAGAGCGGGCCGCGAGGGCGGGCTTCGACCCCTCCCCACTCCTGCACACTTTCATTGGGGGGAGGCACCCCGGGCCCCGGGAGGCCCCGGTACAGGAACCAGCATCGGGCACGGGAGGACAGGAGGCCCGGGGGGCAAGTGCTAGGCCGGGTGGCCTTTGGCGCCACTGGGGTTTGGGCCTTGCTGAGGGGATCCGGAACTCCTTGGGGGGGTGAAGGGCTGTAGGCCGAGGGCCTGCTCCAGGGCGAAGGGAGCGCGTCTCCCCCCCGCCCACTTGGAGCTGCGGAGGCAGCCTGCGCTCCATCCGCCCGGCATCCCATACCCCCCTCACCCACCCACACCGCAAATCCTTGGAGGCCAGTCGCCCAGGCGGCTGCAATGTACTGCTGGTGGCTGGGCTGGGGTTGGGGAACCAAGCCAAGTTAGGGCTGGGAACGGGGCCATGGCGCCAGGTAAAGGAAAGAGATCGGGCAAGGGCAAGCAGCCAGCAGTGCGCCAGCCCCAGCAACAGGCCCACAGTTCTTCAGGGGAGTCAGACGAGGAGCAGTGGCCTATATGGGCACAGCTGGAGGCAAGGCTCAAGGCCTTAGAGACATCAAAGGTGGTGGACAAGCCGGGCACGCAGGCACAGCCAGCCATTAGAACTGGTGCGCGTCCAACCAAGTCGCGTAAGCGAGCACAGTTAAAGGAGACGATTGCTAACATGTTTGCTCGCTTCGCAGCCCTGGAACAGCTGGAGGCTACCCCCAGTACATCTACAGGAGCCAGCACGGTGCCAGCTACAGCTAAGCGGCCAAGACTGATGCAGCCGGGGCCGGAGGAGGCCAGGAGTGTGGAGACGGTCCTGGTGGAGGAAGCACAGTCAACGCTGCCGCCCGCGGAGAGCGCGACACCTAGTGAGTTGGCATGCACACCTGAACCTGCGCCCAATGTGACATGGCCTTGGCCAGCGGGCTTGGCCCCGGCTGGGGCGGCTGCACCTGCAAACGGAGCGGCCCACACGCTGCCTACACACTTCCCGCCCACACTGCTCCCAGCATGGGGACCGTTCCCGCCATGGATGCCTGGGACGGCACCCCCAGTATTGGGGCCAAAGCCGGGCCAGCCTACGTCTGCCGTGGGAGGGGCAGGACATTTTCTGCCAGGTTACCTGGGAGCCCCAGTTCAATGGCCACCCGGCTACCCGGCCTGCTGGTCAGGAACAGGGCATATGGCAGGGGGAGTCCCGCCCTGGCCGGGCACAGCGGCTGCCCCAGGCTATCCTGGAGTGGCGGCAGCCGCTATGCCATACGGGGATTATGCATCCCTGTTCGGACATCACTTGGCCCAGGCGACGAGGGAGAAGTTATGGAGGGGAGACTATGTGGACATTTTTAGCCTGCTCAATAGAGAGCTGGATGTTAAGGAGCTCGATAAGGAGGACCCCCTGGACAAGGAGTGCAGGCTCCAAAAGATGCCAGAACGCTCCTGGGCAGCCTGGTTGCCAGCGTATTTGATTTTTATGTCCCTCACACTGCAAGCCCACCCTTGGAGGGCCCAGGCCCTGCTTAAGTACCTGGATATCATATATAGGGCCTTTGTGGATTACCTGGGGCACTGTTGGCTCCTGTATGATGAGGAGTTCCGTCGCAGGGCGGCCCTCGACCCATACGTCTGCTGGGATGAGCCACTGCCACCCCTCTGGTTACAGTTTATGACCCCGAACAGGCCCATGCTGGGAGATAGGTACGACAGCGGTCACACTATTAGGAAGGGCCCAGCTACTGCACCTGCCCGTGCCGCGGGCCAGTCGGTTCAAGTCCGGCTGGTCTGCTGGGATTACAACGGACAGGGGGTCTGCAACAGAAAACCCTGCCGTTTCAGACATGAGTGTTCACTTTGCGGGGCCCAACACCCGGCCACTAGCTGTAGTAGGGCTCGCCCACAGCAAGGCAGACCCCGGGATTGGGGGGACCAGGAAAACAGGGGGACCTGAGGGACCCCCTGCGAAAGGGGCCCAGCCCAAATAGGCTGGAGGTGCTGAAGCGTTGGGCGGCCGAGTATCCAGACAGGGAGGCAGCACGTTTCTTAGTTAATGGGTTTGAGTTTGGGTTTCGTATTCCTTTTTGTGGGGCCCGTATTCCCCGGTTGGCAGAGAACCTGAGATCACTGGAGCTGGCAGAAGGGGTGGCGGAAGAGAAGATACGCAAGGAGGTCAGGGAGGGCCGGGTCCTCGGCCCTTTCCAGGACCCGCCGGTGCCTAATTTGCGAGTGTCACCCATTGGATTGGTGCCCAAGAAGGCCCCGGGCAAGTTCCGCCTGATACACCACCTATCCCACCCCTCGGGGGCTTCCCTCAACGAAGGGATTCCTCCAGAACTCTGCTCAGTTAGGTACACGTCCTTCGACACTGCGGTGCGCGTGGTGCGCACCTGCGGTGTGGCAGCGGAGATGGCGAAATGCGACATTAAGTCGGCCTTTCGCCTTCTCCCTGTCCACCCCCTGGATTTTGAGCTCCTAGGTTTCAGGTTTCAGGACCTGTTTTATATGGATAGGGCTCTCCCCTTTGGGTGCTCTGTGTCTTGCACCATTTTCGAAGCGTTTAGCTCCTTCGTTGAGTGGCGGCTCCACCATGCTACAGGATGGGATAGCACGGCCGATTACTTGGACGACTACCTATTCTGTGGCCCGGCGGGCACGGGTAGATGTAGGAGCTTGTTGGAGAGTTTCCGCAAATTGGCCTGCGAATTAGGCTTTCCGCTGGCCGAGGAGAAAACAGAGGGGCCCAGCCAGGTGATCACCTTTCTGCAGATCGAGATAGACACCAGGGAACAGGCTTGCCGCTTGCCCATGGATAAGTTGCTAGCCCTTCGTGCCAGAGTGAGCCAGGCCCAACAACGCCGCAAGATTTCCCTTAGGGAACTGCAGGAGCTCGTGGGTCACCTTAACTTTGCTTGCAAAGTGGTGGCCCCGGGGCGGGCATTCTTGCGCCGGTTGTGTGCGGCGATGAGCGGGCTGCGAAAGCCCACCCATATAACCAGGGTGACGGCGGCCATGCAGGAGGATCTAGCAGTGTGGGGCATTTTCCTGCAGGGGTTTAACGGGGTTTCCTTCTGGAAGGACGAGCTCCTGTTGGGCGCCCAATTTCAGGTCCACACGGATGCCGCTGGGGGGCTGGGGTTTGGCATCTACTGGAGGGGTGAATGGTGCAGCGGGACCTGGCCGCAGGAATGGCAAGCAGAGGGCATCATGCGCGACCTTACCTTTCTTGAGTTATTCCCTATCTGGGTGGCCCTTTGCATCTGGTCGGAGTCCTGGGCCAACTCGGTGGTGCACTTCTGGTGCGACAACCAGGCAGTGGTATACGTCATCAACAGCTTAACGTCCCGTTCCCCCCAGGTGATGCGGCTCGTCCGGGCCTTCGTATTGCGGGCGTTGCAATTTAACATCGTGGTGCACGCACGTCATGTGCCGGGGATAGAAAATGAGATAGCTGATGCTTTGTCCCGCCGACAGGCCGAACGTTTTCGGGCTCTTGCCCCGGAAGCGGCCATTCGGCCCGTTGAGATCCCACCAGAGGTATGGCAGGTTGGCGCGCCGAGGCTGACAGAGCTCTTCGCTGCTCCGTCGCTCACAGGACGCAGCGGGGCTACGCATCAGTGATGGGTGAATTTACATCATTCTGGGATGCCCAGGGCTTGGCCCAACAATGGCCACTGCCCGTTGGACACCTGCAGATGTTCCTGGTACATTTACACCGCAAGGGGTTGGCGCCGGGTTCCCTGCAGGGGAAACTGGCTGCACTAGCGTTCTTTTCACGGCTCGGGGGCCACCATGACACCACAAAGGACTTCCGTGTGTGGGGCATGGTGGCGGGCTGGTGTTGGATGAGGGAGAGAGTCACGGACGCCCGTTTTCCACTTTCGCCGCAGCTCCTGGAGCGCATGTGCGCCAGCTGGCCCGGAGTTTGTAAGGATAGCTATGAGGCGTCCTTATTTAGGGTGGCCTCTCTGTTGGCCTTCTTCGGCGCCCTGCGCATCAGCGAGCTAGTGGCGGCAAGCGGGTGGGACAATTCCTTCACAGCACTCTGCATGACAGACGTACGCCTCGCGGAGGGGAACCTGGTGGTGCGAATCCGGAGGTCCAAGACGGATCAGAAGGGAAAGGGGGCCGAGTTACGGCTGGGCCCATGTTCAGTGGGGGGAATCTGCCCAGTAAAGGCTATGAGGGAATACCTAGACCAGCGGGGTTCTGACAGGGGATATGTATTTATTCACCAGGATGGTCGCCCCTTGACTAAATTTCAGTTCGCGTCTATGACCACGAGAGTTTTGGGGCGCCTGGGGCTGGGGGCGCTTAAGTTGGGATGCATTCCTTTCGAATCGGGGCGGCGTCAATGGCGGCAGCGGTGGGCTATGATGAGGGGTCTATTCGCCGGCTGGGGAGATGGGCATCCCAATGTTATAAAAGATACGTGCGGCTGTTGCCGGCGCTTTAACATGTTATTTTTGTCTTCCCAGGAACAGAGGGCCGCGCCTGTCGGGCGAGAATTATTTTTGTGGGTCACAGTTATGTCTACTGGGCTGAGAAATATGTGCGCAGATCCGGATGGGGCTGGGTAGTCGGGCTACAATTGAGTGGTGGGGAAAAAGGGGAATGAGGTGGCGGGAGTTCCTTGGATCGGCTATGGCCGCGGCAAGGGGCATGCCGCTGGATTTCCTCATGATTCATTTGGGAGGAAATGATTTGACCGGTCAAATTGGCAAATCGTTGATTTTGGACATTTTGAGGGACCTCGCAACATGGAAGGCTCGGTTCCCGGCCTGCAGAGTCCTGTGGTCAACTATAATACCGCGGCAGGTCTGGCGGGCTGACTGTGACCCACAAAAGCTGAACCGTTCCAGGAAGGGCGTGAACCAGGAGGTTTGTAGGGCAGTCTGTCAGGAGTTTGGGGATGTTTTGGGTCACCCGGAGTTCAACGTTCACAGGATGGAGCTCTACAGACCAGATGGGGTACACCTGACGGACGTGGGCACTGAGTTGTTCCTGCAGGATTTGAGGAGGGGCCTGGCTGCTGAATTGGATGCTTGTGGGTGGCCGGGGCCATAGCAAGGCTAGGCCCGCGGCAGTGGCGGCTAAAAGCTGAGGGAGGGCAGCAGGGAGCCTACAATTAACAGCTAAACCCAAACACCCCTTCACCACAGCACTGCGGGCCAGGAGGTCTCGGAGCTGGGGTGGGGGAGGGCAAATGCCTCCCTGTGCTGGGAATTACCCAGGTTGGAAAAGAGCAGGGGCAGGGAGGACAAAACCAAATTAACTGGCCTGGGGGGTTGCTGTCGGACGACTGCACCACCTGGGGGTTATGGCTCGCCTGAAGCAGCCAGTTTGGTTTCAGCGTTCCTCACCTACCCACCACGTTAGGGCTAGTGTGAGTTTACCTGGTCGCCTATTTTGGGGCCGGATAGGAATTTTTGACCCGCACTCTAGATTGGCCGTTGAGAGCGGGGATTTTTCGCCTATCCCACACTGGTTCCTCGAGGTTTGAAAGTTTTGAGAAGTTGTTAATTGGTCACACTATGGCGGCTAAAAGCTGAGGGAGCCTCAAGAGCCTCGTGGCGCAGTGGTTAAATGCCTGTACTGCAGGTAAAACTGTGCTGACGACCTGGGTTCAATCCCTGGTAGCAGGCTCAAGGTTCACTCAGCCTTCCATCCTTCCGAGGTCGGTAAAATGAGTACCCAGCTTGCTGGGGGGGCAATGTGTAGCCTGCACACTGTAATTAAAATTGTAAACCGCCCAGAGACTACTTGTAGTGGTATGGGGCGGTATATAAGCAGAACACTTTGCTTTGCTTTTGCTTTGGAGGGCAGCAGGGAGCCTACAATTGACAGCTAAACCCAAACGCCCCTTCACCACAGCACTGCGGGCCAGGAGGTCTCGGGGCTGGGGTGGGGGAGGGCAAGTGCCTCCCTGCGCTGGGAATTACCCGGGTTGGAAAAGAGCAGGGGCAGGGAGGACAAAACCAAATTAACTGGCCTGGGGGGTGCTGTCGGACGACTGCACCACCTGGGGGTTATGGCTCGCCTGAAGCTGCCTGGTTGGAGGGGTCCCGGGAGACCCCGGGGTTCCAACCAAAGGAATGGATGCCTGGCCCCTCCTGTTGTTATTGTATTGTTATATGTTAATAAAGTGTGGCCCAGTTACCCCCAACATACTGTCTCGCCTGGTCGTTCCGAGTGGGAGGGCAATCTAATTTCCTTTCCCACCAGATTTGTCTGTGGAGACAGACGATATAAGAAAATGGCTCCCCCTGAAAAAGATAGCATGTGGAGAGGCTGACATGGAAAGACTTATTTTAGAACATAAAAGGGAGAAGTCACTTATGCATCACCATTATTCTAAATTCATTTTTGTTTCATTGATTTATGAGGAACATACAAAGCTGCTTTATATCAGATCTCATTTAGCTTAGTTATATATACACTTAATAACTGAGCCGTCACATCAATTCTGATGTATGTCACCTTTACTGGATATTTCTAGGTAAAGAGTACTCCAAAGTGATTTATTGTTCCCTTTTTTCTGGGGGCATCTTCTGTGAAACTTGCCCAAGGCCTCATAAACTGGTTCTTCTGGGGTTCATGGTGGGGAACTGAGCTTCCAGCTTCTGCCTCCAGCTGCCTAGCTCTAACTCTGAGCAACCAGAGATCAACAAAATACATGACTCTACACAATAATTGCTTTCTTATATATGTTTTATTTTCTGTTAAATTATGTTTAGTATTATGGTTTGTGGGGAAAAAAATGGTGAAGAGCTAGATTTCAGTGGTAGAGTGCATGTTTTTCACACAGAGATGTGCTTCCAGGCACCTTTAGAAAATGTCCTTGCCCAAAACCATAAGGAGTGGTCAGGGCCAGCGCTTCCATTAAAGCGAACTAGGCAGTTGCCTAAGGTGCCACAATGGAGAGAGGGTGCTGGACAGCCTGTCGCCCCCCCCCCCCACCGCTGGCCACCACCGTCTGTCCCACCACCACCTGCCAGCTGCCCGCCGCCGCCTGCCCGCCACTGCCTGCCGCCCACCACCACCCCCTGTGCCCATCACTGTCTCCTGCTTTCTGCTGCCACCCCACCCCCACTGCCACCCCGCCGCCCCCCACCCCCACTGCCACCCCACCACCCACCACCTGCCTGCCCCCACCCGCCACCCTGCCCCCACCCTGCCCCCCACCTGCCACCCCCTGCTCACCCCACACCCCACACCCCACCGCACCCCTTGCCTAGGGCACAAAAAAACCTAGCACCAGCCCTGGGAGTGGTTTCCATTCAGCATGAGCAACAATGGCATGGCCCAAAGATTAATGGTGCAACTAAGGACTGAGCATTGGCTTGACTAAATCTTGAACTCCAATTCAGTCTAATTTAGTTATTTGGGCAACCAAATGTGCAGTAAAAAGCCAGACAGGAAAAAAAAAGGATTATGTGAACCAGAATTGTTGGCATGATTGGTAAGGAAAAGAAGGGGGCTGGAGTTGTCCCTTGGCAGCCCTTACATGCAATATGAAGGAAGAAATTCACCACCACTTTCCCGCTTGAAGACAGCATCAGGGCAAGCTCTCCTGTCATCCAAGACACCCTGATGGTCACAGTTTGTGCACTATCCCCACAACACTCAGAAATCAACTTCCTCCTCATTGCTGTCACTAATTGTATAGCCTAGCAACTCCTTGCTCAACTATGCAAATAATGACTTAAGCCTGAGAGTCCTCAAGTCAAAGTCATTACAGAGAGGAATGTCACCCCAAATTGCTTCTGTACACTATTCACCCAGCTGGCCAGAAAGCAGCTGGGTTGTGCAGGTAAGTGCCTCCTCCTTTTCCTCCTTTAAAAGGTAGCTGGGCTGTGCAGGTAGCTGGACAAGGTCTAAGAGAATAAATAAGGAAGGTCTGATTATTCAGCTCTAGATAGGTGCTTTACTGGATAGCTGTCTTGATAAACAAAACAAAAAAAAAACCAAAGAACAAAGATACCTAACATACAGTACAAGCCACTTTTTTATAATGGGCCTAACATATCTCTGCATTTCATGTTGCATATCAATAGTTTGTGTGTCTGGGAGAGACTTGTCTAAGCTGGGTTGATTGTTTATGCAGCACTAGCCAATCATTCTTTCCAGCCTTCAAATCCGGAGATGCCCACCACTCTGCTGAGTGTTCAGTCCCACAGTTTCATTAGTTGGTGGCAGCTGTTTGTTACTGATGATCTGTTTGGATGGTTTCTAGAATGTGTGCAGCAAAGAAAGTAGCATATGCAAGACTGTAACTTCAAGTAACTGAAATAAATAGTTTGTGTTCTTTCTCCTAAAAATGAGTGAGTTACTGAGACTCGAAGTGTCATTTAATGAGAAAAGGGAGCTATGCTTCTCTGTGGATTTCTGTATGTGCACTGCATAACAAAAATAAAATTTCACCAGAAATTCAAAACTCTGCAACACTTTTGAATACATTCTAGAGAAGTACACCAATTCTGTGGGAGGTAAGTAGTAAAATTATCCTGACCAAGTGCCTTGAGTCCCCTTATTGGGAGAAAGGTGGTCTATAAATAAAATAAAAATAAATAAATAAATAAACAAGTGAGATCAATATCTCCTCCTAATGCTGAATAGTGCAAAACAACTGGAAATAAATGGTTTCTAAAGCTGATTTATTAACTTATGACATGTTACTTCTATATGTTACACCATTAAGCTGAACAGAATTTTAGCCATTAATTTTAACCATGGGATTTAATTTATTGAAAAGGAGTCCCTCTTCATCTTTCCCTAAATAAAATCTAGAGTAAGAGGAAGTCAGTTTCTCATCCCTCTAACATATTCAAGGGCATAATTAGATGTTACATGAGCTATTGCAAGGGACTAGATATTGCAACCAGATGTTACTTGAGACACAAAGGTATATGTGGGCATGTGTCAAATAAAAGCTTTTAGACTTCCATATGCCACAAATGTTTTCCTTGTTTTAGGGGGACACACAGTTGCTGCTAACACACATTGGCCTCTATGACCCCTCCATGACTCTCCCCAGGAACATTCAGTTCACCCATTCCTTTCAAGACAGTCAACTGGTGCAATAATGCAACTATTCAGAATGTGACCATGCATCTTCCCTACCTATCACAGGGAGGCATGTTCTAGAAATACAAGTGATGGTAACATCTTGTTATTCACTAAAACCTCTGCTTAAGCAAAGAGAATGGAACTCTATGGGGATATGCACATCGGTCATCTCAGAATCCGGGAACTTGTGTTCTGTGGAAGCCACTAAGGATTTTTAACACAGAATACTTTCAGGTACGCACACACCCAATTCATTTCTCCAGTGCTTTGGAGGAAGAAGCAGTAAAAAACAAAACAAAACAAAAACACATAAGTTTTCAGTGTAGCTACAACTTCTATCTTATTAGAATGGTTTAGTCCCACATTGTGTTTAAGAGCAAAATAAGAGCAAATGGTGAAATCTGACTTCACCATTTAATGCTGATTTAGGGAGGCATAAATTCATTTGCATTTTTTGAAAAAAATCCAACTTAATAATAAGAATAACAATAGCAACACTCAAACATAAAAACATTGATATTAAATAAAACTTGTATCTGTTATGTAATACCAACCAATGGTTTTATAATTTTCATTGACATTTCTTGGTATTTTTGAATGATGATGATGATGATGATGATGATGATCATCATCATCATCATCATCACCACCACCATCACCACCACCACCACCACCACCACCACCACCACCACCACCACCACCACCACCTTAGAAATGTAGAACTTATGGAAACCCTCTCAAATGATCTCATCTGTCTCCTTACAAGGTATTTGGTCATTGACTTACAGTACTAATATCCTCAGAGGTTATCTGTTGTACCAATCAATAGCTCTTGCTTAGAAATGGCAGGTGTTAGATTACATTGCAAATGAACAAATGGCCACCACTGTATCAGCATTAGGCTCCCCTTTAACATCAAGTTCTTTGATAATAGATTATTGAGATGCTTCAGGTCTTGCAGCAGTTGCTGCGATACTGAAGTAGTGAAACCAAACTTAAGCTCTGTAAGACATGTCAAAAATAAAACCTTTGTCAGTCAATCAAAACTTAAATAAAATGTTCCCTTCAGGCTGCAACCTGTCATGCTTAGTGTCAATCTTGCAACAAAGTTATCTGACAGCCAAGTCATATGAAATTTCAATTTAAACTGCCATTTTTAACACAAAGTCTATAAGAACTTTATTATAAAAATGCAAGCGCGGCTCCCTTTTAGCTTCTGAAAGTGCTACAGCAAGCACATTTCTTTTCATCAACTCACAACCAAGACCGAATATGTGTTTGGAGGCTATGAATCTAAGAAGTTAATGCTATCTTGTTTCCTTTCAAAATGTTTTTTCTCCTTCAAAATATGCATGCGTTTCTCTTTCACTTAGCTGTTGGTGACTATTACAAAAACCACAAATCAGAAAGAGTTACAAAACGAAGGGCCTGCAATGTTCCTTTTAATCTGTTCCTAAATGCAGGTCTGAATTGTTCTGTAGGAAATTGCTGGAGTTCATAATGTCATCCAATTTTCAAACAGAATGCCATAGTGGTGGAATGCAATTCTGGAAGATATTTTTTAAAGAGCTGTGTAATGCATAAGGCACACTATGTACCTGATGTCCTGCTGTTCCAAAAAGCACCATCAATAATGTTCTTGAAAGAGAAATGTGCAACCATTATAATAAAATGAAAAGCTAGAATTTACACATGCACAAAAATAAGGCTATGAGGTGGTAGAGGCTATGCCATTTCCATCTTCAGGTTATGAATATCATTCCTGAAGGTTGTCCTGCTACTAAAATTTAGTTATTTAGCTCTTCACCCACATGTTTATTTTTCTACATTTACCCTGGCTTTTCATTACGGAGTTCATGCTGGCATACAAAAGTTAAAAATCAGGAAAGAATCATAAAATGAAATGCAGAAGCTTGCCTGTCTGGGCAAAACACGGCAGCTCAACCCAATTTCTATTTTTAAAAAATGTTTTCAGGTTACATTGAAAGTTGTGGGCTTGGATTTTGCGAGATTTTCACAGGGGGCAGCATTAGAAAAAAGTTACTGTATCTCCTAAATCCAATTTAGTCCTAATGAGAGTAGACTCACTGGTTGAATTCCTGTTGTGTGATTCTACCCCATGAACAACTGATGGCATCAGCAATTCCGACCATAGTGGGGAAATTAAAAGTTCCTGCCCTAGGTTACAAATCTCCTTTGGAATTGCTTTCGTCCTGGCTAAGCCTTTGGAGGCTGTGAGAGAGGGAAGGGGAGTCTTTAATATCTGGAAATTACTGCTGCCATAACTGGCAACAAAACTAGGACCAGTAGCAGTGATTTTTTAGCATTAAAGCTTTTCAGTCACAAACCTAGTCATTATCTTCCCTAAATAGCCTTGGTCATAGCACAAGGCTACATATTTCCAAAAGTGTGTCACCTGACATCACATTTAATTTACACTTTATCTTGAAGCTAATTATACCTTCCGGGCAAGTGAACATCCTTCTTTTGGTCTTCTTCCCAGAGGTGGCACAAGGTAAGAGAAAAACATTTTTATTGTTGTTGGATGAAGAATGACATACAAATGTAGAAAACACAATGTCATCATTTCATAAATCTGAAAACTGCTATTTATTTCCAATATTATTATCAAAGAACAACAGAATGGCATAGTGCATGACAGAATATGATGCAATGCTCGAAAATGCCTGTCAGGATCAGGGCTACATGACTTTGCAAATGTTGAGCCTCTTTTCAGTCAGGACCCACTCACACTGAGGCAATCAGGGAGTGCAGCTGCTGTGCCTGATACTGGCAAAAGCTAGCAACCAGCACTCCCTCTTCCTTGTCTCATCAATGTGAGACCTCTGGACTCCTGAAGCTTCGGCCTGGTTACCATGAACTTTACTGGATTGCTATTGCTCTGCAAGTTTTCCTGTTTGGCATCCCTTTCCATGTTGCACTACTTTTGTGTGGAACTTGAACCTGGACTGGCTACCCATGCTGTCTGTCTCAATCTCATCTGACTTTTGGGAACACCCTGGTCCTGGCCTCCTTGCTGATATCCTAGCAGCCACCCACACCCCAGCCATTACAATGCCTTCCTCTTCTCATACTGTGACTCCCTGTCAAGACTTCCCCTGGTAACAGTGAGACTGATATTTTTAGCAGAAACAAATAATACTCCCTGCACACATACACCCAATTTCTCCCTGTTGTTCTGTGAAGGATGCTGCCAAATTCTATTCTTCTTAATGTCCTTTGAAATGATCCTACACAGGAAAGATGCCATGTCATGCAGGAATCGTAGGAATCGTGTTCAGGTTAGCATTCTATCAGCTGTGCTAGATAGAACAACTGTCACATGGATACACTATTGTACTTAGAGACTGTTTATCAATGACTCCTTCTCAAACTGGGAGAAGGTAACAAGTGGAGTACTACAAGGCTCAGCCCAGGGCCCGTTGATCCTCTAAATATTTATTAATAACCTGGACCAGGGAATGCAGAGAACACGTATCAAATCTGCAGATGCATTAACCAAAATGTAGTCTCCAAATCCCTTGAGGTACTCGTCTCCCTATATTCAACACTGGACACTGGACTTTGCCAACATATTAAAACAAGTTCCGAGCAGGGCAACAAGGATGATCAGGAGGCTAGAAGCAAAGCCATATGAGCAAAAACTGAGATAACTGGCCATGTTTAGCCTTGAGAAAGAAATTGTGCAGGGAAACATGATAGCCCTTTTCCAGAGCTTGACAAGTAAAAGTAATCATACAGAGGAGGGGCAGGATCTGCTGTCTACCATCCCAGAAAGCAGGACACATAATAATGGGCTCAAGTTACACATAATAAGATAATAAGATAGAAAGACTCTGCTGGATCAGAAACTCTCATCCAGTCTCCTGATTGTCAAAATAGCAAGCTGGGAAACTCGGAAAGCAGGGAATGTGGTCAATAGCTCTCTAACACTGTTATTTCCCCACAAATAGTACCCAAATTTACGATATTTTCATACTGGCAATACAACCATAATGTCTAGGAGCCGTCAATAGTCTTAATGCATTTTCTGATGGGCTTTAGTTATAGTACTCTGCCTCATCATAAGTAGTATCTGTATTACTATTTTGCTAATCTTAAATATCTTGATACTTTTGTTGAGTGACTATAGGGTGAACATGCCTCAGCAAAGCCATTGTGTTCCTTTCTGCCTATGCTAGTAAACATGACACAATTTTATGTCTATATCTGTTAAAGTGGCATCTGTTATGCAGCTTAAACTCACAGAGTTACTTCACTGTAGAATATTTCTTTAACTGAAGGCTTCCAAAAGCTTCCCACCCTACTGTCTTTTCATTATCTCTGGTTCTGTGAACTGTCTTGCTTTTTTGTGAGTCCTATTCTGATTTGGATAATAAACCTCTCAAAGCCCATAAAGCAGATGGTACCTTTTGTCACTTCCATAGGGATTCAGGCTAGGATCTAATTGGAAATTCTCCTGTTGCGTACAGAATTAGAGTTTGCTGTCATCACCAACAGAGGGAGAGGGTTTAACCTTTGTTCATTTGCATACATTGCAAGAACTTCTTTTCAAAAGTCTCAACCAATTTACCAAAGTTCTACACAAATACCAATGTGCCCTTTATCTTAGTCACTAAACTAAATATTTTGCTTAAATGTAAACACCAGAATTCAGCATTTTAATCTGAGTTGAATTAACTTCCTTGGCGTTTAGACATGGGCACGACTTGGCAAAATTCTCGTTTCCATTTCCATTCCTCGTTTCCGTTACGCAACGGAAATGGAAACGACAACTACTCCACCAGAACTTGAACTCGAACCGATAAAAGAAAATTTGGGTCTGATTTGTCGTTGTCGTTCCTGGCATCGCGCGGCAATCGCACGATGCCAAGCGGCACAGAAAAAAAGTTTTAAAAATTAAAAAACCCGATTCCTGGCCAAAAAAGCAGGCGAAAATATGCCTGCCTGAGTGAGGGCACCTACCAGAGGGGTGGTTTCTGGGGGGGGTCCCCCGGCCTCCCCCCTCTCCTGTCCTGGGCTGCTCTGGTGGGGGGCATCCTTGTCGTCTTGCCAACTCGCCATGCCATGCAGTGCGGGCGGGGGATCCAAAATGGGACGACCGCAATATTTATTTTGAAATCGTGGTCCAAAAACACACCAAAGCACCACAGAAACATGCAAAAATAGCTATTTTAAAACTGCCTGAATTTTTACAGTAGCAGCAGTGGGTTTTTCTTGCAACAAAACGTCTCCATTGATTTTATTTTATTTTATTTTATTTTTATTTTTATTTTTTACACCTGCGCAATGATGGGCTGGCCATGGGAGTGGACCATGCAAATTTTTGGAGCCATTCCACCAATTGCATGGCCACTTGGCCAGGTTTTGACTGAGACTTCTGGGATGTGCCAGTCGGGCATAAAAAGCCCACTAACCCTAGCCCGAACCCGAACCCGAACCCGAACCCTAACCCATACGCCAGTACACTGTCCTTCTTAGTGGGTCAGAGAGGCACCCAGAGGTGCACCCCACTAACTCACCCTAACCTTACCCGTAACCATAAGCCTAGCCCTTGCGCTAACCCTAACCCTAAGCCAGATCTGTGTACTCGCATTGCACTACATGCCCATAGGGGTCCTCTCTCACTTTGTTCCCCAGCCCCAGCCCAAGTGCACCGTACACCAGTATGCCAGTATGCTGTCCTTCTTAGTGAGTCACAGTAGAGGCACCCAAAAGAAAGAGAGGTGCCTCTGCCTGCCACTGCAACTTGGTATGCATATCCAATTGGCTATGCGTACCCTTTTGTAGCGGGCCAGAGGAGGCACCCACCCCAGATGCCTCCAGGAGCCCGCTTACCCTTTGTTGCGGGCCAGAGGAGGCACCCACCCCTGAGAGGTGCCTCCAGGACCCCGCTACCCCCCCAAAAAAAACCACTACTAACAACAGACGAAAAAACGACAAACAAAATGACAAATTTTTGAAAAATTCCGTGACAAACGGAAACGAGCCGAAACGGGCCGGCTCCGACACACGACAACTCGAAAACGTCATTTTTCCTGGTCGTGCCCATCTCTATTGGCGTTGTTAGAATCATGTGGAATTAGATGGCTTATTTTATTTCCCTGCCACAAGGTACTGGTTTAAATCACATGTTAGTTCCAATTAGAAAAGACCCTTTGAAGGAGCAAGGTTTGTTGGGTCAGTGTATATACAATTGATTCAGTGGTTCTTCTCTAAGGACAAATGATTTGTTTAGTTCATTTGCCTATGGTGACACATGCCTCAGTTGCATCCCACATGGATTATTGCAACGCACTGAATGTGAAGCTGCCTTTGAAGAGGGTTCAGAAATAAATGGTTACTATGATCTGTAAAGCTCCTATGTCTTGGGTCCAATCTCTCTGAAGAACTATGTCTCCTCATATGACCATTTGCAGCTCCTAAAATCTTGAGAAGAGGCCCTTCTTTCAGTCGCAGGAGTATTTCATGAGTATTTGAGAGAGGGCCTTCTCTGTAGCTGCTCCTTGTCAATAGGTTAGGCTGGCATCCTCCTCTTGTTATTCTGGCAACAGATAAAGACTTGCCTTTTTAGTCTGGCTTTTAAGAACTAAATTGGTCAGGGCTGTGTCCCTTCTGGATGCCAAGTATGTGTTCCTTTTAAATGTTCTTTTAAGGTGTTTAAAGCTTGAGGTTTTAATTGGCATAATAGATTAATTGTTTTTTTAAATTTAAAGAAATACAAAAAATATAACAAGGCATATATAAAGAGAAATTACATAACCAACATAAGTACATTTACACTATACAATAAAACACAATGTTCTTCTCCATCACCATCAAGATGATTTGGAGATACAGTTTTCTTCCCCAAAGGAAGTTCCCTGCCCCTGCCAGAACTGCATTGCTTTTTGAAAAGGTGCACAATCTTTTTTTCTCCTTTAATAATACATAGTAAATAAATTCTTCCTAGATATCTATAAACTATTTTTATTTAACAGACTATTTTAAATGTTAAGATCACAGGTCAGTTTATCATTAATGGCTGTATTCCAGAATTCTTTATATTGTTCACGTAATTGGAAATTGTATTTTACTTTTCAGTTGCATACTATTATTAATCTTGCTGCTGCTAATAAATTTGATAATGATTATTTTGTAGTTCACTTCTTATGTTCTTTTAGGATACTTAGGTCTTTTATATGTAGCATAATTGTGTCATTAATTTCCTATTCTAAAAAAACACAAATAATCACAACCTAAATAAAATAACTATTTAAAAAACAAGTTAGTTATTACACCTATACCCCGAGATCCCCCCTACTGAGACCATTGGAGATACTCTGTTTTCCTTCTCTTTACTAGCCACATTCCCCTTCCAAAATACATTGACTCTGGGAGAAATACACAAGCCTCCCCCTTTGTTAATACAAAAGCAATAAATTCTTTCTATATGTCTCTAAAGCTGTTCTTATTTGCCCTTCCTTTCCTTACTTTAATATCAAACATTAACATATCCTTGGTAGCTATATTCCACATTTCTTTATATCATTCATTTATTTGGAGACTGTATTTAAGTTTCCAGTTCTTTGCTATTATTAGTTTAGGTACTGTTACTAAATTTTTAATCAGTTCTTACATTGTTCAATTCCATTGCTCTCTCTCTCAAATATCAATACAAGTGCATTTTAGGACTTTTAAAAAATCTAATATTTATTTCTTTAAAAAACAACTTCCAGAATTTTCATATAGCCACATTCCTACCACATGAAAATAAGTTCCCAATTCCTGATCACATCTCCAACATAAATTAGAAAATTTGTTGTATATAAAATTCAATTTCACTGGTGTTAAGTGTGATCTCCAAACCATTTATTTGTTATCCCTTTCATTTTCTTATATTCATCTATTTCTTTCTTTTGCAATACTATTTCTTCAAAATTTCATAAGCTCTCCTCCAGTGGTGGCAAACCTTTGGCACTCCAGATATTTTGGAACACAACTCCCACAGTCCTTTGTCATTGGCAAGCTAGGCTTGGAATTCTGGGAGTTGCAGTCCAAAACATCTGGAGTGCTGAAGGTTCACCATCACTGCTCTAGTCTCTACATTTATCATATTGATTAACCCACTATTTAAACCACTGCTCTACTTCAATTTAAACGAAGATATTTTTGTGCCATTCCTAACGCCTCTTCAATTTATTCTTTATTCCCCATCTTTTCTAATCAATCTTTTAACGTAAAACTTTGTTCCAAGCTTAATTTTTTTCTATGTTTAAGGTTTTACTGAAATTCTTCCGATTCTACCATTAAGTGTAATGGGGAACTCAGTGGTATGAGACCAGCGTTCCTGTGCGGGAGAGCCTTGTCATCTGCCACTCTCACAGGCTCTTGGTGACAGCCAGAAGTGCTGTTTCCAGCTTTTCCTGTGGGTGTTTGGCCTTGGACTCCTGTTGCCATTCAGGACCAGGACCCTGCTGCTCTGCTTCCTGGGCTGCCCCACCTCCCTCCTTAACATCAGCCGCCTGACTGAGTGAAGAAAAGCCTTGAAGTTTTACAAGAGTTAGGAGGACTCCATTTCCTGTACAGCAACTACTGAAGTTTCAGCTTGAAGGCTTGCCTTATTATGTGCCTTGTGCCAGGGGGACGTTTTGGAGAGGGAAGTAGAGACCTATTCAGAAGGTGATGGGCCAAGGAAGATATGGCAGTAGGGGTTGAACATGCCATTACAAGAGGAAGAGGAGGGTCCATCAATGACAGATTGTCTCTCTTCCTGGTTTGGCCCCTAATGTCTGGATGCCTGGTGCCCTTGGCAGCTGTGATTCTCTGGATCCAATGCTGCTGCTGCTGAATGTCAGGTCGGTTAATAATAAATCTCAGATCATCCAGGATTTAATCCTGGATGAGAAAGCCCGCCTGGTGTGTATTACAGAAACCTGGTTGGATGAGGCAGGAGGGGTTGGTCTCTCCCAGCTCTTTCCTCCAGGTTTCCAGGTTCTGCAGCAGCCTCAATCGCAGAGGCAGGGAGGGGGAGTTGCACTGGTCTTCCCTGGGTCCATCTCCCTTTCCAGGTGCCCAGTTCAGAAGTTCACTGGGTTCAAATGCCTCCATGTGGTGTTGAGTGGACCAAATAGGATAGGAATTCTGTTGGTGTACCAACCACCCTGCAACCCAACATTCTCCCTACCTGAGCTGATCTCGGTGATCTTGGTGACAGCATTGAAGTTCCCCCCTGCCTCCTAGTACTGGGGGACTTCAATGTTCATGCCAAGACCCATGAGACTGGTTCGGCTCAGGATTTCATGGCTGCCATGATAATCATGGGCAGGACATGTTTTGGACCTGGTGCTTATAACTGAACAAGAGGGCAGTGATCTGGATGTGGTGGGAATCAACATCACTCCATTGACATGGACAGATCACTTCCTGGTAAGGTTTAGGCTGGTTGCAGCCTCATCCCTCCACTGAGGCGGGGGTCTGTATTCTATGGTCTGCCCTCGGAGGCTAATGGATCCAGATCATTTCCTGAGGGCTCTAGGGGATTTTCTATATGCCAAGACAGCCAACTCATCCACAACCCTGGTTGACATCTGGAATGGTAAAATGGTCATGGCAGTGAATGAGATTGCACCTGAGTGACCCCTGCCTTGTTGCAGATTCAGAACAGCTCCTTGGTTTACCGGGGAGCTGTGATTGATGAAGTGGCAGGGCAGGCACCTAGAGCGATGGTGGCAGAAAACTCATGATGAATCCAACTGAGCATGGTGTAGAGCTCATTACAGAGCCTACTCCACGGCAGTGGTAGCAGCAAAGATAGCTTCTCTACTACCATTGTGTTTCCCAGGAACCGCCCGGCGGGATTGTTTCCTGTGGTGCGGGGCCTATTCTATCTGCCCCCACAAGTGGGTCAAGAAGCACACACTGTCTCCAGCTGTGGTGAGTTCGCCAAACACTTTGCAGATTAAATTGATCAGATTTGCCATGACTTGGATGCCACATTGGCATTTGTCATCCTTGAAAAGTCACACTTGACATGTACAGTTGTCCAATTACATTCCAAGACCACAAGCCATCATGAAAGATGTTTCCAGATTACCAGATATTATCTTTGCTTTCTCAGTTTAGCCTAGTTTTTGCTGTAGTCTGGCTGACAATCTCCAGGATACCATTGCAGCCAAGTCAGGAAATCTGAGCTCTGGGCCAGACCAATCAGAAGAAAAAGACTCAGAGGTGGATGGTGCCAAACCATGGTATGCCCATCCAAATCTCCAGAAAACTTTGCCAAGTGGTAGCCCTGCCAGCACTGGTTCAGAGAAAAATGTCAGCAACTGCTCTATTAGTACTGTGAAAGAGTTTCTGAAATATATAATAGGGCAAATAGAATAACACACTTTCTTCTTGTCATTGCCAAGAATGGTCTGCCAGTATCACACCTACAACAAAAACTATCATTGCTTTACTGAGGCTGGAATGTGGACTGCTGTGAATCAAGTAGCATTTCAACAGTTTTCTTTGCAACTGTGTCCAAAAGCAAGATGGCAGATACAATGGTAGCAGAGGCAAGGGTTAATGTTAATACCAGGTTCCATAGTGTCACTAAACAACTAAGGCTTGGCTCTTACCTTTGGTAACATTTGTACTTCAATAAGTATAAACGACATTGAATTTAACCCTTTGTCATGACACATCTGAACCTAAGTGGCCTACTTTTTCTGATACTGAAATTTAAATTTGGAACAAACATACATCAGGTACCCTCTTTCTTTCTTTCTTTCTTTCTTTCTTTCTTTCTTTCTTTCTTTCTTTCTTTCGTAATGACCTAGAAATTGATATATATAGCATTATATATATGCAACAATCACATCCATTCTCTCTCAGCTTGTCCTCAACATAAAAGAGGCTATATTCTTGCTTCCTGAGCAGGGGAAAGAGCTGGCCATGCCAAATTTATAATAGAAACACAGACTAATTGCCAGATATCACCATTGAGATAAGAGCACATCTGCTGCTTCTCATGGAAATGTTGCTTTCCTTGCCCTTCCTATTGAAGGGAGACAGTTTCTCTGGGTGAGTTTTTTCTCCCCTTTTCAGTCAACTCCTGTCAGCTTTTGAAATGTGGTTAAGCTAGCCTAGAAAACCCTGTGTGGGGCCAGGAAGTGTGCATCAGCACTAATAAATGTGATCTTGATGGAAGGGAGGCATTGACTTTTGAAAGACTCCATGCCCTGGGACACATGGTAAGCTTTCTATTCAATTGTTTATTTGATGCATCTGCTAATCATTGTTATTTTTAATAAACTTTATATCACAGCAGTGTCTGCATTCTCCTTCAAGCAGTCTGGTTATTTTGCAAGCCTGAATGCACCAAGTTTTAAAATTCACCTTTGTATTAAATTGTCCTTTAATTTCAGCCATCTGGTTCTAGAATCATACATTTTGCATTAACTCCAGGGACTGTAAATTAGTTCTGGAGGATTTGAAATGTAATCATGTGACGGTTATCGGAGAGACATATTTTGCAAAACATGACAGATGCATGTAGAATAAAACAGACTCAAATAACATCCACACAAACTAATTTGACATCAAGTTTAAGAAGGTCCATAGTGCTATTGCCCAACAGTGAAACCCTATAATAAGCCATGCACCATGGGAAAATTATGGTTTGTAAGAAATGTAAATCCTGGAAGATAGCCCTTCTGTGAATGTATGTTGTTCAGCTCCCTAAAACTATTAAAGGTTTTATCATTTTTTCTTGCTTTTAGTCTTTTCATCATCATCATCATCATCATCATCATCATCATCATCATCATCATCATCATCATCATCATCATCATCTTAGAACTGCAGCTACAGAAGGGGTCTTATGGATCAATGAATCCAGCCTCTGACCAGGCATAGAAGGGGAAACAAATTCCCAACTACCCCTAAACCACTGAGCGATCCAGCACTATGCCGCTGCATATCCGAAAGGAAGTGAAGGAACTGTTCTTGGCTACTTTGAAAACTATTTCCTTTTTCGTTCCAAAAGAATCCTTTTTGTACAAGAAGAAGGCCTTTTTTATTTTTAATTCCCTGCTACATTAATCATTGATGCTAGCAGTAGCTTCTGTTTGACCCACAGAGTGTCTTCACTTTCATGATACAATCATTCAAAAGGAGAAAGTTCATTCCTTCCCAGTAAGCTAAAATGCAGGGTACACAGAACTTTCTGTATAGATTCTGAAGTCCACATAAATCTTCAGGGATGAATGGGTTCTGCTCACTGAATGTATGCTACAAAAATTCTCATATTTGTTTCCATTCTTTACAAAATCTGAAGATACCAGTCAAATTGCCAAACTCCAACAGTAGTCACATATTTGATCAGATGTCCATTTCATTCAGTTTCTGCAACCATCCTCGGTGTTTTTATTAAAGCTGCAAAGCTTATGCAGTTGCAATTGCAATTTCCTTTTTGTGCATTCAATTTTTTTCTAATGCATGCATCTAGAATGAAACCCCCTATTGGTCTGGTGACCTCAGTGGACCTTTCTGCTCCCCTTTAGGGATCTCCAGGGATGGATTGGAGGCACACAGGTAGGGGGCTGCTATGGGGTGATACAGGAAGGGAATTTGCCATTTCACCAGTCCCCAATTCAGTCCTGTCCTTTCTATGCAATATTAAATAAAATATATAAATGATTGTTCATTGTGAAAAGAGCCTCAGTAGCTTTCCTTGGTTTAAAAATGTAAATGTGATGCTGTATCAAAGGCACCATCACATTTCCAATCTTTCTACCTTAACTACAGAGAAAACAAACAATGTATTGTTAGATTTAAAAGATGTGGATTTTTAATTGGTTCAGGTGTTGCTTCATTGTGTTAGCACTATTTTCATTCTGTTAGTGCATGGAAACCAGAATTTAGCATAAACATCATTAACTCTCTGATTAGTATTTTAAATAGGGCTATTTAGTTGCTTTATTTCTAAACAGCTTCCCTCCTGTAAATGTGCTCTGTTTTCTTGCTATAAATGGCTAATTGCACACACACAAACACTATGCTAGAGTGTTTCTTTCTTTGTCTTGCATTATGTTGCCATGTCTTTGAAATAACATTTTACTTATTTTTTAAAAAAATCATTTTTGTTAAACTTATACAACTTATATGCAACTTCAACAAGCAGCTTACAGAAATCAATAGATAGCTTTATTGATTCTTAATTTAAAAAACACTAGTTTAAGAATGTGGGATATTGTGCTTCTGTATTCATGAATCAAAAATCCAGAAAATGGCCAAATATTCCTTCACAATATCATACCCACACTAATCATCAGTACATTCAACCCAATGATGATATCTAAATGACTTAAGAGAGAGAGAGAGAGTTTTTATTTCAGAATGTTTAGGTCAGGGTTAGGGTTAGGGTGCACACCCCTGCAGAACTGTCTGGCCCCAGCACATAGGTAGCAGGCAGCCGGGAGGAGTGTGAGTATCCTCAGGATCAGGCCAGCTGAAGGAAGTCCTGGCAGCTGCAGAAGAGACAGCATCATGATGTGGGACAGCTGGAGGAGGAAAGGCCAATGAGGATAAAAGAGGAGGACTGATAAGACAAGGAGTTTCTGCTTATTTTGTAAGAAGATGATATGTGAGAGGGTGCTAAGCTGTCTACCAGATTTGTTGGCTTATGACAAGAGCAAGGCACCAGAGATTCTATCTACTGTATATACTAAGACAGTGATGGCGAACCTTTTAGAGACCAAGTCCCCAAACTGCGATTCAAAACCCACTATTTTTTTTTTTTTGCAAACTGCCAATACAGCAATTTAACCTGAATACAGGTGGCTGTGAAGGGGTGATGTCGGGTGCCCACAGAAAGGGCTCTGAGAGCCACCTTTGGCACCTGTGCCCTAGGTTTGCCCACACTGTACCAGGACAATGGATGCTGCTGCAGCTCTGGAGAGGCAATTGAGGGAAGGGACTGGCACAGATGAACTGCAGAGACTCAGATTTCTCCAAAAGGGATGCATCCTGGACCTAAACTCTGTCTTCCTTCCTACCTTCCAGAACCTGGACTCTAGGGAAATTCCAGTGAAAGTAATCCCAAAATGACAAATTCAGAGACTGTAATTTGACCTCATGGGATGGGGTGGGAGAGGCTGGAACTCTAATAGAAACATATATTATTTAAGAAACTGAGTTGGATCCCATAAAGTTATTAATAGGGATTAGGGAACCCTGTCTTTCCTGATGAGAAGACTAGCAGGACACACATTTTGGTATTTTGGATATTAGAATATACTAAACAGATTGTATGTATGTGTTGAGGAAAGGTGCTGTAAGATTCCAATGAATAACCAATGGCCTTAAAGGATTTGGGGTAACCTTTGAAACCTAAGAAAGACGGCCTGATGTCATTTGGGACATGACATGATTTGATCTGATTAGTGCAGGATCAAGATCAAATTATGTTATTTCTCTGTGTTAGAGATGGGCACGACTTAGCGGTATTCCCGTTTCCGTTTCCGTTACTCGTTTCCGTTACTCTACGGAAACGGAAATGGGAATTACCCCGCCAGACTTCGAGCTCGAACTGACAAACGAACAATTTTGGTCTGATTTGTCGTGCTCGTTCCTTGCATCGCGCGATTGCGCGATGCCACGCAGCACAGAAAAAAAGTTTTTAAAAGTGAAAAAAACCCAGTTCCTGGCCGAAAAGCAGGCGGAAAAATGCCTGCCGTGCCTCAGGGCACCTACCAGAGGGGTTGTTTCTGGAGGTTCCTGGCCTCCCCCCCATCCCCCGTCCTGGGCTGCTCTGGTGGGACTCGCTGCAGGCTCGCAGGCAGCCAGCAAAAAGCCCAGTCTCGCCGGCCGCCGGCCGCCGCAATTAAAGCGCAAGCAAGCGGCACGGACGGCACAGGAAAAAACTTTTAAACTCTCCCCCCACCCATTCCCGGGCCAAAAAAGCAGGCGGAAAAATGCCTGCTTGACTAGGGGCGCAGGGCACCTACCGGAGGGGTGGTTTCTGGAGGGGGGGTCCCGCCTCCCCCCCGTCCTGGGCAGCCGGACTCGAGTCGCCATGCCATGCGGTGCGGGCGGGGGATCCAAAATGGGGCGGCGAACGCAATATTGTTTTTGAAATTGTGGTCCAAAAACACACAAGCACAACAGAAACACGCGAAAATTTATAAACTGCCAGATTTTTCACAGTAGCAGTGGATTTTTTCTTGCAACAAAATGTTTCTCCTCTCCTCCTCTGTCCTCCATTTATTTTATTTTATTTTATTTACACCTGCGCAATGATGGGCTGGCCGAGTGGCCAGCCATGTGGGAGTGGACGACCATGCAAATTTTTGGAGCCATCCCACCAAACGCATGGCCACTTGGCCATGGAGACTTCTGGGATGTGCCAAAAAGCCCCCTAAAACCTGCCCTAGCCCCCTAACCCTAACCCTAACCCTTGACTCTGTACCCATACGTCACAGACTGTCTTCTTAGTGGGTCAGAGAGGCACCCAGAGGTGCAACCCACTAGCCCACCGTAACCTTACCCGTCACTAGCCTAACCCTAGCCCTAACCCTAACCCACCTTAACCCTAAGCCAGATGTACTTGCAATTGCACTACACGCAAGTACAATTCCCTTCTGTGTGAGACATGGTGTTGCGAGAGCCTTAGTTAGGCATCTCACCTATGGCTCTGGGTTCAGTGCCATCCACTAGTCTTCACAGTCACTGTCTGCACATTTGCACAACTGGTATGCAATATCCATATGGCTATTGCATACCATTTTGCAGCAGCAGCAGGTGAGGAGGGGAGACCCCCATGTAGAGGGGTCTCTTGGAGCCTGCTTCCCCTTCCTAGTGGGTGAGGATAGGAGGCACCCACAGGTGCCTCCAGGAGCCCACTTTCCCTTTATAGCGGGCCAGAGGAGGCACCCACCCCACAGAGGTGCCTCCAGGAGCCCGCTCCCCCCCAAAAAACCAGTACTAATGACAACAAAAAAACAAAAAATTGAACTGACTAATTTTTGCTAATTTTCGCGAAAAACGGAAACGACCCGAAACGGAACCGGCCTGACTAACAACAACTCGAAAAAAAAAATTTCAAGTCGTGCCCATCTCTACTCTGTGTATATGGGAATAATACTATGTTCAGCCCAATTGGTTGAACTGTGGGATGGATTTTCCCCTTCACTGATTTTAGAAGAATCAGTACATTAGATAAAATGTGGAAATATTACAGCAAGCACAGACAATGATACAGTAGTTTCAGCTGGAAAAGAAAGAAGGATCAAAGATAAAACTGAAGCTAGTTCACTGATAAGCTGAAGAGCAATGTTGCAACAAGATGGAAGAGTGATGCTGCAACTTGCCAATGAAAAGAGAAGATGAAAACGAAAGTTTAACAGAAAAGAATACAATAGATTCTATCTTCTGCATATTGAATTCGGCATGATGCACTGACATCCAAGTAGACAGAGCTATAAGAGAACTTAAAATATTAGTAGGAGCAGAAAAAAAAGAAGAAAGATAGCACTGGGTATTATCAGCATAATAATCACATTCAGTCAGCTTGCTGTGTTGTGCAGACTTACTGGGAAGTAGATTCTGCTGATATGTACCCAGCTTAATCATATGGTCCTTGGCTATGGCAGGGAGACTGGAAGACCACCAGGAAGTGTGTTAATTTAATTGATTGAAAAAGTCATCCCTCCGATCATGCACAATAATTCTGGTTTGCTGGATCAATATCAAATGCTTCTAGGAAACCAGAGAGTTATGAGGTCAGCAGCTTTTAGTACACAGAAGAATAGTTGTCAAGATTCAAAGGAAACACACATGTTGAATCGGGCTGCTATGGGTTGTTAAAGGCATAGGTGTTCCATATCATTGTCATGCATGTGTCATCAGGTACATCACCTTTTTACTTTAGCTCTTCACAGAGGAGTTTGCTAAGCCCAGGGCATGGCCCATGCTAGATTCAGGGTGGGATCTGGCAGTGGCGTAGCTTTTTTCCTCATTATCTGTGCTTACCTTTCTGGCCTAGCTCTTTTAGTTCCATTTCCTGAATTGAAATGTAATCCCAACATGTCCTTAAAGTGAAAGGTCCCTGTAAGTCTACTTACCAAGCATAAAGGCAAGGTTTGATCCTATGCTTATACAAATCCTGAGTCTCTGAAAGAATGCTGACAATATGAAAACTGCCACAATGAATAGAGACATTCGTCATATGCAAGCTATGTCTGAATTTAGTGCTAGCAAAGGTTAGTGGATTTGGAGCACCTGGCCCCAGAAGCAGAGACTAGGCATTCAAATACCTACGGTACCTCTTGGACTATGTTTCCCAAATTAGAAGAAAGGAGAAATGTTGTGATACCTTAGACTGAGAATTTTCAGAGTCTTAAAGACTATCAGTGTTGTTTCAATGTGAGTTTTCATGAATAAAAATCATTTCTCGGACACATGGGGTCATCATACAGTGAGGAGACATAGAAACAATAGACAAAGTAACAATGCATTATCAACACAGGAATTGGGGTACTGCAATATTAATTACCCAGATTTACAAGCCATTGCCAGGGTGATTAGCAGTGGCATCATCAAAAAAGGACAAAAATCAAAGGATGGGTTGATGGGGTTATATGCCCTGCCAGCTGTGCAGCCTTGGGCAATCTGCACAGTCTTAGAGTGCCACCAGAGGGAGAGGTTGGTAAGGCATTTATGTGCACTTCGTATGGAGAAAATCTTGGGAAGAGCAACATAAATTGTAATTGATTTAGCAGTGCATACTAATTATTCTATCCTTTCATACTCAAGTCTGGTGGTTCCCATTTCTCAATCCTGATTGCAAGATGGCACCGACACATTGGCTTTCTGCCATTTTTTTGCAAAAATGTTCTTACTAATTACTATTTTTAACCCAGATGTCTGCAAATAGTCCACCAGGAAGTAACACACCACTGAAATGGGGCATAGTAGAACACAGTATCGTGAAATGGGAGATAACTGGCTGACTACCATTCTATGAGCAATATGGTGCCATTTTGTCCATGGTCCAAAAACATAAGTAACAAGCACACTTCTCTTGGAGGAGATATCAAACATTACTCTGACAAGAACAGACACTACACATGATCTTAGCCACAAAGGCCTAGAAGCGATCACAGGTTATTACCAATTTTAAAGCAGTGGCTTAAATCCAGTAATAAACTGTACCTAGAGTAGTACCATTGAATCAGTGGAACTTACAGATGAGTTGATTGACCAGATCCCCTCTGACTCAATGTGCCTAACTCTAGTTGCAACTTGCATCTTGATTTCAGCCAATATTTACAAAGTTAACCATATACACAGTTAAAACTAAATGATAATTCTGGAATGTGTAGTAATAGTCTTGATGCCATATATGAAATATTAACCACAGTACAGTCAGTACCAAAATATAAACAAGTCTTGCTTAACTGAGCTTTACAATGAAATGATGATGATAATGATTGTATGTTAATGTGCCTTTTCATATAAAGAATCAGAGGAAAAATAAAAGACACTTTTCATTTCTGACACTCTGCCCCCTGCCTACAAAGACACAATTACACAGATTTTATTTGTTTATTCATTTATATTTATAGACTGCCCAACTTTCCAGAGGAACTGTGGGTGGTTCACAACATAAAAACCAATAAATAAACTGATTATATGAAAGCATGTAGAATATAAAACCCAAAAAATGAAAACAATTAGATGGATGAACAGATATGCACAGACCTGACCAATACAACATTCCCAGTTTTGCACTATGGTTTTGAAGAACAATAGAAATGCAAGCATAACTCAACCCCTCTAGATTTTTCAGTATTGATAGGAAAACTCAATTAGCACATTCCCAGAGGTACTGCTTAATATTACTTCTCCAACCTCAGCCCAATTTCTGACTCCCTGAGGAGGTTCAAGATTCTAGCAGGTTCTGAACCCCAGAAAAAATGCCACTTCATATCCATTCTCCCCCATTCCAAATCAACACCCAATGAGCATGGGTACCAAACATTTGACCATCCCTCAGTCAATTATACATGCAGAATCACCACACACTCCATCGTCAGCAATTTGTGCTTAGTTCTAACAACATTTCACAATTTAAAGCATTAATCTGGGATGTTCACAAAATCAGTTAGCCCTTCTGCACTTGCCTTTAAACAAAGGTTAGAAAGTTCCACTGTTATCTTCTCCACATGATGCGAGAAATCTTTGCAGGTGGTCCAATTCCATACAGAGATGTTTGGGGGCGGGGTAGATCTCAGCTGACAAAATCAAGGAAGATGAACAATCCTGCACATTTCCCATACATTCCTGGACTGGACAATTAAGATTCCCCATACTGCTCCTTTTGGTCACAGTGGACCACACAGCCAGGCAAAGTTGCGTGCTTAAGATTCAGTTTGGGAGAAACTGTATATTTCCTTGTTCTACTTTGCAAATACAGTACCCAGCCTTTGGAAAAAAAATATTTTGGACAAAAGTTACTATTGAAATGGGTATAACTTTGTTCCATGAAAGCATTTCACTATGACAACAGAACAATATTGCCTGATAATAAAGGCAATGCAGTTGTACTTTTCTTTTAAGTCTACCAATGTACATTGTCCAGGGCACAAAGACACACTGTACTGAATTCAAGCCAAATTGGTATAATCTGAACAAAGTGATGAATGAATATTGCACCTTCTGGTTGTAGGGCTGCCTGCTGTTCTTTGTAATGAAATCTATTTTAGTGGAGAACCTTGAATATGTTCTCATCAACTCTAGTTCATCTAAACAGCTTTTCATGTCTGAAGTACTAGAAGGAATTCAATTGACTGACATCTCTTTCTCAATTTTCAAGGCACCAAATTTCACATAAAATAATTTTGACAATTCAAGTCATACTGTACTATGATGGGGAATCATTGTTGCCCACAACAGACAGAGGGTCAACCTCCACATTGTTCCACACTGTTTTCAAACAATTGGAACAAATGTTCATGTCTGACAGGAAGTTTTAGTCTGCACTACATGTAAGTAAAATGTGGGCAGCAAGCTCTAGGCAGGCCTTGTGGCTGTTAAAAATCAATTCATAAAACCAATAACAAAAGTTGCTGACAGCAATAATTACAAGTAGTATAGAAAATGAACATAAGCCTATAGCATAAAGAGATTTTCACAATCAGCCTATGACATCTTTCCATAAATCCATTTATTATTCACATATCAGGAAGTGGCAAATGTTAAGAGTATCATGGCTTTGAGCAGCCCCTAGAGCCTTTGCTGTCAAGCAACCAAAAAAATCTCTTGTGGTTTCAGAATACATTCCTCACAATACATTTCAAGGAATTGTCTTGCAGAGGTTTATATGAACTTTCAAGGTACTTGGGATTTAGGCATTTGAAAGCAATGTGGGTTGCTTGTCCTTTTTATGCTTAACATGTGTGTGTGTGTGTTGTGTCATTACAGTCATGACCGACTCTTTGTGACCCCATGTCCATGGAGTTTTCTTGGCAGGAATACTGGAGTGGTTTGCCAGTTCCTATAGAGCTGTTCCATTTGTGATGTCATTCATGTACAGATTTTCACACAAACAAGATCCCAGATTGTTCCTTGCATTTATAATCTCTTTTTTCAAAAATTTTCCGGTGTAAATTGAGCCACAATTTATTGATAACAATTGGACAGGCAAGAGGCAGGGAGAAAGCAGGCGCCCTGTTATATGGCATGCCTGCTTCCTGCCTCACAGTCACTGTAACCAGCGCAAACTTCTCGTGCTAGCATCTGGGGGGGAGACAAAGGCGCCCACCCTCATCCAGTTCGGGCAGAGCATCCGTTGCCCAACCAACCCAGAATAATGAGTCAAGACAAACTTCTTGTGTGTAAATTGGGCCACAATTTATTGATAACAATTATTAACTTGATTATAACTCTTACCTAACCAGGGGGCTAAGCCATAGCGGAAGGAGGTATGGGCCAATAGGTGATTTAAATTTCCACCCCTAATAAATTCAGTGAGATTCCTGGTTACATATATGCTTACCACTTGTTGGCATAGCAATCAATTTAGGAATCTCCTCAGCCCCAGGGCAGCCCTGAATTGGGTAACTGGAAATTAATATTTACTCTAAATCTACTCTAAATATCCTACATCTTATTATTTTGATCAAAGGGCTGCCTGGCACCATAGGGGCACCTACAAGGGGGCTTACGTGAATTCTGATACCTCTTGTGTTACTTACCAAACTAAAGGGACTACTAGGTATGCCCCTTTACCTCAAAAGGCCACACAACTCAGCCCTCAGGCTGTCTTGCAGGTCTTCAAGGAAGATATCTAGGCCTAGGTCAGAGAGATGGACCCCATCTGACCTGTATAGGGTTATGTATAGTTATTTTGGGGTGACTGATCACAGACCTTGACCCAGGCTTAACAAATCTAGCAATCTCCCTGTTGACTCGCCACCTAGCCTTATGGACTTTGCATGGATCATGAGCAGCTCTCCACTCCAGATGTGGTATAAGTGTGGACCACACCAACCTTGTGGTAGGAAACTTGTGCTTGTAGCTCCTCAAGTCATCAATGACTCGGATGGTAAGAGTGTTACCCCCAAATGTGGGTCAAATCATTACCACTGAGGTGGATCACCAATAAGGCCATTGGATGCCCTGGGATAGCAAAGCTATCCCAGGGCATTCCCCTCCACTCAATCTTGGCCCAAGCTCCCAGGCCAAAATCTCAGCTCCATCCAGTGTGTGCTGTGTATTTAGCCACCCAATAGATATAACTGTGGCTGAAGATCATCACTCTGGCATGCATTGCTGGTGGAAAACCTCAAAAGAGAAAACAGACACCAGCCCAGATGTAACAGTCCTTCAGTGGCCGCACATAAGCTTTGTATTTCTGTGATCGCCATCACCCAGTTTGCTGGTTGCCAGACAAATCCAATCCCATTGCCGCTGCTGTAGAAGTGGCCCTAATTCGGAATGAATGTGTGCCAAAATGCCAGCCAGATATGTTTGCTCTCTGTAAGGCCAGGGATGTCACCTTCCAAAATTGGAAGTGGGTCAGTAGCATACCATTGCTGTGCTGGAATAAAGGGGCGGTGTTCTAGCCCTGCACTGTCACATAATTTAACATTTCAGAAACTGGGCAGATCTGCTCGATAACACATCTACCCAATTGTATCAGTTGCCCTCTACCACAATGATCCATTTTCGATTTGCATAGCATTATAGCAATTTTGTCCAGCTCAATTGCCAAATCATCAAATTGCAAGGCTCTATACAATAGGTCAGCCTTAGATGAGGTGACCAACTCACTGACCCTGAGTGCAGCAAAAAAGGGCAATGATGGATGCAGCATGGAATAATGTGACTTCTTAATCATCCTTACAAATCTGAGACCAAGTAGCGCTAAGTGTACACAACATTTTTGGTGAGATTGGTGTTTGAGTATCTAGTGTGTGCCCTCTCTCTTTAGACCATCCGTCTAGGATCTTCTGCAATCTAAAATCATTAGCCTAGTGCTCATGGCGCCAGGCTTTAGCATAAGAAGCAAGAGCAGACAGCTTTCCTTGAATCATCCTAGGAGGCCAAGCCTTTAAAATGTAAGTGTACTACAAACTATTCTAACTGATCCAGATGTGCAGGCCAAACCCACTCAAACCCTTCCCTAGCACAAAATTTAACAAATTCAGCACAAGCTGTGGAATAACAATGACGTGTCCTGGGTGCTATTGCTTTACTAATTTACTCCACACCTCTTCCGGTTTGATCTCTGGATCTTGCATAGCCCTAGGAGCCAGCAACATGAACCGCACCATCTGTTGATGGGACAAGGCATCAGCAATCTCATCCTGTATACCAAACACATTATGTGCATGGAAAACTATATTGGACAGTAAACATCTGAACGTCAACACCCTGACCAAGTTCATAACCCTATGCAATTTAGAAGACAATGTGTTCAAAATGTGTACTACTGCCAAGTTGTATCACTAAAATCTTACTGACGCATTGGTGCAATGCTCAGCCCAAATCAGACTACACACACCACACAATTGGGAATAATTCTAAAAAAGTGAGATCTCTAGTGAGACCTTTATCTGTCCAATCAGCAGGCCAAGTAGCAGCCCACCATCTCCCTTAAAAAATAAATCAAAAGCTTGGGCTCCAAATGCATCTGTCTGGACCTGCAAGTTTGCACGCAGAATCAGTTCTGAATGTCAAATGCCATTGAAATCTTATAAAAATTGCAGCCACACTCTAATATCATTCTTCATCTCAGCAGATACCCAGCGTCTATGATGAGATCTTTTGAGGACACTCATGCCCTCTCATAGCCTCCTCACAATAGCCCTACCATGGCTTGGATTTGCATCAGTGTCACCTTTGTGCTGTGGAGTAAGTGCAGGAGTCTTGCTCTCAAGAGCAGGAGGAACTAACTGCTGAGTTTAAGCTCAGATTTGCTGAGTCTGCTGGTTGGATACTGATTAAACAAAGCTATCTAACTCTATCCCCAAGAAAGTTAACACTATAAAAACTAAATACAGAGATGGACTCTCAAAGAGCTGTTTTTTCTCCCAGCCAGAATCAGTTTTGTGTTCAGCCAAACAGGCCCAGGTTGCGCACTGAATAAAGTATTTTATAATTTTTCATTTTCTGCCATCTGCTGAAATGCAGCCAGCATTCAAGAGAATTACTTTATATATAGTCAATATAGGCCAGAGTTAAATTTTTTAACATTTTCTCCCAGCAAACAAATAGTCATCTAAAATAATGACAGCATGTGAGCCACCTGTTCTAAACAAAAAGCTCCACTCAATAAACAAACTGAAACATTCAAAAGCTGCACAAGAAATAGAACAACCAAAGGGCATCTCCCTTTCCATGTAAAACTTACCCTCAAATGAAAAACCCAACAACTCGAAATCAGCAGGGTGTACAAAGAGGAGGTGAAATGTTGACTTAATGCCGCACTTTGCCATCTCAGCCCCTCTACAACTTCTCACCATTCTCACTGCAGTTTGAAAGGAGGTGTAACTCACACTACACAGCTCATGGGGAATCATATAATTAATTGACTCACCCTCAGGATAAAATCAATGGTGAATCGAAGGGTAATCACCTGGCACCTTTTTAGGCACCACCCCAAGCAGTGATACTCTAAAGTGCTGTAACGGGGGCTCTTCAACTGGACCCAACACCCTGCCTTCCCTAACCTCCTTTGCTATTTTTTCCCAAACCACATCCTCAAAACCTTGAACTGATTTCAAATTCCTGGCCATCATGGCCCATCTGGCCCTGACAACAGTGCAACCCATCTCTGAGGCCTTCTAAAATATAGTTGGTGCTGTCCATGTCAGGGTAGCTACACAGCCACGCCTGCAGAACTTCTACTTTAATTGGACTAGGGCCCTTTTGGAAACTGGTCCTGGACGTGGAGGAGGTTTCTTCTTCCCCAAATCCTTGGTCCCAAATCCACCAGACTAAGGTTTGAAGCACACAGAGGTGGTATGTGTTCTACCACAGTTGGAACACAAGTGTCTAAGCTTGCACTGCCTGCACCTGCATGATCCCTTAGCATTAAACTCGAAACAGGCCAGGCAGGATTGAACAACCTGACCTGGACCAGTGTGGGCAACATTGAACTAGCCACTCCTCTGAACCAAGTGACCACTATCAAAATGCTTGCCTGAATTGGGGTGAGCCAGGCTCATCACTGAAAGCCAAAATGGTCCTGTTGCCTCCTGAATAAGGTTTAAGGTATTGGTTTTGGTTTACAAAACATTCCATGGCTTTGCACCTGACTATCTGGTGGAGTGGATCTCCCAGAGGTCAGCTGGGTCCTGACTGATCAGAGCTTTGCTCTCCTTCTCTCTCTGGATAACCACTCCAAGGGAGGCCTGAAGGGTTTCTACCCACAATCAGGCCTTCTTGATGACTGCCCTGGCATTCTGGAACAAGCTGCCCATGGAGATTAGTCTGGCTGAGTCTCTGCCAGCCTTTAGGAGAGCCCTAAAGACCTTAAAAACTTTCTTTATGGAAAGTACGACTGTGTGTTGTGAGTTGGTTGTATTGTTTTGTCCCAGCCCTTTTCTTGCTGGATTTTATGTTTTTGTATTATCATTGTTGTTTATTGTTTTTATATTTTTATTCTGGTTTGTTTACTGTGGGGGTTGTATTTGGGCATATTGTTCTTTCAATGTGTTGTACACCGCCCTGAGTTCCTGAGGGAAAGTCAGGTGGTTAACAAGTAAATAAATAAATAAATAAATAAATAAATAAATAAATAAATAAATAAATAAATGTCCATCCAAAAGCTGAAGGTGCCCCCCAGTGGCTTTGGCTCCCTGCCACCCACCTTCTTTTTGGCTTTTGGGTGCCTGAAAAGAAGACAGGTGGCATGCATCCAAAGGCATCACGGTGGACTGGAGGCTTGTCCATTTCACTTCAGCCAGCTAGCTCCTTCACCACCAGCCACCTGACCACCAGCCTGGTGACTGGTCGTGAAGGAGCCAGCTGGCTGAAGCAAAATGAAGAGGTTTAAATAATCTGAGACAATTTTTCCACTGATGAACATTTTATAACAAATCTATTTAACAGTACCATTCTCTAACCCACATATTTTATGACAGAGTTAAGGTCAGAGAACTGGAATATGTCTGTGAGCTCCTCGGTATTCAGCAAGAGTGATTTGGGAAGTTACCATCAAACAAAGCAAAACAAGGAACCCGAATCAGACTAAGTGTCACATGTTAACTGGATTAAATGGTGTGTGTGATCACATGTTTGCAAAGTAGATGAAAATCTAAGCCAAGAGTTAATTGATAATTGGCTAAATTATTCATCTATTATTAATGGTTTCTAATGAGCAACACTGGAATAATCAATGTTCAAACCCACACTTTGCCAGATGTCATGTTAATTGCCATTGAAGATAGCAATCGCCTCACAAATGGTGGAAACAAATTAGTGTCATTGATCCAAACTTAGTCACCTCATGCCTTAGTGGAGCTTTGTTCCAGCTGTACTTCAGCAGGCTATAAGGTATAGTGGCTTTCTGTATTACAGTACAAATGCATGTCATCCTGCACAACTGACTTAAGGAAATATTTGCTTTGGGAGTGTGTGTGTGACAATAGGCAAAGAGCTGCCCATTAACCTTCAGCGTACAAACTATTAGAAAAGACTAGTGTTCATGGATAATTAAGTTTAAATTTCACTGCTTTTCCAATGTCACAAAGATATCTAATTTTCCAGAGGATATTATACTTTTAAATGATATTTTATGAGTTGGAACAAAATCATAATGCTACTTCCTGACACGTGGCATTATAACATAGAATAGCGTAGCATTTTGTTGAGCTGTTGCTGAGTTTTTGTTTGTTTGCTTGTTTTATTTCTTTTAGTATAAATAACTTTTATGATAACTTTTAGTATAACTTTTAGTATAAATAATTTTATGCCATAAGTAGCATTCAGTTCTGTCGCTAGTATAGAAATACATACATAAATTTAAAGAGGCCAAAGAATTATATCAGTTTTTCTGCCAGCTTCTGCTGATCTGCTTTATACATATTATTTTATTTATTTCTAATACTCCCATGTTAACTGTTTAACTACACAGACATTATTTCAAACACAAAACCACAATTAAGTTGTTTCCAGTTAAAGGACTGCTAACAATGGGTCTGTCTTTTCTCAGTTTACAGATATTCTCTGATTACAACAAAAACTTTTTGTGATCTTCCTAATTCATTTCCCCTTCCTACCCTGTCTGTTACCTGCCCTTTCCCACTATCCTTATTGCCTCCCTACCATTTCCTACTGCTAACATCATTCCTAGTTTATTAACTTTCTCATCAATAACTCAAGAAATCAACAACCATGAATGGCCTTTCAGATCTTCACTGAAACTATAGCTTTGTCCCAATTTCGTGGTATGACTGGGTTCATGTAAACAAATCAAACCTGAAATAAACAGATGAGACACGTTTTGGGATTAATAATGGGCCACTCTTTTATTAATGTTTTATCGGACTATTTCTCCTACTGTTGAGTCCTAAAAGGGGAATCTGAAAGGGCAAGTGGCACTCAGGTATTTACCCATTACGTAATTAGGGTGTTGACACATGGGGAAGTTGCCCCCAGCAATGAAAAGTTGTGGGCAGCCCTTCGACAGGCTTTATGTCAAGGATCATAAATCACTATGTACTGTCCTATTTATTTCTATGCCTAAATTGGGATTTTAAGGGCTGCCCTTGTACAAAGCACTATTACCTACTATTACCCTAAAGGACTTTTCACCACTTGCCCTTACAGCCACATGTGACCGGTGTTAGTAGGTGGAGCCCCATAGAGAAGAGAATGGGATAGGCGAAAACATGCCACCTCTCAAAGCCAATAAGAATGGCAGCCAAAAATTCCCATCCAGCCCTTATGCAACCAGCTAATCTCATTCTTCACAAGGGGAGGGTGGGCAGGTGAGAATGGCCAGGGAACAAAGACTCCAATGACCCAGTTGCTACTCCTTTGCCTGGGGCTTTTCCTGTCAGACAGAAAGAGATAGATGTAGCCCATCAGCCCGGTAATGGTCAGGCCGGCCAAACCGGATGGCGTGGTGGGTGATCACAGAGCCACCATGGAGTTGGACTAAGTTGCCCACCTCACTGTTGATGCATTTCCAAGCTCTATCAATTCTCTTGGGGTGCCAGGTTCCATTTCATACAAGGTGGAGCAGCATATAAGACCACAGGAAGCTTACCTGGGGGGTATGACTTGCTTAGACTTAGCAACTCTGCTTTAGCACGTAAGATGAGAGACTTGCTAGACTGATGCGCCAGATCATTGCCACCCAGGTGAATGATTAAAATAGCAGAGGGTGTGGTGCTCAAGGCTTGGGAGGTGGTTGCCATGAATGCATCCCATCTCATCCCACACAATCCTTTCGAGTCCAGCACTGCCCATGCTCCTAGGCCAAGGTCCAGCTGCCACCTTGAACGCCATGCGTACGTGACTGCCCAGAAGATGTGGCTGTGTCCCAAGAGCAGAACTCTTGATCAGGCGAGTGGCAATACTCCTGAAAAGAGAAACAGAACAAAGACCCCGATGGCCCAGCTGTTAGCTCTTTACCTGGGGCTTTTCCTGATGGCCAGCTGACCCAGTGGTCAGCCACTGGCCAATCTGGCCAGCTGTGCCGGCAAAGCCTGATTGGCTAGCCTGGCCACTAGCCAGAGTGTCTCGATTGGGGGTGTAGACAAAGTAGCCCCTCCCAGTACAGGCCTCGTTGGAGCCCCCTTCTTTCTATTCCAAAGAATGGATATAACCCACCTGTCATCCATTGATTTATTTGCCCTTTTACCATCTCAATGATCCAGTGCTTTTTGAACTTCCAGACTTAACCTGTTCCAGAAAATGGTGGCACTCATGTTTTCCAGTTTGCCAAACACTTTGGTTTTTGGTCATCCTTGGCAGCAAATTTTATGCAATCGTGCCTTTCCTATGTGACACAGTAACAGATCCTAAATTACTTAAGGGAAACTGCTAAAATTATTTTTATTAGTGGCCTATAAAGGTATTGCCTGTGATCTATTTTTGCAATTGTACTAAAATCTTAAAAGTTATAGACAATTCAGTGGTCTCTCCTTTTTTATCTACAACTTTTAATGATGTTCATTGGAATGATTTGGGGAGGGAATGTCAGGGTCCTATTTTGCAAGAATAACTCCAAGACTGTGTCCAATTTATTGGCCTTTCTGAGTAGTTTGCTGCCAACCAGTTTAATGAGACATTTTGTTCTTCTACATTGCATTGCATAATTGCCCCCTTGCTGATACTAAGGAAGATAATATTTCAGTATTGCATTTAATAGTAGGCACAATCTGCAAACCTATCAGTTTTTTCACTAATTTCTAATTTTTCTACATGTCCAACAAAATGGTCTATTTGAGAAATAAGGATGAGGCTTTCAGTCCAGCATACAAATATTATTTATTGATGGGCACAAAACAATAAAATTATAAGAACATAAGAAGAGCCATGCTGGATCAGGCCAAAGACCCATCTGTATTTCAGAGTGGCCCCACCAAATGTGTCCAGGAGAGCACAAGACTAGATATCTGTCTCTTGATACCACTCCTCTGCAGCTGGTCCTTGAAGTACCTTGGTTTTAAGCCTGGAAATTACACATCATCATGTTTCATTTTGTTTCCATACACACACAATTTTTTGTTTCATTTTATATGAATTTTTTCAAAACAAATTCATACAAAATGAACCACTAACAAAATGGTTCGGGGGGGGGGGCTGGAAAGTGGTGGGTGGGAAAATGTTTCTTTAAAAAGCCCTGGGCTTTTTTTTTTAGGTTAGTGATTCTTAAACAGTGGGACTTCCAGATCACTGAGGAGACATGTGATAATTTCACTACATATTTGGAAAATCATATTCAATATTTTTATTTTTATTAAGGCAAAAAGAGATGAAAATGGAAATGATTGTACAAATGCATTTGCTTTTAGTTGTGGCATGTCAAACAAAATTAGTGAGGCAGGCAGATATGAAGTGAAGCATCAGATTGTTAAGCTTCTCAAAAGGTGCTTAATAGAAAATTGAGATGTGAAAAACAAGAGTACTCCGCAAATTCCTTATCTGTGGTGGAAATTATCAGGGATGTTATGCTGTTCTGTGCTATCAAGTACCCTCTGACTATATGGTGACCCTATGAATGAGCAACATCCAAAACACCCTGTCCATAACAGGTCTGATCAACTCCTCCAAACTCAATTGGAGTCCATTCATCTCATATTTGGTCGCCTTCTTCTCTTTCTGCCTTCAACTCTTCCTTGAATTGTTGTTTTTGAGTCATACCTTCTTGTGATATAGCCAAGTATGACAACTTCAGTTTTCTCAGTTTTGCCTTCAGAGGTAGTTCAGGCTTGATTTCATCTAGGACCCACTTGTTCATTCTCCTGGCAGTCATGTTTTTCCACAAAAATGCCTCCAGCACCACATTTGGCATAAACCTTTTTTTCCTATCATCTTTCTAAACTCTCCAGTCTTCACACCCACAGGTGACTGGAAACGGTCCCATGGTGACTGGAAATGCAATAGTGTGAGTGTGATTTTGGCCTTCATCTCCAGTGACACATCCTTACACTTGATGATTTCTTAAAGTTTGTTCTGTTATTGTTAGTCTTCTGATTTCTTGGATGCAGTATCCATTTGGAGTGATGACTGAACCAAGGTGTACACAATGTTTAACAAGTTTAATGTCTTCATTGACAACATTCAAGTTGTGTTATGATCTGATTTTTGCCTTCTTTTTGTTCAACTGGAGTCCTGCATTTGCATTTTATTTTTTTCATTTTCATTAAAATTCATTTCAAGTCATCATCTGCATATTCTATTGAAGTTTCTTCCACTAATTTTTTTGCCGCCTTCAACTGGATCTTGTCCAAATTTATGTATTATATGTTCCACATACAGAATGAACTGATAGGGAGATAAAATACACCCTTGGCCATAGGATTCTTTGGATTCTCCATATTCTTTCATAGCAGTCATTTTTTATCCACAACACAAGCTCCTTACCTTGACAATCAGTTGTTGAGGCTTGCTCATTTCTTTCAGAACAATCCCTAGGTTCTCATGATCATCAAAATCAAAGGTTTTGCTGCAATCCATAATTGCTAGACTGGTCTTCTTCTGAAATTCTTTGTTGTGCTTCAGGAGCTAGCATATATACTTGTGATACAACTGCAAGTGTATCTTGGTTTTTAAAATCCAGCTGAACATCAAGTATTTATCTCCCTACAAAAGGTAAAAGCCTTTGTTGCAACATCTTGCCATACCCTTTCTTGGGGGTGTATAATGAATGTTTCCAATGTTTGGGGTATTGCTTCATTTTCTATTTTCTCTCTAAGGGAATTGAATGTATATTGAATGTTTCCAATCTCTGGGCCATTGCTTTATTTTCCATATTTGTTTATATATTCTTGATAGTACTTTGATAAAATCAGTTTCTGTGGTGATTTATTTTTTCCCATTGCTTTCAAAGCAGCTTTCACTTCCCTTCTAATATTGTAGCTTCTTCATTATAGAATTCTTCTTCCAAGGAATCTACCATCCTTTTATTTAATTTATTTAATTGTATTTTTATACTTCTTGTCTAGTGGCAAGCCACTGCTCTGGACAGTTTATATAGATGTTACATAAGCATAAGATCTGAAAACAAACCAATTAAAACAAATTCCAAAAGAATAAAAGAATAAAATAACTGTAAGGAGAGGAGATCATGAAAAACTTATCTAAATAACTTTTTTATTTTTTATTATTTACTATTTTTTGTTTTGTTTTGTTTTGTTTTTGTTTTTGTTTTGTGTGTGTGTGTGTGTGTGTGTGTGTGTGTGTGTGTGTGTGTGTGTGTGTGTGTGTGTGTGTGTGTGTGTTTGTCTTCATAATACTAGGAGGGAAGGGATCTGGCACATTCACACTGGTATTACAAGGGTATCAATGGCTATCATTATGGATGCCTAAGGACAACCTCCAGGTTGGAGAGATAGGCAGGACATCTCAATGCCATTTGTGGTGAATCATAAGCAGGGGAAGACATCTGCTTAGGAATACCCTGAAGCAAATGGTGAGCCACTGTGTGAGACAGAATGCTGGAATGGATGGGCTGTGGCCTGTTCCAGCAAGGCTGTTCTTATGTTCTTACGAGGACTGTAAAATTGAGTGCAGTCTCCACAATGTACTTCTCAATTAAGAAACAAAAGGAGCAAAATCTATGTCTACCAGTACATGCACTTTCCCATTCCTGTTTCCATTATTTTGGGGTTTTCCTTTAAGGAATAGGTTCAATATATAGATGTAAATCACACTTAAACTAGTACCACAGAAATCATCTGGACTATTTGATGTTTGTTAGACTGCTCTATGTACTATTTGCATTTATATCTGGTTTTTCCCTCCACAAGGTGGTGTATGGGGTCCTAACCACCCCCACTGTATTCTCATAACAATCTTGTGAAGTATGTCAGGCTAAAGACTGTGCTTGGTACAAGACCACCCAGTGAATCATTCATTGAGTGGGAACTGAACTCAGATCTCAGGGACCAATGAGTTCTTCTGAACCAATTCAATATGCATTCAGTGCCCCCAGTGGATGGCACATAGACAGGGAAAGAGCATCTGAAAGCTTGCTGGTCTTCTTTGTGCAGACCTGCTTCAGGAGGTTGTTTGTTTGTTTGTTTAAAAGTCTGATTTTACCAAAAACTAAAGAATATTTGCTTTCAAGGATTCTAGGACCATGGACCATATATATTTCACTTCCAAGTGGAGGAAGATTTAATTTACACATCATAATGTCTGTATCAGTCTCTGTCTTGTTTCCCAAGAAGCAAAAAGTATGAGTGAGAATTAAAAGGCACAGCTCACTGATTCTCACGGCCAATCGTGCTACCAAGGCAAAATAATAATGGAGCACATTGTCTGCACTCATAGGAGCAAGCCAAGTCACAATGGCAAGTATTTTGAAAATCAGCTGCTTTGGCTATAGGGGAATTCCTGACTGCTTAAAAGTGACCACTTCTTTAATAATTTATCAGCTTGAGAAATATGCCTTGGTCACCAGGTTGGCTCAGTGACCACAAAAGCTTGGGGTTAGAATAGGTTCTGCCATTAAGGACTTTGTTAACATTAGCACAGGAGCCACCAATCAGGAGGGAAGCCATCAAATCAATTCCTGAGCCACAATAGATTTGCCTCAAGTAGAAAGCAGTAGAAATTCTATCCTTCCTTGTACTCATCTTATTGGGAGGTGTCCAAGAGAGCTTGAAATGGGGCTCTGACCAGCCCCATGCCAGAGGGGCCACTTTATCCACCCGCTCGCTTTGAGACAGTTTGACCACTGGTCGCATGGTCCAGTGTGATCCTGAGACCACCAGAACCGACCCAAGGCCAGTTGCTGAGTGCTGGGACATGTAACCTGGTGACGAGAGACTATTTAAAGACCAGCCATGAGGTAAAAAGAGGTCACCCAAGTTTCTTTGCTGTTTTGCTGCAAGAGATGAGCATGATTATTTTCCAGGAAATTTCACTCATTAACAACACACCCAGATTGATTTTTCTCACCGAATAGCTTTGAAAAAAACTTGCCTTAACGGTCCACTCTGGGGTGAGACAGTATGGGGCTAAGAGCAGAAAGTAGGGAGCCATACAAATCTGTGGGTGTTTCGTTTTGTTTTTAAAGGCCTTCCTGCTAATATAATAGTATTCAGGGAGATGTTAAGTTGCCACAGTGCAATGATGAGGTAATACTATCCACCCTACTGCTAAAATGCATTTAGATTAGTTTTGTTTGCTCACCAGTTGAAATCTCTAAGAAAAATAGGAAAACATCCTGCCAAGTCATATCACTGAGACTCTGGCACTATTTAAAGAGTATTTGGGGTGGGGGGATAAGACTGCCAACATGGTGAACATGTAATATTACCATTTTTCTTGACATTCTCATACTCAGTAGGAAGAAAAGATCAGGGTTTATTGAGCACTATTGCTTCTGCTCTGCTTTTGTCATTTTATTTGTGGGGGGGTGGGAGAAGAAAGAATTATTTATATGCAATATTGTGTGCTGTGTTTTAATATAAAGGAAATAGCATAATGATGGATAAGGGGTATAACTTTTCTTCCTTTGCTCCTAGGCCTAATTAGTGTGGCACAGTCTGAAACAATATTAGAAACTTTGTTCTAATTTAATAAGTGCAAACTCCAGGCTTTAACAGCTGTTTATTTATGTCACATGCTGAAAGGGCTCCCACATAGAGAATGAGGATAAAATCATAAGCAATTACAGGGAGGAAAGTAATTTTGCATGCAGTGTTTTGTGATGGGAGAATAGGAAATGAGTATTGAACTTCACGTGGTGTTTTCTCATGCAACTTTGTGTCACCTCTTCCAAATGGAAAATGTATTTTTCAAGATTCAGTGGTACATTGTTTGTATATTCTCTCTTTCACTCAATCAGAAATTATCTAAAATAACAGCTGAGTCTTTGGATGAGTCAGCTGCTGAACAGTGTATTAAAAAGCCATTGTTTCATAATGAATCAATGTCTTTGAAGTAATTAAGCCCCTCATTGTTTAGTTTAATTCAGAGTATTGCAGAATGTGTTGTTAAAAGAATCTTCGGAAGGATGCCATTATAACCACATTTAGCTTCTTTAGGGCACTAGTAAGATCCAGCTGACAGTCTGATGATATGAAATTGAAAATGGAAATGGGCATGAATCAGAAAATTGCTGAATCAGGGTGGTTCATGGCTACTGATTACCTAAAAACATAAATGACCTCCAAATCCAGGAAAAAGGAACCAGATCTCAGTTTATTTTTCTGGTTTGTGCCAGGGGGTGGGGATTTAATGCCTCTGCCATTTCTGCTGTTCCCTTCCTACTGTCATTTCCCTACCTGGTCCTGGCACTGCCCTCTCTTCTTCTTCCTCCTCCACCACCATCTTCATAGAGGATGGGTAGGGTATCTGTAGCCTGCATACTGTAATTAAGCTGTAAACCGCCTAGAGACTACTTGAAGTGGTATGGGGCAGTATATAAGCAGAGCACTTTGCTTTGCTTTTGCTGTTTCTCTGCATGTGGATGTCTATCAGCAACAGAGATGGTGGGATGCAGGGCTGCTATCTCTGCAGATGATAACAGCAGTGGAGGAGGAGGAGACGGCAACAGGGGCAGCAGGAAAGGGTGAGGCATCCATTTTCCCAAAGTGAAATGAAGTTCCAAGTAGAAAATAGTTCAGCACATCATTTTGTTTCAGCAAAATGACTTGTACAAAGCAGACTCCAGTAAAAACCTACCTTGTTATGGGTTTCTCAGTTTGTAATTTAGTTTGTGCCCATCTCAGAGGGTTTAGAGGACTCTGCATACAAAACTCTGGATTAGGAAAATTATTTTGGGTACCACAGGCCTTTGCCTTTGTTCAGCCCCCACCCCTTAGGACAAATTAAACCAGGAGTTTTGACCAAGATTGTGCCCTTCCTGCTCATAATATTTACACAGTATTTTTGCACATGGAAGGAATAAAGGCACTGACCAATTGTTGCATAGCCTCTTTTACTCTTTTTTCCTTTCTCCTCAGTCTGTCGTATACAGCAGTGAGAGATCAGAAGATATGAAGGCTCCTTGGCTACTAGTATAACCATAAATATTCTTTTTGAAGATAAAGTGTGAGTAAGCTCGCTCCCTGCCCTTGCAGCCACCATAGCAGGAGCACAACTTTCACACCCTGTTTGGCCAGGAGGGGAAGAAGCCCTGCCCCAAAACGAGTCCGAGCAGAGCCCCATCATAACTGAAGTAGCTCAAGTCACCCTCTTGTGCTCATTACCATTCCCACATGTCAGAAAACAGCCCTGAAATTTGCTTTATGTTGTAGATGAGGAGTGGTTAACTGATGAAAAATGGAGTCAGCTTCTGGGATTTTCCATTGCTTGATGTCACTTTGTGAATGGTGGTAAGCACAAGAGAGGATCCTGAGATGAAATTGATTGCTGCCATTTGTGTTATCATTATTCCTGTTGCCCGTTGTTATCTTAAGTTTGGCATCCTTTTTCCTGATGACAATGTGGGCACAATATTGTGGAGCAATATCAAGGCCATTACCAGACTTTTTGAATGGTGCGTACAAATGCATAATATCCTACATTCATTAACTGAAGAGGGTTTTTTAAAAAAAGAATTGAATATAGAGGGGAGGATGTGCCTTCACTGTAGAGATCCATAAGGAATCTAAAAATCCATAGCACTGACATGATTTAACATGTACCAGCAAAAAAGGGTAACAATAGACTTTTAATTTGAACTCTGTGGGGCGTTGCAGTGTTGTGTAGTCTGAACTAGACTGAACTGCAGACAACACACAGTTAGCCCACTCTTAAGTGTTACAAACTATGGATGATCAACAGCAAGCTCTTAGTCAATTGGGGAAATAGGGAATGGACACACCCTGTGGCTGACAGCTATAACCATGCTGGTATTGTTTTTAACAGCCTTACTAATGCACATACACCTATAACAGTAGTCTAGGTTACATAACCACAGTTTGGATGATTGTGCTAATACACAAAGCAACAGCTCTGCATGGTGCAAGTGATAATGTAGAGAGAGATTCCAAGAGCCATGTAGGAGTATTCCTGTTTACTGCTAATTATGTTGTGCTGATGTGATTGAACAGAATAATGCACAAACTCCTGAGCTGGTGTTGCAGCAAGGCTCTTTCTCTGTTCTGCTGGAATACAAACAAATGTGTGCCTACTATAATTGGTCTAAAGCTGACAACCCAGTGTTGCTGATTTTGTCCAGGATTTTTTCCCACAATCAACACAATACTCATAACGTCAGAGTAGAGCGTATTTGCTATTTCTTACCAATCTGATGTCATAACATTAACTGCTACTAGAGAAACAGAGACAGACAGGAAGTGATTGTTCAGTTGATTGTTCTGTTGGTTGGTTGGTTGGTTGGTTGGGGGATCAACTGAGCAATCATGTTCACAGTTTAAAACATTAAATCCTGTTTAAATTGAGGTGCACAGAACTGGACACAGTACTCCAGATGGGGTCTGGCCAGAGCAGAACAGAGTGGTACTATCACTTCCCTTTCTCTGGACACTATGCTTCTGTTAATGCAACCAAGAATCGTGTTGGCTTTCTTGGCCGCTGCATCAAACTGCTGACTCATGTTCAATTTGTGGTCCACCAAGATTCCCAGATCCCTTTCACAGGTACTATTTTCCAGCCAGATGTCTCCCATCCTATATCTGTGCAATTCATTCTTTTTACATAAACGCAACAGCCTACATTTCCCTCTGTTGAAACCCATTCTGTTAGCTTTGGCCCAGGGCTCTAATCTGTCAAGGTCCTTTTGGATTTTCACCCTATCTCTAAGGAATTAGCAACCCCACCCAATTTGGTACCATCTGCAGATTTGATCACCCTACTCTCTATTCATTTCTCCAAATCATTAATAAAGATATTGAACAGCACCGGACCCAGAACAGAACCCTGGGGCATCCCACTGGTCACGTCTCTCCAAGCTGAAGAAAAGCCATTAATTATCACACTTTGGGTGCGATCAGTCAACCAATTACAAATCCATCTAACAGTGGCACTATCTATCCCACATTCTACTAATTTCTTTGCAAGTATACCATGGGGAACCTTATCAAAGGCCTTCCTGAAATCTAGATAAGCAATGTCCCCTGCATTCCCCTCATCCACCAGGTCTGTAATTCTATCAAAGAAAGAGATCAAAATGGTCTGGCATGACTTGTTTTTAAGAAATTTGTGTTGACTTCTCATAATGACAGCATTGCTTGTTAAATAATTACAGACTGTCTGCTAATAATTTGTTCTAGGATCTTGTCAGGAAATTAAGTCAAGCTGACTGTGTGGTAAATATTGGGGTCCACTTTCCCCCCTTTTTGAAGATAGGGACAACATTCGCCCTCCTCCAATCTATGGGGACTTCCCCTGTTCTCAAGGACTTCTCAAATATTATTGCCAATGGTTTTGAAATTATTTCTGCCAGTTCTTTTAATATTCTTGGGTGTAATTCATCTGGCCCAGGAGACTTAAATTCATTTAATGTTTCCAGGTGTCTCTGTACTACCTCTCTACCTATTATATGTTGCAGTTCCCATCCTACCTCATCTACTATTTGTCCCAGCGGATCTCTTTCTTTCTTTTTAGATAAAACTGAGGCAAAGAAGTGTTGAGTAGTTCTGCCTTTTCTTATCTCCTGTTAGTAACTAGTTACGATCGCCATGCAGAGAGCCTATCATTTTTTTATTTTTCCTTTTGCTGCAGACATAACTAAACAAAACCTTTTTACTATCTTTAATCTCTCCGGCAAGCCTAAGTTCATTACATGCTTTAGCTTTTTTTACCACCTCCTGCATATATTAGCTGTTTGCTTATATTCCTCTTTGGTGCATTCCCCATTTTTCCATTTTTAGCTGAGTTGAAAGTTCTTTAGTAAACCATTGTGGTTTCTTTAGACAACTCCATTTTTTCTTCTTGTTGGAACAGTTTTAGATTATGCCTTTAATATCTCACTTTTAGGGAACTCCCATCCGTCTTGGATCCCTTTTCTTTCAGTGTTTTGGTCCATGTAATTGCAGCCAATAATTCCCTAAATTTACAAAAATTGGCTTTCTTAAAGTCCAGGATTCTTGTCTGACTATGCTTAGCTTCACCTTCCAACTGTACAACAAATTCCAAGAGGGCATGGTCACTTTTACCTAGAGATCCCACCACTTCAACCCCATTTATAAGGTCCTCCTTATTGGTTAAGACCAGATCTAAAATGTTTGTGCTTCTTGTTGCCTCCTCTACCTTCTGGACCATGAAATTGTCTGCAAGGGGAGCAAGAAATTTGTTAGACCTTGCATTCTTAGCTGAGTTGGATTGCCAACATATATCAGGATAGTTAAAATCTCCCATTAGTATTATATCTCTCCCTTTTGACTGTGCGGCCATCTGCTCACAGAAGGGATCATCCCACTCCTCCAGCTGACTTGGAGGTCTATAATATACCCCCACACACACACACAGGGACATCTCTCTCATTTTTCTCACCCTTAATTCTGACCCAAATACTCTCAAACTGTTTCCCTGTTCTATATCTTGTATTTCTTCAGAGGTATATATGTCCTTAATATATAAAGCTATACCTCCTCCTTTCTTACTAGGTCTGTTCCTTTAAAACAGGTTATACCCTCCGATAACAACATTCCAATCATAAGTCTCATCCCACCTGGTTTCAGTGATGCCAATTACATCATATTTATTTTGCTCTATTAGGAGTTCCAGCTCCTCTTGTTTGTTTCCCATGCTCTGTGCATTGGTGTAGAGACATTTGAGGCTGCATGTGTTTCCTACAAGCCCTTTGCTTAACGTGATTTTCCTCACACTGATGGTCTGTAATACTCCTTGTCCTGCTCCTACTTCAACATTTGGGCTATTCCCCACAACCACTTCTAGATCTTTAACCTTTAAGAAAAGTTTCTCCCTCCCCCTGAGAATACAGTTTAAAGCTCTGCTTATCAAATTTTCAAGCCTCTTGGCAAAAAAAAAAATATCCTTCCAGCAGTAGTGAGATTCACCCCACCTCACCCAATAGCCCATCTGAATGAACTATGAAACCATGGTCCAAGAATCCAAATCATTCCTGCCAGCACCAGCACCAAAGCCAGTTGTTCACCTCCACTATTATTCTTTCCCTTCTTGAGCCACGTTCTTCTATAGGGAGGAGAGACAAAATTACCACCTGCCCACCCAGGTCCTTCAGCTTTCTACTAATTTCTTCATATGTCTTTGTGATATCCCAGTTTGAAGTATCATTAGTTCCTATATGGACCACAAGAAAGGGGTTAGAATCAGTGGGTTTGATGAGTCTTCTCAGACTCTCTGTTACATCCTGAATATTTTGTCAGGCCTGCAGATGACCACTTCTGTTCCTCTAAGCAAGGAGTCCCCAACCACCACCACTCGCCTCCTTGGAGGCTTGGTATGTGCTGTTGGATTTGGATTCCTCTGTGCAGGGTCTTCAAGCTGACCTTGCTGTTCTTGGTGCAGTTCCTTTTCCTGGTTGATAAGGGAGAGAGATTGGAATCTATTGTGCAGTTGCAAGCTGTCTGTCTGTTTCCCACTTCTTGTGTTTCTGACTGTGACGTTCCTCCAAGTATCTTTCTCCTGTATTTGTGAAATGCCCTCATTCTGGTTAAGATTCTCCCTGTCAACATTGCTGAGAAAGTTTTTCTCCACTTCCTGCAACAACCCCTCCTGCTCCCCAACATTGCGAAGTAGACATGGGCACGACTCGGCAAAATTTTGGTTTCCGTTTCCGTTTTCATTTCCGTTACGTAACGGAAACGGTAACGATAATTAAGCCAACAGAACTCAAACTCAAACTGAAAAAAGAAAAATTTGGTCTGTTTTTTTCGTTTTCATTTGTGGCATCATGGCGATCGTGCAATGTGAAGCACATAAAAGGTTTTTTAAAGGTTTTTTTAAAAACCCAACTCCCGTCCAAAAAAGCAGGCGAAAATATGCCTGCCTGAGGCTTTGCCCCCCCACTCGGAATGACCAGGCGAGACAGGTGTTGGGGGTAACTGGGCCACACTTTATTAACCAATAACAATATCATAACAACAGGAGGGGCCAGGCATCCATTCCTTGGTTGGAACCCCGGGGTCTCCTGGGACCCCTCCAACCAGGCAGCCTCAGGCGAGCCGTCAACCCCCAGGTGGTGCAGTCGTCCGACAGCACCCACCAGGCCAGTCAATTTGGTTATCTCCTCCCTGCCCCTGTTATTCTCCAACCTGGGTAATTCCCAGCGCAGGGAGGCGTCTGCCCTCCCCCACCCCAGCCCCGAGACCTCCTGGCCCGCGGTGCTGTGGTGAGGGGGCATTTGGGTTTAGCTGTCAATAATGGCTGCCTGCTGCCCTCCCTCAGCTTTTAGCTGCCACTGCCGCGGACCTAGCCTTGCTATGGCCCCGGCCACCCATAAGCCTCCAATTCAGCAGCCAGGCCCCTCCGCAAATCTCGCAAGAACAATTCAGTGCCCACGTCTGTTAGGTGCACTCCATCCGGTCTGTAAAGCTCCGTCCGGCGAATGTTGAACTCTGGGTGGCCCAGGACTGCCCCAAACACCCGGCAAACTGCCCTACAAACCTCCTGGTTCACACCCTTCCTGGAGCGGTTCAACTTTTGTGGGTCACAGTCTGCCCGCCACACCTGCCTTGGTATTAAAGTTGACCACAAAACCCTGCAGGCCGGGAACTGCGCCTTCCATGTAGCCAGGTCCCGCAAAATTTCCAAAATCAATGATTTGCCCGTCTGCTCCGTCAAATCATTTCCCCCCAAATGAATCATGAGGAAATCCGGTGGCACGCTCCTGGCCGCAGCCATTGCCGCCCCCAGGAATTCCTGCCACCTCATTCCCCTTTTGCCCCACCATTCAATCGTTGCCCGACTACCCAGCCCCAAATTTGGCCCCCATCCTGATCTGCAGGCGTATTTCTCGGCCCAATATACATAACTGTGGCCCACAAAAACAATTCTCGCCCTGCAGGCACGGCCTCCTGGTCCTGAGGAAACAGAAACAACACATTAAATTGCCGGCAACGGCCGCACGTATCTTTTATAACATTGGGATGCCCACCTCCCCAGTCGGCGTATTGAGCCCTCGTCGTATCCCACTGCTGCGGCCGTTGACGCCGCCCCAATTCTAAACGAATGCGTCCCGATCTTGAGCGTGCCTAGCCCCAGGGCCCCCAGCACCCTACCGGTCATGGTGGCAAACTGGAATTTGGTCAAGGGGCGCCCGTCCTGATGTATAAAGATGTAGCCCGCCCCAGCGCCTCGCCGTGCTAGGTATTCACCCATGGCCGCCACCGGGCAAATGGTCCCCACAGAACATGGGCCTAGCCCTACTTCGGCAACTTTACCCCTCTGGTCTGTCTTGGACCTCCTAATCCTCACTGTCAATTTCCCTTCCGCCAGACATATGTCCGTCATGCAGAGCGCCGTACAGGACTTGTCCTGCCCGCTCGCTGCCACCAGCTCACTGACGCGCAGGGCGCCAAAGAAGGCCAACAAAGAGGCTGCCTTGAATAAGGAGGCCTCGTAACTATCCTTATAAACTCCCGGCCATTTGGCGCACATGCGCTCCAGGAGCCGCAGCGAGAGCGGGAAGCGGGCGTCCGGGGCCCTCCCCCGCATTCTATAGACCAGCCCGCCACCATGCCCCGCACCCGGAAATCCTTCGTGCTGTCAGTGTGGCCCCCGAGACGGGAAAAGAATGCCAAGGCCGCTAGCTTCCCTTGTAGGGAAGCGGGCGCTAACCCCTTGAGGTGCATGTATACCAGGAACCTCTGCAGGTGCTCCACGGGAAGGGGCCATCGTTGGTCCAGGCCCTGCGCCTCCCGGAAAGATGTAAATTCACCCATCACTGCTGCGTAGCCCCGCTGCGTCCTAGGGGCGACGGAGCAGCAAAGAGCTCCGTCGGCCTCGGCGCGCCAACCTGCCATACCTCTGGCGGGATCTCCATGGGCAGAGTGGCCGCTTCTGGGGCAAGGGCCCGGAAACGCTCGGCCTGTCGGCGGGACAAAGTGTCAGCGATCTCATTTTTGATTCCCGGCACATGGCGGGCGTGCACCACAATGTTAAACTGCAACGCCCGTAGCACCAGGGCCCGGACCAGCCTCATAACCTGGGGGGAGCGGGACGTAAGGCCATTGATAACATGGACCACCGCCATATTATCGCACCAAAAGTGCACCACCGAGTTGGCCCACGCCCTTGACCAGATGTAAAGGGCGGCCCATATAGGGAACAACTCGAGGAAGGTGAGGTCCCGGGTGACACCCTCCGCCTGCCAATCACTCGGCCAGGGCCTGCTACACCACTCCCCCTTCCAGTAGATACCAAACCCCAGGCCCCCGGCTGCGTCAGTATGGACCTGGAATTGTGCACCCAACCGGAGCTCATCCCTCCAGAAGGATACCCCGTTAAACCCCTGCAAAAAACAGTCCCACACTGTCAGGTCTTCCCGCATATCCGCCGTCACCCTGGTCCTATGAGTTGGCTTTCGCAGCCCACTCATAGCTGCGCATAACCGGCGCAAGAATGCACGCCCTGGGGCCACCACTTTGCAAGCAAAGTTAAGGTGCCCCACGAGCTCCTGCAGTTCCCGCAGGGAGATCTTGCGGCGGTGGCGTGCCTGGTACACCCTGGCCCGCAGGTCCAGCAGCTTGTCCCGGGGCAATTTGCAAGCCTGTTCTCTGGTATCGATCTCTATCCCCAAGAAGGTGAGTACATGGCTGGGCCCCTCAGTTTTTTCTTCCGCCAGTGGCAGGCCTAATTCCTCCGCCAATGCACGGAACTTGGTTAGCAGTTGCCAACACCGGCCTGTGCCTGCTGGGCCGCAGAAGAGGTAGTCATCCAAATAATGTGCCGTGCTACTCCACCCCGTGACATGTCGCAGGCGCCACTCTATGAAGGAGCTGAACGCCTCAAAAATGGCGCACAAAACGGAGCACCCGAACGGCAGTGCCCTATCCACATAAAACTGACCCCTGAATCTGAACCCCAAGAGCTCAAAGTCCTGTGGATGTACAGGGAGCAGGCGAAAGGCCGACTTAATATCGCATTTCGCCATCTCCGCCGCCACGCCGCAGGTGCGCACCATGCGCACCGCGGCGTCAAAGGATGTGTACCTCACCGAGCAGAGCTCGGGCGGTATGCCATCGTTGACGGAAGCCCCGGCGGGGTGGGATAGGTGGTGTATCAGGTGGAACTCCCCAGGGGCTTTTTTGGGCACCAACCCAATCGGGGACACTCTCAGGTTAGGCACAGGCGGGTTCTGGAACGGGCCGAGGACCCGGCCCTCCGAGACCTCCTTGCGTATCTTCTCTTCGGCTACCCCCTCTGCCAGCTCCAGGGATCTCAGATTCTCAGCTAACTGGGGGGCATGGGCTCCATAGAAAGGAATACGAAACCCTAACTCAAAACCGGTAACTAAGAAACATGCGGCCTCCACATCGGGGTACTCTGCCGCCCATCGCCGCAACACGTCCAGCCTAATTGGGCTGGGCCCCTTTCGCAGGGGGCCCCTCAGGTCCCCCGGGCTTCTTGGGCCCTCCCCCGTCCCGGGGTCTACCTTGCTGCGGACGCGCCCTGCTACAGCTAGTGGCCGGGTGTTGGGCCCCGCAGACAGAACACTCATGTTTGAAATGGCAGGGCTTCCTGTTACAAATGCCCTGTCCGTTATAGTCCCAGCAGACCAGCCGGACTTCAACCGGCTGGCCCGCCGAGCGGGCAGGTGTGAGGGCCGGTCCCCTTCTAATCGTGTGACCACTGTCATACCTCTCCCCCAACATAGGCCTATTTGGGGTCATAAATTGCAACCAAAGGGGGGGGGCAATGGCTCATCCCAACGCACATATGGGTCTAGGGCCGCCCTACAACGGAACTCCTCATCGTACAAAAGCCAGCAGTGTCCCGGGTAATCCACAAACGCCCTGTATATGATGTCCAAGTATTTCAGCATGGCCTGAGCCCTCCAAGGGTGGGCCTGCAGTGTGAGGGACATGAAAATTAGGTATGCCGGCAGCCAGGTGGCCCATGAGCGCTACAGCTTCTTCTTGAGCCGGCGTTCCTTATCCAGGGGGTCCTCTTTGTCCAATTCTTTGACATCCAGCTCTCTATTGAGCAAACTAAAGATATCAACGTACTCCCCGCGCCAAATCTTTTCCCTGGTCGCCTGGGCCAAATGAATGCATAGTCCCCAAACGGGATAGCTGCTGCTGCCATCCCAGGATACCCTGGGGCAGCCGCCATGCCCAGCCAGGGCAGCCCTCCCGCAGCCATGTGTCCAGTACCTGACCAGCCCGCCGGTTGGCCGGGCGGCCATTGTACTGGGCCACCCGGGCAACCCGGCAGGAATTGCCCCACCCCACCCACAGCGGATGTAGGTTGACCTGGCTTCGGCCCTGCCATTGGTGGCGCGGCTCCGGGCGTCCAGGGCGGGATCGGTCCCCATGCCGGAAGCACCGTGGTCGGGAAGTGGGCCGGCGGTGTCTGGGTTACTGCTTGTGCCGGAGTGGCCACCCCGGCCGGGGCAGAGCCCGCTGGCCAAGGCCATGTCACAGTGGGCGCAGGTTCAGGCGCGCATGCCAACTCACTGGGTGTTGCGGTCTCCGTCGCAGGCGGTGGTGACTGCATCTCCTGCGCCAGGACTGCTTCCATGCCCGCGTCGTCCTCCGACTCCGACTGCGCCGGTCTTGGCCTCTTAGCTGCAGCCAGCGCTGCGCTGGCTCCCGCCGATGTACTGGGAGCCGCCTCCATCTGTTCCAGGGCAGCAAAGCGAGCGGACATGTCAGCGGCCCTCTCCCTCAACTGGGCCCGTTTACGTGACTTGGCAGGCCGTACGCCGGTCCTAGGGGTCGGCTGCAGCTGGAGGTTTGACTTATCCACCCCCTTTGACTCCTCCAAGGCCTTCAGCCTTTCCTCCAGCTGTAACCATATGGGCCACCGCTCTTCATCTGATTCTTCTGCAGGGCCGAGCGCCTGCTGCTGTGGCTGGCGCCCTGCTGGCTGCTTGCCCTTGCCAGCCCTCTTACCCTTGCCCGGGGCCATAATACCTTGTTCTGCCTCAACTAGGCCTGGTTCCCCCAGCCAAGTTAAAAGCAGGCAAAGTTCGACTGTCCCCTAGGCGCCTGGACACCGAATGGTGTGTGGGTGGGGGTGGGGGTGGGAGTGCGAGGGTGTCTGGTCCGACTGGGCGCCTGGTTGTAGGCCGGCTGTGCCACCCCCAGGCGCGACAGGGAAGGTTGCTCCTTTTCCCTAATGCCGGGCTTCGGCCAAAGTCCTGCGCCCACCCGCCTGAGTCTCGGGCCTTCTAGCCAGCCCCGACGCTGGCACAGACTGTGGCTCCCCAGCCCAGCACGGGCCCCTTCCTCCCCTTCGTCACCCCCCTCTGGGGCCCTCCCCAGACCCAAGGACGGCTCGCCGGTCAGGGTGCAAGGGGTGGGTGAGGTGCCGCCCGCCCACGCGGCCTGCAGTCGAGTCCCACCCACGCTCATCCGTCCCCGGCCTCCCGCCCTCCCAGAGGCCTTTCTGCCGCCTTGCCCGCGTGGCCTTGGCGGCCGGCTTCCCGCCGCCCCGCCCGGCCCGCGTCGACCCGCTCACTGTGGTGGGGGGCCGCTGCCTCTCCCGCGATCCGCCGTCCGGCCTAGCCCGGCCCGGCCGCGCTCCGAAGCCGCCGGCCATTGCAGGAGCTGCCGCCGCCGCCGCCAAAGCTGCCGCGCCGCTGAGGCGGCCCCTGTGGCCGCCGAGGCCGCTGCCGAGGCCGCCCGAATCCGCCGCCCGAGGCCGCCCGAATCCGCCGCCGCGGCCGCCAAATCCGCTGCCGAGGCCACCACCGCGGCCGCCGAAGCCGCCGCCGAGGCCGCCCCGCCGCCGTGGCCGCCGAGGCCACCGCCGCACCGCCCTGAGCTGCTCCTCCGCTGCTGGGCTCCCGGCTCCGGCTCCGGCTCTCCCCTGCAAGGCGGCCTGACAGCTGGGGTCGCCGTAGGCCGCAAAAACGGCCTCGCAAGATGGCACCCGCCACGTGGCCCCAGCCAGAAAATGGCGGCGCCCTGCCGGCGTTCGGATGATGTTGCTCCTCCGAACGCCGGTCTCGAATGCCTGCAGTTGGGGGGGAGGAGCCGCCCTTTATTGCGCGCTCCTCCCCCCGCCCTGCCAGGGCACATCCTCCCTGCCTCGCCCCTCCGTCCTCCTTGGGAGGGGCAAATCGGCTCCGCGGGAGGACTAGCCGCCCGCGGAGCTAGCATTGCCACCTACCAGAGGGGTGGTTTCTGGGGGGTCCCCGGCCTTCCCCCCCTCTTCTCCTGTCCTGGGCTGCTTGCACCAGGCTGGGGGGGTCATCCTCGTCTCGCCATGCCATGCAGTGGGGGGCAATCCAAAATGGCGACCGCAATTTTTCTTTTGAAATCATGGTAAAAAAAACACACCAAATCACCACAGAAACATGTGAAATTTCTTTATTTTAAATGCCTGAATTTTAATAGTAGCAGCAGTGGGTTTTTTATAAAACGTCGTATTGATTTTATTATATTTTATTTTATTTTTTTATTTTTTTAGACCTGCCCATTTGGGCTGGGCATGGGATGGGACCATGCAATTTTTTTAAACCATTCCACCAATGGCATCGCCAGGTTTTTGACTGACACTTCTGGATGTCTCGGAGGGCATAAAAAGCCGAGGCACCTTCCAAAAATCGCAGTCGGGTGTATGGATGTGGTTGAGGGAGGAGGGCTGGCTGCTGGTGCTGGTGTGATCCGATCGAGATTGAGGAGGGAGGCTGGAGGCTTTAGGATTTAAGTTAGGCAGGCAGGGAGAGAATTTAATTTAGAAAATAATTTCTTTGATTCCCTGCAGCTTTGTCTGCTGAAAGGAATAGCAGTTTATTCTTTATTTCTTCTCTGGCAGTTTGTGAGGATTTTTTTCTGATATTGGATAAAGGGGGAGGTTCGACTGGGAGTGGGAGGTGTGGATTTATTTTAAAAATATATTATATACTACCATTTATTTTCTATTTTCCCAACTTCAATTTGCTTGCACACACACATATTTGGGGTGCAAGCCAAGAACAGAACCTCTATCCTAAGTGATATCCTAACTGCCCACTCGCCCATCTGCCCGCGCCACCACCCGCCTGCGGCCCGCGCCGCCACCCGCCCATTCGCCCGCCCACAGCCGCCGCCTGCCCGCTCGCCTGCCCACAGCCGCCGCCTGCCCGCTCGCCCGCTCACGCCTCCCCCTGCTGCTGTCACTGCCCGCCCATGGCCCCCGCCACCGCTGCCCACCCGAACCTCCCCCGCCGCCCGCCCCCCACCCCGCCCACCGCCTAGGGCGCAAAAGCACCTAGCGCCGGCCCTGATTGCAGGACACCCCTATGCTCTGGGTGAAGTCAAATTGCGCTAAATCACGGTGGAAACATCAAACGACAAATGACAAATGAAACGACAATTTTTTGAAAAATTTCATGACAAACGGAAATGACCCGATATGGTCCCGTTCCGACAAATGAAAACTCGAAACATCATTTTTTCTGGTCGTGCCCATGTCTGTTGCGAAGATTGAAAATACAGGCCTACAGCTGCCTGATCTTGTGCTCCAAGAGAACCACCAGTGTGAACTTTGAGCATGTGTATCCCGGCACCTGGTTTGGCCAAAAAAAAAAAAAGCATACCACAGATATCGCAAGTAACTACATCTGCCCCCTGACCTTCCATCCTGACTAATTGGTCAGTTACTTGAAAATGGAAGAAAGAAAAGAAAAAATATAATGGAAAAAAACCAATCCTTTTACGTAATCTTCTCTGCTACCCTCAGTATTGGTAAATTATTAAGGAATCCACCTCCCCCTTTTTTTTAAATTCATGCGCTGTCAGGTGCACGCTGCTGGCAATATTAAGATACAGCTGAACCTCCAAGCTCATGTGATCTCAGGATTTTCCATGCAGTCTGAAAGCTCCTCCCCTATGTAGCCTCTTTAAATCCTGCAAGAAAACAGTATTCAGTTCTTTTGCTTTAAAGAAAAAATGCTGGCAGTACTAAGATACAGCCAAACCTCCAAGCCCATGTGCTCTCTGGATTTTCCAAGCAAATTCAGATGAAAGAACCAAGAATTATGCCAAGTCCCTGCCCAAAATATATTTTGGAGAGAATTATGACTTTTTACTATAGCATGGCTTGGGTCCTTTTCTAAGGAGAATGGCAGGGTAAAAATATTCTTAAATAAATAAATAAATAAATAAATAAATAAATAAATAAATAAATAAATAAATAATCTTAAGACTGCAGAGCTTCAAGGTATCCTGTGGATCACAGAGTCCAGCCTCAGTCAAGTAGGCACAGTAGGGAATCGAACTCCCAACCTCTCTAACACACTCAGTTATCCAGCAGATGTAAGGCTAGTCAGTGATTACAATCTTTATTATATTGTGGATGTGCCAATGATATATCTCAAAGAAGCTGCATTTTGTCCTCAAGGATTCGAGGCTGGAATGGGGAGAGTATGCACTGGGGAAAATATCATTTGATTCATTGTGGTTCACACCCATGGAAATCAGGCTTCCCTGAGAAAAAAATGTGCAGCCGTCCAGACCCAATTTGCAGGAATCAGCTGGACAGAGGCAAAGAGCACAGCCTTGCATGGAGCTCCAATAGTAAAAGCTGCCTTAAAGTGCTAACAAAATGGTAACTGGTAATTCACAATTTCCACACACACACCCTCTCTCTCAACCAGTTTGGAGACAAGAGGTGTTTGGTGAAGGTGAACTGGCAGTTCCATGAGCTTGACTTTGCATCAGATCATGTGATCACACTGGCAAAAAGTGGAGGAAACACAGATGTCCAGCTAATTCAAACCACTGTTACTGGCTGTAGAAAAGGAAGACAGTTCTTCACTTAAAAGAAAACAGAAAAGCAATTCTGCAAAAGGGCTTGACATCATGTAGTCACTATGTTTTAATTCAAATTCATCTGTGTGAATTTGAATCCAATCCAAACTGTCAGTAAATAATCAGTGTAGTCATCCCCTAAGTCACTCAGTGTTGTGACAGTGGGCTTATTAAATTGTTTGAAACATTCATTTAATTGAAGTCCTATTTCAGTGTTAACTGAGAGCAGAATGGAGACTATGATGGTGTGTATCATATGTAGAACATAATGTGCTGATTTCCTTCAGGGTAACAAGCCTTAAACATTTTAAGGAACAAAACCATACTGGCTGCATTTGTTGCTCTTAACCTTCACTACAAGGTTGTCTGCAGAACAAGAGGGACACATAGTAATTGCACACATTGCTACTTTTCAGTTGTGTGCATCACTGCTACAGAATGGTTTCTGTATCAATTTCTGTGTTATCACCAACCAGTACTTCCCAAAAGACCTCTCACCCACATGCAAAAATGTCAATTTGTTTTAAAAAAAAAAAGAAAGAAAAAAGAAAGAAAAAGACAAAAAAAGGAAAAAAGGAAATTGGGCTAGTTTCTTCTTTCCATGGGGCTTGAAAACACGGTTCTCTGACATTTTCACTAGTGCCAGTGTTTGAATTCTGCTAACTTGCTGGAATAATCTGTATGATTAAAGGAGGAGGAAGTGAAACTTGCTTCAAAATCCCAAGAAACATCACTGAATTCTTTGTGGATCCTGACAAGAACTCTGTCAAGACCTTTTGCTACATGGAAGAGCACTCTACATATGCTGTGCTGTCAGCAAAAGACAGCAGAGGAAAAGCTGAAATCTAATGAGTGCTTTGTCTCCTTGAACATTCTTGTTTCAGTGAGGTCATAGTTTTAACTGTGGATGGATAGATAGATAGATAGATAGATAGATAGATAGATAGATAGATAGATAGATAGATAGATAGATAGATAGATAGATAGAAGTAATTGGACACTGACACAGTTTTTGTTATTTAGGCTGTTTATCAAAATAAATTCAAGCGACAGTTAAGTAATGAGTATAGGATTGAAGTGCAGTCTCTCATCTATAATTTGAAGGTATTTACATCCAAATTGGATGAAGGGTTTAGGAATTACACCTCTTTAATATGAAGCCCCCCCTTTTTTCAAGGGTCCAAAAGTATAATTGGACAATTGACTCAAAAAGCTGTTTCATGGACAGGTGTAGGTTATTCTTTCATTATTTCATCATCAGTCAAGCTGGCAAAAATTCTGGAGTTGATTCCAGGTGTGGCATTTGCATTTGGAAGCTGTTATTGTGAACCCACAACATGTGTTTCAAGTGGCCCTGAAGGGATGTGAAACAGGCCACCTGCAGGGTGAAAAAAATCCATCAGAGAGATAGCAGGAACATTAGGTGTGGCCATGTACCAGTCTGGTACATTCTAAGGTGGGGTGGGTGGAAAAGAACACATTGGTGAGCTCTGCAATATAAAAGGTTCTGGACGTCCACAGAAGACAATTGTGGTGGATGACTGTAGGGTCCTTTCAATGGGAAAAACAATAATTTCACAGCATCTAGCCAAGTTTAGAACACTCTCCATGATATAGGAATATCATTATCCAAGTCTACCACAAAGAAAAGTGTTTACCAGAGCATATACAGAGGGTTCACCACAAGATGCAAACTGTTCCTCAGCCTCCAGAACAGAAAGGCCAGGTTAAACTTTTTTTTTGAGGGGGGGTATATTTAAAGCCAGCACAGTTCTGAAGCAGCATTGTTTAAGATCAACCTGTAACAGAACTGATCATTTTCTGAAGCATACCATCTGTTAAAAAAAATGGTAGAGGCAGTGTAATGCCATGGACTTGCATGGCTTCTAGTGGCACTGCACCCCTGGTGTTTACTGATGATGTAACAGAAGACAGAAGCAGCTGGATGAATTTTGAAGAGGTATTTATAGGGATATGTTGTCTGTACAGGTTCAGCCCAATGCAGAAAAGCTGATTGGGCTGTACTTTACAGAGATGGATAATGGTCCAAAACGTACTGCAAAAGCAACCCAGGAGGTTTTTTTTTAAGGCAACAACATGGAATATTCTGCAATTGTTGAGTCAAACACCTGATCTCAACCCAGTCAAACGCCATTCTGGCATTGGATAGGGGATCAACAATGCAGAAATCTTGTGGACTGAAAACCCCCATAAAATCATGCATACACACCTTCTAATCAATATCACCCAACATTGCTGGGAAGTTTCATCAGGTTCAATGCCTGTCCTCCAGCTAATTGAGAATTTATTAGCCAAACAACCCTTTAACATCTGCAAAGGGCATAATGTTTTTCTGTGTTATGTACAATAATAATAATAATAATAATAATAATAATAATAATAATAATAATAATAATAATAATAATAATAATAATAATAATAATAATAATAATAATAATAATAATAATAAGCCTGCATCAAAAGAAGAATGATGTAGTTGACCCCAACAGGGGAGGTAAACATAATGAAAAGGGAAGGAGGTGGGTATCTTTGCAATTCCCACTCTCAAGTCAATTGAATGAAACTGATTCTTTTATAACAAAGAATTGATAATGCTTGTTAGAACCTGTCAGATATTTTTGAAATCTCTACAATACTTCCTTTCAAGAATCAAACTAGTCATCTCGCAGGGCTCCCTGAAGAAGTTACCTTTGAATTTCATATATCTCATATAATAGTTAAAGTCTAATAATAGAAAGAAAGAAAGAAAAGGGATGCTGACAAGAAAGTGGAATTTGTATGAGAGACCAAGTAGTTAGAGATAAGAAAGTCCTACAAAGAGAGTTCCTTATTATGACAGAAACCTTGTTCTCCATTCTAACAGCACTGATTTTCTATATACCAAGTGCCAGTAAGGGGAAAGACAGTTTGGTCTGAAGTGCTATTGACACACCGAACTTCTGGAAACAGACATGTATAATTCAAGTTTCAAGTATACCACCAATTCATATACTATGAACTCCTACGATGAGTTTACACATCTCCAAAATAACACTTCCTAAATACCATTCTTAAAATGAGAGAACTCCGTGCCTTGTATTTCAGCTCTTGCTGTAGTGCCTGTATTTTATTTTTGAAGCTGTGATAGTTTCTTTGCCCACTCAGCCCCAAATATAACACATGACACAAGGTTTTATATGGATTAAACAAGGGCCACATTTTTTATTTAAATAACTTAGAAACGTTGAACCTGACCACCAGCAAGGGGGCCTGAACATAGTGTAACCAGGTGAAGGGCTTATCAAAATAATTACTTTTCAGCCCCTTATACTCAAAAGATTTAATAAATCTGAAAGATGCTGCCCACCTGTTCAGTATCTTCCAGACTTAATTCACTTAATTAAATTCAGCCCTCAATCTAGTACTTAACAATCCTTTAACAACCTGTATTCCTCTCCCTATTTGACTCTAACTCTCCATTCTATTAGAGGGCTGCATCCTAACTGAAAAATCCACCCTGGCAAGGGTGTTTTAATTTGTCACCTGTTGTACTACCTGCCAATTGTGACCCGGAAATTAATTATCCACCCTGCACAGAAACGAGAATGGTATGGGTGAAAACTCACTACCAATCAAGGCCAATCAGATTGTAGTCAAAAATTTCCATTTGGCCCAAATCACGATCAAGTACCCTCACTCTCACTTCAGTAAAATTGGGAAGGAGGGAGGGCGCTGAAAGCAAAGAGCAGAAAGCACCAGGTGACCAGGCTAAAACAAATAACTTCAATGGGTCCAAAATGCTGCAGCCACACTGTTGACTTAGGCGGGTACAGAGATCACATTACACCCCTATTAAAGTAGATCCACTGGCTGCCAATCAGCTATCAGGCACAGTTCAAGATGCTGACTTTGACCTACAAAGCACTGTATGACCTGGGTCCTAGCTACCTCAAAGATCGATTCTCACAGTATGAACCAACTAGGGTGTTAAGGTAATCTGAAGAAGCCTTTCTCTCCATCCCGCCCCCATCTTGTGGGAACCCATGAAAGAGCCTTCTTGACTGGTGTGCCCAGACACTGGAACTCCCTCCCACTGGAGGCCAGGACTGCCCCATCTCTGGAAACAGGCAAGCTTTCCCTGAATGATGGTCTACCATTATGTGTCTTTTATATGAATCTATAGACTTTGTGTTTATAACTACTTATAACCTTGTAGCGTTAATGTAATGTTGTCTATTAATACTGTAAGATGTCCCTCAATTTCTTGTTCTCAATACTTGAACATGTCTTAATTGTATTGGACTATATATTATCATGTCTTAATTGTCTTGCACTGTAAGCCAAGGAGAAAGGCAGGGTAAAATACTCTACAATAAATAAATAATAAAATAAATAGCCTGCCTGCCCTTGCACAGGAAACCCCGTGATCCAGGCATTTTAGCTCCACAAATTCAGGAACGCGAGCAAAGGTGCCCTGCCTAAAACCAGTTCAGGACAGAGCCGTTGTTTCATCTCATATAAATTGTTACATTTAATATGCTCTCACTTCATAGGTGTACAATGCTCTGTTCACTTCCATGGAATAGCTTATTTCCTGTACTCACCACTTTGTGTTCACTAAATTCTCATCTCAATTGAAGTGGAAGAAGAAGACTGATTAGAATAATGGATTTTGACATTTGTAACTTTACTTAATGTATCATAACTGTCCTTGCCTGTGTAACTGTTTATGCATGGTATCATTTTTGTCAGAACATAATCTTAAACTTTCTGAAAGTTAACAGTGTTGGACCAGCAGAAATCAGAGAAATGGAAAAGGAGTCAGATGGTGACAGGATAGATGAAAGAAAATATGGAGAAAATAAGTAGATCAAAAACAGGAAATGGTGAGGTGTAGCAGGATAGTAAACTGCATCACTGAAACAACCAAAATAAAAGGAACTATGGAGGATGGAAATCACATTTGCCAGTATTGTGGGCTATGAACATTAGAAACTAGTATCGCATTGCTTTCCATGATCAGAACTTTTTCATATTGGAAATATCAGTCCTTTACCTACAAATTCTATCACACGAATGCTATACTGTCTGGAAAATTCTGGAAATTATAATCCAAATAGTAATTTTCGGATATTCTATGGGTTATTTTTCATCTTATTCTACAGGTCTATATGAAGAAAGGGCAGTATGTATGGGAGCCTATGACTACAGGGCCACATTTAGACCAAGACAGCATACTGTTTTCTTTTTCATCTTATAAATCAACTGATTCACAAAAAGGCAAAATAAAGGATTCAGATTTTAAAAAACCTAAATGTAAGCTTGCCAAATAAATAATTAGCTCTGAAACAGAATTATAGTGGTCACAAGCACACACACAACATGAGGCTCTGTTAAATCATTCAGTAAATGGTACAGTGCCATTGACCCTAAACCAGTATGTCTGTGAAGGTTCTCAGTCATCCAGGTGAGTTTATCTGGAAGTTGAGATGTGGCAACTGAACTTCTTTTTCATTTCGCTGCTCATCCAAACAGCTTCATCAGTCTGAATAAAGCAAGTGTGAGTCCTCCATCTTATAGTCCGCCTTGACCTCTTGTCACCCTGGTCTGAAATAGGTTCATAAGATGACCTGTGGCCTGAACTTGCTTGTTAGGTAGAAAACAGTATCAATAGCCTTAAGGTGAACAATGGCCTAAGGTGCTGAAACCCATAAAGTATGGGTTGTTAGCTATAGCCTTGGTGGTGAAGGCTTTTTTATTTATTTGGCTATTGTTGAAAGCACAGCCTGATAAGTAGCAGATAGACTGTGCATGAGGTCCCCACCTCTGTTGAGGGAGGGGTTTTCAATGCTCACATGAATGGCTTCCCTGACTACTCTCCCAAACCACCTATCTTCTCTGTCTAAGATGTGTACATCCTCATCTTTTAATGAGTGCCCTTTGTCCTTCAAGTAGAGGTGTACTGCTGATTTTGGTCCTGAGCTGTTACCCCTCCTATGTTGAGCCATCCTTCTGTTTAATGGCTGTTTAGTTTCTCCAATGTAGAGGTCTGCACACTCCTCACTGCATTGGACCGCATAAACTATATTGCTCCTTTTGTGTTTTGGTATCAGGTCCTTTGGGTGGACAAGTCTCTGCCTTAGTGTGTTTGTGGGTTTGAAACTGATGAAGCTGTTTGGATGAGCAGCAAAACATTTTTGTCTCTCAAGAAAAAGAAGTCCAGTCACCATGATTCAACTTCCAGACCTTAAACCAGATACATAATTCTGAAAAACAAGGATGCAAATGAATCTATAACTTCAGTGGTATCACACAATTTCTCCCTCCTAATCCTGTGATAAGAAAATTAAAATCTTGCCCAGAACTGAAAACCGAAGCTCTCAATTATCAAGATTCAGCTCTGAATAAAAATTCCTCTTCCCTCGCATTTCACCAGCCCGGAGTTTTTCCAAAATGGTGAACTTGCATTCTGAAAGCTTCTCTTCCTTTAACTCCTTTAATTTAGCATCCAAAATACTTGTGAATGTGACCATATCAGATTGCTTTGGGGAAGGGAAAAATGTTTCAGAGTTCATGCCCTGAATAATGGTAAGACCCAATCTACACCACATCCAGACCAGGCTGGCCATCTGCAGGTACTGACCCCAAGGGAGGCCCAGAAAGTGGCAACCAAGAACCATGCCTTCTCAGTGTTTGCACCTCAGTTGTTGAACCAAGTTCCACAAGATATTTGCCTGGCACCCTCACTGCAAGCCTTTAAGAAATTACTGAAAACCTGGCTTTATAGGTTGGCCTTCCCCAATCATTCAGTTCCAACTTCCTTATATAAACAGGATGCTACTCTTCTTTTCAGCCTTATGACTGTTCTTTACTACCTCTTTTTCTCATTTGTTTTTAGTTTTGAACTGCTGAATGGTTTTGATTTATTTGTGCTTACTTTTATTATTATTATTTATGTAATGCTGGGTTTGATTGACTAGTAAGTTTATTTACTATTTTAAGATGTATGATGTATTTTATTGTATTTTGTTTATGTTTGTAAACCACCCAGAGTAGCTTTCTGCTAGATGGTCTCAGTATATAAATCAAATAAATAAATATATAAATAATTTGATTTCAAGGCTGTGGCTGAGTATTAAATTACAGAGTAGATAAAATCAATCTGTGATTTGATACTCAGCCACAGCCTTGAAATCAACACTAAATACAACAGAACTCTCATGATACTTGGATGCTTCCGTGCTGTGCCACCTCCTGTACCTTCTTCACATGTAATGCATGGAGCAAAGTTGCTTATGTAGCCTTAAGCGTACCAGCATCATGATGAAAGCATAGGAAGGGCTTACAGGTTGAGGCACATGCAAGGCAGACAGAATGATTATGCTGTCTTCAGGCTACAAACTCCAAGAGGCATTGCATCTCCCAGACAGAACGTAAACACAAAATATGTCAGATCTTTAACTGCAATGAGCAAGATGGCAAGTGGAATAGTGTGTGTATGCATATCATTGGTGACGAGATTCTGCATACCTGTAGGAAGGAGGAAGAGGTATCTCAAAATTATACCATACAACATACTGTACAAAAAGCATTTTGTAACTTTCCCAATCATCCTTCAACAGAGATAGTTAATATCTAAGCACACATTAAGACAAAAGAGTGTTTTATTTGCCCCCCAAGCCTCGAAATAAGGAGGCGAGACAACATCTGATGTTGGTACAAACGGGCCACAACTTTATTAATAACTTTCCAACTTCTTAACTGAAAAGTCAGGATCACTGAAGGGGACCTGACACCATAGTGCAAGCTGGTAACAGGGTGGGATGAAATTCCCACAGCCAAGAAGCTCTGTATTCAAATAGGTAAATGAGTTAAATCTGGAGCTAGCACAGCCCTCAGGAGGCCTCCAGTCATAAATAGCTTAATTTGTCCGCTGACATAGCCAATATGGATAGACTGATAACGAGGGCTGTGAAGCGCCTTAATGGCGTCAAATTAGCTCTCAATATGAATACGGTTACCAGCTGCACTACCCGCCAAGTTAGTGGCCAAAAAGAGGGAGCCCACCCCCGCGGTGAAGAGAATGGGATGGGCGAAAACACATGGCTACTCACGGCCAATAAGAGTAACCACCAAAAATTCCCATCCGGCCCCAAAAGGCGACCAGATATACTCATTCTCCAACCATGGGGGGAGGGTGGGGCCAAAAATCTCGCTGCCAACAAAATGGTGGCGAGGGACAGGAGCCTTCTTATAGGCTCCCGTCCCCGGGCAGAAAAACCCGGATGGGCGCAAAAGTTGCGCGCCCAAGCCGGGGCTGGGAGGGCAAATGCGCCCTTCCCCCAACAAGTGGGGAGCAGAGCTTCCCTTCTTCCCTTTAAAGCAAGATCCACCTAGGCAAGAGAAATCTTTTATTGCTATCTGCTTGAAACAAGGAAACAAAGTCATGTTATTTCCCTGCTGATTAGCTAAAAAATAAAAAGGAAAAACAAATCATAAAAGCGAGCTAATCTGCCCAATGCTGGCTGAGGTAAGTATGTGTTAGAATAAACAGATAGCCTTTTCCTCTTCAGGCAGCACTCCTTATAAATGTGGAATCAGTGTCTTCCAAAGTGAGACTCACAGAGGGCAGAAAAAAATCCCTGGAGGCTCCTTTTGTGCTTCACTTTACATTGTTTATGTCTGAATGGAAGGCATGTACGCATCCAAAAAAGCCACATTCAAGCAACAGTCTATTTTTCATCCAATGTGCATTGTCGTTCTTAACTGCCTCCCATTCCTCATTTCTCCCATACCTGTAGTCATTAACATTTTCCTGGGGCTGAAGCCCTACAAGTTTGCAGCTATGTGTCAGAATGTAAGTGTGTACTGGCAAGCTCTCTAGGCACATGTGTTCAATGGAACAATGGAAGATTAATGAGCCTATATTTTGTAGCTTTCAAAACACTTTAGCTGGGAAATTATCTGTTTTGGCTAATTGCTATATACCAGGGGAAATGCTGTTCTCAGTAATTCCTTTTTGCTTTGCATTTTGGCCCTGATTCTCCTTTTCCTATGCTATGTGCACTTATTTATCTCTGCATAAAGTGGATATAAAATGTAACTGTTGGAGTGACTGATGATGTGTGACAAGGCAGCATTTTACAGAAGCTTTCTGCAGTTCTAAATAGCCTCAGAAGCCATATATATGTGTTCTGAAATACACAAAGATGTCATTGCACAGGTCTGTAGATGCAGGGTGGGAAGGAAGGGTGATGTTCTAACCACAAACCCAAAGCCAAGTGATATATATTGCCGTGTCTCTAGATAGACTATCACTTAGCCTGTATATTCTCAGACTGCTCCTAGCAAGAGATGCTATAAAAGTTGACAGAGATTTCATTTTTTTAAAAAGAAAAGACAAATTCAATAGTATCTTCAGTATAACCAGAAATTATAATTCAGAATTCAAAACACACATTCATAAATAATAAAAAAGCAAAACTTTTAGTGGAACTCTCTTCTAGTTTTATGCTTCTATGCTTTCCATGGTCTGCTGCATATTTTTCATTGAAAGAACATCTCTGCCATTTAGTTGTCAACAATTCTTTGTTGATTGGCTTTGATGCACTAGACATCTATTTATTCCATGGATCTAGAAAGATGATGAAAAAAAACAGCAAATGGGTTAAATGATCAGCCCTAATTTCATGAGTTGCTAAATTTTTGACCAATATCACCCTCCTGTCTCAAATCCTATTGTGCATCTGCTACCAAGTTAAGGGTTATTCCTAGTTCGGGGTGTCCAAACTTTGACCCTCCACAACCCCCAGAATTCAAAGCCTCTATTGCCAATGCCAAAGGACTATGGGAGTTGTGGTCCAAAACATCTGGAGGGATGAGGTGTGAACACCACTATCCTAGTTCCTTCCCTGTATTAGAGTCATCCTCTTGGCTTTGAGAGTCATACCTATGACTTTCCTGCCCAGATAGTTGAAAGCTCTACAGTGGAGACCCCATGAGCTTCAACAGCTCCAAATCTAGTGAGGTACAGAGCCCTAGTCTGGTTCCTTTGTCTGAAGCACCCAATAAGTAATGAAAGTAGGGTCCCCCAACATAACAGTTCCATCAGTTATCTTGATGCCTTTTTTCACTGTAGAAATGAACCCTCCAGCAGCAGCCTCTTTGGTGGGAGAATAGAAGTGAACTACATGAAGCCAAACTTCAAATCGTATCAAAACAAGAACACAAAGGAGGTGAGAAATCTGTTGTTTTGCTGCAACCGAGCAAACAATTAATCCTCCACTGCCCAAAACTCGACACGTGGGTGGAGTGTTGATACAACTGCAAACTTCACTTGATACAAAACAGAGGAGGTGAGAAACTCAAGTTAACACTAATGGAAGGGAGGCATAAAATAGGCTGTTTCTTCATTATTTGAGTCTTTCTCGCATTTCCAATACAGAGCCTTTAGAATCCAATTCATTTGGTTTTTAAGAATTGAGGACCATGAACATGAGATTAACCTTGGATTTCCTGTATCAGAGTACCTCCCTTTGACCTGGGGATGTGTTTCACACAGCCCATCCATCCTGTTTCTTCTCCTCCTTCTCCTTGCTTGAGTCACTGCCATCACTGTGCACTTGTTGACCTTTCAAATTCACTCTTTCCCCAGTGCTTGAGAATAATACTGCCTGTGTGTATATGTGCTTCTGGAGGAGACAGGAGGAGGAAGAGGGAAAGGGGGACATGTCTGTCTCATCACTGCACTAGATCGCTGAAGAAGACATATCCATGAGTGTTTACTCAATGTGTGTACATACATTAACTAAGTAATGAAGGTAGTGTTGAGACCTCCTCTCACCACACCTCACTGCTCAGGTTTATAGTCAAGACCTGTTGTAGTGATATTAGCTTAGGTAAATACAAGTATCCAAGAAAATAAATGGAAGTAGGAGCAGAAAGTTCTCTTCCCACAGGTTCCACTGTTCAAGTAAGTGGGTGAAGGCAGAAGCCATTAAGATTGCTATTCTTTGCTGAAGTAGCCCTCAACAGCCCAGAAAATAAGTAACATCTGAGGCTTTTACTCTAACGATATATTTGTTCTATTTTACTAATCGTGTATTTCCATTTAAAACCTATTTCCAAAAAAAAAAAAAAAAAAAGGAAACTGGGGACAAAATTAAAATATATCTACTCTTTCTTCCTCCCTCCACCCTCCTCTCTGTCTCTTTCTGAACTTAAAGTTATAAATGTCTGTCACAAGCCTCAGTGACACAAATATTATTTTAAAATTTCCACACCAGCTAGCAAGAGGGGCAAATTTCACATAATATGCAAATATCACTTGTGCAGAGCTATTAATGCAGCCATGTGGAGTTGCTGATAGCAAAAGTGAAAATTGTTTTCATGCAGCTATGGACCAAACATTCTGGCAGCTATATGACGCCCAATGAACGAGAAGCCTCTCCGTATCTTGTTAGTTTGCAAACACATTTGCAAATGTAATGGGACTGGGTCTATAACATGTGGGGATGGATCAGACAGCATGATTTTACATAAATACCCAAGATTTGAAATACTCTGCTTTAATTGCAAACATTAGATTTTTATTGTATACCACTTGAAGCATAATGTAGGTTCCTTGTTGTTCTTGTCATATTATGTCAAGTAGTTTCCAATTTATGGTAACCCTATGAATGAGTGATCTCCAAAATGTCCTGTCCTCAAGGCTGTGGGGTTTAGTAGAGTCAATCCATCTTCTATTGGGTCTTTCTCTTTTCTGCTGCTGTCAAATTTCCCCAACATTATTTTTTTCAAGTGAATCTTTCCTTCTGGTCTGTTTTATCTGGATGTAGGTGGTGTCTGACAAAAGCAGCCATGAGTGAGAGTTCTCCCCTATGCCAGTCCACAGACCACCTCTCTCACTTGCTGCCTGAAACATTCTGAAATTTTCACTCCTTGTTTGTTTAAGTTTTCCCTAAGGCTACAGTAATATGGACATTTCACTGTGCTGTTCATGTCAATTTCCCAACTGCAGTTTATTGTTAGTTATATGGCCAATTTCCAGTAGCATTCAGACTTTATCAAATTTGGATCTTGCTTCAAGTGACATCCACCAAAACAAAAAAACCCTTTCCTTGAAACTCTTGAACCCTGGCAAACTAGATCATTGCCCAAACTAACTGTGAAGATTGCCTTTGTTTATAAATGAGCCGTGTTAGTTGGTGCAAACAAAGCAAAGCAAAGCAAAGCAAAGAGACAGAAACAATGTGGCACTTCAAAGACCAACTCTTATATTTTAATGTGCACTTTTATAGATCAAGTCCACTTCCTCAGACAGATTGTCTGATCGTTCAGGGAAAATGGCTGATTATTCACACTTGTTTGTAATGATAGATTTTCGAAAAAGTGTGCATTGACACACTTTTTTGAGAACATTCTATTTTTAGACCTATATCACTAAGAATTTAAAGAGGGTCTTGGAACAGGAAGATATGCTGGAAATGGAAAAGCCTATTACAGATCAAGAGATAAGCGAGGTAATAGACAAATTAAAGAATAATAAAACGCCCGGAGTGGACGCTCTGGGACCTGAATTTTACAAACTTTTTAAAGCAGTATTAATACCTAAATTAAAGAAGCTATATAATGAAATTTTGAATGGAGAACAAATTCCGAGATCTTGGACCCATTCTTTAACTATTTTAATTCCAAAACCTAATAAAAATTTAATGGATATTGGGTCATACAGACCAATATCCTTATTAAATCAAGATGCTAAGATTTTCACAGCAATTTTGGCTAAAAGAATGAATAAATTTATAGCTAAATATATTAAAGAGGATCAATGTGGTTTTATCAAAGGTAGACAAATGGCAAATATTATTAGAAGGAATTTGAATGTTCTTTATGAAATGAGTAAGAGTACTACTAAAGCTGGGATGTTATCTCTAGATCTTTATAAAGCTTTTGATTGTTTTCAATGGCCCACATTAAAAATATTGTTAAAAAAATGGGATTTGGGAAATCCTTTTTGGGAGTAATAAATCAACTATATTCAACGGGCACTTCCTCAATAATAGTTAATGATGGATTGACTGAACAAATCACCCTAGGCCGAGGAACTAGACAAGGATGTCCTCTTTCTCCAGTCCTTTTTGTATTGTTATAGAGCTCCTGGCAAATGCCATAAGGGACGACAAATTTATTAAAGGTATAGGGAAAGATGGGGCAACTAAAATTAGTTTATTCGCGGACGATGCTCTTTTGACTATTGTAAACCCAATAGAGAATATTCAAAGAGTAAAAACTCATTTAGAAGAATTTGGAGAAATAACAGGATTATGTGTAAACTGGCAAAAATCAGAGAGTTTATTCTTCAATTATGGAAAACATGACTTAAAGATGATTGAAAAATCTGGACTTAAACCGGGAAAAAGCATTAAATATCTAGGATTAGAACTCCATAAAGAATTTACTAAAACTAAAGAAAGAAATATTTCGAAATTAGAAGAGGAGATGAAAAACAAATTAATATCCTACTCTAAACTAAAATTATCGTGGTTTGGCAGAATTGCATTGATAAAAATGAAAATACTTCCAAAAATTAACTTTATTTTTAAAATGTTACCGGTTCAGTTTTTAGAAAAGGAAATTAAAACTCTCCAAGACATGATAAATAGGTATTGTAATGCAGGGAAAAAATCAAGAATAAATAAAAGTCTATGGTATAGATCTCAGAAAGAAGGAGGAATAGGTATACCCAATATAAAAAATTATTATATAGCCAATCAACTTAGTTCTTTGGGGGAAATTCTTTTAAACCACAGAAGTTAATATGGTGGGAGCAAGAGTCTTTGGATATAAAGGGGGAAATAAACACATTTTTATTCACGGAAGTTAAAAACAAAGTAAAGATTGACAACCCCTATTGAATAGTTTAATTGCTACATGGAGAACATATAGGAAAATCTTGTCTCCGAAGGGATCCCCACTGGCTTTAGTTACTGACTTGGAAAGCTTTCCAGACAACTTGAAGCATTATTTGGAGTTATTTAAAATTAAGAAAATAGCTAGACTAAAGGATTGGATGCTCAAGATTAAAACAATTCAGGATATAAAAATATTTTGCAACCCAGTGATTTAACATGGTTAAATTATATTCAACTAGGAAAATGGATAAAGGACTGGGGAAAGAGAAATAATCAAATCAGAGAATGCACAAAATTTGAACATTTCCTACTATCGCTTGAGTCTGAACAGGAAAATTCAGAGAAAGGAATAACACGTAAAATATATAAAATACTAGGGGAATTATCAGAAATGAAGGAGTTAAACACCTTGAGAGAAGTTTGGAACCAAGACCTTAATGTACAGATAGAGAAAGAAGACTGGAAAAAAATTTGGAATATGAGAATTTTGAGATCATTGTCAGTCAGGATAAAAGAAAACTACTTCAAATTGGTTTCCAGATGGTATTTAACCCCAGTAAGACTAAATAGAATGAATCCTGCTTACTCTAAGATATGTTGGAAATGTGAAAAAGAGCTTGGTACTTACTTGCATCTTTGGTGGGAATGTGAAATAGTCCAAAGGTTCTGGAAAAAAGTGTTTTTAGAGCTAAGTAATATGATTAAGATGGATATAGATTGTAATCCAGAGATAGCATTATTATCATTGTTAACAAGTAAAGATTATGTTGTTACAACAAAGGAACTAATAGCAAATTTTATGACAGCTGCTAGATTAATTATAGCAAAAATTGGAAGTCAAAACTAGAATTCAAGATGGAAGACTGGTATAATGAACTTTGGGATATAGCTATAAACGATAAACTCTCCTGCAGTTTAAAGGTTAAACGAGGAGAAATGAAAAAAGACATTTTCTACGATATCTGGGGTAAATTTGTAGATTATGTACTAGTCGAAGGAAAAGGGAAAGAGTCCACGAATATCTCACAACAATTCTGGAGAAGAGAACTTTAAGAAGACTACTAGAAGAATAGAAGATGGAGCAACGAATAAGAATGTATGGATGGCCCCGTGGGATGGGGGTGCACTTATATTGTTTGTTGTAGTTTTTTTTTACTTTCATTTTTTATGTCGTTGTATGTAGTTTAAAATTTAATAAAAAAACATTTAAAAAAAAGACCTATATATCCCACCAGAATTTCACTGCTTTTGCAGTATGTAGGTTTCAGACAATGCCTTCCATTTTCCTTCAGATGAGACACTCAGGCAGCCCTTTGACAGAATGAATCTGTATCTTTGGCTGCAATCAGGTTGAATATTTTGTATATTATTGATTTTCTTAAACCCAAGGAGAAAACTTCTAACATAAATGATCTTCTATCAGTCAGATCGGACATTACATGGCAGTTAATAGAAGTTGTTATAGTAGTATAATGACCCTAATAAAGCTTCCAAAATAAGGAGTGTTTTTGCCAGTTCCACATCTCAAATGAGCTTCCATGGCTGACTGGGGTTTTGACCTCAGGTCCTCCTGAGTCCTATCCTCTACATCACAGGGGGTTTCTTAATAGATGTCAATCAATTTTATATCTTTTTCTTGGTAGCATTTACTGTAGCTATCAGGAAACAAGGTACTTTTTCTTTAGCTGTGCTATACTCCTCCCATGTGTCCTCTCTTCCCATAGGGACAGTTCAACTTTCTGGTTTAGCAGGAAGCTGAGGGAAATAAAATTTAAAGGGAATAGGAGCTTACAGCTACACATGATGGAAACACAAGATGAATCGGAATGAACATGGCATGAACTGCACTTCATACCTATTCCCTAGCAGCAAGGGCAATAAAGGAAGTATGTTTCTTTGCTCTCCATATTCCACAAAGTGATACTTCTATGTGCTGTACTACGAGCTCTTCCTCAAAACACTCAAAGACAGAAACCCAGAACAATTGGAGGAGGCTTACTGTGAAAATTCACTTAATTCTTTATGGGGGAAAGCTACTCAGATCTATTTGTTTCAGACTGCAATATTGGGCAGGCCAAGTGAATGACTGAGTGCAGATGCTAAAAATTAGGCATGTGTGTGGGTACTATGCAATCAAAATTGTACCCAAATATTTTCCATTTGATCAACCTGCCCCAAGCTTATTTGGAAGTTATTTGTGTTCAGAACTAGACATGGGCACGACTTGGCGAAATTCTCGTTTCCGTTTCCGTTACTCGTTTCCATTACGGAACAAAAACGGTAACGACAATTACTCCCCCAGAACTCGAACTCGAACCAACAAAAGAAAAATTGGGTCTGATTTGTCGTTGTCGTTCCTGGCATCGCAGCGATCGCGCAATGCCAAGCGGCACAGAAAAAAAGTTTTAGAAATAAAAAAAAACCCCGATTCCCGGCCAAAAAAGCAGGCGAAAATATGCCTGCCTGAGGGCACCTACCAGAGGGGTGGTTTCTGGGGGGGTCCCCACTCCAGCGTTCCCCCCCTCCTGTCCTGGGCTGCTGGTACCGGGCTGGGAGGGGGCATCCTCGGCGTCTCCATTTGTCATGCGGTGCTGGGCGATCCAAAATGGCGACCGCAATATTTTTTTTTTTGAAATTGTGGTCCAAAAACCCACCAAAGCACCACAGAAACATGTGAAAATTAGCTATTTTAAATGCTTGAATTTTTACAGAAGCAGCAGTGGGTTTTTCTTGCAACAAAACGTCTCCATTGATTTTATTTTATTTTATTTTATTTTTATTTTTGTACACCTGCGCACGCGCAATGATGGGTTGGCCATGGGATGGGACCATGCAAATTTTTGGAGCCATTCCACCAATTGCATGGCCAGGTTTTGCTGAGACTTGCTGGTACCAGGCTGGGAGGGGGCATCCTCGGCATGTCCATTTGCCATGCGGTGCGGGGGGATCCAAAATGGCAATCGCAATATTTTTTTTGAAATCGTGGTCCAAAAACCCACCAAAGCACCACAGAAACTTGCGAAAATTAGCTATTTTAAATGCTTGAATTTTTACAGTAGCAGCAGTGGGTTTTTCTTGCAACAAAACGTCTCCATTGATTTTATTTTATTTTATTTTATTTTTATTTTTTTACACCTGCGCACGCGCAATGATGGGCTGGCCATGGGATGTGACCATGCAAATTTTTGGAGCCATTCCACCAATCGCATGGCCAGGTTTTGCTGAGACTTCTGGATGTGCCAGAGAGGGCATTAAAAGCCCACCAACCCTAATCCTAATCCTAACCCTAACCCTAACCCATTACGCCAGTACACTGTGTTCTTAGTGGGCCAGAGGCACCCAGAGGTACAGCCCACTAACCCACCCTAACCTTAACCGTTACCCTAAGCCTAGCCCTTACCCCCTAACCCCATGCTCTGGGAAGTCAAGTCACGCTAAGTTGCAGCGGTAACGACAAATGACAAACAACACGACGAAATGACAAATTTTTGAAAAATTTCGCGAAAAACGGAAACGACCCGAAACGGACCCGTCCTGAAAAACGACAACTCAAAAAAAAAATTTCTTGTCATGCCCATCTCTATTCAGGACTTGATATGTGAAAAATAAAGGGCCATGACCTGTGGTGTGGGCACTATGCAGTAATACCTACTTTGTGAATGTGGTGGACGTCCAATTTGCAGGCAAAACTCCTACCAATTAGCTTGTTTACTTGCTTGCTTGTGTCCACCCAGCTGCCCCAGGGAGTTGTGCATAGCAAAAGTTTGTGTTGGGGTGTAAAAGTATCTCCTTACTGTCCCTAAGCAGTAGCCTGCCATGCCGAAGTATGCTTCCTTACTATCTAGATCAAATCAGAGTGCTTCATATTTTGCACCCATCCATTCTGACATATGCAAGGGGACCCACAGCAAGGGAAATGGTTCTGCAAATAAAGTCCACCAGCAGACCTTAAAGAAAAGAAAAGAGAAGAGAAGAGAAGTAGCGAGAGGTAGAATAGTCATTAGAGCTACTTTAGTTTACTGTATCCAATCAAAGCTCATGCAAGAGAGTTAGTTGTCCGTCCACATTCATAGATATATACTAGAGATGACCACTTTACGAAAAAATGACACACTAGTTCATCATTTTGTAAGGTTTCAAAATCTTACGGAATGAAACAAAATGAGTGTGTTGTCACAAACCAAAATGAATTAATTCCTTTGTACAAGGTACCTGTGTGTGTGTGTGTGTGTGTGTGTGTGTGTGTGTGTGTGTGTGTGTGTGTGTGTGTGTGTGTGTGTGTGTGTGTGTGTGTGTGTGTGTGTGTGTGTAATCTTAATTCTTAATTGGATCTGCCACATTTATTATTTCAGTTATAGCAAGAGCAGCTGCTGTTCCTTCACCTTTATGTTGCATCTTGGTTCAAATTATGGCTCTTCTATTTTTGTGTTCACAGTATTTTATGAAGCATGGAGAGTTATGTGATAAAGGTTCTGTGCAATCACCATTCTTTGCAGGCAGCAAAAAATTGTTTGCTTTTTCTTTGCTGTTTCACATCATTCATTAATGACAACCTGCCAGACCTCCCTTTTGACTTTGTCTTTTCCTACACTCCATAGTTTACGAGGCACTGAGACGTATGATAAAGTTTCAGCTGACTTTACATTTATGTGCACTGGACTGTCTTTTTCATCCATTACTCTTCCCGTATTCTTGTCTTTCTACATTTGTCTATAGCCATCTCTTTTTATTTACTGTTGCCCTTTCATCTTAGCCACCAAAACTCTTTGTTCTTGGCCATTATTTTGCAAACCAACTATCAATGCACTTTATAATCTTCTGCAAACTAGAAATCATAAGACAGTGTGGCAAAAGCACTCAGCATGATACCTGTTGCTCACATATTTGCTCTTAAATCATGTATTTGCTCTAAAAATTGTTATGGGCAGATGAATAGAAAACTTTTGCTTTTTTCTAGAATTATCCTCTGCACCCGTATACACACACACAATACAAGTATGTGTTTGGATAAACTGATGGTTAGAATTGATGGCATTTTCATTTGTTTAATTTGGCTTCCCATTCTTATGACAGATATGATAAAATATATTATTTTAACATCCATGCAATGTTATTAATGCACTCAATGTATACACTACAGATATCTTTTTAATAACAATTAATAAAACAATTATTTTCAAGAACTATTATTTAAAAATATTATTAAGAAGCCACTTAAAACAGAATTATCTAAAGCTGTCCTTAATAAATATGCACCACTTGATGTTCAACTGTGGTCTAAATTTGTTTACTTATGTCTGATTTAGTGAGTTATGTAGTTTTATCTTACAGTTACTGATTGTGAATGTTTCTAATTGATATTGTATTATCTGTAGTTCATACTTGTCTGTATACAAACACCCAGAATGATGTAGTTTTATCGTATAGTTGTTTACGAATGTTTCTAATTGATATTGTATTATCTGTAGTTTATACTTATTTGTATATAAGATATAAGATAAACAAGCAAACAAACATGTGTAGATATGTAATGCAGTGACTTGAATGAAGCTCCATTTCCTGTGTGTGTCTCGTGACCGACTCTTCGTGACTCCATGTCCATGGAGTTTTCTTGGCAGGAGTACTGGAGTGGCTTGCCAGTTGCTACTCCAGGCGCTTACATTTCCTGATGAATAGCATATTCCCTTAATATTTCCATACTATTTATTCTTCCTAATCAGAAGTATCTTGAGTACAAGAGTTTTCATCCAACATATTTTCACACACATTTGCAGTTCCTCATGCCTTCCCACAGCAATTCAAATACTAGTAAATAGGCAAGCTTGTTCATCTGAGACATTATTATCTAAGACTGAGGCAACATGGCCAAAACTGTAATCTTAACAGCACAAACCTATGCATGTAAAATTAAATGAGAAATTTCTATATAAAGAGAAAGTTTCTTTATATACAGAACAATATACATGGTTATTTATATATGCATATAATTGCCAAAATCCTATATCTATCCATGTAAAAACTGCACAACTTGCAGTGGCTAATTGTGGTTAATTAATCGGCTTCTGGGGGTGCATCTCAATTGCACAACTGGGCACACAACCAAGCACATGACTAGAGATGGGCAGAACCTCTGGTCCAGTCGTTCTTGCCAAGTCATTTATCAGCCAAATAGGTGTTTGGAATTTCCAAGCCCCACCTCCTCTGGAGAGGGCTCACTTGGAGGCAGCAGGCTGGCTTCCCTGTCCCACTTCTTCCATGTGCTGCCTCTGAGTGGACATCCACCCAAAAACGCAGGACTTGAAGCCCCAGGCATGTGTTTGGCTGATAAATGAACCAGCATGAACTGCTAAACTGGCAGTGTGTGCCCATCTCTACACATAAAGTGTTCTGCTTATATACCACCCCCATACCACTTCAAGTAGTCTCTGGGTGGTTTACAGTTTTAATTATAGTGTGCAGGTGACACATTGCACCCCCCCCCAACAAGTTGGATACTCATTTTACTGACCTCAGAAGGTGGGAAGGCTTAGTCAACCATGAGTCAGCTATCTGGGATTGAACCCCAGGTGGTGAGCACAGTTTTACCTGCAGTACAGTACAGCAAGAAGTATCCCAATACTTCATCAATTAGCTGCAGCAAATTACTTAAACCTTATGGAAACATGAATAAGGTTCTAGACTGTTTATTCTATCACATTCATAGCCTTATATTAGAGATGGGCATGAAATGAGTGATTTTTCGTTTTTGTTTTCGTTTTTTCATTTCGTTACGCAAGGAAAACGAAATGAAATTTTTTTAAAACAAAATGAAAATGAAAACGAAACGACCAAATTTGCCATGTTTTTCATTTTCGTTGCAGCAGATGCATTGAACTAAAAAGAATGCTAACGAAACAGCAATTTTTCGTTTTTGTTTTCGTTTTTTTGTTTCATTACCTAATGAAACAAAAATGAAATTTTTTGCAAAAAACATCACGAAAACAAAAACGAACCGAAACGGACCCCTAAACGACCAAACGACAAACGAAACACCATTTTTTTTTTTAGTCGTGCCCATCTCTACCTTTTATATGTATTATACAGTCGTGTTTGGTGTCCCCAGGTCCTACTAGAATTTACTTCTCAGTTAGCAGAGCACACTTTACTTTCTTTTCCAGTATTTATGCCAGTGTACATATCTGGATAAATCTTTTGTGGGATATGAAATAGTTTTCTTCTGGACTCCTTAGAAATAAAACTTTCATACAACAGTGCCACAAACACTATTGAGATATGTAAGAAATGGGGAAGGCTATCCATAGACTTTGATTAGATAGTGGTGAAATAAGCTTTGAAGGTATTAGTTTCTTGATGAGTGTAACGTTTCAGGTGAAATTGAGAAGCACAAATAGTGAGAGAAATGGCACCTGCAAGAAAATAAATAGTGACCATTAGAGATAAATTGCAATTACTCCCCTGCAATTTTTTACTGTTCTGAACCTCCTGCTTTAACCATAAAATGGAGGCACCTAATATAATATCATGTTGTATCCCTGCACTTTATATTGCTTCCTCCTGTTAAATAGCCCACATTTTACAGCATCTATAAGCTATTTGGACAACTTAGCAATCATGCTGAAGAGTATGACTGGCAAATATAAATGATGCATTTTGCCATAAATGCTACAGTTCATCCCACAATCCACATAAATATTGAAGAGATAAAAGTAGGAATTGCTTTCACATGGCACCAAGCAGAGCTGAATAATGTTGTTAAATGATATATGGGATTCAGCAGTTACTCTTTTTCCTCTAAGAATCAGAACCAGTGCTCTAAGAAGTGAATAGAGAGCATGTTAACACCCTGTGACATCATCTGGCATTTGCTTACCCACTTCCTCCCCCCCACCCCCAATCAGTCCCATACAGTTATTTATTTATTTTAAATATTATTATCCTGCCATTCACCTTAAATAGAACCCAAGGGGACTTACATCATTAAAAAAACATATTTAAAAAGTACAAACAGGAATTACACAAAGATTTGTAAAGGACTGTATAAATACTACAGTTAGGGCGCATTTACACAACCTCTAAAATCCGCTAGCAACTTAAATTCGGACCAGAGATCATGGGGGGTTGTTCTGCTTCCTGTGTTCCCACCCTTTCGCACTCCATTGCTCCTGTCTACATGAGGGGAGGGAGGGAAAAAAGGGAGAAAAGAATGCAGGCTCACCTCCGCTCACCTCTGTCTGCCATTGGAACAGCCCCGTAGGGGTTCCAGGCTGTTAAAGAGGTGGCGGGGACAAAAAAAAACAAACATAAGGCAAGGAGAGCTGGCATCCCAGCTTTGTAATCTGCATCGGAATTTTTTTTACCTTCGGAGACCAGGTATTTTAAATTGCGCTGGAGCGCACTTAGGTGGGCGTGGTTGTACTTAACTTTTTAAAAAGTTCACAGCTGGTGGGAAAACAATTTTAAGCTCCACATCTGGGAGCCCTTTGCCTCGGATTTTAGGGGTCATCTAAAAGCAGCCTTAGTGAACAAAATCAACCTCCAAACATATTCAAAGGAACAAAGGCCAGCAATTTATTTAAAAACCCTGCTTTTTAATATTTTAATATTAAACTATTTCCAAGACTTTGTCCGCAGACAACATGGGAGAAGAGAACAGCTGGGAGTGAGAAGTGGCTGGAGTGAGATTCTCTACATCTTACAGATGGGCAGATGTAGTTTCCAATTTGAAAGCTGGCCAATGCTGAATTTATTCTCTTTGTTGTATAGAAAACCAAAGTGCTGTTCTTATCAGCAGTCAGCATGTAAGCTGCCATACCATTAAAAAGATCTCCAGACTGAATGTCAAGAACAAATTTTATTTAATGATCGGACATTACAGGGTCATTGTAAGTCATTGCAGACCTATGGCAGATCAGAGTTTTGGCATACATTGGATCTGAAGGGACATGTTAAATGTCATGTTGTTCCATGCTTTGTTTTGAATAAAGAAGGGCAAATGTTTTCATAAATACAAGGAAAACTTGGGGAGGGATAATGAGTAGAACTTATTTATTTTTCTCAAGCAATACCTTGGAATTTGAAAACATTTGGCCTTATTTAGTTTTTGTTGTTGTTGTCTTTAAATTAAAATAACATAGACAGTAACATCTGGCAGTTGGGTCATGGCAACTTGACTTCTTTTCATGTGAGACTGAAATGTTTTACTATTCATCCAAGTAGCTTTGTCTGAGGAAAGTTAGTGGTGAGGACTCCAAATTATAGTTCACCTTGCTTTCACATCACCCATTAGGTGGACAATGGCCTGAGGTGTGTGGAAGTCCCATCTATGCAACCCTTCCCAACACCCATTAAGTATGGGTAGTTAGCTGTGGCCTTGCTGGTGGAGGTGTGAAGTGCTTCTGAGGCTGCCTTAGTGGCTTAAAGACATTTTAAATGACCCACTGCTTTTTTCTCCCTCCCCAGTTGGGCACATTGAGGGAGAAGTCGTGGGTTGTTTAAAACAGCTCCATGGCAAGTGGTGGTGGTGGGAGTGCTTTGCCCATGTACCCAGATGAGTCTCACACACAGAGTATTTCACAGGTTGCTGAGGAGGGGCAGGGTGTAAATCACCTTTAAAAGGGGAACTCGGCTCAGCCCTCAGCAGTTCCCCCTGAATGACAGTCAAAGAAAGTGCTGCATGCCAATTGAGGCAGTTTCACTCTGACCTCGTGTTGCAATTTCACCTCGTGGATAGGCAAGCTTTTCTTGGCCTCCATTTGTTCTATTTTATAATTAAGGAAGGAGAGAGGGGGGCTAGTTTAGTTGTGGAATAACAATTTGGGAAATTAAAAAAATAAAGCATGGATATATAACTAGATTTAATTAGTAGTAATTCTGAATTTAACAAAAAAATTAGAGTACTATAGTACTTTTCTAAAGTTGGCATGTGGGGTGCAATTATGGGACCCAAGAAAGGTAATGGTCATAAAGCTGGTAGAAAGTTGGAAATGTGGAATAGATATTTGAAACTCCTTTGTTCCATATTGGGGCAGCATCAACACCTGCTGCTACAAGCTATGGTGGTGAAGTACAGCGAGTGGGGAGGTGGTGTTCCCAGAGGATGCTAGAGGGATGACCTATCATTATGAAAACTCACAATGAGAAGGTCTAGATCTGGGGCAAGGCCAGCTGCAGATCTAGATCATGCTTCCACATTACTGTAAGCCCCCCTCCCTTGAAATGGGTTGTTTGTTTATGTTATTAACAACACGTGGCCCTAATTTAACCCACTTCCTGTGTATTGACTTGCTATTCTGGGCTACACAGGTGAAGTGATCTCAAATCTCTAGGCTGGGAGGCAGTTAGGTTCATATTGCTTCAAATGGTTTTCTTTCTGCTCCATTGGCCCTCAGCCATTTTGACTAATTAAGACTGTGTTCTAATTCAGAAAACTAAATAATGTATACAGTACCAGGATATATCCACTGCATGCTCAAAATTAAAACAACTTGTTTGTACCAGATTCCAGGGCAATGGTCTCAAAGCAGAAAACAATGTGTGTGAAAATACATTTTTAAAAGATCCAGAACTGTACAACTAGTCATTTTAAAAATATTCTGCATATTGCATGACTGTCATGTTAAATGTGGGTCAGATGAATCACCCTCCACCATTATAATCAGAAATGATTAATTTCCATGGTTTGTGTGCATGTGCATTATGTGCCGTCAAGCTGGATCCAATTTATGGTGACCTTATTCAGCTTTCCAAGGTAAGTTATATATATATAAGGAGTGGTTGAACCAGTGCCATGCCTCAGTGAATTTCCATTACCAAATGAGGACTACTAGTTCAACAGATATTGGCCATTATCCTTTTGCTAATCCCAACTAAAATTAAACTCACTGAATCAGTTGCCAACTAACAAGTCAACAGTTACATAAATCCCAATGAGAAACTGGATCCACTCCAGTTGGGACAAGCAAGACCATACTAGCCATTGTCTGGTTTATTTTTTTTTCCTCATAAATTTTGCTGGCTTATTTCTTTTTTTTTTTTACAACATCAGGAAACCCACTGTTGTGTTCAATCAGAAAGAAGCTCTAGTACACAGGTGATTAAGATCCAGGGGTCAAGACACCATTTTTCTTGTTACAGTACCCACAGGGGCTATATTAGCCCCTCCAAATTACCCTATTTTTTGCTCTATAAGACCCCCCTTAAAAGTAAGGAGAAATGTCTGTGTGTCTTGTAGAGTAAATACAGTAGTCCCCGCTACATATATATCACACATTTTCATTTAGAGAGAGGTTACCTGCAAGGAGCCTCTCCCATCCCCTGCTGCAGCCTGGATTCCACTATTTTATTCACCTCATTTGTGAAGAGACTTCAATGGAGACTGTGCTCTCCCCTGCTGCTGCCTGGATTCCCCAGTCCCAATCATCTTGTTTGCAAAGAGGCTTCCACAGAGCCTCTCCTGACCCCTGTTGCAGCTGGGATTCCACAGTTTCAATCACTTCGTTTGTAACCCTCTGTTTTTGCAGCCTGGATTCCCCAGTCCCAATCACCTCATTTGCACCTCTTTCCCCTTTTGCAGCTTGGATTCCAGAGCCCCAATCACTTCCTTTGCCAAGAGGCTTCCTCCAGGGAGCCTCTCCCCACCCTTCCCTTCTGCAACAATTATTTCCTAGTCAATAATCACCTGATTTGCAAGGAAGTCTCCATGGAGCCTTTGCCCTCCCTTTTTGCAGCCAGGATTCCCCTGCCATGAAACTTTAGGCTAAACATTTTTTCTTGTTTTCCTCCTCTAAAAACTATGTGTGTCTTATTGTCAGGTGTGTCTCATAGAGTGAAAAATATGGTAAATCAAAATTGACTGGGAGTTCAATTCCAATTTCTTTTTTAAAACAAATAAATAAATTAAAAATAGATTTTAAAGAGGCTTTCCAATCATTTGCTTTAGAATAGGACAAAAGTGGGACTGAATGGGACTTCTTCCTACCCAACAGTCTTTACTATAGTAAGACCCCCGTTATCCATGGTACCAGTATCCTCTGATTTATTACCCATAGCTTAAAAATATTAAAAATATTAAAAATCAAGAAAAAAACTATTTTAGATGTATTACCAGAATTGACCACAGAAGTCAGCCACACACCATGTTATGAATACTTATAAATGAAGAATACAAAGCATGGACTCTGGCACCCATCCAGTGGCCAGTTCTGGCATGCAGGCGAGAATGTTTTTCTTCTGATTTGTTTTTTTTGTGTGTGTGTGTGTGTGTGTGTGTGTGTGTGTGTGTGTGTGTGTGTGTGTGTGTGTGTGTGTGAGTGAGTGAGTGAGTGAGTGAGTGAGTGAGTGCTTGCTTGCTTTCAGTATGGGCGGGGGGGGGTGGATGGAACCAATTTCCAACAGACATGGGGATTCTAATGTATTTTAAGATCCTTGAACCAGTCTTCAAATAAAGCTCCTTACTTTGCTCCTGTCAATCATTTTCAGGGAGTAACATGAGCCAACAGCCTTACTATAAATTAAGGAGACCTTGACAAAGAACACTCTGGGAATCCTAGGCGTATTGTTTTAAATACTAATAGGAAATAAATAAATATAATTATCTTCTCATCTAAATTAACTATTTATCATGCAGTGGTTTTAGAAAAGATTAGAATTTTAATCTACCAAATCTTGCTCAGAAAGAAAAGGCAAATAGTAATTCTTGAGCATGAATGGGGGAAAAATTAAATTACATTAAATAAAAATAGAACACTTTTCATTGCTTTATCTCACCCATAGAGCATCAGTTTTTCCAGTGGATACAGATATACAACAAAAAAGGCTCTGCTTCTTGCAAAACAAATGCCTAATGACAATGTGCCAAAATATGCCTGCTCTGTCCTATTAGTTGTTCATCGGCCACACAGAGGGCAAGCTGTTTAATTGATGTGAAAGAGCTTGAGAGAAGGATGTGCTAGGCACTGGCAGAGTATTGTAAGTAGAACAATAAGATGGGAAGGAAAATATGAGACGTAGCAAGAGCCTGGATGTTCTTGTGCTAGTAGTGAAAGACAGAAAATGACACTATTGAGAGAGAAAAAATGATGAGAGAGAAAAAAAAACAAGAGGCAGAAGAAGAAAGAGATGCTTACAGTTCCTTATCTCCACTTGATACTTTCCAGGTTTTCTTCTCACACACCACACAAAGGGAGAGGGAATGACATAAAAAGAGCTTTGTAAACAACCTAAAACTTTTTGACTGTGTCGTGGGTAAACTGATTTTGCCGGTTATCCTCAGGAAAGCTGTTTCTTCCCCAACTATATCAGCCTTAGGGTATGGCTACTATATTGACAAATAATGCTTGGGATTGGGATGGATTGATTTCCATGCAAATCAGCATGGAGCTTTCCCCCCTGATCAGTACTTTCTTCCTAGGGTTGTAGCTAGGGTTTCTACTTGTTTGGACTCAATATTACTCTCATTGGTTCAGGCAATGTTACAGCTTGAGTCAGTACTAGAGATGGGCACGACTTAGCGGTATTCCCGTTTCTGTTTCCGTTACTCGTATCCGTTACTCTACGGAAACGGTAAATAATGAGCTTTGGGATTTGTCGATGGATTGGGCGATCGCAATGCCAAGCGGCACAGAAAAAATGTTTTTAAAAGTTAAAAAAAAAACCGATTCCCAGCCCTAAAAGTAGGCGAAAACTGTCTGAGGGCACCTACCAGGCCAGAAGGGTGTTTTATTTGGGGGGGTTTTTCCCTGCCCCCCTTTCCTTGGCTATTGCTACTGCTGTGCTGCTGGTACCAGGCTGGGAGGGCGCATCCATTTGCCATGCAGTGCAGGGGATCCAAAATGGCGACCGCAATATTTTTTTTTAAATCGTTGCCCAAAACCCCACCAAAGCACCACAGAAACATGCGAAAATTAGCTATTTTAAATGCTTGAATTTTTACAGTAGCAGCAGTGGGTTTTTCTTGCAAAAAAAAGTCTCCGTTGATTTTATTTTATTTTATTTTATTTTATTTTATTTTATTACACCTGCACATTTGCAATGATGGGCTCGCCCATGGGAGTGGACCATGCAAATTTTCCACCAATCGCATGGCCACTTGGCCAGGTTGACCACAGAGACTTCTGGGATGTGCCAATCGGGCATAAACAGCCCACTAATCGTAGCCCAAACCTGAACCCTAAGCCTAAGCCTAACCCATTGGTGGGTCAGAGAGGCACCCAGAGGTGCACCCCAATACTCACCCTAACCTCACCCGTAACTAGCCTAACCCTAGCCCTTGCACTAACCCGTCTTAACCCTAAGCCAGATCTACTTGCATTGCACTACATGCAAGTACGTGAGACACAGTGGGTGCAAAGAGTCTGCCAGTCCATCACTTGTGACTCTGGCTGACTTGCAGCTCCCTCCAGGAGCCCGCTACCCCCAAACCAGTACTGTATAAAAAAAAAAAACAAACCGACTAATTTTTGAAATTTCAGATAGAAAACGTAGATCTCTAGTCAATACCTTTGGGTAGTGGGTGGCATATAAATTGTATAAATTGTATAAATAAAATAATAGATAGATAGATAGATAGATAGATAGATAGATAGATAGATAGATAGATAGATAGATAGATAAATACATACATACATACATACATACATACATACATACATACATACATACATACATACATACATACATACATATGGAGATGTTGGTAGCTGTTCTATCTGAAGTCTTTCTAGCCATTCTAGCTAGGTACAACAGCCGTGAAATTGGCAAGTCAGTGGCGCAATTGGCTGCTGTTTGAATCTCTCCTCTGCAAACGTGGTGCCTGGGTCTAATCTAGCACTAAGGAACCTAGGTGACCAAAGGGAGGAGGTGTGAGAGAGAAGAAGAGCAAGAAGCCCTCACAGAGTATGGAAGTAGTTATCAAATCCAGAGCAGAGCAGAGCTGCTTTAACAAGCCATACAGAATGCATCTGAGGGGCAATTTTCTTCCTTCTCTCTGCTGACCCCTCTGTGGCAGGCTGAATTGAATTAATCCAGGGAAACTCAACCTCATAGGTGTGATTTCATGGTGGTTCTTCCCTACTGTGTGGCCACACGTTTAGTCTCAACCAGACTTTTGAGATTATTTATGCATAATTCCTTTACTTGACTTGACAGTCAGATACATCAAATCTTCATGTGTATTCTAATCCCAGAACAACACACTTGCTTTGCTTTGAAGAGTAAAGATCATTCCTTGCATCTGCTGAAATGGGTTCATGAAAACTGGTGTGTTTGTTTGTCTGTGTGTTTGTTAATGTGCCTTCAGTTCAGAAGTGACTTATAGTAATGCTAGCAGAGTGTTCATGATATTTCAGAGATTTTAGAAGAGGTTTTAACTCTTCCAGCCCCCTGGTGAGTTTCCCTTCAGCAGGGTTTCAAATCAGGTCTCCACAATCCTAGGTAATTGCTCTGTCCAATGCACCACACTTGGTATCCCCATGAAAGGCCATAATGATTGTGCTGGCTTTCCAAATGCCAGATGGCATGTTTGTTGTTTTAATGTATTGAATTTAACTGATTACAATAGAGAACAACTGTACCATTCAATGCTTACATATAGTCAGAAATGTTGGGTCTTATCTCTAGCCTATGTACAAAGACCTTCTGTTTAAGGCAACAGTCACACATTGGGTAGACCATTCATAACCATTTTTATAAGTGGCACATGTGTGTGTGTTGTGTCATTACAGTTGTGACCGACTCTTTGTGACTAGAGATGGGCACGACCAGGAAAAATGACGTTTTGAGTTGTCGTGTGTTGGAGCCGGCCCGTTTCCGTTTGTCGCAAAAATTTTCAAAAATTTGTCGTTTGTTTGTCATTTTTTCGTTTCAAAAATTTGGTTTGGGGGTGTCATTTTTTTGTCTGGAGTCTGGGTACTGTTTTGGGAAGGGAAAGCAGGCTCCTGGAGGCACCTCTCTGGGGTGGGTGCCTCCTCTGGCCCGCTATGAAGGGAAGCGGGCTCCTGGAGGCACCTCTCTGGGAGGGTGCCTCCTGGAAGGCACACCTCTCTGGGGTGAGTGCCTCCTCTGGCCCACTATGAAGGGAAAGGGCTCCTGGAGGTACATAGCCTCCTCTGGATATGCATAGCCAATTGGATATGCATACCAAGTTGCAGTGGCAGGCAGAGGCACCTCTCTTTCTCTTGGGTGCCTCTACTGTGACTCACTGACATACGGTGCACTTGGGCTGGGGATGGGGTGGAAGAAAGTGAGAGAAGGACCCCTATGGGCGCCCTCTGGCTCACTAAGAAGGAAAGTGTACTTGCTGTAGTGCAATGCGAGTACACAGATCTGGCTTAGGGTTAGGGTTAACGCAAGGGCTAGGCTTAGGGTTACAGGTAAGGTTAGGGTGAGTTAGTGGGGTGCACCTCTGGGTGCCTCTCTGACCCACTAAGAAGGACAGTGTACTGGCATATGGGTTCGGGTTCGGGTTCGGGTTCGGGTTCGGGTTCGGGTTCGGGCTAGTGGGCTTTTTAGTGGGCTTTTTATGCCCGACTGGCACATCCCAGAAGTCTCGGTCAAAAACTGGCCAAGTGGCCATGCAATTGGTGGAATGGCTCCAAAAATTTGCATGGTCCACTCCCATGGCCAGCCCATCATTGCGCAGGTGTAAAAAAATAAAAATAAAAATAAAATAAAATAAATTCAATGGAGACGTTTTGTTGCAACTGTAAAAATTCAGGCAGTTTTAAAATAGCTATTTTCGCATGTTTCTGTGGTGCTTTGGTGTGTTTTTGGACCACAATTTCAAAATAAATATTGTGGTCGCCCCATTTTGGATCCCCCGCCCGCACCGCATGGCATGGCGAGTTGGCAAGACAACGAGGATGCCCCCCACCAGAGCAGCCCAGGACAGGAGAGGGGGAGAGGCCGGGGGACCCCCCCCCAGAAACCACCCCTCTGGTAGGTGCCCTCACTCAGGCAGGCATATTTTTGCCTGCTTTTTTGGCCAGGAATCGGGGTTTTTTATTTTTAAAACTTTTTTTCTGTGCCGCTTGGCATCGCGCGATTGCTGCAATGCCAGGAACGACAACAACAAATCAGACCCATTTTTTCTTTTTTTGGTTCGAATTCGAGTTCTGGCGGAGTAATTGTCATTACCGTTTCCGTTGCGTAACGGAAACGAGGAATGGAAACGGAAACGAGAATTTTGCCAAGTCGTGCCCATGTCTAATTGTGACCCCATATCCATGGAGTTTTCTTGGCAGGAATACTGGAGTCGCTTGCCAGTTCCTACTCCAGGCGCCTATAGCACCTGGTATTCCCTGGTGGTCTCCTGTCCAAGTAGTAACCAGGGCCGACCCTGCTTAGCTTCTGAAATCAGGTGAGATCGGATGTGCTTAGGGCATCTAGGCAGCTATAAGTGGCACACCTGAGTTCTAATCCTATTCATTCATGAAAATACACTAAGTAGTCTTAGTAAATTGATATCATTCCCTGTACTAAACTTGAAGTTTCATATGTGGTCTAAAATAAGGTAAGAATAGTAGTAGTATGATTTGTTCACTCATTTCTAAAGAATGTGTTAGCTTTTGAAACCACGAGCTTCCACTGTTGGAACACCAAATTCTAGTATGATCAGAAGGACAGCAAGCCACCTCCTTACTGTGAGCTTCCTTGTACCCTGAAACCTATTGCTGGAGGGACAGAAGACCCAAGCTGGTTCCTAAATATTGCATTGAAGGGAACACCACTTTGAAAGTTCTTCAAGCTTCATGAGTGACAATATTCCAGCTTGATCAAGGGGATGGATTTGTTGCATATAGGAGTTACTTTCTTCAATTTAGAGAATGACATGCACTGATGACTCTCCCCACTGTCCCCCCACCCAAATTTGTGAAATATTTGGCTAGCAAGGTCACCTTTGAACCACTAGCCAACTGTTTTGAAATCAGAGGAGGTGGTCTACTAGAAGGAGTGGAATGTTGTGCATCGTTTGCCTGTACTTGCATGTTAGAGAAGGAAGGTGTGTGCATGGGTGTGCGTCAGCACTTGTAAGTGCTCGTGCATATACTCACATAATACAGTGCAATTATTTTCCCCATGCTGCAACATTTTGCACATTGTGGTCCTGAGGACAGAGCTTGCATGCTTCTACATATCCATCACCCTTGCTGATACACGGCAATTGGATCAGTCTGAGCCCATGAGATGCTCCATTTGTAAAGCAGCAAAATGGAAGGGAGCTCGAATATTTCTGTGGAGCAGTTCTCAATGGAACAATATTCATCAAATGATAATTAACACCATACACATTTGCCAAACAGCTGCTGTTCTCCAAGCCTGAATCTCTACAGGACTTTCTAAGTGCTCTGTGGCTGTCTATGGAAAACCAAACAATGCAGCTGTTTCTGAAATACATTTGAAGGCACTTTTACAGCTTGTCATTCATCAGGAATTAATAGGATGCTTTCTTCAAAATCAAGTTGAAAATATTTTGCAAAGACATTTTTATCATCCACAGGAAATTAGTTCTCTTTTTTAAAAAAATGTTTCACCCAAGAATAACTAAACACTGTTGGCACAAAAAAGAAGGCCCATGGAATGGGATAGCTAGAGAAGATAATCTTGGAAAAATGACACGCTAAAAGACACTTTTAATTTCTGGACCCATTGCAAGCCAGAAACACAGCTCAAGGTAATTGGAAATGCTTTGGAAATGTTGCTCTCTCAGTTTCCTGTGTACAAGAGGATAGCATATAAAGTCTTCTCCCAATAACAGTAATGAATATTATGTGGTGAAAGCTGCTTCCACAAATGTTTTGCTGAATATAATGAAACTTCCAGATGTTCCATTCCCAGAGCTTGGAAAAGTTCATTTCGGAGATGCACAGTTCCCAGAATCTGTGATGCATGGCCACTCTGACTGGTTCTGGGGCTGTTGTCCAATCTCCAGACTTAGCATTCTCAGCATCCCAAACTGGTCACGAGTAGAGATGGGCACGACTTGAAAAAAAAAATTTTCGAGTTGTCGTTAGTCGGGCCAGTCCCATTTCGGCTCATTTCCGGTTTTCGCGAAAATTCGCAAAAATTAGTCGGTTCGTTTTTTCGTTGTCGTTAGTACTGGTTTTTTTGGGGGGGAGCGGGCTCCTGGAGGCACCTCTGTGGGGTGGGTGACTCCTCTGGCCCGCTATAAAGGGAAAGTGGGCTCCTGGAGGCACCCGTGGGTGCCTCCTGCCACTAGGAAGGGGAAGCAGGCTCCAAGAGAGACCCCTCTACATGGGGGTCTCCCTTCCTCACCTGCTGCTGCTGCAAAATGCTATGCAATAGCCATATGGATATTGCATAACATAATGTGCAGACGTGAGACCAGTGTGAGAGTCATAATGGTCATACCTTCCCTGCACAGGGCTCCCGCACCACCATGTCTCACACAGAAGGGAATTGTACTTGCTGCGTGTAGTGCAATGCAAGCAAGTAGATCTGGCTTTAAGGTGGCTTAGTGCAAGAGCTAGGGTTAGGCTAGTGACGGGTAAGGTTACGGTGGGCTAGTGGGTTGCACCTCTGGGTGCCTCTCTGACCCACTAAGAAGACAGTCTGTGACGTATGGGTACGGAGTCAAGGGTTAGGGTTAGGGCTAGGGCAGGTTTTATCCCAGAAGTCTCCATGGCCAAGTGGCCATGCGACTGGTGGGATGGCTCCAAAATTTTGCATGGTTGTCCACTCCCACATGGCTGGCCACTTGGCCAGCCCATCATTGCGCAGTAAATAAAATAAAATAAAATAAAATCAATGGAGGACAGAGGAGGAGAGGAGAGACATTTTGTTGCAAAAAAACCCACTGCTACTGTGAAAAATCTGGCAGTTTATATATTTTCACATGTTTCTTTCGTTGTGCTTGTGTGTTTTTGGACCACGATTTCAAAAACAATATTGCGTCAAAGCCCCCCCATTTTGGATCCCCGCCCGCACCGCATGGCATGGCGATGGCGACTGAGTCCGGCTGCCCAGGACGGGGAGGCTGGACCCCCTCCAGAAACCACCCCTCCGGTAGGTGCCCTGCGCCCTTAGTCAAGCAGGCATTTTTCCGCCTGCTTTTTTGGCCCGGGAATGGGTGGGGGAGAGTTTAAAAGTTTTTCTTGTGCCGTCCGTGTGATTGCATGGGCTTTTGCTGGCTGCGAGCCTGCGGCGAGTCCCACCAGAGCAGCCCAGGATGGGGGATGAGGGGGAGGCCGGGGACCTCCAGAAACAACCCCTCTGGTAGGTGCCCTGAGGCACTCATGCATTTTCCCGACTTTTTTTTAACTTTTAAAAACTTTTTTTCTGTGCATGTGGCATCGCGCGATCTCGCGATGCAAGGAACGAGCATGACAAATCAGACCAAAATTGTTCGTTCGTCGGTTCGAGCTCGAAGTCTGGGGAGTAATTCCGTTACCGTGAAACGGAACCGAGTAACGGAAACGGAAACGGGAATACCGCTAAGTCGTGCCCATGTGCTTCCTTGTTTTAAAAGTAATTGCTGGCCTTTGGGCACATCACTACTAATTCACAGCTGACACAAGTGTGCCTAGGAGGTGCCAGAGGAATTGTGGTAATGGTAATGTAATGTTCCAGGCTTATGTAGTTTTGTGGCCTTCTTAGATGTACTAAGGCCTCAAGATCTTATTGATCTCTGGCTCTATCTCCCCATGCCTCATCATGGATCCCATATTCAGACTCAACAACAGAGCAAAACATGAATTATGACATTTTTATTTTTAGGATAGATCCTGTCACTGCCAATCAAGATTTCTCCTAGGTGTTATGGTGTAGGCACAGAGGCAGAGAGAGGCCTTAGAGTCAAGAGTGTATTTTGCAAAGTGATACCTTTCCATTTCATCAACATATTGTTGCTTCAAATGAATCGGAGCAAAAAGAGATTAGGTAGATTGTTGCTAGGCTATACTATTTAGCTACATTACCAATGCAATGAGAGTACAACAGTAAGCAATGATTTGTTCCAGGAATGATTTCCATGTTCATGCTACATATAATGATCTTAGCCAGACACGGCATGCCATCAATATAGGGAAGAGTTCCCACAAAGTCAGTATCCTTATAAGTCAGATTTAGAATAGCAAAATGAAAACTGAATTTTGATTATTCAAGCCTAGTCAAGTGCTAGTTCTAGTATGTTCAAAATATGGGGATCAATATTAATATTAAATCCAGTTTGTGCCATTATTCAATGAACTACATGTCATAAAAAGGATGAATTAATTACCTTCCCTAAGGGCATTTCTTAATGCTTATGCCCTACTTATGCACTCTGAGATGTATTTTGTTGAATTATATGATGTTGTGAGATCTGCATTCCCTAGTGTCTCATAATTACAGTCCAACAGTGCCATCCACTGCATTTCTAAATAACATCTTCATATAACATTTTTCTTTAAAGTGTTATGTTCTTTCTCATCATTAAGGCATTACATCACTTCTGCAGTGTTGCATGTGTTAAGACAGTTTTTTCAAAACAGCAAAGCCATTCCAATCAGTCGGGAATGTCTATTGGTAATTATGATATCATGATATATCAACAAGAAACACAAAACAGAACAAAAGGTGGGAGACAAAAATGTTGTGGCACATTAAAGACTAATTGCTGTATTTTAATGTGAGCTTTCATGGGACAAACACTCTTCTTGGGACATAAGAGAGAGAATACAAAGACTACATGGTAAAACATCCATACATGTCTCTAAGACAAAGAAACAATGACATTTGGTTGATTTAAGTTGTTAATAGTGTGAGCCATTGTGGCATTTACATCTTTTTGTGTGTTTTTAGTTATTTTTTAATAATTGTATTAACAAAAGGAAAAGACATAAAAAGAGAAACCTTACATAACATGGTAACATACATTTTAATCTTACTTATTAATTAATTAACCACCTTCACCAGCTATTTACACAATTTAACAGGGCTACATTTAGTCTCCCAATTCCATCCTAAAAATAAGAGACCAACAATCTAGATTATTTCTTAAAGCATGTTTCTTCTCAATTAAGTCATTCATATATTTTAGTAAAGGTTTCCATGGTTTAGTTATTGATTTCAAATAGTTTACCTCACTTTCTCCTTGATATAGATACAAGATGTCTTGTGGCATTGAAAATAAATTTCAAAGCTAACAATGAGTATACAAATATGCTTTCACAGACTAACAGTGGTACCAATTAAAAATTACAATATTATGAAGTAATGATTTACTTGAAGAGAATTAAGGAAAAGTAAATAAGTTGCTTAATGTGATAATGCTAATATTTTTTGTCCCTGGGTCTGCTAAGATGAATATGCACTTATCTCTTTTTTTAAAAAAATTGCAGTCCTATATATCAGCTACTTAAGATCTGGATTTACACTTGTCAACACCCTGAATGGGATCTTTTCTGCTTTATGGAATCTGTATGATTTTATATAAGTAGCCAGTCTACAATTATTTACCTAATCTACTACATATGTCCTTAGTCGATATGATCCCAAAACTTTTCAGGAGCACATCTGAATTTTTTTGTTTTTGAAAGGCCTTGTGCTTCCTTATGCTTCCTTTTCCACAATTCCGTCTTTTTAAAATAAATTATGCAAATTATAATTTAAAATTGTATATAAAAATGAAAACAGGTTTCAGCTATTTTAAATTTATGCCATTGCAATGCTAACTTGTAGAGGTAGCCCTTTGAGGTTCTGAATGATTATCCGACCACCCATTCCTCTTTGTAAAGGAGGAACTCTTAGAAAACAGGGAAATCTTGTGTTTATTAGAGAAATACACTTGGGAAAGGGAAAATGATTGGAGTTTTAGCTCCAGCTAGATGAATTGGAAATTTCTGGAGCAGTGGTTGCTCTTTTCATCTCTAAAGGACAAAAGTTCTTCCCTTCTTGCAAGGGCAAGCCAGGTGTAAGAAGAAAGAAAATGACACCAGGACCCTAGGAACCGCAACCCTAAGGTTCTGCTGTGAATGGCCCAGAGTGGCCTTGTTAGCCAGATGGGTGGTAAATAAATAAATAAATAAATAAATAAATAAATAAATAAATAAATAAAGATTAGTACGGGTTAAAAGCAGGTCAAGGGCACAGGAAAGTTGACATCCCCTCTTTCTTCTCTTCCCCATGAAAATAATTCATTTTCTGAGTTGCCCCCAGTCATTTCCAATAGAATAACATTTGAAAATTGAAACATGAAAAGGGGGGGGAGGGGAGAGCCAATATTTTAGTTATGTAGCTCTCACAGTCTTATATGTCTGCAGATTTCTTCATATAGTGCAAAGGGGCACACACATGCCCTGCAGTTTTGAAACTTGTGCCCTACAGAAAGGGCACAAGACCACATGTTTCTAAAATAGTCTAGGAGGGGGGAAACTTTGAGGGATGCTGAAAACATTCAAAGTATGCAAAAATGTATTCCACCTGTGGTGTATATGACATGTCAGATAAAGTTCCTTCTAAACAAAGTAATGTCATGTGTCTTCTCCCAAAGAGATCCCATGTAGGAAAGTGACCTATGCTGGATGATCACAGGAGAAGAGGAAGGGCTGTGTGTACAATGAGAGGATTGATGCTCAGATTGCCTAATTCTGCTCCAAAGTGTCCCTCCCTCTTTTAAGGCACAATTGGTGTCATTTGAACAGTATAGTTTGATTTTATAACACTTACCAATAAAATAACATAATATGCCCAAAACACGTCCTCTGAGTTTTAATATAAGCAAAGGTAGAATTCGATGAAATATATACAGCAACAGTGGAGAAGGCAAGATTATAGTAGATACTACTGCCTAAATATTCTCAAACCTCTGCCAAAGTGGCAGAATAGTATGCAAGTGTCTTAGGCATCTCCCTATGATTCCCAACAAATGACAATGCGAACTGACAGTTCTTACACTTAGTAGCATCATTTAGATATTTTTAGGCAGCCACAAGTAAAATGTCATTAAACTGGGACATCATTAAATGAGAATGTCCTATTATCAACTACTAACCAGAATGACTTGTTAACATATTTATAAGACATTATTTATTCTTTTCATTACCAATTAAGTTTCAAAATCAGTCCACCTATTTTAATATCCACTGTGTAAACTAAATGTCACCCGTCAATTCAAGTTTAAGAGAATAGCTCGGAGAGCTTCTCAATGCAGCAGTTCAAATGTTTTTTAAAGCTCATTATAACACAAGCATTCATGCCCCCCAATGTAAAAATGTGATTGTTTATTCATAGACAAAAAATCTTTCATTAAAATAATTCACTGGTAGGTTCTCATCAAATTCCCTAAGAATATGTCAAGAAAAAACAGCAAAACTTATTACCACATGTGTGCCAAACATAATTAGAAGTAGGCTAGATAGTTTACTATCTATTGAAATGAGAAAATATACCATACCATTAGAGATATTTGTTGTTGGGATTTCAACTCACAAGATAAACAAAGATGGCCAGAAAAATCAGTGTATGGAAGTGAAAGTGTTCTCTTGTGGTCTATATCTACCCATATTTTTCTGTCTATAAGACTCTCCGTATATAAGATACTTGCCACTCTTCCAACCCAAAAGTACAGTTTCACAACCACACAGTTCTGTCCTCGGCTTACTTCCATGTAGAAGATGACCCTCAATTTTTAGTTTAACAATTTTTGGACAAAAATATAGTCTTACACATGTATGTCCTCTCTTTTCTGAAAGTATTCAGCATTTTGATTTTGAAAGAGGAAAGTATCTGACACCTCTTAAGAAATGATAGAACTTTTCTAGAACATTCATCTTACTCAGAGTCCCCTCTGAACCTGCGGTTCATGTGCATCTCTCTAACTAGAAGAGTGGTGGTTGACGACTTTAATTTCAGCTATCCAAGGTTCTGAATTCTATCCTCCACAATACGTACTAGGTTAAGAAAGAGACAGGTGGGCATGGAAAAGCAGCAGAGGTCAAGACCAAGTCCTCTTTGGACTAGTATAAAGTGACTGCTTCATGTGACACCAGGTAGGGAGGAAAGTATAGGAGAAGGGCAGCTGAAGCGTTACTTTTTAAAAAGCAGGCAGGGACATTTGCCTAGATTAATCTAAATGAACTTTCTCCTTCTCTTTCATAGAAAACAGTCCCTTGCTATCATCCATGTCACACAGTGAAGCTACTTTGAAGACTTATTTTTTTAAAAAATACCCCAGTGCCTGGCCAATTCTTTGGGGTATGCCTAAAATCAGGCTTGACACACCAGACACTGACAGGCCTACAGTCCTTCGCAGCATTTGATCCTGATGCTAAACAAATGTTAAGCATATTTTTCTTGTTTCTTTGAGGATCTTCTCATGTCTGAGTCAGGCTTTCATGTTTCTTCAGGGTTCTCAACTAGAGGAAAGTAGCTTGTGTTTCCATGGAAACAGCATGCAAAGCAAAAAAAAAAAAAAGCAAAGGCAAACAAATCTGTCTCTTGCCAGACTGGCTTCTTGTGTGTCCTCTTATTTACTCATTCTCCTGGCAGAAGCATTATAGCACTGTTAGAAGAACTTGACTGCTTAGCATGTAATTAAAACAACTACTACAACTATCTGATTTCTTGAATGGCTTTCATGCTATGGTTTGCATTAATTCTGAACAACTGATTTACCGTCCAGGTTTCGGCCACTCCACAGCCTTTTGGTTTAAGACTAGGCTATTATTCCTCCTTACCAAATCTGGATATACGGCATTAGGAGAAATCAACATAGCTGGCATCTCAACTTGGCAGCCACCAATGGGCGCAGAGATGACAGCTCCTTTTTTAGAGCAATTTCAGGCCTCATGGCCTCATGAGGGACAGGACATCCATGTTAGCAATCTAGTCATGCAACTTTTATAATATTGGTGAGTTTCTTAATCCACAGATCAGATCAGCTGTGTGGACAGAGCCCAGAGGAGGCCTGCTGCCCCCTCACAGCAGAGGGAAAAGCAAGTGATAAAACCCTATCATGGTTCTTTTGGGTGCGGATAACATCTGGCTAGAAAGCAAAAATACAGATTCTTAGAACTCAACATAAAATAATGGGGAAGGGAAGAGAAACTGAGTTGCCTAGTACTAGACTACTGTTATCTCTTCCTTTATACAAATTCCCCATAGGAATGCATTGAAAACAGAGTAATCCCTAATCACAACCATTTTTATTTTGTATGGATTTGCCCCATAGATGTTAAGCAAAATTTCCCCTATCTTCAGAATTCTGTTAAGCAAATTTCCCTTATCTCCAGAATTTTTTATGTTGCACAGATTTTACATTATAACAAACTGTTTGTTATACGAGAGTCCACTGTAGAGAGATAGATATATTCCTTCCTCCCTGCGGATCAGCTGTTGAGCTTATCTCTTCAATCTTCAGCAGCTAGCCCTTAGGTTTCATGTTTGTTTACAGAGGGTTCTTTGTTTGAAAGCAAATTGATTGGAAGGTTTAAGGAGGGTCTTTGATTTAGGGCAGTGGGCTCCCTGTTAAATTTAAAAAAAAGGAAACCTCCCCATTATTTATAGTCTTACAAATCCTTTCATTTCCTGACAAAAATTCTTTTAAAAAATTCATTATTAATGAAATGAAATGAAATGAAGACTGAAACAAAATGAAACAATATTATTTCCATTTTGTGTCCATCTCTAGTCATCCTAGATAAGTATGCAGAGCTCAAAGCATGTGGAAGATTTTCTCATGTAACTCAGCAATTTCTGAAGTATGCTCTATCATTGAACAGATCTATTGTGTAATGCAACTTTGAGTAAATGAGGAGGGCAGTGGCTCCTGACTGAGGGGATGACCCAAACAGCACTGGATGAATACCCTTGACAATGACAATAGTGGACCCCACCACCAAGTGGGACAAATGCTAAGAAAAAGAAGATGAGAGTTCTACTATTCTGTAGTTCTATATTGTGAACAACACTGCAGATTTAATACAAGAGACAAGAACTGAATCCCTTCTTACATGCTCATTCTTTCAACTCACTTCATCTATTAATTTAAGACACAACAAAGGGAAGTATTAACTAATGAGCTTATATAAATAACAAATTCCTTACTTGAGTTCCTCACAAAACAAATGCAAGGTTCAAATTGAACACCTATGGAGGGAGAGAAAAAACAGAAATAGTCAGTGCAGCAAAAGAGAGAGTTGATAACATGTCTGTGTGCTATTTCAATAAGTAAATAAAAACCCCAAAATCATACTCTTCTTAATTTCACATGGGGGGATGTTAAATAAGTTCTCAGAGGGATATGCAGTGGTACCTTATATAACGTATTTTATTTTATTTATTTATTGGATTTATATCCCTCTTATCTACAAGTACCCTAAGCGGCTTACACGAGGCTACAATAGCCAGACAAAGTTACAAAAAAAAATACTAAAAATAAGACAGGACAAGACAGATAAATCACGCTGTACAGAATTAAAACCTAAGCAGCACTTCTCTAATGAGGGAAACTGATTACGATGGCGGGCCAAAGGAAAAAAAAATTAAGTAAATTAAACATCGCCAAAGGCCTCCCGAAAAAGATAGGTTTTCAAAGCCTTTCGGAAGGCCAGCAGGGACTCTGCAGAGCGCACTTCACTGGGGATGGAATTCCAGAGGCTGGGGGCCGCCACAGAGAAAGCCCGGGTCCGGGTCTGCATCCTCCGGGCTTCCCGAGGGGTGGCGACCCGGGCAAGTGCGCTCGCGCCTGCCCCGAACGGGACGGGCCGAGGTTGATCGCTGAGCGATCCGCTCTGCCAGGTAGTCTGGTCCCAAGCCATGGAGGGTTTTATAAACTAAAACCAGGACCTTGAATCTAATCCGGGCCACAACGGGCAACCAGTGCAGGCGGACCAGGGCTGGGGTGATGTGGTCATAACGACGCACACCAACCACCAGCCTGGCCGCTGCGTTCTGTACCCGCTGCAGCCGCCGGAGGAGATTCAAGGGCAACCCCATGTAGAGGGTGTTACAGTAGTCCAGCCTCGAGATCACCAGAGCTTGGACCACTGCTCTCAAGGAGCTCGCGTCGAGGTACGGGCGGATCTGAGCGATCCGACGGAGATGGTAATAGGCGGACCTGGTCACCGACGCCACCTGGGACTCCATGGTAAGCGCCGGGTCCAGGAGCACACCCAGATTCTGCACCCTCTCCGCAAGCTGGAGGGAAACTCCCCCCAGGCAAGGGAGGGGGCCACCGTACCCCGACGACGAGCCCCCAAAGAACATAACCTCCGTCTTCTCGGGGTTGAGCTTAACATAATTAATTTGTTCCAAATGAAATTATGTTATACAAATTTTCCTTTTGTACAAATTGATATTTCCCATAGGAATGCATTGAAAATGGAGTAATCCATTCCAATGCATAGCCAAGGCTAATGAGGGTCTGATGCTTGGGGGAGGAGGAGTCAAGGAGTCATGGTGGCCACAACAACAGGAGGAGGCAGTGGCGGCCAGTGCTGGGCATTCAACTGCAGCACTTCGCCCAGCTTGGCCACCACTGCTGCTGCTGTTGTTGGGAGGAAGGCTGCCCCTCCTCCTCCTCCTCTCCTGTGCTCCTATGTGTGTGGGCATGCGTGGCGCCTGTCAATGCATCACACGCTTCCCTCCCCATCTTCTTCTTTCACACTTCTCCCTTTCATTTGCCGTTTCTCGTTCGCTCACGCTGTCGGGCTGCCTCTCATGCATGTTATTGCGGCAGGTAGGACCATGGCAGAGGTGAGTGGCCATACGCCAGGGCTGGGCGGTTAAAGTAGGAAGAAAAAGATAGCTGGTGTATGGGGGGGAATGGGGGAGAGAGGGAGGGAAGGAGAGAAAGGAGAAAGAGAGAGAGGAGGCGGAGGTAACTCTGTGGCAGTTTTCACCTGGAGGGCTGGTTAAGTGTTAGGAAGAGAACGTGAGGTGCCTGCCAGGGACATAGGAGTCGGAGCAGATGACCATGAGATGATGGGTGGAGTGAGGGTGATGAAAGCACGTATCTTACTGTTATGGAAGGATTCCCTATCTCCAGATTTTTTTTATGTTGTACGGATTTTACGTTATACAAACCCTACGTTTTATGAGATACCACTGTAATATGAAGAACTGGTTTACCATTGCTGTGTTCTGTACAGTTCCAAGAGTTAGCTTAAATGTTGGTGACTTAATCTGTGAAATAACATTCTCCATCCTCATTGTCTATTATTGCTGCTCCTTGGCAGGTGACGTTCAGGAAATTCTCTACCCGTTTCACCATGGGAACTATCAATTATCTTCTGCTCATGCAATTGGTATTTTCTGAACAGGATGGGTGAAGCTTAGTCCAATATCTCAGAATTAACCATTCTGCATTGAGTGATGCCGCTCGGAGCCTAGGGTTGTTAGCAGAATCTAGCCTCATGACATTGTTGCTCTCAACTTCTCTGATATTCTCAAATCCCTTCACATTGTCAAGATAAACATTAGAGATGGGCAGGAACTGCCAAATCAGCAGTTTGTGCCAGTTTGTCCTGTGGCTGAACAGGTGTTCAGTACTTCCCAGCCCTCCTCTGGCAGGGCCCCACTTAGAAGCAGCACCCCTCACTCGTGTGGACTCAACAAAGCCCCAGTGATTTCATTGCCTTACTCTTGCTGTGGCTACTGGATTTCAGCCATGGTTTCATGACCTACTACAGTATATATGGGTTGGCAGACTCTGTGAGCATGTGTTCAAGTATTTAAAATGGTTCGGTATTAGTGCTCTGTAACCATATTCATTATCTGCTTCCTTAATCACTCTTCAAAAAATGAAAAGTTCTAATCCTAAAACCATGTCCTATAATGGTTCTTCCTCCACTCCCATACTAAAGAGATGATTAGAAATTGCAATCCATATCCCATTTTACATTGCATCTTTCTAGTGATTTAGGTTAACTAACATTTTCAAGTGTAGACTCTCTTTGAAATTCAGGAAAGTGTGAAATTATGTTATTGAAAAATGTTCCAAAGTCTTAGTTATTTTTTCTGTATCTGTAGTTAAACATTGACTAAAGCTACTTAGCAAGTGCTAGAAGCTAAAGTACTAAACCCATTGACTCCTAACACCAACAGTTATTTAATTTGCCGTATGCCACAGATACTAAATGATTAAGGTCAGACTAATGAATACTTCTTTTATAACATGTTTTGTTTTTCACAACCCAAGTACTTCAGTATGTGAATTCAGCATGCATTTACTAAGAATGAGCCAGTCAGATTTTTTGGACTTCAATTCCCAGAATTCTCCACTCTTGGACTTCCTCCTGAGAGAAGCATACCGACAGACACCTAAGTGTGGCTCACCTGGAGAAAGGCCTGGAAGGTTGTAGATGGATGGTTCCATGGCCTAGCTTTATGGAATGGCTTTTTGGAATTCTCATCACAGGCTACCTCAAGGTTAAGTATTAAAAAGCAGAGTGTTATCATATTACTAAATAAAATCAGGTTTGCTACGATCTCTATTGATCATGTAATGCCACAGTTAAAAATACTCAAGAAATTGTATGGTAGAAAATTAAATGAAAAATAATTTAGGAACAGCTCATGCCAACCCTAGTCCTGCAGAACTGCTGCATTCTCAGAGTTATTTCCAGGAAAGCAAAGTCAGCATGAGATTGAAGGAGAGATCTTCAATAAACTATTTGCTTGGGAATGTGAGCTTCCCCACCACCTCCTTGTCTATTTACTTTTGGACCATTTGTCTCATATTGCTTGCAAAGCTAAGACAACGTGTGTAAACTAGGGTTGTGGAAACATCTTCGTTTCATTCCTGATTATTTGTATCTGTCTTACAAATCACAACCAATTTGTCTCAAGCTGATTTGTGGCCTACCTGCTATGATTTCAGGCCAAAACAGAAGGAATTTTTTTAAAAAAATAATGAAGACAAAAATGTTGAGGTACTTTCACGACTAACTGCTACATTTCAAATATGAATGGAGTGGCCTCACTTACAGATAGGCAATATATAAATCTAATATGTAAGTAAGCATGCAAGCTAGTAAATTAGTGTTCCTGATAGAACACTTCCTTGGACTTTGACAAGTCCACTGCTTTAATTTGTATCAAAATATTCAGAGCCATTAGTATGTATTTGTATATCTCCAAACAGTGAAAAAAACCATGAAAACTGGGTGTGGGGGAGGCTCTGATTAAGATGGGGAATAAACCTTAGTGTCTTGTTGTTTAATCCTCAGTGTACAAGCAAAGGTCCCTTTCCCAGTCCTCCTTTTCCCTGGCCAGGAGCCCGGTGTTTTAGATTGTTGTTAATGCAACTGTGACCTGTCCCTCTCAAATCTAGTGCAACATCACAAATTTCACACATGCAGGCACTCAGTCAGTTGGATTGAGATTTGCAGTCTTCAACAGAGAAGAAGAAGAAGAATCCTCCAACAGTCACTGCCTTCTGAAAATGAAAGAGGCACAAATCTTTCTGTGTTCTGAATAGAGATGGGCACGACCAGGAAAAATGACATTTCGAGTTGTCGTGTGTCGGAGCCGGCCCGTTTTGGCTTGTTTCCGTTTGTCGCAAAATTTTTCAAAAATTTGTCATTTCGTTTGTCGTCTGTCGTTAGTACTGGTTTAGGGTGGGTAGGGTAGCGGGCTCCTGGAGGCACCTCTCTGGGGTGGGTGCCTCCTCTGGCCCGCTACGAAGGGAAGGCATTTAGCAGGCTCCTGGAGGCACCTCTCTGGGGTGGATGCCTCCTCTGGCCCGCTACAAAGGGAAAAGGAAGGGTACATGACCGTGTAGCCATTGCGTAACAAGTGGCACTGGCAGAGGCACCTCTCTTTTGGGTGCCTCTAGCTCACTAAGAAGGACAGCATACTGGCATACAGGTTTGGAGTTTTTTGGAACTTTGGACTGTGAGCGAGGTGAGAGAAGAATGCCTCTGCTGGGCGCCCTCTGACTCACTAAGAAGGACAGTGTACTTGCGTGTAGTGCAATGCGGGTACAGATCTGTCTTAGGGTTGGGGTTAGGGCAAGGGCTAGGCTTAGGATTATTACGGGTAAGGTTAGGGTGAGTTAGTGGGCTGCACCTCTGGGTGCCTCTGACCCACTAAGAAGGACAGTGTACTGGAGTATGGGTTAGGGTTAGGGTTAGGGCTAGGGCTAGGGATATAGTGGGCTTTTTATGCCCGACTGGCACATCCCAGAAGTCTCAGTCAAAACCTGGCCAAGTGGCCATGCGATTGGTGGAATGGCTCCAAAAATTTGCATGGTCCCATCCCATGGCCAGCCCATCATTGCACAGGTGTAAAAAAATAAAAATAAAAATAAAATAAAATAAAATCAATGGGATTGGAGACAGACGTTTATTGCAAGAAAAACCCACTGCTGCTACTGTAAAAATTCAGGCAGTTAAAATACCTAATTTTCGCATGTTTCTGTGTGGTGCTTTGGTGGGTTTTTGAATAAATATTGCGGTCGCCATTTTGGATCCCCCCGCACCGCATGGCATGGCGAGACGATGAGGATGCCCCCCACCAGAGCAGCCCAGGCCAGGAGAGGGGGGAGGCCGGTGACACCCCCCCAGAAACCACCTCTCTGGTAGGTGCCCTCACTCAGGCAGGCATATTTTCACCTGCTTTTTTGGCCGGGAATCGGGTTTTTTTTTAAACTTTTTTCTGTGCCGCTTGGCATCACGCGATCGCCGCGATGCAAGGAACGACAACGACAAATCAGACCCAATTTTTCTTTTATCGGTTCGAGTTCGATTTCTGACAGCTTAATTGTCGTTACCGTTTCCGTTGTGTAACGGAAACGAGGAACGGAAACGGAAACGAGAATTTCGCCAAGTCGTGCCCATGTCTAGTTCTGAACATGCTGCCCGCACAACATGACTATCTCTTAAATGGATGGAGGAATTCCTCCCAAGGGCTCGTTAACTCAGTTTCTAGGAGAGTTGAGGCTTTTCATTGGCATTTGAGTGATCCATTTCTTCTGCTTTGGGCTGCATGACTCTCTGAAAAATATCACTTTCATTCTCCAAGGTTAATGTTTTTTTTCTTTTTCTTTTTAAAAAATCAGCTTTTTTAACCTCTGAAGTCTCAAAACAATGTTTGGTTCTTTAGAGAGGCCTCTTCAGTTTAGGCATCACTTGGGCCCTCCTAGCTTTGCTTTAGATTGCTTTGAAATGGACAATTGCAGCTGCTGTGCTTTGAATCCAATTACGCGAAAGATTATCCCTAGCTAAAATACAGTTTAGTAGGAAGGATACACTTCTAGCATGATGCACTTCTTAGTGATTGCATTTTTTGAGGAAAAGTAAATACTAGGTTGAAATATTGTAGTTTACACACACACACACACACACACACACACACACACACACACACACACACACACACACACACACACACACACACACACATTTGTGTGAAATGTAGTGGCAAGAAGAAAAAACTCCACCTTCACTTTATATGTAAAGCATTGTGCATTTCTCAAAAGAGCACTTGTCAGCACACAGATTGAGTGACATTTGGTACAAGAAAATATTGGTTTCTCTTGTCCTTCTCAGCTTACAGGAAAATTACAGCCTTCCTCCCACTTAACAATTGCAAGTGTAAACCATCAACTCCCTTGGTCAGAGGAGACTGGTTAAATAAATACTTGCTAAAGGATAAAAACTCTTAAGTGAAACTGATGGCAATGACACAAAAGAATAGCAGTTACAGAGTCCATTTGATTCTGCTCTAATGACTTGCTGCACAAGAGTGCCGCAATGACCGTGTGCTGCTAAAGCAAATCAACATTGTACAAGGCAATTGTAAACAGAGTCTCAGATCAAAAACAAACCTGGCACAGTTTTGCCTACTGGTGTTCTTGTCGATAATTTTTGGAGATAAGATCAATTTTAGAAGCTAACCCCATTTTAAAAACTCTTGTCAGTCATGGGCTCAGTCATGTTATGAGCCTCCTAGTTAGCTACTGAAGAGACTCTTATCAAATACATGAAGTGACATAATTTTTCCATTTATGAATTTGCTCTCTTTGTTATTAGTTAGATATCAGGAGGTTGAGTCGATAGAATGATGTACTAGATGAACTCATGAGACCTGGGTTGAAATTAGAGATGGAGTGAACAATTAGCGGCTTCTCAGTTCAATTATAATGATTTTCTCCTATGGGGACCCTCTTTGGAATTTAATAGCTCAACCCTCTGAAACCCAAACCTTTCCAAATTTAGGGGGATTACATGGAAGAGCTTGAGGAAGTGCCCCGGGGTTTTGGTTCCTCTAGGATGAATTGCATTGTTCCTACAGGGAAAAATCGTGTACCATTTCATTTTGTAATGAAATGATTATACCATTTTGTTACATAATGAGATGTTTCGTTATGTAAGGAAATGATGAAACAGTGTTTCCTTTTTTTGTTTCCTGCCCATCTCAAGTTGAAATCCCTCCCTGACCATGGAAGTTCATGGGCACTGGAGAGAGGGTGGCACTAGTAAAACACTCCTTAAATAGCTTACCTTGAAGGCCCTGTGCTGTAATTTGGTTTCAACTTTATGGCACATAAGACCTACATATGAATCATCACCTCCCAAATATTCCTTTTCAAGTACTTCTTTAGGCATAGTTTCACATGTGCATTTTTAACAAGGACACTGCTAAAGCTCAGTGAGATCATGCAACAGCTTGCCTGCTTCTTACAAGGTTTTGTTTCATTTTTGCTAAAGGCCTGAACCAACAGGGGCAGATGTATGTAACAGCAAAGCTGCAGCATGGCTTGAGCTTCAGAAAGGTGATTGTGCTAAGAGGATTGCCCTCACGAGGAAGGCAATCATGCGAAACCCCATTTTCTCCTACCAAGCTCATTGAATGCAATTGGATAGCTCTATCAAAACAATGAAGATGTGAAGTGAGGGTCTAACCAAATCTTCAAGGAATGTAAATGGCTCCCCGAGTTATTACTGAGGAATCCACATTTTCAGAGATAAACTTGCAATGCTTTTAAAAAGTTGGCTGGCTGCCGAAAAGGCAACTTAGCATATCTTGGTAATGGGAATTTTCCTCTAATTCTGCCCATGAGGAAGTAACCCTTTTAGTTGAATGAACTTTAATTTGAAAATATTCTGAGTTGAGACCTGAGCCGCCTTCTCTACTAGCAAATAATCATTATTACTAATGTGTATCTAGAGACTAGGAATCCTTACTTTGATTTCTAATGAAAAATTGTCTCTGTCATGAAATCTTCCCACTGTTTGGGGGTATTATTACAACATTTGCATTTATATATAGCACCTGTATTACCCTCCTCTCTTTTTAAGGCATATGGTTTGAGACATCAAGTCTCAGAACTCATTTAAAAATTTACACAGCATTAGCTGATACATTTTACTGGCAAGATAGTACCAGAAATCAGGAGACAATGATTATAATATTATTTAGTTCCCATAAACAGATGGCATGTTTTGCAGTGATGATGATGGTGTAAGCAAATAACCAGTCATTTTAATCTGTAGTTTAAAAGATTATTTTCCTTAAAAACTTGATTTAAAATACCTGGGAAAACAAAATCAAATTGCAGTTAAAACTGAGCAATGTCAAGCAATACACAGAACAGCTGATGTATCATAAAACACATCAGAACTCTGGGGGACTGCAGGGAGGACAAACACAGTATTAGACATGGGCACGACTAGGCGAAATTCTCATTTCTGTTTTCGGTTCTCGTTATCGTTACGTAACGGGTAACGGTAACGAGAATTACTCCGCTCCAACTCAAACTCGAACCAAAAAGAAAAATTGGGTTTGATTTTTTGTTGTCGTTCATGGCATCGCGGCGATCGCGTGATGCCAAGCAGCACAGAAAAAAGTTTTTTTTTAAAAAAAACCTGATTCCCGGCCATAAAAGCAGGCGAAAATATGCCTGCCTCAGTGAGGGCACCTACCGAGGGGTGGTTTCTGGGGGGTCCCTGGCCTTCCCCCCCTCTCCTGTCCTGGGCTGCTGGTACCAGGCTGGGGGGGGCATCCTCGTCATCTCCATTTGCCATGCGGTGGGGGGGATCCAAAATGGCGACCGCAATATTTATTTTTAAATTGTGGTCCAAAAACCCACCAAAGCACCACAGAAACATTTGAAAATTAGGTATTTTAAATGCCTGATTATTTATAGTAGCAGCAGTGGGTTTTTCTTGCAATAAAACGTCTCCATTGATTTTATTATTTTTATTTTTTTGCACCTGCGCATGCGCAATGATGGGCTGGCCATGGGATTGGACCATGCAAATTTTTGGACCCATTCCACCAATTGCATGGCCAGGTTTTGACTGAGACTTCTGGGTGTGCCAGAGAGGGCATTAAAAGCCCACTAACCCTAACCCTAACCCTAACCCTAACCCATACGCCAGGACGCTGTCCTTCTTAGTGGATCAGAGGCACCCAGAGGTGCAGCCCACTAACCGACCCTAACCTTAACCGTAACCCTAAGCCTAGCCCTTACCCTAACCCCAACCCTAACCCAGATCCGTACGCAAGTACACTTTCCCTCTTAGTGGGTCCCAGGCACCCAGAGAGGTGCCTCCCACAGCCCACTATCCCTCCCCTATCCCATTCCCTAATCTGTATGTCAGTACGCTAGTACGCTCTCCTTCTTAGTAAGTCAAAGTGAGGCCCCCAGAGAGGTGCCTCGCAGAGCCCACTATCCCCTATCCCATTCCCTAACCTGTACAGCAGTACACTACTATGTTTCCCTTCGTACTGAGTCAGAGGCACCCAGAGAGGTGCCTCTGCCACCCCACCCTAACATAATGTAATGTAAATGTATGGTACGCAGCGGTTCCGCGAAACGCTTCCCTTGCTTCCCTTCTTAGTGGGTCAGACGTCAGAGAAGCACCCAGAGAGGTGCCTCCCAGAGCCCACTTACCCCAACCCCAACCCCAACCCAAACGACAAACAACAAACGGAAATGACAAATTTTTGAAAATTTCCTCGACAAACGGAAACGAGCCGAAATGGACCCGTCCCAACAATCGAAACCTCGAAACATCATTTTTCCTGGTCGTGCCCATCTCTACACAGTATAAAAATCATAGAAAATCAAACACGTTTCAAAGGGTGAAAATTGAAAGATATGGGGTTTTCTGGATTTCTTATTGGTGATAACTACTGTATAATGGTGATAACCATAGTAAGAAGGACCTATTCTTATATAGGCTGATTTGAATCTAACTAATGAGTGTAAATGAACAGAACTGTTCTCTCTTTTCATTCAATTTGATTTGATGGTATTCATAAATGAGTTAGTATTTTTCCTGCTGTTCTCTCATCAGCTTCCATGAAGGAATTATTAACTGGTGGATCCCTTGTTTATATCAGTAGTTTTCTTCCTTGGGTAATTCAGATATTCTTGGACTACGATTTCGGGAAGCCTTCACCAGCAGCTGTGCTGCCCAGGGTTTCAGGATATTGCAGTCAAAAACACCTGGGATATATTGAGAACCACTAATCTGGAGGGAAACAAGATGTCCATGTCTCCTACAACTCAAGGTCAGAAACCATTGTTCTAGATAATACTGGATTGCAACTGAGCAGCACATTCAGTGATAAGGGATAATGGGAGTTGCAGGCCAACAGCATCTGGAGGGTCACAAGTTGCCTATCTTAAGTTTGAATGCCAAAAGTTTGTTGAAGATTTAAGATCTGCTTAGGTGTCATACATTTCCTACATAATCAACATGGACAGAAGGGAGATTCTGGCACCACACCTTTCATTTTCTATTTCATTACTCTGAAACACATGGAGGGTCATTAATCTGAAGTGGTGACCCTTTGTTTCTCAAGGACATTTTACTGGAGGGTTTCCCCTTTAGATTCATTGTCCTGTAAATCTTTTCTCCTCTGCCTATAATAATATGCATGAAATTCACAAAGCACAGCTATTACCTATAAAGACCCTGAAGTCCAGCCCAGAGGAGGATGAAAAATGTAAGAAAGTTTAAAATGCCAGTGAGGAAGCCACAGTAATTAAAATTCAACAAAAGGGTCACCTTTTTAAAGCCATCCATGACAGCAATCACTACTTCTTGTAGCAGTCAATTCCAGTTTAACAATGCAACGTGTGAACAAATACATACTTTCTTCTCTCCTGAATATCCGTCCATTCAGCTCCACCAAATCACCCGTGTTCTCATATTATGACAGTAGAACCTATATACATTTTCCAAAGATGCATATGGTCTATGATGAGTCTATTGCTTGATTTTTGTAGGCTAGACAGCCACAAGCATTGTGGTTTCCTCTCCTCACAGGAGAAATGCTTCAGTGCCTTGATCATTTGGGTTCCCTTTGCTGCATTTTTTTCAGTCCCACAATAACCGCCTTCAGGTGTAGTGACCAGAACTATACCTAGTAGTCCAAGTATGATCAAATTTGATTGTGGCAATTTTTTTTCTGATTTCTTTTGTAATCATGCCCAAGCCCAATATAATACATGGTTTGTACCTAAGAGCACTGAAGTCTTTTGAAACAAAAAAAGCTGGTAGTTTGATTTATTAATATCCTTGCTCCATGTAGTGCATGGCTTATCAATATTTTGGTAGCTACTGCTTTCTAAAGACAGTTTGAAGTGCATTTTTAAAAGGAATTATGCCCTTCCTTCCTTCCTTCCTTCTCCTTACTTATCTACCCAAATTCCCATAGTACCACAGGACCACAGTATATATAAAAAGAATGTTGCATAATCATAAAAGGTAACAATTTTCTATAAGGCAGCCAGCAGGGCGTATTGGAATCTTAGAGCACTTTGAAGAAAGATGACTGTGAATAAAACATCAGACTCACTAGGTAACACTGGGTCAAGTCATTTCTTCGCAACTGAATTGATATCACAGGGTTGTTGTCAGCATAAAATAGTGGGTATGCAACATATATAGCATAGGTTATATAATAATCATTAGGTGCCTCCAAGATGCTTCAGAATCATGGCAACCTTTCTCAGGACGTTCCAGGTATGGATTATTCAGAGGTGTTCTATAATTCCCCTTTCTGGAAACACTCTGAGTCCTATGGTTTGTCCAAGGCTACGCAGAGGAGTTGAACTCTACAGTCAGGTATCCAACTCACTGAACTTTATCAGGGTATGTAGTTTCTTTAGTTTTGTTTTGCTTTTTGCCCAGAGAATGTACTGTGCAGGTTTCAAGGACATAAGAATTGCTTCAGAGGGCCGCAGATGGCCTATGGGCTTCACTTGGCTCACACCTGTTCTATACTCATAGCAATTTCAGGTCTTCAAGTGTGTGTCTGTATGACACTTTGCATGCAAAAGAGAAAGGTATTGGTAGGCTTGAGAAATGCCCAAGATTTCTACACATGGGTGTGCATGCAGATGCAGGCCTGGGCAGAGAAAACAAGAACAACGTGGCTCAACAAAACTGGGTCAGTGGCCATGAGGTGCTGACTGCAGTGATAAGGGCAGAAAACTCACGTCTCTCTGTGTGCATACACATGTGTCTGTCAGTCAAGCAGTACATATATTTATATCCATTTATATTTATATCTAGGCCATGTTGACTTCCTTGGAGGAAGAATAAATGTGTACAAGAGAGTTGTGATCTAGATTTCATTAAATTAGAAGATTTCCCTTACCGACAGAATTTCAACTTTGTCTTTAGGGACTCTCTTTTTCTCTTACATCTGGGAAATCAGGAGAGCCCACACAGGGCTGCCTTGCTTACTCTGTCCTGGGTGTGCAATGAGAACTTGATAATTTCTTCTGTGTTGCTTGCTTAACCTCTATAATGGAAACATACTCTCTATGAGATTTGATTCAGCTTTCTTTGCTTAAGGAGATATGAGTTATAGTTTGCATTATTCACAAATTGTGCACCACAAAAGATATTTGACTGCCCTCATTAAGCATCACTTAAATCTAAATGAAACATCTGAATTTCCAACTCAGTGAAAGGATTATGGGATCAAATGTAATTAAGTCACCAAAAGTGCTTAAATGAACAGCACATGATAGGTCTGTCACAAAGTTGGGTTCAGCAGTTTATTTTGCCTTCCATTTAAAAGGTTTAATCATTATACTGAAACTAATAAGAAATTAATAGATTTCTAAAAGTCCTGCAAGCACTGAAGATCTTACAAGCATGCATTAATCTTAATTACAAGTTGTTTTGGTTGAGCTCCTTCCCTATGAGTGATAACAACATGGGCACAACTGAAAAATCTTCTGCCAATATGCAAGGAGGGTTGTACAACTATCAGTAAACTGTTATGAATGAGATTTTAAAACGCAAGGGAATTTTTTTGCAGCAGACAGCCTGTGGTCTCCATTCATCTGTGGCCCCTTTTGATGTCAATCAGTTACCAAATGCTTTTTCATTCATAAAAGTCAGTACTTTGGCATTTGGCATTTTATTGTGGTAGCACTTGCTTGCAGGCTATATGGTGATGAAGGACCACTACATACAGTATCTTCAGGTTGCACAACTGAAAAATAAACACACATTAAATACATAGTATTGACAGCTTTTTATTCATTCATTCATCTTCTGTACTACTCACTTAGTGCCAGCCATTACTGTGGGTGATTAACAATGCAAATAATACAATCTGGCAGCAAGGAGAACCACTAAAGTAAGCCCAATCAATTGACGTTAAAAAGAAAAGGGAAAATGCTTTGATGTGTTAGAAACTAGTTTATAAATGCTAGCTAAGTAGTTGCATTTCCTGTTCAACTGGAACAGCTCAGTGCTCCACAAAGCATCTGTTGATTATCATGATTTGAAGTCATATGATGGTACTGCTGATTGGGAAATCTTGGCCACAGCTTAATAGGGCCAAATGCAAACCTAAGGGCCCCACACATTTGTGGTGACCTAGCAGAGTCAATGCCACTCAATGTTGCAGAAAACATGATTCCCCACCCCCACCCCCACCACACTTTAGTTTCCTGCTGAGGATAAGAGGCTGAAGGTTACATACCTTGCTACTTTAGAGTGCTATTGTAACTGTAGAAACAGCTTCTGGTTACTGTGAGATGGATCTGTCTCCTAGCTCATGTTAGGGACTTTCCATTAAATATTGTCAATCACATGTGAGCAGCTCCCAACTGTCAAACCTCATGCAGCCCTCAGTGTCTATCCTTCCTTTCATATATCCACCAGCAGGAGATTTGATAGACTCTCGTGACTGGCATGGGTAAGAGGAGGCTTTGCACACTTGACTCTTTCTATCTGTTACCCAAGAGCCATTTGATGGATGTTTTAGCAGTTTTATTTCAAGCAATAACTGTCTAGCTCTCCGGAGTAGACAGAAAGCAGGGTCATTCACTGTGAACACAGACCTATATGTATAAAGCAAAATGAACAAAGTTGGCCCCTTAACTATTAATAAATCTGGCTGGCATAAGCTTGTGCTGTGCTGACGGTGACATAAATATCACTTAAGGCTTCATATCATTGAAATACTAGGATATTTCAGAAATACTAGGATATATCCCCAAGGGGTTGTTTATTTATGGCCAGACAGTGGACCTGTGGACCTTCATTTAGGGCCTTTTTACACGACCCCTAAGATCCGCTGGCCCCTTAAATTCGGACCAGAGATCTTAGGGGTTTGTCGCTCTTCGTGCATCTCCACCCCTCCGTACTTACTGGCTGACGGCTGCGTGAGGGGAGGGAGGAAAAAAAGGGACAGAAGAATAAATCCTTACCTCCCGGTGTTGGTGGACGCTGCCGGAGCTCCGGTCACTTCCTGGTTCCTCTTAAAGGGGAGGGAGGCAAAAAACAAAAACAAAAAGAAGCGAGGAGAGCCCAGCACATCCGCATCAATTTTTTTTCACGTCCCAAGAGCAGGTACAAGAAAAGTGCGCTGGGTTGCGCTTAGGCGGGTGGGGTCACACTTAATTATCTGCAAACTCCGGACCTAGTGGGGAAACATTTTTAAGCTCCGGAGCTTGCAGCCATTTGCAGCGGAGCTTAGGGGATGTGTATAAACGCCCTTAGACTGTAATTCCAGTATTCCTCCACCTTGACTATATCATTTAGTGCTGATGGGGATGAAGTCCATATTTTGAGGACCAGAGGCTGATGGGGGGAGAGGAATCTTTATTTAGGGCTGTTTGAGAATATTACTATGCTTGGTGCTTCTCGAACATACATACATACATATATACCAGCGCGCACACGCACACAGAGATATACACAATTGCTTGATGTTCCATATGCAGAAGGCTGTGGGAGAATGTAAGTAAAATTTCACGAGACCAAAAATAGACAAAGTTCCTGACAAGAACAAAATCAGCCAGTGGGAGCTTGAGTTATGGGATGTTCATTTTACTGTTGTTAGTTCCACTCCCATGAGGTATCCTTCTGCACAGGTTTTTATTTTGCCAGAGTTAATTTCATGAAAAACATACCCCAGGCTCTTGCTGCCAGTGTGGGCTCTAGCTGGGGGAATCCCTCACAGACTTCAAGATTCTGAGGCTGGAATCACAGAATTGTACAATAATGGAGTTGGAAGGGTCTCAGTACAGGAGTCCATATTAAAATATACCTGACAATTTTACTGCCCTTTGCATAACATAATGTTATGCCAGCCTGCATTTGCCAAGTCTTATGACGCACCAAAGCTGCCTAGATGCCGTAAGCACATCTGATCTCACCTGATTTCAGATATTAAGCAGGGTTGGCCCTGGTTAGTACTTGGATGGGAGACCACCAGAGAATACCAGGTGCTGTAGGCGCCTGGAGTAGGAACTGGCAAACCAATCCAGTATTCCTGCCAAGAAAACTCCATGGACGTGGAGTCATGAAGAGTTGGTCACGACTGTAACGACACAACACATGACCCAGCAACAAGGATTACACAGTTTTAATGTGCAGTCAGTTATGCAGTTTCTACCACAGCCAATTGTGCAGTGGAAGTGCTTTTAAAATAGCACTTCCATCTTGGTACAATTAGAGCTCCAGCTTGATTAACACCAAGTTACACCTGGTTTGGATGGCTTTCAGCCTGGAAATTGTAGCCACTACCACCACCGCTCTCTGTAAAATTTCAAGCACTTGCCTCCATTGGAACATCACAAGTAGAGATGGGCACGACTTAGCGGTATTCCCGTTTCCGTTTCCGTTACTCGTATCCGTTACTCTACGGAAATGGTAACGGGAATTACTCCGCCTGAATTCGAGCTCGAACCAACGAACAAACAATTTGGTCTGATTTGTCGTGCTCGTTACTTGCATCGTGGCGATCGCGCAATGCCAAGCGGCACAGAAAAAAAGTTTTTAAAAGTTAAAAAAAACGATTCCCCGCCCTAAAAGTAGGCGAAAACTGTCTGAGGGCACCTACCAGGCCAGAAGGGTGTTTTATTTGGGGGGGGTTTCCCCGCCCCCCCCTCTCCTTGGCTATTGCTACTGCTGTGCTGCTGGTACCATGCTGGGAGGGCGCATCCATTTGCCATGCAGTGCGGGGGATCCAAAATGGCGACCGCAATATTTTTTTGAAATCGTTGCCCAAAACCCCACCAAAGCACCACAGAAACATGCGAAAATTAGCTATTTTAAATGCTTGAATTTTTACAGTAGCAGCAGTGGGTTTTTCTTGCAAAAAAAAAGTCTCCGTTGATTTTATTTTATTTTATTTTATTTTTTTACACCTGCACATTTGCAATGATGGGCTCGCCCATGGGAGTGGACCATGCAAATTTTCCACCAATCGCATGGCCACTTGGCCAGGTTGACCACAGAGACTTCTGGGATGTGCCAATCGGGCATAAACAGCCCACTAATCGTAGCCCAAACCCGAACCCTAAGCCTAAGCCTAACCCATACGCCAGTACACTGTCCTTCTAAGTGGGTCAGAGAGGCACCCAGAGGTGCACCCCAATACTCACCCTAACCTCACCCGTAACTAGCCTAACCCTAGCCCTTGCGCTAACCCATCTTAACCCTAAGCCAGATCTACTTGCATTGCACTACATGCAAGTACGTGAGACACAGCGGGTGCAAAGAGTCTGCCAGTCCGTCACTTGTGGCTCTGGCTGACTCCTGCAGCTCCCTCCAGGAGCCCGCTACCCCCCCAAACCAGTACTAACAACAACAAAAAAACAAAAAACAAACCGACTAATTTTTGCAAAATTTCGCGAAAAACGGAAACGAGCCAAAACGGACTGCCTCCGACACACAACCCGAAAACGTCATTTTCCCTAGTCGTGCCCATCTCTAATCACAAGTAATTAATTCTACATACCATCTTAAGCGACAATGTGATTTTATAAAAATAAAGTGTGATAGGTTTTCAGTCCACATGAGAGCTTGGGCTAATGGTCTTTCACTGCTGCTCACTGAAATGTTTCTTTGTAGAGTTCTATTAGTGCTTCTTTTGCTATGTGTCTGCCAGGAACAAGTCAAACTTCTACTGAGAAAAAATGTTTCAGAATCTTGGATGCAGTTTTAACTTTTCACATTGGTTTAGCAGGATTCTACAAAGCAAGGAGCCAATTCTTCCATGGAATAGTATTATCTCCCAAATGAAAATTGATGCCCAGGTACCAAAGAGGGGGATATAAATTAAAATTTACTCCCAGGGCTCAAGGGGGATAAGCTGATTAGCTCAGCTAGACGCCGCTTTCTGTGTGTAATGTATCAGTGCCTCTTCCAGCCACTCTCTCACTGCAAGATTAACAAACTGGCGTAATGCACAGAGGATGAACTAGCTGAAAAAGAAAAGAGCCATGCTAAAGGTTGAGTTTCTCCTTAGAGGAAGCCCCATCATCCACTGTAATTAAAATGCTAAACCTACAGAAAGTCATGTGTGAAATTCATCCATTGATTATAATGATTGGTGAAACAATGGCCAGGACAGTACTCAATTTAGCCTTAGTTGGAAGTACTGTAACTTTCAAAGGATTCAATTCTTTCACTTCAATGCTTTTTGAATTGTAGCACAGCAGCATAATCTCACTGAGTTCTTCCTATGTATGCATTAGCAGTAAGGTGTAGTAGGCATAAACCCACAATGTTTTTGCATTTCTTCCCATAGATCAACACAACGCATCTTAACTGCAAACCTAGAGAAAATGGATTTTTTTTCCTGTTGGGATTGCAGCTGGAGGAGTCAATAACAAGAAATGATACAGTGAATTTCAGTAGAGCCACATTTATTTATAAACAGAACTGTGATGTGTGCAGGAATCAACAGCTAATGCAGACTATCAGACCAACTAAAACCTCACAGGCAAGGCCTCCCTGAACAGATGGGATAATAGGATCATTGTTCCCCAATTTGTCATCATGGTTGGCAAAGGAAAATATTTCCCATTATCCCCCAAGCAGAACCTCTGAACAATAAGCAGACGATAGATGTATGTCCCAAAGGTGAGCTTTATCCTATATCCAGGTCAGCCTCAGAAGCCACTGATCACCCTAATCACCTTTGTGTCATTTTCCACCCAAATCCTTGACCAAATTCCCACTGAGCGGAAACCAACTGTGACCAAATTAACCCAAGGGGAAAATTAAAATATATCAATTTATTTGCCCAAATGGCAAAACTGCCCTACAAAGTATAAATTCAGCCACTCATTAACCTAAAGTGACCAAACTGATCTAAATGTAGTCAGCTTCTGTAAATGTCCTGGTGAAGGAAGCATTAATTGTTGCTATGTTGTTGTCATCCAGGATTAGAAATGGGCATACAGTAATACCTTGGTTTACAAGCATAATTTGTTCCGGAAACATGCTTGCAAACCAAAGCACTCGTATATCAAAGCTAATTTCCCCATAAGAAATAATGGAAATTCAGATAATTCATTATGCAGCCCTATAGAACACATACTGCACAAACAAAATGCCAAAACCCACAGAAACAGTTGGCTAGAAGTCCACATGCACACCATGGTTTCGTACCTGGCTGCGTAATCTGCTCTGTTTGGGACTAGCAACTGGATTTTACTCTATGTTTTTGCTGTGACAATAATAAAATGCCATTTGTAGCCCTATACACACTTGACTAGCTCCCCCATAACTAGAAATGGTATGAAAAAGAAGAAAGGATGTTGAAAACAAAGTAAACAATAATATAAATAGAAGGAAAAACCTCCACTCACCTTTGAAAATGTTCCTGTCTTTGCAAGGGAAGCATACCTTCCCCTTTCCTCCTCCTGCTTTTGAGGCTTGCCTGAGATGGAATGTTCCAGATGATCACCTACAATCCAGCAAGGGAAGAGAGAGACCCTCACCATTGGCTCACTTGTGATCATGTGACCTGCTCCAGCTCTTGTATTGCAAGACATTGCTTGTTAATCAAGGCAAGATTTCAGAGAAATGTTTGCTTGTCTTGCAAAAAGCTCTTAAACCAAGATATTGCTGTAAGATATTGCTGTAATTACACACACACACACACACACACACACACACACACACACACACACACACACACACACCAACAAAATATATCACTTGGCCCCACACATGCCATGCGAACCCTCTCCCCCACCCTGCCTCTGACCTGTCATTGCATAGCGCCCGGGTCCTTCTGCTCCAGCAGTGTGTCGATCTCAGCAGGAGCTCAGGCTGCCCATCCCTACCTCCTCCAGCAGCTGACAACTCATCAGCTGTGTGGGGAGAATCACCATCCCACCTTCTCCTTGGAGTGGTTGGCTGTCTGAGGAGGCAGTATTGGGCAGCCTGAGGTCCTTCCCAAATTGGTGTGCTTCCAGAAGAATCCTGGCTCTGCGTGACAATGGATAAGAGGTTGGCCAGCCCAGAGGATGGGGAGAAGGTCTACAAGACACCTGTGTTGCTGTGTAATGAAATTCCTCAGGAGAGTCAGAATTAATTATTGCCCATCTCTACCCAAGATTCTAACCACCATGTCATGCTAGCTCTTGTCCTGTGCCTCAGGCAGTTAAATATCTTGGGCCACAGCCCTAGATGGGCTGAACAGTCCCGATCTACCTTTGCTTGGCAGTGCTTGAAGCCCTAGCTCTGGAAGGGCATACAGAGTTAAGGTGAATGGATGTTTTTTTGCCAATTAACCCATTTTCCCTTTGACAATGAATTTCTTTGGGAATGTGTGCCTCTGCAGATTCTCAACTAGCCCCATGTTTAGTTTCCCATGTTGTGGTGATTATGTGCCCATCACCTTAAATTTATGGCAACCTTATGAATAGGGATGGGCACGAAATGAAAAAATTATGTTTCATTTTGTTTCCTTCTCCCCTGAAACATTTTTTTCATTTCAGTTCATTCAATTTTTTCAAAAAAATCATATAAAATGAACCACTAACAAAATGGTTCATGGGGGGGGGGGAGGCTGGAAAGTGGCAGAGGGGAAAAAAGTTTTTTTTAAAAAAACAGCCCTGGGCTTTTAAAAAACTTTTTTTCCCTTTCCCCAAGCCCCACCTGCCAGCTGATCAGCACTGGGGTGGGGTGGGGAAATCCTTTAAAAGCCCAGGGCTTTTTAAAAAAGCCTTTTCCTTCCCTAAGTGGCTTGCAGACAGAACGAAATGGTTTGTTTCAACAAAAAACACCATTTCATTTCGTTTGTAACAAAATGGCGTTTTGTTGTGTCATTCCATTTTGTTTTATTTTGTTATATAATGACACAATGAAATAGCATTTCATTTTTCATTTTGTGCCCATCCCTACTTATGAACAAGTGATCTCCAAAATGCCCTGTCTTCAACAGCTCTGTTCTTGCAAACTCAATTCTCTGTGTTTATGGAGTTCCTTTAGGGAGTTAGTACATCCCATTTTTGGTCTTCCTCTTTTCTTGCTGCCTGCAACCTTTCCCAACATTCTTGTCTTTTCCAGCGAATCCTGTCTTCTCATGATGTGCCCAAAGCAGGACAACCTTGATTTTGACATTTCTGTCTCCTGATATAGTTCTGTCTTAATTTAATCTAGGACCCACCTGCTTGCCTTTCTGGTAGTCCAGCACCACATTTCCAACATGTAATTTTATTCCTATTTCCCCTTTTTTTTTTTTACTGTCCTGCTTGCATGGCCATAAATGGTGACTGAAAATACTATAGTGTGGATGATCCTGATCTTTGTCTCCAGTGACACACTGTTACATTTGATGATCTTTTGTAGTAAATTCATTGCTGCCCTTCCAAGTCTTAGATCTCCTCTGATTTCTCGGCTACAGTCTCCATTTTTATTGATGGCTGAACCAAGGTATACAAAATTTGAGCAATTTGCTTTCTTCATTTTCAACGTTAAAGCTTGCAGGGCTTCCAGCAGACAATCTTAAAACAAAACACTCTTGAAAGCAAGATGTCTAAGGAAGGGAAATCATGTGATGCACACGCTTGTCACTTGAGGAAGTACCCCTTCTGAAAATGTGCTGGGCCTTTCACCCACTTGGTCCACAGTTATTTTACTCCCACTTACCTCTGCCACTAGAAGCTTTTGTTTCACTGTCATAAACAGTAAAGTAGCTGAAAATCATGTTCATAGGAGTCTCTTAATTTGCAATGTGTAATAGCCTGAGAAATCAATAATTTACAAAAATAAAAAGTTGAAGTACATAAAAGACAAATTAACCCCTGGTTAGGTGGTATGTTTTTATTTCTAGTGACCCTAATTAGAATGTACATTGAAACCAGACCTGCCCTTTCAAATCTTAATCAGAGATGTCCAATATTAGTATTAAAATAGAACTGTGTGAAACCTAGGGTCACATCTGATTAGGATCAGCACTTGCTTCAGCATTATTTGAAGGCTAGTACCAAAAGGAAAAGAAAAGGTTTACATCAAAATCGCTGTAATTCTTCAATCTATTCCTTTTCAGTGTTTACCAGTACTTTCGAGTGAAAGTCATTTGAAAATGAAAATCAGCACTCCCAATCTAGCTATAATCTGTGTCTAATTAAAAATAATGTAGCTATCTTCTCCCAAAATAACTGGATTTCAATGGCATTTGAGCATGAGTCATATTAGTTGGACCAGGGGCATTAATGTACTAAAACCAACACCAGAATAAACAACCATTATTCTGAATACTGTATTTACACAAATAGCTACTGCATGATTACCATAGTTCTATCTGAGAATAAGTTCTGAAAACTCATTTCCTATTAATGAAAGTAATTTTCTTTTATTCTCTTTCATATCCCAGATGTGAGGAATGACAAGGTTTCAGACAAAATGGAAATTCTGAGAATGAAATGAAATGATACATTTAGTATATTTTTAGAAGCAGTGCACCTTCATATGGGGAAAGAGGTCTGCTGTATAATGCTATTTTCCTTACCAGTGTATTTTGTATTTAGTGTACTTTGTCCTGTGATTGATCATTGGAAGGTAAACTCAGGAAAACTTTACTTATGTATGAAACAAATGATTTGCAATGTGTAGTTCATTTTCAAAATGTGCAAATTTCTTCGTGATTTCTGTCTCATTATGAACATACTGAATCGAGATGCAAAGACCTTGAGACTAGCTTTACCTGTTGATTCCCACTTGATGGGTACAAGGGAGGGGGCTTTAACCTGTACTGCATCCAGCATGTGGGATATATTCCCATGAACTCCTTCCCACTTTTTGCTGCTTTTAGGGAAAGCATAACACCACATCTCTTCAATCTGGCCTTCTAGACTATTTTGATAATTGGCAATGATGGTAATATTGACACCCTTGCATTCAAGCAGTGGATGTGGAAGTTCCATAACCATTATTTTATACATCTGTCATTTGCAGACGATGGAAGGGCGATCTGCTCACAAGCAAATTCCAGACCTTGTGTGGACCACCAGTTCAGTGAATCCTTCTGTGTTCCTCTCACTTATGAGCTTGAGCACCAGTCCATCATCTGAGAACCTTTCACACACACAAAACACTAGTTTGGTTAAGTTAAAGAAGCTTACTTAAAATAACAGTTTCATAAAAACTGTGTAAGACCTTAATTGAATTAAAAATTCAGTTTTCATACTCTGGAAGGATACAAGATGAAGTGAGCGGATAGCCATCAGTCCAAAGAAGAAACCTCAGGCTGAAAGCATAAACAGAAGAATCTTGGTCCACATATGTATCCCCTTTTAACTCCTCCCCCTATGACGAAACTAGCAATATCCAATTAAGTGTGATTATTCTAAAAGCAGCTCAGCAACTGGCACCCATTCTAGTTTGAGCCCACTTTTTTCAATAATTGCATCCTCCTTTCTATAGTTAGATACTGTAGTTTACATCCTTTGCACCAGATACCATGTTGAGACCAGCTGGATTCAGAGCATGGTTGTGGTGCACAAGAGATCCTTGTGACTGACACGGGAGACAAGTGAGGGACTCAAAGCTTTAAGGCATGTGTTGCCTTTCCGCACCCTTAACACAAGCTGAGATGGGAAAAGTTATTTATCTGGACTTCCATTCTCCGAATTTCCCAATCATCTTCTGGCCAGTATGTCTAATGGATTATAGGAATTGTAGTCCAAAAAGGAATTTTCCGATGCTCAGCAAACAATCCCATTTTCTTTCTGTCTTTGAGTTAGGATATTTTCTGCAAGTACTAGTAATATCAGCACTGGGGTGCAAAAATGAAGGATTACTATATGAGGTAATTTTTTTCTGGAAGTTTTATATGTAATATATATAGCAAAGAGGCCTAATTTTGCAGTCTACAGGGATCAAGCTCACTTGAAAGAGAAATGACACCTGCTACCATCCTGCAGCACTGCTGCTTGCAAGGAGCAAAGGGGCTTGCTCTAAGCTATCAATTCAGAAAGAGGAGCAGATGAACCACCTAATAAACAATAAAGATTGGATCATAAAACATTCTTGTCAATATGTCAGCAAGCTGGTAACCCGTGAAGATTGACTAACAAAGAGGGCATAAAGTCTGTTTTCTTATTCCCAACAAGGACAACAGGGGGACAAGTAATACTTGACAGATTCTACCCTGTCAAGAAGGAGAGAGAGCAGTAAGAACAAAGGGATGGCAGTACAGTAAACCCCCACCCTTTCATGGTTCATTAGAGATGGGCACGACCAGGAAAAATGATGTTTCGAGTTGTCATTTGTCGGGACGGGTCTGTTTCAGGTCATTTCTGTTTGTCGCGATAATTTTCAAAAATTTGTCATTTCCGTTTGTCATTGTTTGTGTTTGTGTTTGTGTTGGTTGGGGTTGGGGTAAGTGGGCTCTTGGAGGCACCTCTCTGGGTGCCTCTGACGTCTGACCCACTAAGAAGGGAAGGGAAAGGAAGGGAAGCGTTTTGCGTAGCCGCCGCGTACCATATATTACGTTAGGGTTGGGGGGTAAGTGGCAGAGGCACCTCTCTGGGTGCCTCTGACTCACTAAGAAGGAAAGCATATTGGCGTACTGGCGTACAGGGTAGGGGTAGGGGTAGGGGTAGTGGGCTCTGGCTGGGAGGCACCTCTCTGGGTGCCTCTGTGACCCACTAAGAAGGGAAGCGTACTTGCGTATGGATCTGGGTTAGTGTTGGGGTTAGGGTAAGGGTGTCAAGCCCCGCACACAGAACACACAGCAAGCCAAGTTCAGTTCTTTGCCAGGAACTTTAGTTGTAATCCAGATAACGAACAAAGTACAGTCCGAATCAAAGCCAAAATACCTTACAGAGCCAAATGCCAAGTTCAAGGGTACAGAGAAACGTTGTAGTCAGAAAGCTGGTCCAAGGTCAGGAAACAGAGAACGCCGTAATCAGAAAGCCGGTCCAAGGTCAGGAAACAGAGTCTGGATACACACAGGAACGTGGTGACAAGGTAAGTGACGCGTTGCTCCCACAGAGGTTTCAGGGTAAACTTGCTAGCTTTATCCTAAACCAGGGAACACACCCATATATCTGACAAGGCTCCTGCTAGAACTCAGGGCTTTCAGATCTAATTCTATGCCTATCATTAAAGATCCTTTCCCTGGCTCTCCTGTTAGTTCTTCTTTGCAGGATCCTGTTCCTAGCCCTCATAGGAGGAGGAGATGTGGCCTCAGCTGCGTCCTCAGACTCAGCTGCCTGCTGAGTTGAACTGCAAGGCTCCTCCTGCTGTTCTTCAGCATTTAACCCTTCACATTCAGGTTCTATGACAGGCAGGGTCCTGGCAAAGGGCTAGGCTTAGGGTTACGGTTAAGGTTAGGGTGGGTTAGTGGGCTGCACCTCTGGGTGCCACCGCATGGCAATGGAGATGACGAGGATGCCCCCCCCAGCCTGGTACCAGCAGCCCAGGACAGGAGAGGGGGGAAGGCCGGGACCCCCAGAAACCACCCCTCTCTGGTAGGTGCCCTCACTGAGGCAGGCATATTTTCGCCTGCTTTTTTGGCCGGGAATCGGGGTTTTTTTAAACTTTTTTTCTGTACTGCTTGGCATCGCGCAATCGCTGCGATGCCATGAACGACAATGAAAAATCAGACCCAATTTTTCTTTTTTGGATCGGGTTCGAGCTGGAGCAGAGTAATTCTCGTTACCGTTACCCATTACGTAACGATAACGAGAACCAAAAATGGAAACGAGATTTTTGCCGCTCCGTGCCCATGTCTATGGTTCATATACTGTGGTCCCACTGTATCGTGGGACTGCAGTATATGGAGGGGAAAGCCCCTGGGGTAAGGTGGGAAGGCCTGTTTCAGGCCTCCTGTACTTTCATCAGGCTTGGCGCTGAGGCAAACGGGCCTGCAAGGGCCTTCCTGGGCCCATTGGAGGCTCCAAATGGGCTTCCCCACAAACCGGACGTGAAAATAGGAAGTGACCTCCGGATCACTTGAATTAACTTTGGGGGCCTCTGAGAGGCTTTCTAGGCATGTCGGAGGACTCAGAAATGATTTTTCTGGGAACTGGAAGTGAGGATTCACTTCCAGTTTGTAGAAAAGCATTTCCCAGGCTGGAGATAAGTGCAAGAGCCCCCAGCTAGCCCCCCCCCAGCCCAGCCCGACCTGCATCCGCATATCACAGGTCTGGTTGGGTCCCTAACCCCTGTGAGGGGTTACTGTATATAAAGTAAATGTGCATAATTCTAATGAGGTACATATTGCTTACCCATGTGGATCCATTTTGTTCTCTGTCCTATTGAAGAAAAACATAACCCCGTGTAAATTTTGTGAGGTAACACTTACTTAACCCAATAAGAATTTTTAAAATCTCTTCAATTGAGTAAGTTTGGGGTAATCTCCACCCTGGCTCAGCTTTCCAAAACTTCAAGTTCCCAGGACACCCTGTTGTGGATTTCACAGTGACTGTGATAGAAAAAAGGAATTACAAACGACTCTGGAGAAGGAGACAGCAAAAGTAGGCTGCATAAATAAATTCCCCTGTATCTCTGAGGGCCTAAATAAAGATGAAGCTTCTTAGTACATTACATATATTAACCCAGTTTTCTGTAATGTCTTATGTATATAAAATAGTTGCCTCCTTTGACATACTCTGGCATCTGCTTTAAAAACAACTCTTAACATTTCTATGACAAACCTGCCTTGTAAGCAGCTAATCATCCCAACCATGACCTGCAGTTTTAAGTAGTTAACACTTCAACAAGGTCCCATGCAAATAATGCACTTTCACTTTGTCTTATGTCTGTATCTTCACTTGGTTATGAACCCCGCCGTCATGGAGATATGTATAAATACTGATGATGTTTTGGGAAGTAAATTATGATCCATAAAGGCTTACACTGAAAGAAATTAGGAAAGGTGCCACAATGTTTTGTTGTTTATTTTTTAGTTCCCTTACCCTCTCATTTTGCCAGCTTTCTGACCCCATGAAAGCCAACATAATGTGGATGAAGCAATGGGTTTCAGATTAGATTACAGGTCCTATATTTCCTAGATCCACTAAATATACGACCAAAATAGGACCACTAGAGTATTGCTAAAAAGAGAGAGTTACTTTAACGGGTTTTTTATTTTTGCCATTCTTATTCCTTTTGTTTGAAGTTTGAACCAATACATTATACTGAGTAGGGATAAGAAGGGACCTAATGACAACAAGCAAGAGTTGTTGTTTTTCCTGAGAGGAAAAAAAAACTATGCATGGCATGTGACTGGAGCCAGAATACTTATGATTCTTTGCATGCTATTGGCACACAATGCCTATACAGTATTTTAGATCTAGCTCTGTGCAAATTCTGCAGCATAATTCTGCAGGACTAAAATATCCTGATATATAGGATTAAGCTTTGTAAAAATGAATATGCATGTCAATACATCTTTATTCTGGAGAGGGCATACCCTAACTAGTGCGATATAAATGATGCACAAGTACATTTAATTAAATTATTTTCATTGCTTCCTGCCTTCCAAGATAGCATATTGAAGTATAAAGCTTGCATTTTTAAGAATCTTACAACGTGAATTTATAAAATAAAGACGTAATCTCCCCAAACCTTTGAAATCTAGTTTGAAGAAATTATGTATTTAACCCGAAGCAAAGGGATGAAAGACTGTGGGATGTAGAATGGGAGGGAGCCGAAGAAGCGTCTCAAGGAGCAACTCCACAGGAAGGGAAATGTGAATTAACTCACATTCAACACACTGTGAGATCACACTGGGGAATTCGGATCTGTTCGATTTAAGCGGCCAGACAAGAGAAAAGCCTGCACCTTTTTGTTCAGCTTTGTTTGTCAGGTCAGGGATTATGATGCCTTTACATCACCCCAAAAGCCCTACAGAACTTAATAGATCTCTAGCAGAAAATATCAGATGCTTCTGTTTGTCAGGCAAGCATTTATCCCAATTAACAGTTAATACTGGAATGAAACCAGATAAGCATTTTCAACCATATATCATCTATCAAGGAATAAATCTTCTCACTGTTGCAATAATTCCAGATAGAAATGAGCACAAAACAGAAAAATGGCATTTCGGTTTTTCGTTTGTCGTTGAGAGGTCTGTTTCGGTTCGTTTCTGTTTGTTGGGGATTTTTTGAAAAATTTTGTTACTGTTTTTCATTTTTTCGTTTGTCATTTCTACCCGCTCTTTGTGCGATTTTTAAAGCATTTCTTTGCGCAGGCATCCCCCAACGACCCAGACCAGAGGGAAAACACTAAAAAAAAAATGGATGCTGGCAGAGACACAGTATAGACTAGGTATGCAGGGAGGCTGCAAAGGCAGCAGCGGGCGTTGCCCAGGGTGCAGGGCAGCCGCAGAGTGACTGGACTGCGGGGCAGGGGAGGGTACTCACCGAGAGGTATGCAGCACGCACGCACACAGGGAGGCTGCAGGACTGAAGCTAGAGTCGCAGAGACAGCAATCCCACCCTAACTCCCACCAGAAACTGCAAGGAGGACAGGGGCTGCCAGAGCTTTTTATGCCCTCTGTGGCTGCCAGACCTGCCCGCCCAGTCTGCAACCTGGGCATGCTATTGGTTGAACATGATCCCACATCACATGGCTTGCCTCCATTTTGTGGCTGGTGGCGACATCCATTTTAAAGGGAAAAGAAAAATACATTGCGATGGGAGAAGACAAAAACAAATCAGACAATATAAATAATTATCACTGCATTTTTACAGATGTCCAGGGTGTTTTTTAACATTTAAAACAGCTCATTTCATTGTGCGTTGCCATTAACGGAAACGAAACTAACGACCACAATCTTTGTGGTATTGTTTGTTTTGTTGCATTTTCATCACAATTTTCATTTGTCATTTCGTTACGTAACGGAAACGACAAATGGTAACGGAAACGAAAAAATGTTCGTTCCGTGCCCATCTCTAATTCCAGGCAACAATGAATTAGACATTAGCTTGTCCAAGTCTATGAGCTTTATTCATCTACATGTCTTCTAAAGGCATAAGTACAAAACAGTTCAAGGCTTGAAAACATGCAAGGGTCTTACAACTATTGAAAACTGTAACAAATAATTAAACATACTTATATACAGAACCTTTATTGCCATCCATTAAAACAACATAGAACATAACAGGCAGCACAAATATTTAAATAAAAACTAGAGATGGGTGCAAAACGAACTTTTTAATTTCCATTATTCGTTATTTGTTTTGTTATGTAATGAAATGAATAATGAAAATTGTGATGAAATTGGAACGAACAGAACAGAACCACAAAAATTAGGTTTGTTACGTTTTGTTTTCATTAATGGTGATGCACAATGAAATGAGCTGTTTTTATATGTTAAAAAACGTCCTGAATATCCGTAAAAACCCAGCGATAATTATTTATTCTGCCTGATAACACCTAACAGGGGGGTTGGGGTTCTTAAAACATGCATTTATGTCTTTTCTCATATTGCTGTATTTTTTTCCTTTAAGGGGAGTTAGGGGACATCGGCCCAAAATGGCTCCCAGATGACGAATATTAATTTCTTGGGCATTAAAACCCCTGAACATCTGTAAAAATGCAGTGATAATTATTTGAAATTATTACCTACCAGGGGGTAGGGGTCCTTAAAACTTTTGTTTTTGTCTTTCTCCCATCGTGATGTATTTTTTCTTTTCCCTTTGACACAAAATGGATTCCAGCCATAAAATGGATGTAAGCCATGTGATGGGATCATATAAATTCTTGGACAACTTCAACCAATAGCATGCCCAGGTTGCAGGCTAGGCAGGTCTGGCAGCCACAGAGGGCATAAAAAGCTCTGGCAGCCCCCGTCCTCCTTGCAGTTTCCGGTGGGAGTTAGGGTAGGATTGCTGTCTCTGCGACTTGTTATTTTCACTTTAGGCCAGGCAGGCAGGTGTGTGTCTCTGTGTTCCTGCCGGCTGCAGCCTGGCTCTTAGGGGAAAGAAAGAAGAGATTTCTCTCTAGCTTCAGTCTTGCAGCCTCCCTGTGTGCGTGCATACCTCTCGGTGAGTACCCTCCCCTGTCCCGCAGTGCAGTCACTCTGCAGTTGCTTTGCACCCTGGGCAACACCCGCCACTGCCTTTGCAGCCTCCCTGCTTACCTAGTCTATACTGTGTCTCTGCCAGCATCATTTTTTTAGTGTTTCCCTCTAGTCATGGGGGACGCCCATGCACAGAAATGCTTTAAAAATCGTGCAAAAAGCATGTAAAAACAAAAAAATGAAAAACAAAAAACCGAAAACAATTTTTTTCAAAAATTCATGAAAAATGAACACGAACCAAAGCGGACCCCTCAACGAAAAATGAAAAACCGAAATACCATTTTTTCGATTCGTGCCCATCTCTAATAAAAACCCATCCTAGCAACTTGTGAAAAGCTGTTGATTGCTGTGCAGAAGTCTTACAACAATGAGATGCTTAGCCTATAGCTTAGAATCTAGCAAACTACCAGTATGAAAAAAAAGTCATTCTTCTGAAAAAAATTTGCAAAGCTTGAGGGAATAAATACCAATTGTGCCAGAGCCCTGGAATGTCAAAATACTGGAAAACCAGAATTTTGTAATACTAAGGTGATGGAACCATGGTGTTTACTTGTGAACAAGGAAAAGGAGCTGATTGGACAATAATGCACTGGAGGGGAACCAATTAGGACTCACCAGGGGATAAGCACAATGATTGTTGATTCTGAGAAGTGAGAGTATGGTTGAAAGGGAGGATGCACTGGAGCAACAGATGCTTGAGTAGAAATGAAGGTTGTTAAAGATTTAACCTAATAAGTTAAATAGTAACTAATAAGAAACTTTGTAGGCTTTTAAATATAGTGGTGTAAGATAACTGAGATAATTTTGTAAAACTGAAGAATGTGCCATGTAAAGCTTGTTAAATAATGAACGCATTATTCCACAAGAAATCTGTTTGGCTCATATGATTTGAGGGCTGAAAGTTAGCCCTTGTAAGAAAATGGTAAAGAGTAATTAGCCATTCAAGGTTGGTCATACAAAGTACTGGAACTACAAAAAGTGCAAGATATAAGACTCCATAAGTCAGCTCCTTCTTTACACAACATAGGGTGTTTATACACGACCCCTAAGCTCCGCCGCAAATGGCTGCAAGGTCCGGACCTTAAAAATGTTTACCCACCAGCTCCAGACTTTGCAATTAAGTGCGACCCCGCCCACTTTAGCAAGACCAAACAGCAGTTTTCTTGTTCCTGCTTTTTGGAGGTGACAAATATTTGATCCGGTGTAAGGATAGTGAGTGCAGGGCTCTCCTGGCTTCCGTTTGTTCTTTTTTTGTGCCCCGCCCCTTTAAGAGATCTGAATGCTGCCGGGAACAAAATGGAGGTAAGAAGGCATTCTTTTCTTTCTTTTTTCTCCGTCCCTCAGGCAGGCAGCAACCAGGAAGTGCTGAGGGGGGTGGGGACAGAGGAAGAGCGAGGAACCCCTAAGATCTCTGGTCCTAATTTAAGTGGCCAGCGGATCTTAGGGGTCGTGTAAAAAGGCCCATAAACACATTCAACTGTCAGGATTATTATGACACTGTGACCTTGTTTAGCTGGAGAGCTGGTTGTGTTCCAATAGCTTTAGTAAATGATTGTTCAAGCCTCAGTTGTAAACAGCATTTTAATTTTCAGGCCACTTCTAAACACACCCCTTCATTATTCTAATTCTCTGTACACACCAAATTTCAGATCTTGAACTACTGAAGTGTCTGTAGGAGGCATGGTTCAGAGGAACTGTATCTGCAAGCTGTAGAAAGCTGTAGAAAACTGTTGCCAATACTTTTGAGAAGCTTTGCTCCACCCTTAGCTGTTAAAAAAGTGAAGGAAAGGAAAAGTGTTGTTGAAAAGCTTTGCTCATACTTTCTGACTGTGTGCTGAAATTCCCATCAGCCTTAGCTAGCACAGATGGGGTGAGAAATCATTCAATCCAAATAGCACAACATCTGGAAGGGTGCATGCACCTCCCAGATGTCTGGATGCATAAGCGACTTTGCATAAATGACATGTCTAAGAAGTAAGACATAAGTTAAACAGCATCTCGTTCTGTGACACTTCAGGCAGACTGAGTCAATAATAGTGTTCTGACACCAATAAATAGAAAGAGCATGTTAAAATATGTAATGATATCATATCCTGGTGGCAGTAATAATTAAAAAAGAAACACCATATGGAATACAGGGAGAAAAGATGAGGCAAGAAAGTTGGCCTGATATGAATGATTCCCACATCATTCTGAGCAGAAATGGCCATCTACATATTTTCCATTAATCCCATTTACAGAAGAAAGAAAATCATTGTGTGAAGGGAAGTCAGATAATTGTATGTGTCAAATCTTAGAGAAACTCTTGATATAAGAAGGGCTGAAAGGAGATGAGAGCTAAAACTGTTTGCTTAGTGTTTTTTTTTTATTCCCTAAAATACAGTGTGTGGAGTGTGCATTGATCCAAAGGCAGGGCAGAAATTCAATTAAGCCCCAGAAGAAGGCGGATGTACAAACACAGCTGTCAAAAGAGCAAAACAATGGGTTCTGAAATGATTTGTTTGTATGCAAATATATGTATGGTTTAGGGAATAGGTAGCCTGAAGTTCTCTTCTTATTCACTGTATTCATTTGAAATTCAGTATGTATTTGGATCACATCGATTATTTTCAACTGGTCACTGGTTCTTTTACTATTGGTGTGTAAATCAGATCAACTCGGGAACTATTCCAGTTTAAACAAGATTCCTCAAAGGTGGGTCTTGGGCAAAGCACTTGACATTATGAAGCCCTCCTAGCTTCAGCGGCTCCTGAATGAAACATATTTTCTATGATCATTTCAGTCTGGCTCCAGGCTTAGATATGGGGTTAATACAGCTCTAGTTGCCTGAGTGAACAACCAGTTCCTCCATTACTGGGCCAGCAAGTCTGGCCCCAGTTCTCCCAGCTGGCCATGGACCTGCTCTCCATCCCTCCCACCAGTTTCCAGAGTGAGCCTGGACCCAGGCACCATGAAAAGGTTAGCCTTTATATGGTTTAAACTGACTGCACTGAGGTTCTACTTCCCCCAAACCATATCCTGCCTTCCTGCCTCCCAGGGCTGCCTGTCCTCCTGCCTGCCTGCCTGCCTGCCTCACAGGGGTGCCTGCTTGCCTGCCTACCTCACTGTGTTTCGGGGTCTGAAATGGCCCAGTGTTTCTAAGGCCTACCCTGCCCATTCCAGGGAGGTCCATTCCCACTGTGTTTCAGAGTCTATAATGGCCCAGTGTTTATAAGATCTACCAGGGAGGTCCACTCTCACTGTGCTTCAGGGTCTATAATGGCCCAGTGTTTATAAGACCTTCTCTGGAGATCCACTCTCACTCTGTTTCAGGGTCTGCCTGCCTGCCTGTCTGTCTGGTAGAGTGTAATTCTTCTGATACAGCCCAATGTGCCTTGGGGTGGCTTCAATGAGAGAGTTTGAGGGTACTCCACAGCAATTTCAATGCATCTAGCTGCCTGGGATCAGTATTTTCAAGTACTTTTAAATTACATGTTCCCCCCCAGGGGCAACCTGTTTGGAGTTAAATAGCATGGCCCCTGTACCCCATACCTTTCCAAATTTGGGGTGTTTCAAGGGATGAGTTTGAGGATGCTCCACAGCAATTTCTATGCTGCTAGCTACCTTGGATCACTATATTCTAGCAGAGAAAATTACACTTAATGTTTTTTCCAGGGGTACCCACTTTGAAGTTTAATAACTTGCCCCCAAACCCCAAATCTCTCCAAATTTTGAGAGCTTAAAGGGGACAGTACAAGGAAGATAACCACTAAATTTGGTGCCTCTAGGACCCATGGAACCTGTTTTATAGAGAAACAAATTGATTCATTTCTGTTTCATTTCTTACCAAAAAAATTCAGAAATTCATTTTGAAAAAAAACAAAATGAATCAAGGGGAGACAAAATGAAATGAAACATAATTTTTCCATTTCATGCCCATCCCTATTCTAGGGAAGTCTTAGCAAGGAAAGAAAATGAAGCCACTGAAACTGGGAAGATGTCAATTGACATTCCTCACCAGTATTACAGACAAAATATTTGCTATAAAATGTGAATAGTACATAACAAATATGGAAGGGTAGTGTAAATTACCTTTATTGCATCAGCTTGAATGGCTTATCTGAAGAATTTTCTTTTCGTCATCACAACAACACTAGAGTTCTGATATATTTTTTTCACAGATTCCCTCATCCTGCAATTTTCATCCTCTTATTTCTCCTTGCAGTCAGCAAATTCCCACAGAAGACATTTTGGTCTGGATGAATTTATATCACTTTCCACAAACTAAGCGTGGGACTATTAATGGAAGCAACAAAGTGTATTGTGTGTATATGGTAAGAATTCTACTGCCATCATGAGCATTTTTCCTTTATAACAAGTACACTTTTTAATCAAATATCTACACTCTATTTACAGTCTGCAGAGATGTTTAAAAACATGATACAAATCTCTGGAAGTTGATAGCATTCTGTTAAATAATTGGTGAGCACTGAGGAGCCTTAACTATTTTAAAAACTGTTGTTGTTTTTTTTTAAAAAAATACAGACTCCCATCTTTTTATAGTTCCTCAGAACTGAAATGCACAAGGAGTGAATATGCTCACAGAATGTCATGACATACTTTGTTTTTAACCATCCATATAGATACTTACAAAAACAACTAATAAAAACAAAGGTAATGAATCCATGTATAAGGTAGGTACATACAACGTCGGTCATAATAAGGGGGGGTAGCCCACAGACTGCATCCATACTTCATGGGATCATATTTTACATTGTGGTTTCAAAGAACTGTGAGTGGTTTGAAGCAAACAGGTTAGAACGACTCATCAGAAATAACAAGGTGATCTATCTCCATGAATGCAACCTCTTCCAGATTAATACTTAGATATATTTTTCAAGTTTATCTGCTGTTTTCATATGATGAAGATTTGCTGTTCATAAGCCTATGTGGAGTGAAAAGTATCATTGGCAAGTCTTAGCAAAAGTTCAGTACATACCATTTTCTTGTAAAATCATTGAAAAAAATCTTTGTTATGTAAAATGAGATAAGAACTATTCATCGCTGTTGAACTGCAAAGCTGGAAGGACCTATGGGTTATCATATTCAACCTCCATCCAGAAGGCAAAGTGGGGAATTGAACTTCCAGCCTCTGACTTTGCAGCCAGATACCTAAACCACTGGCAGGTGATTTCAGAGCAGTTGCAGTGATTTGGAAATTGGTCACAGGTTCTGACTTTAAATGGGGAGCAGAGTAGGGCTGGAAAAACACTAAAACCATGCTGAAAGAAAGATACATCAGTACATAAGACTTGACAGGATTTGCACATAATCCAAATATTAGGGAATTATCACTGTATATAATGCACTGATGTCAGCTATAAGCAAGGAGAAAACATAAAGCATCAGATATGAAGAACCATATGTACAAATGTGCTCTGGGCTTATGGATATCTGTAGGGCAGATTTCTATTGATCACATCCAACACACAAAAGAGCAGTGAAATTAGATCAGATGTTCCTCTTTTTCTGTCACACTTATGTTCTTGGCAACAGCTAAAACTAAAGATAAATCAGAGATTAAAATAGTAGATAGGTATCTCCATCCTTTCGTAATTAACAAATGAGATATATCTGACTTAAAATGGTTCCCTCCAAACTGTAGTAATTATAGAAAACAGACTTGCCTTTAAACCTTCTGTCCTTCTGCATCAAGACATCCCTACATACTGTAGTTCTGATGGAGCCCAAGTCCAACTCATGGAATTTTTCTACTGCACCATGGAACAAAGCATAGGCCTACATCAGCTGCTTTAGGCAAACTGATTGTCTACGACAGGCATGTCCAAACTTCGGCCCTCCTGATGTTTTGGACCACAACTCCCAGAATTCTGTCTGTATTTCCAATGGCAAAGGACTGTGGGAGTTGTGGAACAAAACATCTGGAGGGCCGAAGTTTGGGCATGCCTGGTCTACAAAATGCTTTTCATGGGTAGAGCTAGAGATGGGCACGAAATGGGGAAAAATTGTTCCATTATTTGTTATTCGTTTTATGTAATGAAACGAATAATGAAAATTGTGATGAAATTGGAACGAACCGAACAGAACCACGAAAATTAGGTTTGTTACATTTCATTTTCGTTAATGGCGATGTGCAATGAATTGAGCTGGTTTTAAATGTTAAATAACTTCCTGAATATTCATAAAAACCCAGCGATAATTATTTATTCTGCCTGATAATACCAAACAAGGGAGTTGGGGTCCTTAAAATGTGCATTTATGTCTTTTTTCAGATCACTGTATTTTTTTTTCCTTTAAGGGGAGTTAGGGGACATCGACCCAAAATGGCTCCCAGATGCCCAATATTGATATCTTGGGTATTAAAATGCCCTGGACATCCATAAAAACACAGTGATAATTATTTGAAATTATTACCTACCAGGGGGTTGCGGTCCTTAAAACGTTTGTTTTTGTCTTTCTTCCATCGCAATGTATTTTCCCTTTTCCCTTTAAGGATGACACAAAATGGATTCCAGCCACAAGATGGATGCAAGCCATGTGATGAGATCATGTAAATTCTTGGACAATTTCAACAATTGCATGCCCAGGTTGCAGACTGGGTAGGTGTGGCAGCCACAGAGGGCATAAAAGGCTTTGGCAGCCCCCGTCCTGCTTGCAGTCTGTGGTGGGAGTTAGGGTGGGATTGCTGTCTATGTGACTCGTTAGTTTAGGCCAGCCAGGCAGGTGTGTGTCTCTATGTTCCTACTGGCTGCAGCCTGGCTCTTAGGGGAGAGAAAGAAGAGATTTCTCTTGCAGGCTCCCTATGTGTGTGCGTACTTCTCAGTGAGTACTCTCCCCTGCCCCACAGTGCAGTCACTCTGCAGCTGCCTTACACCCTGGGCATTGCCTGCCACTGCCTTTGCAGCCTCCCTGTGTACCTAGTCTATACTGTCTCTGCCAGCATCATTTTTTTAGTGTTTTCCCTCTGGTCTGGGGCATTGGGGGAGTCTGCACGCAGAAATGCTTTAAGTCACGCAAAAAGCGGGTAAAAACAAAAAAATGAAAAATGAAAAAATGAAATGAATTTTTTTCAAAAATTCACAAAAAATTAAAATGAACCGAAACAGACCCACAATGAAAAATGAAAAACCGAAATGTCATTTTTTCGATTCATGCCCATCTCTAGTTACAGCTTCACTTTTCATGGTCACGGTTGGAATGGGGGGCAAACAACAGCATTCACCTTAAAACGATAACCATGCAAACTGGAACAAAGACTATAGCCATAGAAACATTAAGGTCAAGGAGTGATGACCAAGAGGAGAAACAGCCATCATGACCCACTTAGTTTGTTCACAAGAAGTTGTAAGGTCCACAAGCCCTATCAAAAGACACTATGGTCTGTTTCACAAGGTTGTTCCATAAATGCAGGTGCAAGTGATTAATGGAGTGATTGATTCATTCATTCTTTTTACCACCTTTCACCCAGAATTTGGATCCAAAGCTTACAGGACAGTTTACAGCAATAACAGATTAAAATGAAATAAAATGACAAACATTAAAATAAAACTCAGTTGCCACATTCTGCATAAACCTGGACCAGTGTTCTTCCATCCATCCAGTGTTCTTCCATCCCCTTATCCATTATTAGGATGATAAAAGGGAACTCTTTTAAAATAAGCCAAGTAACACAGAACTATGATTGAAGGAAGCATAATGACCATGCATGCCACATATGTTATGACAAAATCATGAATACATACTCTTCTACAACGGATATATCTGGTTTATATAGGTTACCAGAGATGAAGTCTTTTCCAGTAAACACAGCAAAGAAATTTGCAAAACATCAAGAACTAGCAAATGCATTATCATGTAACATCCAGAGATGCATGGAATACCAGGCTGAGTTGGCAGGTTATAAAACAAGTAGGAGTTAGAAAAATCATTTTTCATTTTTATTCTTTTTTCCCTTTGTTTATATGTTGCCTGTGAAGTAAAAGGGAATTAGCATGGACAAAATGCAAGAAATAACAATGGGATATCTGATTTAATATTGTTGACAATACAACAACATTAGCAAATTGCTTAACTTGTACAGTGTAACAAAGACTCATTTTCAGTATTTGAGACAGAAGTGAACCTCTTGGTTAACTGACTCTTAGTTTCTTTGGATTTCATGGTCAGATGGAACTTAACAAAATGTACCAGGCTACATCTAATACGGGCTTTCTTGTTATTTTATCTCAGATAATAGCTGCCCAGGAATTAGCGACTTGTACTGTGTCAATGAGCTATTTCCCCCACTGTTATTATTATCTTTATCTTGGTTGGCATCATTATATGTGAATCTGTCAATTGGCAAGTCTTTCCTCCAGGTTTCTAACAGCCTTTTCTACAGAATGATTTATCAACCACAGATTGCCCTCCTTGGCCATAGAATTTCAGAACTTTTCCTGTGAAGCATTGGCAGGATGGAGAAGGCCGGTTATCAGCTAGTACCTGTATAGCTTATGGCTGCTTGTTTGTATCCAGCAAAGAATTATTAAAGATAAGAGCCTTCTATATCATTTCTCCACAAGCCATCCAAAGTTGTTTGCAGATTGCTATTAAAACCAGAGGCCATCTGGCTCCCATGGTTCCATAATGCAAGCTTCGTGCCAAAACTCAGGATATTTGGCAACAAAATATTCTAATGACATCCCTGTGCCTATCGGCTTTCAGTCTCTTCAGTGCAATATTACGTTTTTCAGAATATCACAGGTTTTGTTGTGGATACACTGACCTATAATCAGAGAATATTTTCTTGGGTAATCTGAAGTCCTAATAAATAAAGAGAATCTCTAGGAGAATAACACACTGAGTTTTCCTTTTACCACAGTAAAAGAAATTGTACAAAATGATGAAATCCAATATGGTTACAAAAATATAGCCTATATTCAAGTGGCAACTGCAAAGCAAGAAGCAACAAAATTTCTACAGGCATTTTATGATACGTGTGGGGGTGATGGTCCATTCCTCCAGGTGGTTCTGCTTGAAACTGCCCCCTCCATCTAAGATGGTGCTGAACTAAACATGGCATCAGACCACAACCATCAGACCAAAATGACCACCAGAGTGATCAGGCAAAGTGGTGTTTTAGGAGTCAAAGAGTCAGCTTCGTACCACAGGATAATAGGAAAAAGAATTTATAAGTGTCTGTTTTAAAAGAAACAATTCTTTCTATTCATCAACATGTAGAATTTTAAGACACCAAGGCCAGAATCCTATGAACCTATGTGATTGTGTGAATGTAGTTTTGAAAGAGACTTACACAGGAGACATCCCTTTGCACTAATCTTGCAAACAGTCAGGGGATGAGAGAGCCTGACAGAAAAGGAACCACTGGCCAATTGCCATGGACTATGTGGAAACCCTCAGCAGAACTTTGGTTTGAAAAAAGGATAGGGTTTGAATGCATCTTTCAAGCATTCATTTAAGAAATGGGTCCCAACTCGAGGGTTGTGATGCAAAGGGTTTTCAAGGGGAGGGTCACCATGTTGTCAGAGAAGGCAAACACATTGTCTCTACCTGATTCCCTTCTGGGTGAGTGTCACCCTTCCCTCACTTGTCCCCCAACCCAAGTCAAGCTCTATTTGCTCCCCCTTGTGAGGTCCTGGGCACCCAGGGGCCCCTGGCTGCATAACCTGCTTATCCAGCAGTGATGGCTCCTCCTAGGCTCAGGTAGCTGGCTGCCAAGGTTGTGTTAATGAGCTGTGGGGGGGATACCTTTAAGAAACACTCATCTGTTCACTTTCAAGCTCCTCACCCAAATGCAAGTGCAACCATTGCATTTACCTCGCTAAAATTCTTTTTATGCAAATGTATTCATTCTGACAACCTCAGAAGGATGGAAAGTTGAGTCAACCTTGAGCCGGCTACCTGGATTGAACCTTGGGTCATTAGCACAGCTTTGGCTGCAGTACAGTAGTTTAACCACTGCCCCAGGAGGCACTTTCTAAAGGAAATTCAGTGACAGTTCTTTATTGTAGGGAGTTTTCAAAACAGTGGTTAAAGCAGGCATGTCCAAACTTCGGCCCTCCTGATGTTTTGGACCACAACTCCCAGAATTCTAAGCTTAGATTGCCAATGGCAAAGGACTGTGGGAGTTGCTGTCCAAAACATCTGGAGGGCTGAAGTTTGGACATGCCTGGGTTAAAGGAAGGAAGACCTCACTTATTTAGTTTAACAGGTATAGGCTTAGCAACACATTTGACTCTGGGTTTTCATTTTAAATACAATTAATGGATTAATGAATGAACTGTTGTTGGAGGGAGAAGGCTTTCTTAGTAATGGCACCTGAATTAACATCTTATCATATGGAACATTCTGCCATGAGCAACATGGCAGGCTCCTTTCAGGCACCTAAGAAAATTATTCGTTCTTTTCCATCATTTTATAGGGAGACCCTTTTCTATTTATAATTTTATGGTTTCCCTACCACTTATAATTATAAACCAGTTACATTACTCATTCTTTTTGTTTTTGAATTTTTAAAATTATTAATACAACAAGATTTAAAGGAAGTTCTCAGCCTCATTGGAGAGTAGATTGTGAATGTGGAGCCAACAGAAAGAAAGAAACAAAGAAAGAAACTAATCTCCATTAAATACTTTGGAATAACAAACTGGCATATTTCCTTTGCAGGCACACACGTGAAAACATTCTATGAGCATTGTGCAATATGAAATCCAGTGAGAAGTCTTTATTTCACCATGAGAGCTCAGTGGCAGTTCCTTGTACATTGATTCTAACATCATAGCAATGATTGCATAAAATGTAGCATATGTGGGTTTTGTGTTAACACCTTCTTTGTAGGTAAAATGAGCTTTCTACACCAGTGCCTTTGAACTCCATATTTAACTGGCACTTCTGCCCTACTGAAGCCAGTGTAACACCTTGGAAGCAGGCACTATGCCACTCCGACAGATGGCCAGGAATAAAAGGTGAAGTGTGCCAGAGAACAGTATGTTCAGAAAGCCTGGATTGCCATCTAGAAATATTGAATGGACAGTCTGTGCAGATTGTCAGTACTTTAATGGCAAGAAAGTGTGCCGTTTCTGCTTAATATTTGATGTAAATTAACTCGGAGAAATAGATTTTAAAGTCCTATTATGTGAACCTTTGGTTTTCTAAAATCATGGCTACAAAAGATGTCATCCTGTTTCCTCTCTCCAGATATTTTGCTATAGGCCTGATTAAATTCATCCAATACATTTCCTAAAATCACCCAAGTTTCCTGTCAGAAATCAATTCCTGACCTTCCGGAAGCTTCCATACTTCAGAAATCCATTAAAAGAACTATCACCTTTTATCACATTTTCCAGTATTATCTACTCCATTAAAGCTGTTACACAATCTGAGTGGGGATGAAATATCACCTCGTCTGATTATCATCACTAAAGAGTTCACAAATTAACACAGAGCTGCAAATGAGGAAAGGATGTGAGGGAGAGCATATGCTTCCTGTTAACAGGGTGAAATAGTTATTGTACACTGGCTGCCATCTGCTGACTAATGTAAAGTATTTACAAGAGCAAATAATCCTGATCACTGTGCTTAGTAAATGGTGTGACTGCTTAATTCAACTGAACTTAGACTGTTACTGGGATCTAGTCCAACATCCTTTTTTTATTTTCAAAGCTAGGCTTTGACATGTAGGTCAACTAGAAGTGATAAAAAGGTAAAGGTTCCCCCCACACATGTGTGCTAGTCATGTCCGACTCTAGGGGCAGTGCTCATCTTCGTATTCAAGCTGAAGAGCCAGTGTTGTGCAAGTCCGTGGCCACATGGCCAGCATGGCTGCAAGGAAACACTGTTTTTTACCTTCCCACTTTTTCAGTGGTACCAATTTATCTACTTGCATTTTACATGCTTTCAAACTGCTAGGTTTGCAGGAGCAGGGGTTATCAGAGGAGCTCGCTCCGCTGTGTGGCACCCGGGATTTGAACCGCTCTAGGCCACTGAGCCACCTCATCCCCCATAAGTGATATTAAAAGATAAATGATTTAAGGTTAACTTACACATTAAACAAAATTCGTAGCTCTAATAAACAGGAAATGAGCACAAAATCTATCAGAATAAAATATCAATTTCACTAGTGTGACTCGAGTGTCTATGTTTCTAAGGAAAATTAAGGATGTATAAAATTGTAGCTTGTTAATACTATGGAAGTTGTTAACTGACACAGGCACATCCCATTAGAATGCCAGCACTAAGACTCTATATAAATTACATTCGTCAGGCTAGGAAAAAAATTCAAATATTTCAAAGGATGGCAGTTTTTCCTGCAATATAACATGAATTTAAAAAAATTGGCTCATCCTGGGAAATCCTAATTATAAATAAATAAATAAATTGCCATACTTTATGTGCATTTTCTAATGGAGACATAGGATGTAAATCTACCACACAAGTACATTTATGCAAGTTAGCCACAAAATTCTTTCCCATTGAACAATACCAATGTCTATACTTCATGCCAATCCACTCTTGAAAGATCTCTGTCAATGACATTGTATATGCAAGGCAAATTATGTTTTCCAGAACACCCCCCCCCCGCATTCAGATCTTTATTTTCATTTTATGGAAATATTATGTATCCTTTCCATTTCCCAAGAAAGGAGATGCCAAAAAAGTGTAGTAACTATGGGACCTTTGCTCTAATTTCATATCCAAGCAAAGTGAGGTTCAAGGTGTTACAACAAAAGCTTTTACATTGTCTGGAGTGAGAAATGTCTAGTACGAATTCTGAAAAGGCACTCAAGTTCATACTGAAAATATCCACTGACAACTGGACTGCACCGAAGATTTCAGAAGAAAATCAGTTTGGATTTTATAGGTTACAGCAAAGCTTTCAATTGTGTGGCTCATAAAGAGTTATGGAGCATTATGAAGGGGTGAGGCGTGCCAGATAGCTGGCACACTCGCAACAGGCCATCTGGCCCACTTAAGCAGACTTGTAGAGATGAGGCAGAAAAGAATGCTAAAACTGAGAAGGGAAGGGGAAAGGGAGGATAGATGATGGGAGAGAATCAGCCTGGTGGTGAGTACCTGGCTCAGGCAAGCTGGAGGCAGATAATAGCCAGAAAGAACAGGGCTTTGAACAAGAATCCCAGGTGGCTGCAGAGGATGAATTGCTGCTGCTGACCAGGGCTGATGGGGAAGAAGAAGAGGCAATGTATTTCTCCCAAGCCAGATGGGCAGCTGCTAACTGATAATGGATCTTCTAGGTATCCATCATCCCAGACAGGCAAAGAGGTAGGGTGGAAAGGTGGGCTGTTTAACCAGTGGTCTTCTCAGGACTATATAAACCTTCCTTGACATCTGCTGGACCTGAACTTTGGAGAGGTTCAGTAAGGACAACTGTGAGATTCCTTCCTCTAATTACAGCAGGTTCATTTTCCTTGTGATTTTCTCTGCACTGTTGTTTATTTTCAGACTACATATGGGCGCCAAATGAAAAATGGAGCACTGTTTTGTCATTTTGTTATGCAACAAATTGATTCATTATGAAATGAAACAGTAGAAAGAGAGGTCTTTTTTTTTTAAAAAAAGCACTTCCAATTACAAATAGATTTCTGGAGGGACACACTTTGGAGTTGAATAACTCAGCCCCTTGAACCCCAAACCTCTCCATATTTGGGGGGCTTATACTGTAGTGCTTGAGGAAGCTCCGCTGTAATTTCCATGCTGCTAGATGCTTGGGATCCCTGTTTTCAATTACATAACATTCCAATTACAAATGATTTGTTTCCTGGGGGGACCCTCTTTTGAGTTGAATAACTTAGCCCTCTAAACTGCAAATCTCTCCAAATTTGGAGGGCTTAAAGGGAAGAGTCCACGGAAGCTACCCACTAAATTTGGTGCCTCAAGGACCCAGGGGTACCATTTTATAGTGTAGTTAATTATTTCATTTTGGTTCATTTCATTTTAGAATTTTTTAAAAAATAATAATAACAAAACAAAACAAAACAAAATGAAACACTGTGTTTTCATTTCGTGTCCATATCTATCTATCTATCTATCTATCTATCTATCTATCTATCTATCTATCTATCTATCTATCTAATTAAAAAAATTAATCTGAAATCTGAATGTTCCAGATTCAAGCTGATGATATCAGTAGAAGCCTACTAATTACTCAGCGACTGTACATTTCCTCCATTGCTGGTTTCCCCTCCAACACACTTCTGCCACTGCCTCCTCAAACTGGAAGACAAGGAATCCCATTCCTTCCTCTACTGCAGTGCTTCTCAAATGTTGGCCTTCCATATAAATTTCAGCTCACTTTAGTTTCAGCCAACATGGCCAATAGGATTCTGCACTCAAGGTTCCCTCTAAGTCATGTATGCAGGCACACACATGCTTCCCTTCATGTAGTGCTCCTCTTGTCCCATGCACCCACAATGTCCATTTTAAGCCCCTTTGGTTCCAGTTGCGATGGAACCCACTCAGAGGTGAGTTGTGAGTGTGCACAAAGGTGAAGTCAGGTGACTGAGGAGCAGAATCTGACAAAATGGGGCTAAAAACAAGAAGGGATGTTGTCTGGAAAGCCAAAGAATTTAAGAACTACTGTTGTATTGCTACATTATGACCGTCTGCAGTTAGCAATTTTATAGATTACCACAGTTTGTTTGTTTGTTTGTTTGTTCCATGTATATACCTCTCACCTGGCTCCAAGGAATGCTGGTCAGTTTATAACAGTTGGCACTGATGCAATCATGTTTAATCATCTGCTGGCAATATGATTACACTTACTTGCTAGCATCAAAGAGAAGATATCAAGGGGAAAAAATAAACCAAGTTGTTGTGGCTGCACTTTCACAGGTCACTCTGCACTCTAGGCAAATGTATATCCCTGGAAGACTCATATCCAAATAAACCATAGTCTGCTCACTGCCAGAAAAAAAGCCACATTCCCATGAAAATTACCTGTAGCTCTCCTACATATACCCAGTCTGTCCGATTTTCAAATTTAGGACCTCCATTAGTCATGATTCATGACTTTTTTGGAAAGCACATGCTAACTGATTTGAGAATTGGGTTGTATTTCTCATCTCACTCTTTGTGTGCAAGCTAATGTCCAGTAATACTGAAATTTCTGGGACTTCTGCCAGTTGGGTTTCTATGCTGTCTGACAGTCCATGAGTCATAATTTTCCACTCTTCTCTTTTTTCTATTCTCTCTCACCTTGGGCCTTAGCCAATATGTTATGTGGCATGTTTCCCATCCTAAATGACTGCTTAGATTCCCTCCCTCCTTCCTTTTTTCTATGTTGTTACTTGTAAGTGCCTGTAAAAGTCCAGATGTATATTTGGACAATAATTAAGGCGGGAGGAGCCAGAATGATGATACCTTCACTTATTCAGGCATTATGAACTGGGCGTATCATTGCCAAATTTCATGTTTATTGTAATATCTTAAAATGTTAAGGGCTTGCAAGATTCTTCTAAATGCAAATAAAAAGTTTGATCTGAGTTGAAAAAACTTAATCACCACCACCACCACCATGATCATTGCCTTAGGACTGGAGAACTAGAAGAGACTCTATGGTTCATCAAGTCTAGCACCTGTCAAGGAGTCACAGTGGGGAATCAAACTCCCAGCCTCAAGGGCCATCCAGTCCAATCCTCTGCCATGCAGAAACCCCCATCACAGTACTCTTGATAGATGGCCATCCAGACTCTAGTTTAAAACCTCCAAATAAAGAGACTCCACCACCCTCCATGGCAGCATATTCCACTACTCAACAGCTCTAACTGTCATGAAGTCCTCCCTAATGTTCAAATGGAATCTCTTTTGCCATTCAAGGCCATAATAACCAGGCAACACAGTTTAAGTTGGTTTAACATGGGCCACATTTTATTTAACACAGGAACCAACTTTGAATTATCAACATAACACAATTTAACTCCAGGAGGACCTGTGTGGTAGCGCAATCTTAGTCTGTGGCGTATAATTTTACTCGGTCCCTATTCGCCAGGGCTTTTCCTGGCCTATTAGGTTTAATTACCCATTGGCAGCCCTCAAAGTTAACATTGGTTTGTTATTAATTTACGCCTACCTAAACCCTAATCTACTTTAATTGAGGACTGCTGGGACCATGAAGTTATTAATTATATAATAGGGCCGGGTCGTTAAAATTTTATTTGCACTACCCGCCACAGAGAGATGCACTGCGGTCTCTCACCCCAACCAGCCAAAAAGTTCGGCACACAGGCCCTCCGCAATGTCGTGTAGGAACATTTCCAGGCCCGAATCAGAAAGATGCACGCCGTCCGGATGGTATAAACTATTATCTCGGGCCATAATGTTAGGGTGCCAGATTACGTTACCCATCTCTGACTTGACCATCCGGGCAATTTCCCTATTAACTCCCTTGCAGGATTTATGCATTTGCTGGGGGTGATGGTAAGGACCCCATTGCAGCCATGGAATAATCGCCGACCACAAAATCCTGGTACCAGGGCGATGAGTCTTCAAGGCTCTTAGGTCATCAATGACCTTAAGAATCAGCGATTTGCCCGACATTCGGGTCAAGTCATTTCCACCCAAATGAATCACTACAATGGCAGGGGAGGGTCAAGGGGATCCGAGAGTGCCGTGGTTAAAAATGCATTCCAGGACATCCCCCGTCTTCCCCTCCAAACCAACTCTGCCCATTGCCCCAGGCCGAGGTCGCAGCCACGTCCGGATCATGCGGCATACTTGGCGGCCCAATACACATAGCTATGACCATAGAACACAATTTGACGATGAGATTCAACAGTCGGACCTGTAACAACAGAACAGAAACAACTGGGCCGGTTTTACTGGTCCGTTAACAGGCGAGCATATGCCTTAAAACAGTTAGACCTCCAGCGGCCGATTCGCTGTATACCGGCCGTGTCCATGCCAATAGCTGCAGCAGTCGAGGCTGCCCCAATCCTGAAGGAGTGGGTGCCAAAGTGCCACCCCTGAATGCCAGCGAGCTGGAAGGCTCTGAGTGAAGTCCGCCAAAATTGATAGCGCGTCAGAGGCGACCCATCTTTATGCTGAAATAAGTATCCCCAGTAAGTACCAATCAGCCTGGCGTACTGTTGTAAAGCTATGATGGGACAGATTTGCTCCACCGAACACCTATGCAGGTGTATCAAGGTGCCCCTACCACGCTGATCTGTTTTCGATTTACGTATGCGAAGCCCGACTTGGTCGGCCTCAAGCGCCAAGTCGGTCCACATCAATGCTGCCTCAGAATCATCCCTTTTTGAACTGGACACTAGATCGCTGACACGTAGGGTGGCAAAAAAGGCCACTAATGCAGCCGCATGGAATAACGTAACTTCGAAACTATCTACACAGACCTTAACCCACGTATCTGCCAAGCGGCACAACATATCAGGTGAAATGGGTGTCCTAGGATCGCTTGGCTTACCCCTCTCCCGTGACCATCCCTCAATCATTTTTGCGATCCGGAATTGACATTCTGGGATGGTAAAACCCTGTGCCCTTGCATAATAGTATAGGGCAGACAATTTGCCTTGAATGGTCTGTGGCGCCAGTCCCTGAAAATGCAGGTGTACTGCAAACTGCACCAGCTGATCCGCCGATGCAGGCCACAGTCGGGGGAACCCCTCTGTGGCGCAAAAGCGGGCGTACTCAGCACAGGCGGTGGAATATACACGCCTCGTGCTGGGTGCCAGTGCCAATCCCATTGCCCGATTGGCTTCTCTTTGCCAAGGCTCCATACCTCTGATGGGAGTTGGTCGGGCTCCTTCCAAGCAGAGGGTGCTAACGCTCTGAACTGCTCCATCTGTTGGCGGGACAGAGCGTCAGCAAGGTCATTACGGATCCCCGGCACATGGCAAGCATGAAACACAATGTTATACTGGAGGCACCTCAGGGTAAGGGCCCGGACCAATCGCATTACCTTTTTCGATTTCGAAGTCAAATTATTGACAACATGAACGACTGCCAGATTATCACATTGGAACTTTACAGCCGAGTCCGACCATAGGTCAGCCCATAGAAATACAGCACCCACGATGGGGAATAATTCAAGGAAAGTGAGATTGCGTGTCAGTCCACTGTGCTGCCACTCCTGAGGCCACAAACCCGCACACCACCGGCCCCCAAAAAACATGCCAAATCCCCATGCTCCAGAAGCATCAGTCTGTAACTGATATTGCGCTCCCTCAAAAGCCTCGTTCCACCAAAAACAGATGCCGTTAAAGCTGGACAAAAATTCCAGCCACAAATCAAGATCTTGCTTGATTTCCAAAGATATACGGCGCCTGTGGTGCGGGCTATGAAGCCCGGCAATGCTGTCACATAATCGGCGCAAGAACATGCGGCCCGGGGCAATCACCCGGCATGCAAAGTTAAGATGCCTGATAAGTTGTTGTAGCTCCCGGAGAGTGGCCTTCCTGTGGGCTCTCATGGCACTAAGCTGCGTCCGCAGGTCGTCCGGCTTCTGAGCCGGCAACCGACAAGCCTGATTAATGGTATTGAGTTCGATCCCCAGGAATGTCAGCACAGTGGCAGGTCCCTCCGTTTTATCCTCTGTGAGTGGCAAGCCTAGGTCCCCCGCCATGCCTTTAAATGTAGCCATAAGATTGGCACATTGGCCTGTACCTGTGACGCCCGCAAATAAAAAATCGTCCAAATAATGGACGATATGTGTACTGCGCGATTGCTGTCGTACCACCCATTCCAAAAAGGAGCTAAAGCGCTCAAAGGCCGAACAGGAAATGGAGCAACCAAATGGCATGGACCTGTCCATGTAGTAAAGACCCTCGAAAGCGAAGCCGAGGAGTTCACAATCGTCAGGGTGTACTGGCAGCAATCGAAAAGCTGATTTTACGTCGCATTTCCCAATCTCAGCTCCAACGCCGCAGCTGCGAACCATGTGCACAGCTGCGTTGAAGGAGGTGTATCGGACGCTAGCGAGTTCATGCGGTATCCCATCATTGACCGATGCCCCTGCTGGGTATGATAGATGATGGATAAGATGAAATTCGCCCGGTGTCTTCTTAGGAACTACCCCCAGCGGGGATACCCGAAAGTAGGGGGTTGGCGGATGTTGAAACGGGCCGGCTATCTGCCTGGCAGTGAGCTCAGCTGCTATCTTGCCTCGAACAATGTGTTCCATGCCAGATATGGATTTTAGATTATTGGCCATGTACGGGATCCACTCGCCAAAGGATGGGATGCGGAAACCATACGTGAAGCCCTCCAATAGATAATGGGCTTCCTTTTGATCAGGGTAGCTACGTAGCCACGCCTGCAGAACTGGGATCTTAATCAGACTAGGGTCCCTTGGGGGCTGGTTGGAGCCGGGAGGGTTACGCTTTGTTCCGACATCTTTTCCCCCCTCACCCCCAGCCGTCCGCGTGAACATGTGGACGCCGGGTGGTTAGCTCCACAAGTGGAGCAAATGTGCCTAAACTTGCATTGACGGCGACCTCAAGATCCCCGGCTGTTGTAGTCAAAGCAGACCAGCCGGGGTTGAACCGTCTGGCCCGCGCCAGGGCAGGAACTAAAAGAGGCACCGGAGCAGAGAACCGGGTGACCACTGTCAAATCGCTCGTTGGTCCTAGCACTCATTGCCCTGAGACACAGATAATTATGTGGGCAGTTCCCAGTGTAGGCTGGGATCCTTAGCTATTCTGCGACGAAAGCCCTCGTCATAGATTAGCCAAGCCATGTTAGGGAAATCGCTGTGGGCCCGGATAATTAAATCCAGGTAATGAAAAAGTGCAGAGGCTTTTTTGGGGTGAGCTTCTGTGTATATCCCTGCAAAGATAACAAATGGATTCAGCCAATTGTTCCAGGAGCATTCTGGCTTGCGTTTCTGGATCCGCTCCTTCTCTTTGTCGTCAAGGTGCTCCAATTCTTTGGGATCAATTTCCTGATTCAATAAATCAAAAATGTCAACATACTTTCCCGCAGTGATTCTCGCCACCATAGCCTCTGAAAGGTGATCGCCGAGTGGCATCGATTCATCACCCTTGGGGAGGTCACGAGTCCCAGATGTAGCTGGGGGAGATTCTGGGGGCTGCACCACCTCAGCAGCTGCCGTGCCCGCAGGAAGCGTGCCTGGTGCGGTTTCCTGGGACAGGTCGGGAAGGTTAGATGCTAAGGGCTCTGTTTGTGCTGCGGTCTCTGCCCTCTGGGGGATGCGAGCCCCCATCCGCGGGCTTGGGTCTTGCCAAAAGGGGCGCCCTGGGCTGGCAGACTCCACCTGGGCTTGTGACTCCCCCGGAGTAGCCAGCCAAGGCCAGGTGACTTGTGTAGATGTATGTGCCAAGATGGAACCAGACTCACCCGGCGCGCGTTGCCACGCGATAGCAGATACTGGTCTATGAAGAGGCATCGCTGAGAGTGACAAGTCCAGAGCCTGCTGCGGGTGGTCCTCCATCCTCAAGGGTGGTATGACATCTTGCGCCGTACTAGGCGGGGCGTCGCCCACCTCGGCCGTCGCCGGTTGAGATGGTATTGCCTCAGTCGACCTGTGGGGAACATCCGAAGGGTCATGGCCGGAAGGCCTGCCCACTGCCGCCTCGAGAGCAGAAATACATGTCATCATGAGATCACCCATTAACCTGAGTCCTGCCTTGCTGCGCGCCTTCGCATCCCTAGGGTGCTGGTCTCCCCCATAAGAAGATGCCATCCCTTTTTGGCGGGCATGGTCACATTCCAAGCGTGATAGTTTTTGCCATGCCGTGGCCAGCCAGATCCACTCCTCCTCGTCAGAAGATGACCCCTCTGGATCCGATGGGGGAAGAGGGCGCTTGGGCGCTGGGGCCTTGCCCTTACCCTTATCCGATGCCTTCTTAGATGGCATGATGGCAGAGCCCAAACTGGAATAAGTTGGTAAAATGTGAGTAGATTGCCCTAATATACCGATGACTAAATGCCTAACAGTGTGGGGTGACACACTGCATTACTCCCCCAGGAAAATCCCCAACCTCCGCGCCAGATGGCCCTAGATGGTCTGTAGGCCTAGCTACTTATAAGGCCAAGAACAAGATGGCTGCCAGGCTACTTGCTGGCATCCAGAGGGACTTGGACCCACTTATCCAGCCTGGGGTACACTCACCCCCCCTCAGTAATGCCCCAGTGGGTGATAGGGTACCTATTCGCACTAAAGTAACTAGGAGGAGGGGGGATTAACTGTAACAGAGTCCAGGGTCTGCAGCCGGGACCTGGTGTACCAAATGGCCGCCCCTAGTGCACTCACTGCAAGCAGCACCACACGCTGCAGCCGCGCCGTTTGCAGCCGGCTAACCCTCTCAGCCACCCCCCAAACGCAAGGTGGGTGTCAGCAGACCAATTTACTTTAACAATGGGGGCGCACGCAGCCGCGTGGCCGCACCCATGCTCCAAACCACTGAGCTGCTGACAGTCCATCGGCGCTTTAGCCCGCTGAGCCACCCGGCAGGCCTACCTCGGCGCCCGGACCAGAGCCCCCGCCAAGAAGCCGCTTCCCCCACCCCTCGCCCTGCGGTAAGCGAAGGGCCTTTAAACAGCCCCAGTTAGTGAGCGCCGCAGCCGGCCCTGCGGTGTGCTTGCTTGCTGCGATAAGCACTCACGGCTCCCATCCTCCCCCATCCCTATCCCCCACCCCCTCCCTCAGAGCCACCGGCAGGCTCTCATGAGTCTCACCGGGGCTCTAAACCCCCCTCCCCACCCTCGTCAACTCAGCCTGGTTTGAAGCCGGAGCCGCTTCAACTCTCCATCGGCAATTGTCTTCTCCGGCCGGGCAGGCTGCAGGGAGCGCGCCAATGCCTTAAATAGGATTGCGCAGCCTATCCGGTGTGCCTGGCCTTCCAGCAAAGAGGCCCCTCCCCCGCACAAGGCAGAGAGGAGCGTTCATTCTCTGAGTCCTAGTCTCTGAAGCCATGCAAAACAAACCTGTTCCCTTTTCGATATGACATCCTTTCAAATATTTAAACATGGCTATCATATCCCTTCTAAACCTTCTTTTTGTAAGGATAAACATTCCCAGCTCCCTAAGCTGCTCCTCGTAAGACATTTCTTCCAGACCTTTAAACATCCTGGTCACCCTCCTCTGGACCCATTCAAGGTTGTCAATATTCTTTTTAAATTAAGTTGCACAGAACTGGACACAGGTGGGATCTGACCAGAGCAGAATAGAGTGGTACTATCACTTCCCTTGATCACTTGTTTAATGGAAAATGATAAGCAATTCTTATGTAAGGATTGGGTGGGATGTGTTTATGTTAGAAATATCTTTGAACAATCAATATTGATGAAATTGTTTTTATTTTCAAGTTCCACAATCACTGATCCAGTGATCATTTTGGTTATGGAATGTTCTAATTCTGTTATTGCTATGATTAATGATTACTTCTGTATGTTGATTATCCAGACAAGTTTCAATCAATCTCTCAGCTGTCTGGTGACTTTTAAGCATGATTATGGATATGGATTGATTGGAGAAAATCTAAATAATATTATAGATCCATTTATTGATTAAAACACACTTCTACCTTAAAAATTGTTGAGAGTTGTGTTTAAGACCTATATTGCTGAACTAGGCCTGATTATCCTTGGACAGGATGACAAATTCTTGCCATTTTCCTACCTGAGAAGAAGGTATAATATGCAAACTTCAGCTGAATGGCAGTATTTACAAATACAGCATCTCTTGGTATCTTAAATATGGCCCAGCAGCACCAAGTGCTTCAGAGTCCCATGTATGTTTAAGAAATGTAAATACTTTATAATTATATACTTCTTGGAAATTAACTATTGTCCAGCATAGATGGACTCTCTGTGCCCTTACCACTACAAAAATATATATTTTTCAACACTGGAAAGACAGATGCCCACCATGAGTGGACAGAAGACCTTACAACATTATCAACATATGAACGTATGACATGTAGACAGCAACAATGCATAGATAGTCTTCTTTATATTTGGAAGCCTTTTATAAAAGTGTGTATAAAGGCATTCTTCTGTGTTATTTTCTTTTTCTTTTTTAGTACCCCCTTTCCCCTTTCTTCCTGTTTCTCCTCCTCCTCCTCCTCCTCCTCCTCCTCCTCCTCCTCCTCCTCCTCCTCCTCTTCTTGTAATATTATAATTTTGTTTTTAGGTATATTCTATCTCCATTTTAGCAATCATATGTTGTCATTCCTTTTAAACAGTACCACTTACGGAAAAAATAAAAATTGAAATATTCCTTATGGAAGTGATGGAAGGAGAACTGAGGGCAAGGAGAGACAGTTTGTTTTTTTCCACTAGTTTTCTTAAAGAAGACAGACTAAATAAGAGTACTTGAGGTGCATATGCCATTTGGATATCAGGATAATACCAAATGTGATGTCAGACTTCTACACAACCTTTAAATACTTTATTTAGGCTACAACGTCTCTCATTTATCCATTCAGTTGTGTCTGACTCTCGGTCACTCTGTGGATCAATGCAGTCCAAATCCATCCCTTTCTATCTCTAAACAGCTTCTTTTAGCCCCATCAAGGTCATTCCAGTGTTCCTTCTCTGGGTGTCAAGCCGGTGAGTCCCTGAGAGGACCCTTCTTCTTTTTTCACCAACCAATTCCAGCATTATTATCTTTTCCTGTGAGTCAGCTCATATAACATGACTGAAGTATGACAGCTTTTGTTGGGTTATCTTGGCTTCCAGAGATATGTTTGGTTTGACCATGTCTAGGACATCCTTGATGGTCATCCTTGCTATCCATGTGATGCATAGTAGTTGTCTCTAGCACCACCATTCAAATAATTCTATTTGCAACAGCACAATTTAAATGTGCCAACAGCTATTATCAGAATTTAAATTCCTTCTAAGGCAGATTTGGACTGCTTGATATAATTTCTAATGACTGAAAATCAATGCCTAGTAGCGAATAACTCTGCCACTTCCTACCTAATTGGGAACTGGCCTTTGAAAATTGCCTTTATATTAGTTTTCTGTGCTGGTCAGTTTAGACCAACTCTTATAGGAATTAGGTTTAATAAAATTAGGTCTCTGCTGAAAACATTCATGGTAAACTAAACTTACAGCATGTTTTGCCAGACTGAGGGAACTAGTAATACCAAAGTCTGTAATAGTATAGGGATGGGTCAGTAAACTGCTAAGCAACCTATTGATCTATGATGTTAATTTTAAACAAAGCCAACCCATCGCTGGCCAAAGTGAAGCAGGTGCCATCCTCAGAAAGCACACATTGGTGGGCAGGGGCACATTGTTGTGAGTGCCTGCACAAGCTTAATTTTCAATCCCTACATTTCTGAAAGAACAACTGGGACTGTGGGAATCTCTCTGCTCACTGTTGTCAAAGTAACTTCTATATATAACAAAAGTAGCAGCATATTGTTTTTGGCTTGAAGCTGTAAAATAGAGATGGGCACGAAACGAGCGATTTTTCGTTTTTGTTTTTGTTTTTTCATTTTGTTACGCAACAAAAATGAAACGGATTTTTTAAAAAAACAAAACAAAAATGAAAACGAAATGACCAAATTTGCCGTGTTTTTTGTTTTCGTTGCAGCAGATGCATTGAACTAAAAAGAATGCTACAAAACAGCAATTTTTCATTTTCATTTTCATTTTTCATTTTGTTACCTAACGAAACGAAAATGAAATTTTTGGCAAAAAACGTCACGAAAACGAAAACAAACTGAAACGGACCCCTAAACGACCAAACGACAAACGAAACACCATTATATTTGAGTCGTGCCCATCTCTACTGTAAAATATCATGGGCCAACTTTGGTTATATTAATTAATTAATTAATTTTAAGAATAAATAAATAAATAAATAAATAAATACATTTAAAAATAGATAATACCTGCAAGCTATTCTTACAGTGGTGATTTACAAACTATATAACTCTGCCATTAGAGAGAAAGCCATTAAGAGAAAAAGCAGAAAATTCAGTATAAAGCTGCACATATAAACCTTAGTCTCCAAATACTGTACTACTCTTGCTTAGGTAGGTTTCTGTGATTATGCTAGCAAATATTTTGTCTGTGCAATACTCCATTGACTCATTGAACAGAACTCATGCTGTGCCTGATATTTATTAGAAAGATTTCTGAAGTAGCAGCTTCTAGCTCAGAGGCATTTCATTATTTTTTTTTCAAACAAAAAAAAGTAATGAGCCCATTGCTGCTTCATAATCTACACAATTGGTCTTAAGGCAATGCCAGAATTGGTCAGTGGAATGCAGGGTTTCAATAAAATAACAAATGTTTCTAAAACCCTTATGTTTTGAGCTATCAAAGGGCCTTGTTTGCTATTGTTATTGTCAAGAAATCAATTTAACTTGTTAATTGGATGAAATATTTGAGTGTTTCTCCACTCTACTGAAGATAAACCTTAGGCATGTCTTTTTTTTACCTTTTCAAAAATAGACTGGCTTCAAGATGCCAGAAATCTCAGGAGATGTTTAATTAATCTTGTTGATAAAAACATGAAAATGATGAATGGCAGCTTCTTCAAATATACCCCCTAAATAAAGTATTTTAAGAGCTTTTAGGCTTGGAGCTCTGAGTAATTTACCAGTTCTGAACTCTGAGGAAATGAAGCACAGTCTGTGTCAGGTGAGCAACTGTACCTTCATTAATCAAACTGCTCAATGCCTACTTTTCAGTGGTAACTTCTGGCCAACAGCCAGCACAAAACCAGGCTACACTATATTAATGGGAATAAAAATGCCAAACAGGCAATTATTCCGCCAACTCTGTCTGTCTGTGTTATATTTTCTTTGTCTTTAAAACAGATTTTACCACTTAAACTGTTTAATGAACACGTGCTTTCCCAACTCACAAACTGAAAATATTCTTTCACTTTTAAGCCAGAAAATTATCCTAATTTCCCAAATAAACAAATACTTCTTGTGATTCATGCTTTAGCAAAAATCCTTACTAAAACCAAGGGAATATACTCTGCCAGTCCTTTTCGTCTAGATAAGATATCTTATCTTATTATTTTCTTCTACATGCAATGAGTAAACCTACGCAGATTACAGACTTGTTCCTTATTGAACAGGAAAATACATTTCAGGCAACTGATTCATTCACTCTTTTATTAAAGTTGTATACCACACTGTACATAAATAGTTGAAGGATGTGAAAAATACTTACAAGATTCCTCCTTCCTGTCAATTCAGGCAGCCACATGAGGAATTTGACAGTTGGTCAAGTTCCTTACCACAGCTTTTGTATCCTGCCTCGTGTTCTCCATAATTTGTGTTGAACACTCTCCCCATAAAAAACATACACACCTAAGCAAGCACAAATCATAACGCTTACAATGACTAGTCAACTACAGTATTTTTTTAAAAAAAACCTACAAACTATCCAGTTCAAGTCCTGAAGTTGTCAAGTATCCCTAAAACTAAGAAATCCTTCTTCCTGTTTTCTGCAGTCCGTTTATTTGCACATATTGTGATTGTTTGCACACACAAAACCTATCCTTGCAAGTATGAGGAAGCTTTAAGAGCAGCAGAAAACCTGTCCTTGCAAGCTTCTTCATACTCACCACTGAGGATGAAGCAAATGAGGAACTGTGTCCCTGCTACAGAGACACTGACATTGTAAGCCAGATCTGAGCCGATTCATCAAAGAGCTATCATAGCCAGAATAATTAGTAATACCTATGTAGATCTATACCAGTTTTCAAAATCATCTGGTAATGGTGCATCTTTGCACATATTTAGGTAGGAGTGACGCTAACTGAATTCAATGAGGCTTTCCTGACTAGACATGCATAGTATTGTGATGTGAAACATTTTTAGCTGCCAAGAGAAGGAAAGTGTGTCCATATAAGGACTGCAGAGATAAGGACAGCTTAAATATATGCAGTTGGGTGGTGTGATACAGCAAGGTCCCTGACCCCATTGGACAGTTCTAATCAGGGACAAAGGAATACAGACAGAATATCTCTTCAGCTCTTGCACTTCAACTCATGTCTGAAGGAAGGAGAGGCAGAGTGGATCACAGGTGGTACAGACAGCATGCACTCCCATGCACTGTGTTCTTGCATCGTCCCTTCCGTGTTTTGAATAAACAACTAAGTAGGACTAGACTGTAATCTGCATCCATGCACAGGGTGTTTTTGTTTGTGTTTGTTTTAAATATGCCCGCCACACAACCAAATGTTTCTGCAAAGTGTTTTTCAGTTCCAGTGACATCAGTATCTATCAAGTGTAAATTGTTTCAATATTTTTTCATTAATAAGAGGTTACATGGGCAAAGAAAACACACATCAGCTGCTTGCCTTTTCCAAATATCTACTTGCATGAAATGAGCATTTTTGAGTCTTTTGTTTGGCTACCTTCCCAGAGAGCAGCAGGTTATGGGTATTAGAAAGGATGATTAGATTATCTACATTAAAATAAAACTAAAAGATTTCTCTTTTCAGCAGGGAAATGTCAATTAACACAGATGGGAATATTCTCAGCTCCATTTGATTGAGCTGGCATTACACTAAGTTACCAACCTTTGTACTCTCATATTATCTTCCTCCTTACAAGCGACCAGTTTTGTCAGTGTTTATCCTCCTACTCGATCTCCTTCATGGAATATAAATTGAACCAGATGCCAGTGAGCAAACTTAATTTTATGTTCTAACAGGTTCACTGCAATGTGTCTGTGAAGGGCCTTTTGCCAAAAAGGAGAGGCATGCTGCTTCACAATGTCTTCACCAGGTGTGCTGAGAATCTGCTTGCAATGGCCTGATTTTAAGGTTTTATCATTGAATCTTTTGACAGGTTCTGCAGAGCAGCCAAGGGGGGTTGTGAAGGCTACCAGAACACAGGGAAAAATGAATCGAAATGATAAGATCAGCAGGATCTTGAAGTTAAAAAAGCAAAAGCAACACAAAACAACCAGGGTATCAAAAGCAATGGAATAAAAGGAAAGAACAAACCGTACAGAAGGAATGATGACCCTGGTGCTCGTGACTTGCATGCAAATCAAATAATTAATTTGCAGAGGGAAAATGCTTTATGGTCTTGAAGCTCACAAACAGATTTGCTTCAGCAATGGTAAATCAAGCATGTGGGTAGTTCAGCTTGACTGATGGCTACACGTGCCATTGGCAGCAGGGCAGTAACATATATAAGAATCGCCATAAATAGTTGCCCGGGCAGTTCAGCAGCCCTTGCTAAGTGCCACAAGAGCAAGATGGAAGGCTTAGGGAGAAAATTAAATGCTAATGTGGAAAAATACAGTCTTGCTTGTCTGCATGTAATCTTGTATTTTACCTTTGCATGGGACTAAACCTGAAGCTATGCAGACAAAAAAAGATGAAATTTGACAGAGGGTGGGAATAAATGAACTCAATTTAACTATTGACCCTTGGATTATTACCAAATTATGGCAGATTTAATCTTCTCTTTTCCTGTCCCATATTATATCATACAGAAAAATACAGAGGAGAAAAGGAAAAGCCACCATCAATGTTTAGTGTTAACACCAGGTTTCACCTCTCAGTGAAATCTCCATGGTCATTTTAATGTCTAATGCTGACTTAGCCTTTGGGCCAATTTCAGGAAATCAATTCAAATTACTTGCTGGAGCACAAGAAGATTATTACCATATCAGAACAAAATGAAAGTCCATCCATTCTAGCACTCTCTACTCACCACTGAACACTCTTGGGCACAGCTTGCTGGACTGAGCCATCCCTTCCATGTGAATACACTTGTTGTGTGTGTGTGTATTGCCATGCCACCTTCATTTAATTGAATCACAATGAACAAATGACCTCCCAAATGGCCTATGAGTAACAGTTCTGCTCAGATCTTACAAACGGAAGCACACTTGTGTGACCACATGGCTCCAATCAATTGTTATCACTAGAGATGGGCACGACTTGAAAAAATTTTTTTCGAGTTGTCGTTAGTCGGGCCGGTTCTGTTTCGGGTCGTTTCCGTTTTTCACGAAAATTAGCAAAAATTAGTCGGTTCATTTTTTTGTTTTTTTGTTGTCGTTAGTACTGTTTTTTGGGGGGGAGTGGGCTCCTGGAGGCACCTCTGTGGGGTGGGTGCCTCCTCTGGCCCTCTATAAAGGCAAAGTGGGCTCCTGGAGGCACCCGTGGGTGCCTCCTATCCTCACCCACTAGGAAGGGGAAGCAGGCTCCAAGAGATCCCTCTACATGGGGGTCTCCCCTCCTCACCTGCTGCTGCTGCAAAATGGTATGCAATAGCCATATGGATATTGCATACCAGTTGTGCAAATGTGCAGACAGTGACTGTGAAGACTAGTGGATGGCACTGAACCCAGAGCCATAGGTGAGATGCCTAACTAAGGCTCTCGCAACACCATGTCTCACACAGAAGGGAATTGTACTTGCGTGTAGTACAATGCAAGTACATCTGGCTTAGGGTTAAGGTGGGTTAGGGTTAGGGCTAGGGTTAGGCTAGTGACAGGTAAGGTTACGGTGGGCTAGTGGGTTGCACCTCTGGGTGCCTCTCTGACCCACTAAGAAGACAGTCTGTGACGTATGGGTACAGAGTCAAGGGTTAGGGTTAGGGTTAGGGGGCTAGGGCAGGTTTTAGGGGGCTTTTTGGCACATCCCAGAAGTCTCCATGGCCAAGTGGCCATGCGTTTAGTTGGATGGCTCCAAAAATTTGCATGGTCGTCCACTCCCACATGGCTGGCCACTCGGCCAGCCCATCATTGTGCAGGTGTAAAAAAAAAATCAATGGAGGACAGAGGAGGAGAGGAGAGACATTTTGTTCCAAGAAAAAACCCACTGCTACTGTGAAAAATCTGGCAGTTTATAAATTTTCACATGTTTCTGTTGTGCTTGTATGTTTTTGGACCACGATTTCAAAAACAATATTGCATTCGCCGCCCCATTTTGGATCCCCCGCCCGCACCGCATGGCATGGCGACTCGAGTCCGGCTGCCCAGGACAGGGGGGAGGTGGGACCCCCCCTCCTGAAACCACCCCTCCGGTAGGTGCCCTGCGCCCTTTGTCAAGCAGGCATTTTTCCGCCTGCTTTTTTGGCCCGGGAATGGGTGGGGGGAGAGTTTAAAAGTTTTTTCCTGTGCCGTCCGTGCCGCTTGCTTGCGCTTTAATTGCGGCGGCCGGCTGCCTGCGAGCCTGCAGCGAGTCCCACCAGAGCAGCCCAGGACGGGGGATGGGGGGGAGGCCGGGGACCTCCAGAAACAACCCCTCTGGTAGATGCCCTGAGGCACGGCAGGCATTTTTCCGCCTGCTTTTCGGCCGGGAACCGGGTTTTTTTCACTTTTAAAAACTTTTTTTCTGTGCCGCGTGACATCGCGTGATCGCGCGATGCAAGGAACGAGCATGACAAATCAGACCAAAATTGTTCGTTCGTCGGTTTGAGCTCGAAGTCTGGTGGAGTAATTCCCGTTACCGTTTCCGTAGAGTAACAGAAACGAATAACGGAAATGGAAATGGGAATACCGCTAAGTCGTGCCCATCTCTAGTTATCACTATCATAGACCAGCTGTTGATTGAATAATAGAGAAACTAAATCCTTCCAAGCCTAATGTCAATTAACAATATTTACAATATCTACCCTACATACACCATCAACTACTTTCTGTATTGTTTGAGTTCTTGGCAAAAGATATACAAACAAGCCTCTGTTGACTTTGCTTGAAAATGGTTCTTGTTCTCCCATCCATCACAATCTTGCCAGTAGCAGCTCTGTAATAAGATGTATTACCGCAGCCTACCCTATCTAGTTTATACAAGGCTATGGAAAATGGACATGAAAGGCCCAGGAGTGGTAGAATGAGATCAGATGGACGGATTGGGACAAGGAACTTGGTTGAGAGAAAACAAGAGCCTCCAGCAAGCAAGCATTAGCCATGAAGCCACATCTGTTCCAGGTCCAGGCTGGGACATTTTGCTTCTTGATGTGGAGATACAAATGCAGAACACTCTGGGTCAAGAAACATAAAGCCCATTTCCATAGTGTCCCCCTCCTTACCTGATGGTAATCAATATTAAACAACACAAAAACCACAAAAGCAGCAACAAATTGGCCATCTCTTTATAACAGGAAGGTGCCTGACATGAATGCACTCTATGAAATGTAAGGCTGTCCCAGTTAACAGCAGACTGGAGATGAGAAAAATAAAGTGAAACAACAACAAGGTAGGCCTCCTCCCAAACAAGAAATGAGGGTGGCACCTCTCATTTCACTTCCCTCTCCTGCTTGTGTCAAGTGAAATGCAAGATGAGTCTTCATTTTGTGTCTTAGGGCACACACGACCCCTTAAGCTCCGCTGCAAATGGCTGCAAGCTCCGGAGCTTAAAAATGTTTCCCCACCAGCTCCGGAGTTTGCAGACAATTAAGTGCGACCCCGCCCACTTTAGTGTGACCCAGCACACTTTTCTTGTACCTTCTCTTTGGAGGTGGAAAATCTTTGATGCGGTGCAACGATAGTGATTGTGGGGCTCTCCTCGCTTCTGTTTGCTGCTTTTTGGCTCCCGCCCGTTTAAGAGCTACTTTTACAGAGACGAGAGGCAGAACGAGCTGAGCAGCATGCTTTTCTTTCTCTTTTTCTCCCCCCCTCACGCATCCAGCAACCAGGAAGTGCGGAGGGGGTGGGGACAGAGGAAGAGCGACGAACCCCTAAGATCTCTGGTCCGAATTTAAGTGGCCAGCGGATCTTAGGGGTCGTGTAAAAAGGCCCTAAGATTGAGGAGTGCTGTTGCACCCATGTTGTCCTTATGTACTTCTTACAGGCACTGTGAGAACAGATTGCTGAACAAGACAGGTCTTTATCTGATCTAACATAGCTTTTCATATGTTTTATGAAGCAAATGAGTTAAATCCATAGGCCAATCACAGAATCCCCAAACTGGACTTGTCACTGCCAGGTATCCAATTGTTTCTTGATTGTGTATTCCCTCTTAAGTGTTTTAGGGAGATTTTAAACAATTGATTAAATTGAGATTTAAAAAAAATATTTGTAACTGTCCTGGAGTTACTTCCATGCATCACTGATGCCTTGCCCAGTGTCTCAAAGTTTTGATTTTCTATATCTCTGCCAAGATGGGATATGCTCATAATATGGCTCCTTGGCATCAAGCAGGCTAAGGCACCAGCTTCTACAGACAGCCTTAAGATGATGGAGTTGGAGATGCTCAACATCTGTGCTGAGGCTCTTTTGCCAAGGATGGCTCAGGACACAATGTTCACATGAAGACTCTAGGTCCATCCCAAATCTTATCAAGCCTGAACCATGCCACAGGGCACAGTGTGCCTATGTTTTCCATGCTAGCACAATTATAATGATCTGGGGCTAATGGAATTCTGTCTAGTCCTGATACAATGGACAGATCACTGCCATTGAGTCTCTTTGAGGCTCTGAGGCTCTTTTTGGGAAATCAACAAAAGAACACAAACATGAAAAAGATTTTAAAATGTCTGTGCTTTTTGTTTCTCATTAACACACCAAAAAGATGACCATCCAAAAATTATTACAATTTCTATTTTTAAAGGCACATATCTAGTACAGAGGGGACAGCAGAGAATGAGATGGTTGGATGGTGTCATCAATGCAACCAATATGGATTTGACCAAACTCCGGGAGGCAGTGAAAGACAGGAAAGCCTGGTGAGCTCTAGTCCATGGGGTCACAAAGAGTCGGACACGACTGAACGACTGAACAACAACATCTAGTGTAAGATTCCCCCAAAAGGACATTGAGGAATTGGGCAGTTCCTAGAGCAAGCAGACAAGGAAAAATGAGAGACGTGGGGACAGGAAAATGGACTAAGAAATATCTTACTGATAAGAGCAAAAACCTAGCAGAGCAAGAACTGGACATTCAGCAGTAAGTTACTTTTTTTTCACATTCGTGCAACAAAGTCTTATGAACTAATCTATATTATTGATGTGCTGCCACAAATAAATCATCATTTTGTCAGAGAAATTAGTAGTACTGACATGAAACAGTAATAGTCTATCACCATTTCCCTTGTGCCATGGTCCCTAGCAGCTCCTTTGCCCACTTTGTAATTCTTTTTTCACCACCAGTGGCTGATAGAGCTTATGCTTCTTCTGGCAGGGAATGGTTGATTAGCCTTCCTCATCATTTTTCACTGGTAGATGCATTTGGCTGAACAGTCTACAGGTGCTGCCACAAAATCCAAAGTATCAAATTTTCCTCAGCTCAATAAGCAATGCCCAATATGCCCAAGCTCTCGCAATCGTCACTCCTAGCTGGTTTAAAATGGGAAGTAAAGCGCCAAATGCTTTGTTTAAGATATATTTTGAAAATGCACGGACTTAGATTTGTTTCTATCTGATCATTTCTCTCCCTTCTTTTGTGGTTCCTCTTCAGAATGCAAGAAACCTGTGAGATAAATCAATTTTGCTCCTTGGACTTCAAAGCCAGTGGGGATTTATCTCCAGTCCCTCTAGACATCTTCCTTCTCACATCCTGGCTAAGCTGTCTCCTTGCCTTTAGGCATCTCACAACAATTGCTTGATTAAAGCTGTAAAGAACAGCTAAGTTTTATGATCCTTAGTAATATCAGAGTTTGGGGAGGGGAATAAAATGTGAGACAGACACAGTGAATGTTTCTGTTGCATGATGCATTTCTGAAATCACTTGCACTATGTGTAGGGAGCCATCGTTTAAATTATGTTCTGTCAATATGTCTGTTTTATGGATGCTTATGCCCACATTTAATATGCGTCTTTAGAATACAAATAACAGGCACAATTGTTGTTGCTGTTCTGAGCAGATTTGGTTTTACTATCATAAGAATAATGTTGACGAGAAAAAGCCACTGGAGCTTATTTTGTGTCCTGTTATTTCTCTTTATGTTCAGCAGAGGAAATGCAGAAAGCTTGACACAGTACTCTATTTTATTCAATTTCCAGCCTGTTGCAAGAGAGTCAGAAAGACTGTGGCATTGTCTGTTTGTTTGTTTGTTTGTTTCACCATATTAGCAGGATCACTGCTTTCATTTGTACACTCTTCGACAGTGTAATCCTGACCTTGGGTTTCTTTTTTCTTTTTTGTTGTTGTCTGGAATGCAAGTTAAAAGCCACAGTTTTTCTAAATCAGTGATAATACAGTTATCATCTCTCTCTCTCTCTCTCTCTCTCTCTCTCTCTCTCTCTCTCTCTCTCTCTCTCTGTGTGTGTGTGTGTGTGTGTGTGTGTGTGTGTGTGTGTGTGTGTGTGTGTGTGTGTGTGTGTGTGTGTGTGTGTGTGTGTGTGTGTGTTTGAACAGTTTCCAAAGAGGAAAGATTGGCTCTTGTTTGCAATCATGAAATTTGCAGGTAGCCACCAATTAAGAATTTTGCAAGGATTTATTGGGCACAAAAATTAAGAAATAATACAGCCATTCATGTTTGTCTGTGATGACAATTTTGGGGCATACAGATAACAAGAAGAGACTGCATTGCATCTGGGACTCACTTGCTTTGTTTTGAAAGGCATAATCTTTACAAATCCTCCAATCCACAACGGATGACTATATGAATTTCTTTTCTCCTGGGCTCAATCTCTTAAAAAGCCGGATTCCTGTGTCTCCATGATACAAATGGCAACATTCTCATACATACTCAAGAGAGGGAGATTAACCTCAAGGTAACAGGCCAGTTGAATGGGAGGCAGCAGGTTTATTTATAATGATGGAAAATTCAATTTCTCTAAGCAAGGAAACAAACAGCAGCTTTAGGACAAAACAATAAGCTTTGGCTAACCCACCAGCCTAGGCCAGTTCAGAATAATTTAAAGCAATTAGAGATGAGCATGAATTGCTGACTCAGTGGTTCATCAGGGGTTCATTTACCAGCTGCACAGCTGACCTGTAAGTAATTGCCTTGAACCCTATGGTGACTGTCTACTCTGAGCCAGCATCCAGAGGAGGTGGGGCAGGGAGATAGGGTGAGGCTGGAAATGAACTTGCTGAATCACCAAACCAGCAATTAAAGCAATAATTATGAAACATCATAATCATATGATGTTTCCTTTGACTATCCCATCTATAACCTTGCCCACTCTTTACTTCTGCAACTTCAAGAGCTATGAACCCTTGGTAGAGGACAATCAAGTGTCATTAATTTCTTAAGGTAGATCGATTTCTAAGTGTAATTGCATTTAGTTCAATCTTGGGTTATCTTCTAATAGAAACAAATGCAGAGAACTTGACTCAAGGAGATGGCTATTAGGAACACAGAGACTTTCAGAGAGATGAACTCTTTGGAGTTAGAAATAACATGTGCTTGACATGTTTGTCAGTCTTAAAGATTTGTAGGATATAACTGTGAAATATTTCGAACAGCAGTTTGGAAAAAGGTGAGTTATAACTATAAAGCAAAACTGACTATGGATAATTATTCAGTTCTGAAAAATTGGAAGATTGGAAATCTCCACTTAGTTACCTGGAAGTAAGTGCCCTTCAATGCATTCTCAAAGGCTTTCACAGCTGGGATCTCATAGCTGTTGTGAGTTTTTCGGGCTTTTTGACCGGGTTCTGGAAGTTTTTCTTACTGATGTTTCACCAGACTCTGTGGCCGGCATCTTCAGAGGGCAAGGAGCTTGAGGAACTAGTTCTCTCTGTGCTCTGGGGTATAGAATGAGGGAGATTGTGGGTTTTTAAAGCATAGCAAAGGGGACATGTCTTCTATTCAGGAGAAATAGGTGTTAGTCATTGTATTATGATGTGGAGTGATTAGGTTTCACTACAATCAGAGAGGGGATAATCCTTTTCTGTGGTTGATTGATGGGTGTTGTTAGCTGTTCTGTTTTTTTTCCTAGCGCTGACCAGCTGGCCCTAGGGCTGGTCAGTGCTTTTTAGTTATTTTTATTTATATCATTGGTGCTTGAGGCTAGGTGGGAATCATTGGTCTTTTGCAGCCTGTAGTTTTCAGTTCTTGAAGCCAGGTTTTGTTGATTTTTAGACTTTATTCTTTTCTGTTGAAAATGTGCTTGTGTTGTTCTCCAGATTCCTGAAGAAAAAGTCCATCCCAGGTTACAAACCATGATGGAGATGTGTAATCTCCAGGCTTAAAACCAGGGTACTTCGAGGACCAGATGCAGGGGAGTGGTATCAGGAGATAGAGATCTAGTCTCGTGTGCTCCCGGACACATTTGATGGGGCCACTGTGAGATACAAGAAGCTGGACTAGATGGGCCTTTGGCCTGATCCAGCATGACTCTTCTTATGTTCTTATGTTCTTATAATGCATAGGGAAAGCTTGCCTGAAGAGAAAGGTTTTTGCCTGGTTTCTGAAAGACACCCCTGTCTAAAGATCTGGAGAATTGCTGCCAGCCAGACCATCTGTAGCCTGAGCTAGACCCAGAGTATGACTTGATGTGATACAGCTTTTCATGTCTCCAATTCACTGCAGTATTGTTCATTTATTTCTTCTTATATCATTCCTTGTATTTGTATCCCCTTCAATGAGCTCAGCATGGATCTCCTCCCCTCTACCAGATATGTTGTCAAGTCTTGGAACACAGATCCCAAATCTGAGTGCAACTTTTGGGCCTGAGTGCCAAATCCAAGGGTGAGTCTTTGATACCATGTCCTGAGTCCCTAGCCTTGAGTCACTTGCCCCTGAGGCCTGGATTTGGAACTGAGACCCAGAACTTTGGGCCTCACAAGATCTTTTGGAATTCCTTACTGAGCGAGCGTCGCCTGATGCCTTCTCTGCCCACCTTCCAGAAAACTCTTAAGACCTGGATTTTTAGGGAGGTGTTTGGTGACTGGTAAGGTTTGAAAATATTGTGTTCTGTGTAGTTCTGCTGGGCGCCTTACATTCTGTTCTTGCCATTAATTCTCGGTTGTGTGTTGTGCTTTGTTTTATCTATTATGCACACTGCCTTGAGTTCACTTAGGGAAGCAGGCAGTATATAAATCTTAAAATAAATAAATAAATAAATAACCTTTTCTAATAAATTGTATACCTTTTATTACCCATTGCCCCCATCTATTTAAGTAAAATATCAAACAGAAACTCATACATTAAACAGCAGGACTGGTGCTGTTTATTTGTACACAATCTATTTCAGGCAGGCCTATTTATCATCATCATCATCATCATCATCATCATCATCATCATCATCATCATCATCATCCTATGGATCACCAAGTCCAGCCTCTGTCAGGGAGCCAGAAGGAGGAATCAAACTGCCCTTTGTTTCTGCAGCCCAAGACCTAAAAGTCATGGGCAACATGTGTCCCTCCCGCAGTTAACAGCAACTGCCATCTGCCTAATCGGGGTATGGGGTGTGTATGAAAGGAGCTTCAGACAAAATACAGCAAGAGGGCCACAATTCACTGATTCCTGTTATAATAAGATATAGATTGGTCTTCTAGACCATTTGTCTAGATTCTACATCTAGACAACTGCATGGAAAATCATGGTGCGATACTGAAAGGAATGATTTGAATTTATGGGGTTCGTCGCCGGCGTGCTATTGGCTTTACAGAATGCAATGAGCAGTCTGAGTCTTTTGTAGACAGAAAAGAGGATTTATTGATTGCAATCAAGGGAGCCCTCACTCAATGCAAGATCGGGTGGGGAGTCCACCCCAGAAGCGAAAGGAGATATATTTTATAAGGTTTTTCCAGCACTCTTTTCCCCTCCCATTTGCATCTTACGTCATATGCATAGGTTACACACATCAAACATTAATTGGTACTCTCGGTCATTATTTCGCACTTTTTGGCAACAGCTAAATATTTTAATTGGAGCGTTTGTTTGAACTGACTAGTACAGAGCTCCACGGAGCTGCAAGCGTTTTATGACCCTGGAGTTTGACAAGTGATGGATTGCAGCTGCTGTTGCCTCGGCTGAGTGAAGAGATAAGATTTTCTTTGGCTGGCGTAACTGTGCAAGGCTTTCAAAGCTACATAGAAAAATAATTAGACCTTTAAGTCTTATCTCTGCTTTCTCAGCCAATATTATAACAGGGGCCCTTTCTCTTAAGGCTTGTCCAAAGTTTGCAGGAATAAAGAATACATGTGTGAATAATAATATAAATGAAATATATATATGTATGCTAAATATATAATTTGTGTGGCTTATATTGTGATATGCTGGGGGTTACTAAAATAGATATATATATATATATATATATATATGCCTGTTTCATAGCCTCCACTCCCCCCTGATGTGTTAGGGAAATTTACGCCAGTAAATTCTCCAAAGGTTGCCCCCCCCCGTGGCTCCCGTGATAGACATATAAGGGACAAATGAACATATCAAAGGTGTATGTACAAAAGCGTGAATATTGCTTGAGCTTCCCTTCTTACCATTCCCTTGGGGAGGGGTTGTTCATCATGGCTCAGTGATTGATTTTTCAGTGTTCCTGACAAGAGTGTAGGCAGTGCTGCCAGGAAAACTTTCCCCCCCCTTTTTTCCCAAAGGGCTTATAGGCACAGTTCAAAAAAATGAAGTATCACAACATGATGTGTGGCGTCTCATGGTGAGGGACGCATTTGAACAGGTGAATGACAAAGAAATACCCCTTAATTCACTAGGGCACTTTCTAGAGTGAAATGTTAAGTTAACAGATGAAGTGTTGCCATGCTTGGGATGGAAGAAGACCCCCCCCCGGTCAGACCCACAGACTGCAACGGATGGATATGTTCCACGGACCACAGCATTTAAGTTTCCCCTGTTGGAGAAATGCAACGTGGTCACAGCAGTATAAGGGAACCTCCCAGGACATGTTGTACACTTCTCAAAGATCCCAAATTCTCAACTTTTGAAGGGGGCTGGCATAAGAATTTTTGATAATATTGTGATAGACTTGGATATCAAGATCCCCGTCCCAAAGCGATAATTAAACATGCTTTAAACAGCAGATTTGTTCTGTACCTTATTTCAGGACAATCATGAAACCCAAATAAATTTGCCTGCCACAGCAGTGCACATGTGAGATATTGTGCTTGTGTGTTTGGTAGTCAGGCTGAGAACCCTGAATTCTAACAAAGCACCACACTGTAGGTTCATTTTGCAAACCAAATACTTATAAGGAAAATATGCCCTTCTTAGCCCACCAATTCCCTTGTGTTTGCCCAAGTAAAAGTGTGGGCCAGGCTACTTTGCCAGGTTTCTTCCTTTTTGCTGTCAAATGGCTTTAGACCTTGAAATATGATTTTTTTTTCATACTGTCATCTTTCATAGAGATACACAAACATTAGTACCTGATTTCATAAAACAAAAATCATGACATGATTTCCAACCTTATTCAGGTGTGTGGTGTGCATTGCAACTCAAATTATAGCAGGCTGTGCAGAATTACCCAGTTGTGTTTGCATTCTCAAATGATAGACATTTGCAATGATACTAAATAAAGGTAATATGCATATCATGAAGGCTAAAACAGGCATAAGACACATCTAGATGGTGCTTAGAAAAACCCACTTTGCGCCATACATTCTCATGGTAAAGTCATGAATGAGCCGTTGAAATCCGGTCAGAAATGTCTCTGTGGCTGATAGTTTACACACACAAAAATCTGCCCCGTAAACATGGGGCCAAGATTAGTTCATCAGTGTCTTTGGTGAAGAAAATAATGTAGATATAGCTACTTCATAAAGTCCTTTTTTCTTTGGTATAAAGGCTCGTGAACACCCATGGGCACCAAAATGTCTCTCATTCAATACAAATTGCATAGAAAGGCAAGTCATAATCTCTGGCACTCAATGCTTTGTGAATAAAAAGCATTTAAAAAAATAAGCGCTCACTTGTCGGATGCTGGGAAGCTGGTGTGTGCGTGTGTGGCAACACAAGTTCATGGTGGTCCAGGGCACGCGCACAGGCATCGATGAAGGTCTGAAAGCAGTAGTTAAACCCCAAGTCTCTGTCCCGGTGAAAAAGGGGTTAAATTGCGGACGTGAAGTCTGTTGGCCGCAATCCAAAACAAGAGTCAGTGGCTGTTTCAGACCCACTCTCTCCCCCCATAAACAAACAGAAAAGAAAAGAAAAAGAAAAAGAGAGGCAGGAAGACAGGATTTTAATCTGTCAACCTGAGTTGAAAGTGAATCCGCAGGCTGCTTCGGGACCCTCCGAAGTGTCAAACGCACGCTGTCATCTGGGGAAGGATGGGCAAGGATGCGATGACCACAGGTCAGGCTCACTGTGGCGTCCCTCTGCCCTGGTCGATGCTGGCTGAAGGTCGTCACAGGTCTGGTCCTCCTCTGGTCTGGTTCACTGCGGCCAAAGGTGCCGATGTTGCTGGCCCGAGACACGTGCGTTGGAAAAATCCACGGGGTGAAGTCATCGCGACGATGGTGTTTTGGGCAGCAGGACAGCAGAGAGGGGGTGGTTTCCACTGGAGCCTCATCGCACGCTGGCTGGAACCTCTCCGTCTGGCGATGCCCGACGCACGAACAGTGCCGTCAGCCTTCCTCAGGAGGGAAAGTGTTTCCTCCAGGGTGTACTTGTATGAAAAGAGACAGACACACACACAACAAACAGACAAACAAACACACACAAAAATGGCCAAGCAATCTGCAGATCATGGCCTTGTTCTCCAGGTGTGATAGTGCTACAGGCAGTACACTGTGTGCAGATTTCAACGGCACAGTGTAGCGCAGTCTATCTGAAAGTCTCGAGGGGGGGAAATGTCGCAAAAAGCAAATGTCCTGCAGAAAGGGGCATTCCTCTTTGTGAAACAAGCATATGAATGGGGAGTTGGCCAAATTTTCGGAAAAGTCATTTGGCCATAGTACACAGCTGCACTTCATTAGTTGTTCACAAGTACAGCTGGAACAATATTCCATGGCCATGCTACTAGGCTCCCTGTGAAATTTGTAACAAATTAATAATGTGCACTACAGAGCCATCCTTTAAAATAGGGAATCTAGCCCTTTACATACAGGTTGCATGTGCACAAAAAAAAGGAAAAGAAAATTGTTAAGTCCATGTTGTTTTCTAAAAAAAAAAAAAAAAATAAGCCTCATTTTCCTCAGGGGAGCTCCTGAGACCAGGTGTGGGTGAAAAGCTGCAACAACACGCTATGCACATTTTAATGGCCAGGCGAGCCTGTTATCGCCTATGGCAAAAAAAAAAAAATAATTCTTTTATTCTCCTGTGTTGAATTAGTTATAAAGAGTCATTGAAATCACAAATAAATTCACTATCCCATTAGCGTTTGAACATATCTTTTAAAAGCCTAATTAAGAAATGTGTGCACTGTGTTAGACAAGCAAGGCTCCTCTTAAGTTCTAGTGTTTAAGCCTGCCTTAAATGTAACGCTTTGGGATTGACTTGTACGTTACTTCAAAGGCAAAAAAAAATATGTTTGCAGGAAAGCTTACAAAGAGAGGGGCTTTAGCTTGCTGTCACAACCTAAAAAAAAATGTCAGTTTTCTCTTGTGTCCTTTTGTTTTTCGAAGCCAAAAAAAAAAAAGTTTTTGACAACAAGATTTTCGCCTCTTATTGTTTAGCAAAAATACCTGAAAGTTGTGTTTGATTCCAAGGGTTTAATTAAATTAAAACGTTCCGTTTTGGGGCCGAATCCCTGGATTTTTTCTAAACAATAGACTCCCTTTCTCTCTTTCCCTATCCAGGGAAAAAAAATGCTGCAAGTCGGCTAGAAGCCACCTCTCTATGCTTTTAAGGCAGCACGGAAAGTTGTGGTAGTTCCCGTAAGTGGAGAGGGGAGACCTTCAGGCCATTGCCTACAAAATTTACTGGCTTGTGGCTTTAGGGGTCAGTTTATAGGGTCAGTTTATTTCCCTTCGTTATGCATTCATTTGGTTGGTGTGTTCAATATAAGTTTTGCATCCAAGCTCTATCAAGTGGCTTGGGAGAGAAAGGAGGGGTTGGGAGTTGTTATCCTGCCTTGCCCTGCAAGGGGCCCCCGAGAGCAGAAAAAGAAAGGAGGGGCTGTAGACTTTTAAATTCCCCCGCAGGCTGCCTTATACAGCCTGAGGCAAGCAGATAATCTCCTTTAATTACTCTGTAATGAATTAGGTGTGAAATGCCCTGAAACAATGGAGCCATCCACCATTTCTGTGGCTGTCGATCTTGTTGTCTGCTTAAGCCTAATTTGAGAAGCGTGGCTTTTGTAATGAATAAACAAAGCCACTTAAATCAGGAGGGGAAAAAATCTTAGGTGGACATGTTGAATTTCTCTCTCTTCCTTCACCCTTATATCTATGGGGAGGCAAATAATGCCTAGATGTTACTTAAGTCCTTATGAAGAACATGAAATCACAGTTAGGAGAAAAAAAAATTCCTGCTTATTTATATTTGTTGGCAATTTGTTCCTGAGAATCTCCCTGTGTTTGAAACCAAATTGCCTTGTCTTTTCTCAAATGTTCTTAACTGCTTTTGGAGAAGGGAAAAAAGGCATTCATTCTACTTTTTGTCGTGGCCTTTGCCAGCTGCCAGAAATGGTACAGCCCCTGATTCGATCTCCCTGCTTTTAATTATTAAGAGTTCAGAAATAACGTCTCTACCTATCTCCTTATGTGGCGCATAGCCAACATTAGTTCTGTTTAAGGCTCCTTTCCTCTGGCTCCTCTCTATCCATTCCCATCTTCATCTTGCTGCTCCCTTCTACTACACTTGCTCTATCCATCTGTCTCTTTCTATATTTCTTCAGTTCACTATCTTGCCTTCCCTTCCATCATCTTTCGGGTTTATAAAACCAGTTTAAAAGAATAGGGTACATTACTCAGATACCCTATGATGTTTTCCTTATAAAATATCTCTTCAGCTGGTAAATTTTGTTGTGTGACCAGCCAGTCACAAAATATGCGGGATGTTGTTTATCCCTGAGTATTCAAAAGTATTTTTCTCACTGCCCATATTCCCCCTGGTATTATCAAAATTGCTGGCGGGGTCTCCTAGTTGGCAGAGTTTTTAGTCTCTTATATTAATTAACTAAGCACGTCCTTGTAAATTCACACACCTCCAGCTAGCAGGTCATAATTGGTCTGTCCTCCTTGAGGGCTAGAATCTTAATTTGAGATGGTAAAGTCCTGCCTTATCCTAGTTAGAGGGGTTCTTCTCAAAGCTTACTTACGTTCCATTTAATACTAAAATCATTACTTCTGGTGGCAGAATTCCAATGTTACCACAGTGCACATCAAAAAGGGGTGCATAAGTTGCTTTAATTCATCCCCATTGGATTGTTTTAAAGGTCTAACTGTGTGCCTATAAATTCTCCCACAACGCCAAACGGAATCGCTCCTAATTAATCACACCATTCACACAACATGTGATACTGACGCGGCCTAAGTAGGTCGCCTAGCTTAGAATCGCGCGTCCACACTCACGTCGCCAAGGGTTATGTCCTAGAGATCAACCCGGCTCATTCATACACATCAATCATTGATTCCGTTTGATTCACACAAATCACCCACATTTTCCCGTCCTCCCCACGTAACTGCGATCCCCTGCCTAGGGAAAAATCTTATTAACTATCTAAAGTCAAACGGAGATGGTGTTGCTCCGTTGGTAGTAATTTGGGGCAAAGATTGCCAGTCCTTGCCCCTGCTTAGACACAGGGAATGGCCACTTCCCTGTGGTTACCAAAAAGAATTCAACTTAACACCCACATATATATTCAAACATTAATAAATCCTCTGAGGAAGCCAGAGCAGTGCTCTGCTTCTAATTCTTCAAACACTTGGGGAGGTGAACACTAGGGTTACTAGAGAGGAGCTCTTTTCCACCCTCGGGGGACCTCAGAGTCTCTCAACTCTTTGTCCTCCCTGGTTCGCGGGATGCTAGAGACACACAATTGTCCCTTCTCGTCTCCTCCCTCCCCGGGGCCGACTCATAAGAATCCGCAATCTTCTCCACTCCACAGAGCTGTTAGATTCGAACTCACGCCACCCCACAACTAGTTTTCTACCTTACCAGATTTCTTTTGCGCAGTCCTCTCCAATTCCTCCTCCTGCCGGCATCTGTTTTCTCTCAAGTACGGTATCCCATTCAATGCTGACTGAGCGATCCTCCTCACAAATTTGAGGGTCCGGACTAGGATCAGTCAGTCAGCACAAACTCCTTACCGTGACTTGAATCAGACTCTGCAAGCCTCCTAGCAGCGGCACTTTTCCCGGCCAATGCACCAAATGAAAGGAATGATTTGAATTTATGGGGTTCGTCGCCGGCGTGCTATTGGCTTTACAGAATGCAATGAGCAGTCTGAGTCTTTTGTAGACAGAAAAGAGGATTTATTGATTGCAATCAAGGGAGCCCTCACTCAATGCAAGATCGGGTGGGGAGTCCACCCCAGAAGCGAAAGGAGATATATTTTATAAGGTTTTTCCAGCACTCTTTTCCCCTCCCATTTGCATCTTACGTCATATGCATAGGTTACACACATCAAACATTAATTGGTACTCTCGGTCATTATTTCGCACTTTTTGGCAACAGCTAAATATTTTAATTGGAGCGTTTGTTTGAACTGACTAGTACAGAGCTCCACGGAGCTGCAAGCGTTTTATGACCCTGGAGTTTGACAAGTGATGGATTGCAGCTGCTGTTGCCTCGGCTGAGTGAAGAGATAAGATTTTCTTTGGCTGGCGTAACTGTGCAAGGCTTTCAAAGCTACATAGAAAAATAATTAGACCTTTAAGTCTTATCTCTGCTTTCTCAGCCAATATTATAACAGGGGCCCTTTCTCTTAAGGCTTGTCCAAAGTTTGCAGGAATAAAGAATACATGTGTGAATAATAATATAAATGAAATATATATATGTATGCTAAATATATAATTTGTGTGGCTTATATTGTGATATGCTGGGGGTTACTAAAATAGATATATATATATGCCTGTTTCATAGCCTCCAATACCTCTCCCAACATAGACACTCACAGATCACAAGCCACCTAAAATTTCTATGTGTGTGTGTATGTTTCACTAATTCCATTTCCATATATTATGACTGCAAGTATAATTATATACCTTATTGTAAGAAGCTTTGCCAATTAAACATGGTAGCCACATAGGGAAAGAGCCACACAAATTGAGAGAAAATAGTCCATTTATCTTGGGTTTCTCAGCATCTGGAATTTATCAGCTAAGATGGATAATATAACAAAGGGGAATTGAACAAGGCATGAAGAAACCTATTATTTCTTGTTATGTCTCCAAAATAGAACAGGGAGAAATGGGATGTCTTGACTCCAAACAAACCTCTACACAATGTCTTCAAAGGTGGGAAAGAATTATACTACAGCATCCTATCTTTTAAACGTATAGAAGAATACCTATCCTGAGGGCAAAAAATTATATTAGCAGAAATATTTCACTCACAAGTAAAGCTGGGCACAAAGAACAATTAAAGTCCTTCGTTCTGAATCTCTAGTACAGCGCCACAGTTGTCACCCTTAACCACTTAACCTCCCCCTCTCACACAGTTGAGTGATACTGACTCACCATTGTCAGTATGCCAGGATGTTTCTTTGCTGGTGGCACACCAGTCAAAGAAGGTGCTTGGACTGCCCTTTGCTACTTCCTCCGGCAGCTAGCCAATTCAAAGAGGAGGTGAGATGGGGAGGTCCAGACAGCTAATGGTCTCTGAGGAGCTGGATAAGAGTACTTTAAGCTTCTTCCCAGAATCACATGCCACCAGAAGGAAGGTCCCCAGTGGCACACCAATGATAGATAGTGAGCCTCCTGGCATTGCTGTCACAAAGATTGGGGCTTCCAGAGACTTGGTTTTTTTTTTCAGGGTTTTGTTGTTGATTGTTTTGTATTGTTTCTTAGACAGCCATGGGACATTTAGAGAGAGGGAGATGGATGAAACATGGAAATATTCATCCCAAATACTGAGGGATGAATATTTGATGAATTGCCAATATTGGTTGAATTGCACAATTATTTTTTTATTCATCCCTATCTCTTTTTTTCTATATCTCAGGGATTATGTTGAACTAGTTAGTCAGCAGAATGTCCATCCATGTGCTACTGTATTTGTTTTGATTCCCTTGATGGTGATCTGATGGAGATGGTCAAAGGATGAACTATATGCACATAGATATATTGTTAATTGATTCTTCTTCATTGCCGGCTTGTTCACAATAACATGACATCATTGTGTTCGGTAGTTTCACAACTATTCTGCATCATTGCCTGGTACTTCCAGGATGCTGGGAACTGCTCATTGTGACGGTACAACTGTTTACATATAACTTCATTTAATGATCCCTGAAGCCACAAAAATAAGGTTCAAGATCATTTCCTTCAAAATTCTGATTGGCGTACAGTTATTTAAGACAAAAATCCCCTGGTTTTCTTTCACTTCTGACCATCCCCTTGTTCTTAGTCTCTTGAGAACTGAAACCGTCTTTTGCATTCTTAACACATATACTCCCATATAATATTCAGTATGAAATTTTGGGGCCAAGGCTCAAACTAGCAAATTTTCCTCTCAGCACCCAAGGCAAGGATATTTCCTCTCCACTGTTATGTCCTTCCTCATAGAACTCTGAAGAACCAAAGGCTTGTTTCTTGAATCAGGATGGATGCCTTCCATGTCTGTGTGAAGGTGAAGCTCTCTAATTACTAAAAATGTTCTACCTTGCTTTTCATAATGTGACTTTTCATTATATGCCTACACAGCATATATCATTCAGGTATGAGAGGCAATTTCAGCCTTCCATTTTTAATTAGCTACTCTGGACAAAGTTGCTTCATTATGTTAGGCAGCCATAATAAATTTTTCCTTGCATAGACTTTTAATGTAAGGGACTTTCCCCAGCCTCCTTCCTTTTTTTATTACCTGACTGAATATTATCTGCATTTTCCTCTTGTTGTTATAACCTTTTTATTTATAAAGCACAGTAAACTAGAAAAGCATTTTTATGAACCTACCTTATCCTTTCCAGGTAATCAATATTAGAAAGCACAGTCAGCTGTCAGCAGTTCTTTTCCCAGACAATAATTATATGGAAGAATGGCAGATCTGTATTCATCACCTTATGCAGTTATCTGGGAATGGGAGAGAAATATCATATGTATGTCAGGTTTTGCTGCAGAAACATTGCTTTTGACACATACCCATTAGCTTGGGTGGGTTGCAGAAGGGTTTCTTTCTGTACTGCAAAATGTTGCCACTGTTAGCAGAAAGTGGCCCGTTCTGTCAGTGCTTTCTCAGTATAATTGCTCTGCAGATGACAAATGATTTCTGAGTCTATTAGCACGATGTTTTACTGCCTTCCTTCAACACGTTTACAAGTGAAATGAGGCTGGGGTATCTCCATTTTATTAGAAAAGGAGCCATCGGAATTTGTGATGGAGATGTTCAGGGAGTGTTTGTGACATGGTTAATCACTGGCTAACCTGGGATCACATTAACACTGTACTACAGGGTCCAGAATCTAATTGGGGGCCACACACCAGTGCCATTTTGAAAGTACTTCAGAGAAGCACATTTCTGCAGACATTGGTTATCTTTATAATCCTCTGGCAGCCTTAAATAGAGTAGCTCTTGCTCTAAGTGTCTGACAGGGATGAGGCGGTTCAGTGGTTTCAGTGAGAAACCTAAATGGGCCCAAGGTATTCCAGCTACAAGAAAAGATATGTTTTAAAGCTAGGCAATCAGGTTCAAAGCCCTCAGGGGACCCTTTGCCGCTGGTAAGCCTCACCATATACATTATCAGACCAATTAGGGAATTACTTTAGTACAGCACTAAGGACCAGCAAGATATTCCTGTATCTTGGGAGGGGGAGGGGGAAGTATGGAGAAAAAGAAAAATATATTAATGAGAAGGCAGAGAAGCATATGATAAGCTAAAATGTAAATATTATTTGTACATATTTCATTTTCTTTGGATTTCTTGGACAGCCTGAGGAACCTAGAATACAAAAGGCTTAAGGTCATGAGTTTATTTTCAGAGTAAGAGCATCCTGTATGTGCAACTGCATATTATGTTATCATCCCTCTTCTCTTTTTGTAGTTTCATTCTCTACCTACCTATACCATTCTCTCCCCTCAATCAATTCTACTCCATCATTCCATATTTCTTCTATCTAACATGGCTGACCAATGGTTGCAATGATAGTAAAGTTAATATTTCTTCAAAGTTCAAGCATGCACCTCTTTGAGTGAGCAAGCAATAGATAATCCCCTCATGGTTTATGCAGTGATCATGACTGCTATGTCAACACTGATATTTTACCAGTGCTTCATGTGGCAGACATGTCAAGTATGAAAGACAGATATAATCCCATGACCTGGATAACTGCTATTACAAGCATTTTCCATGATTCCCAAGGTCCACATTTTATGGGCCAAGGAACTAAAACTACCTGCCTCTGTTCTAGAGATTCAATGATGCTCATTTGGTTGGCTCCTGCTTTTGTTGTTGTTGTTGTTGTTGTTCAGTCATTCAGTCGTGTCCGACTCTTTGTGACCCCATGGACCAGAGCTCGCCAGGCCTTCCTATCCTCCACTGCCTCCCAGAGTTTTGTCAAATTCATTTTGGTTGCATCGATGACACCGTCCAACCATCTCATTCTCTGTCGTCCTCTTTTCCTTTTGCCTTCGATTTTTCCCAGCATCAGGGCCGTTTCCAGGGAGTCCTCTCTTCTCATGAGGTGGCCAAAGTACTGGAGCCTCAGCTTCAAAATCTGTCCTTCCAGTGAACATTCGGGGTTGATTTCTTTCAGAATGGATAGGTTTGATCTCCTTGCAGTCCAGGGGACTCTCAAGACTCTCCTCCAGCACCACAGCTCAAAAGCATCAATTCTGCGGCGATCAGCCTTCTTTATAGTCCAGCTCTCACTTCCATACATTATTACTGGAAAAACCATAGCTTTAACCATCCTGACCTTAGTTGGCAAAGTGATGTCTCTGCTCTTTAGGATGCTATCTAGGTTTGCCATTGCTTTCCTCCCAAGAAGCAGGCGTCTTTTTATTTCGTTGCTGCAGTCGCCATCTGCAGTGATCAAGGACCCCAAAAAATAAACTCTGTCATTGCCTCCATTTCTTCCCCTTCTATTTGCCAGGAGGTGATGGGACCAGTGGCCATGATCTGTTTTTTTATGTTGAGCTTCAGCCCATTTTTTCACTCTCCCCTTTCACCCTCATTAAGAGGTTCTTTAATTCTTCCTCACTCTCTGCTATTAGAGTAGTATCATCTGCGTATCTGAGGTTGTTGATATTTCTTCCAGCAATCTTAATTCCGGCTTGTGATTCATCCAGACCGGCCTTTCTCATGGTGTACTCTGCATATAAGTTAAATAGGCAAGGTGACAGTATACAGCCTTGTCGTACTCCTTTCCCAATTCTAAACCAGTCAGTTGTTCCATATCCAGTTCTGACGGTTGCTGCTTGTCCCACATATAGATTTCTTAGGAGACAGATAAGGTGGTCAGGCACTCCCATTCCTTTAAGGACTTGCCATAGTTTGTTGTGGTCTACACAGTCGAAGGCTTTGGCATAGTCAATGAAGCAGAAGTAGATGTTTTTCTGGAACTCTCTGGCTTTCTCCATAATCCAGCGCATGTTGGCGATTTGATCTCGAGTTCCTCTGCCCCTTCAAAATCCAGCGTGTAGTTCTGGAAGTTCTCTTTCCACATACTGCTGAAGCCTGCCTTGTAGAATTTTGAGCATAACCTTGCTAGCATGTGAAATGAGTGCAATTGTGCGATAGTTGGAGCATTCTTTGGCGTTTCCTTTCTTTGGGATTGGGATGTAGACCGATCTTTTCCAGTCCTCTGGCCACTGCTGGGTTTTCCAAATTTGCTGGCATATCTCCTGCTAGCTTCTGTTATAACAAGGCGACTTTGGGCAGAAGTATACAGATAACTGGTCATTAGAGCTAAAAGTATGTCTTAGTAGAGGCTAAAATATAGATTTCCCAAGAGACTAATCCCATAGGAGCCATAACATGAATAAGTATTCTAATGGCAAAAAATTTGGATCTTGCTTGCTAACATGAGTGATTCTCAAGTCAGTGGTTATATTTTTTCTAAATGTTACATATAGAAAAGCCTGTGCACTTTTGTATTCTGTCTTATTCTGTCTATAATGTTTGTTATTCTGTCTAAAAGGGCAACAGTCAGCATAATATTCTTGACAGATGAAGATGTGAGCTAGCTCAACCTAAAGTAAGACTGGAAGTTTAAGCATCATTATCTTGTGCTGCATTTTTCTGGGTAACATCATACATACCATACTTTGGAGAATTTTAAGGGAAATAATAGCATCCGAGGTTACTGATCTCTTTGCTAACATTCCCTTTTCCACCTTGCTGAATTAGAGCTTTTATTGAAGTTATATATGTTCAAAACTTACATTGCCATAATTTGTCTTTGCAATTAAAAAAGTTAAGATTCGCAAGTAGTTTCATTTTATGATCCAAAACACTACTGGCTCAACCCTAGCAACTTTTGCGTGTTTAAAGGAGTTCTTGAGTGTGGGCAGAGCACCATTGCAGTTGGGATGTCACCACTCAATGTTGTGATTGCCTGACACAGAAGAATCCAGGAAATGAAATGTTGTTTCCCTACTACATAGGGGCACAAAGCTCTTCATGGCATGTTATCTAAGCCATCAACATGGCACCACAAGTTGAACACATTCATTTCCAACACATACACACTCCATCAAGCTCTCCCACTGACCTGCTGGCACACACTGCTCTTTTCCTCCTTGTTGTGTGACTTTACATTCCAGCAGGAGCATGGATGTCCCTTCCTCAGCTCCTCCAGTAACTGTCATATCACAAGCCATGCTACAGGAATCCCTATCCTGCCTCTTTGTCTTAGTGGACAGCTGCTGGAGGAGGCAGAGAAGGGAAGTATGTGCTCCTGGTGGAATGGAAGATCATGCAATGGGGAGGGAAGGTGCAGCACATGCCAGCAGGTCAATGGGGGAGCCAGCCAGGGAAAGTGAATGCAGGGCACCTGTGGTGCCACGCTGACCCCAGACAACATAGCATGAAATGCTTCATGTCTATCTCTATCCCCTACACCTTTGGCTCATTCTCAGTAGCTATGCTGTATTAAAGTTAGTATGCATAATGCTTCTTCAATGTCTGTTATAAAAATGACTTTAAAATATTTTTCCCCAAGTTGAACATGTCAACTGTAAATATTGGACAGGTGAGAAGGGAAGCAACGCGGGAAGAATCATAGATGAAAGAAATCAGAAAAGCAGTTGCAATTATGTACTGTCATATCACATCTGACTTGAAGCAAGGTCAGAGAAATATATCAAAGAAACTGATATATTTAAATAATAGTTTTACCAGTGTCATATTGAATAAGAATGGAAGCCACATCTCTTGAAATGCAGTCCATCACTGTGTCAACTACACCACATGAGCTTTCTAACTCTTAGTGAACCCAGTCTATTCAATTTCAACAAGTATCTCTCTCCTCATTTATTTATTTATTTATTTATTTATTTATTTATTTATTTATTTATTTTCATTTTAGAGTATTTTTACCCCACCTTTCTCTTTGGAAAAGGACCCAAGATGGCTTACAGTAATGAGGGACATTGTACAGTACAGTCCACTGCAATTAAGACATGTTCAAGTATTGAGAACAGGGAATTGAGAGACATCATACGGCATTAAAGACAACATGACATTAAAGCTACAAGAGAACACGAGCATGTAAAAAGAGAGTAAAATTCCATGTAAAAGTTATGAGTGATATAACATTGAAAACATAGTGTCAATGCAATCACACAATTATATAAGTGGTTATTATAAACACAAAGACTGTGTGATCCTATAGATTCACCTTATGAAGCAAGTGAGATACAACCTCCCCAGTAATATATCCCAGAACAACAACACTAGAGACAGGCATGAAACAGAAAAATGGTGTTTCGTTTCATTCCATTTTGTGGCCCATCTCACTTTGTTTCTGTTTCTTTGAAACAATATTTTTTTAAAAAATTCATTTCATTTTTCATTTTGTTTCTTTTTTGTTTACCCCATTCTTGCCTCCACATGTGGAGGAGGGAACGGGGTCTCTTCTTCTCCCCCACGGTGGATGACAGTGCCGGGTGCACTGTCATCCCCTGCGGGGAAGATCCCTTTAAAGAGATCCCTGTTTCCTCCTCCGCATATGGAGGCAGGAACAGGGGTCTCTTTAGACATTTGTCCCCTGTGATGGGTGACAGCGCCAGGCGTACTGCCATCCACCACGGGGAAGATCCCTTCCCTTTAGAGACCGCCCCGGTCCCGCCACCGCACGTGGAGGTGTGAACAGGGCTCTCTCTCCACTGCCCTCCGCCGTGGGTGGATGACAGCCAGGCAGCAGAGATCCCTTGAAAGAGAGCCCTGGTCCCACCTCCGCACGCAGAGGCAAGAATGGGGCTCTCTCTAGACAGTCCTCCCCCACGGGCGATGATAGCCGGGCTGTCATTGCCAGTGGGGAACAAAAAATTGAACCTAACTGAAGCATTTTTGGGGGTTCGGTTCAGTGCGTTCTCAAATCACTCTGTGTTCATTATTCATTTTGTTACCTAACAAAATGAATAACGAATAACAAAATGAACCAAAAGTTCATTTTGTGCCCATCTCTAAGCAGCACCCATTTCCAATCTTGTCTAATGTCATTTCAGAACATTTCCCTATTATATGTGATTATGGTAGCTATAACTGATGACACCCTCCATAATGCAAAATCTGAAACAGAGCTCGAAATTAACAAGTTACAAGTAATATAGATTACTTTTTTTACCAACCGCACAATGAAACTGCATTTTAAATGTCGTATAAAGTGAATGAAGTTATTTGGTGTACTAATGATTTCTCATTACTTTCAACATAAAGTTATAATGGGGTTTCAGAAATGTAAGAGGTATTTTGTTGAGTCCAATTGGTGTGAGTGGGTAGACTTAATATTTGCAATAGAAGAGTCACAAAGGGTTAGGTCATGCAATGCAGTCCTGCATGGAAATTTCAGGGCAATTAAAAATTGAATCTCCACCAGGTTTTGGGGATCCCTAGGGACCTTATTCATCTTAAGGCTGCTTTTGGGATCCACAGAATTGGCAAGAAAATGTTTTAAAGCCAGGAAACTCTATCTGCAGATCCTGGCAGCAGAACCTGAGGAGTAGCCGTGGTTTTTTCAGCTCTAAAACATTCTCTCTCCTATTCTACAGTTCCTAAAAATCTGCCCCAGGATGACTGGGTATCTCTGAAGCCAAGCAGGTGGGGCTCTATAAAGTTATATACAGTTGCCCCCCACCCTTTCGCGGTTCATATACTGCGGTCCCGGTATATCGCGGGTCTGCAGTATATTAAAAAAAAGGAGGACAGGCCTTTCCCAGGCCCATCAGAGGCTGCAAAAGTGCTTCCCCACAAACCAGAAGTGACTTCCGGTAAACCAGAAGTGACCTCCAGATCACTAGAAAGCACTTTTGTGGCCTCTGGGGGACTGGAAAGCCCCTTGCCGGACTGTTTGGGGCAGCACCAGGCCTGGGGTAAGTACAAGAGCCCCCAGAGAGCCCACCCAGTCCTGACCTGACTCAGCATCCGCATGCTGCGGATTTTCAATTATTGCGGGTCGGGTTGGATCCTTAACCCCTGCGATAGGTGGGGGTTTACTGTACAGTATTGCCTCAAAACAGCTATGGCATAGCCATGGCAGATGATGTATTCCTTAATGTATGCCACACAGTTATACAACAATATTTTAACAAATAACAAGAATAGTTTTTTAAAAAAAATTTAACTTTCTCAGCTCTAATTTGGAAAACAGAATGCTTCTATATACCACATACATTATGTTATTTGTGCATCTGGGTTGGTGTTGTCTACTCTGTCAGCCAAGAGCTCTGCAGAGACTTTAGCAGAAAGCATTTGCACCTGTTTCTGTCTTGTGCTTTTAATCTTTTAATTCCGGCCACAATGCCAGCAAATCATAGCTTGCAAAATGATGCTAGTTATTATTTTGGGCCATTACAGAAGCCGTTCCGAAGTTTGATTGTTAATACCGTTTCTTAGGTCCCATAAATCCTCATAATGTTAGTCCCATCATGATAATAAAGAAGCAGTCAATTGTACCCCGAGGAAAGTCATTTGAAGAAGGACATTGCCAAACTTATGTTGTTTTGTCTATCATTTATGACTATTTTAAAAATTTAAACGCACTGGCACTTAGGTAGCACTTAAACACAGATAAAATAATACTGTAGTTTATTTGTTAGCTGAATATTGTAAAAATCATTTTGAGTATACGTTTTACTGGATACTCAGTGTGATGGGCTGGACAGAATAATGAAGTGAGACTCAGGAAGTGAGACTCAGGAGACCTGGTTCGATTCCCCACCTCTGCTACAGAAACTTACTGAGGGATGGAAACACTCCTTAAATACCTGACTTAAATTTAAATCTCTATTCGTGTCACTATAAACCAGTTCTGATCTGAGTACACACAACAACAATACATTTCAATGCTATCACAAATAAAATAAGAGACACAGATAATAAGTTTTTAAAAATGCAGTAAAGTCATAGGAGAAAATGATTTACTATGATTAAATAGTAAATAGTAAGCAATAATAAATCCATAATTCTAGTTTATGAAAGACCTGTACCTCATCTAGGCTGCTTCTGTATCCCATCAATGGTACATAGACAATGGCTTGTTTGTTTATTTGTTTTATAGGCTGCCTTTCTCCCAATAAGCAGCTTTGGAATCAATCATTTACTGTTTCTGTCCGATTCGAGCAAGACAGAATCAAACTTTCCTGTCATAAAGTTCATTTAACGACACCCCCCTTTTGTAAAGCAAAACATTGGCTCACTTTTAAATTGTAAGGAATGAATTAAAAAACTGTAGAATCCTGGGGCTTTGGTAAGCCGAATCAGAATGTAACTATATTAATTCAGGATTTTGCTAAGGCTAAAGGCACCTATTAAAATGGAACTTGACAAGACTGCTAAGCCCTTAAGAGCTGAAGTTTTCCAGTTAAGTGCATCATGTACTTGAAAGCACTGAACAACTAGCTGGGGAAAAAAATCAAAAGAAAAGTCATTTAATACTGTGTTGCCTGGATCACTTTAGAATTTATTACATGTATATTTACATATTATTTATTTATTGGATGTATATACTGCCCATCTAGCCATTGACTACTTTGACAGGGTACAAAAATTGTGAACATATTATATAAACAATAATGGGTGAATAAAATAACATGAAATAAGATCACAAAAATAGAACACAATAATACATAGACAATGTGGGTCCCAGCTACCTCAAAGATTGAATCTCACAGTATGAACCAACTCAGGTGTTAAGGTCATCAGGAGAGGCGCTTCTCCCCATCCCGCCTCCCTCACAGGTATGTCTTGTGGGAACACATGAAATTGCCTTCTTGGCTGCTGTGCCCAGACTCTGGAACTCCCTCCTACTAGAGGCCAGGACTGCCCCACCTCTGGAAACAGGCAAGCTTTCCCTGAATGATGGACAACCTGCTGTGTCTTTTTATGAATCTACCATACATGGCTATACAGACTTTGTGCTTACAACTACTTATAACTTTGTGTTTATATCTCTCCTTGTGTGATTGTACTGACACTATGTTATGAATTGTCAGTTTTAATGCTGCCTTCTAATGCTGTAAGATACTCCTCAATTCCCTGTTTCTCAAACTGAATCTGTCTTAACTGTAATGGGCTGTATATCGTCTCTCCTTACAGTAAGCAGCCTTGTGGAACTCTAGGGATATATTTTGGGAAATATGCAGCCAACATATTATTAAAGTTCTGAGGCCTGTATAACTTTTGTTCCTCAGTTTTCTACACCAAGGAAAGGGTTTGGAAATATTGGGGGACAGCTTTCTAGTATGTAGTCTGCAGAGTAGGAATGTCAACATTAGTTTACATGAGGGATTAAAGGGTGTGTGAATGTTTTTCCATTGCAGGTGCTGCACTCACACATTTGTGCCACTATATCATAAAATCCTTCAAAGAAAAAGAAAAGGGGACACAAAAGGAATGCAGTCATATCCCAGCTCCTTGGTTTTGACCCCCTCCCAGTTACCACAGTGCAAGTCATTTGATCATCTTCTGTGATCCACTGTTTAAAAAAATGATTTTTTTTAACAGTATTTTGATGAGGAGCGGTTAAAAAGAGTCAGCTTTGGGGTTTTTTTTTTCACCTTGCTTGGTTTCTTTTTGAATGGTAGTGAGCACAAGAGTATGAGTTGTAGTCTTGTAGATCATCTTGGTTCCTGCCAAAGTTGTCAATATTCAAGCTGCCCTTTTCTAGGTAAAGTTTGGCATCTTTTTAAAATATTGTCACACTTTCGTACAGCATATCAGGCGATTTCCTGAAGCATAATATCCCACACTGATAAATCTGAAAACCTGAAAAATTGAACAGTCATAGAACTAAGAATATATTTTCCACACATCATGAATAAAGAAGTCGATATTTCAGTTTTTGCAATGTTTATGTAAAAACTACATTGGGAGGATGCTCACACCCATGATAAACATATTGCTTTACTTGTGGATGGAGGGGGCATTTCCAGAGGAAGACTCTTCATGGCAGAAATGTGTCTTTAAACAAAGAAGAATGATTCCATCTATTTCAACTTTACACATTTTTTTCCTAGTAAGAAAAAAGATGGAGGTATGGAATACAGAAGCATAGCTAGGGTTTGGAATGCCTGGGGACAAAGTCAGTTTTTGCACCCCCTCCTGCCCCCCCACCACAACTGCATCTCACTCACCCAGCAAGGGGGGCTGATCCTGGGAAAACAGCAGGGGAAGGGGAGAAGTGTCCCTCTTTCTCACACCCTCTTCAGGGGTCTTCTCCTGGACAAGGCTGTCCTGTGCAAACTGTGCAGCACAGGGACAGTGGAGGCAAGGAAGAGTCCCACTTCAAGGGGGGAGTAGAGGAGCCTTCTGCAGCCTAGACAGCAGGGGTGGGGGCCACTTACTTATGCCGATAACTGAGGTGAGCCCTTTTGGCCACGAGAGGCAAGTGGCGCACCCCTGGGCACCAGCCAGCCAACTCTCCTGGTGTGACGGATGGCTCTTCCAGACCCCAAGGGATGCACTTACCCCATGACAACTGGCCCAGGTGCGACTGCTCACCTGCCTGCCACTGCGCCCTTGCTTGTGCTGCTGGCTTGGCTTCCCAGCAGCCCAGCCCTGCCTCACCTGGGCTCTGCCTTTCTCCTGCCAGCTCTGCCAGACACAACCACTGTACCCCCTGACGACTGCCTGGGAGCTACTTCACCCGGGCAGGAGCACCACCACTCCAGGTGCTGCCAGGGGAGTCTCCACTTGTAGGAGGGCGTAGGGCTTCCCTGATGGCGAACATGCACAGCCCAGCCTCATGCACTACTGCCATCAGCGGCAGTGGGAGGTGTGAGCTCCTAAAGTGCCCTCAGACCTCTGCACCCCAGGGATTTTGCCCCCCATTCCCACCCAAGCTACACTATTGATGGAATACACAGACTGACTGTGAGTGGAAGAAGGAACACCTGAATTCTCCATAAAATTCCTGCTCGATGATTTCAGCCCTGAAGGATCTTCCTCTTTGAATCATGGGTTATCTGTAACATATAGTTTGTCCCTCAAAGAAAATTTAAATCTGATACATGTATAATGCTGGAAATGCCTGGTTTTTGTTTCAATAAAGTGCTGATAGGACTGCTGCATCATTAATGTAAAATAAAGCAAAGCAAAGCAAAGTGTTCTGCTTATATACTGCCCCATACCACTTCAAGTAGTCTCTGGGCATATACAGTTTTAATTACAGTAATACAGGATACACATTGCCTCTCCAGCAAGCTGGGTACGTATTTTACCAACCTGGGAAGGATGGAAGGTTGAGTCAACCATGAGCCTGCTACCTGGGATTGAACCCCAGGTCGTGAACACAGTTTTACCTGCAGTACAGACATTTAACCACTGTGCCATGGGGCTCTTGTACAAATAACTGATCAGCTAAAATTCATCTCATATCAGAAGTGTTGAATCAAATTTCTTCAGGCCTCACTTAGGATATATTCCTCATCATGTTTAAGAATAACTTAGTGATTCAAGCAATGCTCCCTGTAATAACAGCTGCATTGTATCATTGGCCCTAATCTTGAATAAAACAGTTTCTATTTGAAGTTAATGGTCTGGAGGAGCCCATTTATATTTTTATCTTTTTGTAGTTATTTGCAAGAGACCTAAATAGGGCCCTTCTTTGCTTTATGCCTAAATATACAACTGACACTAATTTTAGAATGAGTGAAGATGTGTTATATAGTTATGGTATATGTTGCTGGTTTTGATGTCAACATAGGATTTTCCCTTTTGAATGTCTGCATATTTCCTTCCACAATTTAACAATCTGAGATATTGCTTTGCCAATGCAATTTTACAAGAACTATCCTATTCTATACTACATAATTAACCCTTAACTAGTAATTTTCATGGTCACCAGTTGATTACATTCAGTGGTAGGGTTAGAGTTCTGGACTACAACTCCCTGATTCTCTATTGTGGGACTCTGACCTGACAAACACCTTCATGACATCTAAATGTACCTCACCAAACCTCCCAAGTGTCCACAAGCCCAGAATTTTGAGCATTCTTCCTTATATGTATAGCTTCCATACTGAACCGGAACCCCTTCTCTTCAGACATATCAGTGAACATGCAAAGAAAAGGACAACAAAGGGGGAGTGCAAGAATCTTCTCTCTTAGCATGTTGACAAAACCTGGTCTCTGGAGTTTTGGCTGGAGTTGAATCAGAAGAACGTGACATTCTTCCCTGACCCTATTGTGGGTAATCCAGAGCTTTGGATTCAAGGATAGAATCCAGTTTGTCACTCCTCATTCCCAAGACAAGTCTCTGCAGTGGGGCCAGGGCACTGGAAGCAAGCTTATTCCCAATTGTTTGGTCCCAACTACATTATTAGAGTTGGGAAATACATTCAAATTTTGTCCAATGCCCCTGGGATTTTAGGCATATGATAACAACTTCACCAAACTGTCTTCATCTGCTATATTTCACATTTGTTCTTGGTAAAATAATTATAAGAAGGTGAAATGGCATATTCCCAGATTCTACATACATTCTTCTAGGTTTCACATTACCTCATGCCTCACATTATATTGACTTGTCAGACAAAGAGCATCTGAGTAAACCTGGCACGATATCTCTCAAACCAAGGATGTGGTGCTAATCTTTGCAAGCCCCTTCCATAGAAGAAATGCAAGGAAGAAATAGCGGGGGTGGGGGTGCCTTTATTGAGGCTCAGCGAATTCTTTGTTTATTCTGAACCTAACTGAAATGTGCAGAATACCAGATGAGGTTAGTCTGACTATTGCAAAATACTGGACCACATGGCATATTTTATTCAATATATGCTACCTTTAAAAAGAGATTTCACACAAGATGCTGTGCATTGAAATCAAGCTGTTTAGCATTACATTACATTATTTCTATTTTTTTCTTGAATGTGTCTAATGCAAAGCAAGAAATGAATGATGCATGTGAATGGGATTTATGGTCAGAAAAGTGGCCTTGCAGAAATTGCATCTCCTTACTCAAATTTTATTTATATCCGGAAATCAGACTCACTTGCTCTTCTGTTGAACACAGTTCCTTTCTCATTTGAACACCCAATGGAACCGAATAGTAAATGCTGCTACAGCAGAATGAACTTGAGTCGTTTCTAACTGGACCTTCATTTGTGGGCTTGCTGACCAGGTTGCAAAGCATATATTATTCATGGTGGTGGGTAAAGTAGAAATAACACTCCCTGTGTTTCAAAGCCAGGGTTGAACTTTCCAGCTACTACTGGCACTTTTTTTGATCAGTCATCATCCACAACTTTACTCACAGCCAACAGATCATTAGAAGTGCCCAGGAGCACACCTCTGATATTGTGTGACTCATCAAAATAACATACTGTGAGCCATTTTTGACAGGAGGGGACAGTCTAAACAAAAGTGATAACTTGGGAATGAATTCATAAAAAAGAACAATATGTAGCCAATTAATAGTTGACAGTCAGAGCTTATTTGGAGGACCTTGGACAAGCAATTTTAAGGATCTGATTTCTGGTTTTAAAAATGGTTCCCAGCTCCCTGCTCTATGATTGCATTTGCTATCATTATTTGTTGGTTTGCAGAACATTGGGTATTTTGGTTATTTTTCAGTCACCTTTCCCTGCTTCCTCAAAAGGAAAGGTTTTCTGCTACAATACTTTTTTTAAAGGAAGTTGATCCAGAGAGTGAGACATACAATCCACACATCCAATTTGCTCCACTTGAAGAGGTGATTCAGTCACCCATTGATATGGTTCAGTTTAACAGATCTTCATGATGTCATCGGAAAACAAACCAATCCCTTCCACCTCCCTTCCACTTCAGATATTTTTTTCCTTTCTTGGGAACTGGGGGGTTGGGGTTGTAGCCTGGGTCCTTCCAGGTCTTGAAGTTAACCCAGTTCCTATGAGGGCATGCACTATTTGAATTCCCCTGAAACCACCCTAGGATTGTTCTTGCTTGGCTGTTGTCTCTTTTAACAACTTCTTGTCCAGTGTTTCCCAAATTGTTTGACTCAAAAAATTAATCCCAGCCTTTATTTTATATGGAGTGTTGAGTATCAGAGTCTGGTTTTTGTGGGGTGAGTGAGAGAATTAATTCATAGGGGGGGAGGCAAAGAATGTGGCAGCACATAATACTGCCACCAAATATTGATGGCTTGATGGGAGAGGGGCTCTCTCCTTTGCTTAGCTGAGCTTGCAATGCTGGTTTTGCCTGTACCCATTCTGACCCCCAGCTATTTGCAGCAGTGTGTGTGTGTGTGTGTGTGTGTGTGTGTGTGTGTGTGTGTGTGTGTGTGTGTGTGTGTGTGTGTGTGTGTGTGTGTGTGTGTACTTTTACTTTTCTGCAATGTTTTGTGGTTATAAAAATCTGAAGCAACTATTTTCCCTTCCTTTGTTTTTTTTTTTTTTTTTTTCTTTTTCCTTTTTCCTTTTCTGGTGCATTTATATAGATACAACTGTCTTGGTGTACAGTACTTTAAAGTCAGCCCCAATAAGTCAGCTTATTCTAAAGAAATAACTTAGCCTACAGTTCTGCACTTATGACTCTTTGAGGAAAATCTAACTTCCTTCTGGGCAAGCGGCTGTATTTGGATTACAGCCTTACCTCAGAAATGCATGTCACTGAAGTTGATTGGAGTTCCTTCTGATGATGCTGGCAGGCAGGAGCACTTGCAGACATAGAGTCTATAAGCAGTCACTTCTTTGGTTTGCTATACAAAAGTGTCAACACTATTTGCATAGCAACACTTCCTTAGTGTAATAAAAAAGAAAGGCCTATAAATTCAAAGGAACTGAAAATTGATGATACCAATGCCCAGAATCAATGTGGACAACAGGTTTCTCTCTTCTGCTCCTAACCATTCTAAGACATCAGGCAAGGGAATTATTTCATAGCTATCCTGACTCCCTTTTTTCAGTAGGTAGCAAGTGCTGTGTCTGTTTGTTTGTTTTTTACCTGTTCTCTACATATTTATTGTTTGGGGAACAAACCAATCAGAATCCCTTGAAGAAATTAAATAATTTATGAACTACCTTGGGCCCCATAAGTGGGAGAAATGGAGCATAGAAATAAAATAAAATAATTATCAGTGGAAGTATAGCTGTCTGACTCTACTCATAGTTGCTAAATCACAATGACTGATTCAGTTTTTATTACACCTTCATAGAATTAGAATTGGGGGCTTTCACTTTCAACTTCCATTTTTGGACTTTGCGGCATCAGAGAACTGAGGTCTTGTTTCCTTCTTTTCATCTCCATGAAGAGCCCTCCTCTCAGCAGACTGTTGGTGGCAGCAGAATTTGACCCTGGCATCTGTTGCTTTTTAGCTTCTGCTGCCTCTCTACGTTTTAAAAACTGAAATGTCATCCATGTGCCAACTGCAAGGTGAGTGTAAGTAAAGTTTTTGTTAGGGAGAAAGTCAAGGAAATTGTTAACATTATTTGTTAATTCATGGATCTCTTCCCAGAAGAGCAAATGGTAATTTAGGAAGTGGGGATACCATATTGATGTCTACATGGATTGCAATGTAAACATTCCAGACACCCTCCTTCAAGTGATTTGATTTTCCTCCCAAATATCTCAGTAGGCATCCTTTGGTAAGGAAAGACCCATATAGCAAATACCTGAGAATGAGTTACAGTGGGAAGGTTTTGCAAGAAATGCTAATATTTTTCTTTTAGCCCCATCTTTAAATCTAGATATTTTGAGTGCCAGTGGTGTGTCTAAATCAGTGCCTGAAAATGACATGAAAGAGAGCTTTTAGCTTCTGCTGGGGTGTCGTGGATGGAGTACTGATTTCAAATCCCCACTTGGCCATGGAAACTCAGTGGAAGGTGACCACAGTAAACTGTTCCTTGAAAATCTCATAATCCTGTTAGAGTCACTGTAAAACAGAAGTGACTTGATGGCACTTTGCAACAATACAACTATAGAGCAATGTGCACTGGGTTGAATTTCATGTGGTTTTTTTCCCTTAAAGGAATAGCAATCCAATACTTTCCACCTAAAAGACAACTACTTGACGGCACATATTGAACTGAAAGAAACATTTCATCTAGGCATTCAGTCTGCTTTGTGCCAAACAATATTCAGCACACCCAGAAAACCTGTCCAAAACCATATATGGCAGTTGCTTTGTATTTGGGTGAGATCTGAGTAAACTTATGAAAACAGGGTTCCTGGATTTTTATTTGCTTCATTTCTGTAGTGAATGATAGAGAGCAGAAAAGGGGAGCCTTAGAACACCTTGGCTGCGAACACCGATGTCATTGACTCTCAGTCTAGCCTCTACTATGTGAATCATCCCCCCACCCGCTTTCATTGTGGATAGCATATTGTAAGGGAATGTGAGGTCCATTTCCTACCATTTTGAATCATGAATACAGAGGCAATACTCCACATTCATAAAACAGTGTAGTTTTTTAAAATTTGTTCTGTTTTTCAAGGACTGAATTCTATTATGTGATCACTCTGTGGTTTGATCTTTCATGGTATCATGAAAATGATAAGGATGTGTACTCACACAGAGAGCCTGGTCTGTGTCCAAACAAACTGCCCAAACCACTCTTTGCCCTTTCATATAATCCAACTGAACCCTTGTCCAGATCTGAAATAGTATTTGTGCATTTCCACAGTTCCATGAAAATCCTCATTCAATTCAACGTTCATATATGTATATGAACGTTGAATTGCAAAGATGGCGTCTATACAAAACCTCAAGATCTGTGTGTTGTGTTGTTACAGTCATGACTGACTCTTTGTGACTCCATGTCCATGGAGTTTTCTTGGCAGGAATACTGGAGTGGTTTTCCAGTTCCTACTCCAGGCACCTACAGCACCTGGTATTCCCTGTTGGTCTCCCGTCCAAGTACTAGCCAGGGCAGACCCTGCTTAGCTTCCAAAATCAGGTAAGATTGAATGCATTGATCTTAAATAGAGTAGTACACACAAGACAATTTACTTTTGCCCATAGGCTGCTTTCTGAAAAAGGTTCAAATTTTTTTTTCTGACAGCCTTGTTTCAGCTGCTGAATGAGTTACTCCTGGCACAACACAAATTCAGTTGGGTATGCCTCCATGTACCCCTGTGGCTGTACCTCCGCTGACCATAAATCCCGTTCACATGCATCATTCATTTCTTGCTTTGTCCTCTGCTGTTGATAAACACCATCCATCAGGGTGACTAGTTCAGTCCAGAAATGCATCCTGAAAGCAAATTAAAAGGGGTATAAATCAGTGATTCTCAACCTGTGGGTCCCAGATGTTCCTAGACTGCGGCTCCCAGAAATACTGGCCATCTCAGCTAGTGATGAAGACTTCTGAAAGTTGCAGTCCAGGAACATCTGAGGACCCACAGGTTGAGAACCACTCATATAGATAATCGGCATCATCACAATTTCCCAGTCACTTCAAAGTAGCACCCTTCTGCTCTTAAGGTTTAGTCCTAACATCTCAGGGAATGGATGCTGCTGACCTGAAATTCATATTGTTAAAACAATATTAGTCCAATAACCCTCTTCCTATGAAATGCGGAGAAAATCGTTTATCTTTCATGTATTGAGGCAGCTCTGCTGAACTGGCTGCCAAACGGCCTCCTTCCCCGTTAAAAATATACCTTCAAAAATAATAATAATTCCTGAAATCTTTTGGTATTGTGTTTTACGAATGGCCATGGATTGGTGAAAAGAAAGGGATTATTTTGGATGGGGAGTAAATGCAAAGGTGAGTAGCTGTCTAAAGAGTAATTTGTTTTATTTTCCCAATAGGCTTCCCTGATATGTGTTCCCCTATGTCTCCTTGAATCGTTGCTTATAAACAAATTTGAGTAAGGAGATGCAATTTCTGCAAGGCCACTTTTCTGACCATAAATCCCGTTTACATGCATCATTCATTTCTTGCTTTGCATTAGACACATTCGAAAAGAAATGGAAATAATGTAATGTAATGCTAAACAGTTTGATTTCAATGTGTAGCATCTTGTGTGAAAATTCATAGGCACAATTATCTATTTAAATAGATAATGAAATGTTGAAATTGGGGAAAAGCCTGCAATACTTCCTTGGAAATTCCAGATGAACTCCAGTTTCCCATAATGTGATTAAGTCTTTTGTTAGCAGTTTTGCTGCTGCTGTCAGATTTTACTCTTATGTAAGTAGGAATATTACTGGAGCTGACATTTCTTTAAAACGTTTAACAGTTGTACAGAGCAGTTTTCCCTTCCTCTTTGTAAAAGTAAAAAACAGCAGCACCATCTTCTGGATGCAAAGAGCAGGGGAAAAATAAAAGATAAACTCTCATAAAGCATATTGAGGGCCAAAAGATATATCCCCCAGCTCCAACACAAGGGTGTTACCTCCTTATTTATCATGTGCAGTTTTACATGGGTTAAATACCATCCATATAACTTTATAACGGTTTTATCTTAATTTTCACTGACATGTTTTTCATTATTCATTCCCTCCATGATGCATACCAAAATTCTTCCAGATTTAATACTGTTTGAGACATAAATTGCACTTTAGGATAGGCAAGTCATGTGGCTTAGTGCCCTTTAGTGGCATTTTCAAGATTCCACACCTGCGCCTCACCTTCTAAATACCCCATTCCTAGTAATAGTACAATTCTGAGAACAAACATACCACAGAGTCGACACTCCATTCGTTTGAAAGATCATCTTTCTCACTAGTGCAACACATCAGAATATGTAAATCAGAATCTAGAGAGTTTCCTAATGAATGTACAAAACTGTGTTCATAACACAGAGACAAGTACCATCTGTTTGGGTATTTGGCTTGGCTTTTAGTTTCACTTCTATCTCACAAAATCATAGTTGGAAGATTGGTTTATAATAAATCCTCAAAGCATATTTTGGTTATATAAAGAAATCTTCAGCAGTACAAAATCCACGGGAGCCAAAATGTCTCAATTGCACACTTCAGCTGAGAACAAGAGGATGTCTGTTTCAGGGATGTGAAGAGGTTCTGCATAAAGATGGAAACTGGCTTGCAAATGTATTCAGCCAAATAAGGAAGTCTGACATTTGGTGCATTTCTCCCATGATCCTAGAATCTGTTAGAACAAGAAATACAAAACAAGACTATTTATTCCACAGCAACAATTATTTAATTAACTATCTAACCTTTGAACTGTAGTGCTAGAAGAGACCCTGTGGATCATCAAGTCCAGTTCCCCTCAAGGAGGGACAGTGGGGTATCGAACTCCTGTCCTCTGCCTCTGCAGTCAGAGACCTAAAACACTGAATTACCAGGTGTGATCCTCCCAAGGTTTTCCAGATGCAAAATAGTCAGAAGCAGTTTATTGGTCCATTCTTCTAGTAGTATTCTTAGTAGAGATGGGCACAAAATGGAAATATAGTGTTTCATTTCGTTTCAGTCTTCATTTCATTTCGTATAATTAATAATGGATGTTTAAAAAGAATTTCCATCATGAAATGAAATGGAATGAAACACTTCATAAGGCTATAGATAATGGGGAGCTTTCCTTTTTTAATTTAACAGGGAGCCCACTGCCCTAAGTCAAAGACCCTCCTTAAACCTTCAATCAATTTGTTTACAAGCAAAGAACTCTCTGTAAACAAGCAGGAAACCTAATAGCTAGCTGCTGCACCTCAGATCAAGAAGATTGGAGAGATAAGCTCAACAGCTGATTGGCGCAAGCTAGCTCAACAGCTAAGGCATGGGAAGGGAAGGAAGGAAGGAAGGAAAATATATTAAAAAATAACCTCCAGTCCTACTTACTCAAGAAAGAAAAAGAATCAATTTAAATCAACTTGCAGGCACAGCCAGCACAGAGAAGGGAAGGGAAGAGCTCAGCTCCTGGCTAGCTGCAGGCAGATCAAAAATGGAGATGACCTTGCTCAACAGCTGAGGCTTGGGGAGGAAAGGAAGGATAACAAATCAACCAGTTTAAAAATAAACCCCCTGTTCTCAAGATAGCTGTATCAAGAGGCCTCTCAGCAATAGGATGAATAGTTCTATTTCCAAAACAAAAATGTGTTCATTTCACTTCTTGATGACACACTGTTTGCTGTTTCGTTTCATTTCATAAGGTTCTGTAAGCGGATGAAATGACAAAACAACCTCGAAACTTGGTCAAGACTTCAGCTATCCCTAATGGGCAGAATCGCTGCAGTTAAAATGAATGTCTTACCTAAACTGCTTTTTTTGTTTCAATCTCTGCCTATATTGCAAACTTTAAGATCATTTCAGATCTGGTTCTGTATTTATATGGCAAAAGAAAAAAGCAAGGATTAAAAATATTTATTTGCAGATAGAACCAAATTTGACAAAACAGTGTGTTGACTTGGATTTTGGATCTTGATGGCAAATAAAAGAATATTGCAGCTTGAGAGTTATGGTCCTGGCATCACTATTTGTGGCATAGGGAAATTTACCTTCTTTAAAAAGCACTGGATAAGGAATGCCTTACTGGCTAATGATTAAAAACAATTTTACCTCAAAGCACCTATGCCCCACTGGGAAATTTACAGCTCCCAGGCAAGTGAAATCTCAAATGTTATAACCTAAGACACCTTCTGAATGATGACTTCTCATTGAAACCACATTAGTATCAGAAGGCTATAATCTGGATTGGCAACAAATACATTCATACTTCAAAGAGCTTTCCAAAGAGGGTGGTTTTATGACTACTGATACCTCATTTGATAAAATACTTTCCTCTGACTGCTTCTTAGTAAATTCTATAGCATGTTGATAAATGAAAAAATGATTGATACACTGGTTAAAGACTGTATTAAGATGGGCAGAAAACTTGGTAACTATTCATTTAAATAAATGGGACTCTGTGGAACACAGTTAAAATCTTTAAATCTATTTCGTTCAAGGAAAATTGTTATAAGATGTTTTATAGATGGCATTTCGTGATGTATAACTGTTCACCTAAATGTTGGTTAAATGACTGTGGAACCTTTTATCATATGTGGTGGACTTGTGCTCATGAACATGGTAAAACTTTTCTTAGAAAGATCTTTGAAAATTAAAATAGAGTCTAGACCAGAACTATTTCTGTTAAATATAGTAGATATGAATATTTCTTATGATCAGAGATATGTTTCATCATGTAATTGTTGCCTACTGTACATTTGGAAACAACTTCACGCCAACAGAGAAGGATCTTCATGGAAAGATAAGAGAATGCATCGAAATTGATAAACATTTAAAGGGAGACTTGCTCTTTCGGGAAAGATGGCAAGAAGTAACAAATTTATTAGTATTGTGACAACATTTGGCAATTTTAGCAATATGTTTAATTACTATTTCTATTTTGCTTGATACACTCAATGTAAATCTTAAAAACTGTATCCCCCCCTTCTTTCCTTTTTTTCTTTTTCCTCTTACCCATACTCCTTCCCTTTGTTCCCCTCTTAAAAATCCAATAAAAATTTATTAATAAAAAAAAAGAAATGACAAAACAGTGTGTCATTTTTCGTAAGGGGCCCATCCCTAATTCTTAGACCATGGAGCTTCCCAAGGCCACACAGGTGGCAAGGCACCTAACCCTTATCTATACACATGCTAGATGGCCTTTGATGGCCCTTCTTCTAAGATGGCAGAAGGGAGCTATTTTAGATGGTAAGAAGTCTGGAAGCTAAGCTTTACAGTTGAGGGAGACAATGTATGTTTCACCTGGAAAGGAGAAAGCTGAGAGGTGATATGATACCCATCCCTACATATTTGAAAGGGTAATACAATTTGGTTTTCCTTTGCTCCAGAGGGCAGAATCTGAAGCATTATATTCAGAACAAAGATTACTATAAGAGTGGCAAACCCTTCTGAACTGGCATGGATAATGAATTTTCATCTTTCATTGATGGTTTAGATTTAGATTTTCTGCCTTGGTAGGAAATTGGACTTGATAATTCATGCAGTACCTTCTGGGTCCATTGTTGTTCTGTGCTGTCAAGTAGAAATCAACTTACAGTGACCCCATCAGAGCTTTTAATGTAAGTGAGATATTTAAGGAGTGGTTTTACAAATTGGCTTCTCCTAGCAAGTTTCCATGGCTGAGTAGGTAATCAAACCTAGGCCTCCTGTGTCCTAGTTCATCAATCTACCCATGACAAAACCTTGGTTACAGCTCTACAATTCTATAATGTTATTAAATCATTATTTCATCCCCCTCCCTTTTTAATTAAAAGTTTTCACCTAATCCTGGATCAAAATTGCATAAAATCAAATGTATGAGGCTTTCTATTAATTTGATCAGAATAAAGCCTATAATTTTCTTACATTTTGTCCTACAATTGTAACATTACCCCACACTGAAAGCTCTCCAGCTGAGATAAATGATTAATCCCATTTTACTATATAAAACAGAACATTAATTATTCTTAATTGAATAAAAGCAGGCTACTGCTTAAGAAAATGCTATGAAAACCATTGCATTTTGAAAATTTGAGTATTAGTTGCACATTTTAACATCATCCACTGCAGGGTACTTTGACATGCATTATACTTCAATAGTTAGCATCATGTCAAGAAGCAATTAAGTTTTAAAAAGAAATTGCAGTTGGATACTTTAAAATTTAGAGCAAACTACCTTTTTATCATTATGGCGTAATAAACTACTTGCATCCGTTTTTCATCTTGCAACTGTAGTTTATGAATGTCATACAGGACTGTATTGAATTAGCAATCCCCATGACAGTCATGGAATCTGTACTTCTGAGAAACATGCCTATCTTCTTTTCCTATTCCAACTATATCTTGATTGAAAACCTTCTGTACAGTGTGCAAAAGATGATGCCTTTTACATAACCACATAATAGGGATTTTTCTACTTTGGAGCAAGAGGAAACTTCTACCACTTTATTAAATTTTTCTATTCAATATGTTGTGGTATACCTTCCTAGGTCTTTCTTTAGGTCAGAAGCATCCGAGTACATTTAATAAATCAATAATTTAATTTTCACCCAATGAATGAAAATGTTAGGGAAATACGGAAAGAGCTTCCCCAAAGAATATGAACACATTCAGGCATCCCTTGCCAATGACAGCACCCCCAGCTGATCCTTCCTTTCTAGAAATACCAACATGAGGTTTGGTGTTTTTATCAATTTGTTCTCCTCTTGAAGAACCTACATCTAAATGCTGTGATAAAATTTTGCTTGGCTTGGCTTTCATTACATATGAGTCAATTATAAAATCATATGACAGTAGTTTGTGATGCTCCAACCATGAGCTCAAATCAGAGACATCTGTAAGTAACATGCATTGACTAATCTATTAAAAATGGCTGTTTCCTCATAGTTCACAAAACTAGCATTTTGGCATTACATTCTTGAGCCATGGGGCTCATACCCTCCCCTTTCTTCTAAGGAACCAGAAGCTTTCCACTCTCTTTTTGCTCTGGGGAAGCCTTTGGGAGTCTCAGAATATTGGGTGGGGGGAGAGAATGACTTTAATCACAAATCAACTGTGATTAAGATTTACAACAGTATATGAAAAGAGAGAGGAAAAAACTGACCCCATAGACTTAATAGCATCTGCCAACATCCAAACTCTAGCCTGCAGATGTTCCCTGGTTGGCCCTTCCTCCTCAAAGCCCCAGCTCTCCAAAAAGAGAGGTGACATGTATGACAGGAATTAGGTTTCTTCATACAATGACTCCACTTTTGCCTTCACCATGCAGAGAAGGCAAAGAGGGAGAAGAAGGAAGTCATATGATGCATCCACAGCTGGCTGACATCCACTAATGTTCCCTTAAACCAGCAAGTGCAAACATTGGTGGCTTTTGTTCTGAAGCCTATGCTTATTTAGCTTCTCCATAGAATATGGAGATCTGGATTCAAGAGACTAAGATAAGACTTTAAAAATTCAGTGAGAATGAGCTCCTCAATCTAAGTTGTGCCAAAATAATTGTCTGATGCTATTTTGTTTGTTTGTTTGTTATAAATAAATAAATAAATAAATAAATAAATAAATAAATAAATAAATAAATAAATAAATAAATAAGCAACCAAACAAACAAACAAACAAACATTAGAGATTTATGTGTTTGTTTATTTGTATCTGTGTATGTAACTGGCTGTGTAGCTCAGTGAGTTAGCTATCTCTCTGCAAAGCCAGAGGTTGGGTAAACAACTCCCCACTGAGCCTGCTGCTAGTATAGCCAGCCTGTGTGGCCTTGGCTGACCTGCTTGTTCACAGGATGCCCCCAGGAGAAGAGAATGGAAAACCAGTACCTGGAAAACTGTGGGGAAAAGTCACCATAAGTCAGAATTGATGTGATAGCTCATGATTATTTGCCGTTTGTGTGTGTGTTTATTTTTGGTCAGAGTTAAAGAAGAATACAGTATCTATCCCCTTGCTCTGTGGTAAGTCTTATTGAACTCAATAGAAATTAGTAAACCTATTAGGATTGCACCCTGAAAAGAGTTTCACTTTTGCAGCTCAGGAAACTTGGCTATCCCCATGCCCCTTCAGGTTCCAAGTGAAAAATTGCTATTGCTGAGATTGGAACTATCAGTGCTGATCCAGCAGCAATTATTTTTTTACCATTAAAGTTTTTTTCCCTACACCTTGCATCCCAAGGTTCCCAAAGGCTTTCCCAGGGCAAAAAGGGCACCTAAAAAACCATGGAACCTGAACGGTTGGATAAGAAGCCAAAAGTAATTATTCCTGGCACATGATCCAAGTTATGCTGAAGCAAAGCTATTCCAACAGGATTTTGCCCTTGCATTAAAATCATTGTTCATCCTGCCTTGACTCCAAGTTACATATATTAAGAGTTATATTGCATTATTCATGGGATGTGCATGAATATTGATTAGCAAATACTTGGAGTTTTTTACATAACATTACAATATCTTTCTAAATGTTTATGTTGATGTATTTGCAAAAGGAGGAGCAACCAGGGAACTTCTGAAAGCCCCACAACAGCAAAAGAAAATGGCTCTGTAAATAAGGGCAAGCAGCTGCCATTTTTAAAAAAACTACAAAATGACAGTGGAGGAGCAAAGAAAGTGCCTAGTACTACTTTGACCTACACAATCTAAGCCTGCACAAGGGAGTCATTCACCTCAAATTCATACACACTCAGTCCAGGCACAATGTCAATTTGGTGCAGCTACCTAAAAGGAAAAAAAAAGGAATGTCGAGAACACAGCCAGGCTAGTAAGTGCAGTGCCACCCACCCCTTGCCATGCCACAACATGAAATGGCTGTTGGTCAGGAGATGGGGGATTCAACAGAACACAGTGAGGAAAATCTGAGCCCTCTCCAGAACTTGGTGACTGCAATGTCCAGGAGGTACTGTGTTAGTTTTGTCTGGGTCTTCATCAGTTATTCTCCCTCTGCTCTGGCAGTTCCTTCTTTGCTAAAGCTACTGGTACCAGATACATTTAATCAAATTCCAACATTTTTAAACTCCACAATGACAGAGCACACCTATGATTTGTAGAAGCATGACAACTTACTCAAGGGCAATAGAGGGCTTCTTGAACCACCAGACAGCTGATGAAGAAATGCACAAATATCTCTGCCCTGTCTGATTGGAACACTTTTCTCTGAAGCTGGTGCACATTCCTGTTGAAAACTATGCCTTCAGCTTGTGATTTCCTCTTCTATTGAGTGACAGATGCCAACTGCTTATTAAAGGTGGGGACCTTCTTTGTATACCACTGGTATACAACTGCCACAGGTGACCTCCAGCAGGTGACCCCTGCTTGGACAAAATGAGATAGAAATGGAAGACACTTGAGTACAAAAAAAGAGAGAAACAAACAGAAGTATGAGAATGGAAGAAAATATATTGAGCAGGAATGAGGGCTAAAGAGAAAACTGGATGGAAAGGGAATTTAGACCTACACAGGATGTACAAGATAGAATCAAATTTCTGCAAAAAGAAGAACACAGGGGGGGCTATTGTGCAGGGGAGATAAAAGAAAACAATTAGATTCTATAAACAGCACACAGAGAATAACAACATTCTATCTCCTTCCTTTTTCAGCAACACCAGTCTTTAGGTTGTCACCCATGACAAGATTGAAGGCACATGGACTTTCAACTAGAGATGGGCATGAAATGAAAAAAAATCGTTCCGTTTGTTATTCGTTACATTACATAACGAAATGAATAACGAAAATTGTGATGAAATTGGAACGAACCGAACAGAACCACAAAAATTAGGTACGTTACATTTTGTTTTCATTAATGGTGGCGCTGCCTTTGCAGCCTTCCTGCATACCTAGTCTAAACTGTGTCTCTGCCAGCATCATTTTTTTAGTGTTTTCATTCTGGTCTGGGGCGTTAGGGGACGTCCGCGCATGGAAATGCTTTAAGTTGTGCAAAAAGCGGGTAAAAACAAAAAATGAAAAATGAAAAAACGAAATGAATTTTTTTCAAAAAAATTCACAAAAAATGTAAACAAACCAAAACGGACCCACAACAAAAAACAAATAACTGAAATGTCATTTTTTCGATCCGTGCCCATCTCTACTCTCAACACCAGCGGACAAGGACTTCACCACTAGGTAATATTCCTTTTTTTTTCTTTCATTTGGTCCCAATTGGCTATACCTAGTGAGTTTACTAAATTTTATCCTAGTCCCCAAATGCAGCGCATGGGTTTTCTACATCAACCCTCTCCCCCTACCTCCTCTGACCAAACAGGGGCATGTATGTCTCAAAGAAGAGCCAAATGGAGAGGAAGTGTGGGTGAATGTGCACGACCTATTTCCCTTTGTTTGAAGGGCTGGGATGTGAAACCCAACCTTTGACTTCAGATGCAGCTTTACAACAGCTCTGCTGCTTTCTGCCTTATCTAAGACAGAAGTGCCTGGTGAAAATCATCTTGCCAAGAACTTTACATCTAAGTATAATCTCCTGACAAACCACATCTTTTGCCATGTTTTGACTTTTGGTACATGTTTTGAAGAAGTGGATATTGCCCTCGAAAGCTTGCAATTATTATTTTTAATTCTGTGATTAGTGGCCTATAAAGGTTTCACCTGTAGCCTAATCTTGCATTAGGATTCCTGAATGTTGGCAGCCAAGATTATGCACCACTTTACGTCACTTCTAAATTTGCTTTGATAGCATTATATATTTTATAATGATGCTATCTTGCATAAGTGAGGAGGGCAAAACACAGTGACTTATTGGCACAAATTGTAACACAACAGGAGAAATATTGTGAGCTCATCGCTTTAACAATCATGCCAGCAAGTGCCTGAAAAAGGAAATACCAGAATTAGTACTTCATCTCTGCCAGCACTTCATCACCTCTAGGCCAATTCCGTAAGTGTATGGGTATGAGAGAGGTATCATTTATAAGGGAAGAAAATGAAAAATGTTATAAGGTGTAAAAAACACCACTCTTCAGAGGCTAACCATTTTAGGTCGCTGCATCATTAGATGGTTAGGGACATTCTGAAATCATTTCAGAGGCATCCGCCTAAGTGAAATGTGGAACTGTCAATGCCAACCAAAGGCTTGCAATATTTGGAGTGTATAGAACTTTTCTTCTGTATTCTTTCTCTCTGACAATTTGGGGGTGGGGGACCCAAAAAAGCAAAATAAGTAGTCAGAATTTATTGAGCAAGACATGGAAATAATATAAAAATGGTGGTACAGTTATTTTATCATATGCATTATGAAATATAAATAAATAAATAAATGATAAGTGAGTCAAATCAAACCTGAACTATCTCTGGAGTCCAAAGGCTGGACAATATCTCCCCAAGCTGTAGTCTCTTGGGATGGTCATCTAAGAAGGATCTGAGCCAAAACAAAGCCAGGCCACTGATTCCCAGCCCAGAGAACAACCCCAGGTGGATACTGTGGTGAACAGTATCAAAGGCCGCTAACAGATTGGCAACAGTGGACAAGGTGGCACAGTGGACATGGAAAAACATGGAGGTCAAGGTCCCAGTGGTGGGTTCCTACTTTATCTGTTAAAAATGTCACAAATTTGGTCACAGGAAATACTACTTGGAGGGGCATCATTGACCAATCCTGGATAAATCATATACTATATGATAGTGTTCAGCCTGGTGGTTTTAGCTTCACTTATCTGGGTAGTGAAGTGTTTTATTCTCATGGCCCTGACCTTGGCTAAATAGATCTTTAATGTGGTGTTTGTTTTGTTTTGTTTTTTGGCTTTTAAATTAAATTCCATTGGGGCACACCTCCAAATGCTCTTTAGCCTCCTCCTGTTCTGCTTCATTGCCCAAAGTTGTTGATTGTACCAAAGGACTGGACATGGTTAGCATAGGAGTGGGTGTTTGGGTGTGATCTTATCAGCGGCCCTGGTTGTAGCAGTATACCATTCTTCAACCAGAGCTTCAACAAGGGTGCTAATCAAATCAGCTGATATCCCATGCATTGCATCTTGAAAACCTGTTGGATTCAAGATCCTGCAGGGGTTGATCATCTTAATAGGGCCTGTCTCCCATGGGGGCTTTGTCCTCTAAAGACTGCATTTTATCAGTTGTCATGGCAAGGGTACTAACATCAGATCAGTCACTTTTAGATCAGCTTCATCCTACCCAGTTGAAACCCCAAGTCCAGCAGATGGCCTACCATGTGTGTGGGACTGTTGTCATGTTGGGACATGTCCAAAGAGGCAATAGTCTCCAATAACTCAAGAGCCAACTCAAAAACCTTTGTCTCTGCATGGACATTGAAGTCTCCCAGCAGAAACAGTCTGGGAGATCCTGAAAGTGCTGTAGCAATGAAGCCGGCCAGCTCCCAAAAGGAGAGTGCAGAATCTCAAATACATCCCTGATTCCCTACCAACTCATGGAGGGCCTCTAGGCCTGGCATCATCAAGGCAGAGAACTTGACTGTCTCTAAGGTGTTTTTAGAGATAGTGGAAACTCCCCCCAGACACTGCATCTCTCCAGTCTACCCTGATGTTAGATGGAGTAAATTAAGCAAATTAAGAAGAGAGGCCACACTGCCCTCTGTGCCCACCCATCTCTCAATAATAGACGCCAGATCTGCATCATCATCTAGTATCTGATCTGATCTGATCTGATCTGATCCTGGATGAATTAAGCTTTATTTAGAGTTAAAGCTGAAACCCTCTCTTTCCTCTTCCACCTCTTTTCCATCAGAGGAAGTAAGTACACTTACCCCCCAACTGAACATTGGATAGGGGCACTACCAAATAACTTCCAGATCTATCATTCCATGAGGATGGTATCTGTTTCCCAGTAAGGTGAGTGCATCACTTGGAAAGATTATTTGTGTCTACTTTAGCCTACAGATAAGTAAAGACTTAGGTCCATCTCTGTGTTGTGAACTATCACAATACAAGTGCTGTGGAACTAACTACATTGTGGGGTACCACACCATATCAATATTGTGTAACCTTTTTAGAACTTGAGTGAATGTGGGAAGCCCTTAGTATCACAGCATGTTGGACTAGATTTTTTTTAACTTCAATTGCTGCTGACATCACTTATGTCCTTACCTCCCGGTTTCACTGTAGGAGTTGAACTGGCCTTATTGTAGCGTCTTCTAGTTACAGCTCTAAATTCTTTTCTCTGTCTCTGTAAGGAATAAGAAAAAGAAATGACTCAGTTCTTGATTAATAAAAATTGAACAGCCAATGTAGACCAGAGAAGTGATACAATATATTACAGATAACAAAAAGGAGAGGGGGGGGTGAAACCTTCTCATAAAATGCTCTTCAAAGGATTTAGAAGAGCTTTGGAGCTTGTAATGCTCTTGTTTGTATTTCTAAGACATGTTCCATTTTCATTTCTTTTTCTATCCTTCCTTATACTCTAATTTACATTTTTATAACTTCATTTGGTGATGTATCAAGTGAAAGTGAACAGACACAGTTACTCTAATATTGTTGAACTTTACAACCAAGCTTGTAGCAGTACTTAATACTTGATTTCATGTTCAAAAATGGATTCAATTTATGCACAATCATGTCCAACCTCAGTTTTATTTTTTTATTTTTTAAAATTCTCTTTGGTCCCCTGTGCAGTTACGTTCACTGCATCAAATGATTCTAAAGTAGCTGCAATTAGAGTGCCTACTTAGACTAAATGAAAAACAGAACCACTTCAGACTGAAGGAACACGTACAATTCTCTCCCTTTCATCCTTACTTAAATGATGTGGAATCAGGAAACATATTTTACATGTCTGACAGACCTCTTGTGGGACAGCCCTAAGAAATGAAGAACAGGATGTCTGCACCTTGAGTGGTAATATGGAAGAGGGAATTTCATCAACTATAGTAGCATTTCATGAACTCTATGCCTGCTGAAACTTTGTTTTGCTCACAGTTACAGTACAGTACAGTACAGAATTCCTTTTTCTTAGGCCATTCTCCTGGCTCTGGTGCCATATATGTTCTCATGCAGATGTGGTATTCAGCCAAGGTTTCTATGCATCCAGTCTGTTTATGTCAACTCACAGACCTTGCCTGGGTTATCATCCACAAAACTGTGGTCTCTCTGTGTATATGTACCATTCCCAATCAAAAGTTGTCCAATGTTATAAAAAGCAAAGCAAATAAAGTGGCTGCAGATTAAAGGTGCACTCACACCCTACCATAAGTAGAAAGACAGTCCAAGAACATATTACCTGATACAGTCCAAACTAGCCTTCCTGACGACAGCATATCTGTTCTGAGAATGCTAGTGTAGTGTAATTGTTAGAGTGGTGACTGTAGAAAAGGGAAAGCCACATTTAAATCACATCTTAGTCCTGTGGATCTGTGATTGGTTTCACCATTGGCTGATCACACAAAATGCTTTTTTCTCACAAAACAGTGGCTATATGTTTTGCTGGATACATCTGTGTCTCAGTCTAGACTCTAGAACAGTGGTTCTCAACCTGTGAGTCCCTCTATGTTCCTGGACTGCAACTCTCAGAAATTCCTTCCAGCACAGCAAGTGGTGGAGGCTTCTGGGAGTTGCAATCCAGGAACATCTGGGGACCCACAGGTTGAAAACCACTGGTCTATAGAGTTACTGGGTTAAAAAGAAAAAAGAAAAAGCTTAAACAGTTGAAGAGGCCCCACTCCTCCATTCTGAGAATCTCTAAACTTTTCACACCATCTATGGATAGAAGAAAGAAAAGTATATTACCAAGTAGAATATTTTGGTCCTCTAGGTATTTTGGACTTCAACTACCTTGAGCACAAGCCAGCACAGTCAGTGGTACAGCACTGTGGGAGATGATGTCAAATGGATCAGAAGAGTCACAGCAATATAAGGTATGCTGGTCCTAAGATTCATGATTTTAATATAAAATATACCCTCATTTCACCTAAACAGAGTTTTCCTAAAAGGGATCTTCGATCATAATGAAAATCTGATTTCACATATTTTAGCATAAATATATGCTAATATCCAGGAATAATAAAATAATGGGTACATTGCTAATCAGGAAGAAACTGAGGATAATGTGCTTTATCATTAGATAATAATATCTTGAGGGGGACTGAAAGTGTCTGACTGTGTTTCATACTTTATGCATTAGCAATTTAATTATCTCATGGAAACTTACCTGTTGTCACTGTTTTGCTTAATTAATTAATCATATAATTGTAAGATTATTTTAACATGTACTTTATAAGAGGCTAATAGTATTGTATGCAGATTAAAATAAATGGATAAAAAGCACATGTCATTACGTAAATGTATTCCTCCATTTAACATTAACAAATGGCTATTATAAAACTTTCAACAGTACGATCTATGCCGTTCAGTAAAGGGGACAATACAGACCACATAAGTTTTCAGTGGTGTTTTTGTTCAGCAACAAAGTGGTTTTTTAAAGGAATGTGCATGGGGACCATTTTATGGCCCAATTAATTGATGAATCAAAAATCAAAAATCATCAATTTGTATTCTTTTAGGAACTTTATTTATGACAATCACAAATTGATGAATTTTGGCAAATCAGTCAAATTCATCAGAAAATACAATCTATTCTTCAATTCATTCACATAGGCATAATATACTTCAGTCTGATGCCCCTCCTTCTGCTTAACATAGTGTAGAAAAGCACAGTTAGAGCATGTCTGTTTGAATCAATGGAACTAACAGAAGACATGACTCACCAAGTCCCACCAATTCAGTTGGCCTATTCTACTTGCAATTTACTGTGCTAATCAACAAGATTTCAGTTCTAGGTTTCCAAAACCATATCACTGCTAAAACGCTTTGATTTCAGAAACCATTTGTTATACCATGCATAGAAATTTATTATTATTATTATTATTATTATTATTATTATTATTGAAAAGGACAAGCTCATAAAATTTGCTGATTGGTTCTTTGGATTTTGGCCATAGCCTCACTGATACACAAAATACAAGTAATTCTATCAGGTTTAATCAATAAAATAGTGAGATCATGCTGTGCCTCAATTGGATTCAATTTTATCTTTTTATATTTCAGTTTGTTTACCTTAAAGCAGGTTTTATAAATGGAGTGAAAAGTTTTGGCTACAAAACACTTGAAAATACTGAGAGTATGGCAACTGGAATTCTTTAACAAAGGGTAAAACAACTATGTACCCAAAGTGCATAATAAAGGTTTCGGAATTATTGAATCGACCAACAAAGTTAAACCAGAGTATGGAAACTTGTATTGAGGCAACTTGCTAGAGCCAGGAGCATCATGGAAAAGGGGATGCAACAGAGAGCTATGAAAGCTATGGAGAAGCTGTCCATAGCTCAATGTCAGACAGGAAGTAAATGTGTAAGCTGTGCCTGCCTCTCCTTTCCTTATCTCTATGGTCCCTGGTGGAGGCACTGGCTGGGTGGCCTCTTGAGTTTCCTACATCAGAATCTGGAAGAAGGTGGGCCATTGGGGATATTCAGGGGTAGGAAATGGGATGGCTGGGGACTGTTCAAAATCTTGCCCCTGGTGGCCGAGAGACCCCTGATGCCCACTCTGAGTAAGGGGAGCCACAGCCAGGTGGCCAGTAAATCAAGGCACTGTAAGCCCAAAATGTTTGGGAACCTTTGTACTAGTTTGTTTTAAATGAAACATATGTGTTGTATTGTGGAGAGATGTCTTTACATGATGTTTGTTTCCTCCTCTGTGTATCTTTTATAACTCTAATCAATTCTTATCCTTAACTGGCTCAACTCTTCAGACAGCAAAAAGACTCTCACAGCTACAGCAACCCTTTGCCCTGAAGACTCGTAGTGTGACCCAAAGAAGAAACATCTGAAAATGAAATGTGACATTTTGCATGGTAAATATTTGAAAATGGATGCAGTTGTATTTAGCCCAAGGATATATTCTTCTCCTAGCATGGTCGCCTGCCCTTCATTTATGCAAGCAGGAAACTTCACCAGGAGGGATGCTGGAATGGAGCTATACAAAAAGAAGAAAAATAATAAAACTAGGACGGAAGAGACAGAGCTAGGCTGTGCTGATTCAGCACATATCCTATGCAGTTAATGTGTCTTAGAGCAACTGTGCATGAAATATACAACAAACTTGGAATGCAGTAAACCAAGGATTCTGAGGAAACATCTTTAGAAACATAAAAATTGAAGGCTTCCTCTGAAAGAGAAATCTGCTATATGTTTTATATTCAAGAAGACTAGCCCAAAGGAAAACATACAATTTGAACAGTGAGTATAGGACAATGATGTCAAACTATAGATCTGCACAGAATTATTTATTTAATTAGTGTTGATAATGGTCTTCTGTCGCAAAAATACACTTAAGTAACATGCTTTCCTTCCCAATTTTGTATTCTTTATGTACAAGCATGAGTGTTTAAGGATCATGCATTGTATTAATATTGTTGTTTATTTTCGTGATAAGATCAATTCAACAATAGAACAGGAGCATCAGGACATGGTGGATTCTCCTTCGCTAGAGGAAAACTTATGAAGGATCTGGATCTGGACAACAGTGATGTTGTAATAGTCTCAAGCAGTGTCAGTCCAAAAAGCAGCAGGAGACTGAACTGTGTTATTTTTAATTATGTTACAACTCTGTAATTGTATGATTGGGCCAATCAGGATCTCTGCTCAGCTCACAAATGTAGGGACCTAATCAACTAGACTTCTTGAATTCCCATGACAAGTGAAAGCAGTGACAAGAGGGGATGGGGCAGGAGGAGCAAAGAAAAGCCTTCTATGTTTAGGAGAACATTGAAAAGATGGCAAATGCCCAGCTGTTCCATGTTGTGCAGAAATTCAGTGTTGCTCAATCATTGGCAGTTGACAAATGGCCTGAAACCAAAAAGGTGGTTTGGTGGGCTTCCAAAACTACACACCTACCTTCAAGGCAACCCAGCCTTCACAAAACTGTGGTTCCACAAGCTAAGTTTCCTTCATCTAATAACTTATATTGGAAGAACTGACTGGCTCACACCAGCGGCTCTGACACAACCTGGCATCCAAGAGGCAATTGTGTCCTCTGCAAAAGAGATGCTACTAATCCCATTTCTAATCTCTTTAAATTGAAGCTGAGGAAACTCATAATTGCAAAGTTCCCTGTAGAAAACTTTCACCCACTTGATGCAATGTAATAGATGTGTGACAGGAAAAAAAAATAAAGGCCAATTTTTCTCTGGGGACAATATACATTCAGTTCAATCAAGTTGTTGAAGCATATAAATGAAACAAAGAAAGTCAAGAGCATTAAATAGAGGTGCTTCCAGTCGTGGATAATTGTACATGAAGATTTCAATTCAATCATCGGGAAAGTGAAATCGAGTCACTGTATATGTTGAAAGGCTTACACTGTTTTTATGCTGTCCTTTACTGATTACTGGTGATGATTCCCACATACAATTACTTTTGTTTTTCTGTTTTTTTACGGGGGGGGGTATTGCTGCCAATGCTGGGGGGAAGGACATGCTCTATAAAGTTATCAGATTGAACAGGTGCTGTTTTTGCTAACAACATAGGGCCTTTTCACACGACCCCTAAGATCCGCTGGCCACTTAAATTCGGACCAGAGATCTTATGGGTTCGTTGCTCTTCCTTCCTCCCCACCGCACTTCCTGCCTCCTGTCTGCGTGAGGGGAGGGAGGAAAAAAGTGTGGGGGGAAATGCAGACTCACGTTGGAGAAGCTGCCGGAGCTCCGTTGTGCTGATTCCTTCTCTTTGTTTGCTTTTTTCCCCTCCCGCCCCTTCTCTTAAAGGGGCAGGAGGCAAAAAAAAAAAAAACAGAAGCCAGGAGAGCCCCGCACTGACCAGATTAAATCCGGACCTGGCGATTTTCACCCTCCTCGAGCAGGTACAAGAAAAGTGCGCTGGGTCGCGCTTAGGTGGGTGGGGTCGCACTTAATTGTCTGCAAACTCCTGAGCTGGTGGGGAAACATTTTTAAGCTCCGGAGCTTGCAGCCATTTGCAGCGGAGCTTAGGGGTCATGTATAAATGCCCATAGTGAAGCTCTGTTAAAATTAGCTACAGGTTCTATCTCTCAAGAAAAATAAGTCCAGTTGTCATGACTCAACTTCCAGATAAACTCACCTGGATGACTGAGAATATTCACAGGCATAGGTTTTAGAATTCCACTTTGATAACAGGGGAACAGGCTGTTTGAAAAACTAGTGGAATTGTGATGGCTTCTTTTGTGAAGTTCTTATCTCCTTAAAGATTGGCATGGGTGAATTTCTGTCTGTCAAAGCACAGGCTTTTTAAATGGTGCAGTTTCTCTAAGGAAAGCCATGGTGCTCTCTGGTCCCCCACACTGTTATGTGTTTATTCTCCTATGACCTACCAAGGGCAGCTCCGCGGCTGGGTGCAAAGATCGCATTACCTGAGGGGATGGGGGAGGAGACCTGTATATAACAGGACTCCTCCCCTGGGTACAGCCTCTTGCCGTAAAAGCATTCGCCACCCACCTACCACCATTTCTCAGTACTAGTGTGAGTCTAATTGGTTGCCTTGTGGGGACAGATAGGCATTTTTGACCCGTTCTCAAGATTGGCTGGTTGAGAGTGGGGATTTGTCTTCTACCCGACACTGGTGCTTGGAGGTTTAGTTTTGAGAGTTCTTTCAATATGACACACTGGCGGCCAAAAGGAAAAAGGCAGCAGGTGAGTCAGAAATATCAGATCTGTTACTAGCCCATCCAAACCCAGGACACAGTGGATCGAGAGATTACAGCATCAGGGGTAGGATGTACAGGGATGCCTCTCTGGGCCTGGAGCAACCAGTAGCAAGGCTACAGGACCCAGGGGGTGGTATATGAATTTACTGGCCCAGGTGGCACTGTCTCATGTTACATAACGAAATGAATAACGACCCTAGGGATAAATTTAAAATGAACAGAACCAACCGAACTGAGAAAAATTGGTTTATTAGGTTCATTTTGTTAATGGGGGGTGGAGGTGTCTCCTACCTGGTGCTGGTCCGGAGGTCTGGTCTTCCTGGCTTCAGGGACTGCGACCGGGGGGGGGAGCCAACGGCCGCACTACAGCTGTAGCATGGCCACGTGGTCAGGAGTAAATAAAAAAAGGAGCATCGGGCCCCAGGGGTGGCATAGTCGGCACCCTTAAACACCCAGTGCCAACCAGGCCCCAGGGGCTGCGCAGTCGGCAATGAAAGAAAATAAAAAACAAAAAGCCCCACCCGATCAGGAGGGCTGATAGTGACAGCCATGCTTGAGCAGCATGTGTGTGGTGTGGCTTTCATGCTCCCCCACAGGCGTAGGACGAGCCCTTCCCAGTACCGAGCCCTCTGACCACCTGCATTCCTCCCGGGGCCATTATCTACGGGTCCAATCAGGAGGTCTGATAAGAGTGAGGCCGTGCTTAGATGGCCAGCAGAGCATGGTGAAACTGCCACCCCCTCCCCCTCCCAAGACCAGTGACTAGGGCGAGCCCTGCTAGTGTGAGGGGTCAAGCACCAGCAAGGGTTAGGTGAGAGGTTGAGCTCTAGCAGGGCTCATGCTAGCCACTGGACTTGGGAGGTGGTGAAGCCGCACTGCACTGGCCAGCTAAATGCGGCCTCGCTCTTAACAGACCTCCTGATCAGCCCAGTAGATAACGGCCCTGGGAGGAATGCTCAGTACTGGGAAGGGCTCACCCTAAGCCCATGGGGGGCGTGAAAACCACACAATGCCCACTGCTCAAGCGTGGTGGGCGCTTGAAAAAAAAGAGGTGCTGGCTCCATTCCAGCACTTCAAAAAGCCCCTGCCCAGGTGCCAGGATCCGCCGCCGCTGCCCAGCAAGCTGCTGCCGCCACCGCTGCCACCGCTGCCACCGCCACCCCACCACCACCACCACTTAGTAAGCCAAACTCAAACTGAACCAAGGGGAGGGCCAAACCAGATGAACCCGAACCATGGGTTTTCGGGTTCATGCCCATCTCTAGTAATTATTCCTGCACAAGCATACAGCTACAGCAATAGATATTGTGTGACATCCCAATTCAGTATGACATAAGCCAACCTGAAAAATAGAAGTGCCCCAAACAAACACTTATAACCTATAATCTGGACCTTGAATCATCAGTTTTTTCACATATGTAGCATACAATCTGCTCCTGCTCTGTTCCAAATTTGAGGACATTTGGGCAAAGAAGTTTTTGAGTTATGATTTTTCAAAAAGTGAAACTACTCCACCCTGTGCAGACATTGGCAACCAACTGCATCTGCAGATTTAAAACAGATCAAATATATTGAAAAGATCAGGGGTTTTTATCTTGACAGAGAATCATTAGGCCCTGGCCCTTTTTTTATTTGGAAGGAATCTAGGTATCCATGACTCTAATTCTGATTTGGAAAAATAGCCATTTCAAAAGAAGGAAAAGTCTGCATGTCTTATAAACTCAGTTTTCTAAATATAAACATAAATGTTGCATAAACTTGAGAACCCATGGAGGTCTTAACTTTTAGATCCTGCCAGCCAGCGCCAAACTAAATGACTCTTAGTAGGAAAACATTTGATTCCTTCCTGGCCAAACAGGTATTAAAAAGAGTTTCTATTTCTGATTTTAAAACATCTTCAAATATTTTCAATATTATTTATTTATTTATTTATTTATTTATTTATTTATTTATTTATTTATATACCACCAGATTTTCCCAAAATTATTATAGCATTGTGTATTTTTACGTATTGACCCAACTGGTATTTGTACCTCTTCCTATTAATTCTGAGTTGCTATGCTTGCTCTTTTATGTGTTTTAAACTTCTCTGGGTATGATGAGAACTATTGAGAGTTCTCTAGGTATAGAGTACTCAGAAGTGTTTTACTGTTCCTTCTTCTGAGGGCATTCTAGAATTGCCAGGCACTTCTGTCACTTATTGAGGAATCGAACCCCTAGCCTCTGACACCAGATACTTAACTCATCACTGAACTATCAGTCTAGCTTAGATCTATTTAATAAGTCTAAATATTGAGCCCAATCATGAGTTACTTATTTTATATGCCACCAGTGTGGAACCAATTTGCAGTAACCCTAAAAGGGTTTTCAAAGTGAATGAGATATTTATGGTGTGGTTTTATTAGTTCTACCTCCTACCCAAAGGGAGATTATATGGCCTACAGGAATAGTGAACCCAGCATCCTGAATCCTAGTCCATCACTACAATACCAACTGGGTATTGAGCCCAGAGCAGCTGTGACATCAAATGGATTTGTGAGAAATAAAACAAACCAGGTTTATACAAGGCATCTGCAGGATAAAATGAATTGGCAGCCCTCAGGCAACACACTCTACTTCATAACTCTTTTCTTCCAGCTGAGGAATTATCTGCTGTTAAAGGTAAGGCTCTCTCAGGTGCCACTTGTTTCTTCCGAGAAGCAATTTGCTGCACCACACTTTCAAAGAAGAGGTAAACTTGAGCCATTGCTGTGTCTAACAGCAGGACTCCCAGTCAGCACTTGCTGGGGTTATTCTGCCACAGACACTCTTCAGTGGAACTCTTGATTCTTCTTTAGCGCCACAGTCTGAGAGTCCTTTAGCAAGAGTGCGAAGAAGCTGCAAATCGAAGCAAACTGACTCAAGGCAGGGATTAACTCCCACTGAATCCAAGGCCTGCTACAAGCCCAGAGGCCCGCTCTGTCTCTGCAGGTACTCTGGCAAAACCATTACAACATAATGTGCAACACTGGGGCACCTTTAACTGTTCCTTTGCTAATACTGTACAATCACTTGACAACAGTGCCCTTCTACATAGGGCAAACAGGCATAAAAGAATTTGGACATAAATCCAACATCAGTAATAGCTTAGCAATACACAAAAATCTGCTTTGTAACACTTTTATCTACTTGGACACACTCTGAGGGACTTGAAAGTCTGTGGTATGACAGAGAAACAACTGAAATAAGGTAGAAATGGATGCTGGGGATTCACTCTAGTCAGTACTAGAGATAGGGGAGAATTAAAAAAAATCCATGTTAGTGGTAAATTGTCAGTTTTTTGCTATTATGTTACTCCATAGTAATAGTTTCTGGAGACCCAGACAATGAATTTTTACCAATTTTATTTGTTGATTCATCAATTTGTCTAGCCCTTTTTTGCCGTCCTGTGCCATCCGCAGCCTGATGTTGCCAATTAAAATCTCTGGGCAGCCCTGGGAGAGACTCAGAGATTCCTAGATTGGCATGGCAGGCAGCTAATAGTGTTGCTGAAAGGGCTGTGGGGAGTGTTCCTTGTTAATAGGCTTTATAAAGAATTTCCCTGCTCCCACTTTCACGTCCACTCCAAGCCTTGGATCAGGCAGTCGGTGCTCTGCTGTGCCTTGCTGTTCTGTTCAGCTTTTCGCTGTTGTGACAGGAAAGCAAACACTTTTCTATTTTACACTTAATTTGTTTATTTCATTATGATGGGAATTTGTGGGAGGACATTATTTAGTTATGGGTACATTTCAGTTCAGTAGAGGGTAGGGTTTTGTTTGTTTATTTATTTTTAAGGTTTAGGTCAGAGTGGGTGATCCCTGTGCCTGGATGCAAACCAAAGTATGTCTTTTCCAAACACTTCTGTCCAGGAAACAAACTATGCCATCTGCCTGTGTTACTTTACTAGGAGGGACCCACATTGTGGGTGTATAACTTAGATGTCTGAAATCCAGACTTCACTGAACTTGGCCTTTTCAGGACAGTCAGGTGAAGATTCCCTATGAATCGTCTTATATAAATGCCAGGGGAGGGCTTTTAATAGGAGATTAAAGTTAAGATGAATTGACAAATTGACACTTCAAGAAATATAATAAATGTGTGATCTGTAATTTGTCAACCCAAATCATAACAAATTGCTTTTTTAAAAAAATATTGTGCCTATCTCTAGTCTTTTTCAAGCAGATATGCTACATTGATAGGATCAGAGAATCATAGAATAGTGAAGTTGGAAGGGGTCTAAAATGCCATCAGGCCCGACCACCTGCTTAGTGCAATGTGAATCGTATGATCTCTGCCAAATGATTGTCCAGTGTTGGAGCACTCACCACTCTTGAGGTAATTGGTTTCATTGCTGTACTGCTCTAATGGAAATGGACACAATACTCAAACTGAGGCCTAACCAGTGCTGAATGGGGATGGGGATGAGCACCTCATAGGATTTGGAAATTACACTTATGTTAGCATTTGCCTTTTTTGTGGCCACATCACACTGTTGGGTCATATTTAGATTATGATCTATGACAATTCCAAGATCCTTCTCACTTGTCTGTCTGTGAAGATTCTCAGTCATCCAGGTGATGTTATTTAAAGGTTGAGTCATGGCAACCGGACTTCTTTTCTTGTGACATCGAAATGTTTCACTGTTCATCCAAGCAGCTTCGTCAGTTTGATCCTAAATGGCAAATTTGCTTTTATCACAGTATCACTCATAATGGAGCAGATTCCTTTGTGTCTGCAGATTTAAAACTAATGAAATACATTGAAAAGTCTAGACATGCTTATCTTGACAGAGAATAGTTAGTCCCAGGCCCTGTTTTTATTTGGAAGAATTCTGGGCATCTGTGGCTCTAAATCTGAGGAAAAGGTCTGTGTCTGAGTTTCTTATAAACCCAACATTCTAAATATATTGGTCACCAAATTATTTGGTGCACATTTTATAGGTGTCATCAGCATTCCTTTTCAAATATGGCTACGTTTCTTCTAGATTTAAACAGTCTATGCTTACTGTTTTGCTGATTGTTTCAATTATTTTATTCCTTTCTTCCATTAATCATTTCACAGTACAGTCAGAGAAGGTGGTTTTAAATATGAACTTTTGCAAGAACAAGAGTGGGGTATCAAGTGACTTAACTATAAGATTCAGTTAATCTCTGTTAGGCTTAGTCTACTACAACTATATAATGAAAATATTCTATGAAATGCATAGTCACAAGGAAGGAATCATCATGTTTCCTTCATTTCCCCCTTCCTTCCTTGATTTTTTTCATTTATTTATCAAGGATTATTACTGCATTTATACCAAGCAGAGTTGCAAGCACATTATGCTGCTGTGTGACAAAGGGTGGGGGGGGGGACTTAAAAGTTTTTGAAACAATCCCTTAGTAACTGGCCTTTGGTTTTACAGACAGGCAAATTGCCCCTTCCCGAGCTGAAAAGTAGCTATATTTCTTTTTCCATTATTTGGGGCTAGGTGTAAGGTGCTCATAAGAGACAGTTTTTAGATGTTGCCATCTCAGACAATGGAATAATTTCACTACTGGAACAGACCAAGGCACTAAAGAACATTGATTGTTCCAGTGTTGTCCCAAGTGTTTGCACACACAATTGGCAACACCATGGATAATCAAATGAGGAATGCGTTCAGGGTTGTAGATTGCATCTCATCATTGATTCCTAGAAGATTATTCAGCCAATAATTTATCCTTAAGTAAATGGCAGTAGTAAAGATGGACTTGGACTTGAATTACTTTTGGATGGATATTCTCTGTCTTACAGACTCATGCGTAGCAGATGGCACATATATTGGCTCGCCCTGATTCAGTTGCAGAAGCATCCAAAACAATTAAGAACAGCAGTTGTCACACCATTTTAAGCTGCTTCTTTTCAGCATTTTTGGTATATTTAACCCACACAAAGTGCTAAAAGCTGGCGAGTAGTGCCATTTCAATACCACAGAGAAATTTCCTTCTTTTGGACTACTTATCCCAATCTTAGAATGCAATATTGTATCAGGTTTGGGACTACAATTGGACATGCTGGTTAAAGGAGCCTGGGAAATTTGGTACAAAAAATAATAATGCTTTCAAGCTTTGCCATGAGCTGCAACATTCTGTATTCCGGAGTTTGCTGATTAAAATTCCTCGGACTCCAAAGCAGAAGTGTGGAAACTCACAGAGCAGAATAGCTTCAAGCCTCTCAAGAGTAGGCCACCCCTTTTCTCTCATTAACTGGCTCACAATCTCAGTAACTCACTCTAAGACATTAGGAAGAGAAAGAATAAAATGTTTTTTCATTACTCATATATGACCAGATCAAACAGCATACTGAACATATATGATTCCTTCCAGTAACTGCCATCAGACTCAAAGAAAGGGAGAAACACAGAGAGCAGAAAGCCAAGGCTCTCTTTGAAAAACTGAGGCAGGGAATGTGCAATTGGTTACAGCTGGATTGAACTATAATGATTGGGGCTATTGATCCTAGAAGCGGTAAGAGGCAATACTGCTGGAAGTATTGAGGAGCCACATTATGTAGGCTCCCATCCCTGGGCAAAAATACCCGAATCAGCGCGAAGTCTTCACGCCAAATGTCCGGGGTGAAAGGGCAAACTTGCCCCACCCCCAAACTACATCGGGCTCAGAGCTGCCCTTGTGATTAAATACCCAGTTCACATACATGCACCACATTGCCACATTTTGCAATAAGGGAGGCAACTCATGGTTTTCCAGTAAAAAAAGCACAGAGAAATAGAGTTATAGAATGGACAAGTGAAAAACATAACATGGATGTGATCTAGCTTCTTTGCGGGGGAAGGGGACAGGATTGGAAACAGAATGCTGTGAATGGTTACATAAATGGGATTTTAATCATTAATAAAGGTTATGAAGACAACTGCATTTCTTATTACAATACTCTGTGTAAAACCATCTTTAGATAATTTTACATTGAAAAACATGTTGATAACAATCCTCTGTAACTTTGTCACACATATGCTGAGGTTCCAAAAAAAAGTTTGTTTTAATTTATCTATCCTGGACTCTAGCAATAATTAATTAGCTATCTATCCTTTTAGCATTAAAATGTTCTCATTTAAGCTGACTTGGTTATGAAGACAAGAAATCACCCTTGTGGGGGGGCTTCCACTATTATTTACTCTCCTTCACAGTAATGTCCTTCTGCTGGTTCATTTGACCCTTTGAATTGCTCGATTTCACCCACATAGCTTTAGTTGGCACATTCAATATATTAAGTGCACCCAATTTCTGTATACGCAAGCATTTTAATTGTGTTTCTTTCTGGGGGTTAGAGTTTATATTGCAACCTTTAAGGAATTATGTTAACAGTCAGTGCCCCCTATTTCGATGAATTCAGTGGTTCGTGAGCACTGTGTGAGCATTTCATTAATAATCCTGGATATTGACAGTGCAGATGGCAGATAAATGAACCCTACTTAATTATATGAAAAAGGTTTACATTGAATTGAATCATATTATCAAAAGAATATTATCAGTCTTGGACCTGCCCAAAATCATATGCCAGAATAGGCACAATTTTTGCCTATGAATATGGCTATAATGGAAGTGATTTCTAGTCTCCTTGACTGCCTCCAACATCACTGTAGCCCTGTTTAATTTCTTCTTTTTCCCTATCTTATAATTTGTGTTTTTGCCATAGCCTTCCACCTTCATTCTTGTTGGCTAGTGGCATACAAGGGCAAGCTCCCAAACTGTGCTGCACTACAGCACAGCTCAAATCGGCATCCCCACACAGAGTGCATTACAACAGTCCAGCCATGATATCACTAGGGCCTGTGTCTCAGTGGCCAGAGGAGGTTTCTCAAAAATGGGTGTAACTGGTGTACTCGTTTTAATTGTGCAAATGCACACAGCTGTGTCCTAGGCATCTAGGTTCAGGAGCAACCCCAAGCTACACACCTCATTTTTCAATTGGGGAGGGGGTTAATCCCATCCAGTACAGGTTGCATCCCTATCCCTTGATCTCCCTTTCAACTGACCAGAAGCATATCTCTCTTGTCTAGGTTTAGTTTCATTTGTTCCTTCTTATCCAGTTCATTACTGAAGCTAAGCACTGATTTAGAGTCGAAACAGGTTCTCTCTCTCTCTCTCTCTCTCTTTCTGCACTGTGCAGGCAAAATGACAGGTGTGAAAATATAACAGGGCCAACCCTATTTTGGGGATATGCTGAACTTGTAAATTCAGACTAATGAATCTGTCACTACATTCTGAAATGCCTGCTTGGGATATTACCTTTGCTGTAATAAAAAGGATGAATGCCCCCCAAATAATAATGTCTTGGTTTATAAAGAAACAACTGCCATGTCAGGGCAAGTAAAAAGGGGCTAACATGCTGTGAAATGTCACACAATAATGATGCATGTTTCTAAAGCTTTGAAACTGGATAGCAGCTATACCTTCTGAGGGACAGTTTATTTTCTCATCAATGAAATAGGAAGGCAACATTTTAGACTAACGATGGTAATAAAGAGGGGGAAGCTATGAAACTAAATATAAACATAAAACATTCTTAAACATAAAACAAAAAATAAGACACACTACAGCAACTTGCAGCTTGCATTAGTACATAATGTCTATCATTCTAAACTCTATATTTACTCCCCTGAATTGCCACAATTCAGCAGATTAGTTATTACACAAAGTGTAACATCATTATACATGCTCAATTCACTGGGCTTTTGGATACCAGGAGCCTGTATTTCCTGAAGTGATTTGATGATGCATGATACACTATGGAACATGTTAGATGCAGGTGTAATTACTAAGAATTTGCTCTCCCTCATTATCCATGTCCGCTTGCAAATATGATTTGCCATCTCAAACTTAAGAGGCCTACCGTACTTCGGTTTTGAATTGCCTTTTGGTTAAAGTCAAATCGCCTTAAAAATCGCTTTTTTCGCAGAGCCCCATTGGCCATGCCCCTTTTCGGCTGCTTTTTCTTGCAACGGCCACCAGGGGTGGTGTTTTTTTAAACCAATTTCTAGAACGCTTTTTGAAGCGATTTGGCTGAAACTGCGAACACCATGCACTGTTTTTTTCGGGTTTCCTCCTCTGTATGCCTTATCCTGCCATTGGAAAAGCAGAAAATTAGCTACATAACTTAGAATGGAAGTACAATGGCATGACGTTACCCTTAAAAAAATCTGAAATAGAAGCAGATGATGGCAAAATGATGGACAAAATCAGAACAAAAAGGGGTTTAGCAAAGTGCAGGCGGGGAAACTGGTTCATGAGAAAACACCAAGTGCAGAATGCTGAACTGGGCAATACAAAACAAAAAGTGGTTGCTGTTTGAAGTGTGGTAGTGGCCTAATTTAACTGTCATAATGTGTCTACCTGTGACCTTTTCACCCAAAGGAATAATTATGGTCACTTACTCCCAATCCTGTCCTCTTCCCACCAGCATATCTTCAATTATAACACCAGCATGGCTGTAAACATATAAGCCTCCTTTTTGTTGTTTTTGTTACTGTTTTTTTTTTAATAATGGTGCAATTCAGGTTATTTAATAAAGGACTTTATGGGAAACATGGTTCCACATTTGAGAACTGTTGCACTAACTGAAAGAAAGACAACGCAAAAAGATACTATGGTTCAGTAAAGCTAAACCTCCAGCTCCCTCTGTTCTCTCCTGCCCTGTTCTTCCTTCTCTCAAAAGTGAGACAATGGAAGTAGAGAGGGACATGAACTGCCAACTTGTCTCAGTTCATTTACTGACTCAATAGGTGTTCGGCAGTTCAGTGCTCTGCCTAATGGATATCCACTCAATAACAGCATCCAGACTTCCAGGCCCTACCTCCTCCGGGTACTTCCTTTGAGTGAGCTCCTGCCGAACCACATAACACCTGTTGTGAGAGTAAAGAAACCAGCATGAACTGCTGGACTAGTAATACATGCCCATTTCTAAATGTAAGCGAAAGTTGTGTCCTTCAAGAAAGGCTGACCAAGGGGATTTTTGTAAATAAAGAGAGTATTTTATTATGCATTTTACTTGTGTTTTTAGTATTTCTCTTATTATGTTTTAATATGATACTCGTTTAATGCTTTTTAAATATTGTATTTGTAATAATTCATTATTTAGCTTTTAACTCTGTTTCTTTCAACACTGGAAGCTGCCTTGGATCCTTGCAGAGAAAGGCAGCATATAAATATTTTAAATAAATAAAAGGGGCCAAGAGAAAGCTACTGACATGCAAAGAAATGGACACAGCTTTGGGGAAAGAAAATTAAGAGCCTGCACCTCCAACGAGGGAGATATTCATTGGAATGCTATTCCAAAGAAGAATGACTATAATGGCATGATGAACTCATTCCTAATTTTAGCAGTGGTAGGATGGTGTTCTGGGTCCCTGGCATAATTCCATCACCAATGAGTTATAGAAGGCTTTCACATGTCATTACACCTACTCTTACATTGCATGCTTTGGGGGAAGAACAGCAATTAGAAACATTTTTTACTAAAACTCCTGGAAATCTCCTGCTAAAATTATTAGAGGCTAATCTGATGGCGGCTCTTGGGAGTTGTAGTTCAAAAGGTTCCATGGAGGGGTACATGACTTCATGCTGAGAGGAATATAGAAGAAAGCCCAGTATTCAAGTCCTATCTTATCTGACCACTTGGAAAAGATGAAAGCAAAAATTCAAACTTCAGCAATGCTATTCAGTGCCCCAGAGTCTCTCTTCATCCACTAATACCTGGTCTGCTGAAGAAGGTAAAGTTTTCAAAAGTTCTAAAAAATGAACTAGGATGCATCTCTTGAGTATGCAGAAAAAGCATCCCAGAGTTCCACTGGAAAGGGTGTTAGAGACAGGTAGGGAGAAAAACACATTTACCGCAGCACCAATTATCTACATATTTGCCTTCTGTGCATGAGATATAATGTGTACAAGATTGTTACTTTAGCATATATGATGACAATATTAAACTATCAATGCAGGCTAGGGATCCTTAGGAAGTGTCATACATTAATATGAAATAAGTATTATGTCTAAAAGAAAACTGCAGGAATATGCACCCTTGAAAAATGTCCATTCAGAACACATTCAGAATTGAAGATGATTTCATGGTTATTTCCTGCTTCATCTTCTGAAAATAAATGCATTGACTCAGTTGAGGACTATTGGATTATTCCAAAGCATCTCCTCTTGTATCAACATAACATTTATGAATACTACCCATGAGCTGTCTAAAGGATTGAGATCTCATAACACCATACATTCCACCACCAGAAGGTTAAGGAACAAACAGCAGGACCAGAATTAAAAGGGGGAACCAGTACTGGAGGAAAAGTCCACTGCAGGTTACAAGCCATGATGGGGATACATGTTATCTCCAGGCTTAAAAGGATGATACCTCAAAGTGCCAGGCACAGGGAAGTAGGTATCTAGTTGTCTCATGTGCTCCCAAAGACATATGTTTGTGGCACAGTGAAATATAAGAAGATGGACTAGATAGGTCCTTGGCCTGATGGACCAGGGCTATTGTCATGTTCATATGATTTTAAATGTATAATTAAATATAGTTTTGTTTAACAAATAAAGTCTAAGATGCACCATTTGCTGTGGAACATTTCTTAAAATCTTTTAAGCCAACACTTTCAACAGTAATTATGGTCATAACAGTGGTGAAGATGAAGAACTCCATATGGTACACCCATCAGAAAGCTTTCAATCATGGAAAAGATGAGATAATTAGCATTCAAAAACAAATGCAAATTTAATGCAAATTTGAATTACTCCTCAAGCATCTTCTCTTGCATCAATACTGCCTTCCAGTGCTCACACCATCTTACAAGACTTAGAAAGTATTTAAAAGGAAGCATCTGTCAGGCCCAAACCATAAAGTATGTCAGCAAATTATTAAGAGTCCAACTCCTTACCAGGCAAATGTTTGTTCATCCTAGTTCAAGCTTGCTTCACTTTTCATTTGACAAATTAGCTTGCTTTTGTTTTGTGACTGGTCATTCGAGATAAACATCAACTTTATTTGCAAGGCTGATTGTCCAAGCACGCAACTCTGAAATAACTGCATGTCAGGGAAACAGGTAAAGTAGAAAAACAGTGCCCTTACTATGTGGTGTAATCTTCACAATCTAACCAAATATATTAATTGATGGCTGAGCCATTTGTGACTGTTAGGTCCTTGGGTGTTTAGGAGTCAACGATGAACTAGTCAAAACAGTCTTCTCTTTCATAAGAAAAAAAAATTAATGTTGCACACTAGAGATGAATTAATGTTACACACTAGAGATGGAACAAAATGAATAACGAACCTCAGAGTGAATTCAGAATGAAACAAACCAAACTGAAAAAAATTGGTGCCACTCAGTTCAGTTTGGTTCATTAATGGGGGCGCTGGAGATGTCTCCTACCTGGTACTGGTCCTTCCTGGAGGCCAAATCTTCCTGGCTGCATGGACAGGCAACTGGCCTGTGCTACAGTGGGCCACGTGGTCAGAAGTTAAAAAAATACAATAAAAATAAATTTAAACATTAAAAAAAATTAAAAGGAGCACTGACCCAGCCCCAGGGGTGGCCAGGGTGGTGCCCTAAAATAAAGGAAAAAATATTTTTTAAAAAACAGCACTGATCCGGCCCCAGGGGCCACCCAGTCGGCACTTGGGAAAAAAACCCAATCTGTCGCACAGGCCGGGTAATGAAATGGCAAAAGAAAAAAAAGCTGACTGGGTTTTTTTACTGCCACGTGGTTGGCAGTAAAAAAAAAAATACAACACAAAAAAATAAAAATAAATACAAAAAAAGGAGTGCCAACCTGGCCCCAGGGGTGGCCTGGTTGGTGACCTAAAATAAAGAAAATATATAACAAATAAAACTAGCACCAACCTGGCCCCAGGGGCCATCCAGTCGGTGGTTGAAAAAAAAGAGGTGATGGCCCCAAGCAAGCACCTCAAGAAGCCCCTGCCAGAGCAGCCAGGATCATCCCGCTGCCGCTGCCGCTGCCGCCGCCACCACCACCTGGTAAGGATGATGTGTTGTTGATTGAAGATGAGGAGGAGGAGGAGGATGCCAATCCAGTTTGTGCAGTTGTTGTCAACGTCTGTGTCTTTTATTTTTTTCAATGTTTTTCCTGCCCACGCACTGTCAAATGGATTAAATCGCGCAAAGCAGGAAAAATGAATAATGAACAAACTGAACCAACAAAATAAATATTTGGGGGGAAATCATTAAAATGAAATGAACCAAACCCTAAAATGAACCAAAACAAAACAAATTGCCATTTTTTCAGTTTGTGCCCATCTCTATAACACACTCTCAGTACAATTTTTATATTAATTTGCTCATATCTTTTTAATGTCAACTTTAATTACTGTATGTAGCTACTGATCCACATCAACTTTTGTGTTTCCTCACAAAATGTTATCATCCCAGTCAACATGAGAACCCCTTCCCCAATGCTTTGGCCATTTTCTGCTTTCAAAACACTGGGCATTGAAGTTATAGGCTGAATTTGACCTGTGGTTTTTACAGTTCTGAAAGACTGACACATTTACAGAGACAATTTTTCTGAAGAAAAACTAGCATGTCACTCAAGAAGATTAGTATTTGTGGAATGCTTAGCTGTGTCTGTTATGAAGTGGGGGAAGAAGTCATGGTACGAATGCTTCGCTATTGCTGTCAATTATATCATACTGATTCACACGTCTAGCATTCAGACTGCAGAGTTATTTCCTCAAGCTGGGCAATTTGTTCAGGATCTAGGAAGCACAAACTGAAGGCAGTCAGACTGAAAAATGCTTAAGTGATTCTTCAGTAGAAGTCTTTCTTTTCCATTGAAATGAAAGTAAGAAGCCATTATGGGTAAGATGTACTGAGTATCCCAGACATATTTGACACAAACAGTGGACCTTTTAAAATCTTGCATGGAGGTAATTAGTTCAGAATTGAAACTTCCAGTCACAGTTTTCTGCAACCACATCATATAGCAAATTGGGGCTACAATTTCTGTTAAGAACACACATGCACTTTGGTTTAAGGAAGAGGAAGGCTTACCTGACAACAACTGCAATTTCATTTCTTTTTTTAGAAAAAGTTTAAAAACAGGAGCAGGAACAGATCTCAGTTGAATTTGCAAATGGTCCAGGAATTAGACTCAGATGTTTGAACTACAAGGGTGTTCTGCTCCTGTTGTCAAAACATGTTATATCACTTTTTTATATGAGGGAGAAAATGACTCAACCACAGGCACAGTAGCCTTCTCCTCATCATCGTTAACAATGTTACCCACTCAAATATGTATCATTTGTTTTTATGTTGTTCACTCATCCACAGATCAGGGGAACCCGGACCTATGTCAAGCAATGTTGCAACAATTTCCAGCAAGGGGGGGGGGAGGTCTCCTTCATCCATCTTCCATCTCAGGTACCTTCCATCCATGCATATTAAATCTGATGACTACAGCTTCAGCTGGTGACCGAGCCATCACACTATAGATGGAACCCCAATACACATGAGAGTGTAAGTCATGACTATGGTTTATTAGATGAACTTAGGGTGACTACTTATATACCACCATGGAATATAACAGAAACAAGGAACAGCAAAAAGGAAGGTGAAAGAAAATATAGATTTGTATGAAATGGTGTATTGGACTGTCTCCTCTCAAAAAGGATGCACGGCCATCCTTAATTAGGAACACTGTGTAAACTAATTGAAGTAGCTCCAGTCAAAGAGAGCAAAACATAATTCCCCCAAGGATCAAAAATGTCTATGATGGACCTGAAATATCAATTTAATGTAACTGATTGTGTTATGGCTCAAATGATTCTTTTGATGACTATGTAGCCCCATCAATTGTATTAAAGCATAAAAACTGTGTGGCCTTTAGTTTTGTTTTAGGAGAACAAAATGGCTGAGATTGTTTATAGTCATTTTGTCATTTTGTGTGAAGTCAGTCTGCAGCAGAAAGGCTAAGAAAAATATCATCCGTTGGGCTAAGGCTATGCTGCAGTTAATAATAATTTTTAGAGATGGGTTTTAACAGTAATAAAAATGGAAACATGGGATTGGTACCATAAAACCCGTCAAATAAATGCAAAAAGGACATAAACCTGAAAAAAATAGCTTTCATATAAAACCTTCCCACAAGATAAAATGCAGCTTTTGGGTTAAAAAAAGAGAGTTATATCTCCTGCAACTTCCATAAATAATTCACTGGTAGCTTGTAAACAATAGAAGAGCACAGTATGAATGCCAAAGAAGGCCTTTATATGTCATAAAGCCACTCAAAAGAGCACTTGCTGCAGCAAGGCTGACTGGGAGCTGTGATGTGCAGGAAAAGGAACTGCTAAGCTGAGGTCATCACTTAGCAGAAAACAATTTCCCTCATACAGAGAAGCAGACTTACTGCTGTGCCTCTGACACAGACAGATCGGGTCTAAGCAACGAGACTGCATAATATGGGCTTTCAGGAGGGAAAGAGATGGTGGGTGCACCTTATGAATGACGTGAAGTGGGCCCAAAATAAATGGCTCGGCTTAGGCTCACTGGAGGAAATGGGCATGACATGAGGGCAGGATTCACACTATGGGCCATTTACACTTTTTATATGCAGCTGGCACGATTGACTTGCTCCATTTGTTAACCTAGACATTTTCTATGGAGGTGTTCTTGCTGTTCCATTCATAACCTGCTGTGCAACAGAACTGACGCAGGGTTGGACAATGCTGCCATTGTTGTTGTTATTTGTTTCCTATTTCAGAGGCTCAAGTTTGCATACCAGTGAAAAGAAGGTAAAATTACACCCAATTCTAGAAGATTCTAGGGCCAGTCTTTGGGGAAATATGTGCAGTATCCTTGTTTAAATTTGCAGACAAGATATTCTGGTACCCTAGACAAGGTGCAGCACTGATACCCCCTGGCAGAAGCGTATCTAGGGAGGGCGAAGGATACGTCTGCCCTGGGTGCAGCAATCTGGGGGTGCCTGGAGGGGGAGGGGGAGGAGGAAGCCCTGAGTCCTCCTGCCAGCAGTCCTCAGGCTTCGTGTCAGGACCTACTCTGTTGCAGCCACCTCCGCCGCAGCCGCCATGGGCCAGGCAAGCAGCGAAGCAAGCAGGCAGGCAGGTATGTGAGCGTGGTGGCTGTGGCGCCCTCCTTCTCCTCCTCCAACTCTTCCTCACTTTGCTCTGGGCCACTGTGGGAGGAGTAAGGTGCATGCACACACACACACACACACACACACACACACACACACACACCATGCCCTGAGTGCAGCAATCTGGGGGCGTCTGGAGGTGGAGCAGGAGGAGGAAGCCGTACACCCTCCCACTGCCCAGCAGTCCTCCTTTCCCCTAAAGCTTGGCAACAGCACCCCCTCCAACGCCGTGTGCCAGGTGAGCAGCAAAGCAGGCAGGCAGGCAGGCAAGAGCATGGTGGCCGTGGAGCCCTCCTCTTCCTCTTCCTCACCTTGGTGGGAGAGGTGTAAGGCGCATGCACGCTATTGCATGCACACACCCACACACACCCGCCTGACCAACCACGTGCACATGCACACACACACACACACACACACACACACACACACCACAACTGCAGGGTTTGGCCCCGCATTGCTGGGTGGGTGGAAATTTGTCCCCAGGCACTCCAAATCCTGATTACACCTCTGGTGCTAGGCCAGGGGCTCCTTTGCCTACCCACCTGGCTGGTGTCATGTGGGTTCATCCTATGGGGCTGATGGCAGGGGCATCAGTTTTCATAAGGCCTCACCATGTGGCAAGAGGCCTCTTTTATATTCAGCTGCCCTGTGTGAAAAATTAGAGAAATCTTTTCCTAAGAGACAATGAATCAGGTGTTTTGTTCATGAAATGAGATGGGTCTCCTTTATCTTGATACCAATGCTTCAAATTACATCTCAGGCCTTATGCAAATTATGGAGCCAGAACTATTGATGTGGGATCCATGCATTTGAGATTGGTGTAGCAGGCAAGGCTGTGTTCAAGAGCTAAGATGCCACCAGAAGACAGAATGTACCTCAGTTGGAGGGTGATGCAACAGACAACCTGTTCAGGCATTGCAATGTGTCTCCTTTATTTGGAGATCAATGCTGAAATCTTGAGTTAGAATCATAAATTGGGACCCTTTAATTGTTAGTTGCCTTGTGACATTGAACTGTGGCACCTTGCTGTCTGGGCCTTTGTAACAGTCCAGGTGTGAATGCAGGAGAAGCCCACTGATATTGAATTGAGCCACTTTGGTGGCTGGCCCTTTAATGGGCCAGGTGTATGAGGGGGAAAGCCTCTGCCATTGTGTGGAGCCCCCTCAGTGGCCAGGCCCTCATGATGGGCCAGGTGTGAATGGAGGGGAAGCCCCTGCCATTGCATTGAGACATGGGCCATGTTGGAATGGAAGGGACACCCCCTGCCATTGAGTTGAGCCACCACGGTGGCTATGACTTGACCCAGCAGTTGGGCAAGTCACTGGTTCTCCAGGTCATGGCTGACCTTCAGACCATTAGAGACAGGCTTCCTATATTGAGACTAACTGGTCTGATATTGTGCCACATTAGGGAAAGGCACAGGACCCTGAGTAGCTGATAAAGCCCAACTAGGGAGTAATCAAGGGAATTGGTAATTTTATTGCACTAGGGTTTGGGTCTGTGGTCAGTCATGCAAGCATTAGAGTTAACCACTCAGAACTTTATAGGGAGGATGATGTCCATCTATTTGATAGGATTAGAAATTTCCCACTGATTTCAAGGGGGGCTGTGCACTGAGCTCTTTGGCTTGGCGGGGGAGAGCATACTATGTAGCCTCCTTTTGTGGCAGGTAGCGCAAATGGTTAATTTAAGTCAGGTGAAATTTATTGTATAATATGCCCTTATTTAGCCAGTAGCCCTCAATATCAGTTAGGAGATGAATTAGGAAGTTAGGAACATTTGGTGTTAGGTATGAATAGTTTCAAAGATGAGGAAGGAGGCTGCCCAGACTGCAGGTTTTGGGAGGGTGCTGAACAGGTGAGCAGTGCCCTTCTAATAATAATATTAGGAACCATTAACTGATCCACTTGCACTACCTTCATCCCCCTTGTTTAAGGGACATTTACAGTTGAGTTGAGTGAATTTCATATCAATAAATTGTGGCCCAATTTGAATCCCACAAACGTATCTTGCCTCGTTATTTCTGGGCTGGGTGGGCAATGGCATATGCAGTGGTTAAATTGTTGTACTGCAGCCAAATCTCTGGTCATCACCCAGGGTTCAAATCCCAGTTAGCGAACTCAAGTTTCACTCAGCCTTCTATCCTTCTGAATTCATTATAATGAGGACCCAGCTTGCCTGGGCTGGGGGGGAGGGGCAATATGTAGCCTGCAAAATTAAATTGTAAACCACCCAGAGAGTGCTGTAAGCACTGTGGGGCTGTACATCAGCAGGTTACTTTATTAGGGTTTAGTGAGAGACTTCGGCAAGGGGAAGAGGCAGTAGAGAGCATGGAGGGTTCTTGTGCCACCAGTTTTTTTTTTTTTTTAAATCTGGTGTTAGCAGGATTTAGGTGAACAATTTTTGTGACCGCTTCACCACCTTGTTTATGAGCTAAAATTAAGCTGGTTATATGGATTTATGAGCAGCCCAATCAGAGGAAAGACTGGCATAAAGCCCTCCAAGATGGCGAGACAGAAATGGCAACAGCATTTTGTTTTTGTTTTTTGTTATTTGGTGCCTGGTGGAATTACCTCCTTTCTTGAGCCCTCATCTAATCCTATCAGTGAGCCCTGCTTCTTGGTGAATCGTGCAGAGGCATATCTACACTAGAGATTGATACTGCTTTATTTATTTATTTATTTATTTATTTATTTATTTATTTATTTATTTATTATTGCACTTATATCCCGCCCATCTTCCGAATCAGAACTCTGAGCGTCTTACAAAAACAGAACAATAAAATGAAAAACCAACAACAGATTACAATAAAAAGGAGGGGAGGCAGGAACTTCCAATGGGGATGACGCAGGCAGCAAAAAAAAAAAAAAAATAGAAAGGTCACCAGACGCCACCCTAAAGAGGTGAGTTTTCAATGCCTTCTTAAAAGCAGGCAGGGACCCTGCAAGGTGCAGCTCACTGGGAAGATGGTTCCACAGCATGGGGCCCACCAGGGAGAAGGCACGGGCACGTGTACGCAATTTCCGTGCCTCTCTGGGTGTGGCCACCCTCAGTGAGTGCACCTGCACCATTCTCGTGGGCCTGGACCCAGTTGATCTCTGCATCAAGTGGGGGGCACTAATGTACAGTATATGATTTGAAAAGGACATTAGCCCTGGAGGAGAAGTTTGTTTATGGTTACTGATCACTACGGCTATATGCAACCATCTGCTTTAGGGGTAATGGGTCTATGGCTACAAGTTGGTAGAAAGTTGAAAACATTATTTCAAGAAGTATGGCATGCTGAAGCCAACTGTAGCTGAAGAGAGGTAATAACAGCATGATGCTCTGGGAAGAAGCAGAGAACGGAAAGGAAGTCATGATGTCCAAAAACACTTTTCTATGTCAATGACAATAATATAACACAAAAAAGCAAAGTGTTCTGCTTACATACCGCCCCATACCACTTCAAGTAGTCCCTGGCCAGTTTACAGTTTTTTAATTACAGTATGCAGGCTACACATTGCCCCCCCCCAGGAAGCTGGGTACTCATTTTACTGACCTCGGCAGGATGGAAGTTTGAGTGAAACTTGAGCCTGCTACCTGGGATTGAACCCCAGGTTATGAGCACAGTTTACCAGCAGTACAGGCATTTAACCACTGTGCCAACCTGTCCCAAGTAAAGAGAACCAAACACAACAGTCGAAACAACATGTCTCAGTTGCTGCTGAGTTACACGAGTAGAAGACATGTTGATAATGCATCCCATGTATCATGTAGTCTAAAACAGGGAAAACTGTATGAAAGTACAAGCAGGTCTGAGATTTAACAAAACCTGCAATATTAGACAGTGCTGATTTATATTAAATTGTTGGGAAACCAGTAAAAAGTAAGAAGCCTGGGCCAGTGCAGCTGTTGACTTCTTTACAGCATTTTGCATGGCTTTGAATTTAAAGTTATTGTTGCATTTTTAATCACAAGCCACACATGGGTATAAGATTTTCACACTGTCAAAGGATCTTCCAAAGTAGATAATGTCACAGCCAGCTTTAAGTGCCATTTGGGCATCTGCAGCAGTCTTTTACAGGTTCAAGGCTGTGAAGCAGTAAGCTGCCAATCACAGAAACTACCTTCTCAACAAGAAAAAACAACTGACATTGAGGTTGTTTTGACATGAATTTTTAAAAAAGGAAACAAATGTAAATCTAAGAACACAGAAAATCTCCAAGGATATATTTTAATTCATGCCTTGCACTGTCCCAATCAGGAAAAGCTCAATTCTGATTAGTTCTTCTAATGCCCACTGCCATTATCTTTTACTTGAAAGAGAAAAAAAATACATTTTGACCAACAGTACAGAAGTGTAAAACACTGATGCTTTATTCTTACTGGCCAAAATATTGTTCCATGGTTATGCCACTAACAGTCACTAACAGTTAATTGCTGCTGCTGCCGCTGAAATCCCATCTTGGACTTCTCGTCTGTGCAGAGAGCCATACAGCTTACATACAATGAGGAAGCCAAAGGGAGGACTCCTTCAGCAGGACATCCCTTCTGCTACATAATTATAGCATGGGATCTTCACCATTGGCTAATATGAACTATCTGGAAGTTGATCTCATTTTAAGCCATTGGAATTACATTCCGGTATCCACATGGAATGTGTGCTGGACTTTCACCAGTCTGAAGGCCATCTGAAGCCAGATCTCTGATGAAACCTTGTATAGGGTTTGGGATTCAGTGTGGTGAGGGAGGGACAATGTTTATGTAATTGGTGTAACACCTCCCAGGTTAAAGGAGAGCTGGGAGAGGAGGAGTGGTGATGAATAACACAACAGCAGCAACAGCAACCATTTTAAAACTGCCAAGCTGGAAAAGACCATGTGTATCACTGAGTCCAGCCTCTGTTGAGGAGCCTCAGTGTGGAATTGAACTACCAAACCTCTGGCTCTGGACCCAGATGACTACAGTAAACCACACTGAGTTTGAATCCTGTGTTATATTTTACTGAATATTTGTGAATATTATATTTTCAGCTAATAATGTAGAAAGAAAACATAATGGTAGTTTTATACTAACTTTTGGTGTTATAAACTGTGGAAAAGGACTGCCAGTAGAGTACCATCCTGAACACCTAGAAGTAATGGAATCTAAGTTACATGCAGGCAATGCCAATACAGTACCTTTATTTACAGCTATGTTTCGTGAACAGGACTTCTGAATGAAACGAACAAGTATGAGTCTAAGACAATGGTATTTTCCCATGAAAATTAAAATTAAATTTGGTTTTTTAAAGGCAAATGTCCAAAAGTAGTGGTGCCACACTAGATGCAGCCATACCACATCTGTGGTATCCATTGTACTGTTGCAGTTATTTCCTAGAGCTGTTACTGTATTTCTACCTCTAGTTTATGATGAAAGAAGATGCTTGAGTCAAGTAAAGCAATTTAAAAATTCTTTGGTCTCTGTGGTCCTTCTCCCCAGTTGTACATTCAATAAAATATAAATAGTCTTATGGCTTGTAGAGCAACATTTCCCAGAAGCCAAAGAACTAAATAATCATAGTGCAAACAAATATTTGTTTGTTGATTTTAGCTGCAGCATTACTTTAAACAGTAGTATAATTGACTTCACTTCCAAAGAAAGCAAACAAAAAAACAGAATATGTATATGAATGTTGCATGATAATTAAAGCCTTGACAATGGCTGATTATACAGTGCTAAACTCCGTGTCAAATTATATGTACAAAAAAACAACTTTGCAGAACAAATTTATATTTCAGTTAAATGTAACTATGCTACTATATAAGGGTTTCCTCTTATGTAGGTGTATTTAGGATTAAAGCCTTAATTGTTCAAGTATAACTTCCAAATTATTTAGGATCTTTGAAACAAACAATGTACAGTGGTATCTCTGATAACGAATTTAATTCATTCTCAGAGGCAATTTGTTATCCAAAAATTGTTATCCGCAGAGCAATGAAAAAAGACTGTAAACACAGAGAAATGAAACCAGCAAGACTACCCCAGCCTCTTCCAGCCAAAAATGCAAAGAAAAGCAGTGCAAAGATTAATAAAAGCTAGATTCCTATCTTACCAAGTTCAAAAGGTCAAAACCCCTCAGCAAAACATGTCCAGAATGGCTCCAAAACACCATGGAAAAAAATGCTCTAAGTCCTCCTACGCCTCCACAAACTATGCATCCTGCAGTGCATGCAGGGTACACATTTTTTGCAAGGCCTTATGAAACATTTGTTATCCGAGGCAGCCCATAGGGAACATTCGCTATCCAAGGCAGCCCTATACCTGGAAATTTCCATTTGTTATCTGAAAAATTTGTTATCTGAGGCATTCTTTATCCGAGGTATTACTGTACTACCATTAGATACCTGACATACAATATGATTGCATAGCTAGAAACTGAATAGTAGGGTTTTTAATGGATTGAGCATCTTCTCCCCTCAAGACCTTTGACTTATGTCTATATAGAATGTTTCTTTTTACAACAATGACCATTCACATAGGATCTTCCAACTAAGGCTTTTTTATTTATATATTTTTATATAGCTATATGTTCCATTTAAGTTGATTCTGTGTACTCTTTTGTAAGCTGAAACTGAGTAGTACTGGAGTATGCCCATTGAATATCAGGGATTTGGTGAGTCAACTCTTCTGTATTGGATAAGAACCTGTTGCATAAAGCTAAGTAAATGTTCTTATCCACCTCCCTGACCATTTCAGGTTCTGAAGCTCCCTAGGACTTAATTTTGTCCATGTACTTTGCTGCCTTGGGCCTGGAAAGAGTTTTAATAGTCCAAAAGTACCACCAGGATTGGACATGTGTGAAAGAGGGGAATGAAGGGCCTTTAATTTGTTTAAATCAATTTTAAATGCTGGATTTAATTTGTTGGAATTAATTTTAAGTGCTGGGTTTAAGCTGGTGTAATAGCACACTAAAAGGATTTTGCCCTTTTATTTAATGGATCTATTATAGCTGCCATTTATGACTGGATTTCAGCATCCCCCCATATGGGGCATGTTTAATTCTTTGAAATTCCAGCAAAGTTTTCTTAGTAGACAGAACTGTACAAAGATGAACATAATGGGGCATCATTGGCTGCAATCTTGTTTCATATAATAATTGAGTTGGAAGGGACCTATAAGGTCATCAAGTTTGCAATGTTGCAACCAAAATAGGAGCATTGAATCAGTGGGGTGAGTTGGCTGCTCTATGTTCCATTGATTCAATGAATCTACTCTAGTTATGACTTACTATGCTAAGAGTGTTTACACTCTTGTTCCCTCCCTTTTGGATAGTGTCTCCATATACTGACTAAGGTTCCCTAAAGCTAAGTGAATGGGTAATCGGTGAAACATTTATACCATAACTCCCTTTCTAGACCCAAAATGAGTATATACTAGTTTGGGCTGAAATTTTTCTGGAGGGGTCATTTGTTCCTTCAGTGCAGAAGGTCACAAATCTGATCACTGCCAGCTCAAGGTACAGTAGAAGAAGCCACAGTCTGATAGTCAATATATATAATACTAAACTGAAGAAACTGATGATTTGATTCAGTTTCCGCAATCATTTTATGCTTCCCAGAGATGGGCTTTTCACATTTTAATCAAAAGGAAGTGGCTATATTTCTTGTGTCCATGCTCTTTCATTGCTTCCTGGAACAGAGCTGCTAAAATGAAAATGATTCATATTACGAACAAAGGAATGCACAAAAGTTTTTGGTACTTCTTGTTCCTATCTTTCATTTAGTCTTTCTTCTCCATGTCTCTGTCAAATCACCCAGGAAATCAGTCATCCAATAGTGTCAGAAGGTCTGCGTACCTGGCCACCTTTAATAGCTTAATGTCGGATCCTCTCCTCTTTTTTGCATTTTTTTCTGGAGGGGTGTCAGGAAACCATTTCCTTTCAGGTTTTTGTTTGGCTTTTTTGTTTTTGTTTTTTTGTTTTTGTTTTTTTGTTTTTGTTGCTGCTGTTGTTGTTACTGTTTTCGACACCACTGCCAAGCAGCCCACCTGTGCCAGTATATCTTATTGAGATTCTCAAAATCCCTTTCCAAATTTCTTTGGGTAATTTCTCCCTTTTTAATTCTTTTCTTTCTTGAAACATTTTTGGTGCCTGTCTGCTATATCTCCCAAAAAACCTTAAAGAGAGAGAGAGAGAGACGAGAAGGCATCAAAGGATGAAAAAGTAGAGATCTGTTCATATTCTTGCAGTTTGAGTTTGAAGGCGCTTTCATTCCATTGTTTGTCTTTATTTATTGTCCTGCATTTCTTATTGGGGGGGGGGTAGATACAAAGATATGGGGTTTTGTTTTTGTTTTTTCATTTCGCTTAATTTTTCATCTGAGGGCAGTTTCTTTAATTTTTACAAAAATGTTATTTTGATTAATTTACTGTGAATTTATTCCATTAAATGTATATATTTTTTTCAATTTCTTTTGTTTTGGAGTAGATGAATGGTTCCCAGATTGTGTGCTGTGGTGCCCCGGGGCACCCCAAACACAGCCAGGGGGACATCAGAATCCTCTCATCTTTTGTATGGTGAGGAACACGAGGCGGAGTGAGGCTGGTTTTGATTGTAATGGCTGGGCCCATTATGGGAATAGACAAAGGAATGACTGGCTTTCAAAGGGGCAAACAGTGCATGGAAAGGGGTGGGCCACAAGGCTTAAGACAAAGCAGAGCAGAGAATAAGAAGCAGCACACTCAAGGAGGTATGCATGTGTGAAAGGAGCATAGAACTCCCTGGGGACAGGTGGGGTAGGAGGATCAGGGGGAAATCTACCTTGCAAGTACCTTAAGCCTTTATGCACATCCAAAGGAATTTGGGAGCAACTGCAGAGACCAAGTCCTAAATACTAACATATAGTGAATTTCACATTCATCCCCACAACAGATGTACAGCGCTCTAAGCAACTTCAGTCAGAGGTGATAGCCAAACACATTCAGTGAGGCTTATCCCCAAACAAATAGAAATAGGTGCACTCCTTTAGCTTCATCACCTGTAAACAATGGAATCAAAGTCTTTGCTCTGTGAGAGTCCCTTGATGCCAGAAACTGGAAAGTCTTTGTTAAAGCATAGCCTCGTATTTCTCTTTTGCTGTGGGCAATATATGATAGTGTCATGCGGTTTTGGATGTCTATGCATTTCTACAAATAGAGCAGACAGTTTTATGGACTAAGCAAAAAAAACCCACCCTCAAATGGAAAAGCTACAACTTCCCTTCCCAGTGTATCTATTTTGGGCCAACGTTCATTTTCCCCTGAATGATTTCATTTATCCTCAGAGTGCATAACTCCTCTCCTGATGTCATATTAATTCATAGTGAGATACACCGGTGTGTGAGATGACCAAGCACAGCAGATGCCATTTAATAAATTCCAAGTACTCCCCTGTCTCCTCTCCCTCATCCACATTAAAATGGGTATGAATTCAAACACCAGAGGATACCTATGCATCCCCTTGCTTGGTTTTTAATTTTATATTGCTTAGCCTTCTTTCACCCATGTTTGCAGCTCCCACAGATGCAATCAAAGCAATAGTGGGGATGCTTGTGTAGATTTATTGTAACTTATAATGGTACAAATGTGTATAGTTCAGCTGTTTATGCATGCTTTTGTTAATTGATGTTTCTATAAGTGCTTTACCACCTGTTTGGCTTCTATACCAGGAGTGCTGTCTCACGCTGCCACTACGGTGCCCCATGGGCAACACCAGTCCATACATTTCCAATTGTAGTGCATTGCCCAGCTATGACCCTGCCTAGACATCAGAGCCCTCACCACACCGGTCCATGCACTCATAATCTCTAGATCAGACTATTGTAGCGCTCTCTACAAGGGGCTGCCTGTGAGGTTAATGCAGAAGCTTCAACTGGTGCAGAATATACGGTGGCCAGATTATTAAAGAGAATGAGACAATCTTATTATATCAACTCCACCTTGGCCACTCTGCATTGGCTACTGGTTCGCTTCCACATTGACTTCAGAGTTTTAATGGCAAAATACAAAGCCCTAAATGGGTTTGGAACTTGATATCTGTCAGAGCAGCTTCTTGCACAGAGAACAGCCTGAGTCACTCACTCATCTCTGGCTGAGAGTTTTGACTCCAAGGGAAGTTTGGAGAGTTATAACAAAGAATCGAGCATTCTCTGTGGTGGCCCCTTGGCTATGGAATCAACTGCCTCCAGAAATTTGCCTGCCCCCCTTTCACTGGGAGCATTTTAAAGCAAGCTTTCCCTGAGTCTTGATTTTTTCCAACGCAGAAGCTTTATACCACCTTATCTAATCTGCCTCTGCCTCTAATTCCATGTATGTCATTAGTTCCCAAATACTGTTATTATTTAGTGATTTGTAGATTGTTTGTTACTGTTTATGTATTATTATGCAATTTCATTATGCTTTATATTATGTTACTTTATTTACTTGTTGTTATTCACATAAAAATATTTTGTATTTTTCTTAAACATTACCCAGAGTAGGCAATCAGCTAAATGGGTGGTATAGAATTCCAGTCAGTCAGTCAGTCTGTCAATAAGAAACAAAGAAAGATGTAAAATATTTTAAATTATATTGCCTGACTTTTTAAGGAGAAAGGAGACATGTTTCCAGCTAATAATGTAAAGAATTACTATCACTTATTAATGGATTATAAAGGACATTCTTCAGCAAATGAAATGTGTTTGTTGCCCTTCCTCTGGTTTTAAGGGGTATTCTTACACTTTTTCTGCCTCCTGGATATTGGGGGTGTCCTTTAGGAAGGGCCCTTTAGGGGACCTCTCTGTCCCCAGATCCCAAGGGCCAACACTCCTTGCAGCATCCCCATTTCCCAGACCCCAGGGTGATTCATCCTTGTGTGTGTGTGTGTGTGTGTGTGTGTGTGTGTGTGTGTGTGTGTGTGTGTGTGTGTGTGTGTGTGTGTGTGTGTGTGTTGCATCGTTACAGTCATGACTGACCCTTCATGATCCCATGTCCATGGAGTTTTCTTGGCAGGAATACTGGAGTGGCTTGCCAGTTCCTGCTCCAGGCGCCTACAGCAGTTGGTATTCCCTGGTGGTCTCCCATCCAAGTACTAACCAGGGCCGACCTTGCTTAGCTTCCGAAATCATGAGATCGGATGTGCTTAGGGCATCTAGGCAGCCATTCATCCTTTTGGCCAAGTACAAGTCCCAGATTCCATTGCCTGGCATAACTTTTGAAGCAGCTTGGTGGTTTTTCTCAAGGCCTTAGGGCCCTTAGATTTCCTATTAGAGAAGCCATGTTCTGCCCTATTATGTGCTATTATTTTGAGATGTTGAGGTTCATTTCACCACACTCAAGCACTGGGAATAGGTTTCAAGGCCCATTTATGCTGCTTATTTCCATGACAACAGGTTTTGGACAAGAGGCAGCCCTCCCGCCCCCAGTATGGGCATTAATCAAGGAGTAGGATGTGGCATCACTCAACAAGCATCCTACCACACTCAATCAAATATGTTCTAGTATTCTTGTATTACCGTTTGAACAAAAAAATTGTTTTGTGTATACCTGAAGACAAAGAGTTTGTTTATTCATAAATAAATCATTTCATTTTGGTTTGGCTCCACCCTGTATGATTGCTGGGATCAAACCAGAGTGTGTGTATGACTGGCTGGTTTTTTTGTTTTTTTTGTTTTTTAACTAAAACTATTTAACAGTCTTCAGAAATGCTATTTGTTTTTGAACAGCAAAGCAAAAAATGTTTTGCATTTCTATTTAGTAGTTACTGATGGATCAGCAACGCTTTGAAAAGGCTGATGTGCCAAGTCAGTGTGCAACAATGAAAAATAAATGTGAAACTTCCCCTCCTTTCCTGTCCAAAGGGGAGTGGCAAGGAAGATTTCCATTTCTCAAGGTCATTAAGTGGCTTCTTCCTCGGTGCTTTCCCTAAGCCACTTAACACTCTTGAGAAATGGGAAGCTTTCCTTTAAAGGGAATAAGGGACAGATCATACTAAACAGGGTTGCTTCAGGTGTGGTGTGGTTTATCTTTACATGTGGATGCAAGGATAGCTCCAAATGTCATACTGTTCCTCAAAGCAACCCTGTTTTGCATGATCTAGACCAGTGGCAATCTCCCTTTGTATGAACTGGTTTTGAGATTGTTTGTAGGATATAAGACCAGATGATTTGGATTTAAAAGTATATGCAAGAGCAGAGCATTTGGGCTATGTATCACTTATTTTCTATTTGAAGTGAAAATGTTGCACTTCTTCTGGAATGGTCAGCCACTGAGATTTGAATTTCCAAGACAGGAAGTACAGATTTCAGCAACATCATTATTATTTTCCATTTTGTATAAACAAGTCCAAACCAATTTCTGGTTGCTATGAGATACCAGCACCTGTGCTGTGGAGTATCTGAAGTTCTGAACCTGTCTTAGAGATTGTATTGTTCTAAACAATCCTACATTGTTATCACACCAGCTGTGGTCCCTGGACATAGACTGGAAGCAGAACCATAGGCATGTTGGACAGAAAATGACTAGAAACTATCTGAAGGAAAACAATTAAACAAATAAACCTCTGTAACAAAGCTCAGCCAAGTGAGTAACTATTTATAATATTATTGTCTGGATAAATCTTTGCTGGGTTTTGTTTTTCAGCACATTATGCCACAATGCAGGTTTAACTGGGCACAACAGCGACCTATTCAAACAAGAACTGAAATCAAGAATGGACAGCGTTTGGCCACCTGTATGTTGATGAGATAGAGCTGCTATCATCCCCCTACACTGGCTTTACTGTTGAGGGCAGATGGCAACTGGACACCAAATATTAAAAAGGCACAAGCCTTGGAATCCAGCAAGGACTGTTTGATTATAAGAAACTGCCAGATGATGTTATTCCCATTTACTCATCAGATTTTGGCCCTTAAATGGTTTGAAACTGGTTTAAGTTCAATATAGATACATTCTAGTCTAAAACAAGATAGTTTTCATCTAGTTTCTGGGCAATCTCAGGAGGAAAATGGAAAGGCTATAAGTTTGGCTTGAAAAGTCTAGGTGTAGGAAAGATTGAGATTAGAGTGGCAAAATATGAGGTATTTGGGGCTAGCTCAGTTATGAAAGGCTAGTTGCTTAAGGGAAACAAACTTTTTATACTTGGCTCTAGTCCTAAACAGAATACCAAGCCCCATTTATTCACAGCCACATACCATTTGTGTCTCCCAAAAAGGACACAAAAGATTTCAAGCACAAGCATGATTCAATTACATTGTCATAAAGATGCGGTAAAAGTTCACACAAATTCCACATAATGTTTGGGTAATTTTTTAATAATTAGTTTTGCTTGAAAAACAAATTTCAAAATCAAAAGATTCGTTTGACATACATTATCTTTATTGTGAGCTGAGCAGGGGTGCAGATGAAAGGACTTTCTGGAGATCACTCATTCATAGGGTCATATTAAGTTGGAAGTGACTTCTGGAGGAGTTCTGGTTCTGGTTTTGCTGCAGTGAGATGCCTCGATAAACTCTCTGGCTTATCAGGCAGAATTCCTCCAGATAAACAGAACCTGAAAGGGTAAGTCCCCCCTGTAGGAAGGGGTGAAGAGAGGCAGCAGTTGGGGGCCTACGAAGAATAGTGGTGGCAAACTTCGTAGCTTCAGAAATAGCGTAAAGTCCGTCTGCCATCTGTCATGGTGGCGGTCCAAACTGTGTGCTCTGGACAAATGTAAATAACAACAGTAGAAATTTTACTGCCATAATCAAGACTGTATGTTTTCCCTTACTTTTGTGAGCTTGGACACTTTTTTTTGCTTCAATAGTACTCATTCCCCCCCCCCATCTTCCTGAAAAGGCGGCTGCTACAAGCATGTGTTGGGAGATTAAACTTTAAAACAATATTATTCGAAGCTTCTCCATTCATATAATCTGCTTTACGGAGTTATTTGCCTGGCTGAGAAAATGAAAAGGAAACTATCTGACCTTGTCTCAATATTTTCAAACAAATTCCTCAGATAAGACTTGGATTTTTCCTCCTTCGCTCTTTCCCGTCCTTGCTCTCCTTTTTATACCCCCTCCCTTCTGAAAGTCATTAACCCTTTGAAGTGGACTAACAATGAGCTGGGAACCAATGTCAGACAAGCAATTTATGGATACGCTTGAAAAAATCCAGAATATTGTTGGCTCTCTGCTGTCTAGGTTCTTTCCTGGGTCCAATTTGGAAGTAGATGAGAGTCCCGACTTTAGTTTGGACCAGAGAGTTGAACCTGATATACAAGTGGCAGGAAATGTTTGGGGGGAGTGCTTGGAGAATGCAGAGTCTGGCACTGCTTGGGAGACTAAGCTTTCCCCAGAAGAGGGGAAGGGTCTCATTTCTGGCCATGATCTGGGTGTTATGTTGGAACAGAACAATCTTAAGTTTGTTAGAAGCAAGGGATTCGAACAGAGCATTTCCCCCAATCTTCAAACCTCAACAAATATGCAGGGGGAGTGCTTGGAGAGCCCAACGCTGGAAGAAAAAAAGTTCTGTATTACGGGAAAGGACTTTCTGGAGATCACTCATTCATTGGGTCACATTAAGTTGGAAGTAACCAACTTAATGGTTACATTAGGTTGATTTCACGAGAACACCAGTGTTTTCCATGTTACTATACTTTCTACCCCTCATAATTGATCCATTTCCAGACTCAAATTCAAAGTGCTGGCTTTAACCTATAATGCCCTAAATGGCTTGTGCCCACACTTTTCCCTAACACTTCGAATACAAGTAAAAATTTACTCTTTTTAGCTTTTAATATTTTGTTTTTAATTATGTAAACTTCCTTGGGCCCTTTTCCAGAGAAAGGGGGTTAAATAAATAAATAAATAAATAAATAAATAAATAAATAAATAAATAAATAATCAGGCAAACAGTTGGAAGGTCATAGTTTTGCCCAGCTTGCTTCTGATTAATATCTTCTTGAGTGTGCAAGATTATTGCAACTTTCATCCAGATCAGATGATAAGTAGATATGGCACGAATGTGAATTAAGAATGAGGCTTTCAATTGAGGATATTGAGGAGCATCTCCTCTTACATTAGACTGGGGCTCAGTTTATATTGTCAACTCATAATATTGGGTTGTCATAATATGCAACCCTTATATTGTCGTCGTTGTCGTCCTCATCGTCGTCCTCGTCCTCCTCCTCCTCTTCTTCATCTTCTTCTTCCTCCTCCTCCTCCTCCTTCTTCAGGATTGTGACTTTGGCAGACAACTTACCCTGACATAGTAGGGTCTGAAGTCTGTGCTTAAGTTCTACAATGAGATTCACTGGATGGGCTTCATATTCCAGTCACTGCCCACTGAGGCGAGCGTTTACATTCCTAAGTGGATATGGGTCAATGGCTTAAAAGAAAAAAATGGTGCTTGTTTTCACATTCCTGGGCCAGAAGGAGCTCTTAAAATGTGCAAAGTATGCTCAAGATATGAGTTCTTTAACTTTTACTCCTTGACACCATGACCTCGCACTGTCAGCAAAAGGAAATAAAGTTCCAATTCTTTTAAACTTTTTAAAATATTTCTTTTGTTACCAAGATGACATTTTATTTTAGCATACTATTAAAAATGTATGGTAAAAGAGACATATCTCCCTAAACTGGGACATGTGGGGGAGTGCCCCTAACAAGCCATAAGGGCTATCACATACATACTCAGATTTTAAAAATAAGAAACATCCAAGTTTTCATATTATGTTAAGGCAACTATGTGGAATCAGCCTTCATAGCTCATTTTTCCTGGAAGGACTGGTGATTTATTATCAAGTAAGGCAAAGAAAATTTAATTTACATACTTCAGGGATGTGAAGAATACTTAATAAATCCTTTGTTCTGGTGAAATTAGGCTATTTTGACATCTCAATGACAAATTTTAGATGAGTGACTGTTCAAGTCCAGTAGAGAGACAGATAAGAAGAATTTCTTTTTCGTTGAATCACCGTAATTTGCTTAAAGAAATCTACATCTTTGATTCACACAGAGGAAGCACACAGGACTGCCTGTTAAAAAAATAGAAAGGCCATCTACCTCTATTTAAACAACGTGAACACGATCTTCTTCCTCCTCTTAGTAGCTGTTATTTGCAGAATTTCATCTGCAGCGATTACAGCAAATAAAAGCTGTGACACAGCCCTTCCCAGGGTCTAATAGACACTGGTTTGATATTTTAAAAAAATACACTTAACAATAGCAGTGCTATGTTGACAAGTTCTTGAAAATAGCTTATAGCAGGAAAGGCCCTCCAAATGTAGATGGACTGCAAGTCTTATCTGCCATGAGGGATGACAGACACTGAAGCCCAACAATATCTGCAGAGTCACAAGCAGGAAAGTAAATCCTTTTTTGCTGGATTCTTGACAGAATAAGAAACTGAAAGGTTTTCCTCCCCCACCTGCAGGGTGGTGAGATTTTTCTGTTATTTTGAGTCAGCGTTTTTACATGCAAGAACGTTTTCATACAATCAGCTTTAGTAAACTGTGATAGCTGTGAAAAAGAGCCCCAGGGTGCAATGGTTAAACTGCAATCAAGGCTCTGTTCATTACCCGAGTTTGATCCTGACAGGTTCAGGTAGCCAGGTCAAAGTTAACTCAGCCTTCCATACTTTACAGGATGGTAAAATGAGTACCCACCTTGCTTCTGGTATGTGTGTGTGTGTGTGTATTGTTTGCATAATTATGTTGTAAAATGCCCAGAAAATGCTTTAGCTGCCTTATTTCATGAACTTTCAAAATTTAGAAGCTTTAGATGGGTTTCTCTCATCTCTTTGATCAATCGGTCATTCTTATGCTTCGTGTGCATTTATACTACATCAAACCAGTGCTTTATTGTCCACAGTGATTAGCAATAACATTCCAGGCTTTCAGGTGGGATTCCCCCCCCCCAACTATACCTGAAAATGCCAGGGATCTGCATGTTCTGCATGCAAAGCATATACTATGCTACAGGTGAGCGATCACCCTTGTTGTTCAGTTTTTAAGTCGTGTCTGACTCTTCGTGATCCCATGGACCAGAGCATGCCAGGTCCTTCTGTCTGCCTCACGGAGACTGGTCAAATCCATGTTGATTGCATTGATGTCACTGTCAAACCATCTCATTCTCTGCCATCCTCTTTTCCTTTTGCCTTCAATCTTTCCCAACATCAGAGACTATCCCAAGGACTCCTCTCTCCTCATGAGATGGCCAAAGTACTGAAACCTCAGCTTCAAAATCTGTCCTTCCAAAGCAAAGTGTTCTGCTTATATACCACCCCATACCACTTTAAGTAGTATCTGGGCGGTTTACAATTTTAATTACAGTGTGCAGGCTACACATTGCCCCCCCCCAGCAAGCTGGGTACTCATTTTACCGACCTCAGAAGAATGGAACGCTGAGTGAACCTTGAGCCTGCTACCTGGGATTGAACCCCAAGTCGTGAGCACAGTTTCACCTGCAGTACAGGCATTTAAACACTGCGCCACGAGGCTCTTCCAGTGAACATTCAGGGTTGATTTATTTCAGGATGGATAAGTTTGATCTCCTTCCAGTCCAGGGGACTCTCAAGACTCTCCTCCAGCACCACAGCTCAAAAGCGTCAATTCTGCGGTGGTAAGCCTTCTTTTTGGTACAGCTCTCACTTCCATACATCACTACTGGAAAAACCATAACTTTGACTATCCGGACCTTTGTTGGCAAAGTGATGTCTCTTTGCCTTTTAAGATGCTGCCTAAGTTTGCTATCGCCCTTAGCACAAGTGATGTTCTGCATGTGAATCTAGGAGTATGTGTATGGATGTTTGTTCTTAAATGATAAATGTTGTCTTGGATTTTTATACTGGGGTGTGTGAATGAGCTGACTGGATGGCACTTTTTAATCTCATTTTATACAATGACAATAAATTCTGTTCTATTCTACATACTAAAAGTCTGCAGATACTATTATCTGATTGGTGTGTGTGTGTGTGCTTTGCTTCACAAAGTGTAATATCCTAGATTTGTCTGTATGTTTTGCACAAGAAGCAGAAAACATGATAACGTTCCTCATCTCACTCTCATGCTAGAAGTGAGAAATATTGTAAGGTTTATTGAACAATTGAAAGATCATCTCAGAATGTGCAGACACTTTGGCTTACACATGAGTAATTTAGAAAAATACCTTGACATGCCTCACACTACATGTCCCTGGTTTACCTGGCTGGATAGCTCGGTGGTGTAGGTAATCTGGCTGCACAGCCTGAGGTTGAGAGTTCTATTCCCCCGTGTGCTTCTAGCAAATAAAGCCAGCCTGTATAGCTTTAGGCAAGCTACGCAATCCAGAAGAAGGGAATGATAAAATACTTCTGAACAATCCCTACCTCAGCAGTTCTCAACCCTGGATCCTCATATGTTCTTGGACTACAACTCCGAAATCCTCTCCAGCATAACTTAGTGATGAAGGTTTCTGGGAGTTTTAGTCCAAGAACATTTGGGGGCTCAGAATGGGAATCACTGGTTTACCTGGAAACCCCCAAAAGCAGGCTTTACATGATGACTGTGACAACTAGTGGGTTTGACCTTGGTCAGAATGGATAACTGCTACGCCTGTGTTACTTTCAAAAGACATAATCCAGACTTCTGCTATTAAAAGCTGCATGCTTTCCTTATAGAAAAGTTCAAATGTGTAATAAGAAATGCCTCATAAGATTCTTCAGTACATATTTGGATTTAATTTAGTTTTAAAAGAAAGATATAATGGTTTAATATCTAGGATGGTCTCCTACTTGCAAACTTCATAACAAGGATATACTTCTGCATTTATTCATCAGACAGATAATAAGTGCATCCTTTTTCTCTTGTCAAGAACATTCAGCACAGGAAAGGACATGGCATTATGGTAGCTTATTTTACATTCATTTTAATAATGTAGTTTAAATAAAGATGTTAAACTCTTTATATAACAATATCTGCATCCAGCCATCCCTGAAGGTTATCAAGCCCCACAGCTGTAGTTTCAAGGACATTCTACTCAGTACCTTGAGTGTTTTTCAGCATTGTTCATCCACTTGATACCCCCACACACTGTAGTTTACATGTTTATCTTTTTTTTTAATTCCTGCCAAGTCTCTTTCCAACTAATGTGGCTGAATGCCTGCAAGATGGGTTTTACTCTTGGGGCGCTTTTACACGACCCCTAAAATTTGAGGCAAAGGGATCCCAGATCCGGAGCTTAAAATGTTCTCCCACCAGCTCCAGACTTTAAAAAAAAATTAAGTATGGCCATGCCCAACTAAGTGCGTCCCAGCACACTTTTCAAGTACTGGACCTCCAGGAGGTAAAAAATCTTCTGATGCAAATTATAAAGCTGTGAATGCCAGGCTCCCTCGCCTTTTGTTTGTTTGTTTTTTTGTCCCCACCACCCCTTTAAGAGACAGGAATCCCTAGGGGCAGCTCGGGGCTGCTTCCACCGGCAGACGGAGGTGAGCCTGCATTTTTTCTCTCCCTTTTTTTCTCCCTCCCCTGACGCAGACAGGAACAATGGAGTGCAGAAGGGTGGGAACACAGGAGGAGCGACAAACCCCCACGATTTCTGGTCCAAATTTAAGTTGCCACTGGATTTTAGAGGCCGTGTAAAAGCGCCCTTGGAGGGCTGAAGTCTAGACTTTGCCATGGACATGTTATTTGGCCTTGAATATGTCACATTTTTTCAGTCCCTATGTAGAAAACAACAAAACAAGTAATATATTTCATGATGGCTTTGTGAACACAAAGAATGCAATGATTGTGAGTTTGGGATGCTCAGAAGGAGCTGCCTGCCATTATGGGTCCTCTTTCTGGAACAGGAAGTTGGCCTTGAGACTGAGGAAGGAACGATAAAACACACATTGATGGATAATCTAGAACAGTCAGCAGTTGCTTGAAAGGCCTCACAGACCTGACTGATAGAATGTCAAGTCTGGTCCATCTGCCTGAGATAAGGGGAATTCTGGACTCCTCTCTGGTGGTCTTCAAGAACATTTCCCCCATCTACCCGCCCTGCATTCATATGGCAAATTTCTTATTAATTTAGAGATGAGCAATTTCCAAGGTTACTCAGCTGTGCATGTGACATGTCTGCCACTGCTCTGTAAGAAGAAGCAAGAAGGGCAATTTGATGCATAGGTGCAGATATTTAGTGAAGGAGACAGGGAGTTGGCCCTATCCCAGGGAAAGGATCCTCTCCATGAGTGGATAAGGTGTGTGTATCTGATATGGGCATGCCCAGCTCAAGAGGGCTGCTACAGTTCCCCACAGTTACAGCCAAGTGTCTCTCCCCACCTAAATGGATGTGCATCCAGTGGGGATTCATACCCATTTTGGTTACCAACTCCAATTGTTACTCAGCAACGCCTGAGGATAGGAGGCATCAGATTGCAAGAGCTGGTTGTGGAACTTCCTGCAGTATATGAAACAAAGGGCTCCTAGGGCAATCTGTATGGGCCTGTTTGAGGCCTCCTGAATTACCTGAGGCCCCAAAAATTGGACGTGCCTTCAGGATTGCCCAAAACCATTTCTGGGACCTCTGAGAGGCCTGGGAAGCCTGTCGGAGGCCTGTTCAGGTCTCAGTTAAGTGTAGGAGGCTCCAGATAGCCCTTCCCCCAGTCCTGACCCAACCCAGTATCCACATATCATGGATTTTCCATTATCATGGGTTAGGTCGGGTCCCTCACCCCTGTGATAGGTAGGGAATTACTGCACTCTGCTTTTGCTCATCTATTTCATTTACACATGGATAACATCCTACCTGACAGCTTGGTATTAAAGTACTGAACAAAATAAAAGACCACTTGTTAGGTCCTTTCAAGGATTTAAAAAAACTCTTCTTAAATGATATGCTGGAGAACAGCTTATCAGAAGTGGAAAATAGGTCAGATACTTAAAGTACTAGCCACCCGAATCTAATAATCAGTATAGGCTGTCTGAAAGATTCACTTAAGAAGCACCTGTAAGTGGTAGATCTTACATCATTTATGAGCTGAATGATCACAGCTGTTGAAGAGTCTGTTAAAATGTTGCTCAGAAATTATACATTTAGGCAATTCAGAAGGAAGGAAAGTAGATCAAAGGTTACTGCAAATTCTTCCACATCTCTGTACCTATCTCACAAATGTTGTGGCATAATCCCCAGGGCTAGCTCTATCTGTACGCAGAATGAAAGAACTAGCAGCAGGAGGAGGTTTTAGGTACTGTGAAGAGGCACCAGATATTTAATTTGTTATCTTAACTACTTGTATTTCTAGTGCCAAAGATGGAGAATGGGGCTCGTGGAATTTTCCATCACATTGTTAGAATAACTTGACATGCTTTGAGTTCTATTCATCTTGATTTGGGGGTGGCTATTGCTTTTATATCTCAGGAAACAAAATGTCTTAAGCTAGCCATGATCATTCTGTATATATCCTGAGTAGAGATGGGCACGAGTTAGCGGTATTCCCGTTTCCGTTTCCGTTACTCGTATCCGTTACTCTACGGAAACGGTAATGGGAATTACTCCGCCAGACTTCGAGCTCGAACCGACGAATGAACAATTTTGGTCTGATTTGTCGTGCTCGTTCCTTGCATCGCGCGATTGCGTGATGCCACGTGGCACAGAAAAAAAGTTTTTTAAAGTTAAAAAACCCCGGTTCCCGGCCGAAAAGCAGGCGGAAAAATGCCTGCCGTGCCTCAGGGCACCTACCAGAGGGGTTGTTTCTGGAGGTCCCCGGCCTCCCCCCCCATCCCCCATCCTGGGCTGCTCTGGTGGGACTCGCCGCAGGCTCGCAGGCAGCCAGCAAAAAGCCCAGTCTCGCCGGCCGCCGGCCGCCGCAATTAAAGCGCAAGCAAGCGGCACGGACTGCACAGGAAAAAACTTTTAAACTCCCCCCCCACCCATTACCGGGCCAAAAAAGCAGGCGGAAAAATGCCTGCTTGACTAAGGGCGCAGGGCACCTACCGGAGGGGTGGTTTCTGGAGAGGGGGGTCCCTCCTCCCCCCTGTCCTGGGCAGCCGGACTCGAGTCGCCATGCCATGCGGTGCAGGCGGGGGATCCAAAATGGGGCGGCGAACGCAATATTGTTTTTGAAATTGTGGTCCAAAAACACACAAGCACAACAGAAACACGCGAAAATTTATAAACTGCCAGATTTTTCACAGTAGCAGTGGGTTTTTTCTTGCAACAAAATGTCTCTCCAGTCTCCTCTCCTCCTCTGTCCTCCATTTATTTTAATTTTTTTATTTTTTTTACACCTGCGCAATGATGGGCTGGCCGAGTGGCCAGCCATGTGGGAGTGGACGACCATGCAAATTTTTGGAGCCATCCCACCAATCGCATGGCCACCTGGCCATGGAGACTTCTGGGATGTGCCAAAAAGCCCCCTAAAACCTGCCCTAGCCCCCTAACCCTAACCCTAACCCTTGACTCTGTACCCATACGTCACAGACTGTCTTCTTAGTGGGTCAGAGAGGCACCCAGAGGTGCAACCCACTAGCCCACCGTAACCTTACCCGTCACTAGCCTAACCCTAGCCCTAACCCTAACCCACCTTAACCCTAAGCCAGATGTACTTGCATTGCACTACATGCAAGTAGAATTCCCTTCTGTGTGAGACATGGTGGTGTGAGAGCCTTAGTTAGGCATCTCACCTATGGTTCTGGGTTCAGTGCCATCCACTAAGTCTTCACAGTCACTGTCTGCACAACCGGTATGCAATATCCATATGGCTATTGCATACCATTTTGCAGCAGCAGCAGGTGATGAGGGGAGACCCCCATGTTGAGGGGTCTCTTGGAGCCTGCTTCCCCTTCCTAGTGGGTGAGGATAGGAGGCACCCACGGGTACCTCCAGGAGCCCACTTTCCCTTTATAGTGGGCCAGAGGAGGCACCCACTCCACAGAGGTGCCTCCAGGAGCCCGCCCCCCCCAAAAAAACAGTACTAACGAAAACAAAAAACAAAAAAACGAACCGACTAATTTTTGCGAATTTTTGCGAAAAACGGAAACGACCCGAAACGGAACCGGCCCGACTAACGACAACTCGAAAAAAATTTTTTCAAGTCGTGCCCATCTCTAATCCTGAGTTAATCCAAGTCCCCCTTCATATGGGTTTTAGATGAAGGGGTTCCACATGGAGAAAGGGGCAACAGCACAATGATTCCCAACATTATGCCACACACTTTGGCCACCTCCCTGATGTCTGTATTAGAAATGGACACTTCATCCATGTGAGAGCATCACTCAATATCTAACCTAAACACTATCTGGCCAGGCCATTCACCAGACTTCACACACACACACCCAGGGCCCTTCTTCTCCAATGGTACTCCAGCCATTGGAGTTGCAAGTGCCCATATATTTCCATTGGATCTGGAAACCAGATCTCAAAAGTTCTATATTCCATAGAGGCCTATGTGGATACATTTCTGTAGCTTATTAAATATCCAGAATTGCTGTTCAACCCAGATGCAACATGAAACAGAAGAAAAAAACAAGGTGTATAATAACATGACCTACATTTTCTGTCAACCCAAAGTCCTAAAGAAATTTGCTCACAACTTTGGAACGTTTCATTGAATCTTTATAAGGTTATCCCCCTACTGTGCTGCTGAGAGTTCCCCTGCCCCCGCCCTTGTTATAAGAACTGAAGCATCTTTTAGTTACTGAAGTCATAAAAATTAGTGCCCATGGACCTTGCATCAATATATTTTGCAGGAGACTTCATGGCAAGAATCTTAAGATTATAAAAATCCTTTTAAAAGTAAATGACAAATGTGACGAGACTGCTACTTACGTGCTGTGCTAGCTTAGAGAATCCTGATGGGGAGAAAATACTGTAGAATATTAAATGGAAAATATCTCTTATTTTGCCATATCAGCCTGGGTGAATTGCAGTACTTACTGAACCCCATGAATTAAGTTGCACCTTAGTACTCTGGCAATTACCTAACAACCTCACTTGTGTTTTGTACTCAGCTGGCTATAGGATTTGATTATTATTTAATCCAGAAAAAGTAATTCAAAATTCACCTTACTCTTTCTGCTACTGCATTTATTTTTTATTTGGTATATCAAGGTGTTCCAAAGCATAGCCCATGTTTTTCACTGTATTATAAATGTTTCATGATAGAAACTGGAAGAATATCCACAAACACTGTTTAACTTCTAAAACCTAAGAATAAGCTCCTGACTTTTGAAAGCTCTCCTCTCAGTGCCAATGACAGGTGGAACAGAGTGTAGAAGATTGCTTCTATCTGTATGGAAGCTGGTATTTGGGAATGAACATGATTGCCACATGATCAAAAATGCTTCCAATAATATTTCAGAAACTTTTGAGTTATTTATGCCTAACACAATGTGCTGCATGCCTTTGTAAAACACTCTAACCTATTTACTTGTTAGGAACTTTTTGAGAGGTCATGTTTTTCCTTTCTTTGAAATACAGCAAGAAGTGACATAGGACAATCTCACTGCACAGAGCTATCAATTCTTTTACAACATCTCCAAAATAAGTGCTACTCTAATTACTCTTTCCATGTCCAGTTAATGTAATCATTTTTGTTTGCATCTTGTAGGCCTCTTCAGGTACACATAGAGATGATGTAGATATGCATTTAAAATAAAAAATAAAATATGTTTCAGATTTTTCCACTTGCTTGAGGAAACCCCTGCTTTAAAAGATATGGTCCTGCAAATAAGATATAAACAGTTCTAACTACATGTGCAAAAATATGTCATAAACTTTTAAACTGTAAATATGAAACTGTTAAGTACACTTAACATCCACTCAAATTGAGGGCTGGGAGAGTGAGAACAGACAAAAGAAAATATTTTTTTACCCAGCGTGTTGTTAGTCTGTGGAACTCCCTGCCACAGGATGTGGTGATGGCAACTGGCCTGGTTGCCTTCGAAAGGGGATTAGACAGATTCCTGGAGGAAAAGTCCATCACAGGTTACAAACCATGATGGAGATGTGTAATCTCCAGTCTTAAAACCGGGGTACTTCAAGTGCCAGATGCAAGGGACTGGTATCAGGAAACAGATATCTAATCTTGTGCACTCCCAGATGCATTTGGTGGGGCCACTGTGAGATACAGGAAGCTGGATTAGATGGGCCTTTGGCCTGATCCAGCATGGCTCTTTTTATGTTCTTATGTTCTTACTGTTCTCTGAATCCCAGGAACAGCACTACATGGTGTACTTTCTTTATATGGTACACAAGCAGAAGCTACAAGAAGCAAGTAGACTTCTAAAAACAGGCACAATAGTGAGGAGTCTTGCTTCAGCTTCTGGCAGAGTGCGAGTGAACAAGTTCTAGAACCTGAAGGCCATATATCTGGCCCTCGGGAATTAAACCAGCACTTCCAGACCAGCATCAAATGATAATCACTTCTTGTTTAAAATGGTATGGGGGTTCTTGTAAAAACAAGAGGGTATCTCTTGTTTTATAGCAGTATTATAGCTCTTAGAGCCATGGTTCCCCTTTTAAGAAATAATTAGAATTCATTTAAAAATGAAGGGAACATGAGGTCCTGTGGGCTCTCAAAAAAGTCTTCCCAGAGGTGTCTTCATTTTAGCCAACTAGGGGCAAGAGATCTCATTATTCTATATTTATGTATGCAGATTAGCATTTACTTTAAAACATCTGACTTACTCTCTTGCAACCTTAAGTGTTTCTTCTTCCAAAGATGAAGCAGAGAATTCCCCAACTTCTAAATAATATTACCAATAATTTTTAAGGCCAATGTCCAGTTGCATTATCAAATCATGGAAGGGGACCTGGGTAAACATTCTGCTTTTCCATCAGGTTCCCCTTGTGAGTAAAAATACTATTTTATGACTGGTAACATTATAGGTCTGCCAGAGCTTATGCTTTGAACCACATATTGTAGTAGTTATTCATCATATATTTCAATCAACATGTAGATATAGAGTATATAGATGCAGGGAGAGAAATACAAATATGTGGTACCCAACGTGTCAACAAAGTCATTAGACAAAAGAGCCAGCAGGTCGCATTGGACTTCATCATGTGTCAGGGTAGAATCAGCATCAGCATCATAATAATCTTCTCTGGTCTTTTACTGATGCAACACAACTGTTGCTAGAGCTTAGAATAAAGGCTTTGTGGATTACAACAGATGCTTCCCAGGGATTCCAGACATACCAGCCCCAAAGAGGGAATTTTCTCCCTAGTTTCTATTTGTTGTCTAGCTTCCTGACTGCTGTGTCCTCTGAACTTTGCACACCTGGTCAGATGTTCACATTGTTCATCAATCAAACACAAAATGAACTTCTAAACGTATCTGTATAGTCTCATTAACCAGGATTGTGATTAGATTTATTTTTATTTGCATGCTCCTCTCACTGTTTCTGTATGTTTAATGTCTTCAAAAGCAGGGGTGGGGAGCTCCAAAGCCATTTGCCCTGAAAGGAGCTTGTACGCACCTTGCCACAAGGGGCCTCCTTCTGCAAAGTCATGGTAATATGTAATGAAAAGAAAGTGCAGAAGATTACAAAACAACCCTAATCAAGTGCAATAATGAATATTTCAACAGGCCGACATTTCAGAGTTTTTAATTAAAATTACCAGTGCTATTGATATTGTAATGTGTTCGGGTAACGTTAGAGGCAAGTCATCTCAGGCCTCCCAAATGGACTTCATTAAACATGCAATTAATTATAGATATTGCTGCTGAAACTATCTGGGGATCTGAGATTTAATGCAAGTGCTCAAGCATTTAAGTACAGAATGTAGCTCCACTAACACTGCCTGCAAATTGACAGTGGCTATATGTAACCCAGATACCGTATCGCTGGGTAGGGTCAGACTCAAATCTTTCTTGCCAGCGCTCGCCTTTGCCCATCAGCTTCAGTAACATCACTCAGTCTCCCACAGCCTCAAATAAAAGCTTCTTTTTTGAAACTAAAGCAAAAGTTGCAGTGGTTTGATATATGTATCCCCAATCTGATCTTTTTAGCAGCTGTCTGAGCTGGAAGGCAAAAGGAAGTTTTAATCAAAGAGCCTTGCTGTACTTTGCTGTGCTCTGACTTTGACATGGCCTCCTTCTACTGTTCTCAGTCCATTCAGGTGATCCCTTAGGACACACATGGTACTGTTCTGAAGTAGGTTTTCTAACTAAGATGATTATTTCCATTCTCCAAAACTTAAATAAGGGTAGTAAAACAATAGCGGCTTTCAGAAAACCAAAGAGCGCTGGGGAACTTGCCATCTTTCAATAACCCCCATTTGCTCTTTCCCACTGCTGGAATCAGTAACTTTCAATGCATATTTTGAAACTACAATTGATCTGGTCCAAAAATGAAGGAAATTGTTCATTAGACACCTTCTTTCAATGCGTCAAAGTGGTATCCTGGAATCAACCTTATTTTAGAAAACGCAAAAGTGCAAGATTGCTATTTTCATATAACCTTTGCTTTCTTTCCAGAGATGAGCATCCATTTCCCACACTTGGACGTGACCCTTCTTCTCAAATGTCTCCCAGTTTCTTTGCAAACTTCTCTTCCTGATGGCTCAGTACATACTGCTGTGGGGGTGGGGATCAATTGCATTGACTCTCCAGTTGTATTACAATCAGGCACAGCTGTATGTCATAAAGAGATTTCACTGTGTTCTGTAGAGGCAACTCACAGGTAACTGGATAAATTTGCAACCTCATTTCTTGCTAAAGGCAAGTTACATAGTTGAAAGGAATCACATAGTATGACAAACGAATGTCTTTTATCATTTGAAAAAACATCTCTGCAGGATGAACATACCTACACTGGCATGTTGTTTACAGGGGGAAATGTGTACTCTTTCTTATGCCACCCTAGGCCCAGAACTTATACAAGGAAGAGATGTTTGTTTTCCCAAGGCAGATTCCAGTGGCTGTGGTGTCACATACGAAAGGCTCTGGGGAAACCAGGATAGAAAACGCCCACTCCCCTGACCTTTATTCAGATCATAGGAAGCTGCTTTACAACTTCTTAGAACTTTGATCCATCTAGGCTAGCCCAATATCATCAACACTAGAATTAGGGAAGGTGCAGCCTTTCAGATGCTGGTGTAGAATCCAGCTGCCAACAGTCCTCACCAGTAGCTACGATGTTACATTGGCTACACTGGTTGACAGTAGCTCTCCAGACTTTTTGGTAGCTATCTTTCTCAAATCTACCTGCTAGGTTCTGAAATATTTAGCAGAGGCCCTGAGTGAACTTTGGTCGTCCTGGTGTTCTTCCTTGGGGATGAAATGAGGGTGCCAATCACATGGTTTGCCATTGATCCTTGGACAGCTTTGATGTTCTTGACCATAATCTTTTGATGGGTACAAGGCATTGATAGCTGAGATATTTGACTGCCAGCCTGAGAACCTACCAATTAAGTGGTATCAAGGAGGGGATGTATAGGCCAAAATCTTGTAGTGCAAGTTATACCTGCAGATGGACAAAGACATTACTGGCAGGGTTTTTGAGTTGTTTTGTTTGGTTGTAATTAAAAGACTTCCTCTTTATTCCCATTAGCTCTTCTGACTCATGAGTAATCCATTGGGTGCATAGGAACCACCGGACAGAAAGGGGACAGTGCTCCCTATCTGTAATGTCACCCCTGCAGAGCAGATTTTCAGTAATAAATTAACCTTCCATCCCATGGCACCACACTGTGAAAAGATTACTTGTGAGTCAGACAAGGCATGCAAAAGAAGGAAAAAGTATTTAATTACTGACAATCTCCCCCACCAGAGAGATCATCGCCCATCCACAGATGTAATTTAAGCAACAGGATCTATGCATCTATGCATGTACCCAAATTAATAAAGCCTGGTGCCTTTTCTCTCCTTCAACACACTCACTTAACTTCTATTAAAGTCCATCCATCTCTTAACATTCTGACAGTTCATCAGAAAGGAAGTAGACCTGATTAAAGATTATGTGCCCTGTTATTCTGTAACAGCTTGGCTATAATTCACTCTTGAATGATTTTTCACAACACTAAAAGAAAAGGTAAAGAGGACAGTAAAGGCATTTGGGAACATTGAATCTGCAACCCCTCCAATTTAATGCTAAAATGAACAGTAAAGATGGGGGGTGTCACCTGTATGTTTTGCTGCACCAAGGAAATGGCTTTCAAGAAATGGATATGAAATAGCTCAGAATGAATTTTGTCAACACCTTCTTTAAGACTGATAGCAGTGCATAGGTAGTGATGCTAGTCCCATTAACACGTGGAAGCCATTGAGCAGAAAATTTAAGTGAAAGTTAGTTACTTACCAGATATGCTTTAAGGGATATTGTTTATGCCATATAAGCATCGAAGGCTTAGCTGGGGAAATTACTGAAGTACAATTCCAATGTAAACTTGGAAAACTTGAGCAATACACTTGCTTGCTATTATCATTTTAAGAGATGTGCTCATGTTACATGCCATCAAGTCACCTCTGACTTATGACGACCCTATGAATGAGTGATCTTCAGAAAGCCCTGTTCTCAACAGCTCTGCTCAGCTCTTGTAAACTCAAGCCTACTGGCTCCTTTAGGAAGCCAATCCATCTCATATTTTGATAGTTCTTGTTGGTCTTCCAACATCCTAATCTAGGCTTGATTTCTTGAATCTTCTGGAAGATATCTCTTGTGTCACCCCCTTTTTTGTTCTCTCTTGTTTCTTTCTACAAGCCATTGTAATATCTCTTTGGTTTCATGACACAGTCAATGCTAAAATGTGGACCTTTATTTCATCAGAAATATTGCTTAAATTATATTTTGGCATTATGATTCATTTAGTGCTCTTATTTAGCTTTACTCAAATATTAACACTTCATAATCAGTGCCACGATCTCTTCCTGGTTTTCTTTTGGAAGATAAGATAAAGTTTCTTTATATCCTACTTCCAATTGCATAGTCTATTTGATTTCTGTATTGACCATTTGGTCATGTCCACATGCGCAGTCCCTACTTTTGCATTCCAGGCACCCATAAGCATGTCTTGTATTGACATGTAATCAATTTCCTCTTGGATGCTTGCATTCAAGTTTTCATCTTCCAGCACTATCTTCTTCAGCATTGGTAGCTGGAGAATAAACTTGAATGATGGTTATGTTGGTGGGTTTCCATGGACATCTGGTGGATATTATTAGCTGCCTATGCTACATCTTGCCTCAATATTAAAGCTATTCTTCTAACTATAAAACCCTTACTAGCTGTCTAACTTAAAATATCCCATTCCATTCCTCTTTAGGTCATCAAGACCAAGCACTTCAATATTTAAACATTCCATTTCTTACTTTACAGTTTACCTTGATTCATGCTTCTCATGTTCCATTTGTATGTGTTGTGCAGCACTGAACTTTCCTTTCAGTTCTGTGCATGTCAGCCCCTAGACATCTTTTTGGCTTTTAACTAGTGCATTTAGTGACACTGCTATTCACACTTGTCCTTTGCTTTTCCCCATTATCTAACTGAGTGCTTTTCAGCCTGGGAGTCTCATTTTCTAGCATTATCTCTCCCTCACCACATTTAGGTGCACATCCAAGAAGGTGTTAGAAATACATACAGTATTTATCAGGGCTGTCCAACTTTGATCGCCCCACGGTCTACTTTCCAGGCTGCTTCCAGGAGAGAGAGAGAGAGAGAGAGAGAGAGAGAGATCCAGGAGGGAGGCAGGGAGGGGGAGGGGGAGAGAGAGAGAGAGAAAGTACATTCAGAAGGGAGGAGGAAGCTCTGCCAAATCCACCACTGGTGCTCCCCACACCCTGCCCATGGGAGAGCAGCGGAGCAAAGTTGCCCCCCCCAGCCAGTGAGCCAGAGAAAATGGATGAGAAAGCAGGGAGGAATGGCAGGGGAAGAGAGCAAAAAGATCCTAGTGAATCTCCAACAAACCAAATGTGCCCAAGGCTCGGCTGGTTGTGCAGCCAGAAACCTGACATGAACGGAACAGAAAAGCGGGTTCATTCATTTCCCCCAAGCCACCCCACAAAAGAAGCTGCCCATGCATGCACCCCCCACCCCCCAAGGGGGGAGAAAGTGGCTTGCCCCAAGACCTTGCCTTCTCCCAGTGCACCGCTTCTCCCTTATCTGCCCTCCCCTCCTCATGCCCCATCCTGCGGTCTTGCAGGATTCTCGTCACACCACAGCCTCCTGGTATGCCCAGCACACCCCTTGCCAGTGCTCCATCCTGGGTGGGAGGGCAGAGTCCCCTGCTTGGGGCTGGGCAGGAGGGTATGGCGTGGAACTGGCTTGGGGACTGTGTAGAGGGGTCTGTGCCACCCCCAACCCACCTGGGGGCTCCGGCCTTGGAGGCAGTGGGTGCATGCGGTGGAGAGATAGCAGGAGGCGGTGGGTGGGTGGGGGTGGGTATTACTGAGGCCTTCCCATTTGTCACCAGCTCGCAGGATGGGCAGCGAGGGAGGTGAGATGTGGAGAGAGCATGTGCGCTCCTGAGGGGAGCACATCACCCGCTCTTCCTTGCCTGCCACTGCTACCTCCCCACCCCCTTTGGCCTTGCAGCTCCCTCAGGAGGCTGTGGCTGCCCTTCCAAGCCCACCAGGACAGGGCAGGCAGGTGGGGTCCGGATGGCCCTGTCCTGCAGATATTTCCACGCTACCGCCAGGTGCCTTCTCCATCGGTCCCCAGGAGCTGGGTACCACAGCAGGAGATTTTTGAAGGATGCGGGACAGTGGGAAAGAGGAGTGGGGGATGAAGTTTCCCAGGCAGGGCGGGGCACCAGGTGGGCAAAAAGGGAAGGGTTTTTTTCCCAGTGCGCTGCTGCTGGCAGTGGGTCAGGACACTGGCAGGGACCTGGAGGGTGACTTGTGGCGGCCCTGTGGGCTATCGGTCACTCGCGATCGACACTTTGTTCAGGCCTGGTATATATAATCAGTCGGATTCAACAGCACTCACCTTAGACTTCTTCTATGAAAACTAAATTGTTCTCCACTCATTTAAATGCCTACTAAAGCAGTTCAGCCACAGCTGTAGTACAGAAGAGCCCTGGGAATTTGCTTGTAGAAAAGACTCCATTAGTAAAGGTCAATCTCTGTTTATTTATTTATTTATTTATTTATTATTGAATTTATATCCCGCCCATCTTCCCAACGGGAACTCTGGGCGGCAAACATAACAGAACAAATCAGGGAATACAACAATCGGGTACAGTAAATCTCAATGGGGACATGGACACAAAAACAACATAGATTAATAAAACATATTAAGAAAACTGCAGCAGGGGCGCACCCTCAATACAAACCTCACCGCTGCTATGTCAAATATAACCTAATATCAATTATCGATGGCGGATGGGGGAGAAGAAAGGGGGAAGAATGAGGTAAACTAAGCTAGGTCACCAAAGGCCTCGCGGAATAGGATGGTCTTCACCGCTTTACGAAAGGCCAGCAGGGACTCTGCAGAGCGCACTTCGCTGGGTAGGCTGTTCCATAGAGATGGAGCAGCCACCGAGAAAGCCCGGTTCCGGGTACGGGACCGCCTGGCTTCTCGGAGGGATGGAACCTGAAGCGAGTGCGCCCGCGACTGCCGAACCGGTCGGGCCGATGTTGACCGCTGGGCGATCCGCTCTGCCAGGTACTCTGGGCCCAGGCCATGGAGGGCTTTATAAGCTAAAACCAAGACCTTGAATCTGATCCGGGAGGCAACGGGTAGCCAATGCAGCCGGGCCAGAACCGGGTGATGCGGTCATAGCGACGCGCACCCACCACCAGTCTGGCCGCTGCATTTTGCACCCGCTGCAATCGCCGGAGGAGAGTCAAGGGCAACCCCATGTAGAGAGCATTACAGTAGTCCAACCTCGAGATCACCAGCGCCTGGACCACTGTCCTCAGGGAGTCCCCGTCTAGATAGGGGCGAATCTGGGCGATCTGGCGAAGATGAAAGAATGCGGTCCTGGCCACGGCTGCCACCTGAGCATCCAGGGACAGAGCCGGGTCCAGGATCACGCCCAGATTCGAACCCTCTCCGCCAGCTGGAGGGAAACACCCTCCAAGCTGGGGAGGGGCCACCACATCCAGACGGGGAGCTCCCGAAGAACATCACCTCGGTCTTCCCAGGGTTGAGTTTGAGCCTGTTGGCCCTGGTCCAAGCCATAACCGCCTCCAGGCACTGGTCGAGCAACCGGACAGCTTCCACTGCAGAGGTGGAAAAACAGAGATAGAGCTGCGTGTCATCAGCGTACTGATGACAGCGCAGCCCAAATCTCCTGATGACCCCGCCAGCGGCCTTACCCATAGATGTTAAACAGCATGGGGGAGAGAGACGAGCCCTGCGGAACCCCACAAGGGTGTCCACGGGGCCGACAACTCTCCTCCATGCTGCACATACTGGGGCCGACCCTGAAGGAGGACCGGAGCCAACTGAGAACAGTGCCCCGATCCCTACCTCCAGGAGCCGGTCCAGTAGGATACCGTGGTCGACGGTATCGAAGGCCGCTGACAGATCCAGGAGAACCAACAGGGTAGAGCAACCCCTGTCGGCCGCCCGGATAAGGTCATCTTGCAGCGCGACCAGAGCTGTCTCGGTACCTCGGCCAGGCCTGAAGCCAGATTGGCAAGGATCAAGGCACCGCTGTTCCTCCAAAAAAGATTGAATCCGCACCGCGGCCACCCTCTCGATAACCTTGCCCATGAAGGGAACATTGGCAATCGGTCGGTAGTTGGACAGTTGGTCCGACGCCAATCCCGGTTTTTTCAAGATGGGCTTGATCACCGTCTCCTTCAGACGAGAAGGAAAAACCCCCTCGCTGAAGGAGGCGGTAGCGATGGTAGCAGCCCACTCGGGCATGCTCCCTCCGGCAGATTTAATGAGCCAAGATGGGCAAGGGTCGAAGGGGGTGGTCGCGGGGACGGCAATGGGCGATGGCCCTGGAGGCGTCCACAGGAGAGACAGGCCCAAACTCAACCAGTTGAGAAGAGCGGGGGGGTGAAGGAGCTGGGGATGGCAAGGAAGGGCTAGTGTTACTGGAATCAAAGTCGGCACGGATGGCCTCTATTTTGGATCTAAAGAAGACTGCGAAATTCTCACTACTGAAATCAGTAGGAGGAGGCCTAGCCAGACTAGGATTGGTGAGGTCCCGAACCACCCGGAAGAGTTCTGCCTGACGGTTCGAGGCCTCACCAATTCTCAGGGAGTAAAAAGATCTTCTAGCCTCCCTGATCGCTCGCGAGTAGCGCCTAGTCTGGATCACAACGGCAGTCTTGTTATTTGCCGTCCGGCTTTGTCTCCAGATGCTCTCCAGTCTCCTCGATCCGCTTCATCGCTCGTAGCTCCGCCGTGAACCACGGCGAAGTCTGAGCTCTGCCACGGAGGAGACGCTTGGGGGCGGTCGGTCGACGGCGTCGGCAGCTGACTCAAACCATTGGTTGGCCAAGGCCTCGGCCGAATCGTCAGCCAGACCACCAGAAGGCTCCCCGAAGGCTTCCCGGAACCGAGCCGGATCAAGAAGCCTTCGGGGGCGGGCCCAAACAAGGGGCCGTTGATCCCCGCGAGGAGGGGCCGCCATTGCCAGGGAAAAAGACAACAGGTAATGATCTGACCATGACACGGGTGTGGGAACAATGTCCCGCACCTCCAGATGAGAATCCCCGACATGGAGGTAAGTACCAGATCCAGGGTATGCCCACTCCTGTGGGTAGGGCAAAAACATGCTGGGATAGGCTCATGGACGTCATGGTTTCCATGAATTCCAGAGCTGCGCCGGCGAGCTCACCGCCAGCATGCACGTTAAAGTCCCCGGCGACCAGAAGCCGAGGGGACTTCAACAGAGCAGCGGCGATGAACTCCGCGAGCTCTGGCAGGGATTGTGCTGGGTTGCGGGAGCACGGTAGCCCAGCACAATGCCAAATCTATCCCGCTGACCTACCAACAGGTGGAGGCATTCAAGCCCCGGAATCACCAATGTCGAGGCCCTGGTCACTTGAAGCGATTCCCTATAAACAATGGCGACTCCTCCACCCTTCTGGCCCTCCAACCTGCCCACTCCATGAACCAGGAACCCGGGGGCACAGCTGGGTGAGGGAAGCCCCCTCTGAGCCCACCCAGGTCTCCGTTATGCAGGCCAGGTCGGCCCTGCTGTCGATGATGGTATCAAAGATGACAGCGGTCTTGTTATGGACCGACCTGGCATTAAGAAGGAGGCAGGACAGGTTGGAGGCTCTGGTGGAATGGCTCCCAGGCACGTGGCAGTGAGTCAGAGGGTCAGAACGCGGGACAGGCACAAGATGCCTGACCCTAGTTCTTCTTATCCGACTAACCCTCTGGCTCGGAGCGCATCGTCCACGACCCAACACGGTTGGTATGTGAGTCCCTGCCAACATGGTGACCTAGCAGGGAGGAGGGGGGGAAAAAGGGGGAAGAAAAAGAAAAGAAAAAAAAAAAAAAAGAAAAAAAAAAAAATCTCGGTAACAAAAAATACAGCTAACTCAGACTAAACTCAAGGCAAACAAATTAAATAATGATACAAAGTTAATATAACAAAGATAACTGCTGCCAGGGGGAGATGTAATACACCTGGGAAACAGATAGCCAGGTGATCCTAGGCTGAGCTGATTAGTGTCAAGGACACATCTAATAGCTGCAGGCGAGCAGGAAGCTAACAAATCCTGGACAACAACTAAATAAATTAAAATCAAATACAATATAAATAAACGGAGGAAAATAAATAACAAAGGCAGTAAAATGGGGAGAACTAAATCAAATGAGATAAAATAAAATAAGCAGACAAAATAAAGGCAGCATAGCCAGGGCGCAGATGGAAAAATAGCGGGGGAGAAGGGGGTAGATGGAAAAGTAAGGGGGGAAACCCCCCCCAGGGCCAGAAGTAGGAATACGGGCATGTTAAAGATGGAATGGGAGGAGGGGGGAACGTGTGGAAGGTGGAAAGACGACATCATCAAATTCCCCCCGCCCTGCCCCAGGCCCTATCCCCCCATGGGCAAAGAGTCTCTAATAGATAGAGAAATAGAGATGCGAAGATCAGGACAATGAGGCGCGGTCATAGATGTAAAAATCGCCGTACAAAGCCCAAGTCGGAAGGAGGGGAGACGGCCATTCTGGTCCCGGCGGCGGCGGCGGCCGTTCCATGCAGTGGTGGCGATCAGCCACCCGAGCCAGAGCCGGTAGGATGGACGTTGACGGTTGGGAGCAGTTGGTACGCTCCAGGGGGGAGCCGCGAGACACCGGCGGCCGAACCACCGCCCGGACAGCCCGCACCAGTAGATCACCGGCGGCCGGTCCGCCGCCCGAGCTCCCGAGCCAGCCACCGGCCGAGACCGGCGGCCGGCCCGGCCAGTGGGTCGCCCGGCAGCCGAACCACCGCCCGAGCAGCCCGCACCAGTAAATCACCGGCGGCCGAGCCGCCGCCCGAGCTCCCGAGCCAGCCACCGGCCGAAACCGGTGGCCGCCCGGCCAATGTGTCGCCGGCGGACCACCGCCCGAGCTCCAGGGTGGCAGATCAAAAACAGCCGAAGCACAGCGAAGGGGAGAGCCGCTGGCAAGGCGATAGGACGGGGGGGCGACAGGTCGTTGTTCAAGCCCCGCGGCAGCACCCCACCACACCTCCGTGCATAATGTATGGAGGTAGGCAAGTCCGTCCGCAGCACAGCGAAGGGGAGAGCCGCTGGCAAGGCGATAGGACGGGGCGACAGGTCGTTGTTCAAGCCCCGCGGCAGCACCCCACCACACCTCCGTGCATACTGCATGGAGGTAGGCAAGTCCGTCCGCAGCCAGATGGAAAGGGAAAGCCCCGACAGGCAGCAGATGGTCACGGCTCCGATATACAGCAGTCCCAGGGGGGAGCCGAAGATAAGGGTCGTGAGTCGCAGGTCCTCGGGTCCTCGGAAACAGCCAGGGAGGGCGAGCCACAACACGCTCCAAGACTCCCTCATGGCACAGCCGGTGGTCGAGCAAGGAGCCGGGGTGCTGAAGGCAGAAAGTAACGCCGGAGGGGAAAGGGGCGCCCGGCGGGACTCGGTCCTCGGCGGTTCAGCGAGCCGGGTGGTAGAATCTCAGATGTGACGGAGACGTAGAGCCGCCCGCTTTCAACCCGCTTTCCACCGCTCGGGCATTTCAGCCGCTCGAACTTTGTAAGCCCCCTTTAGACCCCCCTTCAAGACCCCCGATGGTTAGCCCTGGCAGGGCCAAAGAAAATTAGACAAAAAACATCACAAACGGCAGCGCTAGGCAGAAAAATACGAAGACGCAAGGGTGCTGAAAAGACAGATGCTGCTGCCGGCCGCCATCTTGGTACAATCCTCATCAGAAACATAAGAAATGGCACTTGCAAAAACCCTTGAAATGTTTTCATTCCGATCTATGAATTAGCTTCTTAAAACAGACAAAATCCTAGCACTTCAAAACTACTTTTAAACCAAAGCTGGGAGAAGTTACTTTTTCTGAACTCCTCCAACCTCAATAGCTCAGAGGGTCTAGAGGTTGCAAGCCAGAAAAGTTACTTTTAATAGCTCTATTCTAAACAGACAAGTTGATAGCAGATGGCTGGGCTATTTACAGCACATCCTGTTGCTGGGCATGTATAGCTCTTTGCATATAAATAAGCATTATCCTCAGATGTTTGTGTTTGCTATTGGAATAGGAAGGCTATGTATTCTCCCTTGGTTTAGAGATGCTTCCTATCACATTTTTACATGTGCTAGAATGCTGCATTTAACCCACACTTTTATAAAAAAAAAAAAAAAAACCCAAGCACATTGATCTAGTGTAAGAGGTAAGACATTCTGTTTGACCAACCCAGTCATAGTTGCTATAAGCAAATTCATGCAGGATTACCTCTGTATCATATAGACTAATTTTGTTTCTGTCCATGGAATTTTAAAAGGTTGTCATAGTAGGAATAGAATTTTGTCTTACTTAATAATGTGAATATACACCTCACTCATGTAATATCAAGCCCTGTTTTTGTAGCACATAAACAATTTAAGCAAACCTTATTGGTGCAACCCTCATTTGAGCTATGGTGTTGGAGGAGAACCTTGAGAGTCCTCTGGACTGCAAGGAGATCAAACCTATCTATACTGAAAGAAATCAACCCCAAATGTTCACTGGAAGGACAGATTTTGAACGACTCAACAACAACTATGACAACCATCCAGGCTCAACTGCATCAGTTACCTATATCTTTCTGTACCAGGTTCAAGCTTTTGGTTTTTACGTATAAAACCCTTAACGGTTTGGGGCCTAGATAGCTAATGGAGAGTATTTCCCAAAGATCTGTTCCTTGTTCCATCTGTTTCTCACAGGCTTCATTGTTCTGGATGGCCAGGGCAATAGAGGCAAGGAAGATTCCCACTAGGAACTTGGCTTTCTTGGTTGTTGCCCCTCACATCAGGCATCTCCCTCCACACTTCCAAGAAATTATTTAAAATTGCAATGTTTAATAAAGCCATTTAAAATGGCAGCTCCACGGGGCTAACTGTCCCTGATGGGACATTTTGCAGCCCCAGACCAATCACAGCAGCGCAAAAATCAAGCCAGGAAGGGCAAAGAATAGCAAGATGGCGGGCGGCAGCAGCTCCCTTACGTTCTCGCTCCTGCATCTGAGCGTTGTTATGTTTTTTGGGATTTTGCTGCCTGGATTTTTGATTTTCTTTTAATTTTGTTCCGCCGGAGATGCCTGGTGAGGTTAGTCGGGGGTTAATGGGGGTTTAAGGGGGCTCAGTAATTTTTCATCTGGGCAGACAGACTTTTGTTGTCTGCCTTACCATGCTGGGCGTCCCCTCCCTCTTTCCCCTCTTTTTCTTTTCTCTTTTTCCTTTTCTTCTTTATCTTCCCCTCCCTTTTCCCCCTTACCTAAGTGGGGTTCTTTGTTGTTGTTTTTTCCTTGAGGGGTTCGAGGGGTCTCCCCTGTGGCTCGGGGAGGACTCGCTGGTGGTGCGAGTCGCCCCCCCCAACAGTCCTGAGGGCTCGGGAGTGGTCGGCTCGGCTGCCCCCCGTCCGCCCCGGACCCGGAGTGGGGAGTTTTGGCGGCTTCCATCCTGCCTCCCCTTCGTCTACGGCGGGTCTTTCGAGCCGCCGCCTCGGTTTCGGGCAGCAGTTCGGCTGCCGGTGGCTGTCTGACGCTGCTTGCTGGGGGTTTGACATGGCGGCGCCCGGCGTTTCTCTCCGGCCGCCACCTGGGACCCGGAGGGGAAAGCTCCGGCGGCTTTCCTCCCGCCTCTGTTGCTGGTGACGGGTCTTCATCGCCCGCCTTGCTCTCGGGCAGCATTTCGGCTGCCGGTGTTTGCCTGGGCGCCGCTGCTGGGAGCCGTCATGGTGGCGCCCGGCGTTTCTCTCCGGCCGCCACCTGGGATTCGAAGGGGAGAGACCCGGCGGCTTCATCCCGCACTTGCTGCTGGTGGCGGGCTTCATCGCCCGCCCTGCTTTCGGGCAGCATTTCGGCTGCCGGTGTTTGCCTGGGCGCCGCCGCTGGGAGCCGACATGGCGGCGCCCGGCGTTTTCTCCGGCCTCCGCCTGGACTCCGGGAGGAGAGTTCTGGCGGCTTTCCATCCAGCTTTCTCTTTGCTGGTGGCGGGCCTTCCATCGCCCGACTTAGTCTCAGGCAGCAACTTGGCCACCGGTGTTTGTCTGGGCGCCGTTTCCGCCAGGGACTGACATGGCTGCGCCCGGCTCTCCTCTCAACCATCACCTGTTGCTCCGGACTTGGACCGGGAGCTCCGACGGCAGCCCATTCAGCCTCTTTGTTGTTTGGTGGCGGTTCTTCCATTCTCCGCCCTGGACTCGGGCAGCATTTCGGCTGCCGGCGACTGCCCGGGTGCCGCCCTTCTGAGAGTCGGTATGGCGGTGCTCGGTGCTCCCATCATTCGCCACCTGTCTGTCCCAGACCCGGAGCGGGGAGCTCTGGTGATTTTCTATCCTGCGGCAGGCTAGCCACGTACTTTCTCGGGCAGTGAGTCGGCCGCCGCGTGCTGCCATTGATTATTCCTCGGGCGGTGGGGCGGCCGCCAGTGCATCGCCACCAGACCTGGGGCGGCTGGCTAGCCGTGTTTTGTCCGGCCGCCGGCTTGCCGCCGTTGACCATCTCCACGGGTGGTGGGCGGTTTTGGCGAGCTGCCACTGGATTCATCGGGCGTGGCAGCCTGGCCCTGTGGACCTGCCACCGGTTACCAACTTGGGTGGCAGGGTGGCCGCCGGTGAGCAGCTGACATGCTGTCGTTGTCAACTAAGTGGTGACAGTTCACCCGTTGGCTCCCCTCTGGACGGCGGGCCGTGCCGCGGACTGCTGGGTGTTCCCCGTTTTCCCCCTTCTTTAGTTTCATTATTTGTGCCCTGTAATCCCTCCCCCATTCTCCCTACTTAGCCTCACACATGATTCCATCTTCATCTGGCGGATATATCCCTTTGTATTTTTTTTTGTACTTCCTTTTCTTAGCATTTTTATGATTATTTATTTATTGTTTATCTGTTATTGTTTACTGTATCTGGAGTAATTTGGGTGTTATTATTGAGGGTGGGGTTAGAAGTAGATTTTATTTGTCTTTAGATTTGTTAATTTCCTTTTTTTTTCCCCCCCTAGGGGACCGCCATGTTTGCAGGGACTCATATACCGACTGTGTCGGGTCGTGGGCGGTACGCTTGTAACCGTGGGGTTAGTCGGATAAGAAGAACACGGGTCAGGCAACTTGTGCCTGTCCCTCGTTCTGACCCCCCGGCTTCCTGCCATGTGTCCAGGAGTCACTCCCCCAGCGCCCCCAACCTTTCCTGCCTACTGTTGAATGCCAGGTCTGTCCACAATAAGATCCCCGTCATATATGATACCATCTCTGACGGGCGGGCTGACCTGGCCTTCATTACCGAGACCTGGGTGGGCGATGATGGGGGGGCTTCGCTCTCCCAGCTTTGCCCGCCTGGGTATCTGGTTCAGGGGTGGGAAGGTTGGGGGTAAGAAGGAGGGGGAGTCGCCATCGTCTATCGGGACTCTTTGCATGTTAGCAGGACCTCGACATTGGTTAGCCAGGGTTTAGAATGCCTTCTCTTGTCAGTGGGGCAGCGGGACAGATTTGGCATTGTGCTGGGCTACCGTGCTCCCCGCAACCCAGCCCAATCCCTACCAGAGCTCGCGGAGTTCATTGCGGCTGCGCTATTGGGGTCCCCGCGCCTTTTGGTGGTGGGTGACTTCAATGTGCATGCCGGCGGTGGACTTTCCGGTGCAGCTCTGGAATTCATGGAAACCATGGCTTCCATGGGTCTGTCCCAGCATGTTTTATGTCCCACACACAAGTCTGGCCATACCCTGGATTTGGTGTTTTCCTCCATGTCGGGGGATTTCGAGTCTGGAGGTGGGGGATCTCATCTCCCTACCTGTGTCATGGTCGGACCACCACCTGCTTTCTTTCTCATTGGCGATTGCGACTCCTCCTCGCGGGGACCAGCGGCCTTTTGTTTTGGCCCGCCCCCCGAAGGCTTATGGACCCTCAACGGTTCCAGGAGGCCTTCGGGGAGTATCCTGGCGGACTGACTGGCGCTCCGGCCGAGGTTGTGGCTAACCATTGGTTTGAGACAGCTGCCCACACCATAGACCGGATCGCCCCTAAGCGCCTTCTCCGGTGCCGAGCCGGACTTCCCGTGGTTCACGGAGGAGCTACGGGCAATGAAGCAGGTGAGGAGAAGGTTAGAGCGCAGCTGGAGAAAAACCCGGACAGCTAGTAATAAGGCTGCTGTTGATTCCCAGACTAGTCGCTATTCCAACGCGATCACGGAGGCCAAGTCATCGTTTTTCTCCGTGAGAATTGGTGAGGCCTCGAACCGACAGGCGGAGCTTTTCCGGGTGGTTCGGGACCTCACCAATCCTAGTCTGGCTAGGCCTCCTCCTACTGATTTCAGTAGTGAGAATTTTGCAGCCTTCTTTAGATCAAAGATTGAGGCCATCCGTGCCGGCTTTGACTCGGTTGTGGTAGCACTGCCTCGGCCTCCCGGTTGCCGGACCGCCTTCGTCGCCTCGGTTGGAGGAGCTTGGGCCTGTTTCTGCTGTCGAGGCCTCTAAGGCTATGGCGCACTGCCGGCCGGCGTCCACTCCTTTCGACCCTTGCCCTTCCTGGCTTATTAAAGCTGCCAGTGGGACTATGGCCGAATGGGCTTCTGCCATCGCCACCGCCTCCTTCGGCGAGGGGTTTTTCCTCCCGCCTGAAGGAGACGGTGGTTAAGCCCATTCTTAAGAAGCCGGGCCTTGCGGCGGACGATTTGGGAAACTACCGTCCGATCGCTAATGTCCCGTTTATGGGCAAGGTCATCGAGAGGGTGGCGGCGGTCCGGCTGCAGTCGTACCTTGAGGATCGGCAGTGCCTCGACCCATGCCAGTCGGGGTTCAGGCCCCGTCGGGGACCGAAACAGCTTTGGTCGCCCTGCAAGATGACCTGCTCCGGGCGGCCGACAGGGGTTGCTCTACCCTGTTGGTCCTCCTGGATCTGTCAGCGGCCTTTGATACCGTCGACCACGGTATCCTGCTGGATCGGCTCTCTGAGGTTGGAATCGGGGCACTGCTCGCAGTTGGCTCCGATCCTTCCTGGAGGGCCGTCCCAGTATGTTCAGCACGGAGGGGAGTTGTCGGCCCCGTGGGTTCTCCCTTGTGGGGTCCCGCAGGGGGGTCGTCGCTCTCGCCGTTGCTGTTTAACATCTATGTAAGGCCGTTGGCTGGGGTCATTAGGAGTTTTGGAGTGTGCAGTCATCAGTACGCTGATGACACGCAGCTCTATCTCTCCTTTTCCACCTCTGCAGTGGAAGCTGTGAGGATCCTTGATGGGTGCCTGGACGCCGTGCTGGCCTGGACCGGGCGAACAGGCTTAAGCTCAACCCCGGGAAGACGGAGGTCATGTTCTTTGGGGTTCGCCGTCTGGGTACGGTGGCCCTTTTCCCTCTCTGGGGGGAGTTTCCCTCCGGCCTGTGGAGAGGGTGCGGAATCTGGGCGTGGTCCTGGACCCGGCGCTGACCATGGAGGCCCAGGTGGCGTCGGTTACCAGGGCCGCGTATTACCATCTACGCCAAATCGCCCAGATCCGCCCGTACCTGGATGGTGACTCTCTGAGGACAGTGGTCCAGGCGCTGGTGATCTCGAGGCTGGACTACTGCAACGCCCTCTACATGGGGTTGCCCTTGACTCTTCTCCGGCGCTTGCAGCGGGTCCAGAATGCGGCGGCCAGGCTGGTGGTTGGTGTGCGTCGTTATGATCACATCACCCCAGTCCTGGTCCGCTTGCACTGGTTGCCCGTTGCGGCCCGGATTAGATTCAAGGTCTTGGTTTTAGTTTATAAAACCCTCCATGGCTTGGGTCCGGACTACCTGGCAGAGCGTATCGCTCAGCGATCCATCTCGGCCCGACCAGTTCGGCAGGCGCGAGCGCACTCGCTACGGGTTGCCACCCCACGAGAGGCCCGGAAGTCGGTTACCCGGAACCGGGCCTTCTCTGTGGCAGCCCCGTCCTTATGGAACTCCATCCCCAGCGAAGTGCGCTCTGCAGAGTCCCTGCAGGCCTTTCGAAAAGCGGTAAAAACTTATTTATTTCAAGAGGCCTTTGGCGAACCCTGATCTCTCTTTTTCCCTCTTTTTTTTTTTTTGTGAAGGTCCCGCCATCTTAATGTCCAAGCGGCTATACTTTGTGTATAATGTTTGTGCACGCTTGGTTTATAGTTATCATTGTTGGTTTTAGATGCAATGGTTTTTAGTGATTATTTACTTATTGTTCCGTGTTCATTGGCGCTTGCTCGTCATGTAAGCCGCTTAGAGTTTCGAAAGAAAGATAAGCGGGGTATAAATATAAAAATAAAAAAAATAAATAAATAAAAAAGCCCACTTGATCAGGGCTAGTGCGGGCTTCTGAAGCCTTAAAAAGGTGCCCCACAATGGTCCGTCCTCTTTCAGCACTTGCCAGCTTCGAAGGAGCCTCACTGCTTCATGGATTGATTGCTTTCACTTTTGACCACACGGCCGCCTCCGTTAGAAGAGATTGGATTGGGCAATAGCCCTCTATAGTGGAGCTTGTTTTTTCTTTATTAATTCAGTGATTATTACTTTGATTCGGTGGGGAAAGTGGGGGTTCTAGTTTATTTGGATGCAGTAACGTGCCAATGCTACTGAGGATTTGGTGAGGGGTAGAATCTCCAGGTTGACTCTGTGCAGGGTTGCCTGAGGACAAGTATTGGTTTAAGTTCTTGTTTAGGTTGATTACTTAGGGTTATACAACTTAATTCATTGCAGTACTTTGACTTGGTTTTTTTTTAAAGATCATTTTTCAGTTAATCAAGGGGGTAAAGAGAATTGTTTATTGTATAGTTACATATTGCACTCAGCATTTTATTTGGGTGTAAATTTGGTGGTGTACTCTTTATTTTCCTGTTAAGTATAATTAATTTATATACATATTTTATAGCACAAATCCCATTTTGCAAAAGGAAAACAGAAGCACTACTTCTTTTGCAGGAGTAAGTCTTGAGTCTCCCAAGAAATGTTACTAATATTACCTACAAAAAAACAAAAAACAAATGGGTTTGTTCGAATATTTGGCACTCCAGGCCTGGTTCAGAGGTCAACCAAGGTCAGGCTCACTCTAATGTCGCAGGCGCGCTCACTCAGGGTGGCCACTCCTAGGGAGGTGCGAAGGTCAGTTACGTGCAACCGCACCTTCTCTGTTGTGGGCCCCTCATTGTGGAACCATCTTCCAAGTGAGCTGCACCTTGCACAGTCCCTGCCCGCCTTCAAAAAGGGTTTGAAAACCTTTCTTTTTAAGGAGGCATATGGCGACCTTTGATTTTATTATTTAATTTGATTTTTTTCTTCCGCCCCCTGATGCATCTTGCTGAGGGTTTCCCCCCTCTTTTTGCTTATATTGTGGTTTTTAACTTGTCTAATTTTTAACCCTTTGTAAACCGCCCAGAGTTCCTGCTGGAAGATGGGCGGTATAGAAATAAATAAATAAATAAATAAATAAATAAATAAATAAATAAATAAATAAATCATGTGTGTTGATTTCCTGCATTAATATCACAGGTGGGGAAAATATATACAATTCTGTGTTGTTGAAAAGTTTACACATGTCACTTGCTATAGCTGTCTAAAAGACAGCATCTGCCTCTATGAGCCTGCCTGGGCATTAAAAAGCAAATTTCCCCTATCTCTGGAATTTTTTATGTTGTACAGATTTTATGTTATACAAACCCTTTGTTATACGAGGGTCCACTGTATTTGTTTAATCAGTATGAGTAGGAAGGAAAAGAACTGGAAAGACCACAAGAGGGGCAGAGATGGGCAAGTAGTACGGTCCAAATCATGAGGTCTACTGTAATTGCTAGTGCTGCTGTTTTGAGATGAATGAAATAGTTTACAAAGCTTTCCTATTTTTCACTCTGGGTATAGCAAGAATACCAGCCCATGGTGGAGCAATCCTGCAAGGAAGTATGGGAGTTCCAAAGATGAAGAGGCACTGTTTCTGCAGGGGTTTGGAGGAGGCATCCAAGGTTTGAGATCTCTCTTTCTGCCCCCCCCCCCCAAGCAGGAAACTGAAACAGTTCTGGGCCCCTTGGCCTGCCTAATCAAGGAAGACTTCAGAGACTGGCAGTGGGTTTTTTTGGAATTTTTAAAATGCTGTCAAGTCAGAATCAACATAAAAGTGACTCAAGTAGATCTTTCAAAGTAAGTGAGATAATATATTTTAGGATTGGGGTATCTGATTGTACTTCCCCAGTGAGTTTCCATGCCTGAACTAAGATTCACATCTCCTGAGTCCCTTCATGAGCAAGTGTGTCTGTCCAAATGTTTTTAGTCTACAGCTTCCACCCATAGCCAGAACTGAAGTATTATGGGAACTTCAGTTCTGGAGGACCACAGCTGACCACACTTCTATGGGGGCCACAGCATGAACATCACATGTTGGTGGCCCAAAGCAACACCCCCATACAGTTTGAAAGATGGATGATGGAACACCCACTTTCTTTTCAAAAATGGATCATGATAGTGCAAGAAATCCCATTTCTTATACTAATAATGAAACCATAAGTAATCACATTTTTAATCTGAATACTTGCAGTGAAGCCAGCCCATATTTGTGCAAACTAATAAAGAAGACTGAAAAAAAGTTTTTCTCAGACCTGTTCAAACACCACAGAACTGCCATCTTCAGTTTTCTTTCTTTCTTTCTTTCTTTCTTTCTTTCTTTCTTTCTTTCTTTCTTTCTTTCTTTCTTTCTTTCTTTCTTTCTTTCTTATGTAATTTAGTGAGGCGGAGAGCTTTCTTTTTTATTGCTCTAACAACTAAGCAGAAGCTGAAGGAAACCCATTTGATTGTGAGAGCCCTGTGGTCAATGGGAAAAGAGTTACTGATTAGACCGGCACGAAGGTAATCATTTTAGGTATTTGTCAGGATAGCGCTCATCCCAAAATTCATCAGGGAGGAGAAGGGGCTTTTCTCATTCCATAGTACTTCACTTTGCACTGCATCTCTCACGATGAGAACAAATTATGACTAAATGTTCAGTGACTGAGGGATTAAAGAGATGTTCAGTTTAATAAGTGGGAAGAAGCCCTTGTAATTTTGCCTGAAAAAAGACTTTAATGTGTATGGGGCTTTTCCAAACTGTAGATATTTCAAAGTGATTATATATATATAAAATTTGGTCATATCCTTTCTATGCACTGCATAGAGGTTTGTGTTGCGTTACGAATCACACAGGACACAGAGTTTCGGGGTGCAATCATCTGGCGCTCAGGGCAGCATTCCTGTTCGTCTGTCTGTCAGGGTTCCATGGATGTTTGTGTGTGTGTCTCTGTGTCTGCATCGGCTGCGTGCATGTGAGATTGGTGATGATTCTCCCTCTGAGCCTTCTGCTCCCTGAGCCTTCTCTTCCCTGAGCCTTCTCTTCCCTGAGCCTTCTCTTGCTGCTGCCTGAGCCCCAGTGTTTATTATAAGAGAGCAACACAATAGATACAGAGAAACATTCCTCGGTGGGGGGGAAGAATGCAAGCCTTATGTGTGAGACCATAGTAAACACATAGACAATGGGCAGGGGAAATGGAATCCATAGGTGGGGGGAGAATGCTCCCTAGCTAGTGAGACATTACTGATAAGAGGCTTCCTTGGGCCTGAGCAGATGTATTCTGATATCCTGGTATCTGCCGTCCTGTTTGCTCTGGCCTCCTTCAGCACATTCTGGTATCTGCTTCGGTCCTGGGGCTGCCGGGAAATATATGTCAAGCAGCCCTCCTAGGCCTTCAGTTTCCTTTGTGCTTGACCAATCTTGGGGCTCAGAAATATGGGCAATGATATCTCTACAGGTTTGTTTTACTAGCAATTATTAATTGTTCACTTGTTGTGCAGTGTAATAGTAGACTCATAACCATGCCTCCTAAGATGGGCAAGGGGACTCAAAAAGGGAAGCAAACTGCTAAACAAAAGGCAGCAGTGTGACAAATACCAGTTTTATCATCAGATTCTGAAATTGAATGGCCAGAATTCAACTTAATAATGGAAAAATTAAGCAAATTGGAAAGGGATAGGGCACAGGCTGCAGGGATGCAGGAATCTTTTGAATCTCGCAGATTACACAGGACACCTAGGTCCCAGAAGTGTGAAAAAATTAAAAGGATGAGTGATATGCAGCGGGTGCAGAATGCTGCAGCCAGATTGGTGGTTGGTGCTGGTCGATTTGATCACATCACCCCCATTCTGGCTCATCTGCACTGGCTACCCGTTGCCTCCCAAATAAGGTTCAAGGTATTGGTTTTGATTTACAAAACCCTCCATGGCTTGGGACCAGAATATCTGATGGAGAGTATCATCCAAAGATCAACATCAGCCCGACTCACTAGAACATCCCAGTCCTTTGCCCTTAAGATTGCCACTCCTCAGGAGGCGTGCAAAACTTCTACCAGGAACTGCGCCTTCTCAGTGGCTGGTCCCACTCTGTGGAACCAGCCACTCCCTCCCAGCATTCAAGAAGCTACTAAAAACTTGGCTCTTTACAGCTGTATTTGATGACCTTGGGGGTTGTTTTACTCTTGAGCAGGGACTTGAGTTATTATGTCCGCCCGCTCTTCTTCACCTTCTTACATTTGTATCATTATTTGTATTATTACTTTGATTTTTGTTAGCTTTGTACTATGGAATTTTTATTTCTGTTGACCGCCATGAGTTCCTTTAGGAAAATCTGGCGGGATCTAAATATAAATATAAATAAATAAATATAAATATGATATTGTCTCAACTTGCTATCTTAGAAAACACTGTGTGTATGTTGTATATACAGTGACTGCAGCTAGTGAACTGCAGTCCAGTGGAAGCTGAGGTGCACCTTCACAGTCATGGTTCCTGAACAACCTACCATACAGACTTCTGGGCATACCTTGCCACCGCCAATAGAAGTTGATCCACAAGTCTTGGACTTGTCTTCAGGAAGACCCGCTGAACCATCTGCACTTCCAGTAGCAAGATTGTCCACAGGTGAACCATTCTTAATACATAACAGCCACCCTGGGTGGGTTTGACCCTGGGGTACTGGGAGCCTGCAGGCACCAGTCCCCAGTTCCTTATGCACTCTTACACTGACACCAAGTGATATGCCACAGGCAGGGCAAACTTCACAAAGTACAGAGGGTGTCAGCATCCAAACACAAACTCAGTCTGTACAACCCGGGGGTAATACCATAATTCCTACTACTTTAGCCACTAAGGGAGCCAAATTGGTAACTGAGGTACAAACAGCAGTGAACGTTAGTGAATTAAGTACTGCACCAGATTTAAGTGCTAATTCTGGGGCAAGTTTTTAATGTCATCGCAATTTTTCCTGGATTGTGACCAATCAGTACAGATTGGTGATCATTTGTTACCAGCAACTGTGGAAAAATATGGAAGGGTGAATATGTGGACATTTTTTATCTTTTGAATAGAGAAGTGGACCCCACAAAATTTGAAAAGCTACAGGAGAAGGACAAAAACGAATTAGGGAAAAGAGGCCTGACCATTACTGGGTGAATTGGCTGCCAGCATTTTTTATTAATGCCAGGACTATCATCAGAGCTCAGCTGGAAAGAGTGTTTGCCTTTATCCAATACATGGATCATATTTACAGATTATATGTAGACTTCCTGGGTCCTGAGTGGTTTTTGTACAATGAAGGTTCCCATATAAGGGTGGCATTGCAATCAAAGTTATGCTGGGACATACCACTTGACCCTTTGTGTGTGTATGTTTGGTTTTTATGTCAGTTTTAAATGAGTGTAAGTGATGTTTGGCATGTGAATGTTGGAGTATGTGTATGGATGGTTTGTTCTTAAATGGTAGATTTTATGTCTTGGATTTTTATACTGGGGTGTGTGATGAACTGACTGGATATAACTTTTAATCTCGTTGTATTTATACAATGACAATAAATTCCATTCATTCATTTATTCATTTGTGGGTTCAGGTTATGAACACAAACTGTCCAGCACAGGGTGAATGATCAGACAGTGGCCATCTTTTACAATGCTCAGCAGTGGCAACACGAGCCCATGGAGGCATGGGCCAGGCGGTTCAACCCTGCCTTTTTCTTCAGCCTTTAACACAAAAAGATTTTGCTTGCACAAGCAATGCAAATTCCATTGTTCTTCACACTCAGGCCCACATGCTGCCATATTTTAAGCAGTCTCAGGGAGGTGTAGGACAAAGAGATGCAGGCACACACAAAAACCCATACAGGCCTGCCCAAACTTCCCAAAGGATCCTAGCCCCATAATCCTCAGAAAACTCCAGGAGTGGTTAAGCAGCTACCCTGATTGTGCTAAATATCTGAGTGAGGGGTTCAATTTCAGATTTTGGATACCAGCAGTAAGGCAACGTGTGGCCATGATTGTTAAAAACCTGAAATCAGTTGTAGGTATGGAGGGCACAGTTAGAAATAAAATCCAAAAGGAGGTGATGGAGGGAAAGTTTTGGGACCATACCAAGAACTCTGGGTGAGTTTCACCTTATCCACCATCTGTCATATCCTGAAGGAGGGTCAATAAATGATATGATCCCCAGCAACTTAGCAATGTCATTTATAAATCCTTTGATTCTGCTGTGTATATGGTGAGAAAGGGGGATACAGGTGCACTAATTGGTAAGTGCAACATTAAGTTGGCTTTTCACTTGCTACCAGTACATCCAGCTGATTTTGAACTTCTGGGCTTTTTTATGGTTAATTTTACATGGGCCATGCAATGCCTTTTGGATGTTCCATTTCTTGTGCTGTTTTGAACATTTTAGTACGTTCATAGAGTTGGCATTGAAGCTAGGAGTGATATGGTTGTCCATTACTTAGATGATTTTTTTACTCTGTGGTAGAGCAGACACTAACCCATGTGAGATCTGATAAGACACTTTGTGATGATGAAGGAATTGGAAATTCCTTTGGGTGAGGAAAAAACAGAAGGACCTGCTATGGTATTGACGTTCTGGGGTATAGAATTAGATACAGTCACCCAGGCTAGAAGATTACCAGGGGACAAGATAGAGGCTTTAAAGGTTTTATTGTCAGCAATGTGGTTGAGGAAAAAGTTGTCGCTTTGTGAACTCCAAACATTGGTAGGACATCTTAATTTCACTTGCTGGGTCATTGCATCTGGTAGAGCTTTTCTGGGGCAATTTTGTGTTGTTATGTTAGGTTTGAAAAACGCATCATGTGGCATATGCTGCCACAAAGGGTGGTGGAGTCTCCTTCTGTGGAGGTTTTTAAGCAGAAGCTGGATGGACATCTGTCGGAAATATTGTGATGGGTTTCTGTCAACATATGTAAAAGTTGACAAAACATATGTTATGTATATTTAACAGAATGTGTAAAGTGAATTGTAAAATGGAGGCAGTTAGATTCTGCAGTGTCATGATGTTAATCCACAAGTGTTAGAGACTAGTAATCACAGGCATGTTAAGTGATGAAGTGCAGGTGGAACTGATTGTAACATCATGATTTGTAATGGTTAGATCAGATTGCATCAGATTGTTAATTAGTGATTGCATCAGATCTTATGAGTGCTGAATGAGTATAAAAGGCACTAGCTTGTCATTTGTAACTGGGGACTGTTATGGTAAAAACAGTTCACCCCACACTCTGTTTGTCTGTTTGCTATATTGTATATAATGCTTGGTTGTTATGCTGTGTATATTTTGATGTATATATGAATATATGAGTTTTTACTCTATTCATTGTCATTGTCTTTCTGATAGACTAACTCTGCAAACCCTTTATATCAATACCAACATTTTGTCTACGTTACTGCTGCACTGTTTTTGTGTCAGGCACAAGTATATATTATTATTATTATATTTGCCTGCTGCCCCTTAAATCTGCTGACAGGGTTATGGGCCCAGCTGGGTCAGCAGCCTGATGGGTTTTGTTGTACCTGTATAGATAAAGTGTGAGTTGTGTAAAGTTGTGTTTTTGCAGAGGAAACAGGTTGGAATTGGAACAGAGACAAAGCAGAGCTGCAAAGGATTTTTCTCAGAGGCTTGGAATGAGAGCGGAGGAGAAAAGCAGCTGATAAGGACAAGCCAAGCAAAACAGAGTGTGATTTAAACTGGAAGCTGTGGAGGCTGAGGAAATATTTGCCAGAAGAAGCTGAAAAAGTGTTGCAGATAACGGCAGATAAGGAGCCGGCACATATCAGCAAGAATGGCAAGTATAAATTTAAATTTAATGCCTCTTGTAAAGCTCTCTGACAGTAATTACCTGAATTGGTGTCTGCAAATGAAGCATTTCTTGATCTTCCATGAGCTATATCAGTATGTAGATAAGAAGCTTGATGAGGAAGCTGATGAGGAAGATTTGAAGAAGGATGAAAAGGCCTTGGCAATTATAATGTTATCCTTGGAGGAATCCCAATTCGTTTATGTGAAGGAAGCAAAAACAGCTCATGAGGCTTGGACGTTTCTCAGAGCAGCTCACATCAGAGACACAGCTGGGAGTAAAGTATCTCTAATGAAAAAATTATTCCGGTTAAAGCAGAGCCCAGGTGAAACTATTTCTGATTATATAAGGAAAGTAAATAGTATATTTCAGCAATTGTCTGAAGTGGGCATAAATCATGAAGAGGAGTATAAATGTCTTGTTATATTATCAAGCTTGGATGAGTCATATGACAATTTAGTAATGGGATTAGAAGCTATGAAAAGTGATGAGTTGTCTATATCATATATACAGTCAAGACTCCAGCAGGAAGAATCAAGGAGGAATGATTCTAAAGTAAATAATAAGCCTGCTCAAGTGTCTGAAGAAACAATACAAGTAATTAGAAGATGCTATAATTGTGGGAGTAACCAACATGTTTTTCGTTACTGTGATAAGGTAAACAAGCGGCAAAAGCAAAATAGAGTTGCCGGCACAGGCTGGAAGAGTGAAGGTCAACAGCTGTCTGTAATTAATGATAAGGAACAAAAGGGCTCAAGACAAGAATTATTTATTGTAGATTCAGGAGCCAGTATTCATTGTGTAAACAAGAAATGTTTGTTTGAGAAACTAACTTTGTTTAATTGTAGAAATGTAACCTTGGCAGACGGGACTCAGGCAAAAGTCTGTGGTGAAGGTAATATATTTTTCAAACCTCTAAAATGTGTATTTGATAAGGTCCTGTATATACCGTCTTTAAAGAATAATTTATTAAGTGTGCCTATGCTTGTAAAACAAGGTTTTCATGTACAATTTAGTGAGAATAGTTGCAAGATTGTAAAGAATGGAAAAACAATAGCAACTGGAAGGCTCCAAAACAGTTTGTTTATGATAAGCACTTCTGAGAAAGTTTTGAATATGGTTGAAAATAAGCCTCTACATGACAAATGCATACATCTGATGCATAGAAGATTAGGGCACCTAAGTTTTGAAAACATTAGGAAAACTCTGCAACATGTGGAACATGGGTCTGTGCAAAGTTGTAAAAAGTTTTTAGATTGCCATGTTTGTAAAGGCACAAAGGTGAAGTCTGCACCCATATCAAAAAAGAGTTTGAGAAAGTCACATCAACCACTACAGTTGGTACATATTGATGTGATTGGACCCATGGCTAATTCATTTGGTGGTGCCAGGTTTTGTCTAGTGATAACCGATGATTATTCACGTTATTCTTGGGTTTACATAATAAAGCACAAAAGTGAAGTGAGTGCTGTATTTAAGAAATGGTTTGAGATGGCAGAAAGACAGTACAGGCAGAAAATTTTAGCTGTACAAAGTGACAGAGGTGGTGAATTTTTAGCAAAGCAGTTTGTTGATTATTTAGAAAAGAAAGGGGTGAAACATAGATTGTCAAACCCTTCTGCTTCTGCTGAGCATGAATTATCTGAGAGGAAGAATGGGATTCTTCAGAATATCATGAATGCAATGTTGGCAGATGCAAAACTTCCCAAAGGTTACTGGGCTGAGGCAATGAAATATGCAAATTATGTGTCTAATAGAGTGTGGAGTTCAGCTGTGAATGAAGTTCCATATACTCTAATGCATGGAAAGAAAGCTACAATCAGATATCTCCATATATTTGGCTCTGAAGCCTGGGTATTAATTCCAAAGAGGTATAGACACAAGAACAGTCCAAAGTCTAGAAAGCTTATGTTTATTGGTGTTCAGCCTGCAGCAAAATCCTGGCGTTTTTGTGACAGTCATGGAAAAGTTTATATAAGCAGGTCTGCAAAATTTTGTGAACAGAAAAATTGGGAAGCTCTACATGCTAATAATGAAGTATTTTTGCCAAGTATTTGTCCCCACACTGAGGTTGAAGAAGTTGCCAGTGATGGAGGGGAGTCTACAGCATTACATGATAGAAAAGTGAAAGATGAGATTGCCAGTGATGGAGGGGAGTCTACATCATTTCATGATGAAAAAATGGAAGATGAGGAGCCAGTGTTGATCAGAAAATCTACAAGATTCAATAAAGGAGTGCCACCTGAAAGGTTTGTTGTGAATAATGTATTCCATGAACCACAGAATTTTGAATATGTGCTGCTAATGCCTGGAGAAGAAAGGAAGCAGTGGATGATGTGCCATGGACAAAGAGCATATGTCTCTGAAGGAACGGCAAGTGGATGCACCAGTAGATGGCGCCAAAGAGCAAAGGACATTTTGCAAGTGAAATAGGTTGCTTGTATACAAAAGGTTTTTTTGAAATTGATAATATTTGTTGATGAAGCATTAGAAAGGTATAAAGTGTATTTTGAAATATCTTAAGGGAACAATGCATGAAAAGTTGAAAGTATCCATATGTGATAATCTTGATCTGATTAGCTATGCAGATGCTGACTGGGGTTCAAGTCCAGAAAGGAGGTCAATGTCTGGATATGCCATATTTTTAGGTAACTCACTAATTATCTGGAAAGCCCGAAGATAAAGGTACATTTCGTGTTCTTCTACAGAAGCTGAGTATGGGGCTGTGAGTGATTTGTGTTGTGAGTTGACCTGGGTAGTACAGTTGTTAAAGGATGTGAATGTAAATGTAAAACTACCAGTCAAAGTATATAATGATTCTTTTTCGTGTATCCAATTAACACAGAATCAGAAAGTTGGATCCAGAAGCAAGCATATTGGGATCCGTTACCAAAATGTGAAGGACTGCATAGAACAACATTTGATTGTATTGGAATATTGTACAAGTGTTGATAATTATGCTGACATATTTACAAAGCCTTTGTGTAAAGATAAACATGTATGTTTTAAGAAAAGGCTAGGAGTTGAAATCTGTTAAATATAGGAGGGTGTCAACATATGTAAAAGTTGACAAAACATATGTTATGTATATTTAACAGAATGTGTAAAGTGAATTGTAAAATGGAGGCAGTTAGATTCTGCAGTGTCATGATGTTAATCCACAAATGTTAGAGACTAGTAATCACAGGCATGTTAAGTGGTGAAGTGCAGGTGGAACTGATTGTAACATCATGATTTGTAATGGTTAGATCAGATTGCATCAGATTGTTAATTAGTGATTGCATCAGATCTTATGAGTGCTGAATGAGTATAAAAGGCACTAGCTTGTCATTTGTAACTGGGGACTGTTATGGTAAAAACAGTTTACCCCACACTCTGTTTGTTTGTTTGCTATATTGTATATAATGCTTGGTTGTTATGCTGTGTATATTTTGATGTATATATGAATATATGAGTTTTTACTCTATTCATTGTCATTGTCTTTCTGATAGACTAACTCTGCAAACCCTTTATATCAATACCAACATTTTGTCTACGTTACTGCTGCACTGTTTTTGTGTCAGGCACAAGTATATATTATTATTATTATATTTGCCTGCTGCCCCTTAAATCTGCTGACAGGGTTATGGGCCCAGCTGGGTCAGCAGCCTGATGGGTTTTGTTGTACCTGTATAGATAAAGTGTGAGTTGTGTAAAGTTGTGTTTTTGCAGAGGAAACAGGTTGGAATTGGAACAGAGACAAAGCAGAGCTGCAAAGGATTTTTCTCAGAGGCTTGGAATGAGAGCGGAGGAGAAAAGCAGCTGATAAGGACAAGCCAAGCAAAACAGAGTGTGATTTAAACTGGAAGCTGTGGAGGCTGAGGAAATATTTGCCAGAAGAAGCTGAAAAAAGTGTTGCAGATAACGGCAGATAAGGAGCCGGCACATATCAGCAAGAATGGCAAGTATAAATTTAAATTTAATGCCTCTTGTAAAGCTCTCTGACAGTAATTACCTGAATTGGTGTCTGCAAATGAAGCATTTCTTGATCTTCCATGAGCTATATCAGTATGTAGATAAGAAGCTTGATGAGGAAGCTGATGAGGAAGATTTGAAGAAGGATGAAAAGGCCTTGGCAATTATAATGTTATCCTTGGAGGAATCCCAATTCGTTTATGTGAAGGAAGCAAAAACAGCTCATGAGGCTTGGACGTTTCTCAGAGCAGCTCACATCAGAGACACAGCTGGGAGTAAAGTATCTCTAATGAAAAAATTATTCCGGTTAAAGCAGAGCCCAGGTGAAACTATTTCTGATTATATAAGGAAAGTAAATAGTATATTTCAGCAATTGTCTGAAGTGGGCATAAATCATGAAGAGGAGTATAAATGTCTTGTTATATTATCAAGCTTGGATGAGTCATATGACAATTTAGTAATGGGATTAGAAGCTATGAAAAGTGATGAGTTGTCTATATCATATATACAGTCAAGACTCCAGCAGGAAGAATCAAGGAGGAATGATTCTAAAGTAAATAATAAGCCTGCTCAAGTGTCTGAAGAAACAATACAAGTAATTAGAAGATGCTATAATTGTGGGAGTAACCAACATGTTTTTTTTTTACTGTGATAAGGTAAACAAGCGGCAAAAGCAAAATAGAGTTGCCGGCACAGGCTGGAAGAGTGAAGGTCAACAGCTGTCTGTAATTAATGATAAGGAACAAAAAGGGCTCAAGACAAGAATTATTTATTGTAGATTCAGGAGCCAGTATTCATTGTGTAAACAAGAAATGTTTGTTTGAGAAACTAACTTTGTTTAATTGTAGAAATGTAACCTTGGCAGACGGGACTCAGGCAAAAGTCTGTGGTGAAGGTAATATATTTTTCAAACCTCTAAAATGTGTATTTGATAAGGTCCTGTATATACCGTCTTTAAAGAATAATTTATTAAGTGTGCCTATGCTTGTAAAACAAGGTTTTCATGTACAATTTAGTGAGAATAGTTGCAAGATTGTAAAGAATGGAAAAACAATAGCAACTGGAAGGCTCCAAAACAGTTTGTTTATGATAAGCACTTCTGAGAAAGTTTTGAATATGGTTGAAAATAAGCCTCTACATGACAAATGCATACATCTGATGCATAGAAGATTAGGGCACCTAAGTTTTGAAAACATTAGGAAAACTCTGCAACATGTGGAACATGGGTCTGTGCAAAGTTGTAAAAAGTTTTTAGATTGCCATGTTTGTAAAGGCACAAAGGTGAAGTCTGCACCCATATCAAAAAAGAGTTTGAGAAAGTCACATCAACCACTACAGTTGGTACATATTGATGTGATTGGACCCATGGCTAATTCATTTGGTGGTGCCAGGTTTTGTCTAGTGATAACCGATGATTATTCACGTTATTCTTGGGTTTACATAATAAAGCACAAAAGTGAAGTGAGTGCTGTATTTAAGAAATGGTTTGAGATGGCAGAAAGACAGTACAGGCAGAAAATTTTAGCTGTACAAAGTGACAGAGGTGGTGAATTTTTAGCAAAGCAGTTTGTTGATTATTTAGAAAAGAAAGGGGTGAAACATAGATTGTCAAACCCTTCTGCTTCTGCTGAGCATGAATTATCTGAGAGGAAGAATGGGATTCTTCAGAATATCATGAATGCAATGTTGGCAGATGCAAAACTTCCCAAAGGTTACTGGGCTGAGGCAATGAAATATGCAAATTATGTGTCTAATAGAGTGTGGAGTTCAGCTGTGAATGAAGTTCCATATACTCTAATGCATGGAAAGAAAGCTACAATCAGATATCTCCATATATTTGGCTCTGAAGCCTGGGTATTAATTCCAAAGAGGTATAGACACAAGAACAGTCCAAAGTCTAGAAAGCTTATGTTTATTGGTGTTCAGCCTGCAGCAAAATCCTGGCGTTTTGTGACAGTCATGGAAAAGTTTATATAAGCAGGTCTGCAAAATTTTGTGAACAGAAAAATTGGGAAGCTCTACATGCTAATAATGAAGTATTTTTGCCAAGTATTTGTCCCCACACTGAGGTTGAAGAAGTTGCCAGTGATGGAGGGGAGTCTACAGCATTACATGATAGAAAAGTGAAAGATGAGATTGCCAGTGATGGAGGGGGAGTCTACATCATTTCATGATGAAAAATGGAAGATGAGGAGCCAGTGTTGATCAGAAAATCTACAAGATTCAATAAAGGAGTGCCACCTGAAAGGTTTGTTGTGAATAATGTATTCCATGAACCACAGAATTTTGAATATGTGCTGCTAATGCCTGGAGAAGAAAGGAAGCAGTGGATGATGTGCCATGGACAAAGAGCATATGTCTCTGAAGGAACGGCAAGTGGATGCACCAGTAGATGGCGCCAAAGAGCAAAGGACATTTTGCAAGTGAAATAGGTTGCTTGTATACAAAAGGTTTTTTGAAATTGATAATATTTGTTGATGAAGCATTAGAAAGGTATAAAGTGTATTTTGAAATATCTTAAGGGAACAATGCATGAAAAGTTGAAAGTATCCATATGTGATAATCTTGATCTGATTAGCTATGCAGATGCTGACTGGGGTTCAAGTCCAGAAAGGAGGTCAATGTCTGGATATGCCATATTTTTAGGTAACTCACTAATTATCTGGAAAGCCCGAAGATAAAGGTACATTTCGTGTTCTTCTACAGAAGCTGAGTATGGGGCTGTGAGTGATTTGTGTTGTGAGTTGACCTGGGTAGTACAGTTGTTAAAGGATGTGAATGTAAATGTAAAACTACCAGTCAAAGTATATAATGATTCTTTTTCGTGTATCCAATTAACACAGAATCAGAAAGTTGGATCCAGAAGCAAGCATATTGGGATCCGTTACCAAAATGTGAAGGACTGCATAGAACAACATTTGATTGTATTGGAATATTGTACAAGTGTTGATAATTATGCTGACATATTTACAAAGCCTTTGTGTAAAGATAAACATGTATGTTTTAAGAAAAGGCTAGGAGTTGAAATCTGTTAAATATAGGAGGGGTGTCAACATATGTAAAAGTTGACAAAACATATGTTATGTATATTTAACAGAATGTGTAAAGTGAATTGTAAAATGGAGGCAGTTAGATTCTGCAGTGTCATGATGTTAATCCACAAGTGTTAGAGACTAGTAATCACAGGCATGTTAAGTGATGAAGTGCAGGTGGAACTGATTGTAACATCATGATTTGTAATGGTTAGATCAGATTGCATCAGATTGTTAATTAGTGATTGCATCAGATCTTATGAGTGCTGAATGAGTATAAAAGGCACTAGCTTGTCATTTGTAACTGGGGACTGTTATGGTAAAAACAGTTCACCCCACACTCTGTTTGTCTGTTTGCTATATTGTATATAATGCTTGGTTGTTATGCTGTGTATATTTTGATGTATATATGAATATATGAGTTTTTACTCTATTCATTGTCATTGTCTTTCTGATAGACTAACTCTGCAAACCCTTTATATCAATACCAACATTTTGTCTACGTTACTGCTGCACTGTTTTTGTGTCAGGCACAAGTATATATTATTATTATTATATTTGCCTGCTGCCCCTTAAATCTGCTGACAGTTTCCTGCATGGCAGGGGGTTGAACTAGATGGCCCTTGAGGTCTCTTCCAACTCTATGATTCTATGATTCTATGTGAGGCACATGAACAATGGTATGAAGGATGATTTAGTGGTCTGGTTAGTATTTTTGGAGGAATTTAATGGGGTGTATTTTTGGAGGTCAGAATTAATACTAAGAATGGAATTACAGGTACACACAAACACTTCAGAAGCACATGGTTTCAGAATATATTTCCAAGACTGGTGGTGTGCCGGGGGTGGGCTAGTACATGGACAGAGTCAGGTGTAATTAAAGACCTCACTTTCCTTGAAATTTTTCCATTAGTAGGTGCACTCTGGCTATGGGCTACATTATGGGCCAACTCTGCAGTTGTTCTTTTTGGTGTGACAACCTTGCTTTTGTGTGAGAAGGAGTCTGCTGGTGGGCCGTCCGACGTGAAAGAAGAGATGGGGGGTCAGAGAGAAGCCAGAACGGGAAAGGAACTAAGTGAGGATGGGAAGGATGCTGTAGGAAAGAATAGCACGGAAAAGAGGAGTGAGATGACCGAACGTTTGCGGGTAGATACAGAGGTGGAAGAGTTGATAGTCATCCAGGATTGGTTAAAAGATGAGCCAATACGAAGTCGGGAAGTGGGTACTCAAACGGAGGAAGTGACAGTTGGGGCAGTTGGTCCAGCAGAGAGTGGGGAGTGGACAGTGACGGTTGCTCCGTCATGGAGTGGGGGTATTCCCAGGTTGATGAGGGGGAATACACCTCACCTGGGGCTGAGGGAACCACCCCGCTGGGCACGGAATACATGCTGTGGCAGTCCTTGCCAAGGGACTGGGAAACCATTGGAGCCAACCTTCCATTTGCCTCAGGGTGGGAGACCCTACTTTTAGAAACAATTAATGTTAATGTTGCCTCAGGGGTTAATCCAAAACCTGTTATGCTTGAAATTCATCAAGTTGACATTGAAACCGAAAAGAAGTTGAACCCTTTTGCGAATGTTGTATTAAATAAAACTTTATTATCAAAACAATCTGTCAATAATGCGCCGGTTTGCGAAGAGGCAAATAATGAACCCACTCACATGTTGTTACCATCATCAATTCATTATCTTCAAGGTCAGCTAGAGTAATGAGATTGGTAAGGTCCTTTACCTTATGTTGTTTACAGTTTAATGTAGTGTTTCATGCAAAACTGTTCAAAATCAGATAGCTGATGTGTTATCTTGCCAACATATGGAGCATTTCAGGGTGTTGGCGTCACAAGCTCAGAAAGAACAGGAAAGTCTCTCAGAAGAGGTATGGTACCTTGGCAGCTAGAATCTGTTAGAGCAATTGATTTGGCTCTGGTGCCTGGGAACAGGTGCTTGCACAGAATATCAGGCTTTTTATAGTTGAAAGAGGCTTGAGTCATGTCAGTGTCAGCTGACCAATTAGTTCAATACGCAGTTAACTTACATCATAGGGGATTGGCACCACGGTCCACTCAGGGTAAGCTATCTGCTCTGGCTTTTATGCCAGAGCTAGGGTTTGCCTCATCCGGCAAATGAATTCCGAGTCCAAAAGATGCTGGAGGGATGGGCTCAGGAAAAAGGGCCAATCAAAGACAATAGGGCTCCTATAACACCAGAAATCCTACTACGCCTTTAAAAGGAGTGGGTTTTGGTCAGTCAGTCAGTCAGTCACCTTTATTGGCATAAATAAATAAATAAATAAATAAATAAATAAATAAATAAATAAATAAATAAATAAATAAATAGACAATGGGCAATAGAGAATAAAAGCACACATTTGTGGGAGTGTGCGGACCCAAGTCAGGATCGCTTAAAAAGAACAAGGGGGTGGAGGGAATGGAAAAATATTGTAACAGGACAAGAGCAGGAGGGTGTTTCCATGAAGCATTGTATTTGTCCAGCCGTAAACGACTGCAGACCATCCAGGGTGAGCAAACTATATTTAGAGGTGTAGAACAGAAGGCCCGTTAAGTAGCTGTGGTCTGCGACGCTGGATTATCAAATTGATAAATATGGCAATCTGCCTAGTGTGGGTTTTGTCTTTGCCTAACAAAAGCTTGTGCAAGATGACCTCATCCTGGCGACCAGGAAGTCTAGCAAGGTGTGGGTCTAGGTGGGAAGCATGCATGTCCTTGTATAGAGGACAATATAAGATCATATGCACCAGAGACTCAGTGGTCCCTGTATTACAGGGACATAACCGAGTCTCCAGTGGTAGAGAGCCGAATCTCCCGTATACGACATTGGAAGGGAGTACATTACATCTTGCTAGAGTAAAAATGTATCGTTCTTTCGGATTCTCTAAAAGATGTAGGTACCTGGCCGGCTTGCCAACAGGTAGCGGGAGTTGAAGACTGAGGGGAGAACATGCCTTAGAGGCTGCTGCAAGGAGGTCTTGCCTTTCAATATCTAGCAGTCTAAGATTTAACAGCCTATAAGCCTGCATGAAAGGTAGTGCCCCCAATTGTTCAGGTGAAATGCCCAGAACCATAATTTTTTTGAGAAACACTTTAAGGCCAGGGGAGTAGAAATGGTTGGAAAGAATGCCCTCTATCAGGGGTCTTTGTATGAAATGAAACGAATTCTCAGCCAATATTTGAAGTATCTTAATTGTGCCTGAGTACTCAATCTGTTGAGACCAGCCTCCAAACAGGGCTGTGTAAGGTACACAGTGGGGAACTGCCAGTATTTTGTAAAGAAAGCCAGATTGGAGCCTTTCAACCAGTGGATTGATGGCGTCCAGCCAAACTGGTATCGCATATAACAACTGGGAGATGACTTTAGCTTTAAAGACCTGCAGGGCACTGGGGATATGTTGATTTCCCCATACATAAAAGAACTGGTAAATGGCTTGGATGGTCAGTCTGGCTGAGTTGATAGTGATATGTCTATGTCTGGCCCAGGTGTTACGGTAAAAAAAAATTAAACCTAAGTACTTGAATTCTTTAACTTGTTGAATTGCTCTCCCGTAAAAAAAATCCAAGATTGGGGTTTCCAGGTCTTACTAAAAACGACTGTTTTGGACTTGCTATAGTTAAGAAACAGTTTGTTGCGAGACAGATAGTTAATACATTCTAAGATTAACCGTCTTAAACCTATCTTGGTGCTAGATAGTAATACCATGGCGTCTGCCTAGAGGAGAATGGGCACTGATTAACGTCAATTAGGACATTATTCAGGTATGAACTCACCTAATAGTCTCAAGGTCAAGTTCATTTAGACCAAAGATATTTGCACTATGGTAGGCCACCTTTAAATTTTCTGAATTAAAGGCTCTAAAACTAAGATTTAATAAAGATGTGGCCCAATTTAAAATCCAGTATATGGTGTTGTATATTTATTTCGGGACTGGGGGTGCAAAGCAAAGCAGAGCATGATGCTTATATGTCCCCTCACAGCACTTAAAGAACTCTCTGGGTGGTTTACAATTTATTTATTGTTAATTTGTTAATTAATTTATTAGAGTTTTATGCTGCCCACCTGCAGAGAGGCCACTTTAATTATGCAGGCTACAGATTTATGGACATTCTTCCCCTTAGGCTTTCACCCATGATTTTGTGTTATCACAGAGGATAGTTGCCATGATTTATTTATAATTTTGAGTTTGTTATTCATTTGCTTCTGTTTCATTTGTTTTTTATGGAGCTGGGGGTTTGTGAAAGTTTGATATTTGTCTGTATGAACACCCAGAGTAGTGGATTTTCAATATGTGGGTCAGAATAAAAATGTAATAAATAAATAAATAAATAAATAAATAAATAAAAATTATCGTGGGAACTGTTTGTTCCCATGCCTTTAGAGTTTCCTTTTTAAGGAATGTCTACCTGCTTGGATTCCTTTTCTTGTTAGGTTCTTCTGCCATGGAATCTTACCTATCTTTGGCCTGAGCTCATTAAAATTGGTGTTCCTAAAATATAGTGTACACATGTGGTTATACTTCACTTTTGCTTTGTTTGTAATCAAGGACTCCAGTAAAACATAGCAATATTCCCTCAAGATTTCCCTTCCTTCCACTGCATCTACCAAGTCATCACTCTTGGTTAGAATTCACGACACATAGCCATCTAATTTTCAATTCTGAAGGCATTCAAGTGAAAACAGAACAAATATTTTTCTGATCTGCTTTGATTTGGAGTCTGTATTGAGCAGGGGGTTGTAAAGTCCATTATCACATTCCTGTTTTCGTTTTTCAAAGGTTTCATCCTCATTCTCAGCTTGACTGGGCAGTTGTAAGTAGACTTCAACTACCACATTCTTTTTATTTATTTTCACCCCAGTAATATTAATCCAGATATTTTCAATAGAACAACCAAATTCATCCTCTTGTATTTCAGTGCAGGAACATGGTTTTTATATATAGTGTGTCTCTATCACTTTTTCTATTCTTTCTGTTTCTTTTGAGCAATTTATATCCATCAATCGCTGTGTACCATTCATGGGAGTCATTCTGCCAAGTTTCAGTTACCCCTATGAATTTGTATTTACATTCCTGGACTACAATTTCCAGTTCTTGCCTCCAATACTCCTGGCATTTGTATATAGGCAATGAAGAGTCTGTGTTTTGTGACCTGCTTCCCTTTATACACCTCTATGAAGACTATTATTGGGCCTCATTAGAGCTGCTTGCTCTGTTCCTCTTTTTGTGCAAAAGCCTTCATCTGTCTTTATCTCTGAGTTTGCATAGATAAACCCATCACTTGCCAGAAGTCCATCTTACAAGAAGTCATGCTCCCAAAATAGAAATCCATCATGTTGGCATAATCTTCAGTTGTTCATGAATATTTCCCTTTCCCTTTGTGTTCTTCTTCTAAGTATGGGTGACAAGACAATCGCCTTTAAAATCCTTGTGTTTCCTTCTGAGACTTTCAAAGTCTGATGGGATTTCTTTGTAGTTCTTCTTGACTGTATCATTTGTTCCCACGTGGATGAGAAGGAATACACATCCATGGGTTTTAGGAATGATGACAATAATTCTGTGACATCCCAAATTAGTCCTCCAGGGAAACAGCATACCAACCCAACAAGAGCCATCAATCTTCCCAGCATATTTCAGTGCCAGTCCCATACAGTAGGGAGCTTCCTAGTACAACTATTTTTCTTCTTTTTGTAGGATGTGGATTCAGAGACTCTATCTGAGTTCCACCTTCTCTCATGTCCTTCACCATGTTTTCCTATGCATACTCTTGGCGCAAATCCTCCTCAAGTACCTGAAAGGTCTAGTGATACTGTTAACCTCTTTTTAAAATGTATTGTACATAAGGCAAAGAAATAAGAGATAGGCATAACAATTAAAAGGAACAATAAGGACTAACTAACCAATTAGCAAAGTTCACTCAGTTTTCTATGTATAATTAAATATTCCTATTTCACAGGGATAGAAAGAAGCCAAGTCACTTCTGAGTTGATTAGACTTACCAACAAGAGAGAGCTATTTTGGAAACTCACCAGAGGAAGTGGGGCGTTTTGTTGGCTGTTAATTAGATCATTCCAATTCACACATATCCATTTGATTATGGAAAGTTAACTCCAGCTTGAGATGTGTTAACATGCTCAATAAATTTGAATCATACTTTCCCAGAAACCTCAACCAACTTTGAGCAGAGAAAAGGTAATGAGATAGCTAAGTGGAGATGGGCAGGTTCACTTTAAACTACAAACAGGCACTTGTATGATACTGTAGAGCCCTCCTCCCTACTAAAAGTGAAACCATTTAGAATACTGAAGGTCAGGGGGAAAGATTCTATCCTAGCCTTCTTCCTGCCATATTACTTTTCTAAGTGTCATGATTTACTTGTTGAGTGTGTGGGTGATTATGGAGTAATATTCCACCCTTCAATCTGAAATTGTTGAGCGGAAACACAGATGTACTACTATAGTCGGAATGAGACCCAAATCAATCTATTTTGTTGGCAAATGTTCACAGCCCGTGTTACCATTGCTGAAGTATGCCAAATGATTTGTGTCACAAAACATGCCAGGATGCCAAACATTTTGCTTTCTGCCAGTATCCATTGCTACAACCGGCTGCTCCTCCTAAGCTTAATATTCCGGGGAGCTTCAAAAAAAAAGATGAATTTCCCAAACAGAACATCTCACAAATGTAGAGTGCCAACTCAACCTATTTCTGCTTCAGTCTGACAGGCTAATCCCATTTCTTTCAGGGAGCTGAATCTGTGACAATAACTCAATAAAAATAGAATTAGGTGTCAGAACACAAGCAGTACTGTAATACATAGTGGTTTTATTTATTATACATTTATATGTATATATAGTATGTGCTAAAGTTTCTGTGAATTTATTCTACAGTTATCAAATAATTATGTTGGTCCCTTTGGTCTTACGTTCTCTCCCCTAATTTCACATATGTAAGAAAACACTATTGATCAGTGTCTAGATTTATGTTATGCTGTTTATCTAAATGATTTATAAAATGATAATGTTATTTTATTCTGTCTTCTCTGCACATTAATATTGAGAACAGCTTGGAGCACAGGGAGCACTGGGGGCAGCCATCATGTCAGAACTCCCATGGCCATACAAGCTAAAAAGGCAGTCAATACAAGGAGAAGATGACAGCAGTGGAAAACCATTTTCAGATGTAGCAACTGTAACATACACTACAGGTCTGAGAATCTGCTGTAGAGTTAGTTTGGTTTGGTTTGATTGCAGTTGCTCTGTTCTAATTTGACTTTGTCCCCCCATTCCCCGAAATAAAGAGGCGACACACCAATAATTTGGGTTTTTAAACTGGGCCACAACTTTATTCATAACTTAATCATAACTTTATTTAACTGTAGCAGCAACTATAAATTCGGATGGGCCTCCCGTAGTGCAAGTTAGATTTTACCACTATTTACAATTAATTTGGGTCTGATTTTATGACGTCATGTGCTAGCCTATGGGAGTGCCCTTTGTACAGCATGGCACTCTCCGTTGGTATATTTTGACCTGTATCTCACAGCGGCCGTGCCTGTCCTGCCATTTGGTCGTACTCTATTTGATGGCCTGGTGAGGCCCTTTTTGTTCAGCCTACTTCTTGCACGACCGCCCGTTTCCTTGCAATCGGAACCTTACACATGACGTCTCGGGTTCTGATTTTATTGCACTACCTGCCCCTCTGTGGCCGAATATTCCTACCTATATTAACGACCTCCTGACCTCCAGTCATAGCCTCTATACCTATTTAATGGAATGCCAAAGAGAATGGAATGGGCGAAAAAACGCTGGCACCAAGGCCAATCAGGTGCCAACCAAAAATTCCCATTCGGCCCCGAAGCGACCAGGATACCTCATTCTCCAGACAACTAAAGGGTGGGTGGGTGGGGTGCCGGTCGGATCGAAGAGAGGCCGGGGACACCGCGTGGTGCCCTTATAAGGGCCTCTCGCGACAGTTATCGCGAGACATCCCCCGCGCCTCTCCTCGGTCCGACTACGGAGTCCGGCAGGGACAAAGCCTCCCCACTCGGACCTTAGCCTTGTGGAGCGGCCATTGTCCCCCCATTCCCCGAAATAAAGAGGCGACACACCAATAATTTGGGTTTTTAAACTGGGCCACAACTTTATTCATAACTTAATCATAACTTTATTTAACTGTAGCAGCAACTATAAATTCGGATGGGCCTCCCGTAGTGCAAGTTAGATTTTACCACTATTTACAATTAATTTGGGTCTGATTTTATGACGTCATGTGCTAGCCTATGGGAGTGCCCTTTGTACAGCATGGCACTCTCCGTTGGTATATTTTGACCTGTATCTCACAGCGGCCGTGCCTGTCCTGCCATTTGAGTCGTACTCTATTTGATGGCCTGGTGAGGCCCTTTTTGTTCAGCCTACTTCTTGCCACGACCGCCCGGTTCCTTGCAATGGGAACCTTACACATGACGTCTCGGGTTCTGATTTTATTGCACTACCTGCCACGGCGAAGGAGCTGCTAGGCATGCTCCTCGCCCGCCAAACAACAGGCCAGCTCGGCCTGGAGGCCCATCCGCAGGTCCCTGAGAAAAATTTTTAAAGCCCTCGTCAGACAGGTGTACACCATCAGGTCTGAACAACTCCGGGCGAGCAAATTTGATGTCTGGGTGTGGGACCACTGCTCCCACACCCCGCTGCATGGCCTTGAAGATGGCCCGGTTCAAGCGTTTCCTGGCCCTTTCGACCCCAGGCGGGTCCCGGGCCCCAAGCCACACCCGCCGTGGCAACATCTCTGACCAGACCAATCTGGTACAAGGGGATTGGGCCTTAAAGGCCTCGAGATCACGACAGATCCGTAAGCTTAGGCTCTTCCCCTTAGCCCTGGTCAGATCGTTCCCGCCCAGATGGACGAGCAGGATGGCAATTGGCGCCTCTTGGGCTGCAAGCGGGACGCGACCGTAGAGAAGCTGTCCCAGCTCATACCACGGGAGCCTCTCCACTCAATGCTGATGCAGTCACTGAGTCCAAGGTGCTGACCGAAGGCGGAACGCCGGGCGTATTTCGCTGCCCAGAAAACAAAACTGTGGCCGCAAATAACCACTGCGCAATCTGCCTCGTGGAAAGGAACCTGTAACACAGAACAGTTAGCGAACCGCGCTGGCAGCCTAACATTTAGGGATTGGGCGGACATACGACCTAAAACGATCTGAGGACCAGCGGCCCAGGGCTCTTATCTCTGTTGCCCCAAATCCCATAGCCGCCGCAGTGGAGGCTGCCCCAATGCGGAATGAATGCGTGCCAAATTGTCGGCTAGGTAATCCCGCCGCCTCCAAGGCGCGGCACGTGACCGTCCAGAATTGATAACGGGTCAACGGGGTGTTATCTGCATGCACAAACAGGGGGCGGTATTGGTGCTACGTCTAGCTAGATAGGCCTGTAGTAAAATCAAGGGCATAGTTGCGGCTGTGCACAGCGCCCCAACGTCACCGGGTACCCGGCCCCATTGATCCGTTTTGGACCTACGCAATTGCAACACCACCCCATCCACGGTCATTGACACATCTGTACGTTGAAGGCAGGCCTTGGCGTTGTCCCGCTTAGAGGCTGCCAATAACTCGCTAATCCTAAAAGCTCCAAAGAAGGCTACTGACACTGTCGCCCGGAATAGCAACACTTCAAACTCGTCGCTACACGTGGTGTGCCAAATATCATGCAACTTTAACAAAATCCCGGGTGTGATGGGCCTGCGCGTGTCACTGATGCAGCCCCTCTCCTTGGACCACCCCTCTAACATCTTCTGCAAAACAAAATCGTTATTGGGGTGAGGGAACCTTTGGGCCTTTGCAAAATAAGCCAATGCGGACAGCTTACCTTGTATTGAACGTGGGGCCAACCCATTCCGATACAGCCGAACCGCATATTGGATCAATTGATCGGCGTGGGCTGGCCATGGCTGCAGGTTCAGCTGTGCACAAAAACGCTGGTAGTCCCTGCAAGCTGCCGCATAGGTACGCCTAGTGCTTGGCGCTAATGCCAAACCCACGGCTCTAATGGCCTCGGCTCTCCAAGATTCCAAACCTCCTGCGGCAACACCTCCTGCTCCGCCCTCGCCCCCGTGCCAACAGTCGCGCTCCATCTGTTGGCGGGACAAGGCGTCAGCGATCTCGTTGTTGACCCCGGCGACGTGGCGTGCATGAAAAACTATGTTATAACGGAGGCAGTGCAAGGTAAGCGCCCTGACTAACCGCATCACCCTAATTGATTTAGAGGACAGGGTGTTGACGATGGAAACCACTGCCTGGTTGTCGCACCAGAAAGTGACCGCCGAATTTGCCCATAAGGGTGCCCAGAGCCATAGGGCTCCCACAATTGGAAAGAGTTCCAGGAAAGTAAGGTCCCTAGTTATTCCCCGGGGGGCCCAGTCGCTCGGCCATGTGCCCTTTGCCCAACGGCCCTGGAAGAAGATGCCAAAACCGTGTGCTCCAGATGCATCCGTGTGGACTTGGAGTTCTGAACCTAGAATAAGCTCGCTCCTCCAGAACGACACGCCATTAAATTCCTGGAGAAAAATCTGCCACACCCTCAAGTCTTCCCGCATTTCCCTGGAGACCTTTCGTCTATGATGAGGCCTAGTAAGGCCCGTCATGGCGTGACAAAATTATCGCAGAAAAGCACGCCCCGGGGCCACCACTTTGCAAGCAAAGTTCAAATGACCCACAGTACTTGCAGTTCTCTCAGTGTGACTTTTCGCCGTGCAAGAACCTCCTGTAATCTTGTCCGTAAATCAAGTAGTTTTTCTAGCGGGAGGCGACTAGCCTGCGCCCGCGTATCTAACTCAATGCCCAGGAATGTTAGGCAGGGCGCTGGGCCCTCAGTTTTCCTCCGCTAAAGGGATACCAAAGTCATATGCTAGTGCTCTGAATTGGTCCATTAAGAACTGGCATTGTTGTGACCCGGCCGGGCCACAGAAAAGGAAGTCATCTAAATAATGCACCACAGCTGTGGAGTGTGTCCTAACCCTGAGTGCCCATTCAAGGAATGTACTGAAACATTCGAATGCTGCGCACGATATCGAACAGCCAAAGGGCATGGCCCTATCCATATAGTAAAAGCCCTCAAAGGCGAAGCCCAAGAGCTCAATGTCATCTGGGTGGACAGGTAACAATCGGAAAGCGGACTTTATGTCGCATTTTCCTAACAGTGCACCCGTGCCTTCACGCCGAACCATGCGTACTGCAGCGTCAAAGGAAGTATACTTCACAGTGCAAAGCTCCGGAGGGATCATATCGTTCACTGACTCCCCATCGGGGTACGATAAATGATGGATGAGACGGTATTCCCCAGGAGCCTTCTTGGGTGATCCCTAACGGAGATACCCTGAAGCGCTCAGATGGGGGGTCAGTGAACGGACCCAGGACCCGGCCTTCCTGTCTCTCCTTTTGAATCTTAGCACGGACAATATCTTCCATGCCCCTTATAGACTTTAAATTATTTGCCCGATAGGGAGCCCGGGGACCCTGTGCCGGAATCCTAAATCCAAATTTGAAACCGTCCCTTAAATAGGCTGCTGCTGCCATGTCTGGGTAGCCGTGGAGCCACTCCAGCATAGCAGGTAATTTAATGGGACTATGTGCTTTTGGGAAGCTGACCCCCACCCGGGGCGGGTTGCTTTTTAGGGAGCTGGTCCCGTCCTCCCTGTCCACCTTGGCGACCCTTTGGGCAAGTGTAGGATGCATGGGGCCCATTGCAGTTGCCACACAGGTGCTTAAATTTACAGGGTCTGCGGGTGCAGAATCCTTTGGCATTGTACTCCCAGCACACCAGTCGTGGCTGAACCGACTGGCCCGCGGTCACGCGGGCAGGGCTGGTCTGGCCAATTCGGAAAATCAAATGCCCGCTATCGGTCCGGTCACCAGTTATTGGGCGCTGGGGCACCATCAGTCGCCTCCACAATGGGTCCAGCGGAATGTCCCAGCGGAGGTGCGGCCGCAAGGCCGCCCTCATCCGGAATCCCTCATCATAAAGCATCCACCCAGTTCCCGGGAACTCTGAGTGAGCCCTGTAGATCAGGTCCAAATATTGAACCAAGTCAAAGGCGCTCGGGCGGGCCTTGACTATAGTAGCCATATAAATAAGGAAGGCCGGGAGCCAGTTAGCCCAGCAGTGGTCCGGACGCTTTTTCCGAATCCGCTCCTTATCTTGAGCCTCCATATGCTTCAATTTCTTTTCGTCTACTTCCCGATTCATAAGATCGAATATGTCCACATATTCCCCCCTGAGGATCCTCTCGACCGTTGCCGGCAAGAGGTGGTCACCCAGGGGCGTGGATTGGTCTGAGTCAGGGTAGAACTGCGGTGGGATCTCCCTGTCCCCCTCACCCCCCTTGGCTGGTCCGGGGGTAACTGGGACCACCGGCAAGTGGGAGGACTCCACATTGCCGTGGGGCGTTTTGGTAGGATCTGCACTCGATGCCTGCGGTGATGGACTTACCGTACTCGGTGCAGCCGGGAGCGGTGACTCTGAGGCAGGAGGCTGCAGGGGGCTGCCAGTGACCGTGTAGGGCCACAATGGCCGCCTCTCTGTAAATGTGCCTGGCCACGGCCAACTCCCGGTGGGTTAACGGTCCTACCCGGCGTTTGTGACTCACCCAGGTGCTGGGCCAGTCCCGCGTCTCGGCTGCTCGAGTTGGCGTGGATAGGTCCAGGGCCTGTACTTCCACCGTCGCTGGCTCCACCGCTTGTAGTGCTGCTGGGGGTTCAACAGCTGCCATCGTCTCCACTCGCTGTGCGTCCTGGGCCACCAACTCTCGCTCCTGCTGCAACTCTGGAGACAACTGTGCATGTCTGGACGTGCCGGCGCGCTCACCTTCAAGGACAGCAATTCGAGACATGAGTACCTCAACTGTGCGGTTTAGTTCAGCTAATTTCTGGGTCTTGGATTCCCTTGCTGGTCCCTGCACCAAGCACCCGCCATGCCCGCTGCAGGACCCTCCTCTGCTCAGTGGCACTGAGCTTGTCAAATGTTGACCTGCAATCGGTTGGGTCATCATCATCCGATGATGATAAGACAGGTGCGGGCTTAACAGCAGTGCGGCGCTTTGCAGGCTGCTTGCCCTTCCTGCTTGGAGGGCGTTTGGGAGCCATGGAATTATTGTACTCCGCCGTATGCTTCCCAAACTGAGCTTGCCTAATTTTTTTTTGTGTGTGTGTGTTTGGTTACTGTATTTTGATTCTTCCTATTTTACTTTATTTTATTCTATTTCTATTTATTTTATTGTATTTTATTTTTATTTATTTAATTTAATTTTTTTTTTTAATTTTTCAGGTAAGTGCAGCTGCCCGGCTGGCCAGCAGGTGGCGCTGTTGCGCAAGGCCTGCTGCTGAGAGAGCCGGCAGCCGGCTCGAGTTCCAGACGCGTCGGAGAAGCACGGAGCTGGTCGGGCCAGGTAAGTCTGGGGGGGTAGGCCACCCGACGGGAGATGGAGCAGGGGAGCCGGCCTTGCCGGAGCCCCTGCCTAGGTTTGGGGCGAGGGAGAGGGGAGGAAAAACGGGTGCTTTGTTTTTTTTTTTTTTTTTTTAAAGACAAGCCAGGCTTTTCCGCTCTCTGTTCGGCTCCCGACAAACAGCTGGGGAGCGGAGAGCGGGACAAGCGGGGTGTTGGGAGACTTTTTTTGGGGGGGGAGGGGCCCAATGCCACCCCCCCAGCACCTACGAGCCCGCGGGTGGCCGCTGGCTTGGATCGGGTCCCCCCCCGCACGTGTTTTATTTATTTTGTTTATTGAAGTTAAATCCAGGGAGCGGGTTTTCCGCTCTCCGATCGGGAGCCGCGTGCGCTGGCCCCGGCTCCCGACCAACAGCCTCCCGGCCCCTGCCGGGACGGAACCGGCAAATGGGGGCCCTGCGTGGTTTGTTTTGTTGTTTGTTGTTGTTGTTGTTGCTGTTTTTTTTTATTATTATTATTATTATTAAGGTGCGCGCGGCGGCGGCGGCGCGCCCGCGGCTCCGCAGGGTTGGGACCTGCAGTTAAGCTGCAATAGGTCCCAACCACAGATCACCTAGGGCCCGGCTGATGGCACGGGCCTAAACGCTCCTTCTTCCCAGCCGGAACGGCGAGTCCTCCCCTGGTGCCGGTCGGATCGAAGAGAGGCCGGGGACACCGCGTGGTGCCCTTATAAGGGCCTCTCGCGATAGTTATCGCGAGACATCCCCCGCGCCTCTCCTCGGTCCGACTACGGAGTCCGGCAGGGACAAAGCCTCCCCACTCGGACCTTAGCCTTGTGGAGCGGCCATTTTCAAGCACTAGCAAAAGAAGGTAGCTAGCTGAACAGGTCAGTGAATATGTTTTCTGCCTAAGGACCAGAGGTTGGTAGTTGTTGGAATATTTTGCAAGATTTACATTTCAGCCATTACAGGGTTAATGTGAATGTAGAGTATTATGGGCTGGATTTAATGTGAAGAGCAAAGCCGATTGGTTGTATCCCTAAATGTAGGGATAGTAAGCTACTATGATTTGGACAATATTATAATTTTATTACTGAAGGTGGACCCCTGACTGTAGACATGCAAAAAAAATCACAAGTACATGAAGTGAAAATAATTTACCCTCACAAATTTCTAGATTTTTCAACCAAAATGTAGTTTGGAGGACTTAGCTCCTGAGTTTGGGCACTTAACATTTAAGAGAAATGAATGTATCAGAGAATATGTTGCATATGTTTTCCTCATGTATAAATACAGCAACATACAGAAACTGTCTATAAAAGAGCATTTTAGCATTTATATTAAGCTGGTGTATGTGTTAAAGTAAACCACTGCTTTTGACATGAGGTCATTTTGTCTCACTTTTCAGATCTTTGAGACATATTAGTTTTGTTCACTGGAGGCCTCCCATCCAAATACAAGTGAGGCCTGTTCCTGCTCAGCTTCCAAAATCAGTTCAGATTCATTGGGTCCAGAGTAATACAGGGCATTTATACATGACCCCTAAGCTCCGCTGCAAATGGCTGCAAGCTCCGGAGCTTAAAAATGTTTCCCCACCAGCTCCGGAGTTTGCAGACAATTAAGTGCGACCCCGCCCACCTAAGCGTGACCCAGCGCACTTTTCTTGTACCTGCTCTTGGGAGGTGAAAAATATTTGATGCGGATGTGCTGGGCTCTCCTCGCTTCTTTTTGTTTTTGTTTTTTGCCTCCCGCCCCTTTAAGAGGAACCAGGAAGTGACCGGGGCTCCCCCAGCAGCGTCCACCAACACCGGGAGGTAAGGCTTTATTCTTCTGTCCCTTTTTTTCCTCCCTCCCCTCACGCAGCCAGCAGCCAGGAAGTACGGAGGGGTGGAGATGCACGAAGAGCGACAACCCCCTAAGATCTCTGGTCCGAATTTAAGGGGCCAGCGGATCTTAGGGGTCATGTAAAAAGGCCCACAGTCCCTCTGCAGATAAAGCATCCTTTATCAATGTAACAAAGTCTTATCCCCAACCCATGTCCCCACCACTTTTGTGAGTCACTCAGACCTTCATGTGTTTAACACAAAGCCTGTCAGCACGTTCAGTGGAAGAGGCTTAAATGCTCCTCTGCAGAGCTTCATTGTAAGCATATAGTGAGCTGACTTCTTCATTGGGCTGGGACATTTGGAGCAATGGCTTATTTCTGGGGCTTTATATGGGTGCCCTGTTGCCATCACAATTACAGCTTTTTACTTTTTCCAGCCATTACATCTAAATAGGGCTATCAAATTATCAAGACATAGAATTTTAGAATTCTTAGAATTAGCTTGCCCAATCCAATCTGTTGATCTACAATGTAAGATGCAGTATACTGTCCCTAACACGTGATCCTCCCTCCTCCATGGAAGGAAAGCCACTTCACTTTCATTCATGGTAATTTGAAATCTTCTGTGCTATTTAGAATCAGAATCAGAATCAGAATCCTTTTATTGGCCAAGTGTGGTTGGACACACCCAGAATTTGTTTTGGTAAAAAATGAACTCCACATATAAGAAGGAAATATAAGAATCGAATCATATATTCAATAATAAAAACACAGTACAACAACACAATATAACCTATTATTTAAAAAAGAAGAAAAGAAGAAAAAAATTAATTATTCAACAGTTTGATAGCTCTTGGAAAGAAACTATCTTTATATCTACTTGTCCTAGTATGTAATGTCCTAAAACATCGTCCTGAGGGTAACAATTGAAACAGAGTTCTGCTTATATATACCGCCCCATACTACTACAAATAGTCTCTGGGTGGTTTACAATTTTAATTACAGAGTGCAGGCTACACATTGCCCCCAGCAAGCTGGGTACTCATTTTACCGACCTCGGAAGGATGGAAGGCTGAGTGAACCTTGAGCCTGCTACCGGGGATTGAACCCCAGGTCGTGAGCACAGATTATGTCCAGGATGTATGGAATCTGTATATATCTTCATCGCCCTGTTTTTAGCTTGTGTGGTATACAATTCCACAATAGATGGCAAATTAATAGCAATAATTTTTCCGCAGTTCCAAATATCCATTAAAGTCTATATCTGTCCTGCTTAGTCGCAGAACTAAACCAGAAAGTTATAGAGGAACAGATGATAGATTCAATAACACCTTTATAAAATTGTTTTATAAACAGTTCTTTTGGCAGTCTGAACTTCCTAAGTTGATGCAGAAAAAACATTCTTTGTTGTGCTTTCCTAATAATACTTTTAATATTAGAAGATCATTTTAAATCTTGAGATATAATAGTACCTAAAAACTTAAATGACTCCATTATTGACACTAAGGGCTCAGTCCCATGCCCCTTTAAAAGCAGTTTAAATTACTAGAAAAACTTGTGTTAAAAATGCCATCCCCACGGCCACCGGGCTTTTTGAAAAAAAAAGGAAAAGGAAAACCCAGTAATGCCCCTTTAAGTGAGGTTTCTGTGACTCACCCATGAGGTAAGGAATTTTTTGCCTGGCTTTGATAATCCACCGTGGGACCATGCAGATGATCCGGGTTTCTTCTTTTTTTTAACTCATAGCACTGACCGGATGTTCCTGGGGCCTATCGGCACTGTTTTTTTTTTAAATTGCTTTTCACCTTCGGAGAAACAGGAAGCTCCATATGGTGCCCTAAGCCTTAATTTCCTCCAGCCAAGAGGTCGTTTTTTTTTTTCAAATGCTAGCGCCACCTGCTGGCCAAGGGGGCTGAACTGCACTTTTAAATTAAAAATCAGCTTTGGACATGTGAACTCCTGTCCCACTTATTCAATCACGTGATGGGACAAAGAGGAAAAGCCAGACCTTCAGAAGATCAGGATCAAAACCCAGGTGAGATAGCAGCCAATGTTATTTGATATTATAAGAGGTGGCTGTATAGAGCGAGTCCTCCTAAAATCCACCACCATTTCAACAGTTTTGCATGTGTTTAATTCAAGAATACTTTGAGTACACCATAAAACTAGTTGTTCAATCTCTCGCCTATAGGCATATTCATCATTGTCTTGAATGAGGCCAATCACTGTAGTGTCATCTGCAAACTTCACTATTTTAACAGAGGAATCCTTTGAGGTACAATCATTGCTTTATACAGAAAAAAGAAATGGAGAAAGCACACAACCCTGAGGGGCTCCTGTGCTAACCTTGCTAATATCTGATATAGTTTTACCTAACTTCACCTGCTGCTTTTTGTCTCTTAAGAAGCTTACAATCCATTTACAAATATGATCAGGTACAGCCAACTGATTTAATTTAGTCATAAGGATATCTGGAATAATAGTGTTAAATGCAGAACTAAAATCAACAAAAAGAACCCTTGCATAAGACTTTGGAGATTCAAGATGTTGCAATATATAATGTAAGTCATATTAACAGAATCATCTATTGATCTATTTGCATGATAAGCAAATTGCAATGGATCTAATGACAAATCTGTGATGGATTTCAAATGAGCCAACACTAGTCTCTCTAAAGTTTTCATAACCACAGAAGTTAAAGCAACCAGTCTATAATCATTCAATTCCTTGACAGAAGATTTTTCTGGTACTGGAAAAATCATATAATGTTTAAACAAGGAGGAACATAACACATCTCCAGTGATCTATTAAAGATGTGAGTAAAAATAGGAGCCAGTTGTTCAGCACAAACTCTTAAACAAGAAGTTATTTTATCTGGACCTGGTGCTTTTCCTAACTTCTGTCTGTAAAACAGACCTTGCACGTCCTTCTCTGTGATCACCAAACATGGATGACCCGATGGCATGGGGTAAATTTCCACAGGCTCAGTTGATGTTGTTAAATCTGAGATGGAATTGTAGGAATAGATGGCTGCAGTTTCCTCTCAAACCTGCAATAAAACATATTCAAGTCATTCACCAGTTGTTGATTTCCTTCAACATGGAGAGGAGGTTTACTATGACCAGTAATAGTTTTAAGAGTTTTCCACATATTTGCTGATTCATTTGTTGAGAAATGGTTCTTTAACTTTTCAGTATAGTTCCTTTTTGCTGCTCTAATTTCTCTGATCAATATATTCCTAGCCTGATTGTACAATATTCCGCTGCCTGAGCCGCCCCTCTTGACTAAAGAATTAAATCAAATACAGGTTAAAAGAGAGGAGGTTTTAGGACTAATTGATAAATTGAGGATTAACAAGTCCCCGGGCCCAGATGGCATCCACCCAAGGGTTATTAGGGAACTGAGAAATGAAATTGCAGACCTCTTAACGGTGATATGCAACTTGTCTCTTCAAACGGCCACAGTGCCGGAGGACTGGAGGATAGCAGATGTCACACCAATTTTTAAAAAAGGAAGGAGGGGGGACCCAGGAAACTACAGGCTCTACATCTGTCCCAGGGAAGATGGTGGAAGGCCTCATCCAAGAGAAAATCTTAAAACACATAAAAGAACAAACCTTGCTGAGAGAAAATCAGCATGGCTTCTGTAAGGGTAAATCTTGTCTTACAAACCTTTTAGAATTTTTTGAAAAGGTCAACAGGCACGTGGATTTGGGTGAACCGGTGGATATAGTCTATCTGGATTTTCAAAAGGCTTTTGACACAGTCCCTCACCAAAGGCTGCTGAGAAAATTGCATAGTCAGGGGATAAGAGGGCAGGTCCTCTTATGGATTGAGAACTGGTTGAGATCCCGAAACAAAGAGTAGGTGTCAATGGGAAATTTTCACAATGGAGAGAGGTGAAAAGCGGTGTGCCCCAGGGCTCCTGGGACCGGTGCTTTTCAATCTGTTCATAAATGACCTGGAGACAGGGATAAACAGTGTGGTGGCCAAGTTTGCAGATGACACAAAACTTTTCCATGTGGTAAAAACCAGAGAAGATTGTGAAGAGCTCCAGAAGGATCTCTCCAAACTGGGAGAGTGGGCTGAGAAATGGCAAATGCGTTTTAATGTAACCAAATGTAAAGTAATGCATATTGGGGCAAAAATCCAAACTTCATCTATCAACTCATGGGCTCTGAGTTATCCGTGACGGATCAGGAAAGAGATCTTGGTGTGTTGGTGGACAGCTCCATGAAGGTGTCTCCCCAATGTGTGGCAGCAGTGAAGAAGGCCAATTCCATGTTAGGGATTATCAAAAGGGGATTGAAAATAAAACAGCCAACATTATAATGCCGTTATACAAAACAATAGTAAGGCCCCACCTGGAGTATTGTGTACAATTCTGGTCACCGCATCTCAAGAAAGACATAGTGGAACTGGAAAAGGTGCAGAAGAGAGCGACTAAAATGATTACTGGGCTGGGGCACCTCCTTATGAAGAAAGGCTAAAACAATTGGGCCTCTTCAGTCTGGAAAAAGGCGCTTGAGGGGGATATGATTGAGACATACAAAATAATGCAGGGTATGAGTAAAGTGGATAGAGGGAAGCTCTTCTCCCTCTCTCAAAATACCAGAACTAGGGGACATACACTCAAATTGAGTGCTGGGAGAGTAAGAACTGACAAAAGAAAATATTTTTTCACCCAGCGCGTTGTAAGTCTATGGAACTCCCTGCCACAGGATGTGGTGATGGCATCTGGCCTGGATGCCTTCAAAAGGGGATTGGACAGATTCCTAGAGGAAAAGTCCATCACGGGTTACAAACCATGATGGAGATGTGTAATCTCTAGGCTTTAAACCAGGGTACTTCAAGGGCCAGATGCAGGGAGTGGTATCAGGAGACAGATATCTAATGCGCTCCCAAACGCATCTGGTGGGGCCTACAGGAAGCTGGACTAGATGGGCCTTTGGCCTGATCCAGCATGGCTCTTCTTATGTTCTTATGTTCTTATGTTCTTATCACCCTTTTTATAGGCTTCCTCTTTAGTATGACGTAACTGTTTGAGTTTAGTTGTAAACCACTGTTTGTTATTACTGTAAATTTTCACATTCTTGGATGGCACACATAAGTCCTCACAAAAGCTGACATATGATGTTATAATATCTGTGAGCTCATCCAAATCAGCAGAAATATTTTCAAATAAGTTCCAATCAGTGCAGGCAAAACATGCTTCAACTTTAACTTTGCTTCTTCAGTCCATGTTTTCACTGTTTTAATTGTTGGTTTTAAGGTTTTAAGCCTTTGTTTGTAAATAGGCACAAGGTGAACCACGAAGTGATCAGAATGTCCCACATCTGAGTGTCATAAAGAGCGATAAGCATCATTTAAAGTTGTATAGCAATGATCCAAAATATTTTTCCCTCTAGTAGGGCATTTAACATGCTGGAAGTACTTCAGTAACTCCATCCTTAAATCAGCTTGATTAAAATCACTGAAAATAATTTTTAAAGCATCTGGATATGCATTTTCAGCCCACATAATTTGACTAGTTAAAATACCTAATGCATTTGCCACAGAAGCTTGAAGAGGAATATATACTTCACCCACCAAGAAAGTAGAAAACTCACATGGAGAATAAAAGGGATTACAAATAATAATTAATTAATTTCTACTTACTCACTCTAGTCATGCTTTCTGAAGAAACACCTACCAATTTTGCTCCATCTTTGGCATGACAGCCATTCCAATATTTTAACGTCCCATGTTTTCTACTCTTGCACACATACAGGTGCATGCACACACATACATACACACACATTAGGATCATGCTTTCAATTTATTCAGAGACCACAGACTGAGCTTTCAGTGGGGCTTTAAGGCAGATGGTATTGCTCATAAATAGAGCATAAGGTCATAACGTGTGTGTTGTGTGTGCGCATGCATGCGTGCGTGCGTGCAATTGGGCACACACGCATGCTACTTCTATATTCTCTGTATACCATCACTTCTGCTTGAATACAAAATCAGTGCTTCCACGTCACATTTTAACTTCAGCAGCATCTGTAACAGTGTCACTGTCATCTCTTCTTTCCTTTTAAACCTGTTATTATTCTGCAATAAACAGAGCTTAAAAGACACTTTTCTAGCAAAGGCAAGGATATGTTACCTTACAATTTGTGACCTTCCTTACATGCGATGCAGTACATTTTCCTACTTCTTCATGTTTCTGAAACCAAATGAATCTTTTTTCCCTCTCCTTCCCCTTGTCTCTTGTTCTCTCTTATTCTCCCTTATAATTGTATTTCAAGGACTTCATTTTGCCAGAGTTGTCAATAACTGCATCTGTCACTGTCAAGCATGCTAATTTCTGTGTATCTAGCGCTTGTTCTGCTGCCTCTAGGGAAACCAGCTTGGCTCACATAAAGCCCATGCAGAGTTCTACAGGCAGGGGCATCCCCTACTGCCTCATTACTTAGGGTCCCCTGCTTGCACCTGCCAGCCAGCTGTGTGAATGATTTGATCCATGCAAATAAAATGGTCAGGGGTGATGCCATTCTAATACCATTCTGTTTGGAAGTAAAACATCTGTGTAATGATCTGGGTTTCTAGGCCACTGATACTCAGAAAGCTGATCCAGCAAAAAGGCACATATGATGGAATCATAGAGTTACATAAAAACATAAAAGCATAAAAAGAGCCATGCTGGATCAGGCCAAAGGCCCATCTAGTCCAGCTTCCTGTATCTCACAGTGGCCCTGCCAAATGCCTCTGGGAGCATAGGAGGCTACTGGTACTAGTCCCCTGCATCTGGCCCTTGAAGTACCCTGTTTTTAAGCCTGGAGATTACACAGGCTTGTAACCTGTGATGGATTTTCCTCCAGGAATCTGTCCAACCTCCTTTTGAAGCCACCCAGGCCAGATGCCATCACCACATCTTGTGGCACGGAGTTCCACAGATTAACAACACACTGGGTAAAGAAGTATTTTCTTTTGTCTGTTGTCACTTTCCCAACCCTCAATACTGGTATTTTGTGAGAAGGAGAAGAGTGTCCCTCTATCCACTTTACTCATGCCCTGCATTATTTTGTATGTCTCAATCATATCTTCCCTCAGGCACCTTTTTCCAGACTAAAGAGCCCCAAATGCTGTAGCTTTTCCTCATAGGGGAGGTGCCGCAGCCCAGTAATCATTTTAGTTGCTCTATTCTGCATCTTTTCCAGTTCCACTATGTCTTTTTTGAGATGTCATGACCAGAAATGTACACAATACTCCAGGTGCGGCATTACTATCATTTTGTTCAATGGCATTATAATGGTGGCTGTTTTATTTTCAATCCCCTTTTTAATAATCCCTAGCATGGAATTGGCCTTCTTTACCGCTGCCACACACTGGTAAACACTTTCATTGAGCTGTCCACCAGCACACCAAGATCTCTTTTCTGATCCATCACAGATAGCTCAGAACCCATGAGATGATAGATAAAGTTTTGATCTTTTTTGCCCCAATATGCATTACTTTACATTTTCCTACATTGCAAGATACTTCAAAGGCCATCAAGTCCAACCCCCTGCCATGCAGGAACCTCCATCAAAATAAAGTAAAAATATGTCTCCATGGCACAAACTAGCCATAGCACCATTGGGAATTATAAACTAACTAGATATATTATCTGACCTGGCCTCAGCACAGTGTTAGAAATACTAGGACAATCTCAAGCCTTATTTTACTTTTTCTGTTTCTTTTACTCTCAGAAACAGGCACATTCTTTCTTTCCTTTATCAACCAAAATTGCTGTGGTATCTTTAAAACCAAGAAGTTATGTTGGGCAGTCACATTCTTGGATTGTAATCCACTTCAGCAGAAACATTAGCAGCAGTGTTTATGCCAAAGATACAGTACTTGTTGACCTTTAAGATACCAAAATACCCTTTGTTGATATTCCCTGTAACAGACTAACAGGGCTACTCCCTCACCCTAGGCACCATATTTTACATTTTGTAATTATATTTTTTATTCAGTCTTCCTCTTTCTTCACAATAGTGTGGAATAGGCATGGGTGTTTCATTTCAGAAGTGGTCCAGTTCAGAAACAAATGTGGGAACTCAGATGGTGTTTGAAACCAGACCATCCCTCCAGAATGAATTCAGCCAGTCCCTTACCTTCCTCTGGTCTCGTGCGGGGCTAAATGCCAGTGAGGAAGAAGCCTCCAATGGCATTTTTCCTTCTCCCTGGTGCTGGCCAGTCAGGAACTGTGCAAGGAAATACATCATCCCGCCTCCCTGTCTGATTGGCCAGCACCAGGGAGAAGGAAAGATGACGTCTGAGGCTTCCAAAATGAAATGCCCATGCCTAGTGTGAAATCATTCTAGGACAGTGATGGTGAACCCTTTAGAGATTGAGTGCCCAACCTGCAATTCAAAACCCACTTATTTTTCTCATCAAATAGTTCTCCTCTAGTACCTCAGGCCTTGGGGTTATCTCTGCCTTTGTACCCAATGTTGATTTGGAACTATGCAGCACTCTAGGTATCAGTCTTAGTTGGTATAAGATGAAAAGATGTCTACCACAATTCATCACCTATGTGAGTTTTCTTGATTTGACCATCCTCAGAAACCAGATCTACCGGCATTTGGTGGGCACTTTCATCGGCATTAAAGGGTTCCTGTCCTTGCTGCTCCTCAGCCAAATAGTCTTGAGAGGCAGGTCAGAAGAAATCATTCCCTCATTCTCTTAAGAGCACTCAGAGCACTCAGCAACCTTTACTGTATTCATGTTATGTCTTGCCTTTAATACTGAAACATTGTGGGGCATCCCATTTAAAAACTTCCATTGGAAAATGACTGGCCAGCATCAACATTTTCATTGTGTGGCGTGAGTTTGGTCAGTTTGCCCACAATTATACAAGCAAATGAAATCGGTTGTGGTATAAAAATATAAAAATAAATAAATAAACAAATTTGAATAAATTGGGAAGACAGCTCAAAACGGCCAGCTAGGCTCACACTAGTTTAATGGCAGTGTTATCCATTTCTCTCAAGTTTTCCCATGCCTTCTTGTGACTTTAAAAAGGCCTGCCTTTAAGTCCATTATAAAGGGAAAGATAAAATAGCTGTACAATGTCATGTAATTGGGAGCACTAGGAGCCATCCATCCAGAATCACCTTCAGCTGAGCTTTCCAATAACAAAGGCCTTATATTGCAGCAATACCATGTACTCTGGTCATTTTTATAGCTCTTCTTTTGTGGATTTTCCATTCGTTTCTCAAACTATGACTGCTGCTTTCTGTTTTTAAAAGTCCTTGAAAAGTTATAGTGAGGGAAATAATATGCCCTTTGTGATCTCATCCAGATTTAATAAGTGAAATAACTTTGGTTTAAAACGAGCCATGCAGTGTCCATTCTCCAACTACTTTCCCTTATTTTATATTTATTTCTTTGGACCAAGCAGCTGCTAATAGTGATGTTAGAAAGGGCCAAGAGAGCATGAAAACAAGGCAGCTAAATTGCTGCAGCTCACAATTCAGTTCTACCACTTTCCAAAAGGATGAAATCTCATAGGAGTATGTCTGAAATTGGGATCTATATTTGTACATGGTGTGAGAGACCAATCTTTTAGGAAAGTACAGACAGACTGGAGCATTATCCTATTTCAGTAATATTGGTAGATATCATAAATGTGAAAACCCTGATTGAGATCTACCTTTAAGAGCACATTCCAAAGTGAGCTTTTCTTTAAAACCATATTCTGGATATCTCATATACACATCCTGATTTTTAGCTATGCATTTTGATATTGATGGCTGAAAATATCAGAGAGAATATCTTCCTTCAGCATTTCCAGTGGCAAATGCAATGAGGGTAGTGGCATGGGCATGTGGTGGACAGAAAAACACATGTGGCCCATGTTCAGCCCTAAACCTGACAGAGAAATTCTGCCAGCTGGGCTGCATACTTGCCTTGATCATTGTTAGCTAGCAGTATCAAGGGATGAATGAGGTCAGAAAAGGAACACAGATTTGATCATTACTTGAAGCTAATAATATTCAGAATTAAAGACATCTTGCTTCATCTGTTTGTCCCAACTGGAGTAGATGAAAGACTGTAACTACGGAACTGAATCTTTATGTAAAGTCCACTCTCATTCTGAGCCACAACTGAATTTAGCCTAGAACCTTTTGCATACACAGCAAGTTTCAACATAGTTCTTTGCAAAAGTGTGATTTACAGAATATAGGCTGCAGAAGTCTAAAACTTTCCTAGGAGTCCTACCTCTTCCCTGTTTTCATTCTTTGCTTCTTGGCCTCTTTATATGTCCCCCAGTTTCACTGCTAAACACAAACTTCCTCAGAACAAAGAAACTGTCCTCAGAACTTAGGGTTCAGTCCCAGGTAGCTGGCTTATGGTTGATTTAGCCTTCTATCCTTCTGAGGTCAGTAAAATGGGGGAGCAATTGTAGCCTGCATAATTAAATTGTAAACCTCCCAGAGAGTGCTTGAAGTGCTACGGAGCGGTATATAAGCAGTGTTTGCTTTTTCTATACTTTAAGCACTGGAAGTCTGCAAAACTAAAATGGCAACATTGCAAGATAAAATATTTTTAGGTTTATTTCTAGTGTGTGCTTGAATACAACATTTGTAGTTGAGTACAGTAGGAAACAGATAAGAGATCAACTCTGAAGAAACGAGATGTCTCTAACAGTGAAGCATCTGGGCTTATCTAGACATTTACATCTGCATGCATGTTGCCAACTCCACATTCTGAGCCTCTGCCTGCTAAAAATACACACACACACACACACACACACACACACACACACACACACACACACACACACACACACACACACGGCATACAAGGAAAGTGTGTTACTTACCAGTTCATCAGTCCTGTAATTTTAATTCAGAAGGAAGGCATCTACATCAACAGCAGAGGCCATCTCTTCTAAGCCTGCATTTCATTCAGTAGCTCTTGATTAAAGCAACTGTCCCACCAAATGTATTAGGTAAAGCCAAGTTGCCAATCCGTTACTGACACAAGAAACCACGAACAAACCAACTGGATGGCAGAGAAAAGGCAGACTACGTTAAATACCATACTATTTTTTATCAAAAGGGATGGGAAGGCATTACTAGATTCTTTTCAACATTTGCCTAAGTACTCTACTGTATTGCATATTTATCACTGCACATTTATTTTCATATTATTGCATGTTTATTTTGCATATGAATTTAAAGTAATCCATGAAGCAACTACAATCAGTGTCTGAAAATCTGTTATATAGTGGAATCAGTTCCAACATAGGTATGTTCATTTGAATCAGTGGAACATATGGAGGCATTGACTCACCAAACCCCCCATTGATTCAGTGGGCCTCCTCTAGCGCTACTTAGTATGCTAAGTAGAGATGGGCACCAAACGAAAACATAGTGTTTCATTTCGTTTCATTTCTCCTTTTGTTCCATTTTGTTTGGTTAGTAACAAATTTTTTAAGAATTTTTGGAACAAAACAAAATGAAATGATTCATTAATTGCTCCCCTGGGTCCTAGAGTCACCAAAATCACAGGGTAGCTTATTTGGACACTTCCCTGTAAGCCCCCCAAATTTGGAGGTGTTTGAGGTTCAGAGGATAAGTTATTAAACTCCAAATGGGGTCCCCCTAGGAGAAAATTATTTCCAATTGAGTCAGAAATCACTTAATAGCCCCCCAAGCAATTAAGTGCTTCCCGACTCAATTAGAAATGATTTTCTCCTAGGGGGAACCCCTTTTGGAGTTTAATAACTCAGCCCCCCTGAACCCCAAACCTCTCCTAATTTGGGGGGCTTACAGGGAAGAGCTTGAGGAAGCTGCACTGCGATTTCCATGCCGCTAAATGCATGGGATCAATATTTTTGAGTACATGTTTTATCATAGTGATCCTATGCACCTACAGTAGCAGCATGGAAATCACAGGGGAACTTCCTCAAGCTATTCCATGTAAGCCCACAAAATCAGTTTGGGTTTTAGGGGGCCAAGTTATTCAATTGCAAAGAGGCCCCCCCCCCAGCCAATTGCAAAAGTGCTGTATGGCATGCACCGGGAATATAGGAGTTAAACAAGGGGAAGTAATAAACTGACCTATTGCCAGCCTGGCATATGCTGCACAGCACTTTTGCAATTAGCAGGAGGGACCCTGTTTGCAGTTGAATAAGGGCCTTTTTACACGCCCCCTAAGATTTGCTGGTCCCTTAAATTCGGACCAGAGATCTTGAGGGTTTGTCGCTCTCCCTGTGTTCCCACCCCCTCCGCACTTCCTTGTTCTGTCTGCATGAGGGGAGGGAGAAAAAAAGGGAGAAAAGAATGCACTCATACCTCCGGAGTGCTGGTGGAAGTTGCTCCGACCCCCCGTCACTTCCTGGTTCCTCTTAAAGGGGCGGGAGGCAAAAAAACAACAACAAAAAGAAGCAAGGAGAGCCCGGCACTCTCTGCATCAAAATTTTTCACTCTCCCAGAGCAGGTACCTGAAAGGTGCGCTGGGTCGCGCTTAGGTGGGCGGGGTCGCACTTAATTGTCTGTTAGCTCTGGAGCTGGTGGGGAAACATTTTTAAGCTCCGGAGCTGGGAGCCATTTGCAGCGGAGCTTAGGGGTCGTGTATAAACGCCCTAACTCAGCCCGCTGAATGAAAATCTCTCCAGATTGGGGTGGCTTACAGGGAAGAGCTTCAGGAAGCTCCCCCATTTCATTTCCTGAACCAAAAAAAGGTGGTTCGGTGTCACAAAACAGCTTCTATTCTTTCATTTTGTAACAAAATTTGTTATGTAACAAACAACGGAACAGTGTTTTGTCTTTCGTTTGGTGCCCATCTCTAATGCTACGCAGCAGGACTTCAGCCAATATAAAGTCAGACTGCACTTCATTCTGTGCGGGGTATAATGGATGATATTTGTAGTTTGTTATCCTGACACACTAGTAATTGCCTAGATCCCACTATGTGAAATGCACTACCTAGAGACTTGATACTTACATTCCTCTTATGGGGATGCCTTTCCAAAATGCAATTGCATTCAGTGTCTAGGTGTTTGACCTCATTATTTGATGTTCAGTCTAATTGACACTATTGACTCTGTTTTGAATCTACTCTGGGTCTTAGTATGAACTTCATAGGAACTATCCAAGATGTTGAGCTCTATCTCTGAAATAAGCTCATCGCCTTTGATAGCTCCTGTGACATTCCAACTAAAACATGAGTGAATTCACTAAATTAGAGTCATGAGCCTCCAGTGGTTCAATCCATAAAAGGTTTGTTTCCTGGAAGAGTGATGTTAGAGAAAGCTGACCCCTCATAAACACACTAAGACTGCACAAGATCTCAACCCCAAAAGTGAAAACATGACATTTGTGGACCTTTTTATATACATATTTATAAAAAAAAATCTATCTTCCCAATTATCTCAAATTCACAACACAAGACCCAATAAGCAAAATGACTTACAGGATATAAATAAAAAGCCATAATGCAGTAAATCAAATGAAAGCTACAATATCCAAACCCCTCAACGTAGACAAATGCCCAAATTTTAACCTGGCACTGAAACAGGGTTTATTTTGGTAGCCGCCAGGCGTCTAAGGCAAGGACAGCCCATCACGTCTCTTTACACAAAGTACTGTTTTGAGTGGCTAGGAAAAGGAAGGAATATCAGGCTGCAGGGCAGATTCTGGGTACATTAAGGCTTTGATAGGTTTGCAGGCACATGGTTCCCCTCTGCTGTAGTAAAGATTAGCAAACAATGTTGTTCTTTGTGTGTTGTTCAATGTTGTGCTGCTGTATGCTGAATGTTATCAGTCTTTGTACAAATTATCAACAGGGCAGGTAAATGCATGTCTGAGGAAACTCCCCACCACCACCTGTCTTTCAAAAGATCTGTTCATTCTTGTCTGATACATGGTAAACTATAAGGTGTTTACCTTCCATTCCAGTACAGTTTGAATATTATGGGAGAATGGTTAGCAGCAGGGATTTTGTTAGGATATTAAGGCAAGTGCTTTAATTGTTAGCAAATATTTGTCATATCAAACAACAGGGATAAGGATCAGTGTGTGGGGAAAGATTATGGAGTCTACACACAGAGTCAGAGGGTGCTTTTGAAAATGCTGAAGGGCACAATTGCATACTGATGACCTCTATGTGGGCTCAGCAAATATTTGTAACATCACAACAGCATGAAACGTTTTCTTTACTGAACAGAAAACATGATTTATTGAGCCACCTTATTCACCACAAGTGATGCTTACACAAACATTCAAATATTTATCTTATGCCGACACTACATCTCCATAACGCTAAAAGGAAGATGTTGGAAATGTATTAATCCTTTCTCCCCTCCCTTCCTCCGCCCTTTTAAATTGTGCCTCATAAGCAGCAGCAAAGCAGCTTCCAAAGCAAAAAGCAAATCTTATGCATAGTAAGAGTGACCTCCAGTGGTAGCAGCTTGGAAATGAATACTTTTCTAAAACATTGCTGTAGACTAGAAAAAAACAAGCTCTCTTTGTAAATATCACCTTATCATCCTTTAAAAAGAGCACCCTAAAATGAAATAAGATCTGACACTGAGCAATGCTGGTTATAATAGTTAGATTAAGCACAATCATTTATAAAAGAGAAACTCAGTCTAGGGAAATGGTTCTGTGAAACCGTGCAAACAAGAAGTCAGTCATAAAATATATAGGAGTAGGCCAAAGATTTAGGAATAGCATTGAGGCTATATATACAAAACAAGAAGCTAAGGTGAAAATTAATATGGACATGATAGAAAAGAGAGAGATAGAGAAGGGAACACATCAGGGCTGTCCACTCTCTCCTCTGTTGTTCACCTTAACACTGGAAGTGTTAAATCAACAGGTCCGAGATCAGAATAAAAAGGGTTAAGAATAAAAGAAGAATACAAATTGAAGGTATATGCTGCTGATGGAGTCAGAAGACCCCAATGGTTTGGTAGAATGCCTATTAGAGAATATAGGGAGCTTTGAAGAAATGCAAGGTTGAAGATAGATAAATCAACAAAAAAACCTTAAATCTTAATGAAGAATACGACAGCAACATAAATTAGATAATTAACAGAATGAACAAATTTTAAAGAGGAAAAGAATATTACATATCTGGGAATAAAGATACCTTAAAAGCAAGTAGGTTATGGCAAGACAATTACCACATATACTTGAGTATAAGCCAAGTTTTTCAGCCCTTATTTTTGGCTGAAAAACCACACTCGGCTTATACTCAGATCAATATAAAGTTGGGGGATGGAGGGATGGGGGAGGTGGCAGCAGTGGTGCCTGGCGATGGTGGTGGTAGAGAAACAGGAGAGTTGGGGGGCGGGGTGGGAGGAGGCTGCACCAGTGGCGGTGGCAGTGGCAAAGCAGGAGAGGTGGGGGTGGAGGGACGGGGGAGGCAGCACCGGTTGTGTGCAGCTACTTGCCTGCCACCGAGGTGCTCAGCAGTGGTGGAGGCGGCAAAGCAGGAGAGGTGGGGGCCGGGTGGGGGGAGGCTGCACCGGTGGCGCATGGCTTCACCACACATTACCCATCACTGAGGTGCCCAGTGGCGGTGGCGGTGGCGGTAGCAGCAGCAAAGCAGGAGAGATGGGGGAGGCAGCACCAGTGCCACACAGCTTTGCCCCACTTTGCCGGCCACTGAGGTGCCTGGGGGTGGCAGCAAAGCAGGTGAACTGGGGGATGGGGGAATGGGGGAGGCAGCGCCAGTGGCAGAAGGAAACCTCTTCCCAGGAAAGGGAAGGCAAGTGCAGGGAGAGGAGGGTGCTCAAAATAACACTTTTCCCAAAGAATGCCAAGGATGGGGGAGAGAAGGGGAGGACTGAGGAGTTTCGCCTTCCCCCACTGGCTGACTTGCTCTTCTTTGACTCTGGTAGATGCTTGCTTGCTTTCTCACCTTCCTCCCTGCTCTGAATCGGAGGAAGGTGCTTTGTTGGTTGAGAGATGTGTGGGGCTTCCCAGCCTCAGCTATCATGGGGGTGGCTACTTGTGCTGCCTCTGAGGGCTGGAGGGAGTGCCTCCACGTCCTTCAAAATGGCTTGGCACGGAGACTCAGATGAAAGGGGGCAGCGGTTTGTCTGTTCGTTTGTAGCTGCAGTTTACTCTCCAGCCATGCCGCTCGAGCGGCATGGCTAGAGAGTATACTGTGGCTATGAATGAGCCGACAAGCTGGCACAGAGACCAGTGCAGAGACCCATACAAAGGGGGAGTGGCTGCCCCATCACCTCACACCCATCCTCCTCCTTCTCCTCCTGGTGGCTTGGATCTCTTTGTTGGCAGATGCTCAAAAACATTTTTAAAACCCCGTTGCTTCCCCCAGCCAGCTTGGGGAAGGCAGCAGAGGGAAATATTGACTTGGCTTATACTCAAGTCAATCATTTCCCCCAAAATTAGGGGCCTCGACTTATACTCGGGTTGGCTTATGCTCGACTATATATGGTATCTTAAAATTCTAAAGGATATATAAATAGAGCTGGAAAATGGAATAAACTGCATTTATCATTACTGGGATGAATAGCCGCAATTAAAATGATGATACTCCCAAAGGTATTATTTTTATTCCAAATGATTCCTTTGCTATTAAAAAAATTCAGGGAGAGAGAAAAAGTAATAATGCAGTTTATATGGCAAGGGGAAAAAACCAAGGATCAGGAAAAAAGCTCTACAAGATGACACCTCCGGAGCAGGTTGTGGTTTCCTGGATTGGGAATTATATTATAAAGCTTGCATACTTGTGTGGATAAGGGAGGGGATAACACTAGAGAATCAAAGAATCTTGAAGTTAGAAGGTCATGACTTAAAGTTGGGGTGGCCCACATTTGTATGGTATAAGGTGGCTAAAGAACAGAAACATTTTGGAAATCATATAGTGAGGAAAGCACTTTTTTGGATATGGGAAAATATTTAGAAGCATAGAAAAATTCCAGGATGGGTGACACCAACAGAAGCATTTACTGGTGTATGAATATAAATTATTGAGATATAATGAGATATTGATAAATGAAGAGGAACTAAAGTCAAAGAAACAACTTAAAAACAAAAAGTGGCATTAGATTGATGGGAAAAATTACAATTGACCTCAAGGTTTGTTAAAGATAAGAAAGAGGGTTTTTACATGCAGAGAACTGAATTGGACAAACTACTCAGGAACTAAGGAAAAGTTGATCCAGAAAATATATAAATATATGTTAGAGATGAAAATTCATGATGAAATTGTGAAAGACTGCATGATACTATGGACAGAAAACCTAGGAAATATTGAATTAGCACAGTAGATGTTTTATGGATGTTACATGGAAATATCTCAGATGAATGTTGAAAATGTAATAACAAATAAGGCTCTTTTTATCATATGTGGTGGACATATGATGTAGCAAAGAGATATTGGAAAATGGTATATGAGCTCTTACAAAAACTGTTGTGTTATACTGTCCCATTTAAACCCGAAATATTTTATTGAATATCATGACAGAAATTAAGGATGTTAAGATAAAGCATTTGTTACTGAATGCTGTCACAATAGCAAGAATTGCATACACCGAATATTGGAAAGTAGTTGAAATACCAACCAGAAAAAAACTTTTGGGGAAAAAATTGAAGCAGCTGAAATGGGCATAGCATCAGAACTGATAAAGGACTCAGAGCTACAGAAGGCAAGAGACAGCTGGAAACTACTATATACGTTTTATGAAAAAGAACTAAATAGCTTAAAAACTCCAACAGTAGTGGGAAACTAAAACATAGTCTATGTACTGGTATATAGAGAAATATTGTAAAAAAAAAAACATACCACTTGAACTTTCCTGTTTTTAATTGTTAGATTTCCCAACCTACCCATCCTGTGTACGGACCCCTGTGATATGAAAAAAAAAATTATAAAAAAGAAGTCAATCATGAAACAGCACATACAAGTCAATCCTTCACGTAAACTGGACTACGGCAGCTAATCTAAACCACCAAAAGAAAGGACAAAAGAGGATTACACTTTGCAAGCCACAGACAGAAATGTGTGCACACAAAATCATCCCAGCTGAGGCCTCTAAAAGAGGTACGGCCTTCATGGCGGCTCCTACCCTGTGGGACCAGCTTCCAGAACAGCTCCATCTAGCCTACTGACATTCAGGAGGCAGTTAAAAACCTGGCGTTACTGGGAGGCATTCCACATAAATCCTGGCTGATCATTTACTCCTTTGCTCCATGTGCTCTGGCTTCTATATGACTTTGCACCATGTCCTTTATTTTTGTAACTTGTAGTGATTTCAGTGTTTCTATTTTGATTTATTCAAATTGATTTATTTGATTTATCATATATGTTTTATATTTGTTGTAACTACCCAGAGTACTGCTTCTGGCACTAATGGGAGCAAGACAGAAATTGAAGAAATAAACATATACAGTATATAAAATATCTATATGGACATTTCCTTCTTTCACTTTCACTAAATCTCATTTCAGGCCCTTGCTGCTTTCTGCCAGTAAAATGGTATCACCTGGCTATCTTAAATTGTTGATGTTTCTTCCACCAGTTTCCACTACTCCTTTGTCTGGTTTTCCATACAATTTATTCTGCACTGAACAGATAACAGGATAAAATGCACCCTTGTCTGATTCCTTTGTGTGTAGGAAACCACTCTGTCTCTTCATATTTTTATATCAGATTTTGACTTTATAACCTTCAGATAGAGCACCCTTTCAAAAATAACTGTCCTATATAAAAGGCTCACCCTAACTAATACACAAATCATTTATCACTTTATATTGTCCAGAAATCTACTGAAAACAAGTGCAGCTTGTATAACAGAGATGCCACATATCGTCACTAGCTAGCAGTTATAATTACGTCAGCAACTTCATTTTGAACCAGCTGAAGTTTCCAATCTCCTTTTAATTCCAGACCCTTTTAGAACTCAGCACAGTAATCTCACCTGGATGTCATTAAAGTGAAGAAAAATCCTTGCAAAAATTCTGGCAAAGCAACCTAAACTGGTAACATGCACTCCCAGGTGGAATTTAATTAGTAGTAATCTACTACCATCACTAATGCTAACATTCCAGTTGCACCAATGAAGCTATGTCTATCTATGGTTTTTTTATCACTGTGTTTTACTTTATTCCAGTTAATTCTATTTTATATTTTTTATTGTTCTGTAATAATGTTGTGAGGCATATGAGTCTCGGTTTTGGGAGAAGGATGAGATATGAGTCATGTAAATAATTCTAGAAGAAATACTAATGATACATGTTAGGTGTGTGTGGAGTTCAGATACACTACTATCCCCCAAACCTCTTTATGGCAGAGGTTCAAGGTAGATATTAAAATGAAGCCAATCCACACCACATTTTTGAACCAAAATCTTTGCAGAGGGCACTTATTCATAGTTGTGCCACTGATTCAGCAATATGTACACCTGCATCCGATGAACTTGATTATTTTCATGCTGACAAAATATGGTTTCCTACATGAATCACCTTTCTATCTAGTAGCCTCAAGAACCTTAAGAATGAGCCACTGAACTATATTCTCAAACAGTACTTGATCTGTGACTCATCTTGAATATCAGATGGGAAGATTTTGATTAAGTATAATAAAAATATCTCATGCCTTCAGATGATGTAAAATGCAACCAATGCATATAATGATCTGTAAAAATAAATATAATTTTGAACACCTTTAATTAGTTGCCTCTGATTCTTTCTTTGGGGGGGGGAATATATAGTTTCTTGCACCTAGCAGATGTAAATGAAAAATTTGTTAATATGCTTACCACTCTGTAGATCTCAATGAAGCTGCCCACATCCTGATGTTCAAAGAGCATACGGTCGGTCCCTGGATATGACATATAATAGACTGCTCCCTGGATATGATATATACAATAACAGACATAGAAGCAGCAGGGTCCATCACACTTGTAATAGTGAAAAAATAGCAGACCCGACTTACCGGGTCCAGAGTTGTGGTCCGCTGCCCAGCCAGACCCACGGGGGCTGTAAGATGGCACCAGCCAGGGGCCACCTAGGTCGAACAAGCCTCACCACGCCGGACGCTGAGCCAATCATGGCGCCAGCCCTTTAAAAGGGGCCCGCGGCCTCCAAATGCTGCCATTTGCTCTAAGCGGCAGTGGTGCTCCCCACCCACCCACCCTTTGTGCATGGAATCACTTTCCTGTATGTTGATGTGTTAATCTGTACTGTTCTTGTTGTTTTGTCACAGCTTTGGTGGTTTGCGGCATTGGGACCGGATCCAAGCAGAGGTGGCTGCAGGATGGAGCCTGCACAGCATGGAATCTTCAGGTGGTAACGGCGGACCCAGGAGTGAGCTGCAAGTGTCCCGGCTCGGGAGGGACATCAGACGGCCCCTCCGCTCCACTGGGGAAGGAAATCTCGAAGGAGTCTGCACCCACGGGGGTTTCCGGAAGCTGCGTAGCAAAGGGTGCTGCCACCTGGTGGTGCCATCATGCACATCGGGGGGAGGGGGGCAGACAGGTTCCCCCGATGGTATTGGATCCAACCCAATGCCTGGCCAGATTACTGCAGATTGTAACCATACCAATAAAGCTGTGGCCTCCACAATTTTCCCATAAGTTCAAGAGTGTTGGCGTGCTCCATGGGTTTAATAAACAACAGGGCTTGGGCGCTGGACCACAACAGCATGTCTTGGGAAGACCCCAGATAAACACAGACTATATTCCCAAACAGCTAAGGGCTGCGCATTCAGAAAACCATCATGGCTTGCACTTAGCTTAGTGTATGACACATTTCATCAAAATCAGAACTGACCTTCAGCAACCCTAATAGGCCTTTCAAGGTAAATGAAATATTTAAGGAGTGGTTTTACCAGATCCAATCTTTAAATGAGCTGCCATGGCCAAGCAAGGATTCAAGCCCAGATCCCCTGAGTTCCAGTCCAGCAATCTATCCACTATACAATAATGAGCATCAACATGTCACTTGAGGAAAAACTACATAGGCCTTGGAATACCTGCAATTCTCATTGTATATGTGGAAGATGAATCACATGGGATAACTGCAATTCTCATTGTATATGTGGAACATGAATCACATGCTTTAGAATGTAACATTAAGGTAATTAATGCTCAAATAAAGTTGATATATATTTTTCATATATGCAAAAGTAGCTTTCTGGAATTGTAACTCTCAAAATGCTCCACTCACCATGACCTTGGTCCCACTGGCTAAAGTATTCTGTCAGTTGTAATTTAGAAAGGTAGCATTAATCATCTGTAATCTTTTCTTCTTCTTCTTCTTCTTCTTCTTCTTCTTCTTCTTCTTCTTCTTCTTCTTCTCTCTCTCTCTCTCTCTCTCTCTCTCTCTCTCTCTCTCTCTCTCTCTCTCTCTCTCTCTCTCTCTCTCTCATTTTAAATTTTCTTTTAATGGCATGTACACCAAAAACACTTTTTAGGTCAAGAAGTTAGAAAGGAGGAAATGCTCTATAAAATGTAAACACAAAAAGTAGAAAGAGATGATACATCACTTCTCCAAAAATAATGATATGCAAGGCATCAATGCTTAGTTTTGTAGACTGAATAAATCTGACATTAAGGGCTGTGTTAAGTGGAATAAGATATATACTCTGATCAACTGCTGGCTCTTTTCTTTCATACCATATAAACATATAAACCTGGAATAACAACCTCCATCTACATATAAACCTGGAATAACAACCTCCATGTGTCTGAGGTCTTATGCATCTGCTGCTGACATGATATATTCGTCTTAAAATATTTGTATCTGTCTATTATAAAATGGAAGATTGCTTCCAATAAAATAATTAATAGCACTGTTGGGACCTATCTGTTTTGGTGGGTCCTGAGCAACTGCAACCCCATCAGCATGGAAAGTGGTAAGCTTCAGCCTTGTGAATGCAAGTGGATGTATCTCCTCTGGACATTGTTACATCTGGACTTGGTAGATGGTGACAGCATCTATTCAAAGAGTGACAACTTGCTTGAAGAACAGGAGGATTTTGCAATTAAGACCTACTGAACAGTGAAAGGAATGAGACAGGGTAAGTGCACAACAAAAGCCTCACAGGTAAGACCCCCCTCCCCCTAAAAACAAACAGATTATAGACCAAGATGATCTTTGAAGAATCAAGTGGGAGATGTTTTGAGAGCTCAAGTGAAATTTCCTCTGCCCAATTTACCAATTCTAGTTTCAGTTTTGGCTTCAGTTGCATTATCTACCAAGCCAGCAAGAAAAACACAACCTTTCTTGCCTGCATTAAGAAGTCATTATTTGTTTTTTCTGCAAGTTATTATGATGAGTGGACCAGGGCTGGTTACTTACAGCCAGACAGTGATGCAAAGGGATTAAAACACTTGGGCGGGACAGTCTGATTTAATATAATCTTTAAAGTCATTTTTTCATAGCCACAATCATAATGGATGTCTTCTTCTTCATCTTCTTCTTCTTCTTCTTCTTCTTCTTCTTCTTCTTCTTCTTCTTCTTCTTCTTCTTCTTTCTTGAGTGTTTGGTGGCAAAGAAATATATGCAGCACTGTGCACATTACATCTGATTATTTTGCTGGTCACCTAGGTTGTAACTCAGACTGAATTTCTCATTTTCCCAATGTGCACAGCTCAGCGTGAACTCTTCACAGGGCTTTTCAGCAGAATTCACCAAAGAGTTGTTTTAAAAATAGATGTTGCTTTCCCCTAGAGATGTGCATGAAATGAAAAATAAGATGCTGTTTTCATCGCTTTGTTAAGTAACAAATTACTTTGTTAAGTAACAAAACAGTAGGATGCATTTTGTTTTGTTTTGTTAACACAATTTTCCTCTAGAATAAAATGATTAATCCTAGAGGAAATGGCAGGGGAGCTTCCTCAAGCTCTTCCCTGTGAGCCCCCCAAATTTGGAAAGGTTCAAAGCTTTCCAAAAGGGATGCCCCTATGAAAAAATATTTCTAACTAGAATCAGAACTTCAGAATACAAGCCATGGGTAAGTACATACAAAAATGCTGATCCCAGGCATGTTTTGGCATCAAAGTGACAGGTTTAGCTTCCTAAAGTGATTCTAGGTAAATTTGGAAAGGTTTGGGGTTCAGGGGGCTGAGTCAGGAAGCTCCAAAGGGAGTGCCCCTAGGAAGAAAATCTTTCTAATTGGAATTGGAAGCCAAGCCATGGCAGTGCTACACTCGCCTGTGGCTTGGCTTTCAAAGTTCTGATTCCAATAGAAACATTTTTCCTAGGGGCAACTCCTTTGAACCTTCATAACACAGCCCCCTAAACCCCAAATTTTTCCAAATTTTGGGTGCTTATAAGGGAGAGCTTAAGGAAGCTCCCCTGCCATTTTGATCCTTTAGGACCCAGGGGAGCATAGTGTTTCATTCCATTGCATTTCATTTCATAATGAAACTACATTAAAATTCATTACAAACAAAACAAAAATATTAACAAAAAAGAAGCACTATTTTTCTGTTTTGTGCCCATCTCTACTTTCCACAATTATTTTCCTTTCACAATATTAGTCCCTTATATAGTAACTGATTAAAATGTTCCCCCTTATTGTCCAAAAGAAAATAACCTTGAGGTTTTTATTTTATTGCAAGTTTGTTTCTGAGTGGAATGAAATACCCAATCTAGCATTACAGCTGAGCTGATGACAAGCTTCAAGGAAAGATCCCATCTGTCTAATGTAGGATTTGGTCAGCATTCTTGACATATCCACTTAAAGTTTGCATAACCCGCCACAGCTAATAGACAAAATTCCAAGGTGCATCTCACTTGATCTGGCACTCAACCAGACATTGCCTGGCATCTCATCAGTTAGCTTCAATTAGCCACAGCATGTTACAGAAATGTTATGTAAAGAACCAATCTCACAACCATCCCCATCCAGATGATTTTTAAAAAACTGGGTGAACATAAAAGCCACAAAACCATATTTTCAGCAATGAGCATTCATATATTTTTTAAACATGGAAAAGTCGCAAACTTGCATGAAGGACAAAGTTTTCTTTCCTTTTTAAACACTTAAAATTCCAAACTAACATTCTTTAGATAGTATAGTAGATCATTTATAAATGCTCCCATAGTCACATATTGGCAAGCTGCACTTTGTTATTTCTATAAAGGTTAAACTTTACTAATTAAATTTCCATTAAATCCTAACTTAACTAATCAAATCCACTTCTGAAATTGAGAGGTCACATAGGTCTTTGTAGAAGAATTTCCTCTGGAACTAGTTCAATCTTGAAATACAGCTCATTTTAGTTTAGGTCAATCTCAGTCCAATTTCATCCTTATTATATGCTAATAAATTCATTATAAATACTTATTGTCACAGAAACTGCCTCTGAATTGTATTGAATTCAGATGTCCACATTTTACATGCATAAAGTGGTTCCCCCAAAGAAAGTGTGCTTCAGCATCTGGCTTGTTCTTTCCAAAACTTGGAACAGTGTTAATGGAGAGTCGGGTCTGCAATTTGGATGTCTTTAGATGCCCAGGGGAACTATCCTGGGAGGGGACCTCTTTGTGGGTGTATGACTTGGATGTCTGAAACCTAATATTCACCACACATTGAGAGATTTTAAAGGACAGCCAGGGGACGTTTCTTTCCCATTCTGTTGTCTCTAAGTACTGGGGGAGGGGGGCATATTTTGTAGCCTGACAAATTGCTGAATCCAAAACTGCTAAAAATCATTGATTTGTATTGGTTTTGGGAATCTATTGGAATGAATACAGATCAACAAATTAGCATTTTTGATGAAATTTTGCAATTCATTTTTTTAATCCGTGCCCATCTATAGTTTATAACTCCATAGGAGTCTCCGCCTTCCTAATCTGGAGCCCAAGTAAAGCAAGGAGCCATGGCCGGGACCAGCACTGCTTCCTTGAGCTGCTGGCTGGGTTGTGTGTGTGCACATGTGCTTCTGTAAGTAGACTGCGGGGACGTTTGGCAGTTTAAAGGAGACTGTGAGCTGTTCAAAGTTGGAAAGCCCAAGTCTGTAAAATGTTTTAAGACAATTGTTTTACTGAAGCAGTAGTAGTTTCTTATGGTAAATTCATTTCTTAGAAGTAAAAAGAATATAAAAATGGAGCAAGGCATAAATGTGAATAAATCTGCCACTTCTGAAAGCAGTTTCTAAAAACTTAAATTCATCAAAACGTATCAAAGTACAATGAGCCAAGAAAGACTGAGTAACCTAGCAATATTGTTAATTGGGAGCGATTTTAGTGTAGATTTCAATAATGGTATTGGGGAAAATATACAAATCAAAATCAAGCAGCTTTAAATAGATTTGACTATGCATATTACAGTGGTACCTTGCATAACATAATTAATTCGTTCCAAAGGAAATTATGTTATTCAAATTTTCCTTTGTACAAATTGCAGTTTCCCATAGGAATGCATTGAAAATGGAGTAATCTGTTCCAGTGCATAGCCAAGGCTAATGAGGTTGTCCCAGCTGTGATGCTTGGGAGGGAGGAGGAGGCAAGGAGTCACAGCAGCCATAACAACAGGAGGAGGAGGGGAGGAGGTGTCTGGTGCTGGGTGTTCAACTGCAGCACCTCGCCCAGTTTGGCCACCACTGCTGCTGCTGCTGTTGTTGGCAGGAAGGCTGCCCCTCCTCCTTCTCCTCTTCTGTGCACCCATGCATGTGCATGTGTGCGCACCTGCTGATGCATCACGTGCTTCCCTCCCCTTCTTCTTCTTTCGCCCTTCTCCCTTTCATTCACCGCTTCTCATTCGCTCGCGCTGTCGGACTGCCTCTCCTGCATGTTAGTGCAGTGGGCAGGACCATGGCAGAGCTGAACATCCATGTGCCAGGGATGGGCAGTTAAAGCAGGAAGGAAAAGAAAGCCAGCGTATGTAGGGGGTGAGGGAGGGAAGGAGAGAGAGGAGAAAGAGAGAGAGGAGGCAGAGGCTCTCTGTGGAAGTTTTTGCCTGGAGGGAAGAGAACGTGAGGTGCCTGCCAGGGACATAGGAGTCAGAGCAGATGACCGTGAGATTATGGGTGGAGAGAGGGTGACAAAAGCACCTTTCTTACTGTTATGGAAGGATTCCCTATCTCCGGATTTTTTTACGTTGTACAGATTTTATGTTATACAAACCCTATCTTATATGAGGTACCACTGTATTTTAATTATATCAGTATTTTCTTAAAATACAATGCATACCCTTGGGCAAGGTGTAGAAGAGGTTCAGTACTGGGCTGGTGGAAGGGATTTGTGGAGTTCTAATGATCCATACATTAGGGGGCACAAGACTTGGCTTGCCCAGGTGCTGGCAACCCAGGCAACAGCACTGTATAAAGACAAAGTAGCCTTGTTGCTAGATGGTATGCTATATAAGAAGTGAATAAACTTCCAACAAAGGAAAGATTATTATTTAGAATTGTAAGTTCAGAAAGATTGCTTTTGGGAATTGTTGCCACATCGATCTCAAAGAGTAAGATACTTTACCTTTAATTGGAAACCTTTTCCTGAATGAGAGAGGAGACGTCTTTCCCTTGTGCATGGGCTGTACAGTGTTGGGTACTCGTGGGCCAGATCAGGTGCTCACAGGTTAGGTTGTGTGCTCACAGGCCAGGTCAGCTGCCCATGGGCCAGGTCGGGGTTATTTAAAATTTTATTTTATTTTTTAATTCTGCTGGCCTGTGGACCAGGTCAGCTGCTCAAGGGCCAGGTCATTTTTAAATTTTTATTTTATTTATTTTTACTCCTGCCAGCCCACGGGTTGGTTTGGCAGCCCATGGGATGGGCCAGGAGTACACGGGCCAGATCATTTTTAAAATATTTTTATTTTTATTTTTATTTTTATTTTTATTTTTATTTTTATTTTTATTTTTATTGAATGGCCGACCACGTGGCCCACCTGTCAGCTGTAGCGTGGGCCTGGTCAGCTTTTTTGTTTGTTTGTTTGTTTTTAAAGTGGCAGCAGCAGCGGCGGAGGACAGGTAGGAGAGTTGTCACTTTGGCATCAGAACGAAAAACAAAACAGAACAAAGAGAAAATTTCTGTTTTGTTTCATTTCATTTTTCTTTGAGGGGGTGGTTCGTTGTTTGTTTCACTGCATAATGAAATGAATAACAAATAAAATGAATTTTTATTTGTTTCATGCCCATCTCTATCCCTCAGCAAATAATGTTCAGAATGGCTCCAAAACACCATGAGAAAAAGTTCTAATTCCTCCCTCCCCAGCACAAATTACAGAGGCTGCAATGCATCCTGGGTATGCTTTTTTTACAAGGCATTTTGAAGCATTCGTTATCTGAGGCAGACCATAGGGAACATTTGTTGTCCAAGGCAGCCCTATAGCCAGAAATTTCCTTTGTTATCCAAAGAAAATCATTATTGGGGCATTCGTTGTCCGAGGTATTACTGTATTTTACTTGGTAAGTAAAACATAATTTTCAAAAAAAAGGTACATTCTATTTTCTCCGATCATTCTGCATTTTAAAAAAATAAGATTTATTTGTAATTTTCCAGATTCTTAACATCATTACATCTTCATCTTAAGCATAGTTATGTGCTGACCAGAAGTCTAAACAAAAATAAGGGCATAAACCAGAGGATATTATATTCACATTGGAGGAATTACACAGCTCCCGCTGTCTTAAGAAAGCTCAGAATATTGTAGGAGATATTTCTCATCCTGGTCACTCTCTGTTTGTACCACTACCATCAGGCAGAAGGTATAGATCTATTAGAACAAGGACGGAAAGATTCAAAAATAGTTTTTACCCAATAGCATTATCCATGCTAAACTCTGTTAAAAATTAAGTTGACGGGTAATATTGGTGTTGAATGTGTTACATATATATCGTATAGGTGTATGGCTGTTGTTTTTTTTAAATTGTAATTTTTATGGATTGTGTAGGAATGTTGCTAGGTGAAAGAGTGTAGGGATGTGGGTATGTTTGGATTTTATGTCAGTTTTAAATGAGTGTAAGTGATGTTTTGGCATGTGAATGTTGGAGTATGTGTATGGATGGTTTGTTTTTAAATTGTAGATTTTACGTCTTGGATTTTTATGCTGGGTTGTGTGAATGACTGACTGGGTGGCACTTTTAATCTCGTTGTATTTATACAATGACAATAAATTGCATCCCCTATCCCCCTATTATATGCACGTAATCTTGGGTCCAATAAATGGGATTTAAATCACTGATTCTGTGCTGCTTCTCTTCCAGATAGACGCTTCAGCTTCACTTATGTCTTCTGACTACACTCTTCAAAGCTGATGGGGCAACAGACTGCTTCTCTCCAGCCTCATCTTCGGATGTGTCATGCCACAATTACCACTAATGTCCTACTGCATTCCATATAGAACAACTAGTCCAGTCTCTAAATGACATAAAATGTCCTAATCGGTCCTCCAAAGAAACAAAAGAGGGACAATATTTGCCTCATAGGATAGAGAATTCCACAGATGGGAATTGTTTCATGTATCAAATTGTTATGGGATTAGCTACCCCAATACAGGGAGAAGACGCCTGTGCCCTGTGAGAGCCCTGGGGAACATACAAAGTCCTGATTCTTGCCAAACTTATGGGCCTCAACTAGCCAGGTACAGAGTTCACCCTGCAAAGGAGTTCCAACACACTATAATTCCCTAGAGCATACATGTAAGCTAGTCAGTCACTAATGTGGCTATATTACAGTACTTGAATAAAAAGTTAGAAATCCTCAATACCATAAAGAGAAGACAATTTCAGTATTTCAGATACATAATGCATAATAAGAAATACCATCTGCTGCAAGTTATCCTTCAAGGAAAAATAGACGGGAAGCAAGGCTCAGGGTGTAGAAGAACATTCTGGCTTAAGAACTTAAGCCAATGGTCCACACAGCTGCTCTGTTCAGAATGGCTTGAGATAGAAACCAGTTCAAGCTACTGATTGCCAACATTCTACAAGGACATGTCACTTGAAGAAGAAGAGGAGGAGGTACATGTAGGATTTCTGCAGGTTGGCAGAAATGCACATTTGCCACCTGCACTGACACACTTGACAGGATTTAGTGTGCAAACAACATATATGAATCTAAATGAAGCTCACTCTATCTCAGTCTTAGCCCATGGAGGAAGGGTGGGCTACAAGCACATAGAAAACAATGGTAAAAAAGTTCCCATCTTTCTCTTGTTAGCTGAAAACACAGAAGCACACTAAACAATGAAATGTTGATCCACCATCTTAAACTGAAGGTACATTTTTAAAAATAGACACACTACACTGGGAACCATAAGAACAGGCAATTCTCCTCCTGCCAAGCTGTGTTTGACCTTTCAGTGTACTACACAGAGATTAATTTCAGGAAGGAAAATAGGAATTTCCTCTTTCTGCTTCTACTTCCTTTCAACCCCTAACCACTCCTTCCATTCTTTGCATCCATCTGTTGTTACCCTCTGCAATCAATTAAATCATGATTAATATGAAACTAACTCAGACAAAGCAAGTAAAAGAACTGAGCCTTGATTTGGACATCTCCCGAAATCTCCTATTTGCCTTGTTTGGCACTTAAAACACTTCAAATGCAGCTATAGGCCTGTAGCAGGTAAAATTTCCAATTAAGACAGTTCCACAATTTATATAATGGAAAGGCATCTAGTTGAGGTGAAATCCTTGATGGCACTGAACAGACTTACTTCTACCTGTAATCAGGCAATGGGGTTGCTCTGTGAAGATCCAGTGCTTACTCGCGGCAGTGTTATCTATGTCTTCAGGTAGAGATGGGCATTAACCACCAGTTTGTTGATTTGTGCTGGTTTGTTCATTGGCCAAACAAGTGCCTGGTGCACCCCACCAGCCCAGTCCACTCCACTGTGCCCCCCAAAGGCAGCGCCCAAAGGAGGTAGGGCTGGGAGAAAGGGCACTGCCTCTGAGTGATGCCCATCTGAGGAGGCAGAACACTCATTTGGCCAACAAACGAGTTTGCATGCATTACGCAATTACAGTTATTATTTTTTGGATGCACAGCATAGAGTGGTGAGCTGTCTGAGTGTTTCAAGGAAGTTGAGACCCTGGGCCCTGGACTCCGTTTTCAATCTGGATTCTGGACTCAGCAGGTCAACTAAGGTGGAATAGTAAAAGCTGAGATACCAGACTGTAACAACTATGAAAAAAAATCTGTAGGTACCAATACTTTAAAATACTTTAAAATTACAGTGTGCATCCAAGAAAAGGGAGTAGGAGCATACATTTTAGGATGAATTTCTCTTTTCCATTTAATTCGCTCTAATCGCTTAATGCATACTGTTTGTGCGAAAGTTTAATACAGGCAAGAGTTTTCCTCTAGGATATGATTATAACCTTGCAGTTCAGCTGCTGAAAAATTGGAATTCTCTGGCTGCTTCTGATCTGAAAAGCAAAGGATGCTTCTTGTTTCCTTATTCAAGATCCAATTCCTACTGCTCTTTGTAACCATCCATTTTCATTTGGCTTGGTGTGCAAAGAAATTAACCTTACTACAGTGTTTTCTTTCTCCCTATCTTTCAAAATGTAACAACCTCTGAGCAGCCATATACTGTATGTTTACCAGACACACCCATTGCTAGTGTGTTTAAAAAAGTAATTGGGATAATGTAAGTACGGAATCAGCGTTAGGATTCACGTGATTGATTTATTTTCTTGTCAAATAAAGTCCTTAATGGTTTGCATTTTGTATGGTTGACTGTTTCAATAAAATCAATTTAATTAACTATCAAGATCTGACGGAAAACACTTAAGCACTGTCATTCATTTCAACTGAACAATAATTTCCATCAAAGACAACATGCCAACCATTTTAATGAGATATTTCAACCTTAGCAGGGTTTCATGTTAATGATAAAAAATAAATATCTCCGGGTTTCTATCAAACTATGATTACTCACCACTTCTCATTAATATTGTGATAGACTGTCACTACTTATTCACCAAATGCTCAGTGCTTAGAGCAAATCCTTAAGTGATTATGCAAATCAAAGCAAGACAGGAAAAATAATGGCCAGTAGCATTAGCTTCTAATCTGCCTAGATGACCTAAGCATATCCAATCTTGCCTGATTTCGGAAGCTAAGCAGGGTCGGCCCTGGTTAGTACTTGGATGGGAGACCACCAGGGAATACCAGGTGCTGCAGGCGCCTGGAGAAGGAACTGGCAAACCACTCCAGTATTCCTGCCAAGAAAACTTCATGGACATGGAGTCACGAAGAGTCAGTCACGACTGTAACGACACAACACACACAGCATTAGCTTTAATTTTTCCTTCAGTATCTTTAGACCCTTACTGCCCTATTACCAGGAAATAAACATTTGGGCATGTGGCATGCTTTCTGAGATGCCAGGGTGTCACAGGGCATAGCTAAACAATAGCATTCTTGCATGCAAGGAAATTTGAGTTTCATTCACAGCATTCCTAATAAAAGATCTTGGGAAAAGGAAGGAAACTCCAGCCTGCCCGGGACTTGTTTTTCTTTCTTAACTTTCATAAATTTACTTATTTATATACAATAGAAGCAAACAAACCAAAACAACCATTCCAATGACCAGACTCATAAAACAAAAGGGAAAGGGGGGACTTAGAAGTAAAGACACAAACAAAACCTGTAGTGGACACAACCTGTCCACTTGTCTACTACTTACAGTACTTGCTGGAACCCTGCCCGGGGACTTCTGAGAGCTGTTGTCTTCTGGACTGGAAAATACTGGGCCAGGCATGCTTGCACAAGGCATAACTTTCAAAGCAAAAAGTGATAAAAATGAAGAGATGGAATGGCATTAAAAGAAAACAAAACCTATTAGAAAACCTATTAGAACTGAGACAGATCATCCAAACCAGAGCAGGTTTTAATTCAAAGTACAGTGGACTCTTGTATAACAAATGGTTTGTATAACATAAAATCTGTACAACATAAAAATTTCAGAGATATGGAAAATTTGTTTAACAGAATTGCCTATGGAGCAAATCCGTACAACATAAAAATGGTTGTGATCAGGGTTTACTCTGTTTTCAATGCATTCCTATGGGAAAATTGTATAAAGGAAAATTTGCTTAACATAATTTCATTTGGAACGAATTAATTCCTTTATACAAGGTACCACTATATATATTTTTAAACACACTCAGCTGTGAACCCAAATTGGCTGCCTTTCTCTTCTCCCTTCACCAGCAGGCAAAGATGCCTTGGGTGCTACTTAAGAAGAAAGGTGTGATTAAAAATATTTTAAATAAATGAATTGAATATATAACCTAAAGACCTTTCTTTTTAGGTGCCCTTCATTGACTTTGACAAGTAGGGTCAAGCATGGGATGCTGCATATATAAATTGCATGGGTATGTTTCAAATCATTGGTAGGTTAATATTGTTGTGTGTGTTTTTCAATTGTTTTGACCATCCCTTACTATTCTTATTAATTTTGTTGCTATGTTGTTTTAATTGATTGTAAGCCATCCTGGATCCCTATGGAATGAAAAGTGGCCTATCAAGGAAAGGGGGGGCAGGAGAGAGAGAGAAAGAGATAATGAAAAGGGATCTGACAGAAAATGGAAGCAAACAGGCGCAAAAAAGATCATGTCTCAAAAGCATTCCTAATAAAATAAGAGAAATTATGTGAATAAAATCCCATCATAGATTTTTTTCCATTTTACAGGAAACTGAATTGCAGACAGATAGCCCAAATTGCTTTATCTCTAGCAATTAGTGAGCTATTAGATGTGTCTGTCCGCATTCTTTTCTGACTAAAGATATCATGTCTGATTTCCCAGAAACTTTACTCTGTTCAACACCTCAAAAATTAGAAGAAAAAAACCCATTGTCTCCATTATGCAAATATTGCCTCCATTATGTCACTCACAGTCAGCCAGAACTGTTATGAATAGTGACAACTATGCATTTGTTTGGGGGGGGGCTAATATATGCCAATTTCTATTCATTAGTACAGATTAAACTACAAAAGATTTATATTTGAAGGTATATGTTTTAAACAGTAATCCACTCTCTAAAACTGAAATCAATAGAATAAACTGTACTTATGGAGAGGAAAACTTCATTTTAAAAATATCCACACTTTTCTGTGATTATCTGCCACAAAATGCACATAGTGTAGATGCTTTTGTCTGAATTTCTATGTTGCCACCTCCTTGAATACTGACTGGACCAGATACCATTTTGAAAGAAAAAGCAGCCCAAAATCCTTGTCACTGTCATAAGTTTTTAGGCCAACCCAAAAGTGCAGAGGCTTCATCAGACAAAATTTTACAGAAAGCAGTTTACATACGTGGGCAGATTTATTCCAGGACAAAGCAACCACACCACCAACTATGTTCCACCACAGCAAGGTCAAATCCTATTGAGCCTCCCTTAATATCTGGATGAAGGTCTAGTATGGATATCCATTGTAGACTGGACTTTTAAGAAAAGGGGTCTTTACTCCCAAAGGCTTTATAAATCCATGTTTAGTGGAAGTTCTGCATTATGTCTTCTCTTCCTTCGTTAGAATACTTCAGGTTATGAATTTGGACAGAAAAAGAGTTCATATATGGCGACATTTTTGTTTAATTTCCCTTCTTTTTTTTTTCTTTTCCTTCTTGTGCTGCCCACACCATTCTCAGTGGAGGGTATTGTACCCTACTATTTTTTAACGGTGCCTCTGATTTTTATGCTTGTCTGTTGTTTGTTTTATCCTTTTTTAGTGTACACTGCCCCAAGTTCCGCCTCAGAAGATGGGGTGGTATATAAATAAATAAATAAATAAATAAATAAATAAATAAATAAATAAATAAATAAATTCGTGCTCATACCTGCTCAGTAGCAGCAACAGTGTAGATGATTAAGGAAGACAACAGCTTCCTTCTCTCCTCTCTTTTTCCCTGGCCAGACTCTTGAGTGAAGACCAACAACAGAGAGAATAAAAGTCACCAGATTAGCTAGGAAACCAATCACATCTGAACAAGTGCAGAAATGGTAAGAGCAATGAAAGAAAAGGTCATTTTACAGATCACTTACACAGCCACTGATTGAATAAAAGACGGTAATTCACTTGGAAAAGCCTTTCTTCATTCTTGCAGTCTATGAACAGCCATAGAAGCCTGCTATTGAATGCATACCTCCAATTGCTGCTTTCAAGGCTATTGACTGATGCTGTTAATCACTGCTAACTGCTAATGCAAAAACGGTAGCCAGATATAAAAGCAAGTAATGAAAATAATTTGCAGCACCCAGTGCACCCAGTACCCAAAGTAACTGGGGGAAGCAGAGTGCTGTATTGCTCTTCAAAGCCATATTTCAAACAACTGGGCTCAACCAGTGCTTGATCCCAGTTGTCCTGCTGAAACACTCACTATTGACATAGTACTTTACATGTCTCTGTAGGTAGAACTGAACCACAGTTACTCAGGATAGTAATCCAGTCTCAATCACTAATCTCATTGTTGTTGTGTCATTACAGTCGTGACCAGCTCATCATGACCCCATGTCCATGGAGTTTTCTTGGCAGGAATAATGGAGTGGCTTTCCAGTCCCTACTCCAGGCACCTACAGCACCTGGTATTCCCTGGTGGTCTCCCATCCAAGTACTAGCCAGGCTTGACCCTGCTTAGCTTCTGAGATCAGGCAAGATGGAATGTGCTCAGGGCATCTAGGAAGCACACTAATCTCTTAATCTAGTCTAAAATACAGATTCAATGTGAGTCACCTTGGGGTTTAAGATTTCTGTTATATTACAATAATATCAACAAAGCAGCTTGATGGAAATGGAGACATAACCCTTTCAGTGCTAACACTTCACCATCTCAGCCTTCCATTCCATTGTCCACTGTCTCTCATAACCCCTGTGACTTTTCACACCATTCAGAAGAGAAAACAACTAACTAATGTCTTTTCATTGTAGTATGAAAGAACTGTCTATCTGGAAACAACCCTCCCATGAGGCAACAATCCTTGTTTTTATGTTCTATAAAGTAGCATCTGAATTATGGCAATACTAGTTACAATTTTCAAATTATGTGAGATATTTAATGAGTGGTTTTACCACTGCTGCCACTTGACCAGTGAGTTTCCATGGCCAAGTAGGTATTTGAACCCAAGTTTCCAGAGCCTTGGACTGTCACTCTAACCCACATTATACTGGTCCTCCAGTGTCTAGTCTTGAATCCTAACTAGAAATGGGCACAAAATGAATTTGTTATTCGTTATTCATTTTGTTACCTAACAAAATGAATAACGAACCCCAGAGTGAATTTAGAATGAAACAAAACAAACAAAAATTGGTTCGGTTCAGTTTGGTTCGTTAATGATGGCACCAGATATGTCTTCTACCTGGTGCTGGTCTTCCTGGTCCGGTCTTCCTGGCTGTAGGGAGGAGCAACCAGGGTCAAACCCAGAAGTAAAAATAAAAAATAAAATAAAGTAAAATAAAATAAAATAAAATAAAATAAAATAAAGGAGTTCCAACCTGGCCCCAGTGGCCACACAGTGGGAGCTTTAAAAAACCAGCCCAATCCGGCGTGCAGGCCCGGTACCAGCCCGCGAGCACCAGCCCAGCCCATGGGCTGCAGAACCAGCCTGTGGGCCCTAGAACCGGCCATGGGCACATAACCGCCACAGCCAGGAAAAAAATAAATAACACCTAATCCAGCGTGTGGGCCTGGTACTGGCCCACGAGCACTGGACCCAGCCCGCGGGCTGCAGAACCAGCTGTCATGCCATGGAACCAGCCTGCGGCTGGCAAAAAAAAAAGATGACCAGCCCACACTACAGCTGTAGCACTGGCCACATGATCAGAGTTAAAAAAAAACCAATAAAAATAAAATATAAATAAATAAAATAAATAAAATAAATTTAAAAAGGAGTGCCGACCTGGCTGCAGGGGTGGCTGGGATGGTGCCCTAAAATAAAGAAAAAATATAAAAAATAAAATCAGTTCCAACCCGGCCCCAGGGGCCGCACAGTCGGTGCTTGAAAAAAATATAAATAAATAAATGAAAAACAAGCACTGACCTGGCCCCAGAGGTGGCCGAGTCGGTGCTCTAAAATCAGGGGGGTAAAAGAAGTGCCTACCTGGCCCCAGGGGACGCATGGTGGGCGCTTGACAACAAACAAAAAAGAGGCAGTGGCCCCATGCCAGCACCTCAAAAAGCCCCTGTTGCAGTGGCCAGGATCCACCACTGCCACCACCACCACTGAGCCACTGCCACCGCAGGTAAGTACCTGAACTGGTTTGGATTAGTTCGGGTTTGTATGAATTTTTTTAAAAAAAAAATCATATGAACCCAAACCCAAAGTGAACCAAGGGTGGGCCCGAACCAGACGAACCCAAACCATGGGTTTTCTGGTTCATGCCCACCTCTAATCCTAACTACACTTAAGCAGGATGGTCTTCTGCTGAACTCAGTGACACTTACTTCTGAGTTACTGTCTGAAAATCATGCTTTCACTATTCAGTCCTAGACACATCTATTTATGTCTCCTTGGAGTTAACCTCCAATGAATTCCGTTAGACTTATTCCCAAGTAGGGAAATAAGTATTGGATTGCAGACTCCAGAAGTACTGAAGATATATTTTCTATAACAAATGCAAATAGTTATGTTTATATAAACAAGACCAACATAGTAATTACTTATAGTTTAGGTGACTTATTTTCCATATTGTCTTGCAAGATCTTTCCATGGAAGAAATTTGCACCACAGATTTCTCCCTAATGCAACACTATGGCATTCTTCCCAATGTTACACCTGGGGCCATGCCACTATATTTATACAGTATTACTGATTTAATATCAATAATATTGTGGTCAGTGAAATCAACGGTTCATTCAGAGCTCAGTATTTCAAAGAACTATCATTGTTACGTAAAATACTGATGCAGGCAAGATTATAGCTCAAAGTGCCATCATTCCGAGAGTATAACAAGACAGAAGAAAAATCAATATTACTGATGTATAAGGAAAAACATTATTCTTGTAATTTTCAGTTAACACAAATGACATGAAGCTGTAGAAGTATTAAGAAGCTGATGAAAGAAGACAAATGTTATTTAATTGGCAACATTTACCAGGAACAAGCAGAAAGATTATTGATTTTAACAAAACATTAACAACTGCAACATATAATATTTTGCTAAATTCAAATACTGCCATGTCTCCTTGCACTTCTAATTCCCACATTAAATTAATTTGCTACCACCCAAGAAAAGCAGTGTATTACAACTGGGAACTATTGCTTCTACCATAGTGATGCTTCCTTGAAAGGTATAAGGAAGAAGATGAACTGCAATAGCAGTCACCGAGCATGGCTGGGAGCGCTGCCTAGATGCCCTGAGCACATCCGATTTCGCCTGATATCAGAAGCTAAGCAGGGTCAGACCTGGCTAGTAGTTGGATGGGTGACCACTAAGGAATACCAGGTGCTGTAGGCACCTGGAGTAGGAACTGGCAAGCCACTCCAGTATTCCTGTCAAGAAAACTCCATGGGCATGGGGTCACGAAGAGTCAGTCAAGAAGAAGAAGAAGAAGAAGAAGAAGAAGAAGAAGAAGAAGAAGAAGAAGAAGAAGAAGAAGAAGAAGAAGAAGAAGAAGAAGCATGTGTGTGGGATGAGCAGCAGAGAGAAAACAGAGAGCAAAGGAGGAGTCACAAAGTGAGAGGGAAAGAGAAAGGAACCAAAAGGAGAGAGAACACAGTGAGAGTATCAACAGCCAAGAAAACTGAGACAGTTACTTCACGTCCTTCCTCGTTCTGAGATTACGTTCGTTTTGTGATAACATTGTTGATGGTCACGTGGTCTTGTCCCGGTTCTGTCCCTGTTTCCGTTTACCCATGGGCATGATTGATGGTATCGTGACGACTGTTACTTCACATCCTTGTTTCGTGACAACATCTGTACTTCCCTGCTTTCATTTTTCCTTTCTTTCTTTTTTTGGTCCGACCTTCCATTTTTCAATATTTCAATTATCCGTATATTTGCCTTTCATGCATTAAGCAGCAAAGGTTGAGGTTTTATGCCTTCTTCCCTCTCTGTGATGCATTGTTTATGCCATTGGGATTGTACTGGAGAATGCAACTTTGCACTCCTGCCACTAGATAGAGAATGTGCACGTTGCGTGACAAGCCTTACTTCACGGGCACTTGTCTCAAAACAGGAACTGAGATAAGAGAATTCCTGAGGTCAGGGAGAGGTATGGCTCATCACACTTAAATCCCAGTTCATAGGGCGTGGTCAGGACGAACTCCCACCATCATGCAATGGATGTGCAGTAACATTTTTTCATACCTGTCCCAAGTGGGATGGTGAACCGCAATGAGAGGGACGTGAAGTAACCATCTGAGAGGGACAGAATGAGCTATGAAGAAAGAAGGGGGAGCCATTAAAAGAGGGAAGAAGGGAACAGCCATAGATAGAACTGGACAGAGAAAGAGAGAGAGAGACAGAGAGACAGACAGAGAAAGGATGTAATCATACCACTCCCCTGCATCTGGCCCTTGAAGTACCCTGGTTTTAAGGCTGGAGATTACACATCTCCATCATGTGTTGTAACCTGTGATGGACTTTTCTTCCAGGAATCTGTCCAATCCCCTTTTGAAGGCATCCATGCCAGATGCCATCTCCACATCCTGTGGCAGGGAGTTCCATAGACTAACAGCGCGCTGGGTGAAAAAATATTTTCTTTTATCTGTTCTTACTCTCCCAGCCCTCAATTTGAGTGTATGTCCCCTAGTTCTGGTATTTTTTGAGAGGGAGAAGAGCTTCCCTCTATCCACTTTACTCATGCCCTGCATTATTTTGTACATCTCAATCATATCCCCCCTCAGGCGCCTTTTTTCCAGACTTTAGCCTTTCTTCATAAGGGAGCTGCCCCAGCCCAGTAATCATTTTAGTCGCTCTCTTCTGCACCTTTTCCAGTTCCACTATGTCTTTCTTGAGATGCGGTGACCAGAATTGTACACAATACTCCAGGTGCGGCCTTACTATTGTTTTGTATAATGCCATTATAATGTTGGCTGTTTTATTTTCAATCCCCTTTTTGATAATCCCTAGCATTCTCCTTTTAGACTAACCAGTATGAAAGTGTCAAAAACACCTGTACCATAATCATGTGTATACCCACTGAAAAGAAAGCCTTGCTGAATTCAATAGAGCTTATTTCCAATAATATATAGAACTGTAGTCTAGAGCTCCCTGGATTATTTCACTGTGAATTTTGCCATGTTATGTGTTGTTAAATTTCTTATTTAAAAAACCAGGGAATGCAATTTAAAAAAAAACTCACCACCCTTCTGTTTATGAATGTAGAATGCTGTTTATTTGCCTGTGATTCAAAATGGTAAGAAATGGTTCAACATGGCCTTGCAATATTATGCTCATGTTGCAAGCAAGAAAAGGGATGCCAAGATGTGTTGCATCCCACTACTGTTTCTAAAAGAGCGTTTGACCATACTGCATGAAAGAAGGTCAATATGGTGTAATGGTTACATTGTCACTTCAGGTCTCAGGTGAGCCTTCAAATGCCCACTTGACCATGGAAATTCAGTGGAGTGTGACAGTAGCAAACTACTTCATAACATTAAAATGCAATTCTACTAGGACCCCTGTAGGACAGATGTGTCTTGATGGATATAACAGTAGTTCTATAATCTAGTCTAGTCTAGTCTAGTCTAGTCTAGTCTAGTATAGTATAGTATAGTATAGTATAGTATAGTATAGTATAGTATAGTATAGTATAGTATAGTATAGAAAGGAACCTAACTAGAACTTTCTTCTGAATACTGATGTGTATAACCACCATAAACTGGATTGCATAGGATGGAAACACCTGGAATTCATGTTACTCTTTAAAGCAACAGCAATCCAATACTTTCCAGCTTAAAAAGTCACATACTTGAGGACCCACACTTGACTAGAAGCTACTTTTCTTCTAGGCATTCAAATTAATTTGTATCCCAAAAATACAAGACCATTGCTTTGTGTTTGGGTAAGACATGTCTGTTTGTGAATGGCAGTGAGCACAAGAGAAAATTCTGTATAATGACCAATGGTTGCCACTGGTGTTGTCAACATTCAAACTAGACTTTGCTAGGTAAAGCATGGCATCTTTTCTCCTACTGGGAACATGGACACAGTACAGTCACCCCCCCCGCCATTTCGTGGTTCAGGTACTGGAGTCCCACTATATTGCGGGATCACAGTACCTGCAGGGGCGGCAGGGAGCGATCGCATCACTTATTGCCACCCCCCAGCGGGAGGCCTCGGAGCTGCGCAGGGGGGCAGCGAGCAATCATATTGCTCACCGCTGCCCCCCCAGACCCATGCAGGAGGACTCAGAGCCGCGCATGGGGGCAGCAAGCAATCACATCGCTCCCTGCTGCCCCCCTAGACCCATCCGGGAGGCCTCAGAGCCATGCGGAGGGGCGGCGGCGAGCTATCACATCACTCCCTGCCACCCCCCGCCCCCTTCAGGAGGCCTCAGAGCCACACAGGGGGCAGAGGCAAGCGATCACATTGCTCCCCACTGCCACCCCCAGACCCATCCGGGAGGCCTCGGAGCCGCGCAGAGGGGTGGTGGCGAATGATCGCATCGCTCTCCGCTGCCCTCCCAGACCCGTCTGGGAGGCCTTGGAGCCGCGCGGAGGGGCAACAGGGAGTGGTGAGATCGCTCCCCGCTGCCCCCCACCCCCTCCGGGAGGCCTCAGAGCCGTGCATGGGGGCAGCGGCGAGCAATCACATCGCTCCCCACCGCCCTCCCCAGACCTATCTGGGAGGCCTCGGAGCCACACGGGGAGCAGCGGCGAGCGATCGCATTGCACCTCTCCGCCCTCCAGACCCATCTGGAAGGCCTCAGAGCCACGTGCGGGGGTGGCGAGCGATCGCATTGCTCCCCGCTGCCCCCCTCTGATCGTGATACATGAAAATCCGTGATATGCAGAAGCGGGTCAGGTGGGTCCCTAACCCCCGTGATAGGTGGGGGGTTACTGTATTGCAAGACAATGCCAGACTGTTTTCTGGTGTTTCAGGAGGTGCTGTTTGTCTTTAGGTGTAGGTACATCTACTGAAGCTTCATCTTCCACGCAATTGGCTAGAGGAGCCCTGCCATCCATTTTATGCCACTAACCAATAAAACCAATAGTGATGGATAAGGAGAGCTGCCATTCAACAGCTGATAGGTCACAGATTCTTCATTGCCACCCCAGTCCCAAAATAAAGAGACAAGAGAAGAATTATAGAGTTCAAATTGGGCCACAATTTATTGATTAGCTGTATTAAGTAAACTGTAAAGGACAAAAATCCAAGGGGGTCTCTCAAAATAATGCAAGTGGCATGAATTAAAGGGTCTAATTAAATTTAGGAGGGTCCTGTCCACTAGCACAGCTTCCATCCCAAAGAAACAGTCTGGCCAGCCCTCATCTAACCTCTAGAGGCCAATTTTAATACTCTAACTAATAATCTTAATATCCTAGACTATTAATATAGAGGGCTGTCATGCAAAATTTACACAAAACATGCAAATCTTCCCTCATACCCACTGACATCCTTGTCTTTTGATGGGTCTTTTTAAGGCCCACCATTGCATCACAGAGCTTTTCTAGGAAGGCCCTGCCCAGCGCCACCAATCTACATGCAAAATTAAGATGGCCAATTATTTCTTGAAATTTGTGTAGTGACACCTTACACCAGCCAATTAATGCCTTCAAGCACTAATTGAAGTTTTCTAACTTGTCAGCCGGTAATCTGCTAGTCTGCTGACAGGTATCCAATTAGACACCCAAAAAAGTTAGAATGGTTACCGCACTTTCTGTTTTTTTCTTCTGCCAAAGGGACACCTAACTCATCCGCTACATCCCTGAAAGCTGCCATCAGCATTGCACACTGAGGTGAGCCAGATTTCCCAGAAAACAAAAAATCATCCAGGTAATGGATGACCTGGTGCAAACCAGACCTCTGCTGGACATACTACTCTAAAAAAAGTACTAAAGCTCTCAAAGGCTGCACAAGATATGGAGCAGCCAAAAGGCAGGGCTCTATCCATATAAAACTTGCCTTCAAATGCAAAGCCTAACAACTCAAAATCCAAACAGGTGTACCAGGCGGAACCTAAAAGTCAACTTGATTCACATTTGCCCACAGGACTGGACCATACACACCTCAGTATCAAAGGAAGTGTACCACACTGAGCAAAAGTCCTGCAGAATCATATAATTAACTGACTAGCCCTCTGGTTAAGATAAGTAATAGATGAGTCAAAATTCACCTGGCACCTTCTTGGGAACAATGCCTAAAGGGGAAAACCTAATAAGACAGAGTTGAGGGGTCATAAAAAGGACCCCAAACCCTACCTTCCTTAACCTTCTTACCAATCTTGTCCCTGACTATCTTTTCAAGACATTTAACCACCTTCAAATTCTTTGTTATCCTCACAGCCATAACATCAAATGCAGGAATCCTAAACCCAAACCAAAAAACCATCTAGCAAGTACTGAGCAGCAGCCCCATCAGAGTAATTACTCAGCCATTTGGTGAAAGTCAGAATCCTAAGTGGACTGGGTCCCTTTTCCAAACATGTTGGGGCCTGGGGGCTTCCTCTTGCCTCCACCATCCTTAGATCTGGCTCCTGCATTCTTCCCTTTTGATCAGGCCGTCATGGCATGAGACTCTCCACATACAGAACAAACACATCTAAAACAGCATGCTCTTTTTGCACAGCAACCTTTACTGTTAAATTCCAAAAGGCCAGATGGGGTTGAACTGCCTGGCCCACAAAGGAGTGGGCAGCAATGAAGTTAGTGGCCCAGGGGATAAGATGCCCGCAGTCAAAATGGATGCCCAGCAAAGGGCAAGAGGACATCATAAGTCTCAACCAGAGCCAATAATACAGAACATCCCAATAAACCCCATGCCACTTGGCCGTGTTCATTCTAAATCCTTCATCATATTGTGACCAGGCCACCCATAGGAAGTCTGTATATGCTCTGAAAACTAAATTGATATACTGGATTAGGGAGAGAGCCCTCTTAGGCTTAGCTTGGCAACTCACACCTACATAAATGGGGGGGGGACTGCTAACCAATTAGACCAGCATCTGTCTGGTTTGCAGTGCATATTTTCTTTTCCTCCAGGTTCTCACTTTTTTCCCTTTATTTCCCTATTACAGGGATGGCGAACCTATGGCACACATGCCAAAGGTGGCACTCGGAGAGCTTTTGCCTGACACATGACATGCCCCCTGGCCCCCCTACTTCCCCCTCCAGCCATGAGGAATTTGCAGAGGAACAGAAGCAGGGAACAAGCAGGGAGGGGAAGAGGACAAGGCAGGGGACCCGGAGTAAGGCAGGGAAGAGGAGGGGAGGAGGGAGTTTGAAAGGGAGTTTCCCCCAATCGGGTGCATAAGCCAGGGGGAGGGGTTTCAAATTGCCTTTGAGCCACTGAAACAAGTGGTGTTTGCACCGTGCCAAATTGAAAAAGGTCAAACAGCCTTCCTCCTCCTCCCCTTTCCCAAGCGAAGGGGGGGAGGAAGACTGCTTGATCCTTTTGAATTTGGTGTGGCACCACCAAGGGTGCTTGCATGGTGCCAAATTCAAAAAGACCAAGCAGCCGTCCTCCTCCTCTCCTTCGCTCGGGGAAGGGGGAAAACGGGTGACTCTGCTGCCTCTTCTCCAACCAATGCACTGCAGTAATTATCCTCTGGCTGGGGAGGGGTGAATGGCGGACTCTGCTGTCACTTCCCCCCCCGTGCATGCCACCAGGGAGATGATCCTCTAGCCAGGGAGAGGGAGAGGGGGGACTGTTGCCACTTCTCTCCCTGGTGCACCACCAGGGCAATGATCCTCTGGCTGGGGAGGCAGGGAATAGGGGACTTCACCACCACTTCTAGCCCCCCTCACATCGCTGGGACAATGATCTTCTGTCCAGGGAGGATGAGAAGGGGGACTTCTGCACCGCTCCCCCGCCGCCACATTTTTAACCCAAAGTATTTTTAAGCTGGGGTATGACTGTATTCTGGCTAAACTGCCATATTGGCACTCAGCAAAAAATAAGTGGGTTTTCAGTCGCAGTTTGGGCAGTCGGTCTCAAAAAGGTTTGCCATCCCTGCCCTATTATAAAGCTCAAAAACAACCACATGTCCCTTAATAATCTTCATAACTGTAGCTTCTGACAAGTGGTATCCCAAGGGAAAACACATCACATACATGAACATCACCTCTGTGGTTTTGCTCGTAAAGGAAAGTGTGGCTCTGGGGGTAGCCTCACATCTCCTATCAGTCAACTTCAGAGTCCCTTGATCCTACCCTGAAATGGATTCCTTTGCCTGCCAGGCCTGGATTCCTATATCAACTGTTGAAGCCTTAGTAGACAGTGAAATCACAGGAGTTAGGGTGGGCGCTGCCACCTGGGTTGTCATAGTGCCCCGTGAAATATTAAACAATGATGAGGTTGTATAAAGAGGCACCTGCAGGCTCCCTCTAATCCATGTCCAAGTGATCATCAAAGCAGCAACCTCATGTATGTGTGTGTTTTCACCTGCCAGGGGCATGTGCACTTGAGGCATTGACAAGCTCCCTGCTCCCCACTGGCCTGTAGACAGATCCAAAGCCTGATGTTTCTCCAAAATGGGCCCACCTCAGGACAGTGTCAGAATAGGCATCTGGATCAATTGTGTAAAGTGATCTGTACCAGCCTGATCTAGCACACTGACACCCTGGTCATCCTGTATCTGTGTCTCTGGCACTGATTGACAGGGCTGCCAGTCTTCATTTTCTAAAACAGTGATAGGACAAGCACCCGATTTCATCCTTTGATTTTACACCCTTTCAGATCTACGATCAGAAAATACATTAGTCATGCCCTCCTCACAACCCTGTCTCTTTCCAGTTTACTCACTTTAACCCACATGCCCTGATAGTCAGGCAAAGCCTTGTCCTCTGAAGAAAATGAGATCCAGGGAGTGAAGACACCAGGTTTGTATGATTGGAAGGATGCTTGCCTTTTAGACCTGCCCTTAGGCAAATGATGTAAATAGCCCTGAAGGAATAAAAAACCACCCCCAAAATGCCTTCCCTTGGACCCAACCAAAGGGGCAGCCCAAAACACCTGAGCACTGAGTATTCTGTAGCCTAGTGACAATCAATACAAGTAATGGCAACTGACTCCTTTGATTGCAAACTCCCCCAGGCAACTACCCCCAAGAGGATATACTCCTCCCTCACAGCCACACCCTGCCCCCTCCCTGTCTATCCTCCCCAGCACCTAAAGTCTCAGAAGTGGCAGTAAAGTGAACTTTTTTCTTTCTTTTTCTTAAACAAGCCACAGAGGCTAACGATACCTGGCAGGCCCTGCTGAAGCAGGGGCCCAAAATCCACAGTTCAAAAAAAAAAACCTAGCTGAGATCACTCAGATCAGCAAAGTGATCCGATCCAGCTCTGTCACTCCTGCAGCCTCAAAATGGCCATTGATACCAACAAAAAGACTCCTAGCCACTCTCAGCCTCTGCAGTGTCTCACAGAATGGCAGGAGGCAAAAGAGGTAAGGAAACCTTCACCGGAGCCTTATATAGGCTCCTAGCCTGACGGACCACATGGTCCACAATTTGCATGTTGTGTCCAGTGTAGGGAGGCAAAAGAGCCCTTCCCAGCACTGAAAGGCTGTTCAGAGCAGCCATTCTGCTAAAATGCCTACCCAAAAGGATAGGTATTTGGCTAGGTAACCAAACCACAAGATTGCTTCTTGTTGCTTACAGAGATCACAGTCCAGATAATTGGGATATACCTACAAAATGAAATAATCCATTTAAATGTCTCTCTCTCATTTCTTTCATCCTTGTTTTTAAGAGAACATCTTATTTGATCAACATTATATTGAAGGTAATCATAAGAGATGGCCACGGAACGAACATTTTTTCGTTTCCGTTACCGTTTGTCGTTTCCGTTACGTAACGAAACGACAAATGAAAATTGTGATGAAAATGAAACGAAATGAACAGAACCACGAAAATTGTGATCGTTATGTTTCGTTTCCATTAATGGCGACGCGCAATGAAATGACCTGTTTAAAATGTTAAAAAACGCCCTGGACATCCGTAAAAATGCAGCGATAATTATTTATATTGTCTGATAATACCTACCAGGGGGTGGGTGGGTCCTTAAAATGTTTGTTTTTGTCTTCTCCCATCGTGATGTATTTTTCTTTTCCCTTTAAAATGGATGTCGCACCAGCCACAAAATGGAGGCAAGCCATGTGATGGGATCATGTTCAACCAATAGCATGCCCAGGTTGCAGACTGGGCGGGCAGGTCTGGCAGCCACAGAGGGCATAAAAAAGTCTGGTAGCCCCCGTCCTCCTTGCAGTCTCTGGTGGGAGTTAGGGTGGGATTGCTGTCTCTGCGACTCTAGCTGCAGTCCTGCAGCCTCCTGGTGTGCGTGCATGCTGCGTACCTCTCGCTGAGTACCCTCCCTTGCCCCACAGTGCAGTCACTCTGCGGCTGCCTTGCACCCTGGGCAACACCCGCCGCTGCCTTTGCAGCCTCCCCCTGCATACGTAGTCTATACTGTGTCTCTGCCAGCATCCATTTTTTTTAGTGTTTTCCCTCTGGTCTGGGGCGTTGGGGGATGCCTGCGCATAGAAATGCTTTAAAAATCGCGCAAAAAGCGGATAGAAATGACAAACGAAAAAATGAAAACGGTAACGAAATTTTTCCAAAAATTCACGACAAACGGAAACAAACCGAAACAGACCTCTCAACGACAAACGAAAAACCGAGACGCCATTTTTTTGTTTCATGCCCATCTCTAGTAATCGTGCCTGGAATTATTGTCATTTATGATAGTTGTTAATAAATCTTGCCCCTCAATGAACAATAAAAAAACACCAGCAATTGGATCATAGTAATGAGACTGATTTGCTTTAAAGGGAAATTGCATAATCTAATTTGTACCTTAGGTTTAGAAGATGACCATTTGTCTCTAGTTGTTTTCCTCCTATAGCCAAATATTTAATTAGCTCTTTTTCTGTCTTGCAAATGGTTTTTAAGCAACTTTCATGTATTCTTTGTACAGATGCCAAAATATGTTCCTGACTGCATTGACAACAAATCAATACCTTTCATGACAGTTCTGTAAAAGAATGCAGTTGTTTCCAATAGCTGCAAATGAGAGGAAATTTAAGCTCCAAACATTTGTCACTCAAGCATGAAAAGACCATCAGTGCTCCTGCTGGTAAGCAGCACGGTCTCTAGTGGATGAACTTATCTAGTTGCGGACCCACGCCAATATTATTTACCTTGAGAAAAAAGCCATGAATAGCAATAACACAAGGGCAGAAACTATGTACATCACCTCTCACAGTAAATCTCCAAACGGAAAGAAAAATTATTTCAGTTTCATTGCTTCAAGGATAAGCAACAGATTACTTTAAAATGATATTACATTTTTGTCTCCTGATTCAAGAAATTACATTTCCCAAAAGTATCTTAATACTGATTTGTGAATCTATGCATTCACTTTAGGTGTGGTTTTGCTGTTCTGCATCTGTACAGTGGAACAAGATCTCAAGTATGCTGCATGGAATATGTTCTGCTTAAAAACTTCACCTCTGTTTTCTTTCAGTAAATATATGTTACAAAATGCACATGTGTGGATTTGGCCGAATTTCCCACTACTTTCAATAATTAAACAGATACCATTATGAAGTTACCAGAAGTTATCTCAAATTAGATAGATCTGGAACTCAACCTCAGTAGGAGGGGTCGCTATTATGGTGGGAAGGGCAAGCAGTTCTCTCCCAGCAGCATTAATTACCTGTCACCAATGTCCACCATGCTGTATGTATAAATAACAGGTATTTTCTCTTTTGAAAGTAGTTCCCATACACATCATATTTGGTTTTCTCAGTGGATAGCTATCTTTAACTCCTGTTAGTAGGAACTGGCAAGCCACTCCAATATTCCTGCCAAGAAAATTCCATGGATAAGGGGTCACGAAGAGTCATCATGACTGTAACAACACAACACAACACAACACAACACAACACAACACAACACACACACACACACACACACACACATTTAATAAGAAATTTCAGCAGATGTTGTTTGCCCTTGGGTACATCCACAACTGCATCTACTAAGGTTTCATCTTCCACACAACTGTTGAAGGTAGAAGAGCTAAAATGTCTATTTTATGCATTAATGATGTTGTAGAATGGCTGGAGAGCTCAGTGATTTAGGTAGCTGGCTGCAGAGCCAGAGTTTCGGTGTCTGATTCGGTGACTTCTTTTAGTCAAAGAAAATAAATTTTACTTAAGAGAATATCGGAACAGGAGACATTTCAGAGAAAGACTCATACATTCTTGTACTTATGGCATATACTGTATCTAGTTTGTCCTTCGTTTTTGAAGTTGGCCACCTCCATCAGAATTATGGTTTAGGAGGAAAGAGGAATGGCTGAGGTTGAGCATTAGGACACTGATGGCGCTGAAGGTGACTAGAGCTCTGGTCAACTGGGTTTGAATGCCCACTCAGCTGTGGAAACGGGCTGGGGGAATGGAGTAACTCCTCCATCTTGAAAACTCCATTATGGCTCTTTTGCTGTTCTGTTCTACTTCTTTGAATTCATTATGGTAATCATTCTTGTCTCTGTATGGCAGTTGCTGAAAGAGTGCATTTAAGATTATGATTTTGTCTTTTCTTATTTTTGTTTCATCTATCCTTAACAATCTTAAGAGTTTCATCAGGCAACTAGATTTTCACTTTTTAAAAATATATATTCGCATAATCATTTTGCATTCTTCACTAATATTAACTTTGCTTTCAATGCACAATTCTTCCGGTTCATAGTCAGTTGAACCTAGTAATATACACTTATTATTTATATGAACTTTGAATTCATTTGAAATTCTATTTATATTATTTTTGTCACTCTGTTATTAGTAATTTGTAACTAATGCAAAAATGTGCTTCTAGTTATGTTGCGGCAGAGAGAATACAGCTTCTCCACCTACTACTCCAATTATGTAGTCTATTGGCCATCTGGTAAAATCCATGCCTACAGTTCTGCTTGGTTGCCTTAAATTATTAGTAACTTGTTGGCTTCGCAGAAACCTATACATAGTTCTTGTGCTTCATTTCTCACTCCACATTCTCCAACAATGTTTAATTTCATTTGTTTCATACATTCCATTCACTCACTTTTAATTATTAGCATACTCTTCTCTATTGCATTCACTCACCTTTAATTATTAGCACACTCTATTTTCTCCCAGACACTTGCAAAAAGCCTTATTCTTTCTTCTTCTTCAGCATGTGCAGCTGGAGCATAGATATGAATTTTGGTAATGTTGATAGGTTTCCTAAGAAGTCTGAACACTATTACGTGGTCAGACTTCACACTGTAGCCTTTGCATTAAAACCTTGCCTCAGTATCAGAGCCTCACCAATTCTCCTGAGTTTGTTATTTCCAGAGTAAAACTCTGGTTGAACAAGCCCTAATCGAGTCCACTTTAGTTTGCCGACCCCAAGTATTGCAATGTATAAACATTCATTTCTTGCTTTACACGTTCTGGTGTACCTTGGTTTATACTTCTCATAGTCCATATCCCAACTGTGTATGTCATTATTGACAGTGCCATGCAGGGTTGTATTTTATTATCTTGCAACCTGGAAGTCTGATCTTGGAGCACCATCCATAGGTTCATTTTAGGCTGTATCATCATAGGGTTTTCAATATATGAAAATATTCAGAAATGGCTTACTATTGTCACCTTCTTTGCATTATTAAGTGTTGGCTTGAGTGTCAATGTCCAACTGCTGCCACCTTCCAGTGTTGTGCAGCCTAGTAGCTGGATTATCTCCATTCCCATCACAACTGGAACCATCAAGGGTTCCATTCCCATCACAAACTGGAACCAAGGATGCTACCATTTTATTTTAATACTGTTTTAATCTGTTTGTCTATTGTATTGTATTTGCTGATTGGTTCAGCCTACTGTAAGCCGCCCAGAGTTCCCTTGGGAAGATGGCAGGAGTCTAAATTCAATAATAAATGAATAAATAAATAAAATAAATTCTATTCCAATGATGCAGCTGTTAAATCCTAAACAGAACGGATGCACTTCTGCTTGATGTCTTATCTTTGTCCATTCCACCTCAGGTAACCCTGCTAGTTATCCAGACATAGCAAAGTCTATATTCCTAACATTATTGCTTTCACCATTCCTGACACACTCAAACCTCTCACCACTTTAAGGTTCAAGAGGTGTGTAGCTAAGAACCTCATGTAATATTAGGTTAAATATTCAGTAGATGCTAAATTGGATAGCATTACCTCCTAGTGAGAGTAAATGTGTCCTTCAAAATGTAAGTTCATCATAATTTCAGGAATCTCCAGTTTAGGGATCCCATTTCTAAACTGCTCATTTCAGAATTGTCTAAGACTCATAAAAACTGAAGGAGGCCACAAAGGTGTGTTTTATTAAATGAAAAAATATCCTCAAAATCTGCAATTAACAAATGCCTCTGTTAAGTAGAACCAAAATGTCACAATATATAAGCAAGCTGTACAATTTGCTAGACTCTCTTTGCAGTTTGCTAGACTGTTTAGGAGTCAGGATGTTGTTGGAGTGAAGCAGGGCTCAGGGAAAAGAAATTTCTTTCTTTACAGAAAATTTCAGAATTTCCATAACTGTGTTACCTCTGTTCTCTTGACCTGGATTAAAATGCACATACTCCACATTTTCCTCCAGGGCACAATATTTCTAAAGATTTTGAAAGACATTTAACATGCTTAACTATTCTTCTACCTTTATACATTTATACTGTATTTGGAACATTGAATTCAAAGAATTGCAAATGTTAATGTGTTAAATTACCTACACAACCCCATTAAGCAGACCATTAGTTCCTGCATTTTGGCTGCTTGTGCCATCCGAACACATTAATTTGCTATTGGTTGGGTTTGTTCTCAGTACAATATATAATTCAGATACCAAAATATTTTTTTAAAAAATTAGAGTCCTAGGAAAAAAATCTGCTGCTTAACCACAATTTAATGGATTGATAGCACTGCTAGTTTCATACCATCATACATGATAAATATTTAGTCCCCTACAAAGTGTGGTTGTACAAGGGCAAGAGTATCCCAAAAGTAAATCAGCAACATTACTGCTGCTGACTAGAGTAAAACCTGGGCACTGGAAATGTAGAGGCTCTTTGCATCTGTTAGCCTATCCTAGGTTAAGATATTGTAAGCAGTATGGGATAGTGGAGAACTCATCAGAAGAATTCTCTTTTTAGTACTATGATAATTATAATAATGTCCTTTGGCTCTGAGAGAACAAGGGAGAAGTTCCACTCATTATAGTCCTTTTTTCTTTTGACAAGAGCAGCATAGAAAAGTGTCAAAGGAGAAGGAAACAATTAGTTGTGATCTTGACCTTCATCTTTCTCATCAGCTTAAAGTTCACCATTTTAGAATATTACTGGCAAAAATAATGTATGGATCCTTAGGAAAGCATGGCTGTATGTAGATAACTTGCCCACTGTTACTTCCACTCAGAGCATCTCTTGGAGGAATGTTGCAAAGCCTGTAGCTGTAAAATAAGCTCAACACTGCAGCTCCTTCATGTCACTAGCACTGGCACTCTAACTAGGGCTTGATAGTGGTTTAAGAAACTTTGAAGCTGTTGCTGTGATTTTTAGGGGGCTGTATGGCCATGTTCTGGAAGTTTTTCTTCCTGATGTTTTGCCAGACTCAGGAAGAAAAAAACTGAGAACATGGCCAAACAGCCTGAAAAACTCACAACAACTATCAGATCTCAGCTGTGAAAGCCTTCAAGAATACATTAAACTTGGAAGTGTTTCACGGGTGGTATGTAGTTCAAATGGGGAAGGACAGAAAAGGGTCCTGCTCAGGCCACAGACTACCAAGAATGATACCCCCTAACTATATTCATTCTTCTCATTTCTAAAGTGTTGTGTGAAAGGGATTATATTTTGCCATTATCAACCTCTGGATCCTCTGGGTCTTTACTAGCTGGGGGATTCTGGGAAGAACATTCCAGTTGAAGAACAGGCTGACTCTGCTTCTGTCACACATGCATGCCACATTCCAAAACAGATTCCATTCCCAGTGGAACTACATCCAAGGTCGTCACATCTCAAGATTCTTGCTAGCGCATCAGGGAATTGCTATGCTTTCCCAGATCTCCTGGTGAGGGAACAAATCTCAGCAATGGAGAAGGAGAAAAAATATTGATATGGTTTTAAAGTGTGGGCAGCGTTTCTAATCATTTCCAGTGGACATTGAAGCTCTTTGGTTCAGCATTCTCAGATGTTACATTTCTTAACCTCCCCCCCACTAAAAAAAAAAAGTAAGAAAAAAGATTGGGAAAATAATCAATTTGTGTGTGTACTTGGGATCACTGTGCCATCTGAAGCAAAAGAGGGAGAATGCCAGCATTACAATTCATGGGCCTTATTTCTGCATAAGCCCTGGCAGCAGTGGCAGAGGGCCTGGAGAACAACTCCACAGGCACCAGTAATGAGTCTTCTACAAGCTTTTGAAACTGTGCAGAACCTCATAAAGCAACTCTCATCTCATGTGCACTGTAGGCAATGAAAGACGCAAGCCCTTGTAGGAACGGTGGCAAACACTGTAGTGTTCTATGATGATCCCTCATTGAACCCTTGCCTGTGCCATCAATGGTGACAGAAAGGCCTATACTGTGCTATCAAAAGGACATGCCCTCTGTATTTTGGCCCTGGAATCTCAGGGAAATAGGATGCTGCTGACCTGGCAATGCTTACCATGTACAAAGTCAGACCTCAGCCTGTATTTCATTCTGGTAAATAAGTTAAATGTGAAAGAATATACCAATTTCTGCTGCACACAGAAACAAAAGTAGGAGGTGCTATTTTGACACAAAACACAAAACACATTCCAAAATTCATATTGATGTGATACCATATTGAGTGTTCTAGAAAACTTGCACCCTTTTGTGTGTGTTTAGATTACACACGCATGGATCTTCTTCACAAGCTGTTCTCAGTCATCTCAGCTTCATTATTATTATTATTATTATTATTATTATTATTATTATTATTATTATTATTATTATTATTATTATTATTATTATTATTATTTCTGTTTATATACCACCCAACTTTTCCAGCAGAACTCTGGGTGGTGAACAGCCAGGGAAATAATACAAACAAGTAGTCATAACAAAAAAAAAAAAGAATAAGAAACAAGACTGGCAAAAACCAAGATGGCAAAGGCAAACAGTAAACTAACATGGACAAGATGAAGTACTTCGCGGCTTGCCTAAATGCGAAGCCTCACCATGTTTTAGGATCGTTTTAAAATGCCCTTCACATTCGAAGCTTACTTGCAACGTCCGGTTTCTGCTTTCTTTTATTTTTTTAAAAAAATACCATGGCGTATCGATGCATCAATACCCGGCTGTCATTTGGTCAGATGGCGCACAAGCCAGCGGTCAAGCCCGCGCTCAAAGGCTCCTGTTGTCCCGAGGACTTGTGGGCGGCCATCGTGAAGCAGAGCAGCTGGGTTGTTTTTTTTGGGGAGAGCTTCTCTCAGGTTCATCGCCTTGTGTGCCCCGCCGCCGCTCTCTGGGTGGGCGCGCGCGGGGTGTCTTGCAGCGGCGGCACCCACCCCTCCCCCTCCCTCTGCGCAGCCCTTCACCATCCCTTGCCAGCGGAGGGGCTCTGCTCACGTCACCCGGGACGCTTGCCCCCTCTGTTGCCCCTGCCCCGTGTACAGAAGGCAAGATCAAAAGAACGGGTTAACCGAAATATCTATGCATCGGCATTTCGGAGAAAAAGTAACTGAAAAAAATATAAAAAAAGAAAAATTAGTGGCCACACGTGACTTTGGATGGGCCAGGGGAATGCTGGAAGTTTAGGGGCGTGGTCGGGGTGGCGCCGAATCCAAAGAGGAGGAGCGTGCGGACTGAAGCGATCGATTCGCACGGAAATTATGGCTCGCCGCGCAGCGAGAGGTTCGTGAAGTAACGGCCATGGACAAGATGAAGGCGGCTTTAAATAGCCAAGTTTTAAGATGTTTTTAAAATGCTGAAAGGGACTCCGCAAACCTTGTCTCACTTGGAAGATGGTTCCAATGAGTTGTGCCACCCACTGAGAAGGCCTGACTCCAAGTGGAGGATTTTTAGGCCTCCCTTGGAGTGGCAACCTGAAGCAAGAAGGCCTGCAATGCTCTGTTGGGCCATGCTGAAGCTGATCTTTAGGATATACATTCTGCCAGATATTCTGGTCCCAAGCCATGGAGGGTTTTATAAATCAAAACCAGTACCTTGAACCTTATTCAGGTAGAAACGGGTAGCCAATGGAGGTGAGCCAGAATTGGTGTGATGTGGTCATACCTGCTCGTGCCAACCAGTAATCTGGCTGCTGCATTCTGCACCCACTGCAACCACCGAACAAGAGTCAAGAGAAGCCCCATGTAGAGAGTGTTATAATAGTCTATCCTTGAGATAACTAATGTTTGCACAACTGCCCTCAGAGAGACCACAGCCAGGCAGCGATCAAGGGTCTGTAGAGCCTCCGTTGCAGAGGTAGAGAAGGTGAAGTAAAGCTGTGTGTCATCAGCATACTGATGGCATCATGCCCCACCTCTCCAAATGACCTCAGCCAGTGGCCTCATATAGATATTAAACAGCATGGGGGAGATTGCTGACCCCTGGGGCACCCCACAAGAGAGTGCCAAAGGTCTGATAGTAACCTCCCAGCATAAGTCGCTGGGCACAGCCCCCAAGGAAGGACCAGAGCCAGCTAAGAGCTAGACCCCCAATCCCCACCCAGAGGGCCTGCCCAGGAGGATACCATGGTTGACGGTATCAAAGGCTGCAGACAGATCGAGGAGGACCAACAGGTTTGAGCAACCCCTGTCAGCCCCCCTCATCTTCTGAGAGATTTGCATGTACAAAACAACACCCCAAATATTTTATTAAAAGATGCACAGAGACACTGAATAGGCTTTGTAGCATGCTAATATTTTCAGACGGTGTGACTTCTTAGCTGGTATCCAGCAATAAGACACAAAACAGCCAAGAACTCAGAACTAGGGATGGGCACAAAATGAAAAATGAAATGCTGTTTCATTGTGTTGTTACATAACGAAATGAAACAAAATGAAATAAAATGACAAAAGGAAGCAGCATTTCGCTAAATGAAATGGTTTTCTTGTTGAAATGAACCATTTCATTCCATCTGTAAGCCACTTGGGGGTGAAGAAAGATTTTTAAAAAGGTCTGGGCTTTTTAAAAAAACTTTTTCCCTCCCCCAAGTCCCACCTGCCAGCTGATCAGCACTAGGGTGGGGGGAAGGTTTTTAAGCCCAGGGCTTTTTAAAAAAAAACATTTTCTCCATCCCCCAAGCCCTGCCTACCAGCTGATTGGCGCTGGGGGGAGGGGAAAGTTTTTTTAAAAAAACTCTGGGCTTTTAAAAAAGAACTTTTTCCCACCCCCTCCAAGCCCTGCCTGCCAGCTGATTGGTGCTGGGTTGGGGGAAAAACTTTTCCCCCACCCCAGTGCCCATCAGCTGGCAGGCAGGGCTTGGGGGAGGAAAAAAAACAGTGCCCATTAGCTGGCAGGTGGGGCTTGGGAGGAGGGGGAAATGTTTTTTAAGCCCCAGGCTTTTAAAAAAAAATTTCCCTCCCCCAAGCCCTTCCTGCCAGTTGATCTGCGTTAGGGTGAGGGAAAAGGTTTTTTTTTAAATGCCCAGGGCTTTTTAAAAACCTTTTTTCCTTCTGCCACTTTCTAGCCCGCCCGCCCCACACACACACATACACACACACACAAAAAAAACACATTTCATTAGTGGTTCATTTCATGTGAAATAAAAAAATGTGGGGGAACAAAAGAAAATGAAATGAAACATAATTTTTTCTTTTCGTGCCCATCCCTACTCAGAAACCTAAAAAAGCAAGCTGATGTCTGCCATAGTGGATTCATATCTGAATATTTCACAAGCTACCATCTTAGGCTTCAGCACATTTCTATGTTTTATAAACAGTTCAACCAACAAGAAACCAGATACCATCCACTCAAAGCAGTAGTTTCCTGGAGTGGAGAGTCATTATAAAAATGGAATTACAGAGTACATTTTGAAAGCAAACTGAAACTGTTGCCCCTTATCAACATAGTATCTCAATTTTTTCCAGCCACAGGACAATTACTAATGAGATTGCATTTCAGACATCAAAATGGTGAATTTTGATTCTCTTTTACAATTTGGTACCTCAGCTATAGTTCAAAGGCATGATAATTTATCACTGATTTCAATCTCCCTGAAATATGGATGAAATTCAAGTATCATTAAAGTCAATGGTACAGAAATATGACTCCTTCTTTTGGGCAGAAAATTTCCTCTGTGAATAAGCAAAGCAATTCATTGCAGGGACAACTGTTACAGCCAAGATGTGGCAACTCTGCATTCAGGGTATTTTTCTGCAAGCAAATTTTAACAGACCCAGAAAAGGATACTTGGTTGCTAGGGCAGTGAGATGCATATCCACTTGGCAAAAGGGTGTCCATATATGAAGTCTAGCTACAACTAAGGAATGAGAATTTAGTGAAACTAAAGGAATCACAGCATGGCTCTTCATGTATAACCTGGCTTAAATTTAGGAGTATTGTACAACAAAAGCAGAAACTTGTCGAATTTGATGGGATCATACCTAAATGCTGTAGATACATCTTTTTTTTTCTTAAAAAATGTAAGTGCCTATTTATGTCCAAGATTGTATAACTAGGCTGTAAACTGCCCAGATGCTGCTTTAGCCAAATCAGGTGGTGTATAAGTTGAAACAAAAAGTGTCCTGCTATAAAGAAAACTCCCAGCTACCACTGAGGCAGGAAGTTGGTACAACGTTGCCTAGTTAAAACTCGAAGCCCTCCAGTGCATACACTTTCCACAGGTGCATCACACTGAGGTATTTTTCAAGGTGGCCGTAAGGTAGATATAACTCCCAGAATGGAGTCCTATTATTTGTAGTCTGGAAATACCTATCTCTAGTTATAGCTAGTTCACCATTCCAGATACTCTTCCACAAATTAGCAATGGAGCCTATTTCTTTCAAACTTGTCTCTCTGGATTTATATCCCTGACTGTGATTTTGAGAAGACTGCAAATATAAACATTAGCTAAAATCTTTAGTACATGCAGGAAAATCCTATTAGTCTATTATGGTGGCATCAATGCAGTGCTGTAACTCAACTGAGGTTGTCCTAATTTGGGCACATCATGAGAACGTTTGTATTGTCTGGAAAGCTACAATAATTCTGGGAAAGGTGGAAGGCTGCAGGAAAAGAGGAAGGTGAAATACAAATGGATTGATTCCCTAAAGGAGTCCAAAAGTTTACAAGAGCTGAGCAGGGTAGTTGAATGCAGGAGATTTTAGAGATTGCTCATTCATATGCCCTCTGTGAGTCGAAGGCAACTTGATGGCACATAACAACAAACAAATCTGGAAAAATGTCTTATGAGGAACGGCTTAGGGAACTGGGAATGTTTAGCCTTTCAAAAAGAAGGCTGGGGGCTGGTATGATAGCTATGTTTAAATATTTGAAAGGATGTCATATTGAAGAGGAAACAGGTTTGTTTTCCATGGCCTCAGAAACTTGGACTCGGGGCAATGATTTCAAACGACAGGAAAAGAGATTCCATTTGAACATTAGTAAGAACTTCATGACAGTTAGAGCTGTTCGGCAGTGGAATATGCTGCCACGGAGGGTGGTGGAGTCTCCTACTTTGGAGGTTTTTAAGCAGAGGCTGGATGGCCATCTGTCGGAAATACAACGATGGGGTTCCTGCATGACAGGGGGTTGAACTGGATGGCCCTTCTCTTCCAACTCTATGATTCTATGATTCTAAATCAATTCTTGTATGCCTTTGGTGCATGCCGTTTAAGACAATTGAAACATGAGGGATAAACAGTAAGCAGGGACTCAACCAGTAGAAATTGAACACGGCAGTTTGTGCCATTATACTAGCAGAACTAGCCAGCAGGATTCTGCCTCATGTACTATTATTTGTTATGACAATACTTTCAACTGCCTGCCTATAAACTTACATGTAGATGGATAGGCTACATGGTTTTATATATGTATAATATATACATATATAAAATGTAACACAATAATGTCTTCCATGTTCTAGACTTCTCCCATCTTTAAGAACAGCACAGAATTAGATAACAAGAAGTCAGAATAATCGAATGCACTGTTTTGACATGCTTCAAATCATAACAGTAAAAGCATTCCTTAATAATAAATAGAGATAGAGATGGAAAAACTGTAGAACAACAAATATAATGGAGCGTATCTGAAATATTTTTGACAGTTTCCCCAAACAATACTCTTTATGAAAAACTGTAAACAGAAAGGTATCTATTGCTGACACGTAGGGAAACAAGGAAATTATTCAAAAAACGGCAGCTTGTGTAGTGATCTATGCTACAGATATGCAGACTGGGAAATATCACCTAGACACAATGTGCACCAATAGATTCCACAAAGATTTCCCCAGACATATTGCTAGTGGTTTATAACTGGAGCATGTCTATACACTGAAACATGCAGAAAAACTTGATTGTTGTTGTTGTGTCGTTACAGTTGTGACCGACTATTTGTGACCCCATGTCCATGGACTTTTCTTGGCAAGAATACTGGAGTGGATGCCCTGAGCACATCCGATCTTGCCTGATCTTGGAAGCCAAGCTGAGTTGGATGGGCATCCACCAGAGAATATGAGGTGCTGTAGGTGCCTGGAGTAAAATTCAGTGCTGTATATTAAAAGAGAGGAGCATCCCAAAAATAGAAATGAAGTATGGGGAATAGCCATTAGACCTATAGAGGGCAGGAGGAATGCTATCATGAGAAGCTGGTTTGGTGCACCATTCATCCTTATATAATGCTCTACACAGCTGATAAACTACTGAGACTGGCCTTTCTAACCTATGCCTCCACATTAAATAGCATTTTCAAGGAAGAAAGTTCTCTGATTCCAGGGCAGAAATCAGAAGGGCAATAGGAGACTGGTCTTGGGTGTAACTCCAAAATTGGTGAGGGAACTCATTTTAAGCAAGGAGGTGGTAAGATAAGCAAGTGCAAAGAGGTTCAGTAATTGAAGCACAACTTTGGAGATGGAGAAAGACTCCTGTAGAATAATGTTTGGATCCAAACAGAAGAAATTCAACCATGTCACAATTGTCCTTTCAGAAGACTGAATAATCAGATTCAGCAATGGAGAACATGTGGCCCTACAGATGTTGTTAGACTACAACTTCCACCTTTCCTTACCTATTACATGGCTTGGACTGATGGAAGTTGTAATCTAAAAGCATATAGAAATTCTCATCTCACCTATCCTTGACAAAATCCATCCAAGAACTGTAGATCATGATAACACAAAGTGTTGATAAAGATTGTGGAATTCTCACAAAATTAATGATAAAGATTTAAAAAACAGATAACAATACGACAAATAGAACTTTCACACCAAAAGAAACTGATACGAGTAGGATCATTGGTTCTTCACTTCCTAAAGATGCTGGAGATTGAATCTGTAACCTTTGATGTACAAAACATGGAGTAAAGCACCACATTTCCCCACACATCTCTAACAGAATACCTTTCCATGGAGTACGTTCAGGCATACAACCAATTAACACACAGTATATTGTTCTCTTCCATACAAAAGTCAGCTAAAATACATGCCTGTGTAATCAGGCCAGAACTCTTCCCTGAAAATTCAAATATTACATGTCTACTGTAGTGTGAACAAACACAGAGGAGCATTTTGCAAACAACAGTCCTTGCAGAAATGGAGAAAAAGACAGTAATCTCCATGCATGGTACATAGAGTAGCAGGAGTTTTGTTAAAAATTCTAAAGGGCTCCTCCAGCTTCCAGCCACTCTAAGATGTTTTGCCAAATCCCACATTTGTTTCGAAAGAGGGCACTGTGGGATGGTGTGCTGTTAAAAAATGAAACAAATCAGACCAAAACTCCACTCTGTTTGCTGATACCATGTAATTTGCAATTAATTACTTTTGTTTTTGTTTAGAGAACTGCATACAATTTATTTTGTACAAATAAATCAGGCATGTTCACTCACAGCTGAACCAGAAAACCTGCTTTGTACCATAAAAGGGAGGGAAATGCAAAAATTATTAGAAGGACATTTCTCTCTCTTTTCTTTTAAAAACCTCTTTGGAGAAATCATCTATCATCAATCTGCCAAGTTCTCCATGCTTCATAAATGTTTTTTTAATGGCAGAAATACTAAACCCCAAATCCAGAAGAGGTTGAAATGAATGCGAACAGAAATGTGTCATATACTGTTCCAAATTCCCATCTTTGTAAGACAATAGGGCTTGAAAGTTGAGTCATGGCAACTGGACTTCTTTTCTTGAGAGATTTAAACATTTCACTGCTCATTCAAACAGCTTCTTCAGTCTGAGGAAAGCTAGTTGAGTGTCCTCCATTTTATAGCACACTTTATGGAGGACTTGCAACTAGCTTTCTTCAGACTGACGAAGCTGTTTGGATGAGCAGCGAAACATTTCAATCTCTCAAGAAAAGAAGTCCAGTTGCCATGATTCAATTTCCAGATAAACTCACCTGGATGACTGAGAATCTTCACAGACATAAGAGAATAGGACAGCAATATCATACCTATCTTCCATAACTGTAAGGATGAGGAAGAGTCTTTGATCTCTGTCGTACAGCCTCTAGGGCAGTGGGGGTGAACTTTCAGCACTCCAGATGTCTTGGACCACAACTCCCAGAATTCCAAGCCTAGATTGCCAATGACAAAGGACTATGGGAGTTGTGGTCCACAACATCTGGAATGCAGGAAGTTTGCCACCACTGTTCTAGACTTAATGAACTTCTTGTCTGCAAAATTCAGTTCTTCAAAAAACTTCTAGTTTATGAATGTGAGATATCTGGCTTCTCTATCCACGACAGAGAACAGAAAACTTACTGAAAAACAGCTCTGGCAATTGCTTTATATTTGAGTGAGAAGTGGTTAACTGATGAAAAAAGGAATCCAGCCTGGGATTTCTATAACAGAGATATCCTGTAGACCGGTGGTCCCCAACCCCCGGGCCGCGGACCGGTGCCGGTCCGTGGACCGGTCGGCACCGGGCCGCCTGGGGACCCCGGGGAGGCTCCTCCCCTTTTCCTCCGCCGCCCTCCTCCTCCTCCTCTTCTCTCCCGTGGGCGGCCGGTGGAGGAGGAAGGCTGGAGGAGCGCAGGAGGAGCCGCCACCGCCGCCTTTGTCTTTGCCTCCCTCCTCCGCCTGCCGCCGGCGGCGGCGCATCCTCCTCCTCCGTCGCCCTCCTCCTCCTCGCCCTCCAGCAGCAGCAGCAGCAGCAGCCATGGTGGCGGCGGCGGCGGCGCGTCCTCCTCCTCCTCCTCCTCCCGCCGCCGCCGCCGAAGGAGCAGCAGCAGCAGCAGCGAGGGCAATTACGGAGGGGTGGCGGCGGCGGCGGCGGACGGGGCGATGCAGCAGCAGCCACCACCCCCGCAATCCCCCCGTCGCCGCCGCCGCTGCAATCGCCCCCATCCCGCCGCCGCCGCCGCCACCCTCCGCAATTGCCCTCGCTGCTGCTGCTGCTGCTCCGGCGGCGGCAGCGGGAGGAGGAGGAGGAGGAGGAGGAACCGGAGCAGGAGCAGGAGGCGGCGGCGGCGGCTCCTCGTGCTGCGAGGGCACTTCCTGGCGCGGCCGGGCGGGTGCCGCGCGCAGGGCGCCTGGGCCAGGATGCTGGCGCCGCGCTTGCTCCTGCTCCTGCTGCCGCCACTGCCGTGGGCCTCCTCCTCCGCCGGGAAAGCGCTGCTGGCGCCCGCTCGCTTTCCCCAGCGGAGGTGGAGGGCCACGCGCGAAGGAGCAAGCGGGGCGCCAGCAGCGAGACCCACGCGCGGCACCCGCCCGGCCGCGCCGGGAAAGCGCACTCGCGGCACCGACGAGCACTCCGGTTCTCCTCCTCCTCCTCCTCCCGTGCCGCCGCCGAAGGAGCAGCAGCGAGGGCAATTGCAGAGGGGGTGGTGGCGGCGGCGGCGGACGGGGTGATTGCGGCGGCGGTGGCGGCGGGACGGCGATTGCGGGGGTGGCTGCTGCTGCTCCTCCGGCGGCGGTGGCGGGAGGAGGAGGAGGAGGAGGAGGAACAGGAGCAGGAGGCGGCGGCGGCGGCTCGTTGGTGCCGCAAGGGCGCTTCCGGTGCGGCCGGGCGGGTGCTGCGCGCGGGGCGCCGGGGCCAGGAGCCACGCACGGGTCTCGCTGCTGGCGCCCCGCTCGCTTTCCCGGCGGAGGAGGAGGCCCACGGCGGCGGCGGCGGCAGCAGGAGCAAGCGGGCGCCAGCAGCGAGACCAGCGCGCGGCACCCGGCGCTGGAGGAGGAGGCGGGGCCCGCCTGCCCAGGAGCCCCGGGTTCCCCCACCCACCCGTGTGTGGGGGAGTGGCACCCCGACGCCCCAAGCCGGTGAGTGCCGCCGCCGCCGCCGCTCTCGTGCCTCCCCTCCTCCTTCCCCCATCCTTTGCTTTCACCCCCCTTTTGCCTCCCGCTCGGACCCCCTTTCTCATTCTCCCCCCTCCCCACCCCCCACCCCCAGCTTCGGGCCACAGAAAAATATCAAAAATTTCCCGGTCCGCGGGGACAAAAAGGTTGGGGAGCACTGCTGTAGACCATCTTGAGTGCTGCTATTGGTGTCATCTACATCAGGCTGTCCTTTGCTATGTAAAGTTTGCAGTCCATTTTCCTGCTAGGAACCCAAGCACAATATTTTGCACAATATTGGGCCTTATCCTGAATAGTGGATACAGAAGCACAATATCCTAAATTCTAGCAGCATCTTCTGTTGTATAGAATTATCCAGTGCTAGAGGATCCCAGAAGATGCTAACATGATATATACTATGGACGGGAGGGCAGAACCAAAATTAGCTAGCAAGTGGCTGTAGTCCCTCTGTGCCAAAATATTTCAAAGAGCTGCTTTGGATTTAAAGAAATGGCAAAGCAAAGGTGTGAATCCATGTAATAGATACAGTAGAGAAACAGACATACTTTTTCACCTCTCAAGTAAACTAATGTTGCCATGCCTATTCCACAGAATGCACCTAAGAAAACAATTTTCCAATTTTTACATCTTTCCTTGGCATCTTCCCATTACAGGAGGGACATGACTGAAACATACAAAATTATGCAGGGGATGGATAAAGTGGATAGAGGGAAGCACTTTTCTCTCACACACAATACCAGAACCAAGGGTCATCCACTCAAATTGAGAGCTGGAAGAGTGAGAACAGACAAAAAAATGTTTCTTCACCCAGTGTGTTGTTATAAATAGAACCAGGATCTGAGATGCCAGCAGAGGGACCGCAATACTGTGGGAAACAGAAATTCTAGATAGAAAAGCAACATCCCCTAGAACCCAAGAGCCAACCAGCTATGACATGGAAGAAGGCGGAGGCAACTCGAATGCCAACATCAGATTTCAGAAAGACAATAAGACCGGAGAAGTTGGGACCTTTCACCCCAGTACTTTGTGAGAGCATATAGACTCTCCTTGTCATGGGGCTCAGGGCACTTTAAATCATGGCTATGTAATGGTCATGCAGAACAAATATCATTTCCCAATATCAAAGTAAGGTTCCCTCCCTCCAACACTTTAGAAAACTACAGTACATATACGACTTCTAGCGCCCTGTTACAGTTTGCTTATATTGTATCTCTCACTTAACCACAGGGATATATTTTTTTCATAGATACATTTATTGAAGATAGAAAACAGGAGGTCAACAATTACTAATGTATGTATTGAGGAGGTTGCTCAAAAACAGTGCAAAGGATTCAACCATCTAAACTACAATATTTGCTTGCTCTCCCTGTTCAGCCATGCACATTAAGTACACCGCTTGCATTACCAAACTGTCAATTTCTCTCTCCCTTTTTAACAGGATCTTCATTCCTGTAAATGACTACACTTAACTCCAGCCCACCCAGCCTCCCTCCTGTAACAAGAAATTACAAAGAGCCTCCTAGCACTTTAAATGCAATCATTTGCATCTATAATCTAACCTAGCTACAAAACTGCATCTGCAAACATGGAGGGTTTTTTTGAAAGCCTATTATGCTATGCTTTTTACCTCTTATTATATAGAGTTTTCCTACCCCTTTCTTCTCTTTTGCTCCCCAAGGAATTATGCAAACAAATCACTAACTGCTTTTTATAAAAGAAATTATTTCCCTTTCTTCTTTTTGGTGTTTAATATGACTAAATCCAATAGTGCTTTCACTCCCGACATGCTTGTTCATTATAAGTGTGGGAAGTTACGGCATGCTAGCACAAAAATAGTCGGGAATAGGCAATGCCTTTAGGTTTTATTAATACATGTAAAAATGACACTCAGAAATCAAGTGTAGCCTTTTTATTATGAAAATTCTGTAATGTACTGTCTTCCTCCCCCTTGCAACAACAACAATAGGGAACAAGCTTGCTTAGTCAAACAACATTTTGATATTCTAAAGCACAAAATGAGTGTGTGAATTATACTAATATACCCCATAATCACTAGTCAAGTACTCCTACTTGAACGAAGAACTGTGGCAAAGAAATTCACTCAAGGAATGGCACAGTGTTATAGTCTTCAATTGAATGTGCTTCTGTTTGTTTGGGCATGAAAGTATTGGTCAACAAGAACCCTTCCGTACTTCTCCTTGTCCTGCTGCTGCACCTTCCTGATGCTGACCAAGGCAGCCACCATTCTGCTTGGAGTAGAACAAACAGACTCTATAATGACACGTAGGATACATGTAGGATACATGCAGGATAGATCAGCTCTCTTATCTGATCTGATCTGTTTTCTGTCACTTGAGGAAGTTACTTCCCATCCTTAAACATAAACAGAGGCTGGCGTGGGCCATAAAACTATACAGCTCTAGCCCATACTTCTCACCATTTCTACTAGTTAACTCTCCCTCCTCCTCTTCCCCCTCCTCCTCCCTCCTTTCCCCCATCCACACCCCCCAACTCTAGATACTACAGCCAATGAATATCTGGTATGAAATGTATATCTCATATTATATCTCACACCTCATTCTACTGCCATATATGTCTGAAGAAGTGCACATGTGCACCAAACATTACATTAAGATATGAAAGTTAGTCTTTAAGGTGCCACATGTTTGTGTCTTTTGTTTTGTTTTGTTTTTCTTTGATTTTTGCCTGAAATTCTTGAAAAGACTAACATGGCTACCCTCTCTGAAACATCAGCACAGGTATAACACAGAAATAGCCTTTATGGGAAAACCCTTCAGAGGCCCATATGGAACTAAAGAATTTGATTCAATCTACATGATCTAGAAAACACCGTTCTTTCTAGGCCCCAATCCTGAGTGATGACCAGTCCTCACATTGATTTATATTGGAAAACCAAAAGTACTGTAACTTTTTCTTTTGAGATAGCAAGGACCTAAAGGGGGCATGGAGAAATTTAAAAACTGCCATGATTTAGTCAGCTAGCCTCAGGGTCTTGCGAAATAATAATAATAATAATAATGTGCCGTCAAGTCAATGCTGATTTATGGCAAACATTTTAAGGGTTTCCTAGGTATGAAGAAATTATTTATCCTTCCTTCTTCTGGGGGAGTCAGTGATATAGGTGGTGACCCTGCCTGCTTCTAGGCCTCATTTTCTGCTGCAGTGCTTCCTGGAGTGGTATTCTTTCGGGGTTTGCCCTCTATGGAATGTCTTTGTTGGAATGTCTTTATATATATATAAAGGAGGAATGGAGATGACACATAAGAATACGAATAACACTTTATTGTCCTTGACCTTTTGCAGGCTGCCTCAGTGACCTCCACCAGTGAGGTCTTCTCACAACCACTTAGGACTTCTCACAACAGAACCTAAGGACACCATCAACTCAAGAAACAGATAATCCACCTGGGGGACAATGAAACTCTCATTGCAAGAAACACCTAGATTGTGGAGAAACCCTTAATCTCCTGAAAAAATAAAAGAAATTCCCACCCCACAGCTATAAATACACAACAAACTCACAGTCTACAACAGAGCACAGTGAGAATTCTACCTCCCTGTCCTCCTAAACTCTGAAGATGCCGGCCACAGAGACTGCTGAAACATTAGGATGAAGAAAAACCTCCAGAACATGACCAAACAGCCCCCAAAAAAGACAACCATATATCCGGGCCCTGAAAGCCTTCAAGAATACATTAGTATGCAAACTTTAACCATGATTTGTTTGGTGCCAGTGCAGAAGATATTCTGGGCAGGTAGCAATACTAAATCTATATTATTGTTCTGTTCAATTCTTAGGACTGAACCTTGTGCTTATCCGAAGCATATGTATTTACTGAGAGAACTGTCAAGTTCAACCTTGTATATTGGTCTCTTTAGCTCAAGTATCAGCATCTTCGGGGTGGGTGGGAGGCACTTATCCCTCTGACCAACTGTTCAAGGGCCACACAATCAATGGGCACATGGCCTAAGGGGAATGGGGAGAGTTTAGGATTTAGTAACATTATCCATAAATATAAAAGTATCAATATGTTCAGGTATGTTTTATATATGTAATGTATTATTATACATTACTATAAATTAATGTATAAAATTGGAGTTCTTCAAATACTATTTCACAACTTCCAAATGAGACTCAAAGATTAATGACAATTAATTAAAATTACATTTAATTAATTGAAGAATATATTTAACTCACCTTTGAAAATCATGCACTTTAAACTTCGTTACTATGGAAGAAAAAGCTGTCAGAGTATTTAAATAACAAATGCTTTTAAAAGCTACTTAAATAACAAAGGCTGTGTGAATAACAAAGCAACAGAAAAGTGGGAAAGAAACTTGCAATTAAATGTAATCAACAGTTTCCTCTTCCAATAAATATTTGCAACAGTTTCAGTTAACACTGCATTATTGAAATAAGCAGCTGATTTAGTGGTTTGCTGCTCAGTCTTAGTTTCTCAATCAGGGAGTGGAGGAGTGAAATGTTAAAGAGTTTGAAAGTGCCAGAACTCAAAATTCTGCACATTGTTAAAAAGAAATCTATGCTAGGCTTATGCAGATTTTTTGTACATGTGTTTCATTCAAGACATCCTTCTATGAAGCCATTGTGCCATTATTCCTCTTCTGCCATACACTTTAGAGATGGGCACGAAACAGAAAAGTGGCATTTTGGTTTTTCGTTTGTCATTGAGAGGTCTGTTTCGGTTTGTTTCCGTTTGTCGGGAAATTTTTGAAAAATGTTGTTACCGTTTTTCAATTTTTTGTTTGTCATTTCTACCCACTTTTTGTGTGATTTTTAAAGCATTTCCATGTGCAGGCATCCCCCAATGCCCCAGACCAGAGAGAAAACACTAAAAAAATGGATGCTGGCAGAGACACAGTATAGACTAGGTATGCAGGTAGGCTGCAAAGGCAGCGGCGGGCATTGCCCAGGGTGCAAGGCAGCAGCAGAGTGACTGCACTGCGGGGCAGGGGAGGGTACTCACCGAGAGGTACGCAGCACGCACGCACACCGGGAGGCTGCAGGACTGAAGCTAGAGTCGCAGAGACAGCAATCCCACCCTAACTCCCACCAGAGACTGCAAGGAGGACAGGGGCTGCCAGAGCTTTTTATGCCCTCTATGGCTGCCAGACCTGCCCACCCAGTCTGCAACCTGGGCATGTTATTGGTTGAACTTGATCCCATCACATGGCTTGCCTCTATTTTGTGGCTGGTGGCGACATCCATTTTAAAAGGAAAAGAAAAATACATCATGATGGGAGAAGACAAAAGCAAATGTTTTAAGGACCCCAACCCCCCTGGTAGGTATTATCAGACAATATAAATAATTATCGCTGCATTTTTACGGATGTCCAGGGCGTTTTTTAACATTTAAAACAGCTCATTTCATTGCGCGTTGCCATTAACGGAAACAAAATGTAACTACCACAATTTTCGTGGTTCTGTTCATTTCATTTCATTTTCATCACAATTTTTGTTTGTCATTTCCTTACATAACGGAAATGACAAACGGTAACGGAAACGAAAAAATTTTTGTTCCGTGCCCATCTTTACACTTTACATAAAATTTACTGTGGTATGCCTCAGAGCTTGTAACTAATACAAGAAGCAGACATATCTCTGAATTCTGCAGTGTAGTTGTGATGCCAGCCACCATGCTAGCAAAGAGATTCTGAAAACTGACATTCAAAAATTAATTTTTCAGGGTCTGGTATGCATAGATGCAAATGTATAAATAGAGGATTAACATTAAAACCTTAAAGTCAGTAATTCTAAAAGATAGAAAGTAGCATGTATTGGAAATAAACAAGATTAGAGTCAGAACTCCAGTCCTGGACTATAAGTAATTACTCAGAAATAGTTTTTCTGATGTATTTTACAATGCACAATAACACACCACAAAGTGGAATAACTGGCAGTCTGAAAATCAAAGACATTGAAGTCAAAAAGTCAGTATAGACGGCCACAGATTCATCCCTCGGTTCAGTGACATTGCAGCTCCACTGACAGATCTGCCGAAGAAGAAGGAGCCTGAACGTAGCATGCCAGCAGTTGTTTGATTACCTGACTACCAGTCCAGTCCTCATTGTGCCTGACTACACCAAAGAGTTCACAATCCTCATGGATACATCGAATACTGGGATTGGAGCCATGCTGTGTGAGACAGGTGGAAAGGGAGTCTTGCCTCTGGTAATATATATCAGCAAAAAGCTGCAACCCAGGAGAAAACATATTTTGACCATCAAGGAGTGTTTGGCCATTGTATGGACCTTGCAGAAGCTGAAACCATACATTTGGCACTGTAAATTTGTGCTGTGCATGGACCATTCTCACTTGCTTTGAATGAGATTCTTGAAGGCCAACAGCAAGTTGTTGAGATGGGACCTGTTGTTGCAGGACCTTGACTTTGACCTTCAAAGCATGAAAGGGTCCCAGAACATTGTTGCAAGGGCTTGGCTCCATGGAGGCCCTCCAAACTGCAGAGCTGGTTTGCCCTCCCAGACAAAGTAATGCGAGAACCTACCTTAGTCTCGTGTGGTATGGAGACAAGCAGAGGGGGAGCCCTGCATAAAACAAGGCTCTGGGTAGAAGCAGGCCTCTTGTTTGGAGAATTTTCACCAGGAGCAGGAGCAGCAAAGTGCTGGGCCGGCGCACCACATGGCACCCACCATTTTAGGTTACCCAGATGCCATTTTGGTGGTGCCCTGATGCAGGTCCAAGAGGCTCATTTAGGCAAAGTAGGGAGTAAGCCAGGGCAGAGAGGCCTTGCATCAGAACTGGGCCGGTGGAGGTGATGCCAAAAGAAGTCAGAGGTGTTCAGCAGCTGCTGATGTGGCTACACGGAGGAGTGGGTGCATTGGTGTCCCCCCAAGGTGGACGGGGAGCACAGTGGTGGTTTCCTGGGCCTGGTTCCTGGGGGGCTGATGCAATAGTAGTGAGGGAGGCCTGGCTGGGGCTCCACTTGGTCCTTGATTGGGTGCAGAGCCTTGGGATCCCAGTGGGCACACAGGGGGGTGTTGATCGGGGTGCAGGACACAAGTGACCCAACACCCAGTGAGGGACCCAGCAGGGTAACGCCTCTAGGAGCATGAGGATAAGGGGTAGAAGGGCACAAGGAAAGATGAGCATGGGGCAGCATTGGGGTGGGGGTTAACAGGAACCCTACTTGCTCATAGAACAATAACCTGCATTTGAAAACTTTTGTGGCAGGTGCAGAGGAGGGGAAGCATCTATGGAGGGGTCTGTTTTAAAAACTGAGCAATGGGAGGAATCCCAGCTAGAGAAGAGGAAAGCCTCTGTGGAGAGGGTTGTTTTAAAAATGGGGCAATGGAGTGGGTGTATCCTGGTTGCAGTGGTGGTGGAAGGGATGGTATGGAGAGGCCCCACGGAGGTGGTGTCTTTGGGGACATGGGGTCATGGTGATAGCAACTGTTTGTTACTGAGCCTGTCGCCGTTCCTTCAACTCTGCTGCTGCTGTTGCCTGAAACTGAAACTGAAACAATCACCCACTTCCAGCAGGAGGGGGGAGAGGGAGAGATGTCATTGCCTTAGAGCACGTTTGATTATGTGACACACATGAGAGTGCTGGTATATCAAGATACTGCTCGTTAATAAGGCAAAAATATTCAGAATTTTTGCTCGTTAATCAAAATGCTCGTAAACCAAGTTACTTGTTAACCAAGGTACGACTGTAATTATAGTTGATCTGAATTTCAAATGACTATGATTTGGGTACAAATATCTTTCACATGGCTGCAAATCACGAGTCCCCAACCTTTGCAAACCAGACTTTTAAAACATGCACATGGCGAGGATCAAGTTCCAAAAAATGATGCAATACCCCCACCTCGCACACACAATGCAAAATGGACTTTAAAAGTATGCACAACACAAGGATCAGGTCCTTACCTTTGCACCACTTGAGAAATGCAAAAAAAAGTTTAAACATTTCCAAAAATTGCTGCAATGGTGCCAAAAATGGTATTAGGTGTAAGACATTTATAGAACGCCTAATATCGGTGATGATCTGCCTAAATAAGGTCTGCTCAGTCAACCCCCATTTACATTTCATGGACCCCAAAATTTTTTTCTCACTGTCTTAGACCCCCTGCAAGTCAAAATAGACTCCTGGGGGTCTATACAGACCACTTTGGGAACCACTGTTTTAAAGTGAATATTTTTCCTTAACATATGTTTGTAGTACTTCTTTAAACCTTTTATATGCATATTTGCACTCAATATTGTCCGATTTACATTTTTGTTTAACTGGACAACTGGATTACAAAATTCAGATACATGAGAAAACCAAGGCATAACTGTGATGTAGGTCACATAATTAGTTTAGCAAGTGTTAATTCGGTCAGTTTGGTTAAAATGCAAAGCGAACATTTTTTGTCCTCATAACTAATAATATCTCAAAAGCACTGCAAGTTTGGCTGTTAATTGACCACATGCCATGACAATTAGACAACACTGAAGATAAGTTGTAAATAACTCTTGAAGAGAAAGTGAACAATAGGAGTTACAAAGTGTTGCTTTTTTTGGTACGTTGGAAACCGCAGAGATATACCTAATCCTTTATATCTGTTCCTTAAATTCTAAATAGATGCACCTTTCCATCACACCAGAAGACTAGAACATTAATAGAAAATTAGAATAACCTTCCTCCCCCTAGTCTTCCGGGAGATTCTGTAACCTTGTAATTATCTGGCATCAGATTGAAGAGATACATTGTAATTGTGTAGAAAGGAGGTCACTGGTTTATGTATTGTCTGACAGACTATCGAGAAAGAGCTGTGGTGGAGCTTTTCCAGCAGACCTTTTAAATTTACTTTTCTAAACCACAATGAATGTTAATGACTCATGTGTTAGCATTTTATGAACATGTGATTAACTGGGGCCACAAAAAGAGAGAACTCCAAATGTCAGGCTCAATGTGGTGGAAAAATATGGGGTGTTTGCTTTGGCTTCCACTCATCAAATGCAAATATGGATTTGAAAAGACAAGTTTCATCACTTCTCCATGATGGTGGTCATCTGATTAAAATAGATGTAATTCTCTTTGTCCCTAGTTATATAAGTCAGAATCACTACTTCTAAAAATTGGAAACTGCCATCATTTTACATAAAATGTTAAGCACTATGCAGAAACTTGATATATGGCTTACTACTACAAAGCCATTGGTTAATACTTAAATTTGTAAACTCTATCAGGAAATTAGTTGAAAATCAGGTAATCCTTTGAGTTAGGGAAAACATGAAAAGAAAAGCTCTCTAGGCACTTTTTCATCCCAAAGTGTTCTGTATCAGTGGGTTGACCTTCTCAACTTCTATGCTGCTAGCTTCTACATCTTGCCTCTTAAAAAACCTATCATCAACGTTGTTCCAAGCTCTTTTTTTCCTACTCAGGTTACATTTCTTCTTGGATGGCCTATATCTATTTTCACATCTCTCTTTTTTTTAACTTCAGCCCAAGGAATCTTTCAACTCACACCTCTTCAATCATCATGGACTTGCTCACATTTATCTGTTGCTGATTGAGAGACTGTCATCCCTGAGACCACTGGAGCATTTGAAATCGGAATCATCTCTCAATCATCCTTCTCCATCTTTTCCCATGCCCCATGTCAGAAGGTCCCATTATAGCTTCTTTTTTAAGCTTCCTCATGATTTGCCCTTTCCTTTCCCTACCTATTGTTAAAATAATTGCCCATGTCCTGATTACCTCTCACATAGACGATGACAACTTTCCTGCTGCCATTTCTATTTGCAATATTTTGCTGTTAATCAATACACAACTGTTTTGCTACACTCATCTTTCTTTCCCATTGTTATTCCTATGCCACCTCTTTTCTCAAGTCCAACTCTGGCTTGCAGTGAGATTTTGTATTGATTTCAAGGTTCTCATCAGCACACCAAAAGCTATCTGTTTCTGTCCCACTGATTATATCTACTTCCATATTTCTCCCCATACTTGTTGGCCAGAACCCTATTGGTGTTTGTCTGCATAAGGTTTGCATAATGTGCCACAGCTACCTGTGGCTAATTGATAAACCAGGACATATCTAGGTTGTGCACTTAGACAGATGACCAGTCACATAGCCAATACATGTCCCAGCAACTTGTCAACTGAACGCAATTAACTGCAGTAGGTTATGCAAACTTTACATGAGGAGTCTGTTTACATTCTCCACAAGTTCATTTATTGTTGGGTCTCATGATCCATTGCTCACATTCTATTTTGGTACCTGGTGATTTCCTAAATTGGAAACATTCTCTCCCATGCACCCATTCATCAGACTTCCTCTCTTCCTCTGCTCAGATCCATCCTCAGTATATACTGATTCAGCACCCAGTGCCCTGTAACTTTCTTGTCATATGATTTTCAACACCCATGTTCCAGATTAGGGATGGAAGAAGCTGTCAAGCTTGAGTTTGCTCAGTTCCTATTTTGCACCCTAGGTCTATCCCATTCAATTTACATATCAGTTTATGAATATATATTTTTTCACATTGCATGAAAATGTGTCCATGTTTTCATTCACATTTCTCAAATACATATGCATAATATACACATTGAAGGGGGAGTTACACATGTTCCCTCAATGTCCATTTTTGCATGCATCTGTTGAAAGTGATAAGCAGCATTTACAATTCAGAATAGGGTGAATATCAATGTAGAATATCATTTTGGCTCACATAAATGTTTCCTATTACAACTGGCAACTCCACTAAATGAGTTTCTCCCCATCCATAATTCAGACTTCCTTGTGTCCAACCTCTGTCTGTACCATGTGTAGTAGATTTCAAATCCTGAGTTATATTGAACAACCAGCGTACTGTTTGAAATATTTGGGGACAAAAGGGGTGGGATGGAAAAGAGATGATGTTAGAACATTCCAAAGGAGAGTTTTTGCACATGAATTGTAATAGGTTGTTGTGAAAGAAAGAAAGAAAGAAAGAAAGAAAGAAAGAAAGAAAGAAAGAAAGAAAGAAAGAAAGAAAGAAAGAAAGAAAGAAAGAAAGTCTTATGGCAAGTAATTGCAATATTAAAACAATAAAATCATGTAAAACTATATGAAATCACGGCAAACAAAGGTAAAGCACATGGAAAAAAGCCAAGAATTAGCAAAAACAAGGGCATAATTATATGGTAGGAGCAGCCTAAAATATCCCTAATGTCAAACATCCTTCTGGACAATTATGCCAAACGCATTGTAAGTCTAAACTCCCTAGCAAAATCTGGCCTGGATGCCTTCAAAAGGCATTGGACAGATTCCTATGGTCCATCACGGGTTACAAACCATGAAGATGTGTATCCCTTTAAACCAGGGTGTCAAAGATGCATCAGGAGACAGATATCTGTCTCATGCGCTCCCAAAATCATCTGGTGGGGCCAGATACAGGAAGCTGGACTAGATGGGCCTTTGGCCTGATCCAGCATGGCTCTTCTTATGTTCTTATGTTCTTAATACACATTAGAGTCGGCCCATTGAATCAGTGGGGAGTCCAGTCCATGTGTGAGCTCCTTCAGCAGTTTCATCTAGTTGTGAACTTGTGACTTTAACTTTAGCAAATTAAGTTGCAACTAAAGTAGGCCCATTGAAATCAATTGAAATTGGGGAGGAATTTAATCACAAAATCCCCACTGATTCAATAAGCAAACTCATTGAGGGTGGTTTGCTATGGAAACAACAGTATTCCACGGATTGTTTTAATTAAGCATCTAAAATCAGACTCACTTGCTATGGAAAGAGGGGGCACTTGGTCTAGGAGTCCGTTCTGAGACGACAAGACTGTGTAAATCTGCTTCGGAGTAAATCCCATTGAATTTAGATGGGACATACCTTGAGCAGACATGCATAGGTTTGCCCTGAAACAGCTGCCTTTTCCCTTCTTTTTGTTCAACATTATATACACCTTTATATAATTGGAAAAGTAAATCATGCTCCTAAAATCAAATTTACTAACTTTTTCCTATATATATTTTAGCCTGAAACTGATTTTGAAAAACTGAACTGGTTTTTTTTTTTTCTCTCTCTCTCTCCATTGAACAACAGCAGCAACAATGTGGGTGAGAGCTTTCTTGGCCATAGTATCTCAGTTGTGGAGTGTCCCATCCTCAGAAGCCTGACTGGTTCTGTAATGGCTTTTATTTCAATACTATGTTGAAGGGCAGCTGTTCAAGCATCAGGAGGGGCACCATGGCTTCATTTCTAGTTTGCTTTGTTTTGACCCGTTAAATTGGCTTAAAGTATTTGTAATATGTTTTAAACTGTGTTCGAGTATTTCAACAGCTTGGCATCATTTGAGTAGGGTTATATTGACTGTACTCTAGCACAACATCTATCAATGCACAGAGGGTTATAAATACTTCAATTAAGAAATCAGATTAGCTCAATTTATGAAATAGTAGCTGTGGAAGACACACAACAAAGCAACACAACACAATAAAGACACAAATGTTGTGGCATCTTTAAGACTGCTTTATTTTAATGTGAGTTTTAGAAGGATCACGTCTTTTGACTGGCCTGGCCTTGTCTAATAGCTCAATGTATTCATCATTAGTGATATCAGTGGGTGCTGGGTGCAATTTTAGGGCTTAGTTTCTCCTGGTCCATTCACCTACCAGTCCGACAGCCACTTCAGACACCTAGTGTTTTTTTTTTTTTTTTACTTCTCTATTTCCAGCAATAGTACAATTGGGAATCAGGTGGAAAACTCTCTCTAACTCCCCATAACCAGCTCCTGGCAGGCTGACCAGCTGATTAACCTTTTTGTGAGTACATGCTTACGTGCATCTTCCCATTCCTTGTGGTATGCAGCAGTAGCAGCTGAAGGGCACACATTGAAAAGTGGAGAGGGGGAACTCCACATGTTTCTCCACTCCAACAGCATGGTAGCCTCAAGTAAGTCTCCTATCTTCTTTGAGCAAGTTAGGGCACACACACACACCGCTTCCAACAACGCAGGTGATTTGGAACATGTTTCCACTGGTGGAATAAGCCAGCAGAAGGATCATATCTTTGGGCTCACATGGACTTTGGCATGAATCCAAAATGTTTGTGGTGGTTTACACATGCCCATCATGCCGCTGCTGCCTCCTCCTCCTCCTCCTCCTCACGCTTCTGGCTATTACTGCAGCTGCTGCCACTGCTACCACCTCCATCTCCTTGCAGGTGGGTCTAAGGGCAAGGGCCTTGGGGAGACACATAGGGAGGGGAGGAGTATGGGAGGAAAGGGCACGAGGGTTGGATGATACAGGGACAAGTGCCTGAAGGATGAGGTGGGGTAGAGTGAATGGGCGGTGCAACATTGCATTTCATGAGGAGGGGCCAATGGGTGGATGGGCAGGTACAGCAAGGAGAGCAGAAAGGGGAGGGGAAGAAGAAACAATAGAAAGGGGCAAGGGGTGAAGTTGGGAGTATATGGTGATAGGTGCCTGAACGGTGGTGAGGGAGGGTGTGTATGTGAGCAAGGAGATGTGACCAGGCAGGCAAGGATTACAGAAAGGGAGGGGAGGAGGAGTGGGCAGGGGCATGAGTGATGGTGCAGGGGGGGTAAGCAAGGAGGATGGCTGGGTAGGTGAAGGGATGATCCAGCAAGCGTTGGCTTTTTCAGTAAGGCCCCGTACTGTGGAATTGGTTCATTGGAAGCCATTCCAGATAGGGGATTCCCCATCTGCTTTTTCGAAATCTGCTGCTTACTCATACCCTCATTGGAGGGTGTTTGTTTAAAAAAGAAAACAATGGGACAATCGATAAGGTTAGTGGTCAATCCATGAATGACAGAAAATAATCGAGGAGGAATGCTAAATTAAATCTTAAATGTCCATCTTGAATTAAAATCATTTCAGGCTATTCAGCATTAAGAAGATTTTTTTAAAAAAAGTATTCTGAGTGAGGAAATACACACTGGTGACACCAGTGACATACATTATGTGATTCTAGAGCAGACCCTTTTAAGGATCAAAGGTATCTTTTGTATTAGATGGAAATAGATGTAAGTAAAGATAGATAAAATATGGATGGGATAAAAAGAAATCAAGTATGAAAATATGTTCTTTTAAGTTGGGAAAGGAGATATGAATTACATTGGGCCGAAATGCTGTGGGAGGAATTGTGGTTGATTTTGTAACACGACAGGAGACAAGCAACATATCTGTTTTATATTGTTTGGTGTGGAAAATAAACAAATAAATGATTTTTAAAAGGATCAGAGGTTTCCAATTTAAGAACACTCTTATTTAACCAGCAATGTAAACTTTCTTCAAAGCAAACCTTCAAAGAAATGTGGCTTTCACAGTGGCATCATTCTAACTATCAGAAACAGCATTTCTCCCCATCTGGAATAAGTTCATGAACCATAGGAGGTTTATAAAAATGACCATACCATTGTGATGCCATGTCTCAGCAGGATGATAAGAAAGGAGGAGAAATAAGCAGAATTAGGGATGCTGAGCCATTTTGTTTCCTTCTCTGGAAACTAAATCCCTGGGCAATAGTTAGAAGAATCAAAACTTCATATGCATAATTTTCTCCAGCTGCAATACCAACTTTTTAAAATTGGCTATAAAAGCATCTGATGACTGCAGTGAGAGGCACAGTACACACAACTGTTCATTCTGGGCTTTTCTCCCTTCTCTCTAAAAGCTGATATTTTAGATCGTAATATTAGTACCTCTCCCCGACCATTTCTTATCCCCAAGACAACATGCACTCACTGCTTCAGGAGGGGACAGTTCTGTATTTCATTAGTCTTTCTGACTTGTAAGGGGGAGTAAAATTAATGTCTAACAAAAGAAAGCTTCCTGCAGGGCCTGGGAAGAATAGGGAGAGACGAAGCAGGGCAACATTGTACTAAGCCTGGGTCTCAGCCAAACTTCTCTGTTTCTTGCCATTTTCAAAGCCTCAGGGAGTTTGTTTTGGGGGCTTTCAATTGCCTAAATAGAGTTGTAAAATGATCTCAAATTTAATATTTAGCCTGCCGTTCTTTTCCATTTATGTATATTCTCTGTGTGGCTTTTTCTTTTTTTTTTTTTTTTTTTTTTCTTTTCTTATTCTTTTTTTCTTTTCTTTTTTTAAAGAAAGCAGCTATGGAATAACAAACTGAATATTTAAAATGAAAGAAAGGGAATAAAGAAATGGATCTTTTCTTAAATCACCAGCAAACACCATAATGATTGCACCAGCCTGGCTTTGAGAAAAGGAAGAAGGTTTTATTCTCTCCCACTCTGACATCTAATAAGGCCCCCCTCTCCCCTGCTGTGCACATTTAGAAGTAAAAGAAATGATACAGAATGTATTATTGATCATTCCTAGTGGAGCATCGGGAAGGGTAAATCATATGGAACTAAACAGTTCATTAGACATTGACAGAAGGCAATGCTGCAGCTCTGAAACCTGTAGATATGACAGCAAGTTCTTGCATTATAAATACCACATTTTACCCTCTAGAGAACTTTCTAAATCTAAAGCATAATTCTGTTCTTAAAACTTTTTGCCCCTTCTTCTTTTTGGATGAGAGGAGGACTTATTAGTCACTTGGGCCCTATGCTCAAAGCTGAATGGTTTCTCCAAAGCTTAAGGGGGCAATCTTAGATTTTTCCCATTAGCACAGGTAGGTTTTAGATCTATTTACAGAATTATTTTTCATCATCATTGTATAATTTGGCATTTCACACTGCAGCGTCCATCACTACTCATCAAGGTGTCACCTGAGATCCATCTAGCACTTCCAGTGGGCTTCTCTTCAAAGACTTTAGCTATATAGCCAATGTCAAGTCCTATATGCAAAATATGAAGCCATCCTGTTGTCAGATGTGGAAATCAAATGCATGCCTTTTTCAGGCAATTTACTCATAGCTACCAGGTTCAATGCATTTTAATTCGGAAATAATCTAATGAGCATTTGTGATGAAATGAAGAAGCTTAGTTTAAAAATGCACAGCCTCAGGTTAACATTATAAATGGAAAGTCACAGTTCCCCTGTGATTATTTATACATCTAATGATGTCATTGCTATGCATATATATGCAATGCCTTTCAGCTCGTAATTGTTACTTGCTTTTCCTGCCACCACACAAATAGTAAGACCTACCATAGAATCATACTGATCAGTGTGGTATGTGTCACACCCACAAAAGGATTAATCAGCTCTCATTAGTTGCTAGGAAACAATGCCTTGACCTTGGAGTATGTTCAGCCACTGAGGGCATGTAGATGAAGTCATGTTTCCAATCCAAATTTTGCCAGGGTGGAGTAATGTCCCCTGTTGAGGTGAATTGTGCAGACAGGTTTTCTTGAAATCTAGAAGCTGCACTACAGCAATTCACATTCTAAAATAGATTAATTAGAGAATTGTACTCTTTTCCTGTTGGGTTTCCTGTGCACTTTTCTGATATAGTAGAAATATTAAGACACAGACAGTAGCATTTCCTGCCTTTTGTGTAAGAAAAAACTGGCAGAGGTTTATGTTGCCTTACAAACAGATATATAAAAAACTGTTACTCATTTTCATTTGTAAGAATTATATAACACAGTGGTTCTCTGTCTTTTTGTCCTTCATATTTTGCATCTCCATTTTCAGAAGCTCCAGCCTTCATGAGTACCATATCAGGGATCCTAAGGGCAGATGTTCAAAATCTCTGGAGAGCCAAAGGTTGAGAAGTGGTGATATGCTGCAATTCCTGCTGCAAAGTTCATCCATTGTTGGCACAGGTGCCAAAGCCCTTTCCGTGGGCATGCAACATCACCCCCTCACAGCCATGGTACTTCCCCCTCCACTCGGAGCATGCCACTGTGCTCCATGCAGAGAGCCGGGCGAAGGGGAGGCAGCAGTTTGTGGGCTCCTTAGTAGCCCCAGTTTACTCTCCAGCCACGCCTTTTTTTGGGATGCCCAGAGTGGCATGGCTGGAGAGTAAACTGGGGCTATGAACAAGCTCACAAGCTGCCATCATTCTCCCCTGGCTTTTCCAATGTTGTAGCCAAGGGCAGAGAGGCGGATTGGGGACTACTCTTTGGGAAAGCAAGGATCAAAGAGCAGGTTTTTTAATTTCCCATGGCCATAGCAAGGGTGCTGTGGCCGCAGGAAATTTAAAAGCCTGCTTTTTTATCCTTGTTTTCCCAAAGGGTAGCAACCAAAGCATTTGTACCCCAGGGTACCACTGTATTCAGGTTAACTTGTCATATTGGCACTTTGCGAAAAATAAGTGGGTTTCGAATTGCAGTTTGGGCACTTGGTCTCTAAACAGTTCACTATCTAATACTGCCATCTAGCCTATTAAAATGCCTAGCATCTAACTGGCAGAGGTTTATGTCACAAATAGGAAAAATGGTGTTTCGGTTTTTCGTTTGTCATTGCGGGTCCATTTCAGTTTGTTTCCATTTTTGTGAAAAAAATAAAAAATGCTGTTTTGTTGGTTCGGGAGTTCGTTAGTCATTTTTACTGCTTTGCTGCGTGTGGGTGTCCCACCCCTCCCCCAGACCAGATGGAAAACATTTTTTAAAAATTAAAAATTTGACAACTTGACAACTGCACAGACTGGACTGGCAGCATCAAGGGGTCAGCGGAGTCAGCCAGCAGCGGCAGCAGGGGCTTTTTCAGGCACTAGCTTGGGGCCAGCGCCTGGGGTTTTTTAGAGCGCCGATGGGCTGGAGGAGGAGGAGGAGGACGCGGCTGCCTGAAGCCGGACATGGATTCCTCTTTGTGCTATTGAGGCTGAGGTGCACAACAGGGGTGATCCTCTGCCTCACACACACACCCTCCGGTGGTTTTCCCATGCTTTTTCCAGCCTCGGATTCTCCCCTGAAGCAGGGAAACATGACCAGCCAGGAGCCTTCGCCAATCGCCAATGCACCTACAAGGTGGGCAGCAGCTCCTCTGATGGGGGCCACCCCCTCTCTCGCTCCTGGTCCCGGGAAGGGGCAGATGCCTTGTTGCTGACCATCTCGCATCCTCACCTCAAGCCAGCCGGCATCCAAGGCATCCAAAAGGGCAAGCTGTGCTGAGCCCGCCAGCCACGCTTGCGCTTCCAGAACCAGCCGGTCACCTTCCGAGGAGGAGGAAAAAGCCAAGAAGTCCTTCCTGCAGCAGTCCCTCCTCCTCGAGTGCCTCCACCAGAACCGTTTTTTTTACTTCCGGGTTTGCTGGCCCCGCGCTACAAATGTTGTGCAGGGGCAGGCACTGGGATTTTTTAAATCATTTTTTTCAGATTTTAGGGTGCCAACCAGGCCACTCCTGGGGCCCAGTTGGCACTTCTTTTTATTTTTTATTTTTTATTTTTATTTATTTTTTACTGCTGCCAACCACGTGGCCGGAGCGCGGCAGTTGGCTTTTCCCCGGACCAGCACCAGGCAGGCAGGTAGGAGATATCTCCGCTCTGACCCTCCCCATTAACAAACTGAACCTAACCGGAAAATTTTTCATGGTTCTGTTCGGTTCGTTCCAATTTCATCACAATTTCTGTTATTCGTTTCATTACGTAACGGAACAAATAATGGAAAATGGAACAAAAAAACTTCATTTCGTGCCCATCTCTAGTCAACATGACCTGAGAACAAGTGCAGAACTAACTCAACTGTTTCCTGCTGCAACCCCCAGCTCTGTTTTGGCCAGACACCTGACTACTGTTTATCTGGTGCAGCTGGCTCCAAAACTATTATGAAAGGCAAATTAACAATATAATTTTGCATTCCTTAATGGTGTGTCATTTGAATGTGAAAAATGAAGATTGGATTACTGGAGAACTAAAAATGACTGGACAACTAAACCCCCAAAAGGCTAAGCTTTTAATTACTTTTAGATGCTCCAAGAGCCATTACAGCACTTTGAGTATGTGGAGAAATAATCCTGGCTTGCAGCTGAAGCCACAGTTCTAGAACTCACCTGCAGTTCTCAGATGGAAACTGAAGAGTTGGAGGCATGTACTGTCAAGCCCCGCACACAGAATACACAGCAAGCCAAGTTCAGTTCTTTGCCAGGAACTTTAGTTGTAATCCAGATAACGAGCTCCCTCAAGGTAATGCCTCCATACATCAAAAGCTGTTTTGATGGGCAACAGTTCACGCTCCCAAATCGTATAATTCTTTTCTGCAGGTTTTAATTGCCGAGAGTAGAAGGCACAGGGACGCGGGATTTGGGAGGGATCCTCTTGTTGAGATAATACTGCTCCCAAGGCAACACTAGATGTGTCAGCCTCCACTATGAACGGCAGTTGTGGATCAGGGTAGCGAAGTATAGGCTCTGAAGTGAAGCGGGTCTTCAAGGTAGAGAAAGCCTTCTCTGCTTCTGGAGTCCACCGGAAAGGCTCTTTGGGATGGAGGAGACGGTTTAAAGGTGCAGCAATGTCAGCGTAAGCAGGAATGAACTGACGATAGTAGTTAGCGAAGCCAAGGAACCGCTGCAAGTCCTTACGATTTTGTGGTTGCTGCCATGACAACACCACCTCTACTTTCTTGTGGTCCATGCGGATTCCCTGGGGAGAAATGATATGCCCCAGGAATTCACCCTCTTCAATGTTGAACTCACATTTTTCCAGTTTAGCATAGAGTCCGTTTTCCCGGAGACGCTGCAATACCTGACAAACATCTTTAACATGCTGAACTGGGTCAGCAGAGTAAATCAGAATGTCATCTAAATACACAACCACACAACGATCTAGAAGATCCTGAAAAATGTCATTCATCATCCGCTGAAACACACTGGGTGCATTGGTCAGACCAAAAGGCATTACTAAATGTTCATATTGGCTGTACCGGGTCCGGAATGCAGTTTTCCATTCATCTCCTTTGCGGATACGTACCAAATTATACGCCCTCCGATGGTCCAGCTTAGTATAACACTTAGCCCCTTTTAACCGGTCCAAAAGTTCAGAGATTAAAGGTAAAGGGTACTGGTCCCTAATAGTGATCTTGTTGAGTGCTCTATAATCATTACAAGGACAAAGCTCCCCTCCCTTCTTCTTGACAAATATCACTGGTGCCGACAATGGTGATTTGGAAGGGCTTATGAATCCACGTCAAAGATTTTTATCTAGAAAAGCCCTTAACGCTTCTAATTCAGGTTCAGACATGGGATAGACTCGTGCTACAGGAAGAGGTGCTCCAGGAATCAAATCAATGGCACAGTCATAGTGTTGATGTGGAGGTAGCTTGTCAGCCCCCTTTTCTTCAAATACATCGGCAAAGTCTTGATATGCCTGGGGCAAGACAGGGTCAGATGTATCATGAGCAGATGCCAGGATAGTGGAGGAATGTTGCTTAGAACAAGGGACCTTGAAATATAATTCCCCTTGCACCCAATCCACCAGTGGATTATGAGCTCGCAACCAGGAAAGTCCCAAAACAAGAGGAAACCGGGGCATACGGGTTACATTAAAGCTAATCTGCTCATTATGATCCATTACCTGAAGGGTAAGTGGACTTATTTTGTACTGGAATCCGATGGTACCACACAAACCCAGCATCCACAAAACAATGAGCTGCCCCAGAATCTACCATAGCATACACCGGAATCTCCTGACCATCAGGGAACCCTAAAGTCACAGGTAGCAAAAAAGGTCCTTGAGGTGTAATAGTATTACCTGGGAACCTTTTGGTATGCTCCATTCCTCGAGGTTCCTTCAAGGATGGAGCTGCCCTTTTACTGCTGGAGAGATAGCAGCTCTAATTGAGGAACACTTCAAAGGGCAATTAGAAGCAAAATGTCCTCCTTCCCCACAGTACAGGCAGACATGATGAAAGCGTCGTCTTGCCTTTTCCTCCGGGGTAAGGCGTGGTCGAGCAGCTCCCAGTTGCATAGGTTCTGGATCTACTTCAGGAGCCTCCCGGGATTGCAGATGAGACACAGCTGGCAGAGGTTGCTGGTTGCAGTTCTGGCCTCGGGAGAGACGACGGCTTTCCAGGCATCCATCAATTCTCAGACACAGTGTAATGAGCTCCTGCAATGTGTTTGGTTGTTCTACCCTACAGAGCTCATCCAGCACTTCATCTGCCAAACCTTCCATATATTGAGAAATCAGTGCCGGCTCGTTCCACTGCAAATCCTGAGCTATCAAACGAAATGCAGTAGTGTAATTAAACACTGAGTCTTTGCCCTGTTTCAAGGCTCTGAGTCTCCTGTTGGCGGTAGCAGCCTGCACGGGATTCTGAAAGGCTGAAGAAATATGGTTCAGAAAAGCCTGGTAATTATCCAACAAAGGTGAAGCACTGAGGAGTAAAGGGGTCGCCCATTTAGCTGCCTGTCCTTTCAATAAACTGATAATGAAACAGACCTTAGACCTCTCAGTAGGAAATTCTTGAGCCCGCACCTCAATGAACAGCTTGCATTGAGCCAGGAATGCAGGGAATTCCTCTAACTTGCCTTCAAACCGGTCAGGAGGCAGCAAAGGGCAACGAGGCTGTAATGATGCTGGAGCTTGCTGCAATTGAACAATTGCTTGAGACAAAAACAGTACTTGGTTTTGCAAAGCTTCCAGTGGAGTCATTCCAACAGCCCCCTCCTTCTCCATTCTGCTTGAATAAGTTTGGTGGGTGGGAGCAAACTGTCAAGCCCTGCACACAGAATACACAGCAAGCCAAGTTCAGTTCTTTGCCAGGAACTTTAGTTGTAATCCAGATAACGAACAAAGTACAGTCCGAATCAAAGCCAAAATACCTTACAGAGCCAAATGCCAAGTTCAAGGGTATAGAGAAACGTTGTAGTCAGAAAGCCGGTCCAAGGTCAGGAAACAGAGAACGCCGTAATCAGAAAGCCGGTCCAAGGTCAGGAAACAGAGTCTGGATACACACAGGAACGTGGTGACAAGGTAACTGATGCGTTGCTCCCACAGAGGTTTCAGGGTAAACTTGCTAGCTTTATCCTAAACCAGGGAACACACCCATATCTCTGACAAGGCTCCTGCTAGAACTCAGGGCTTTCAGATCTAATTCTATGCCTATCATTAAAGATCCTTTCCCTGGCTCTCCTGTTAGTTCTTCTTTGCAGGATCCTGTTCCTAGCCCTCATAGGAGGAGGAGATGTGCCCTCAGCTGCGTCCTCAGACTCAGCTGCCTGCTGAGTTGAACTGCAAGGCTCCTCCTGCTGTTCTTCAGCATTTAACCCTTCACATTCAGGTTCTATGACAGGCAGGGTCCTGGCATGTACACTCAAATAGATTTTTAAAATAATGCACACTTCTGAATTTTGGGATATTGCCCAAATTTTCCTTATGATTAGAGATGGGCACGAATCAAAAAAATGACATTTCATTTGTCGTTTGTCATTTGGAGGGTCCGTTTCTGTTCATTTTTTAGCATTTAAAGCAGTTCACTGTATTGCAGTAACGGAAACGAAACGCACGACAAAATTTCCGGTGTTTCTGTTTGTTTCATTTCATTTTGGAGACAAAATTCGTTTGTCATTTCATTGCGTAACGAAACAAAAAAACAAAAACGGAAACGACCAATTGTTCGTTTCGTGCCCATCTCTACTTATGATACTGGTACTCATATTGCCAGCAGGAAAAGGGATGCCAGACTTCACATTGCAAAGGCCACATGAAATATTGATAGTACCAATATCCACAGTCAAGAAGATCTAAAGCAGTGGTTCTCAACCTGTGGGTCCCCAGATGTTCCTGGACTGCAACTCCCAGAAATCCCTTCCAGCACAGTGAGTGATGGAGGCTTCTGGGAGTTGCAGTCCAGGAACATCTCGGGACCCACAGGTTGAGAACCACTGATCTAAAGCTCCCCTCTTCTCTACCATCACAAAGGTAAGAAAAATCCCAGAACCCAAGTTTGCCATATCTCACCCAAACAAAAACAATTATCATGGCTGTTTCTAAAAAGTTTTCTAAGTAGTGATAGCTTATGGCACAAAGTAAGGTGAATGCTTAGAAGAAATGTGGCTTTTGGTTCAGCAAATGAAGTCATGTATTCACTAGATTGCTAGTCCTATAAGGTGTAAAATGAAATTCAGGAAATTCCACCCCAATCACACCAGTACATTTCACTGTTTGGCATTAGTATTTGGAAGAAAATCACAGTCAGATTCCATTCCTATAGTCATATAATTGTGTTGTGCTATTGTCACTTCTGTTTTTCAGGGACCCTCACATGTTTGTGAGATGTTCAAGGAGTGGTTTATTATCATCAACTTCCATTGAGTTTCCCTGGGCAAGTGGGGATTTGTAGTCAATTTACCTAAATTTCAAACCAATCCCATGTATCCAGGTGCTTTCTTTCATGTAGTACTGTATTCAGGTCAAGCAGTATTTTAGACACAATGCTAGGGCACAAAATATCCAGATTTAGAGATGGAATCAAAGAAAAACAATGACTTGTTTCAAAATCTTTTGGTGTTAACTCACTCTGAGGTGTGAGCAGTATGGGTCATTTGTGCTGGAAAATCACCAAATGAATAATCAAAACTGATATGATATCACCACTGCTTTCAGAGAAGGGAAAGGACTGGAGGGTAACAAGTATAGAGAGGCAAAGGCTTCCTGCAGTACCCTTCTAAGAAGGAACATATTGTTCTTTTGATGTCCTTCACTCCCACTCGTTCTGATAGCTACCCAATAGAATCTCTCTTCTGATGGGGAGGGGGAAAAAGACAAATTCTCAGCTCTGCAGACAGCCACTGCCTGACTTTCTGTCCTTTCCATACATTTTACTCCATGAACTGGCCATGCCATTTGTATTTCCCCATTGATAGACTTGCAGTTTCTCCAGAAAACCAGCAATGCAGAAATACTGGCATGGATCCAGAGGAGGATTAGGTAGGAGTATTTCCAAGGTGTGAATTGCACACACAGGGGTGGAGGAGTGGGGACAAAAGACTATTGATTATACTGCAAAGGCGCAAGCAAGTGACACTGGCCCACCAAAATGTCCACAAGCCTGGTATGAAAGCAACCAACTTCCTGTTGCCTGTCCCTGTCATTTCCCAGAGAGACAGAGGTCTCACTGAAAATATTGGGACTAATAGCCATTACTAGACATGACTTTATACTTTCTTATGACTTTATAAAACCACTTTTTAAAAACCACGTAACAACCTCAGGTCTTTATAACAAATACTTTCTTGTGCCTTTTCCAAACCTTCTGACACTCTCTGTTGTTTACTATCCTATGGGGGTTCCCCCCCTCTTTTTAAACTAGTTGTTGACAAAATAGCAAACCTGATTTCAGTGCAGTGATTATCAGACCAGTCCTTAAAGCATTTACAATACTAGTCATGCAAATCCAGCAAAAAATTACAAGTACACATATGGGCTTTCAGTGCTTCAGGAGACAATTCATACTCTTTTCTAGATCTGGACTGCCTCTGCATTTAGTGTAGCATCAGAAATTTTCTCTCTCTCTCACTACTGTGATATTGTGATATTCTCTTTGGTTGTTTACAGAAGTGTTTGCTGAAAAGGTAACAAAGAAGTACATTTGGGAAAGAATGAAGGAAGACATGGACCAGACTGGGTTTTTGTTTGTTTGTTTGTTCTGTTTTTTATTTTTAAGTCAGCCCAAGGCCAATTGTTAGCTGAAATACAGTTGTCTCATTGAATTAATGGGGTACTTTAAGTCCAGCATTTCCAATGATTTAGCCCATCAACAATAGTGTTTCTTTTTTTAAAAAAATCAGTTCTTAGTAGAGATGGGCACGACTAAAAAAAAAAAATGGTGTTTCGTTTGTCGTTTGGTTGTTTAGTGGTCCGTTTCGGTTTGTTTTCGTTTTTGTGATTTTTTTGCAAAAAAATTGTTTTTGTTTTGTTAGGTAACGAAACTGAAAAAATGAAAACGAAAATGAAAAATTGCTGTTTCGTTAGCATTCTTTTTAGTTCAATGCATCCGCTGCAACGAAAAAAAAAACACGGTAAATTTGGTCATTTCGCTTTCATTTTCGTTTTGTTTTTTAAAAATTCATTTCGTTTTTGTTGCGTAACGAAATGAAAAAACAAAACAAAAACGAAAAATCACTCGTTTCATGCCCATCTCTAGTTCTTAGTATGTTTACAGCTAGTTCCTCTATGTTCAGTAAAACTTTCATCCAAGTACATGAGCAGAGGATTTCAGCCTAAACCAATTAGACACAGCTAATGTGCTGAGAGCGCATGTTAATTAAAGCAACAATTGTTATTTTGAAATGTTACAAACTATTCTTCAAAAGGGAATGGCAAAAAAGTAAATAAAATTAATTCTGTTGATTTGGGGGCAGCTACTTCTGAACAGTTAAGATGTATTGTGACGCTTAAAAAAACCAGTCCATTTCTAAATATTTTTAGAACAATTAGAAGGCAGGAGCCTATCATAAGGAAATAAAGCCCAGCCAGATTTTTTTATGGTTGCTGTTTTAAAAGATGCCCTAACAATAATGCAATAGGGTGAAAAGATCAGGAACACTTTATACACATTGTGCTAATTACTGCAAGTACTTAAAGTTGTAATTAGCTTATTATACTGCAGAGAACCTAACATGGCATGTCTTTCAAAAGAATTTCTCTCCAGATCCTTAGTGGGAAAGCTAACAACATCTGCTTCAAATAAAATCAACCAATTAGCACAAGCAACTTCACATAGTTTGCAATCAGAGAATTATATTGTGCCAAGTGCTAATTTCAATGTGAATACTATCTCCTTCTTATATCCCACGCTTATCTGCCAGCACAGCTGGTGTTCAACACTACTGACTTCAGTCAAGTCTCCCCAAACTTATGTTAATTTGAAATAACCTAATCAGAGTGTACAACACAGGGTGAGGTTGATCTTTGCTTAATTAAAACTGACCTTGTCATTTCACTGCCTATAAAACACCATTATCTCACCATTTGTAGTTCAGTTTACCATAAATATTCCACTTTATGTGAGGCTGCTTGAAGACAGGCTTTCGGCTATGCTCAGGTAAGTAGTGGTAGAAGCTGACAAGTGGTTAGGCTGCAGTTCTGTCCCTGATGCTGGGCCCATGACTAAGTACAGTTAATAATAGTAATCATGTGCTGCCAAGTCAATTCTGACTTACAGAGACCCTTTTCAGGGTTTCCCACATAGAGAATACTTAGAAGTGGTTTACTGTTCCCTTCTTCAGGGTGGGGAGAGGGGGTATTCTGAGATGGCGAAGCTTCTCCAAGGTCACACAGGCTGGTTCTACTTGCAGGAGGCCCACTAGGAGAATCAGATTCCCAACCTGTGGGTTCTGCAGCCAGATACTTAAATCACTTTTTAGCTAGCAAGGCACAGTTAATGGGGTAGGACATAGTTACCATTATTTTTGATCACATTTGTTTCAACAGGACCTAATGAATACTACCTTTCATTAATCATCATCATCATCATCATCATCATCATCATCATCATCATCATGTGCCATCAAGTCAACTCTGACTTACGGTGCCCTTTCAGAGCTATCCAGGGTGAGACTACTCAGAATTGGTTTACCATTCCCTTCTTCTGGAGTCACTTTAGGACACTACCTCCCAATCTCACTTTGCCTCCTCCTTCTCTTCTTCCTCCACTGGTGGCTCATCCCTTCCCTTTCTTTTCAAGTGGACAGGCTCTCAGAAGAGCCAAGAAATAAACAAGCTATTGAGCATCCACTTCAGAAAATGTTATGTAGAAGCATATAACTCCATCAGCCTAAATCACCTCTTCACAGTCTTGACAAATAATGAGGTCTCAGACCATTTAGTGGTTCCCAACCTTCCCAATGCCGCGACCCTTTAATACAGATCCTCATGTGGTGGTGACCCCTTGCCCTGCTTGGAAGAGGCCACAAACCCCCTTTGGCAGGCCACTGCCATAGGTGCCATAGAGAACTTCCCTCTACAGGCACCCTCAGCCAGTCGCAGCCTCCAGTGCCATTGACTGACATCCCCTCCAACCTATCAAGCTGTAACTCACTCTTTCCCCCTTCTTCCTCCCCCCCTCCTCCAGACCCAAGCTATTTGTGCCTTTTTCTTCACTGGCTCATGACGACCCCTGTGAAATGACTGTTTGACCCCCCCAAAAGGGTCCTGACCCCCAGGTTGGGAAGCACTGATGTAGGGTTTTGTATCTTAACTAGAGATGGGCACGAATAGAAAAAATGAAGTTTCATTTGTCGTTTGTCGTTCAGAGGTCCGTTTCGGTTCATTTCCATTGTTCGTGAATTTTTTGCAAAAAATTGTTTTTGTTTCATTACCGGTTCGTTACCATTTCGTTACCATTTATTCCAATTTTAAGTGATTTTCTAAGCATTTAAAGCAGCTCACTTCATTGCTGTAACAGAAATGAAACGCACAACAAAAATCCCCACGTTTCTGTTCGTTTTGTTTCATTTTAGGGACAAATTTCATTTGTCATTTCATTGCGTAACGAAACAAAAACTGAAAAATGAAAATGAAAAATTGTTCGTTCCGTGCCCATCTCTAATCTTAACATTAGAACCTTGAATGTCTCTCAAGAGTGGTAGTCTGTACATTGCCAAACCAAGTTAAATAAAACAAAACATCGGTGGGTGGAATGTCATTTGTCTAGTGAAATGTAACTTTTCTGATTGAACTGGCAAATAAGATTTTAAAATGTGGATATATCTTGCCTCTGGGGAAGGATTAGGTGTTTGTCTTGGAGGCTCAACATAGGGTCAGTTAGCAAAAACGGTGCTGAGAGAATAACTAATAGGACAGTGGGATAGGGAGAGAGAGACAGAAGGTTTTATACACACATTTTTATTCTTATATTTTTGTAGCCCTAAAAATGTTAAGACTTGGCTGCCTTGTAGTGGCAGAAAGAAGGACTAATTCTGTGTAATTCTAGAAAAGACACATTCAAAGCTATTAATATCAGCATGACAAGGAATTCCGTGGAATGTTTCAAGATGGCACACCAGTTCCTACAGTAAAGAATCATTGTTCTTTCTGTTTTGTCATGAGGCAATCAGTTCTGTGGCAACCAAACCTACATCTTCTAGAACTTGCTTCCATCTCCCTAGGTGAAAATTGGAACATTTCCCTCTCCATCTTCATAAATACAGATGTAACTGTGCAGAAATTAGAAAGGAATGGGTTTCCATCCACCCTTCCCATTGCTAGTAAATCACTTCCAAAAGAAAAGTTTTAAAGGCTTTCCCCAAAAAAGTATTTCATTTATATATTTTAAAAATATGTTGCAAGCCACCATGACTGTTTCTTGAAAGATGGGATATTTTGTTGTTCAGTTGTTCAGTCGTGTCCGACTCTTCATGACCCCATGGACCAGAGCTCACCAGGCCTTCCTATCCTCCACTGCCTCCCGGAGTTTGGTCAAATCCATATTGGTTGCATCGATGACACCATCCAACCATCTCATTCTCTGCCGTCCCCTTTTCCTTTTGCCTTCAATCTTTCCCAATATCAGGGACTTTTCCAAGGAGTCCTCTCTCCTCATGAGGTGGCCAAGTACTGGAGCCTCAGCTTCAAAATCTGTCCTTCCAGTGAACATTCAGGGTTGATTTAAGGTGGGATATACATTTGATTAATAAAACCATGACCTAGGTTATCCACTTTTCCCTTTCTTATTTTACCACAATATAAATCCGTGAATTGCAAAGTTTTTTTATCACAAGTAGAGATTGACACAAATTGAAAAAAATGATTTGTGATTTGTGGACCTTAATAATTCACTAAAGTCCACAAATTTCAAATCACAAATTTTCAATTTTTCCAATGAACCAGTTTGCCAGTTTGTTGGTTCTTTAAAATGCTATAACATGCCACACACCCCAACACTTAGAGACACCAAAATTACAGAAAATTTTCCACCACTCTTCTTTACATTCCCTGAAACTCTGGTGAAGTGTGGGTTTTGGATGCCCAAATTGTAATATATTCCCACACATGAATATATATATACACACACACACACCCAGGAAAGTACCCTTTAGCAGCTGGCTTGGGAAAAGTTCTAGCACGGTTTCATGCAAAGAACAGTGAGGGGATGTAATTCACAGAGGCAGTAGAGAGGCAAACTGCAGCTGAGTTTTCTCTGACTCACAGAGGTAGGCTTAGGCAATTTCCTCTGATTCAGGCAGAAATGAAACACAGCTTCAAGGAAACTGCTTGAGTTATAACACATCTTTGCTTAGTAAGCAAAGGGTTTAAAAGAGCACTTTGAGCCATACATTTGGTTGCCTGAGCTACCATAACAGAAGTCTCTAGTTTCTTCCCAGTGTTGCCTAGAGCTTCTGATTGAGAGGGACAGGCTGTGGATGATGGGGGAAGAACAGAGGCTAAACACAGCACACAGAAATGTTCTCCCTCTATGGCAAGCCCTGCATGTGTTTAGGTCATGATCAAAGCAATGATAGTGTGTTCTGTTTGTGGGTTTTGATGTCGTTGTCGGCGTTGAGATGTTTGTGTTTTGCTGGGGAATCCAGACTTCAGAAGGGGAGGGCAAAGGCTCAGTGGAGGAGATCTCTTTGCAAAGGGGATGATTTTGACTTAGGAATCTTGGCTGCAGAAAGGGAGGGATGGGGACAGGCTCCCTGGAGGAAGCCTCTTTACTAAAGAGGTGATTGGAACTGGGGAATTCTGGCTGCAGCAGGGGATGGGAGAGGCTCCATGGAAGCCTCCTTGCAAACAAGGATGAGAGAGACTCTGTGCAGGTAACTTCTCTCTGAAGGAAAATATGTGCTATATAGGTAGCAGGGAATACTATATTCACTCTATAAGATGCACAAACATTTCCCCTTACTTTTGGGGGTGGGAAAAGTGCATCTTATAGAGCAAAAAAATAAGGTAATTCAAAATTTTGAATAATTAGACTTTGCATTTATTGGCTGAAATCTAGTTTCTCAGCTTATGACTTGAACACCATGGAGATTTTTCAGAAATAAAAAATGTGTGATTCCACTACTTACCACCAGCACCACCCATGGAATTCCTTGCATTGCAAGGGAGCCACTGGGGACTGCTGGATTTGGAGAAGTCTTTCATTTCCAAAAAAAAAAATTCCAGTAAAGTCAGCCTTACATAGCATACTGTAGTTATGTGAACAAACTTCATCCACTAAATGAAAAGAAGAACACTATGCATGTGCTAAAAGTAGAATGACAAATTTTAGTTGTACACTCCCTTTCTGCAGAAGCCAAAAATTTAAAGGGCAAATGGTATACCACCCAAAATGTGCCAAAAACTGTCTTCATAATAAATCAAAGGACTATATGGTACCTGGGGAAGCTTTAGCTCTCTCCCTGGACAGAATTTAATCAAAGTAAAATTAAGTATAACACTAAAACAGTGATGGCGAACCTTTTAGAGACCGAGTGCCCAAACTGCAATTCAAAACCCACTAATTTTTTTGCAAAGTGCCAATACAGTAATTTAACCTGTATACATGTGGCTGGGCGATGTCGGGTCCCCACAGAAAGGGTTCCGAGTGCCACCTTTGGCACCCATGCCCTAGGTTCGCCATCACTGCACTAAAAGCTACAAGGCTGGATGTTCTCAATCATGACCTATTATGAATCCCTCACAAATTCTACTTTTAAATGAGTAGAAAAAGAAGTTATAAATCAGGTTACGGAAGCTGTTCTCTTGGTATCTTTCATTTTGCATTGATGTACTTTCAGGTGCAACAAAGGGATGCAAAATCAAAAACTGAAATCATCTGAACAAGTGATGGTGATCTAGCTGGTGATTCATCTTGGGCAATTGCATTTAATGTATAGCCAAAGACATCTGTAAGCAGCAATGAATGGACTTAAGTCAGCTGCTCAATGGAATATATAAAATAGGACTGATCACAACAGCTGCTTTTGAGAAGAGAGGGGCCTATATCATAATTTGCTCTAATGGGGCAATATTACCAACAGAGTACTGATTAAACACTGAAACAATAGATTGTAAGCCACCACGAGCTCTGGATAACCCACCATTCTGATACAGGCTTTACTCACTGACAGTACAGAAATTCAGCTCACAGCAAGACCTATTAAGAAGAAAGCAGAGGAAATTTGACAGTCCTACATTATTCCATTTACCTGATGCTTGCATATACTTCAGTCTGCTTTGCTTAGCTCAGAAATGGTGACAAAAAGAACACAGTTTGAAGGAAGACTGGACTTAAAAATAGAGAGAGATACTGTATACTTTTTTAGCTTCTAAGAAAAATGCTAAATACATTCTGAATACAGGCTTCAACAATGAATCATTTTAAAGAAACCTTGAATTATTGTCAGATGTCTTTGATTGGAAGTTTAACAATAAAAGACCAACAGATACAAAGAAATGTAACTGAATACCAAAAAAAGGTCCCACATGGAACTGATATAGTTTCCCAACCATAAACAGAGACCTTTTGACTTCATCCTCCATGCTTAGCACCTACACAAGTCTCTTTCAAGGGCTCCTCTGAACATATTATAACAAATGTTCCATTTGAAAAAAAGTTACAGCTTTTGAAAAGTTGAGTATTTTCAAAAATATGGATAGCATCCATGTTTTGGCATGGAAATGGCAGGCTTAACTTCCTTAATCTATTCTAGGTAAGATCCCGAAATTTGGAGAGATTTGGGTTTAAGGGGGCTGAGTTATTAAGGTCCATAGAGGGTTTCCCTAGGTAAAAATTTTCCTAACTAGATTCAGAATGGAAGCCAAGCCATGGCGGCACTAATCTCTTGCCCGTGGGTTGGCTTTCAAATCTAATTAGAATTTTTTTCCTAGGGGCATCCCCTTTGGACCTTAATAACTCAGGCCCCTGACCCCCAAACCTTTCCAAATTTCAGGGGCTTACCTATAATTGCTCCCCTGCCATTTCCTCTAGGATGAATCATTTTGTCCTAGAGGGGGGGAAAGGCATTTCATCATGAAATGAAACTAAATGCATTCTACTGTTTACTTGGGTAACAAACTAATTTGTTACCTAATGAAATGACAAAATTGTATTTCATTTTTCATTTTGTGCCCATCTCTAGATCCAACACTTGGAGGGCTACAAGTTGTTGATTCTACTTTAGAGGGTCTGACTACAGAGTGGCCAGGATCACAGATGTTTGGTGTAAGGTTGCCATAGCTAATTTATAAAGTCCCAGAGGTCCTTGATGAGGTTGTTGGTCATGTAACTGCTCATGCACCGAAGTGCACAACCAAGAACTAGCCCTTCACCTCATCAATTATGTCAATCTTATGCGAACATCAATAAGATTCTGGCCGGTATATGAAAATATAGGTAACAGAGTCTGACCACCATTGTAAACTGATATAAGATTTATGAATTAGGTGTTTAATTCTTTTATATCCCACCATTCTCCAATGACCAGAATCCAAGATGGTTTGTAATTAATTTTGGGGGAAAGGGGGGCAAGACTTACCTGGACACTCCAGTTGCTGCCAGGAAGGGCTCACCTGGCCTCAGGGGGCCAGGATACACAGCCACAGAGACAGATGGAATAAGGATGGGTGGCTGCCAGAGACTCCTGTACTAGCCCTTGATTGGCTCACATATGAGACAATATGCTGGTCTCATATGGGCACCAGGGGGGTGTCAAACAAAAGACTATGGAGCTGGCAGACAGGAAAAGGGTGTTTTTTACTCTGCTCTGAAGGGCACATCTGGTCCCCATCCGATCTGTTGCTTGCCAGCATCCACTCTCCTGCCTACTTTGTATTTCTGCCTTGAGCAGGGGTTTGGATTCTATGACCTTATAGGCTCATTCCAACTTCATGATTCAATCATTCTTTTTGATCCATCCCTCTTCTTCTTCCCTCCCTTTCTATTATGGCGGGATGTGTTGGTTATTGCACAGACTGTAGGGTGGAGGGTTTGGATTCCAGTTTTTCTAATTGGAATCAGAACTTTGGAAGCCAAGACGCTTCCAATTCCAATAGAAAGATTGTTTTTCCTAAGAGCACCCCCTTTAGAGCTTCATAACTCAGCTCTCTGACCCCCCCCAACCTTTCCAAATTTCAGGGGGTTACCTAGAATCGCTTGAGGAAGGTACCCCTGCCTCTTTGGTGCCAAAACATGGCTGGGATCAGTATTTTCAAGGGATCAGTATTTTTGAAAATACTGCTGCCAGCCATGTTTCAGCACCAAAGTGGCAGGGGTAACTTCCTCAAGCGATTCTAGGTAACTCCCTGAAATTTGGAAAGGTTTGGGGGGGGGGTCAGAGAGCTGATTATGAAGCTCCAAAGGGGGGTCTCCTACGGGGGGAAATCTTTCTATTGGAATCGGAAGCCAAGCCATTTGGCTCACCTGCAGCTTGGCTTTCAAAGTTCTGATTCCAATTAGAAAGATTTTTTCCTGGGGCACCCCATTTGGAGCTTATTAACACAGCCCCCTGAACCCCCAGCCTTTCCAAATTTGGGGTGCTTACAGGGAAAAGCTTGAGCTCCCCTGCCATTGATTCCTATAGGATGAATTCATTTTAGAGGGGGAAATGGTGTATTGTGATGAGACGAAATGAAATGCATCCTACCATTTCATTGTTTAACAAAGTAATTTGTTACCTAATAAAACAACAAAACAGCATTTCATTTTTCATTTCATGGCCATCTCTATTGCTAATGAATGGGGGAAGATGATTTATTAGGACATCAGCCTAACCACAGGAATAGGATTCTTTTGACAAATAAACCACCACTGCTACCACCATCATACAAAGGAGGTGGGTGGGGCAGAAGAGAGCCATGGAAAGAGAAGAGGGGATGGTGCAGGAACAGTCATTGTGAGAGGGAGAGGGAGCCACAGAGAGAGAGAAATTCCTAGATGACTTGTTGAAATACAGCTATGGCAATTTATTTGTGTTGGGTTTTAAATGGTTAGCTGATTAAAAAAAGGAATTGGATTCTAAGTGGTGTGATCAAAAGAGTTGAGAAAGGAGAATATGCATTGTATTAGGTGATGATCTGTGTGGCTTTGGGACTGTTTCAGCTAGTTTATCAGCAGTGATTCTGTGGGCCTCTTGATTTTGTAGCACCAACAGCAAGAAGCCTTGAGGTCAGGACAGTCTGTGCATACTACAATTCTCAGATGCATTAAATCAATGTTAGAATCCTGGTTTTTGAGCCATGATAAGGCTGATGACATTCCTTAAAGGAAAGGGCAGGTTCCCCCTGAGCTCACAATAATATAGTGTAATTCGGAAATTTTGAATCAATTTGCATTGTGCAAAACTGGGAGTAAATGGAGGAGCGAATTGTAATATAGTCACACCTTCAGACCATGTTATCTTCAAATGACCAATTATAAAACAAAGAACACTGAAGGAGAGATACAGAATGGAAGAAAAAAGATAAACAATCAAAATTAGGCATTCTTCACCAGCTAAAGTGCTAAACATAAAATTTAGTTAAATCTCGAGATTTCTTGTTTCTCAAAGCCCTAACATGACCACATCCTATGGAAGTAGAAATGCACTTACTGGTTTTGCTACACCGCCATGTCCCAAGCTAACTTTCATTTTGATTCCAGCTTTTCCCAGACTTTTTTCCAGCTTTTCCAAGACTGATAACATCCTACCAGGACATAGTGTTTCAAAGGGACTTGCCTCACAGATTGGTAGAAAAGGCTTTATTATGATATTAGCAGCTGGACTTTTTAAAATCCCTTTTCTAATGATTCCTGACATAGAACTCACTTTTTCCCAGCAGATGCTAAAGGGACACATGTTTTCACATGGCTACCAGAATTTTACATCTGTCCATTTTCTCAACTGCCCTAATTAAGAATCAAAGCTAAGTTCAAAACTCAGGTGGCAGCTGTAGCTAAGCCAAAGGATGTTGTTTGGATTAAAGATCATACAAGATAAAGGTTCAGTGGCATTCCTGTGATGCAAAGACAAAGCAAAGTTGTTGAGTGAAAATAGGATTTTACCGCCTAATACATAACTGCTTGAGATGGATGAGGAGAATGCATTGATTGGTACATACCCCTGGGCTCTCCTCGATGACTTAACAGCATGGAGTCTGGCACCTACTGGTTAATAGGCCCACTTTCAATATGATCAATACAGGCTCATCACACAGCCAGTAATATTGAGCATCTTTTTCATGGTTCAGCATGCAGCATTTACTGTATGTGGTTTCGTGGTTGTCTAATTCTTACCTTGTGGTTTTTGATGACATGGTAATAATAATGGCTTTTCAAAAGGGGTGGTGAATAACAAAGGAAAGTAACCGATACTTGGGAGATGATCCTGGAATCCCAAAGTTTCCCGCAAGTTTGAATCTGTGTTTGCTCTCACAGCCACAAGTTATGAGAATATGTGGGAAATGTTAGCAATCAGGAGACAAACAAGAGTAGAAAATCAAGAAAACAGACCACACACTATACTGACTGTAGAGAAACATTCAAGTATCAGTGCTTATGAAACTGCAAAGAAACTCAATGGTCATTCCATATTTAATCTTGTTTTATTTTTCTGACCAAACAAAAGGAGATATAGGCAATTTCAAAGAAAAGTGGTGAGCTCAGCTTAACTTTGCATTTCTTTTTGCCAAAAACAACATCTCAGACTTCTAAGGAAGCACAACAAACAATGTTTTTTCTGCATCAACTTAGGAAGTTCAGACTGCCAAAAGAACTGTTGATTCAGTTTTATAGAGGTGTTATTGAATCTATCATATTTTCTTCTATAACTGTCTGGTTTAGTTCTGCGACTAAGCAGGACAGATATAGACTTCGATGGATAATTGGAACTGCAGAAAAAATTATTGTTACTAATTTGCCATCTATTGTGGAGCTAAAAAGAGGGCGATAAAAATATATACAGATTCCACACATCCTGGACATAATCTGTTTCAATTGTTACCCTCGGGGTGACATTTTAGAGCATTGCATACTAGGAAAACTAAATATAAAGATAGTTCTTTCCAAGTGCTATCAAACTGTTAAATAATTAATTTTTACTTCTTTTCTTCCTTTTTAATAATAGGTTATATTGTGTTGTTGTACTGTGTTTTTATTGTTGAATATATGATTCTTATATTTTCTTCTTATATATGGAGAGCATTTTTTACCAAAACAAATTCTGGGTGTGTCCAACCACACTTGGCCATTAAAAGGATTCTGATTCTGATTCTGATTCTGATTCTGATTCTACGAATGGACCAGGAGGTACTGTTTGAATGGGATGGATGTTTGTCTTCTTTGGGCAAGAATGAAATCACATAAGAACTTAGGCAGCTGTAGAAAAGACTCTACCTAAGGCTGAATATTACATTCTGTATGCTCAGTACAATGCTGTCTGTGAGGCAAATCAATTTCAGTCACAGCACACAAATGGTGAACAGTCCCTAAACTGTGCATAGATGGGTTGGAGTACGTGGTTCAATGAACTGCCTAGATAGGAACAGTGATCAAGGTTACGTGTGATAGCTAATGGCATTACATGCTCTGTCACCTGTGCTGTCTTAGGAAAACTGCACTCTCCTACAGTGGCACCAGCAAGGACTGGTAACCTCACTTCTAAGTATTTTATATCAAGAAAACCTTGGAAGTGTCACCATAAGTGTGAATGGGATTGACAGCCCATATATAATTATAATTATCTAAACTGTGGAATGCTTTCCCAAAGGAAACCTAATTGGCTTCCCCATTTTTTAACTTCTTCAAAGCTTTATAAACAATTTTTAAAATAGATATTTGATAGTGCATAAGCTGGCAGCATTCATCAGTCTGCAATTGTGTGCTGTTATTTAATATTTATAACTTATTTATTTAAAATATTTATATCCCACTTTTCTCCCCAAAAGGACCCAAGGTTACTTATGTGATTAAAAAAAGTATTTAAATGCTAAAAACAAGTGATATAAATATTTTAAAAGAAGTATTAAACAAGTATATAAAAATAGTACTAAGATCAATATTAAAACACACTTTAAACAGGGCACAATTGCCCATTTAAAACCTTTGACAAACCACTAGTCATTAAAGAAAAGCCTGCCTGAAGAGAAAAGTCTTTGCCTGCCTGCAGGAGGACAGTAAAGATGCAGCCAGCCTAGCCTCCTGTGGGAGGGGGTTCCAGAGTTGGGGAATGGCAACAGACTATGCCCTCCCCTGAGTACCCACCAAATCAATCTGTGAGGGTGGTGAGACCAAGAGAAAGGCCTCCCAGATGATCTTAATGCCTTGGCAGGCTCATGTGGGGAGATGCAGTTGTTTAGATGGCTTGGCCCCAAACCATTAGGGCTTTATAGGTTAAAACCAGCACTTTGAATAGTCCGTGGAAATTGAGTGGCAGCCAGTGAGTGGCAGCCAGTGTCCCGAGTCAATATTCTACTGGATAGCTAAGCAAATAGTGTAAATTTTGGAGTCCTAATTACTTCAAGTCAAGAAGTCACTATAAATTCCTGTAGTGGATTTAGGCCATTGAGTTTCATCTGCTGTGATGTTTCTGATCAAGAAATGTAGTCACTGGAAAAGATCTATTATAAGGGATCTGAGCAAGCTTCTGTACAGAATGCAATCTTTTGTAAAACTACCCACTGAACCCAATACTAATTGAATACACAACTGCACAGTTACACTAACAGAACAGTGATGAGTCTAGCGAGGTTTTCTTCACATTCTCAGGATGGCATTTCTCAATGGAGTCAACCAAAGCTCTGGAAAGTTTGGGGTGTTTTTTTTTTAAATACAACTCCCTGAACTCCTAGTGGTCATGGCAACTGGGGGTCCCAGAATTTTAGTCCAAAAAAGGAAGCTCTAGTTCAAACCTTTGCCATCGAACTCATATCTATAAACACATTATTATAACTCTTGTGAAATATGTTGGTGAAGATTCTCAGTCATCCAGGTGAGTTTATCTGGAAGTTGAGTCATGGCAACTGGACTTCTTTTGCTGCTCATCCAAACAGCTTTATCAGTCTGAATAAAGTGAAATGCATTATCTTGTGAAAGACAATCTTTGTTTCCTTACCAGTTTATTAGATGATGATGATGATGATGATGATGATGATGATGATGATGATGATGATGATAGATAGATAGATAGATAGATAGATAGATAGATAGATAGATAGATAGATAGATAGATAGATAGATAGATAGATAGATAGATAATGAGCCTTCTTGCTAAATCATTATTTAAACTGAATATACAGCAGTAAAGTAGTACCACTTAAAAAAAGAAAGCCCTTTTTTCAGTATGATAAAAATATGAGCTGGTCTCTGCAGGAACATCCCAGCTCTCCTGGGCTGCCAAAAGCTATTCCATGAATGAACAATCTCAATAAAACACTCAGAAGATTTCAGCAGCATGACTCCTGTTTAAATATTCCCACATATGTTGCCTGTAGGCATTTCTACAGGAAATTTAATTTAATTTTTTTTTCTAAAAGCAGCATTGGGTTCAATTTTCCATCCAAATGGTTATGGTGTAGCATGATATATTACTGCAATATGTAGCAGTCTGCTCCTGCCAGTGTTATGTGACCTGGAATATATGTTCTGCTAGATATGCAAAATTACAAGGGCTGTTGATTGCACTATATTAAGAGGGTGGCAGAATCTTCCCATCTGATCCCATCAAAATTTCTCTTGTATGCTTCTTTGAGGGGAGGGGTGTCAGTCTTCTAACAAACCCTCACCACCCATCTCCACTACCACTACAAAAAGGACACTTATCCCCAAAAAGTTTATTTCAGCAATGTTCAAGATATAAGGAAGCCGAGAAAGACAACTCTCATGCTGCAGAAGACCACTGAGATGCATCTGCTTACATAGTTTTAAAAAACCATTTCTAAAGTTTTGTGAAGAACACTGTCCTTGTCTGTCTTCTTTCTTGGAATCCTCCTTTGGGGATATATGTACTTACATATGGTAGGAAGGTGACCATGGTAGGAAGGCAGCCAGCAGGATTTTCGTGGTCCAGTAGGCTGTCCCCATTCCATCCTCCTCTTTACGATTCAGGTCTTTGGGAGTAGGCTGCGCCCTCTGAGTTGCAACTATCCAACAGGGTGGGAATCAGAGAAATTTGCTGGACCTCTTCATGGCATTCAGTTACAAATAAGCACATCATACGTAGTTTTATTTTAAATGAGGTAAGTTGTGCTAGTAAAGATAATGAGCATTTTCAATTTCAAATGCTTTTGAGAGAGAAAATTTCCATCACCTTGAGAAATAGAGAGAGAAGAGCATTTAGATTATTGCTCTCCACCTTACGTTTTATCACTGCTTGTGATTATAAAGCAAATATAGTCTAACAAGTTGTCTGCCTTGTTATGAATCTGAGCTTCTTTTACTGCTTCACCCCGCCCACCCTCATGCCCTCTGCCGAAACAATACAAGGACAGTAATTTCACACTTGGCAAAACTTGGCATTTGGCAGCAATTTATATGGCACTGGAGAAAAATAGAAAGTGACTAGTTTTCTATTCCATCCTTCAGCTCGATGCCAACTTTTCTATTCTCCTCTTGGCAATGTATGCATGATATGAATTTGCTTGTCATTTGAATACATTTTATTACTTCCAAAATCACTTAAAACAAAGTGATGCCCTCTACCGCAGCTTCCAGGATACAATCAGCTTTGTAGCAGGTCAAATCCTTTTACTTACAACAGCATTTTTAAGGAGGAGGAGGAGGAGGAAAGTGGTTCTGTAGAACTCTTGAAGAATCAGGGGTTGCTGTGCTCGATCTCTGTGTAGATTTCCAATAACTGGGCTCTTCCACATCCCAAATCGTTAAGATTGGCTGCATATAGCATATATCAAAATGCTTTGAAAAATCTTATAAGAACCATTAAAGATTTCTAAAGGCTAGAAAAAAAATAGTTGTATACAAGGCCTGAAGCCATATGTATACAAGGATATGAAAGGAAAGGTACCTAGCAAGCCAAAGGACCACAAAACAGAAGGTGCAGGGGTTTGCAGAAAGAAGATCTGGGACTTTATATGTTCATGAATACTGTGTTTTCCTACATTGGCCTTTTGTTGTTCAGTCATTCAGTTGTGTCCGACTCTTCGTGACCCCATGGACCAGAGGTCGCCAGGCCTTCCTATCTTCCACTGCCTCCCGGAGTTTGGTCAAATCCATATTGGTTGCATCGATGACACCGTCCAACCATCTCATTCTCTGCTGTCCTCTTTTCCTTTTGCCTTCAATCTTTCCCAACATCAGGGACTTTTCCAAGGAGTCCTCTCTCCTCATGAGGTGGCCAAAGTACTGGAGCCTCAGCTTCAAAATCTGTCCTTCCAGTGAACATTTGGGGTTGATTTCTTTCAGGATGGATAGGTTTGATCTCCTTGCCATCCAGGGGACTCTCAAGACTCTCCTCCAGCACCACAGCTCAAAAGCATCAATTCTGCAGCGATCAGCCTTCTTTATAGTCCAGCTTTCACTTCCATACATCACTACTGGAAAAACCATAGCTTTGACTATCCTGACCTTAGTTGACAAAGTGATGTCTCTGCTCTTTAGGATGCTATCTAGGTTTGCCATTGCTTTCCTCCCAAGAAGCAAGCGTCTTTTTATTTCATTGCTGCAGTCGCCATCTGCAGTGGCCTTAGCTGCTCAATTAAGATGGGGTAGATAATGCAGTTTGCATTGCCTTTTTCTGATTAATTTACTTTTGAAACTGTGAGTGCATGTGCATGCACGCTGCATGCTTGTGTTCCTGAGGGCTTCTGATACTTAGTTCAGTTGAAGTAGCAGTTTCATGTAGGGTTTTATTTTTGAACACCTCAAAGTTACAACCATTTGTGTATCTCCATGGTGTTTGGGATATTCAGAAAGTCAATATCTTGTCAAATGCAGGCACAGAATGTGGTGGAGAGAACCCATCCAGTCCCAGTCTGGATCAGGTAGTTCAGGAAAGCCAAATCAGCATCCCTGCTGAAATTGAAGATCTGTGCGTACCTTCAACTTAAAGGAAAAGCTGAAGCAGGCGTGGATCTCTCTGTAGTACCTTTGCATCAGCGAACTACAGCTAAATATAATTCAATAATATTAATTTATAATGCTTCCAGGGATGAGAGACTGATGAGCATTGTGATGCTAAGACGACAGCCTGGTATCCCAACCATTCACAAAGTCCCTCTGGACAGCATGGCGCTGCTGCAGTGGGAATGTTTTGCCTGCCCTTGTGGACAAGGGAGCACAGGCTGATAACATTAGAGAGGGGAAGGGACACATCATGCAAGCCTATATAAGGCTGTGTGCTCCCTGCCTCTCAAGCTCAGAGCTGCAGGAAGAAGGACATTGCAGCTCTGTCTGGCAGTTTCACTTTTACTCGTGTGTGGCATAGCTAGGCCTGGATTTTGGGTTGCATCTCAGCTCACTCATTGGGGTTGGAGAGGGGGGCAAAATGGGTGATACTAGGGCTAGGAAGGCAATGGTGGGGCAACCAAGTTATAGCCAACTTTAAAAAGTCAGTGGGGGAGCACTTTGAAATTGCACTTGCCTCTAGTCTAGGGCTATGGGGGTGTTGGGCTGCTGGACATAGGGCCCTAGTCACCAAAAAGAGTTTCAGGGGTAGGATTTTTATAACCTGCCACAATGATATTTTATTTAAACATACATACATACATACATACATACATACATACATACATACATACATACATACATACATACATACATACATACATACATACATACATACATACATACATACAAAGATTACATTTGGGTAATAGTGACAATCTAAGTAAGTAGTCAAGTGGGGGAGCCAGATTTTGGTTTGGTTCGATTATCCACAGGGTCCCTTATGGGATTTGCAGTTTCCTGGTCTGATGGCTTCCATGACAGTGGTATCACCGGAGCATGCAAGAGGGCAGCCAGCCTGGTCTCCCAGCCTGGTGTGAGGACAGCAAGCTGTGGCAAGCAACCAGACCAAGATAGTAGTGGTGGCTACCAAAGTGGTGGTGAAGAGCCATAAGGAGATGCCAAGACATGCCGAGGTTGGCATTATGCCTCCTGTGGTAGATAACCGGGAAGCCTTGGTGGTGGCACTGCCCACATCAGGTGAATCTAATATAGAGGAGATAACACTGATTTTTCAAGACATGCGTGGCTGCTCTATGATGTAGGATTTTGTATGATGGCAGCCATTCACCACGAGATGTGTTGGGATACGCACCACCATAATTTGTGGCTGCAGTTCATAATGCTGTTCCAATTTCGGTGATCACTTTGACAGAGGACTGTCAAAGCGATCACCTCAGTTCATAATGCTCCCTGCACACTGGTGGGCCAGGCGGTTCAACCCCACCTGGTGTGCTGGGAGTTCAACACTAAAAGAGCATGCAGCCAGAAATCATGCAAATTAAGGCATCAGTGCTCCATAGGTAGAACCCCTCATGTGTCAACCAATCATTTCAGAAGATGCAGGAGGTCCTAAGAAACTAGTCCAAGTACCACTCAGTATTCCAAAAGGGCTCCAGTCCAAGATCCAGGTCCATGTTCAATCAGACACATCAGGATCCTTAGGGTGAGGGATTTATTTTAGGGGGCATAGGTGTGCAGGTTTATTGACCAGAGAATGGAAAGATGTTGGGATCACTAGGGACCTGACATTTGGGGGATTTTTCTCATAGTAGGGGCCTTATGCCTCTGGGCAGAGCATTGGGCCAATTTGCAGTCATTTCGTGAGACAACTAGTCTCTAGTTCATGTGATTAATGCACGTTCTTCTAAATCTGTCAAGGTGATGCATCTAGTCAGGGATTTTATGTTTCACTGTTTGCAGTTCAACAATCACACCATGTACCTGGCATTGATATAACCTTCTCACTGACACATTGTACCACCAAGGAATCAACCAGTTCATGATGTTGGCACTGGATGCACGATTTCAGGTGGACATGCTACCAGAGGTTATGGAGCCATGGAGAATAAAAGTCAACAGGACAGTGAGTTACACGGCCACCTGTGAGTTCGTCACCTTATGCATGGCAGAAAGTTTATGTAGATTAAAGCCCATCCCAATAAAATATCTCCAAAGATTTGCTGTTTATTTTGAAATTGTCATTCACCTGAGAAAGTCAAAACCTGATCAGGAAGAGAAGGATCAGGTTATTTCATTGGGAAGATGTCCAATAGTTCAATTATTGAGCCTTGCACGAGTACATGGCTATAAGGGAAGAGAAAGTGCCCTTGTTGCCATGGCAGGTAGTGCTAAAGTTTGAAATAGAAGTGAGTTCATAGAAAACATTCAGGGAGGGTGTAAGTCAGTGGTTCTCAATCTGTGGGTCCCCAGATGTTCCTGGACTGCAACTCCCAGAAGCCTCCACCACTCGCTGTGCTGGAAGGGATTTCTGGGAGTTGCAGTCCAAGAACATCTGGGGACCAGCAAAACCACTGGTGTAAGTCATCCCACATCTCAAAACTGAGGAGCCAAATGGCCAGGAATGGGATCTGGGCAAATTCAGGGGATGTCCTGAGCAACAGACTACCTTTGGTCAGGAGGCTCAGGGAGCCTGGGGCTTTGGGATATTCTCACTGATGGCATGCTATACAGTGCATGATTGATTTGGTGCCAGAAGCTCTTCATTTGAAAACTGGTCTGGAGGTCAAATGACCACGGACTCAACTCACAACTCTTCTTCTGGGCTGGATAGGCAGAGTCATTTTTGAAAAGTTTGCTGGTGGCTTATTTCTAGGTCTGTCAGTTTCTGAGATGCTACCAGAGGTATGCAATTTCTGAGATCATGTATCTTGTATTGAAACATAGTGCAGAATTACATCAATAAACAACAAGAGACGGCAAAAATATTAGATAAGGATAGCAAAAGAATTCAACAAATAGATTTAATAAGAAACCTTTTCTGTGAATTTTACTGCTGTGTTTATGAAATGAATTGTAAATTGGGTTGGGTTGATGTTCCAGTGTTACATGGTATCTTTCACTGGCTGAAATCCTGTTGTTTAGCATAGTAAGTCACATTAGAGCAGGCTCACTGAATCAGTGGGGATTTGGTGAATCAACTCTTTTGTAAATTCCACTGATTCAAATTACACTAACCTAAGTCCACAGAACTTATGGAGGACCTGAAACACCAAACCCCCACTGATTCCATTTCAGCCATCAGACATTATTATTCTGTTATTTTCTTTCTATTCCTTAATAGGGTTCTTTTCCAAGGAGAAAGGTGGGGTAAAAAATACTCCAAAATAAATAAATAATAAATAATTGGAAAAGGTTTTGAACACAACTTTGAGCGAACATGGTGTACAAGTAAAAACTGATGCTATTTCTTATGTCTGAGGATATTTCTGCACTCTGAATCCACTTATTAGAGTAGTAAACCATGTTTATGGGCAAATCCTTTTAGAAGCAAAAGATATAGCCCTTGAGAATCCTGCAAAAGGCAACTAACTATAAATGGAATGATTGAAGAGTGCCATTAATCTGAAGGTGACGTACAGCACAGGTAGCAGCAGGATAAGCTTTCATATACTGTGCAAAAAAGGTGGATAACTCAAAAGGGTCTTTTTCTAGCCATGAAAGTGTGTTTGTCCTCTTTGCTGCCCATATCCTTGATTACTGTTCACACATTCTTCACCTGAGCTGTTACACCAGAAGAATATTTGTAGCAGATTTGAAATGCTGCCTTGATGAAGTATTTTCATTTGTATGTGTGCAATATGGTGTCGACATATTATATCCTTGTGGTCAGATTGATTTAAAGAAATATTCATACCAAGGAGCCATTGCAGATCTTTAAATGGCCTCTTTAAATTTTTTTCTCTCTCTCGTTATTGTGCCTCTGTGGGGATGATATTGAGGAAAATCAGGGAATCAGCAGAATGCTGCTCCTATTTCAGAGCCTTTGTCTGGGGTCTATGTGGCTATATTAGCATGAACAGTATTTCACTAAATCCCATTTGTCATTATTTGCAGCCATTTCCTCAGCGGGTTATCACAAAATACGAAGGACAAGTTGGGCTGGCTATTACTTGAAAGAAACCAAGAATAAAAGCAAGTGTTCTTCTTGTAGAAAGAAACCTGTTTCAGCCCAAAATGGAGGGAAATTGCCACAAATTCACCCATGCATATGCTCATCTAAACAGACCCAATCTGAGGCATATAATAAGCTTTCAAAGCCTTCTATTTTGCTTTCATTGTTCACTTTTTTCCAGTAAACCATCATAATGTACACTATTACTCAATTCTGTTGACCTTTTTCATCACAGTTGTCTTCAAAACAGAAGTTTTTCAGAATGGGAAGAAGCCATGGAGCCCCCGTTCCACAAGGTTTGACTTTTTTGAAAAATGCCTCCAAATATTATGACCACCTGCAGCCAGCTACTACAAATCAACTATGCTGGACTCAAACAGAGACAATTATCTTTGCATTTCTACCCATCCTGTCCTTTGCCTTAGGATTCCCTCAGAAGACAAAAGTACTTGAAATTGTCATTTGATATTCCTTTTCAGAAGCAGCCACACCAGATATATAGGAAGATCATTTTTGACTGAAAGAAGAATCTGATATAGGCAAGAAGCTGGTAATGTGAACCTTTTTGTTGTAGAGTTGTCTCTCAAGCAGGAAAACATAATTTGATAGGAATATCAAACATGCCTCTTTCTTTTGAACTTGACAACTAGATTATTATTTTTTCAAATTATAGAATATTAATTCTTTACATAATTTGTCAGGGAGCTGAGTTATGGCAACTGGACTTCTTTTCTTGTGGGCTTGAAACATTTTGCTACTCATCCAAGCAGCTTCCTCAGTCCTTAACCCTAACTCGGAGATAACCTCACCTGGATGAGTGAGAATCTCCACAGCCACATCACATAATTATGTGTGTTTCATCTGAAATCCTGTTGCATACCTTTACACTTTACAACAAGGATGATATCATCAGACAGGGCTGGGCCACAAACATTTCAGGGCAATAAAAATGTCTTAGACGTCTCCCTCCACAACATTTGGGAGTGCCTGGTGATTTCCTCCATCCTGAGGCAGCCTTCAGGAGCGGCAAAGCAGGGAGCAAATTATTTAAAGCTGGAAAACCACTATTGCTTACATCAGGACCAGAACTGATGGCAGTAATTTTCCAGTTTTTAAATGTCCTCCTTTCTGTTTCACAGATCCAAACAGCTCTTCAGGATGAAGGGGATCTTCAAAACCTGGGAATCTCAAGGAAGCTTTTTATTACCCCAAAACACCCATAGCATCATCCTCATTGCACAGGACAGTGAAGCTCCACCAACAGCATCTTAGCTATCAGTTACATCTGAAGTACAGCAATCCTAATAGGATTCTAAACAGATATTTAGCAATATTAAAAACCACAATTGCCACCCCAGCCGAGCCCATTAAGTTGCCATGGGCAAGCAGATATTTGACTCCAGATCGCCTAACTACTAGTCCATCCCTCTACCCATTACATCACATTGTTCCAAATAACAATGTTATTTTTTAAAAGTAGTGAGTTACAATCAGTCTATCTGCTACACCCACTGTGGTGTAGTAGACAGACTGACAAAGTAGAACTCAGGAGGCCTAGGTGTGAATCCCCGCTCAACCATGGAAACTCCCTGGAGCAGTAGAACTGATAAAGCCAATCCTTGAATCTCTCACTTACCTTGAAAGCCAAGTTAGGGTCACTATAAGTCAATTCCAACTTGACAGTACATAACAAGTTACAATCATAGTTCCCAAACAGACTTCCCAAAGTAGTCAGTTAGCATTACAATTAAAATTGTACTAAAATATCTCCTGATCCTCAAAGGTAAATAAAATAGTTACCTTCTCTGCCTCTGTCCCTGTCTCTGTCTATGTCCCCCCCCTCTCAGAACCCCTTGGCAAAATTATATTGGCATCACTTTGTGTTCACATAAACAGAATTTGATGGGGCAGAACCATTTAATATAAAGTAATTATGTGCTTCCAACCTAGGTCCCAAACTTCCCTAGGTTCCCTTTTGTCAGAGTAGTCCTAATCCTAGCAGCAATCCAACAGCATTTTTTTTACTATTAAAGGCTCCCTGCCTCCCAGTATCTTGGGGCTCCTAAAGGCTTCCCTAGGGCAAAAATGGAAGGAAATCAGAGGTTTTCAATTACTTTAAATTGAATGTTGCTGTTGTTCTATCCAGGTTATGCCACACAAAGTTATCATCCCCTTAACAATCAAGTAGAGAATATCAAATATTCAAACAACAATTTTATATCCCCAAAACACCACCTACAGATATGCCCCTATCTTTACTGGAAAATATCACAATGAATAGCATGGGGGAAGTATTTTTATTCATTTGGGCTTGGAAAAGTGGAAGCTCCCCACCCCCTAACCCCACCCCTGCAATGGGGTTAGGGGGGTGCTCAGGACACAAAAGGGGCTGGACTGATTCAACTCAGTTTTTGCATCCTGGGGTCATCCATTTTATAAGTGGAGAAAATCCTGTGGTATTTGATGATATAGTTGCACTCTATCTTATGCATTTGGGCATTTTTAAAACTCTGGGTTCAAAGAGATGAGGAAGGGAGAAGCACAGAGAACGCACAGCATTTCAAGTAATGTTTAACCATACTGAAGCAACTTTCTCTAGAAATATGGCACCTACTTACTCACTTCTTCATTTTAAATATTTAAACATTTAACACTGTCAATCCACTTGTGAAAAAATCTCCAACAACAGAGGGTGTGGGAGAACATCTTATTTGTGTGTCTCCCCCAAATTAAAATGTATTGCCTAAAAAGACCATTTTTAAATGTCATGTACTATATGCTGGCATCTAATGAGTTCCATCCTTCTTAATGTATACATTACTTATTTGTGCTTATTTCATCTCATCTGTACATTTTCACTTTGTAAAAGCATTGAGGGCAATCCAATTAGTGCTACTAAGAATAGCATGTACATTATATACCTGCTTATTTAAAGCATATTCCCAGCTGTAATGTAAAAAAGAATGAATGCATTTTTAAAACCAGTGATTGGTATGATATCTGATTGTAAATCAATCCTATAGAGAAATTAAACCATAGAGTCAAGTAGGGATTACTGAATAATAAGTATGCATAAGCTTTCAACCTAAGCACAACATTGTTTCTCTTTTAAAATGACAGAGCAAGCGTCTATCCTTTCATTGAAAGTTTTGTATAAATCATAGACTCATAAAATAGTTACATTGGAAGGGGCCTATGAGACCGTCAACTCCAACCTCAATGCAGGAATACAAATCAAATTATATCTTCCAGGTGATTGTCTAAATTTCTCTTGTATGTCTCCAGCATTGGAGTACTCACGACCTCTTGAGATCATTGGTTCCACAGTCGAATTGCTCTAACAGGAAGTGCTTCATGATACTCAGCTGAAATATGGGTTCTCGTAACTGGAGCCCATTGTTGCATGCCCTTCAGTCTGGGATGATCAAGAACAGATAATCACCCTCATTTCAAATATTTGAAAAGGGCTAACATATCGACCCTTGGTCTTCTTTTCTCTGGACAAATTATTAGAGATGGGCCCCAATTAAAAAATGGTGTTTTTTTGTCGTTTGTCATTTGTCGTTTAGGAGATCCATTTCGTTTCATTTCCGTTTTTTGTGAATTTTTGCAAAAAATTTGTTTTTGTTTTCATTCATTTCGTTACTGTTTTGTTACCATTTATTTCAAATTTTTATGATTTTTTTTAGCTTTTAAAGCAATTCAATGTATTGCCATCACGAAAACAAAATGGACGTTTTAGAGATAAAATTCGTTTGTCATTTCATTGCATAACGAAACAAAAAACAGAAACGGAAATGAAAAATTGTTCATTTTGTGCCCATCTCTACAAATTATCCCCAGTTATTTCAGTCTTTCCTTATAGAGCTTGGTTTCCAGCCCCCCAATCACCCTTGTCACCCTCCCCTGAACTTGGTCCAGTTTATCAGCATCTTTCTTGAAGTGTGGTGTCCAGAACGGGATACAATAATTCCAAGATCTTTCTCACTTTTAGTATTGCTGAGCCAGGTATCCCCCATCTCATAACTGTGCATTGTCCTAGGTGCAGTACTTTGCACTTTTCCCTATTAAATTCCATTCTGTTGGTTTCAGCCCAGTGCTCCAGCCTATCAAGATCATTTTGAAATTTGTTTCTGAACAAGAGAAAGGGAGGCTATATGGCCCTGGAGAAGCAGTCATTTCTTGATCTTTTGGTAGGTCCATCATGACATGACACATGGTATCACAACCCTACACTTGCAAAAAGCATACACACAAAGATAATAAATCATGGTGCAACCTGATATAGGCCATATCTTATTTCATGGTAATGTGCCATGCATTCCCAAAAGAAAAAAAATGGACATAGGCAAGTGGTGCTAGAAATAAAATCAGAGTCCTCTGTTTGCAAATTTTGGGCTCTACCATTCAGTTATGCCTCTAAATAGTTTCTACATTGTAAATTCCCTCAGAAAAGATTACAGATTTGTCAAATTGCAAATGATTAGGATATTGCCTAATTTGGAAAAATATGCATGAGACAGCCAATGATATAGCAAGCATAATGTCTATCTATAGTCTAATGTTGAGGTTAGTATGTTTCAGTTCCAGGCTCACTTGGAAGTCTGTTGTTATAAACTAAACTCAGAAACATGTGTCATAGGTTTACAGAAAATGATCTATGCTCTAATCAGAAGTCAGATTCCCATCCTTTACCATTCTTAAGTATGAGGCAAAGAGCCTGAGAAAAAATGAGTCCCAGTCGGTTTATTTTCAAAATTTGTGTCTAGATTCTGAAAACACTGCAGTGGATTATCTAGTAAAGATGCAACGGTGGAGAAAGTGAAAAGATTGTCTTCCTTTCCTGCTGGCTTCTCTTCCAGTAAGAATCAGGCCCTCTGTACCTGTAATTGTTTACAGAAAAATAAATCACATAGCCACATGCTACCTTACAAATGCAAGAGTGGGCGATACCTTTATAAACCACTTTTATGGATTATAATCCATGCATCTGAATGTGAGAATAAACCTCTTAGTCTTAACGGTGACCCACATTTAAGGCTAAATAATTTATTTATGAAGAATGAAGTTCTTATTTTTGTAAAAGTGCTTCAGCCAATACATAGGTAAACCATGTCAATTGTGACCACAAAATGTGCTGATGGCCACAGCTTCAAAAGAAGACTGAGCTATAATGAAGTTCATGATGGATACAAACTACTTTCATTTACCAGAAACAGTGTGTTTCTGATTACCAGCTACTCAAAGAGTGGACAAGAAGGTATTACAGCTTGTATTAAACCCTGTGAGAGCAGAATGGTTGGGTAAAATTGGCAAAGTAAAAGTCTGATCCATTAATGATTCTAATACAAGCCTGCAAAAGATATTCAGTTACAAGTCCTATTGCTACAATGCCAGAGAACAAATAGGATTTTTAATCACTCCTAGCAAAAGCAATGGGGCATTGATTCTGAGCAGATAATGCCCTAACACAGGGGTGTCCAAACTTCAGCCCTCCAAATGTTTTGGACCACAACTCCCAGAATTCCAAGCCTAGATTGCCAATGACAAAGGACTGTGGGGGTTGTGGTCTAAAACATCTGGAGGGTCAAAGTTTGGACACCACTGCCCTAACATCTGGTAGGACCATGTTCTTCTACATGACTATGCTAGAGTGTTCATTTCTTCATCTGAAGTCGTCTTTTAAGATAGGTAATGGTACTCTACCATCACCCACAAAGTAGCATATTTTATGCCAATTAAGTGCTAGCTAGTAGCTTCCTTTTCAAATAGGAAGGTAGACAGAGTTAGGCTGATGATAACCCATAAATGCTTTAAAATGGGACTTTCTGCAGGTGTGTGAAACTCAGGCATGACTCTTATTAGGTGGAGTTCACAGAATGGAAAATTCTGCAATTAGTAGTTCAAAAACTCCCAACAGCACATCCCCGTGCCAGCTTTCATTTATATTTTGATAGTAAGCAGAAACATTATTTCCTTTGCATTTTAGACTGTTTCATAAGGGATTACTGTTTAGATTTGTTGGATGTTATTGATTTTGTGGTGCCATTCCTGAACTTTTCTAGTTGCTTATTGTTTTGTTATTTTTATTACTGATTGCTTGTTTGGCACTTTACACAGAAGGGCTGCCTCAAAATTCACTTAAATAAATTGCCCATTAGGACAGCAAATATTAGATCAGTTGATAACGCAGGGCCTACTAAGAAAGCATTCCTTAGCCATGTACAAGATTACCAGTTCCATAGCTGGCAATCCAAGTTTTAAAATGTATGTAACAAAATCCAGAAAAAATGGAGTTAACAAGCAGAACTACTGCTAAACAGTGCTAGCTACTGCAGAGTACATCACAAATCGCAACTGGATGGAATCAGAAAGCAAAACTTGCAGTTATAAAATCTAAACAGTACATCTGATCAAGTAGGCTACAAACCACAACATTTATGAATGCTTTGAAATATTCATCAATAGGTTTTAATTTGTTTACAGGGATAAGGTCAACCTTCAAAGAAGCAGACCCCTGTATCATAATGTGGAATTAAAAGCTGCTATCTTTCCAAAACTGCAGCAGCTTAATATCCAGTCCAATTATGGGATCCTGCCTGACCGGGAATGGCTGAGAAAAAAATTACAGAGAGGAAAGTGAATGATGTGCCTTGAAATAATCTGACTAGCCATTAAAGTATATATAGAAGATCAAAGGAAGCCCCAAAAACAGACACCCCCACCTCTGCCCAAAATGTAAAGAGCTTCTTGAGTTATGAGGTGTCAGAGCTACCTGTCATGGAGAGTCGGTTCCAGAGACACTCCAGGCAACTTAAGCTATTAAAAATAAATACATCTCTGCTCAAATTCAAGTGGTTTAATCAAACGAGAGAAGACTGTGTCTCACCTTCTGTGAAAAGAGGAACTGCAGGTGGCCGTCATGTGTGGGTTCAGGATTCCAATGTGCAATGACTGAATAAGCAGGGTTGTTTTCCCCTCAAGTGAAAGTCGGATATATTGTCAATCAATGTATGGTTAAATTAGGAAAGGACAGTGGTTACTTTGTTTTTGAATAGAATCATCTCACATTTCCACTAGGTCTTTTTACCTTACCAAATACCTATTTGAAAACACTCTGAAATTAACAGTGATAGAGATTAATAAAAAAAAATTCAAGGAGTTCACTCTCTACTGAGATTTTTTGGTTAGTTGGTTGGTTTTGGTTTTGGTTTTTGCTCTTGTTTTTTTAAAAAAACATCATTTCCTAAACTATTCTTATGCAAGTCATTAAAATAATTTAAGAAAAGTGACTGAGGTATGACTTAAATAATAAAGAGTACTGAGCTTTATAGACCTTAATGCCTATAAAACAAGGAATAGTAGTCATTTTCATAAGAAAACAAAAAAACATAACCATTCTGTTCCAATGACTTCCACAACTTATTTCCATATTTTGTCAAATATTTCCATTTTTGAAGAAAGCATCTCCCATCTTTTGTGGCATATCTTCTTTCTTGAGGTCATCCATTTGATTATGAAATTATTATGCACTTTGGCCAAAAACGAATTTGCTTAACATTTCTTTAGCACTGTGTATCATTGGTTGAGGCAGATGCTGAAATAGTGACAGTTATTTACTTATAATTTCAAGGAAACTTTAGAACAATTGCCTCATAATAAAGCTACCCTTGATTGATCTACAGAACATAGTAGAGAAAATGCAAGTGAATGTCTTAAAAGGTGCAAAATTGCTTTCGCTTCCAGGGTTCATCAACTTCCAGGCAAAATCAAGGTGCCAGGTTTTATCTATAAAGCCGTAATCAGCTAGAACTGATTAATACCATCCATATGCTTTGTATAAAAATGAGTTGGTGTGGAACCTTATTCTTACTAGCCTCTTAGCAACTATGTATCTACTTTCCATTTATGACTTGTCAAACCCTAATCATTTTAGGAAGACCTATGAAGATGTTCAAAGTGACTTTGCTGATCAGAACTTTTGATGTTTTCTGCAATTCTATCCACAACTCACATGTCTGGCTGTTAATGAAATGTCATAGCTCAGGCTTAAACTATACCCTCCATTAAAAGTGCATTGCATACTACATTAAATGTATAGGTGTCAGCTGGACACCTGGAGCAGATCCACCAGAGGTTTAAAACCAGCCAAGAGTGCTAAATTGGATTATACAGCGATATTGGGGAAACAGAGCTTACCTCTGATCAACACCATCTCCCCACCCGCCCGACTGCCAGTGAATCTCCTATTAGCTACATTGAGAGCAGATGTGACATATTCATGTTGTACATGTCTCTTTCCACAGAAAGACTAATAGCAGAATTTCAAACAGAAAATCACACCACTGGAGAAGTGTTTAAACAATCTTTCCCCCCAGTGTTCCAGTTCAATACAACCTACTACCACTCAGTCATTTAAAAAGGAGACCAAGTCACAGACGTTCTGCATCTTAGACATGAGCAACTCTCTTACCACAGTGCTTCTGAAATGTTTTATCATCCATAGCAGTATTAAGTTGAATATTTAAAATATGCCGGATAAAGCCAGTTTGCATCGTTGTAGTCTGACCTTTTTTCTTCATTCAAATACAAGCAATCATAATTATATTTTTAATTATTTTCCTCTGGGAACACAATTAATTAAAAACCCAATGCTTCTGTTGAACGCTTATTAGGGGGAGTATACTGATGGTCCCAACACTGCACATGGAATTACTTACTTCTGTAAAAATGAATTTAGTTGGTCTATTGGATCAAGGCCAATGTAGACATGATTTATAAGCTTGCAAATTAGAAATGTTCTTTTATCAAATCTATACAGTAATTACAACATGGTATCTGTTAAAATTATATTACAAGTATAATAAATGTCTGTGTTTACAAAAAGACAAGAAAGTATTATTGCATGTTACAGTGATTTAATATTTCTTTGTATTTGTGCATTGTATATTACAGGTACTGCATCTGCAGAGACACTTCTATGACATTTTTCTGACACTATACCCCAGTCTATATATGAGCTTTTCCAGTGCAACCATCATGAGCTATTGGCAGGGAAGAAAGATAAAACATTTGATGTTGAAAAATCTCACCTGAATAGCAAACCAGAGACATTTTGCTAATATTCTAACAAGGTTATACAGGCATATATCCTTATTTGTATAATGGATATAGGGGTTCTATGTGTCTCACTCCTCTCCCAGTCTTTCTGTTAATTAAAAGCATAGGAAATAAAATCAATAGCATGAAGTATAAATGTCACTGCATGCAACAAAACCATCAGCAAAAAAAGAAGTATTCCATGGACTGGGGGGAAATACAATAGTTCCTTAAAATCTTAGAAAATAAATGCCTCACCTGGAACAAGAAAAGATCATAGCACACAACCAGGCAAACTTCAGAACGACCTTGCACAATGTACTTTCTCCCTGGTAGCCATCAAACTACACCACCACATTTGAAAATGCACTTGGAAGAGGGCTTTACATTATGATCTTAGGGCCCAGGCCAGTAAATATAAAATGGAACTCGGTATTCTGGCCAGAGAATATGTACAGTTTTAAAGGTTTAGAGCAGCAGTTGAATTTGGGTCTGACAACTGATTGATATGTTGTGAGCATGACAGAGCATTTATACCACTTACTTCTCCCAGCTAGTCCTAGTCAACATTAACCTGTTATTCTCCCTTATGCACTCCATCATATGTCACCCAGTTCAGGCAAAGAAGCAAAGCCATCACAGAGCCACTTCAAGAAAACAGCTAACTCACTTCTTCTTTTAAAAAAAAAGACACATTTTATGGATATGGGATATTATGCTTCTGCATCCATGATTCAAAATGCCAGGAAATGGTCCCATATGCTGCACAATGTTGTACCCACATTGCCAACAGGAAAAAGGACATAAAACTTTACATGGCAAAGAACAGCCTGGGTGTTGACAACACCCAAGGCTGCAGGTAAGATAGTCAAATTTTTGCTGAACTGTAATTCTCCTTCACTCATATAAAACACTGCATCATCTACATGGCAAATCTGTATCATGTATGCTTAATTTATAACAAATGCAGTGATTTCTTTTGAGGATCAGTATTTCAGCCCTTGTGGCTTGGGTTCTTCCCAAAATTTAAGAAAAAAGAGTATCAATTAGTCTTTCCAATTTATATGAACTATTGTAAACCTGGAGCTGTTTAGGACATGTTTGACTATTTCTGAATGGGGGTTAGAATAGTTTTATTTTTAAAAAATCAAAACTTGCAAACTTATCCAATTTTGGCCTAGAGCAGGAGCAGACTGTCTGCTACACCTGTTCCAGATATGGTACCGATCTGAAGTCCAGTTTCAAATGTATAAATTTATGTTTGGGATGCCCCCTTCTTTAGAATTGTCATGTATAATATAGATTTGCTGTGGTACACAATAACATTGCTGCATTATCATGCAGCTTTAACATCACAAAGTCACTGTGGATAGTTCAGGACCATGGAGAGCAACCTTGCAATTGCAGCCCAGAAAAACACTGGGCAATGGACAAACTATATAAAATGGCATAAACTATTTTTCTGGACTAGATAATTATCATTGCAAGTTAAGCTTTTTTAACTTTCTTTTGGAAAACCAGGGCCAAGCTATGTCAATGAAGGTTTCCTGAACTCTTTACCTAGCCACACATCAACTGTGTTGGCTGCATCTGTCATGAACCTTGGATAGGTCTGATTATTTTCCAGTGAAAAGATAATATACTTATTTGCAGTTCCTTACACTAACATGTCAGGCTTTATCCACCAAAATTCATTTGTCATGAGTTAATGCCATTTGCCCTGCCCTCACTGGCACAAGTGCAGATATCTGTTCTTTTATAATAACTGTTCTATAAAAAATTAATAATAGCTGTACTGTGTCAGTGACACCAATGCTATTGCCACATAGGCCCACCCAGCAGCTCCTTCAGAACAGAGGACCTGTCAGAGATTTCGCACATTTTCCACCCATTCTCAGAAAGGAAAAGGAGCAACTCTACAACGATGCTTCCCATTGTGATGATCCTTCTGATACCTTTCAGATGCACTGTATGGCGATGAACAACTTCAGCCCAATAATCCAATTAAAACTAAGACCCAACACAGACTTAGATCCACACAAAGTACAACAGATGCAGGAGAGCCACATGGGCAGAGCAATTTGGACCCTTTTTAGTAATTACCTGAGTTAAGAGTACAACAAACCCTATTGTGAGCAGATGTCTCACTCTTCAAGTTGAACCCAGTTTGAAGCAGCAAATGCTCATTCACCTGCTGACAGATGGAAATGACTGACTCCAGGGAGCAAGCTGCAAAATCAATTATTCACATCGACTCTGCTGCTGACACCTACACATCCAGCAGCAGCTCTGTGCAAACTAAGAATCTTTTAGCCTGGTTTTAATACATGCACATACACAAAGGATATCAGCCACCATCGTACGCTTACTTACCAGGAAGTATGACTCTATGAAATAGGTCAAATTTTGACTTCTTAGCAAATGTGCTTCAGTTCATGCCACAGAACTATTTACAGGACAGGTTATGCTTGTAAATGTGTTCATACATTTCTGCATGCATGTGTGTAATCTCAATTAAAATTATGCAGTATAGAAAGAAGGCCAAGGTCAGCCCTACTATTATGTACAGTAAGGCAATGAGCTCAAGCAGCAAATGCTGAAAGGCGGCCACAGCATTCTTTCTGAGCCCCAAGTCATCCCCTCTTTTGGTAAGTTGAGTACTGTGTGTGGCACAGAACTGATCTCAAACTCCCTAGACTAGCATGTTGCCACCAGCTCTGCCTGTCCAATTGCCAGTGCTGAAATACAGTATTTCACTTCAGTTTTCACCTCTCTTATGAAGTTGGAATTCAACTAACACTATCTTATCTTTTCCTCAAATGCCAAAAAATATTTGGCTAGAGCAGCTGAAGAAGCTTAGGGGTCACCAAGCTCACCTCTAACAAAACATATTATTCCTAGAAGAGGAGTAAACATTCTAGGCCAGTGGTGGTGAACCTTTGGCACTCCAGATGTTTTGGACCACAACTCCTATAGTCCTTTGTTATTGGAAATCTAGGCTTGGAAATCTGAGAGTTGTGGTCCAAAACATCTGGGGTACCAAAGGTTCACCATTATTGTTCTAGGCTAATCCTCTTCAGATGAAAACCCAGATGTCTCAGCATGTAGTGATCCACACGAACCTCCAGATGAAGGGAAATGCAGAGCACAAGCAGAGAACTTCAACCCCAAAAACACTAATATCTGAAGGGACATGTCAAGATCTTCTTGCCTAGAAGAAAGGCCTGGCTGCAGCAGAGTTCTCCTCAAAATTAGGAGACTCTGCCTCTGGAGGACTCCTTTGAGAAACCTCTATGGCACTACAATTAGACACAGGCTGGGAGTGGCACCTTTTGGATGAAAATATATGTCTGAGGCAACAGAGTCAATATCTGTAAGTGGGTCTTTTTAAAATAGCTACACACTTGTTTTGCTTTGCTTGCCCCTGAGCTTGGAACATTGTTGGACTTCAGCTTTTGATTCCCTGCCACTCACTTTGCCTAGCGTTCTAGTAGGACCTTTTAGCTCTGCTCTTGGAAACTGCCTTTGGACTATCCTTTTTTTTTTCATGCCTGTGAGAAGCTTTCCTGTGGACACTTGGATCCTATTGTTGGGACCTGCCTCCCTAGAACTAAGATACTGAATAATTTATAGCACCACGGGTGAGAGGGAGCTCTCTAGTTAAACATATCCTAAATGCTTGCCCTTTTTCTGTGTTCCACAAAAGGCAGCAAAACAAAGGTTATTAAGCCCTTTATGAGTATCCCATGAATGGCTGGTGGGCTACATAGCTTGAAATCTTCCATACTGCCACTCATCATATTACTGTCTAGCAATGTGGGTATCCAATTCTGCATATATCATTTGGAGAATAACTAACAATTTTCAATTGAAAACAAACAAAATAAAACAAAAGACTCTCTCCCTAGAATTTCCATGGAGAAACCCTCCATATGTCAAATGTGGTTACTCCATACAGATAGGTCGAGGCTGCAACAAAACATTGCAGTGCAAATAGTTTCTTGACAGTGTTCCCATTCCATGACATTCCATTCCCCTCTGCTGTCTTCACAGACACACACACTGTTGAGAACCATGAAGACAAAAGTATAATGTAATGAGTCCTGTAGTTCTTGATGGGGGGGGGACCCTCCGTAAGCCGATTCCTTTCAAATGAGCCACACTGCAAAGTAAGGCAGATCATTTGCCCACCAGCACCACTATTGCTTTGCCTATAAAAAAAAAAGGAAAAGAAGTCTGGATATACTATATAAACTTTGAAAAGTGGACTCCAAATGGCATGTGGGGCTCTTGGCAGGAAAATGTTGAAGGCTATTGCCCTAAACTCTGCCTGCTTCTTCTGTAAATTAATGGGGCCACACAACTTGTAGCATTGAGGTCAGCCCAGTGGAAACAAATTCCTGGTGACCCAGTTGCCTTCTGCTATGAATCATTTTGATTAAATCGTTGCACTGCCAGCTAGAGGAGAGGAAGTTGTGCCCAGGTATGTTGCAAAGTAGGTCATTGAGAGGTAAACTGGAATGGTTCAGCCTGCATTCTAAAGGGACGGCATGGGATTTATGAGTTACTTTACTTGGATATTTTCCACAATCCACCCAGAGAAACTCTTCATCCTCTGTACGTAATCGGAAATCCTTTTATCTTTGTACATCTCTCAGCCTGCAAAGGGAATAAAGGCAAGTCAGCAGCACAAAGTCACAATTCAGAGTTGAGCTGGGCCAAGCACCGCCTTAAGCAACTTAACCTCCATCGCGCTCCTGCCTGTATGAAGCAAAGTCATCAAAGCAGCACTAATGTGGCCACCCAGCTTAGAGGATAAGTCATGCTGCTCCTTTCATTGGAGTGTTCAGAGCCCTAGAAGTACACAAGGACAGGCCATTCTGAGCTGAAATAAGGAGAACTCAGCAGTGGCCATTTCTATTCATCTTCAGCAATGCCAGGGATAATTCACTCCCCCACCTCACAAAATGACAGGCAAGTGACTATCTTTGCCTTATAATGGGGCTGCCTTTACTTTCCTGACTTGTTTCATGGGCTGTACACAATTTTTTTAATGGGAGCTGTATCTGAAGGACTAAATCTTAAGAAAAATAAAATGATACCAATGAGCTGAGATGCCAAAATGCAATAAAATATGAGCCATTTAAACAACTCTCACTGCAATGAAGGAGTTGTAGAAAGCTTTACTCAGGGCAAGTCCCAGCTATTTTGCTGCCTAAGAGGTAACATACGGTGACTCACACCTCTGTCCAGATGCACAGGGTCCATCAGCTTATTACGGACTACCCAAGGCCAGTCACATTATTCTGACACCTTAGTCTGACCAATACTTCCCCCTCTGTCGCAGAAAAATACAATAATAATGCACTGAATAAGTAATCGGTTGTGACTTTTCCGTGACATCCATGTCTCCATTGCCCAGTGGTGAGTCCACTCCTGTGCTAGACAATATACATTCCACACGCCTTGCTGCAAGATAACATATATGATAGCTATGTTTAAATATTTGAAAGGATGTCATATTGAAGAGGGAACAGGTTTGTTTTCCATGGCTTCAGAGACTAGGATGCAGGGCAATGGTTTCAAACTACAGGGAAAGCACTGCCATAGTCTTTATAAAAGTGCAGAAACAACCAAGCAGAATTACTTAAGGGATGCATTCAAAATAGAAGTGTCTGGACACTGTATTATCAGACTTGTGTGTTAACAATGGATGCATTTGAGAGATTAAAGAGTACTATATTTGGAAGGACACAATATATATCTAGAACAGTGATGGGGAACCATTTAGAGATGGAATACCCAAACTGCAATTCAAAACCCACTAATTTTTTGTGAAGTGCCAATACAACAATTTAACCTGAATACAGGTGGCTGTGACGGGGCAATGTCGGATACCCACAAAAAGGGCCCTGAGTGCCACTTTTAGCACCCGTGCCATAGGTTTGCCAACACTGATCTAGAATGGCATGCGTTTTTGGAAAAATAAAGACACATAAATACTTACAATACAATCTGATAAATGCTTTGATCAGCACATGGGGGAAAGTTAAAACCAGTTCATACAAAAACACCAAGGTGGTTCTCATCACTGGAAGCATTTACCTATCCAAATCTTACAAACTTTGACAAAATTGTAACATATAATGACCTTCTAGATTTAGAAGGAAACCTGAAAACTAAAAACAGCTAGCAAGCCAAGAACTGGTACTCCCATGCTGGCCACTAATGCAAATTCAATCAGCATATAAATTTGATCTCAAATCACAAGGATTTTATAAAGATTTTTATAAACCTGATGTCTGGGCAACAGTTGGTTGTTTTATGTAGAGTTTGAATGTGATAATCATTTTTCTCTTCCTCCTCTTCCTTCTCTTTCTCTCTCCTCCTATAAAAAGTTGCTTGTGCCATTTCCAAACCGGGCTGCTAATCCTAATCTAAGACACACAGCTGTCAGGTGATAATGGTTTTTTAGTGAAACATGAAAAAGTAACCCTTTCATTCTCTGTATATTTATTTTTCATCAAATTGCTAAGAGTGTAGCAAACCCCAAAAGAAAGCACAACCGTATTAGCTACAAGAAAAAGAAATTAGAGGCTCTATAATGAAACCAACTCCTGCCCCAGCAACACTTTCAGAAGACCTCTTTAGGAAATCAGCTAGCTATTTGAATAGCCTCAAAATTATGTGTAATTTTATTTGACATTTTAGCGGAAGCGCAACTTCCATGAAGCAAGTGACCTTTTTTCCCTGATAGCAGGGTGATAATATAACTTTTATTTTGTACTGTCACCATCTGTTGCCTAGATTTCTTTGCAGTGTGTTTTCTATGTGTCACATAAACTAGTTTCCAGTTGTTTTTCTCCACTAAATTAACACACACATATCCAAACTAAGTGACTAATCAGTATGAAAAGAAAATGATATTTCAAAAAAGGCATAATAAGTAATCATAGAACTCTACCAAAATAGTGCACACATAAATATACTGTATGTGAGTAAACAAGATTCACCCTTTCCTTCCATTTCCAAAACTGCGAGTTTAGTTGACCCTTCTGTAGTGGTTTTAACATACTCTACTCTGACAGAAACTAAACTAACAGATCTTGTTTATGTCACCTCTGTGTCAGAAAGATGCCATAGCTGGCCCATATAAACACAGAGGAGAAATCTATCTCTCCCATCAAGCTTCAGCTCCTTCCAGCTGATAAAGAAGAGATCCCTCCAATTTCCGATCACTGGTCAGAGGTCACATAAACTTTCTTTCTAAGAAGAGCCTCATGGCACAGCTGCACATTGTACTGCAGCTATAACTGTGCTCACAAGCTGGGGTTCAATCCCAGGTAGCCGGCTCATGGTTGACTCAACCATCTATCCTTCCAAGGTTGGTAAAATGAGTACCCAGCTCACTGAGGGGACAATGTGTAGCCAGCATAAATAAATTGCAAACCACCCAGAGAATGCTTTAAGTACTATGTACAGGTATACTATATAAGCAGAATACTTTGCTTTTGCTTTTGCTTTGCTTCTTCCTAAGGTGTCAACAGTCGGCCAATGTTCATAGACACAAACTGTAGGCTCAGCCAGCATCTGCAAGCTCCAGCTGTGACAGTTTCTCTACTCCTCCCTATTTCCCATGCAAGTATCCTTTTCAAGGAGGCATTTGGCGACCTCTCTATTTAATTCTTTTTTTTTGTTCTCTTGCCACCTATGCCATCCTTTGTGGAGGGTATTGCACCCCCCCATATTTTTACGGGTAGTCTGCCGCTGATTTTTAAGTTTGTTTGTTGCTGCTTGTTTTTAAGTGTACACTGCCCTGAGTTCCGCTTCAGAAGATAGGGTGTTATATAAATGTAATAAATAAATAAATAAATAAGTATGGCATAGAAGAGCAATATGCAGCTGTGGGGATGTGAGGAGATATGCAATAGAGGTGGGCTTTTAATAATATTATTTATTTATTATTTATTTATAAGCTTGTATCCCGCCCATCTTCCCAGCGGGAACTCTGGGCGGCTAACAGCAGTAAAAACACATAAAACAAACAGTTAAAACTACAAGCAATAAGGCAGCGAAGGACAAGATGGCAACAAGCCCCCCAAAAAAAAAAAAAACTAATTCACAAGGTCGCCGAAGGCCTCTCTAAAAAAGAGGGTCTTCAAGGCCTTCTTGAAGGCTGGCAGGGACGGAAGCAGGCGCAGCTCACTGGGGAGATGGTTCCAAAGTGAAGGCCCCACCACAGAGAAGGCGTGGTCTTGCGTGCGCGTTTTCTGCGCCTCTCTGGGTGTGGCAACCCGCAGTGAGTGCGCCTGAGACGATCTCGTGGGTCTGAATCTGGATGCCTTTTGGGAGATGCGCTCCACCAGGTACTCTGGTCCCAAGCCGTGGAGGGCTTTGAAAATCAAAACCAGGACCTTGAACCTGATCCGGAGGACAACGGGGAGCCAATGCAGGCAGGCCAGGACTGGGGTGATGTGCTCGTATCTACGGGCACCCACCACCAGCCTAGCTGCTGCATTTTGCACCCACTGTAACCTCTGGACCAGGGTCAAGGGCAACCCCACGTAGAGGGCATTGCAATAGTCGATCCTCGAGATCACCAGAGCCTGCACAACTGTCCTCAGGGAGGACTCGTCAAGGTACTGGCGGATCTGGGCGATCCTGCGGAGGTGGAAAAAAGTGGCCCTGGAGACAGCCATCACCTGGGCTTCCAGGGAATGGGCCGAGTCGAGGACCACGCCCAGATTCCTGGCCCTGTCTGTAGGCTGGAGGGAAACACCCCCCAGACTAGGGAGGGGGCCATTGTACCCAGACAAGGGCGCCCCAAAGAACAGAACCTCCATCTTCTCTGGATTAAGCTTCAGCCGGTTATCTCTGGTCCATTCCAGAATGGCCTTCAGGCACTGATCGAGGGAGCGGATCGCCTCCTCTGCAGATGATGAAAAGGAGAGATAGAGCTGCGTGTCATCAGCGTACTGATGACAGCGAACTCCAAATCTCCTGATGACCTCCCCCAGCGGCCTCATGTAAACATTGAACAGCATGGGTGAGATTGCCGACCCCTGGGGCACCCCACAAGGGAGAGTCCAAGGGGCCGACAAGACATCACCCAGCTGAACCCACTGAGTCCGGCCGCTAAGGAAGGAACGGAGGCAAGCCAAGGCCTGACCACCAATTCCCGCCTCCGCGAGCCGGACCAGTAGGTTACTGTGGTCGACGGTATCAAAGGCCGCTGAGAGATCAAGGAGGACCAACAGGGAGGAGCTCCCCCATCGGCCTCCCTGAGGAGGTCATCCTGCAGAGCGACCAGGGCGGTCTCGGTCCCGCGAAGAGGTCTGAATCCAGACTGGAAGGGATCCAGGATATTATTATTTAATATTTTATTATTAAATAATAAAATATTTTTCTTTAAGAATAAAATTAAAGTTTATTTATTTATTTATTTATTTTTATATTTATACCCCGCTTATCTTTCGTTCGAAACTCTAAGTTAAGAAAACTAATTTTCTAAATATATCAATTACTTCCTTAACAAAAGCGAACAGGTGAATTCTGAGATCTCAGAACAATAATAACTGGGCACCGTCCTTCTCTCCACATCTGCAGAGATCCCTGTTCTTTCATCTTGTCCCCAATGAAATTCTGCTCATGAGCCTGTTATGAAGACACCTCTGTCATCCCTGACAAGTCATCCACCTGACCCTGTTGCTGCCCAGAGAGTCACTCTGAGACAGCCATAGGACAGCCTGAGGACACAGATGGCAGGACGGGAAACCTGGGCAGGAACATAAAAGAGGAAGAATCACAGCTCCAAGGAGAGTACATAAGTGGATCTGGGTATCAGGATAATGATAATAAAAGAGGGGGAAAGGAAGAGGGGGATCATCAGTCAGTTAGAAAGGTGATCAGACCCATGTGAGAAGAAGCTTGCAGTCTTCTGAAACCTAGAGGAGGGCCAGCCAATAATCCTCCACTGGGACAGTGGAGTATCCATCCTTACCACACCCAGGACATCACAGTGGTAAGCAGACCATCCTGCAGAACCTGACCCAGGAAGACCAATGCTGAACCCACAGTAGAAGGGTTGGTGGGAACACCAGTGCCTTGTCCAGCTTTACTTGCCACAAGAAAAACAGCTCTGCCAGGAATACCCATGTTGGTCAGGCACTAACTGGCCCTCATTGAGAAGTATGAGAACTCAGCCCCAGCTATAGACACTGGGCTGGGAGAGGGGGGCTAAAGCAACAAACTAGCAGGGGTAAAAAGGTAGAGGGGGGCAAGATACACAGACCACGAATGTTCAATACTGTCTGTTTGAACTCTGACTGAGTCTGTGGATTTCATGGACTTATGGCAGAGCAATCCTTCTTGCTTCCCTCCTTCTTGGTGGGGGCACAGACTCACATCATCTCACCTCCATATTCTTATTCAGAAATCTCACAGACCACCTGAGTTTAGTTCCTAGAACACAGAAAAAGAGCTGCACAATGGTGAGGCTCCAGCACCAAGCCCCAGATTATTCCTACCATTGGGGGGGGGGTTATGTTGGGGTATGTATGTGTGTTAACCCGTTTGACTTTTCCTGGCTCCAAACCATGCCTCAAGTTCAATGGTTTGACAAATCTACAAACTCAATAGAAGTGTATGGTCTGCCAGTTATTCAGCATCATACACAGGAGGGACATCTTTATCTCCCAGGGCTTCTACATTAATTTTTATAGAAAAAATAGATCAAGAAGTATATTTCTTTGTGCATCCAAATCTAATTTCTCTGCTGAAAGTAATGAATGCACACGGAACTCTGACTTGGGAAATGTCACATATAATTAAAGTAAATGCATGTTTTTCTTCCATATAAAAGCTGATAAGCTAATAAAAACAAAATATTCATGTTATATTTACTTTTTATATTTTATAAAGGCAAGAGTCAGAATCCAACTGGCAGACCTAAGCAGAACACACCTAATGACTCAATGAGATTTACATACATGTTGACTTCCTCTTCAACAACTGATTCAGTGGGTTGGAGCTGGCTGGAAACCTCAAGTTTTAGGTATCTGGCTGCAGAGCCAAAAGTTGGGTGTTTGATTCCTTACTCTGCATCTTGTTAGTACAGCTAGCCTGTATGGTTTTGGGCACGCTGTTTAGTCCTAGAGCACCCCAGAAGAAGGGAAGGCTAAATCATTTCTGAGTATTCTCTACCTGGAAACCCAGGACAAGGGGTCACCATAAGTCATAATTGACTCATATTCAACTCTTTCTTAAGACTGTTTATTTGTATATGCTATTGATGGCGAACCTTTTAGAGACCGTGTGCTAAAACTGCAATTCAAAACCCACTAATTTTTCACAGAGTGCCAAATACAGCAATTTAACCTGGATACAGATGGCTGGGAAGGGGTGATGTCAGGTGCCCGCAGAAAGGGTTCTGAGTGCCACCTTTGACACCCGTGCCATAGATTCACCAACACTGGTATATACAGAATGAAACGATCCAGTTTCTATTTACCTTTTCAGAGTGCTCTTCTTTAGCCAATATGAATTTGTTTGGTTTATTCCACTGAAGAAAACTCAAAGGGCTTTCTATGCTTTCTGAAATCCAGTCCTTCATGAAGCTTCTTTTATCAGTTCTTCGGTCAGTTTCAAAGTTTTGTAATTCCTTCCTCTCCTCATCTTGAATGAAAACTAGCAGTATGTATTACACCCCATGTAGTAACCAAGTACCACTGGTAGTTTACTTCTAGCAGAAAACAAGGAGGGGATACCTTCCAGTAGCATTGAATGCAACATTTTAAAATTAAAGCACACAAACCTAGCTGCATATTAAGAGGAATGCAGAAGTGCCCCAACAACTCTTTACAAAATACAAATTACTTCATTCTGTCCAATAGCAAATGCTTGCTTTGGAAAAAAAATCAGCCAGGACCTCAGAATATACACCCATCCTTTAAATGAGCTTCCATAGAGCTAAACACCAGACAGCAACTGAGTTCTATCAAAAAGAACTGCAAGAGACTGGCACCCTTACCATGAAGGAGACCTTTAGATCATCAGCCACTCCTGGTATACTCCAAGGCTAACAGCAATAGTCTAAAAGAAAATAGACTGCAAACATTGTGGCATTTAGTTTTGCAGTCTGGCAACAAGAGCTTTGGTAAAATTTCAAACAGAGAGCTGTATTGCTATGTCTTTCCACTGAGTTCCATTTATAGTTATATTACTTTCTTACTGCGGGAAACTGGCCTCTATAGACATCAGGAGAACACAGCCAATATTGGAAAGTACCCTGTTGTTTCTTCTTTCTTTTAGCTGTATTATTGATATTTTTAGGAGAGTAATTGAACTTCTCTGCACTAAGATATTTTCTCCTTGAACTACCATTCCCCAGTGATATATATGTCTGCAGGGCATAGGCGGAAGCAACTGTAAATCATACACCTAAATAGCACTTCGATTAATCAGCCTTTGCAGAAGAGATATAGCAGGATGAACTCTGAAAAGATTCCATTTAAATTGTATCAAAATCTCTCAAGAGCATACTGCTATTTCAAAATTAATTGTAAAAATGACACCAACAGAACAGGCTTGACTGAAAGATTAGTGGACTCCATCTGGCCAGACTTTAGTACTGTTAAGATATTGTTTAGATAGCCTTACATGATGTAAGCTATGAGTTTCTTTTTGGTACTAAACTGTTATACTGTTAGGTGAATATCTCTTTTTTTGTGAGTAAAACTTAGCCTGGAAAAAAATCATTATTTTGGATTACAACTCCTAGAATAGAATCATTCAGGGCCTTTTCACACGACCCCCTAAGATCCGCTGGTCCCTTAAATTTGGACCAGAGATCTTGGGGGTTCGTTTTGTTCCTGCATCCCCACCCCTCAGCACTTTCTGCTCCTGTCGGTGGGGGGGAGGCAAAAAAAGGAAAAAAGAAGCCTTTACTAACCTGCCGGTGTGGTCGAACTTGCCACGAGCCCCATTACTTCCTGCTTCCGTCTCAAGGAGCTCTTAAAGGGGCGGGAGGCAAAAAAACAACAGACAAGCCAGGAGAGCCGGGCACTCTTATCTGCATCTAATTTTTTATCACCTCCAAAGAGAAGGTACAAGGAAAGTGCGCTGGGTCATGCTAAAGTGGGCAGGGTCGCACTTAATTGTCTCCAAACTCCGGAGCTGGTGGGAAAACATTTCTAAGCTCCGGAGCTGGGAGCCATTTGCAGCGCAGATTAGGGGTCGTGTATAAATGCCCTCAGTTGTTTGAGAGGCAGTTTTTACACAGACTAATGAGCAGAGAGAGACTACCAGTCACCTAATCTCTTGCAGCTCCCATAGAATTTAAGCACTCCCACACATCATTGTCTTCAAGCTGTTTGGAATTTCTACAGAGAGACTTGCTGTGGAACAGGTACACATGCTGACATTCCTGTGATGATTCAGTTTGGGTGGGGGCTGCAGCTATAAGAATCTGACTTGTGAAGTTTCTGGTGAATTTGGGAGTTTCTGGTGGGGAAAAAAATCCCAGAGTTCCATGCCTAGCAGCCTTAGCAGCAGATAATATATCTGCCATCTATGGGGCATCCTAACTAAGTACATGAAGCCTTATCGGCAGAAGGTTATCAAACCAGACATGAACTGCTCACAGCAACTATGAACATAAAAGTGTGCAATAACTTATAACTCAACACAGTTCTGGCGTAAAGGACCTTAAGAAGCCTATTGGAAGAAAAAGAAAAAAAAAGATGAAGAAGAAAGAGAAGATGCAAGAATACTGGACGGTTTCTTGGGGGTGGGGGGCACTTTGTATTGTTTATGATTGTCTATTACTGTTTTTTTTAATATATAATTGTTTATCATTGTTATTTTGTCTTTTTTTGTAAAAAATTAAAAAAAATAAAAAAAGTGTGCAATAACTGCAATCCGCATCCACCAATGAAACAGCAGGCCTTCAAGCTATTCATAGTAAAGGAGTGGTATGGAGATCTAAACAAGAGTCATGGCATCTGTTGAGTCTGATGTAAATTTCCATGACAACAGAACAATCTGGCGTAAATTCTCCCCACCTCTGGACTTCTATAAATCATCCCGTGGAAGGGAGCTTAAATATTCCCACATTAGAACTCTCACCAATGAGTTGGAGGACCATTTGCATCAGGTATTAGTTAACATAGACCAATGTTGGCAAATTATGTCATGGGTGCCAAGATGGCATGCGGAGCCCTTTCTGTGAGCATGCAACAATGCCCCCTCAAAGCCACTGCACTGCCCCTTCCGCTCAGAGCACGCCACTGTGCTCCATGAAGAGAGTCGGCCAAAGGGGACACAGTGGTTTGTGGGCTCCTTCGTAGCCCCAGTTTACTCTCCACCCATGCCACTCTGGGCATCCCAAAAGTAACATGGCTAGAGAGTAAACTAGGAATACAAAAGAGCCCACAAACCACTGCCTCCCCTTCTCCCAACTCTCTGCATGGAGCAATTTCAGCAGTCTCAAAATGGCTCCATGAAGAGAGCCAGGCAAAGGGGAGGCAGCAGTTTGTGGGGTCCTTCGTAGCCCCAGTTTACTTTCCAGACACACTGCTTTTGGGATGCCTAGAGTGGCGTGGCTGGAGAGTAAAATGAGGCCATGCATGTCGGAGGAAGAGTGTCAACCAAATCAGACATAAAAACCCTTGATTTTCGAAGGGCAAACTTCCCTCAGATGAGGAAACTAGTTAGAGAGAAACTGAAGGGGAAGGTTAGAAGAATCCAATCTCTTCAGAGTGCATGGAGCCTGTTTAAAACAACAATAATAGAGGCCCAGCACAAGTGCATACCACAAAGAAAGAAGAGCTCATTTAAGTCCAAGAGGACACCAGCATGGTTAGCGAGTGGAGTTAGAGAGGCTCTAAAGCGCAAGGAGAGGTCCTTCTGTAAATGGAAATCCTCCCCAAATGAGGAAAATAAAAAGGATCACAAACTCTGGCAAAAGAAATGTAAGAAGATGATAAGGGAGGCAATGAAAGACTGTGAGGAACGAATGGCTAGCAATATAAAGGGTAATAATAAAAGCTTCTTTATATATGTTAGAAGTAGAAAACCTGCCAGAGAACCAGTTGGCCCTCTGGATGGTGAGGGAGGAAAAGGGGAGGTTAAGGAAGACTTGGACATTGCAGAGAAATTGAATGAGTTCTTTGCGTCTGTCTTCACGACAGAGGACCTTGAGCGGATTCCGCTGCCTGAGCCGCCCCTCTTGACTAAAGAATTAAATCAAATACAGGTTAAAAGAGAGGAGGTTTTAGGACTAATTGATAAATTGAGGATTAACAAGTCACCGGGCCCAGATGGCATCCACCCAAGGGTTATTAGGGAACTGAGAAATGAAATTGCAGATCTCTTAACGGTTATATGCAACTTGTCTCTTAAAACGGCCACAGTGCCGGAGGACTGGAGGATAGCAGATGTCACACCAATTTTTTAAAAGGAAGGACGGGGACCCAGGAAACTACAGGCCGGTTAGCCTTACATCTGTCCCAGGGAAGATGGTGGAAAGCCTCATCCAAGAGAAAATCTTAAAACACATAAAAGAACAGACCTTGCTGAGAGAAAATCAGCATGGCTTCTGTAAGGGTAAATCTTGTCTGACAAACCTCTTAGAATTTTATGAAAAGGTCAACAGGCACGTGGATTTGGGTGAACCGGTTGATATAGTCTATCTGGATTTTTAAAAGGCTTTTGACACAGTCCCTCACCAAAGGCTGCTGAGAAAATTGCACAGTCAGGGGATAAGAGGGCAGGTCCTCTTATGGATTGAGAACTGGTTGAGATCCCGGAAACAAAGAGTAGGTGTCAATGGGAAATTTTCACAATGGAGAGAAGTGAAAGCGGTGTGCCCCAGGGCTCTGTCCTGGGACCGGTGCTTTTCAATCTGTTCATAAATGACCTGGAGACAGGGATAAACAGTGAGGTGGCCAAGTTTGCCGATGACACAAAACTTTTCCGTGTGGTAAAAACCAGAGAAGATTGTGAAGAGCTCCAGAAGGATCTCTCCAAACTGGGGGAATGGGCTGAGAAATGGCAAATGCGTTTTAATGTAACCAAATGTAAAGTAATGCATATTGGGGCAAAAAATCCAAACTTCATCTATCAACTCATGGGCTCTGAGTTATCCGTGACGGATCAAGAAAGAGATCTTGGTGTGTTGGTGGACAGCTCCATGAAGGTGTCTCCCCAATGTGTGGCAGCGGTGAAGAAGGCCAATTCCATGCTAGGGATTATCAAAAAGGGGATTGAAAATAAAACAGCCAACATTATAATGCCGTTATACAAAACAATAGTAAGGCCCCACCTGGAGTATTGTGTACAATTCTGGTCACAGCATCTCAAGAAAGACATAGTGGAACTGGAAAAGGTGCAGAAGAGAGCGACTAAAATGATTACTGGGCTGGGGCACCTCCCTTATGAAGAAAGGCTAAAACATTTGGGCGTCTTTAGTCTGGAAAAAGGCGATTGAGGGGGGATATGATTGAGACATACAAAATAATGCAGGGTATGAGTAAAGTGGATAGAGGGAAGCTCTTCTCCCTCTCCCAAAATACCAGAACTAGGGGACATACACTCAAATTGAGGGCTGGGAGAGTAAGAACTGACAAAAGAAAATATTTTTTCACCCAGTGCGTTGTAAGTCTATGGAACTCCCTGCCACACAATGTGGTGATGGCATCTGACCTGGATGCCTTCAAAAGGGGATTGGACAGATTCCTGGAGGAAAAGTCCATCACAGGTTACAAACCATGATGGAGATGTGTAACCTCCAGGGTTTAAACCAGGGTACTTCAAGGGCCAGATGCAGGAGAGTGGTATCAGGAGACAGATATCTAGTCTCATGCGCTCCCAAACACATCTGGTGGGGCCGCTGTGAGATACAGGAAGCTGGACTAGATGGGCCTTTGGCCTGATCCAGCATGGCTCTTCTTATGTTCTTATGTTCTTATGAGGCTATGAACAAGTGCACAAGCTGCCGCCACTCACCCCTGGCTTTCCCAATGGTGTAGCACCCCATCTGCCTCTCTGACCAGGGCAGAGAGGCAGATGGAGTGCTAGTCTTTGGGAAAGCGAGGATCCAAGAGCAGTTTTTTTGAATTTTCCACGGTCACAGCAAGGGTGCTGTGGCTGTGGGTAATTCAAAAGCCTGTTCTTTGATTCTTGTTTCCCAAAGGGTGCTACCCTTTGGGAAAGCAAGGATCGAAGAGCAGGTGTGCTACCCTTTGGAAAAGCAAGGATTGAAGAGCAGTCTCTGCAGCCGCAGCATCCTCACTGTGGCCATGAGAAATTCAAATGCCTGCTCTTAGATCCTCGCTTTCCTGCTCTTCGATCCTTGTTTTCCAAAGGATTTGTAACCCAGGGTACCACTGTATTCAGGTTAAATTACCATATTGGCACTTTGCAAACAGTAAGTGAGTTTTGAATCGCAGTTTGGGCATCCAGTCTCTAAAAGGTTTTCCACCACTGGCATAGACCAATAGTTACCCTTCAGGCACAGCAGCTGTGCAAAAATGAATCCCACACAGCTGCATGGCAAGGACAAAATCCCTCATCACCCACACAGGGTGCATTGATTGGAAGCAACATCTGCTAACATCTGGGGGTGGAGCTTGGAGAAAGGGAAGGGCTTCTCTACTTTTCACTGTGATCCTGCTGAGTAACAGAACTAATTAGATGTTACAGACTGAACGCTAACTCTGAACTCCCCTGGCAATCAGGCTACAAGGATACCATGCAGACAAGATTGGTATCAGTTAAGAGTAAAACTACAGATTTAGGGAGTGGGCATTTCAAAACAATACTCTTTTCTCCAGAATGTGTTCCAGAGGTTAAAAACCAATCGTTCAGATTTCAGAATAATTTTTCTTTGTCCCAGCTTGTTTCCCCCAACTTGTTTTTTTTCAATTGGAAATACTGAGATACCAAGAAGGAGGCAAATGGACCATCGACTGAGACACAACAAGACTGCAACCATTAGGTAATTTCTTTCCTTTTTATTTGATCCAATTGGCTACACCTAGGCCGTGGTCACACCTGGGTTTCGATCCTGATCTTCTGAAGGTCCGGCTTTTCCTCTTCGTCCCATCACGTGATTTAATATGTGGGACAAGAGTTCCCATGTCCAAAGCTGTTTTTTTATTATTTTATTTTAAAGAGCAGTTCAGCCCTCTTGGCCAGCAGGTGGCGCTAGCATTTGAAAAAAAACAGACCACTTGGCTGGAGGAAATTAACGCTTAGAGGACCTGACTGAACTTCCTGTTGCTCCGATGTGCAGGGAAATTAAAAATACCAGCACCGATGGGCCCCAGGAATAGCCGGTCGGTGCTATGAAAAAAGAAAGAAAAAGAAACCCAGATCATCAGTGTGGTCCCACGGCTCCTGCCTCCTTAAAAGGTGGATTTTCAAAGCGAGGCAAAAAAATTCCCTACCTCCTGGGTAAGTCATAGAAACCTTGCTTAAAGGGACATTACCGGGTTTTCTTTTTCTTTTCTTTTTTTCAAAAAGCCCAGTGGCCATGGGGATGGCATTTTTAGACACAGTTTATCTGGTAATTTAAACTGCTTTTAAAAGGACATGGGACCAGGGCCTATAGTGGATTTTTCTAAATTTTATCTCAGGCCCCAAATGAAATGCATTGTTCTTCTGCTCAACCCTCCCCGCTCCCTGGCCGGCAAGGGCTGTTAGCTTCAATGTGTCACATAGAGCAGTGGTCCCCAACCCCCAGGCCGCGGACCGGTGCCGGTCCATGGACCGGTTAAAGGTTCCTCCCGTTTCCTCCGCCGCCCTCCTCCTCCTCTTCTTCTCTCCCGCGGGCAGCCGGAGGAGGAGTCGCTGCCACCGGGCACGGCGCACGGGCGGGGTGGGGGAGCCCGGGCTCCTGGGCGGGCGGGCCCCACCTCCTCCTCGTGCCGGCGGCCCAGGGCCTATACGGCAGCCGTCCGGGTTTTTCCTCGGGCCGGAGACGCCACCCGCAATCCCCCCCCCTCCCGCTCGCCAGCCCGAAGGCCACAGCCGGAGGCAAGCGGCGGCGCAGAGGGCCCCCACCGAGGCAGGCGGTGGCGCGGGGTGCCCCGCCGCTGGCCGCGGAGCCACAGCCGAACCCGGGTGGCTGCCGCCGCGGCTTGCCTCAGTTGGGGCACCTCTGCGCCGCCGCTTGCCTCCGGCCCGACAGGAGGAGGAGGCGGGGCCCACCCGCCCAGGAGCCCCGGGCTCCCCCGCCCATGCGCGCGGGGGGAGCGCACGCCCGACTTCCAGCTGGTGAGCGCCGCCGCCGCCGCCGCTGCTCCCGTGGCCCCCCAAGGTACACACGCCAAGCCCCCAGACCTCCTCCCCCCCCCTCCTCCCTCCCCCATCCCCCGGCCCCACACCCTCCCCTGCCCTCCCACACCCCCATCTCCCCCTCCCCACCCCCACCCCGGGGCTAATCAAACAAATACCGGTCCGTGGAGACAAAAAGGTTGGGGAGCACTGACATAGAGAGAAGGGGTGTGAAAGTGTAAACGTGACCTGCTACATCTTGTTTGAAGGACTGGGACAATCAAAACACCACTTTTACTTCAGAAGCAGCTTCAGCTCCAGGCCTCAACTAAGCAACTACCTGGCATTTTTTCATCTTGTCAAGAAACATTACATCTAAGAACTAACTCCTGACATTTCCATCTTTGTCATATTTGAACTTTTGCTACAGCTCTGAGGAAGAGGGTATTGCCCTTGAAATATTGACAAATGTTTTGTTATTTTACTAGTAGCCTAAAGATATCACCTAGCCTGTTTTTGTATTTGATTTTTGTAATGACTACATGCCTCCCCAACTTGTTTTGCTTCAATCAGATTAATTTTAAATAGTTGGTAAATGAAGGATTCCCTTGAGCATTAGCCAATACAGTGATACCCCGACTTACAACACACCCGACATACAAGAAAACCAATTTACGAGCAGAAATCCACTGGCAGTTTTCCTTCGTGCGTTACGAGCGAAATATGGGGTTTCTTCCATTGGGGGAAGGAGTGGGGTTTTTAAAAATGTCTTTGAAGCAAGCAGCAATGGCAGAGCTATTCCGCGACCACTGCTTTCCTCAAAGACATTATAAACGACCCACACTTTTCCCCTCAATGAGCCAAATTGGGGGAAAGGAAGTGGCAGTTCATTTAAAATGTCTTTCAGCCACAGAGGAAGCACTTCCTCAGTGGCAAAAATACATTTTAAAGGACCCATTGCTTCCCCCTCGAAATTGGGTGCATTGTGGGAGAAGCAGCAGGTCGTTTTAAATGTCTTTGAGCCACTGAAGAAGCACTTCTTCAGTGGCTCAAAGACATTTTAAACAAGCTGTGCTTTCCCCCACAACACACCTGATGGGGGGGAATTGGTAGCTTGTTTAAAATGTCTTTGAGCCACCAAGACAAGTGCTTGGCTCAGTAGCTAAAAGACATTTTAAAAAAGCCGCTGCTTCTCCCCACCACCACCACCACCAGGCGGGCTGGGGGGAGAAGCGGCAGGTTGTTTAAAGCAGTTTCCCATAGCAATGCAATGAAATTGATTTTCAATGCATTCCTATGGGAAACTGCTCCCCTACATAGGAGTGTGCGCTCGGAATGAATTAATCTCATAAATCAAGGGTTTTATATATTCTCCAGAAGATACTTCTAATACTGGTTTGATGCAAGGCCCCCTAATTAGCACTGCCCCAGATCCTAGGATGCTTCCAGGTGAATCAATTATTCTGCCTAATTCAAAATTCTTTATAGATTAGAGGTTCATGATGATGGCATCCTCCACTTGTATTCCTCTTATGCTTCTCCACTGCTGTTTCCATCCTTTTACTTTCTCTTATCGGGGGGGCGCTAGCCCAAAGGGGTCTTTTGACTGATAGTATGACAAGCTGACTAAAAGCACCCCTTATCTCAGAATAACTTAAAACACCCTGACAATGGGATATAATGAAAAAGAAATATTAAAGAAATGAATATTTAAAGTAGCCCAATTTATAAACTTAAAAAATATAAATGAAGAAGCCCTAATACAGCTTTCATGCATCCATGGTTCTTTTTAAAATGTAACACACCAAATAGGTAATTGACTAGTGGGGCCATGGCATCATCTGCCTCCCACACCCTGCTTCCCTGTTCCCTCTGAGCATAGCCCAAATACTTATATGTAACAAGGAGAGAAATGGATTTCCCAAGGAAATGGAAATAGTTGCAAGCGATCCCTGTTACAGTGCAAAAGATTAGAGAGTAATTTGGTCTTGAATGGGCAATTAGGGCCTGTGAACTTTACAAAAGACCTGCCCTCATATGGAGGTATGGATTGGCCTGCATACTTGAATTTTATTTTGCGGTGGGGTGGGGGTGGGGGCTATAGGAAAATGCCACAATGGATGCCTACATTTTCAAATGTATTACTATACCATTTGAGAAAAACCTCAGAGAAGAGCACATCATCTTCCTTGTAGATTTCTCAGACTGAAAAACTTGACCTTGTTCTCACAATCCATCATTTTTCACTTGTTAACTTAATAACTTGAGGAATACTGTGCATTGATTTGCAGCAGATTTTGCTGGCTTGCAATGCAATGGTGATTTACTTCTTCAGTCAGGCTGCAGCAATTCTTTGTCTCATAAACAGGCCCAAAGTTGTGCCTTTCCACCCTGTTTCTAAGCCTTTAGCAGCCAGCTTGGGGAAGAGTCAAACCAAGCAGTATCACAGAAGGAAATGATAAAAAAACAACATTCACACATCTGTTCTCTGCTAAAGAGGGATAATAGCACTGTTCAAAAGTATTATCAGTGGCTTTTCTTAGCTCTCATGTAACCCATCAAGTTAATTGCTTCTCACCTTAACTGCACTGTGCTCGTTCAGTCATCAGAGAGCCAAGGCATGCCAGTGATGGCAAAGAGGCTCCAGTTCTAGCTTGCAGTTACATCAAAGACAACTGGGTGTGAGGGGCCAACTAACCTAACACAGGGAGAAGGCCTACCTGATCTTTCTTCCTCGGGCTGTGTTTACACAGCAGAAATCTCCATCCTTTATTTCACAATTTCCCCCTCATAGTATGTTGCGTGAGATCACCATGTGGTCACTTTACCGTGACAAGAGCTCAGAAGAACATAGTCCCACATAGCCAGAACTACATTAAACGTTTGTCTAAACCAGTGGTGTTCAAACTTCGGCCCTCCAGATGTTTTTGATCACAACTCCCATAGTCCTTTGCCATTGGCAATACAGGCTTGGAATTCTGGGAGCTGTGTTCCAAAACATGAGGAGGGACGAAGTTTCCAGACCACTGATTAAAGGATTCAAATATGAGTTGACACACTGCCAAATTCTTTCTTTGTTTCTTTAGTTTAAAAGACTTCATGGCCAAATCAGCACCAGCCAGAACGCTGGGCTATTGGCCAATTGGGGCATCAGCGACATATGTATATTCCGAAACTACCAGTTCACACTTTGGAGTGGGCAAATAAAGAACATAACATAGAACAAAAAAGTAGCAACTTTCAATATTTGCTGCAGATTTAGCTTATTTGGATCAGGGGAAATGTGAGATCCCACGTACTCCATCTGAACCCAAAAAACAAACAAACTGAGATTGATAGCAGGACACTCGAGAAACATTTTGGAAATCTGAATGCAGCCTCATCCCTGAAGAAGGTGAAGCAGAGAAAGCAGGATAGCAACCATTAAGCACTTTGACTGCCCACCTATTGTCAAAGAGAATCCCACAACCAGGGCCGGCGCTTCCATTAAGGCAAACTAGGCAGTTGCCTAGGGCGCCAAAATGGAGAGAGGGCACTGGACAGCCTGCCACCACCACCACCCGCTGCTGGCCACTGCCATCCGTCCCCCGACCGACCGCCAACTGACCACTGCCGTTCGCCCATTGCCGCCCACCCGCTGCCCCCGCACCCATCACCGCCTGCCGCCACCCCCGCCGCCACCACCCCCCGCCCCGCCACCACCACCCCCGCCGCCACCACCGCCCCACCCCACCCCCTGCCCCACCCACCCGCCGCCCGGCCCACATGCCCCCGCCCCTTGCCTAGGGCGCAAAGAAACCTAGCACCGGCCCTGCCCACAACCATAACATTGCTGTGTCTATCCTGCACAATGTGTTGTCTACATATTACCAAATGATTTACAAACAGACTTCAGTTGATCTTTTTCTCTTATGGAACAGCACAGCATTACAGAACCACATCCCACAGATTAGGAGGATTATCTGGCTTTTGAAAAAGCTGAAGGGTTCCAGCCAAAGTGGGAAACGTGTCCAATAACTAGGACAGATGCAGTTTCCGCTCCAGGTTGTGTCCCAGAAAGAAAGTGTGTGGCTTGAACAGCTAATTCTTCATGGATTAAAAACCAGAGTTGGCCAAAATATCTTTTCAGCAAATAGAATGCATGACTGGAATACAAGTGAGGCAAATAAAAAACAGCTGTTGGATGCCTTCTGAACACTGTATAGGAGATGTAGACTTTTGAAACAGTGACAATAACACCTGCCAGCATTACAGCAGCAGCCACCTTCATGCTACAAAATGCAACTGGAATACACACTTACCCAGATTATCCATTCAAAACGTATCACTCTCTACTAAATTTAGTAGTTTAGCCATACCAGGCCTGGACCATGGTGCCCAATAGGCTCTCCGTTCGTCATATTGCCCTATTAAATGGTAAAAACCATATAATGAGTGTATATACAATCCCTTTGCTGCTGTGGCATTTACACTTTGGGGGTTGCTTTGAATTCTCCGCAAGAGGAATTTAATGCTGTGGTTCAGGGGCATATGCAAGTACTATCAAAGTGCTTCAACTGTGTGCTGTCGGTACACTATCTATGTCCTGCTTGTTCAGGTTTCCTACCAAATCCTGAGGAAGTGGACTTGAGCCAAGAAAGCTCACATTAAAATATAGTGGTTAGTCTTTAAGGTGCTCAATGTTTTTGTCCTCTTAAGTTTATATTTTTCTTTTCCTTTCACTTGGTATTCTACAAAATGTTGGGTTCCTCTAAGGAGAAAGTTGGGGTAAAAATATTTTAAATAAATAAATAAAATAAATAAATCTGAACTGCATCCATTTTACCAAGTGGTAAGATGTACACTGCATCACCGCACAGTTATCAGACTATCTGCATTCCACCAGGAATGTAAACAAGACCAGAATTATTATGTGTGATGCGTAATGAACAGATCATATAAAAACACATACTGGTGATTTAAGAAAGTTTCCAATTCACTACAGCTAAAAGACACTGAAGTTCCCTATTCATTAAGGCTATTGTCTCAAAATGACATCCCTTCTAGACAAGAGTTTCTGGATCCCCGTTGCATTGTTGTAAACAAATCCCATGATGTCTGAAGATTCTCTGTCATCCAGGTGAGGTTAGTCAGTCAGACTTCATCAGTCAGACTGACAAAGCTGCTTGGACGAGCAGTTAAATGTTTTGATCTCACAAGAAAAGAGGTCTAGTTGCCATGATGACTCATCTTTCAGAAATCCCATGGTCTTCAACTAGATTCAGTTTTGTTCACCACCACACCATGCATTAACAAGAACATGTTTCAAAGGACATGTTGACACATAAGAATTTCTTCCTCAGATATATGATCTCAGCACCACCTTGCTGAATACTAACTTTGTAGAGAAAAATTACAAATACAATAAAGAAAAATAAAAACATAATTATTTTTCACAAACAGTGCTGATAATAAAAACCAACACTGGGCAAATAAAACCAAAACCCAATAATCCAGAACATTTTAAAAAATCACATAATGAACCCAGTGAAGCATGTGTATCACTCCCTGGATTCTATGAGGCCATATTCTTTGCACATGTAGACACAGTTAACTTTTTAAAATTGTAAAATAAAAGTAAAAATAAAATAGTGATAAAAACACAGTGGTTGCTACAAACTGAACACCCTTGAGTTCTTTTCACCAATACTGTGTGAGAGCAGGAATGGTTGTAGGAAAAAGGAAATAAACCATTGTCTCTTTTAAGCAAAATATGACAGGAATAAAGTCTCAAATATCTTTATCACCTGGTGATAACAAGAAGAAGGAAATAAATCCAGGTGTGCAGTCCTTAAAGTCCTAAAATAAAATAAAAATAAAAATGCATAATATCTGAATATGGATTCACCCTTCCAGTTCCCCATCTGCATGAACAAACTGAGATTGTACTACCTAAACAGAGGTGGTGAGGGCCTATGTCAACCTCCAGGGAAGCTGCAGCTTCTGCCCTCTTCTGCCCACCCACCCCCTCTCTTTCTTTCTCCCTCTTTCTAAGGTGAAATTTTGAATCACACTCCCTTCTTAAGATCTTGTCACTCCCGCTGGGCTAAACCAAGCAGTCTATAGGGGCTACACATGCACATGTTCATGCCACTGCAAGTGATTTGAGCCAGAGAAGGCTGGCAGTAGACAGGTAGTCAGATGGTACCAGGTGATTATCTCGCTTGCCTTTTTCAATATATGTGCTTGCAAATTCCTACTCTTAAGACTGCGTCCTTCTTCCAGTTTTCTCTTTGTATCATTACCAGTAAGGGATATTCACATGGCTTGTCCATAAGAGGCAACCACATTATAGGTGGAAAATGAGAGACAGAATAGTGGAGGCACCTTAAAGACTAACTTATTTTTTAAAAAATTGAGCTTTCATGCTGGTAATTGACCAAAAATAAATGATGATGATGATGATGATGATGATGATGATGATGATGATGATGATGATGATGATGATGATGATGATGATCTTTCATGGAGAAGTCCACTTCACCTGATGTAAGAGAAAGAGATTTAACATGGAAAATATTTATACAGTCACCCCCCGCCATTTTGTGGTTCAGGTACTGTGGTCCCACTACATTGTGGGATTGCAGTACCTGCACCTCGGAGCCACGGGGGGGTGGCGGGGGGCAATCAGGTTGCTCCACGCCATCCCCCCGCGCTCCTCTGAGAAGCCTTGGACAGATGCGCGATCGCTCCCCCCCGCCCCCAGGCCCCACCCCACCCACTTCCACATATCGTGGATTTTCATGCATCACGGGTGGGGTGGGTCCCTAACCCCCACAATCAGCAGGGGAGGTGACTGTACATGGCATCAAAATATAGATGTCCAAGTAAATAGATCAGGATAGGTGGGTAAGTGGATGTTTAACATTGTGGTGATAACATCTTTGGACATGCAGGAACCACTACACCACAGGAGCCTCATGGCACGGTGGTTAAACTGCTGTACTGCAGCTAAAACTGTGCTCACAACTTGGGGTTCAATCCCAGGTAGCCGGCTCATGGTTGACTCAGACTTCTATCCTTCTATGTTCAGTCAAATGAGTACCCAGCTTGCTGGGAGGGGGGCAATGTGTAGCCCACATAATTAAATTCTAAACCACCCAGAGAGTGCTTTAAGCACTATGGGACAGTATATAAGCAGAACACTTTGCTTTTGTGCTGTAAATTATATTTGAACCTCTGTTATAAAATAGCATGGTCAAGTAACATGAATGTTACTTAGAATGGTTATTTACTGGGAACAGAATGGTACATACTGCACATGAGATCAATCCTACGCTATCCTAGGCAAAAGAGATAGCGTAGGATAGTGTAATCCTAGCAAAAGAGGTTGTTTTTGTTGTTGTTGTTGTTGTTCAGTCGTTCAGTCGTATCTCTTTGTGACCCCATGAACCAGAGCTCGACAGGCCTTCCTGTCCTCCACTGCCTCCCGGAGTTTGGTCAAATCCATATTTATTGCATCGATAGGTTTGTAGCTCATGCTAATTTACTGGACTTCCACAGGACTAGATGACGCCACCCCTAAGCACCACCATGCTACCTTAACTGATTTCTAAATCATGTAATAGGAATGAGCCAACCATTCTACCAGTGAATATACTTGGAAATAACTATACTGTATTTATATACTTAAGAAAATATATGAGTCATGATCATGTCTAGTTTATATTTCTGCTACAACTTTTAAAATGAGAATGGGAGGTCTGAGATGGCTCCATGTCCGAGACACATAACATCAGAATAAATGACTTGCTGCCATCTATTGACCAGCTCTCCTACAATATATATGTTTTTTCCTCCCCTTCAGAAATACTGCAAACAATTAATAAAGCTAGAGTGTAGAATGTATAACATAAAGCATGCTTAAAAGTAGGGTTTTACAAGCTTGCGTCTAGGACCTTTTTCTATGAGAAATTCTCTACTTTACTTGATATAAATTACCAAGAATTTTAGCCACTGCTGTTTCTCACAGACATTGTATGTTTAAACAGCAACTGTTTACCTCCTTTAAGGCTGGTTTTTGAGAGGTTATGCAGTCTGGTCTCAAGGACATCACATTGATGCTACCTGAGCCTGACAAATGACTTTTTATAGATTTTTTCACTCCTGCCAAATCCCAGTGCTGTCAGTAAAATAAAACAAAATAAGCTAAGACCAAACTTCACTGACTAAAATTATGGCCATGTCTCCAAATGAACTGTTTTTTTTAGAGTGATTGTTTGCCAAGAGTTTAAAAATAACAAATCACCTCTAACAAAATTGTCTCCCTGAAATAATGGGCTTTAGAGCCTGATTTCTGATAAAGCCCTTGCTCCTCTAAATGACATCAACAGCATGATACTCATTTATTTTGAATTTTGTTTCCATTAGAGAAACACATATAATGGCGAGAAATGACCTCATCTTTAGTGTAATCAAGTTCAACTGTTTATACACATCATTTGTTTTCTGGAGGTTGCAAAGCCTCTGGTAAAAATGACAACTGGGTTGGGGAAAATACTTAAGAATAAGGGACAACCTTGTGTCAGGGCTCTGTTTCTCACAAGCAATTTTGAAGTAATGTGAACATGTCGTTCTGAAATGAAATCCTATATTTCAGAGAGCAGCTCTGAGGTGGTATACTGTAGATCTAAGAGGCCAGAAGTTAGTAAAGCATAATTAATATACAGTATAGCCTTCTGCATGTTAAACTGTATTGATGGTGAAAATAGCAAACTGATAGGGATAGATGTAGATGACACTACCTATTTTTGTTTCACCTACCTTTGATTTCTTTTTAAATCTCAAGTTCATGCTCATAACCACTCTGAGTTACCAAGAAAAATGTCCCTCGAGTATTAAAAGATTTATAAAAACTATTTCTGTGAGATGCTCAAAACATGGTAAAACTAATTAGGAGGGGGTGGTACTACACAACCACCCCCCCCCAAAAAAAAGAAGTTGTGGAATGAGAAGGATAGATGCACAAAAATGCCTTTTAAAGTTCAATAATCTCCCCCCAAAAACTGCAATGTTGCCCATCCTGGTCTGGCAGGTGTTGCCTTGTACTGGAAGAAAACATTAGTAAGTAAAAATGTTAACATTTTCCTATTAAAAACAATGAACCCCATTCAATGGATAGAGCTATGCTCATCATGGATGGGCCAGTGTTGTCCCTTTCTGCCATATCATTGCAAAAGACGGGGCTGAATATACAGAGATGGAAACTGAGGCTTTCAAGTGGTGGACACTCTAAGATTTGCTGCCTGGAAATTTTGGGGGGAATGTGTTATAGAGCGGGAGGGATAAGTCCTTGCAATGATCAAATATAGATGTGGAATTTATTCATCACCAAAATACACATAACTCTCTTGTCTACAAGAGAAAAAATTGAATTGGACCAGCTTAATCGAAATGATGCATCTCTCATCACTCCAGAAGCTTATTAGGATTCCTAGTAATCACATAAAACAATATAACATTGCTTATATTTTGACTTAGAGTTTGAGTGCAGAGCAACGAGATGAAGTTGTCACGGGTTCACCCAGACTTAGCCTATAACCGCACCAAGTTGAAGGCCAAAACAAGAATGCAAACATTGGCGGTTACTTCACATCCTATCTTTTACCTGGATGAAGTTCGTACTGTGTTGATATCAGTATCTGTCTCGTGGTCTACTTCTGGTTCTGTCCCTTGTTTTGTGTACTCATGGGAGCAGTCACTGATACCGAAATGAACTGTCTATTTGGAACAGTAAGCGGGGTGAAAAGATTCCCGAGGCCTGGGAGGGGAATCTCTCACCCCGGTTACAGCTCAGTTTGGGGGGCGTGGTCGGGATGAAATCACGTCATCCCACACAGGACATGAGGAAACATTTCTTCATACTGGTTCCCAGCGGGACCACCAACAGCGATGAAAGGTACGTGAAGTAACCGTCATTAACAAAAAGAAGAGAGTTTGAGTGCAGAGCATCCTTTCATCTTGGAAAGGATAGGTGAAAGGGAACAAGTTGACTTCTCATCTCATATCCATGCTAACAATCCTGCAGATCTTGAAGAGGGCTAGCATCTCACCTCCAACAGTCTTAATAAAGATTAGAGACTAAATTGGTATAATTAAATACCATATGTTGCTGAGGATGCCACTGGCAACATTCTGAAACACTGTCATGTATTAAACAACTCAGTGCTATTATTTTGTAGAAAGAGAGGATGCAAATTTCATTCATTAGTATTTCTCCCATAGTTGATGCTTGAGGAGAAGAACCTTTAAATCCATAGCCAGAATAATTATATCTCTACAGTTCAAAGTCATTAAGCAACAGGGAATGTTATATATAACAGAGCCTCAAACACTGACATCTTAGCAGGCCAGAAGTGCCTGGAATCCTTTATCACAGCTATAGTACACAATACTTATGATGTCATCAGCCATGCCAGTTTTGTTTTTTGTTTTTTGTTTTTGTTTTTTGTTTTTTGTTTTGTTTGTTTTTTTGGAAATAAAATATTTCCAATTCACCCTCGCTCGCAGAGGTCCCAACACTCCTTTGGAATCTCTTTCATTGTGGGAAGCCATTGGGGAGGCTATGGGATTAGGGAGTATTTCATCTGTGAAAATTGCAGTTGCTTGGGTGACTTTACTGTCTGTGGAGATTTCCAGAAATAAAATGTTATTTGTATTTATTTATTTATTATACTTATACTGCACCCATCTGGCCAGATGGATGCTCTGGGTGGCTTAAAACAATAAAAAATAAAAAGTAAAAAAGTAAACAATACATAAATTGTATTTATTGTTAACACAATAAATCATAATTAACACAAATCATAACTAGCACAAATAAGTTAAATCATAACTTATAAATAAGTTTAACACAAACAAGTTAAACATATAAATCATAATTAACACAAATAACTTAAACATCATGACAGCCCATCAATAAAAACAGCCATAACAATAAAATTATGATAGCGGGATAGAGTTAGTTTAGCTGGTCAGCAGCTGGGTGTTAGTGGCTTAGAAAGCCTGCCTAAAGATCCAAGGTCTTAGAGATACTTAGAAAGAATCCAGGGAAAGGGCTAATCAGACCTTGGGTGGCAGTTCATTCCAGACTTCTTCCCTCCATCTTGTGCCCCCCATGGCTTCCCCATGAGGGACCTTCAGGGGCCTAATCTGAAATGTTTTATTTCTGAAAAATTGTCACTACTGAGGACGTCACCAGCGTTACACTGTACAGCTCCACAAACAGAATTTTAGTTGTTGCATTGTTAGAGTAAACAATATGAAGCAGAATATGTTGCGCAAAACCATGAGCAGAATTCTACTGCCATTTTATACATTTACAAGGAACATTGTGGATGTCTTGGTGACAAATTGCCACTTGTGCGCTTATTGCATTCCTAAGTATGTCCCTGTTTCTGCAGTCAGGTGCCTATCCAGGAACACAAGCAGCATCTCATTACTGGGCAGCAATGTGCTGCCAAGGCTCCTTGTTTGCAAATGTACCATAAATTATACAATTGTGGCCGTTGTCAAAGAAAAGAGGTATGGCCAATTATGAGTAGCTGGAGTAGATCAGTAGATGGAATGCTCACAGCGCTAGTGGGGTCACATATTTTGAAAAGAACTACCACTGATGCTTGCTCAAAAACTGGCATCTTAATGTCCCCCAAGCTGCATAGTAAAACTATATTTAGGGACCTTGGGGAATATTAACTGGGAGCTCCGAGACCCAGCAGTCTGACACTGCTAGCCACCAAGAGGGCTATAAGTAGCTGTTTCCCCCCCCCCAAGTCTAGAATATAAAATGGTGCTCCAGTCTATTTTCATAGGAGTTGTTTTGGTTAAAAATTAAAGATTTACATAACAAGGGACAAAAAGGATAACATATTTATTTTAGTCACAAGACCATTAAGACAAGTTGCAGACCACTCTTGAATGACTGTCTGGCACCATTACTGTTCTGATCAGGGCCGGCGCTAGGGTTTTTTTGCGCCCTAGGTAGGGGCGGGGGTGGGGCAGGCAGGCGGTGGGGTGGGGGTGGGGCAGCAGGGGTGGGGCAGCAGCAGGGGGCGGGGTGGCAGGGAGCGGCAGGGGGCGGCGGATGACAGGGGCAGTGACGGGCGTGGAGAGCAGACGGCGATGGGCACGGGGGGGCGATGGGCGCGGGGGGCGGGGGCGGACAGCGACGGGCATTGGGGGGGTGGATGGCAGTGGCCAGTGGGGGACAGCGGGCTGGGCAGCGCCCCCTCTCCATTTTGGTGCCCTAGGCAATTGCCTAGTTTGCCTTAATGGACGTGCCGGCCCTGGTTCTGATTTTGTCCAATGTTACAAACCACCACCATTGTCAAAAACAAAAATGACCTCTCAAAATTTTGGATTATATTTGCAGAAGTTATACCCTTTTCCCTCTTTTTTTATTCCAGAATTTTAGAAGAATAAGGAAAAAAACTCAATATGTTTCCTTTAAAAAGAGCTTTGGAAATTTGCGCTCAGCATTTGTTGTCACTTTTCAAGTTCCAACACCTTTTGCTGACTCTCAAATGTTGCATTTGGAGGAATCATTGCAGTGGTTTTGCCTCTGCTGCTGATGCTTTAAGATATTGCACCTTCCATGTAAACTCTTCAGCTTCCCAGGGAGCATCAGGAAGGGCAGTGTTGTATTCAGTCTAGGAAGAAGGTGAAGGTGATACTCTGGCACAATTTGACCTCCAGTTTCCCCAAAAAATTACTTACTGATGAAAGAGACCTCCATTTTGTGCCTTCCTGTCATGGGCCATTAAATTAGGCAATGTCTTCCATGGCAACATCTTTCAGGTTTTCCATGGTACAAGTCACAAGCCAATTCCCCTTTCTGTTTTTGGTTTTCATGTTTCTGTGCCATAAAGAGAAGGACCTGCATTTCTACAAACAGAAGTTAATACAGGGACACTAGCCCCATAGTAATTACCAATTATGCCCCAACTGTGTAAGATGGACATTATACATTCTGATACTAGAATACCTCAGGGACAGCAATAAAAAAAACAAGATTTCAGGACATGATAGACATGAGTTGGCATTTGTGAGGTGAGTCCAGACAGAAGTTTTGAAAGTTATTTTTAACAAGCAATCAGGGATGGTTGTAACTGTGTGGCTCCCTAAGTAATTAATTACTCTTGGGTTGCTTTTTAAAGCAGTTCTTTACTTACACAATTTTAAAAAGGAATTTAAAAAAAACAACCTTGTAAAGTTGTAATCACAAGGTAACTGAGCCACAGCTTCATTAGTGAAGGGAAAGGAACTGGTTGCAAAGAATTTATTACATGCCATTAGTTACTTCCAAGCTTCTGCTGGGACGTTCTTAAAAGCCTCTTTGCACATTGATTGTAAATGCATAAGGAGGACTCTGTATTACAATGTTTCCACTAGATCCTTAAAAGTCTCTGTGGAATAAACATATGTAGGATCTCTGTGAGCTGACCAATAATAGATGGAAGTGAAAATTCAGTCCCTGGGAAAGTTGCAGACTGTGTCATTTTTTTGCAAACAGCTCACCCTGCTGGTTATATACTTGAAAGATGACCTACCCAATTATTTCAGATGTGACACCCAGTTTGAGTTACTTGATCATTTTCGAGCTAATGGGGGGAGAGTCGACTTACATTTCTCCATCTCTAGTGACAAGAAAATAACTTCGAATTGGTTTATTTAAGAAATAGTCTAAAAACAGGAAAAGGAGAGAACTTAAGAGTGAAGGACCAAAGCATAAATCTGAAACACAATTTATAACAGGGGGAGGGGGGAGATGGTCTTGCAAAAAAAAAAAAAAAAACCCTCATTCCTAATGACTAATATAGGATAAGTGCTGTTCGGAGAATAGCTGTTGCATTTCTCATAGCATTAGAGCAGCTCCATGCGCATTTACCAAACACCTGTGTTCTAATCTAAGTGCTCAGGCGATGAAAATCCAGTTGTCCACAGAAAGCTAAACATGAGCTACTGGTTTGAAATAAAAAGACATCTTGCCTGTTTGACAACACTTGATAATATGGAACAGCCAACTGCCATGATTAACTCTTTCTTTCAAGACTTGCTATCCATGTGATATGGAAACCACCGTGCATTAACATTTCTAGAATTTGGATCCAGAATGCATTTAATTTCTAATCCCAAATTTCATTTTTAAAAAAGGAAAAGGACAACTAAACTAAACTTTGAGCTGAATTTTCCATCAGTCCCTTCCAAATGGGTTAAATTTAGTTTGAGGCTATGTATATTTAGGTTTTAAAACACCTCCAGGATCAACAAGAGGTAAATAATCAGAATCTAATTTCTATCTCTATTTCCAATAATCAATTTTATTAGTATTTAATTTTCTCCTGAAGTTCATAATTATTTCTAATGGTTTAGGTGTCTGTTTTTATGGTGTTGACTGTTTTACTACTATTTTATTTCTTATTCATTCTAGGGACAGAAGGTTAAAAGAAAGTAATTTACGGAAAACCCAACTTGATTTTTAAACTACTTGCCACCAAATGCCCCTCCCCAAGCTTGCTTTCACCAATATGGCATTTGCGTCAACATAAAAAGCTTGTGTTATTTCCAGGCTGTTTCAGTTCAGCTTTTCGATACACCTAGTGCAGTGAGCCCCCTTTGAGAATGGCTGCTCTAGACCACTATCATTGTATTGAGTTGTTACAGGCTTCAAGCATCCTGTTTGCCATCTTACCATTCGGAATCCTCATCTGATTTCAGAAGCTAATCAAGGTTGCTGGTGGGTACATGGATAAGTGATGACAAGGGAATTTAGAGATATCCAGGGGGCTGTGAAATATCCCTACCTCGAATACAGCAGAGTCACTGTCAATCACAATTGATTGTACTAGTCTAGATCCCCAAAAGTTCTTGGACTAACACTAAATTATGGCCAGCACAACTAGCGGTGAAGGCTTCTGAGAATTTCACTCCAGGGACTTCTAGGGACCCAAGGCTGGGAACCACTGCTCTAGAGGAAAATAATCTAAGGATCTGGCAGCTTGGAAGGAAGGATAATGACTTGGTCTTCACTGCTTAGAAACTGCCCAATAATACTCATTGAGGAATTCTGGATAAAGAACTCCAGCTTTCCCAGAACTGGCTGGTGGCATGAAGATGAGCAGAAGGCTACTCCAATGGCTGAACAGGCAAAACAGTTAATGATGAAGAAGCAGATACACAGGTATGTCCAGGGGCAGGTGGCCAAAAAATTAGACAATCAAATGACTGCTCAAGCCCATGTTTGGAAAAGTGACTTTTTTGAACTACACTGGCCACAGTGTCTAGAAGATTCCAAGAGGAGTAGTAAAAAAAAAAAAAGAGGTTACTTTATCAGGCTCTGGTTTGAGCTGTAGAACAACCAGAAAACAGTTGTCCAGAATCAAATAAGACCTGCAAACTGTTTTCAGCCAGCTTCACTAGACGTTCTAAGAGCTTCCACTAACCATCTCTCACCCTGGTGTGTCACATCCCATAAAATCAGGAAACCAAATTTCTCACTGTTGCCAAGATGTCACAACACAGAGTAAGATTCTGAGTAAGATTCATATCAGGATATGAACTTTTGTTGGGTTCATTTTCAGTACCCCACCAACCTTCTCCCATATAAATTCCTTATCCATTTGGAAGGCTGTTTTTTGTGTCTAAAATCCATTTGTCCACAGTTCTCCCATTCATGTGCATTTTTCTTGACCAAAACAGACAAGGCTTGGAAATGTTTTGATTTTCAGGGCCAGTTGCAGACTGATTTTTGTTTGTGTGCAGAGATATGAAGCCAGATAATATACTTGTCAGATATAAGTGAGAGAAGATATGTTGCATTAGACAGAATAGGTTTGTCTACAGGTGTTTTATATGTATATTTAATTGATTTGTAAAATTGGGTCCAGTATGTAATAGTGAGTCATTGTAACACAGGTGTATAAGTTCTCTAATTACTGCTGGGTATACAGAATAGATGTAATAAGTAAAACTGATGCAAAGTAGATGCAATTGCATAATGTAACCAGATTTCTGATTGGTTATCATGAGTATTAAAGAGCTCCAGAAATCAGTAGCCTTGTACATCTTTGGTGAGTAAACACCCATGCTGCCATGCTTTATGTCTGTACTATGTAATGATGATATGTTGTCTCTATGTACTCTGTTATGTTGAAACTCTGTTATATTTGTACATAAGTAATAGAGCTGCTTTTAAGAAACTATGGCTGTTTCACATGGATTTTGTTTCCATGAGTCTTAGCTTCTGCTGGCAGAATAAATTGTCAAACCCTGTCAGGACAATCTGTTCTTGGGAGTCCTGCTGCCAGAGTCCTGCAGGAGTAATGTAGCTAATATGAAAAGAACAAGTTTCTTCAGCTCTGGCCTAGAGTAACTACCAGACCTTAACAGATGGATCTGGACCAGAGATAGGCAAAACTCAAGTAGACAAGAATTGTAAAAGTATTTCCCCCATATTGTGGAGATCTTAGCCACAATATGAAAGAAACAGAGGCCTAAATAGGATTATATAGATCCCATAACAAATCTTATAAGGTGGTGTATTCAGTCAGATATGTCAGGACCCCCCAGGTGGCCAGGTGGCTCCTGTTGACAAAACTCTAGACCACTATCATTGTATCAAATTGTTGCAGGCTTCAAGCATCCTTTTTGCCACCTTGCCATTCTGAATTCCCCTCTAGTTTCAGACGTTAAGGTGGTTGGTATACAGGAAAGGCACCATCAGTCCCATTTGGCCAAAGTCTAGCATCCTTGCCCCAAGCACTTCTATTGTTTTATTATTTAAAACATTTGCTCAAAAATTACATTTTGCAAAAATTTAAGGAGCATGAGAGCCTCTTGCCACTGTAAAAGTGAGATTTACTTTCAAAAGCCAACATTGCTTAGGGACTCTTGAAAGAAACAACTGGTTGTGTGACCAATTGAGGGACAAGGGGCTCTTTTTTCAGTTAAGAAAATTGGGAGCAGTATGGCTGTGGGAGAAGGTGTGGATTTCCAGGGACCCAATGCAGATATGGGTAGCCCCAGACATCTGGAAGGTCATCATGTTAGTCAGTGTGTTCAAGTGGTTTGGCCCCATCCAATATGCCAGAGATTTGAACTGAGGAGGCTGACTTGGCAGAAGCCTCTGAGTCCAACGAATCTCAAGGAGAATGTTTCGGAAACTCGCCGTTCCTCCCTCAGGCGTTCTTTCTGCCTTACAGTGAAGGACCACTGAAATCTGGACGAATTTCCATTCCATAGCACACGTATCATTAAACTGAATGACATCCTGTCTCAACTGAATTCATATTGATGATAGAATACTGACAGCCAAGGCCAAGGAGATATTTTGTTGTGTCAGAATTTTTCAGCCCTGTTAGCATGCACTCCAGCTCCCTTTATCTGTAGACATGGCAGAGTGAAAAGTCAACAATATTTCCAGTGTTAGAAATTGGCTGTTACATCCCATCATGTTTCGTCCATTTTAAAACCTCAAAGGTTAAACATTTCAACAGCTCCACTTAAAAACTGGATAAGCATTTTCCAATCATATTTTCAGAGTTTCCATTTTCTGCCACTTTAGAATTGTAGTAATAAATTACATTCTATATATGTGGTATCAACCTTTAAGTTCACTGTGTGTGGGGGGGGGGGGAACCACGCACACGCACACACACACACACACACACACACACACACACACACACACACACACACACACACACACACACACACACACATGCACACACTCTCTCACACACACAAACAAAAGCCAGGAATTGAGAAGTAGAGAAGCCAGATCCTCACAGTCTTGGGGTGAGGGGGGAGTGTTGTTATAATTTTTGGCAACATAATTTAAAGGCTTTTATAGAGAGCAATCTACACCTCCGCCTCTCTCCACTTTGCCTACCCCTCTAGTATTGTCTTGGCTGTCAATTATTGGGAAAGAAGCCTATTCTTTGAAAGGCTTTTAAATTATAAGAAATTATTTGGAATATCATCTAAAAGCTCTTGAAAGAAATAAAAAAGATGGCTACCCCTTCAAACACACAAGCGCACTGAAACAGACAAAATGCAAAGCAATTATAGTTTTTATTTGTATTATCAGATAAAAGGTAAAAGGACCACACCTTATGGCCACTGGATACTATGACAGTGTTTATTCAATATCTGGCCTAGCACTCTGGTTTGTGATAGTTGAACATGGCAATGTGAGCCTAACATTTTTAATGGAAATGTACGAGGCACAGAGGTTTGATACCATGAAATTATGCAATTACTATTTTGTTGGTTTATCCAAAGCAAGAAAATACATTCCCAATAATATTGTGGTAGTTTTTCCATGTATTATCTTCATTATTTCACTGTTATTATAACAGTACACTGTATATTCTAGAATATTGTTACAACTATTGTAAAGGAACATTGGGATTTTTAACATTTCTTTTTAAATTCTGTTCTCTCTCAACAGAACTACTGCAATGTTTATGTCCTTAAAGCATAGCATAAACAATAAACAGAGTAACAAATATCTGTAAAGATAATAGCTCAGTGGTTTAGGTATCTGGCTGTTGAATCAGAGGTTGTGGATTCCATTCCCCTTTGTACTCGTACCTCTTTGACAAGGGCTGGACTCAATTATCCATTGGGTCCCTTCCATTCTGCAGTTCTGCCATACAAATGTCCTTCTAGGGATTGGATTGGAATAATGTTTTGCTCCTATCATGGCAGAACACAAGTTCTTTGGAAACAACAACAACAACAACAACAACAACAATAATAATAATAATTAATTTTCATTGTGTGTATATACACAGTATACACATACAACGAAATTCAGACACCCAGAGACCAGATTCAACACACACACACACACACACACACACACACACACAAAAATCCCCTCAACACACATACATAAAAAAAGACATGTTCTTAAGTCTGCAAGGCCAGAAAAGGCACCTTTTTGAAGTCATTACTTAACAGGGTCATCTGATGACTATAATACCACACAAGAACATTACGCAAAACCCTGAAAGCTGCTAGCAGGATAAACAAATAGATTAACCTTGCATAAGACTACGTTTCTATGTCTAGATGAAGGCAGACATCCCACCAAGTGCTTGCCGGGGTGGTCACTGCTCCTTCAAAGAAAAGCAGGATAGACATCACCAAAATGGAGGGCAAGAGGCACCATAGGGAGGACATTTTTTCAAAGGGGGGGGAGAGATTTTGCATTAAATTTGCATATGATATTTTAAAACAATTATATAAGTAATACCAAAATTCAATATTATTACATTAATTTAAGTAGAAATACACTACTGCTCACCACATCGCTCAAGAATGTGATTTAGTAGTAACACTGGGACAGAGAACTGAGGAAAAGGTGGGATATACGTAAATCAAATAAACAAAGCATAATGTTTAATAATGTTCTGATATGTCCTGTCCCTTGTATTTTATGGGGCTTACTGAAAATGAATATGTACAGGCAGTAAATAAACAGATGTCACTGTTGTTTTGTTCTACTATCTAGCTAGGCAACAATCAATTCTTTTAGTTTAGAAGAATGCTCTGAACAGTTTGTTCAGAATCAGAACTGTTATTTTACTTTCATCTGAAATTCATACAGAATTTATATGTTGTCCCATATCCTTCCTGCCATTCTGCAGTAGCTATACAGTGGTACCTTGTATAAAGGAATTAATTCGTTCCAAATGAAATCGTGTAAAGCCAATTTTGCTTTATACAAATTTTCCATAGGAATGCATTGAAAACAGAGTGATCCCATTTTTAAGTTGTACAGATTTGCCCTATAGGCGATTATGTTAAGCAAATTTCCCCTATCTCCGGAATTTTTTATGTTATACAAATTTTATGTTATAGAAACCATTTGTTATACAAGGGTCCACTGTATCAACATAAATAGTCTGCACCTTTCTTGTAAGATGATCTATAATCGCAAACTATTTTACTTTTAAACAGGAAATGTCTGATCAGATATTTTTACCAGCCAAAGTATCTACAGTACTTTCCATACTTGACCAAGAGACCTCACTGGGTTTATGTGTGCAAATGGAGAACACCTAACAGGCCGACAAGCAGCATGAACAAGGATATCAGCTCTTTAAACGGACTTGTCCTCCATAAAGGAGAGGGTATATGTCCACCCTGGCACTGATAGATCTGCAGCAGGAAGGGAAGACCTTAGAATGCATTCTGCTATCTTTACAAATACTTTAATGAGCAACAATGTCAAGCAAGTGAACTCCTCTTTGTATAGTACTCAGAATTGTGGATAACTTGTGGCTGGTCATTTTCTAAAACACTGTCAGAAAGGTTAGGATTCTTTCAATCTCCCGATATTTCTAGGGAGTTGAAAAATACTGTATTACAGGTTTTATATCCCTACAGATTTTAAAAGTAGAATGGACTGTAGCTCTGTAAGGAAATGATAAACGGAAGGTACATTTCATTGTCTCATTCAGAAGTGCTCTGAGTACAGTGTTGGACACTGGAAACTGTACCAGTTGATGTGAAGTGGTTGTATCCAGGAGTGAAAAAATCTAGTTTCCAATAAACATATTTGACAGAGGTAGGATCAAAGCTCATAGGAAGAAAAAACCTATTGACTCATGCTGAGGAATTGCAAATAGAAATCCCTTTCAATGAACTACTCCACCTTCTACAAATACATAGCAGGCTTACAGTATATAGAATCAAAGGCCACATTGGAAAGAATCTTATAGAGAAGCAAGCATGGCAATGAGCACCCCACACCAGACATAAAAGTGTGATGACTTCTGAATATGTCACTAAATAAGTACAATTCTATATAGTGGTAGAAGGCAGGCAGTAGATGCAACATGCACAGCTAAGTTCAGTGAAAAGGACAATATGATTGAAACAAACGTGGGAGTAAATCACAATTTACACTTTACAACACTGTACATGACATCAGTGGCCACAAATTAACGAGACTGTATGGTCAGTTGTAGTGCCCTTATAATACAGGGACAAAATACAAAGCCTTGGAACTAGCACATATAACAAACCCCTGAACATTCATTTTGGTGGTCTGTCATGCCTTCTCTCTTGCCCATCATTCCATTGGGAGTGATGCCTCAGTCCCTAAGACCTCACTTGAACAAAATGGCTGCTTCTTTCTGCAGGCTGTAGGACTGCTAACTTCCTGTTGGTTCTTGTCTGAAGGGACACAAATATCTTTCATAAAATGTTTTCACTCAATGTATTATCGAAGGCTTTCATGCCCGGGATCAGATAGGTGTTGTGAGTTTTTCGGGTTGTTTGGCCGTGTTCTGGAAGTTTTTCTTCCTGATGTTTTGCAAGATTCTGTGGCTGGCATCTCCAGAGGGTAAGAGTTCCCTGAGCTCCTTGTCCTCTGAAGATGCCAGTCTGGTGAAACGTCAGGAAGAAAAACTTCCAGAACATGGCCAAATAGCCTGAAAATCTCACGACTGTTTTTACTCAGTTTGATCAACATTGATGCTCTTTGCTGGCACAGCTATCCTAAGGGATAAGTTGCCCAAGAAATCCTAAACTGGTTTCTTTCTTTTTCTATTCTTTGTTCTAATAAGGACACATTTCAGTTTCTGCACTGGATGAAGACACATTTACTATTCAATTAAACAAGCAGCCAAGTAAAAGGGCAGTTGTCAACAAAAAAGCAAACCTGTAAAGTATCTCTGTATGTTCTTCATTTTTTTTCTGATTTTTCCTCTTTTCATTTTTAAACACTTAAGTCTGAATTTTTTTCTTTAAAAAATCAGTTTTGCTCTTAAAATTATTGTCGCATTATGCCTAAAGCTCATTTATGCTCACCCTCCTCCCCTATTGCTTGTCTAAACCACTCCAGTATTCCTGCCAAGAAAACTCCATGGACATGAAGTCATGAATAGTCGGTCACGATTGTAACAACATAACAACACACACACACACACACACACACACACACACACACACACACACACACACATGTCCTCTTATCACTGACTTAATGTAAAAGCACTGCAACTTGTAGGTCAGATAAGGAATCCCTTGGACCTGGGTGTTCCCCACACAAGCTCCAAAACAAAGTCCTGATCACCATGGATCCCTTCTTGGATCTAGCCAGTCACCCTCCTCCTGAGAGATATAATTTGCCCAGTACAACAAAGGTCAAGTACACAGGTGAGGACTTTATCCCTCCAATCTGAACAGCCTAAGAATGAAACTTGCCCAAATGTAAAGGACGAGATACTCTGTGACATTGCTGCAATAACAGCTATGCCCAGACAACACAAAGTCTGTTGTGTTTCACAACTCATTGAAACTCATTTCAAGACTGCTTAACATTACTATCTGATTCTCTTGAGTAGCTCTATTATTAGTCTAGTGCAGTAAGGCACATGAGGAACCTTTAAGACTAACAGATTTATTATAGCATAATCTTTAATACAGCACACATGCATCTGCGTGTCCACAAAAAGCTCATGCTATAATAAACCTGTTAGTTTAGAATGCAACTCGTTGTTATTTGATGCAATTACCACCATAAACCACTTGGCTGAATGGCACTAGGTGGATGTAACACTGATTTCTCTGCATCCATCACAACCTCTAGCAGATTCTGAGATCGTCTGGCAGGAAGTTTGGTTTTGACATTTGAAGTAAAGGCATACTTAAAATATATACTAATACTTTAAGGTTGACAACCTCCTTGAGAATGAAATATCCTGCCACATGGCAAGGTAATGGATGGTATTAGCTCTGCAGCCTTTCTTTCGTAAAAGTTCTATGATTCTGTATCTCATAACAATAAAAAGGATTGACATTCCTATGTATACAAAAAAGCTCTACATTCCATGATGAGAAGACCCATTTGCAGAACTGCAAAGTAAACCTGCAATTAAAATGATTTTCAAGCAGGTACGTAGGAGTAACAGCAAAAGACTGTAAATTGAAAAATGAAAGTAACTGGAAAATAAATATGAGGCGTTCGCACCTAATTGTTTTCTTCTCTTTACAATAGCAACTTGTGTTTCTAAATGTATGTCACTGGTGCCGTTAGCTATATTCCTATTTGTCTATCATTTACCTGTCTGCCACCTGTCTCAAAGTGTCGATCTATTTGGAAAGCTAGTTAAGCTGCTGCTTATTTCTTCAAGGAAAACCTGGGTGATGGGAGGGGTGACAGAAGAGGGAAACGATAGGAGAAACTTGGTATATTACGATCGCAATCAAGTGGAAGCTACCGCTTGATGTGTGTATGAATCCTGTAATGAAGTGGCCCTTGAATTAAATTAATTTAAAATCTGGCAAATATTACATGGCATGTTTTGTCAATGTGCGGCATAATTATTAATTTGTTCATCGAAGCAACTGTATAAATAAATAGAACACAAAATGCCATGATTAAGCTAAGATTTAAAATCCAGGGTCAAGGATACGCATAGTACAGAGATCTGAATAGCTTTCCTGGGCCCTATTTTTATATCTTGGTACAGATCTGCAGGTCTGTAGCTGTGAATTAATTGGCGCACATTTAGATGCCAACAGGGCTTTTGTATTCTCAGTGCACATTTTGTCTTCTAAGAGTGAGATGTTAGTAATGGAGGTTTTAATATTACCCCTAGGGGAGCACCAGAAAATCTTAACAATTTCCTTCACTAGAGTATTTTCATTAGAGCTAAATGCTGTGCAATTTACATTTGAAATCAGGTGTAGGGGTAAGTATAATGTGACAAGATGTACTGCAGTGCTGTGGCTTTTTCTTTCGCTCTCTTTCTCTCTCTCTTTCTCTTCCCCATAATGTTCTTTATTTACTGCTCCTTGAAGCAGTAGAAAAGCAATTCATCACCACCATCATCATCTTTTTTCAGTTCTTCTAATTAGCTCTGATATTAAGACATCATGGTTCTGTGACAGAGGGTGGGTTTTTTTTTAACATCAGCCACACAAAACTGAAGAATATCTGAACATAAATTTACTAACACATTAAAGACATGCATCTTGGACAGGCAAGTGGTGTAGTAGTAACACATAGCACATGGGCTATTACAAGTAAGTCAAAGTGGCACCCAACTCCCAAGGCTTCAGATTAGAGCAGCAGTATATCACCACTGGGCTTCTGCATTTTGGGCAGGGTTGTCCTGGAAAGGACTAAAATTTCAGTTGGTCTACTGTAGAATTTGATGGCCAAGGCCAGGATCTTGTTAAAGGAAAATGAGTCACAACACCTGCAGTGTGACTGGTCTAGCTTCTCTAAAACCATGACAAGAAGGTATCCCTTTGTGCAAGCATCAGCCTCTCTTCTTCTAAGCAGGGATCTCCACTTGCATAACAGCAAATGCTTGCAGAAGGAAGCCCATGTCACTACACTGCCAGGAACTTATACAGTGGTACCCCGACTTTTAAATTTTTTAGATAGGTACCCCAACTTAAGCTGCCTAGATGCCCTAAGCACATCCGATATCACTTGATTTCAGAAGCTAAGCAGGGTCGGCCCTGGTTAGTACTTGGATGGACAACCACCAGGGAATACCAGGTGCTGTAGGTGCCTGGAGTAGGAACTGGCAAGCCACTCCAGTACTCCTGCCAAGAAAACTCCATGGACATGGAGTCACGAAGAGTCGGTCATGACTGTAACGACACAGCACACACACACCCCAACTTAAGAGTAGTTCCACTTAAGAGCATGTATTTGGAACAGACTGAATTCATAAGTCGAGGTACCACTGTACTCTACTGGTGCCAGCAGGATCCCAGCACAAGCAAGCACTTAGTGTGGCTAATTAGAACTAGAGGTCCCACTGGTGAAACACCTTAGTGGCTTCCAGTTTGTATCTGGACCCAGTTCAAGGAGCTCCCTTGGGAGTCATTTGCAGGATGGGGGAACCTATGGCCCTCCAGATGTTTTATATTATAATTCCTATAATACCTTACAAATGTCCATGTTGACTGTCCTGTTCCTAATGTCCCAAACAACTGGGGCAGCAAAGGTTTCCCTACTTTTGGTGTACCAATTGGGACCAGAATCACTTTCCTACCCTATTCATTCATTATGGTTATCAGCGCAGGTTCTGTCTTGTGTTCTATGATCCAGATGGATCTAGGAACAATATCTTTGCAGTAGCATTATTTAATCTATAAAGCTCTCAAACCCTTCCTTCCCTCCTCGTCCTTCTTCTGTGGGCTTTTAATAGCAAGCCTTCCTCTGCATACAGGTTTCCCCTCAAAAATCCCCTAAATATCTATCTTCTATTTGCTTTTTGGTGTTGTATCCGTACTGTCATTTATTTAAACAGGTTTTTTTCTTTATAGTTATGTATCTCCTACCCACCTTTGTAGAATGTTAGTCATATCATAATTTCAAAACAAAAGGCATATTTCTTCCTTTTTATTGTAGATAACGGGGATATGAGGAGGCATAATTTGGGAATACAAAAATAGAAGGGGATACAGGTTGGGCAGAACACTTAACAATATCAAAGTCATATTACAATTATAAACACTTCAATTCAGGCTTATATAAACATATAGATAACCAAGCAGCTTTGGCTTTTGTCATATTTTTGTAACCACATATAAAACTTCTCCCAACAATCCTGGTGTTTCACCTTCTGATGTACCTCTAGCCATTCTGACAGTTTGTCCATTTCTGCAGTCTCTTTTAGTATTCCTGACACTTTCCGGTGTTTTGCGAAAACAATTCTCACTGCTGTTATGATGTGAATCACTAAATATACACTTTGCTGATCCATTGTATTTGGCATTATGTTTAACAAGAAGCGTCCAGGACAAAAGGCATAATTTTTGAAAGTAAGTAAATAAACACATTACTTTGTGTTTCCTATAAACCACCCGGAGTTCCTCTGGAAGACGAGCGGTATACAAATGTACAAATAAATAAATAAATAAACTTCGCAAATGACCAGAAATTCAGTTTAAAATGTAAGATCTTTTAGTTGGCCATGTCAATTTTTAAAGACTCTTATTGCTACTATTGCAATTATAGCCTGGTTACCATCCCTGAAACACAGAATAATTTTAAAATACCCATAAATTAGAGGTAATTAATTCGGTGAGTAACTCGAATAAAATCACAAATGTTTAAAGTTATGGTTCAGAAACTCAGAAATGAACAGACCAACTAACCCTGTGTGAAGATATTTCTAGTAGGCCTCAACAGGGCAAACACCAGCAGCATTTTGTCAATGGATAGCCAGTACATATACATACACATGTACATGAGTTTTAGTTTACTTAAAACTATGACGTTTGATGTCAAGGAATAGCATCATCCTCTTAGAACTGCAAAGCTGGATAGGATCCTATGGATTATTGAGTCCAACCCTGGTCAAGGAGGCAGAGTGGGGAATCAAACTCCCAACCTCTGGCTCCAAATCCAGATACCTAAACCACCAAGCTATCTATTGTAAACTTCCAGAAGCCTTCACCACTAACTATGCAATGCATGATTGCTGGGACCTACAGTCCAAGACCACTTGGGAACCCAAGGCTGGAAACCACTGTATTAAACTATTAATTTCTTGCACCTGAGGGCTGGAGATTGGCTTATCTCCCCAGTTCCTGAATGCAGACTTCCCCTTCTGGCCAATAGGCTCCCCAGCATTCTTAAAAACAATTTTTTAAAGTATCAGCTGGTGTCAAGGGAGATTTCCATAATTTTTCTTGTCATGGGAGTATGTGTTCAGGAGGTTACTGGTGGGAGAGATTCCTGGCATGTTGCCCTACCTCATGTATCATTTAGACTTTTTAAAAACTTCATTTACTGTCTATGGAGTGTTTCTACATTTGCTGGGGACGGTGGTTACAGCAGCCATTGGGTTGGGAAGGAGTAATGTGGCCTTGCAACCTTCTCAGAGGATGATACACAAAGAAGTGTCCAGGGAGGGGGAGTGCAAAATTAGGCTTGATTGTAGAAAGAAAGCAGTTGGTGATATTGGTATCATCGGTGCATGGGGGAAATGGGAAGGAAATAGGCAGTTTCTTGGAAATTGCAGTTATACAACACAGTAGGTAGATAGATAGATAGATAGATAGATAGATAGATAGATAGATAGATAGATAGATAGATAGATAGATAGATAGATAGATAGATAGATAGATAGATAGATACTGGAATATGATATTTGCATGGTAGAGTGTTCCAAACAATAAGAATCTGTCTGGCATTAACTAATAGAAGCTCAAAAGGGTAACTGTTAGAAGCTATCTCAGTCATCCAGGTGATATCTGGATTTTATAGTTCAGACTAGGGTGGGATGAAACTAAGATGAACTTCAAATTGGAAGCCGCCTACCAATGTTTTTCAGACTGAAGAAGCTACTTGGATAAACAGCAAGGACTATGGTGCTTTGTTTGATATGCTGGGTGTTAAACCGTATCTAGGACTTTGAAGCAGACTTAACAGTAGCCCTGCCTCCTGATAACATCATCTGGTGTATTCCATCTCAACAAAAAGATTCTCAGCGCCTGATAGACTCCATTATCAAGATTGCATTTTTAGTACAATGCTTTGATAAAAATAGCAAGTTGCTATCGAAAGCTTAACTTACATTTTTTGTTTTAGTAGTGACCAATAAAGGTATCACCTAGCCTATTAGCCCCCAAGAAAAGATGTCCTGTTGCCATAACCCCCACACATGGCAGTTGTTGGTCAGTTAGGTTTTTAGTTGTCTGTAAAAGGGTATGTCTGTTAGATAATCTGGAAATTATGTTAGGTACAGGTGTATACAGAAAGGAGTAACTATGTTTGTCAAGTTTAAAGATAATATACCAATATAAATAAAGATAATATACCAATGTAACCAAACATGAGTACCAAATATCAATGTATGATTTATTCTATTATACATGTTACATAGTAAGAGTTCTCTTACTTTTTTTTAACAAAAACGAAGTGACCACTTATTTTCAACTACAGTCAACCCCACCATTTTGCATTTCATATACTGCAGTCCCGGTATATTGCAGGACCACAGTATATGAAACAAAGGGCTCCTGGGGCAAGCTGCATGGGCCAGTTTGAGGCCTCCAGCACTTACCCCAGGCCTTGTGCTGCCCTGAACAGGCATTCAATGGGTTTCCTGGGCCTGTCAGAGGCCCCAAAGTGGTTTCTGGCAAACTGGAAGTCACTTCCGGATCACTGGAAACCATTTGCGTGGAATTTCAGTAGTCATGAGCTAAAACTGCTGAAGGTATCTTTACCATAAAGCTACAGTTGCCCAGATGCCCTGAGCACATTCGAGCTCACCTGATCTCGGAAGCTAAGCAAGATCAGGTCTGGCTAGGCAACCACCAGGGACGACGACGCGACGACTACTACTACTACTACTACTACTACTACTACTACTACTACTACTACTACTACTACTACTACTACTACTACTACTACTACCAAATGCACAGGGATCCTGTTTCTTTTTCATATGATCTTCCTAAGGAGAATTGTGAAGACAAGGGAAGAGAACATAAAATGAACAGAAGGGGAGTGGGGGAGTGGCAGAGAGGGAGAGATTGGATGTGTGAAAGAAAATTACTTCCTTCAACTCAGTTCCCACCACCGCACCAGTTGGATGAGGACCATCATTCAGCACTGTTATATAGCCCTGAGAAAATTTCCTAGGAATGCAGGCTAAAAAACATTACCTGACTCTGATCTACCTGACGTCAAAAGATACCTGTAGAGAATATTTGGTTTCAGGCAGGATGAATTCATAATGCATTATTTTCAATAACAATGAAGGCAGTGTAGATATTCAGTCTAGGAACTGCATTCATGTGTTGCATTGCATTAATTCCAAAGAGGCTGCCATCTATTTAGATCAGAAAAAAAAATCAAAAATAATGTTTTCCATAGAATTGCATTATCACAAAAAATAAAACATAAGTATATTCTATACAATAACCATCTGAAAAGCCATTATGCAAATATTTGTTATTAGAAACAAACACATCACCATTGATTCAATGGAGACAAGATTTGTGGAGTTAAACCATCAGGATGTTTTGATTAGCAGAGATGAGGACACAGCAATTGCCTGCCCTTCTTAGTGGGCCTTAGCTGCAATTTCCAGTCTAGCTGCAGGTGAAGGCAGAAAATTTCCCTTCCCTAACCAATTGCTGTGAGGGACCTCTTGTAATACAGTGCTGTAACTAAGAGAGGTCTACTTGGGTCCATTAACTTTACAAAACCCCTTCCCCTGCTGTAGGGTGATATTGCTAAAAGAGATTTATGGATTAGTATCAATATTGTACTTCTGTCTGCATCTTTGGACTCTGCTTTAGGATGTAGCTGTGGTGACTGTCACGACAAGGACAGCCGCGAATACACCACAGTCCAACACCTTTACCTTTGTACAACTGACAGCAAAAACCCTGAGACTGCTTGAAAGTAGGAGTTGATCACCAACATATCAGTTAAAAACTTGCTCAGAATAAAAGGAAGCAAAATGAAAGAAAAAATATTGCTATCTCATGTCATGAAAGCTACCTCTCACCACTCACTAAAGTCAGTGGGCACAGCACTTAAAGCCAATCAAGTTGTTTTGTCACAAGATAAGATAATCCCACCAGAGCATGACAATAAAAATTCAAATCGTAAAGAGAAGAGCATACTCAGAACTCTTGAGAAGAGCAGCAGATGAAAATTGGAGCATTGGGGAATACCTTACTAATAACATATAAAAGTTGGCTGCTCTTTCAAAAACAGCCAGAATATGCCTTCTGTGGTGGCTGGCTCATTTTGCCTCATGATAGGGCTGGCCCTGGAACATATAAAGCATGAATATTTGTACCTCTGTTGATATTTCTTCTGAAGTCCCTGCATCATCAGAAACAGAAACTATTGATCCAATGGGAAGTCACAGTTATACTACTCTCTCTCTCTCTCTCTCTCTCTCTCTCTCTCTCTCTCTCTCTCCCCCTCCCTCCACATCAGCAATTGTGATCGTTGCCACACTACATTTCTGGAGTTCTGGTCCAGAAAAGGAACTTTTCCAAAATGTGATCAGATCAAGAGAGAAACTCATTAAATCAGCTATTTTTCACAGTTCATTAGTGTTCCTTATTTCGTCCCAACCCATTTCAAATGTTCATGTTGCTATAGCATTAATCCTCCATTTATCTCCTGCTGCCTGTGATAAATTAATCAGTAAATTAAGTTAATCAGACAGGCACACCAAGAGACAATCTGACGGGTTAAGCCTCATGAGGATCAGAGCTCCTTACAGCAGCCCATCAATTCAGGTCCCATATCTCTAGCAACGCCGCCTTTAAACGTGAGGGTTTTTTAAAAGTCTTCTATAGCCCAGCTTTTGTTTTTTTTTCTGTAATTATTCTTCCAAGAAAGAAAAGCCATGCCTACTGGTGTAATGGAATGCTGTTCTTCCACTCGAGTTGCTTTATAGAAACTGCTCCATCGGTTTTCATTCATTTAACATATATTCCTTGTTATACCATTCAGAAGTTGCAGAAGAAGGCATGTTAGCATATAAACTCTCGTTAAGCTGTCACTTCAAAGCATGATACACCATCGATCTGACACAAAAAAATCTTACTATAGTATTGATCTTAAGTTGAACAAGTGCTAAAGTAATGACCTTGATGAGCTGTTGCTCATGAGTAGAGATGGGCACGACCAGGAAAAATGACGTTTCGAGTTGTCGTTTGTCGGGACGGGTCCATTTTGGGTTGTTTCCGTTTGTCGAGGAAATTTTCAAAAATTTGTCATTTCTGTTTTTCGTTTGTGGTTTGTGTTGGGGTTGGGGTTGGAGTTGGGGTAAGTGGGCTCTGGGAGGCACCTCTCTGGGTGCCTCTCTGATGCCTGACCCACTAAGAAGGGAAGCAAGGGAAGCGTTTCGTGGAGCCGCCGCGTACCATACATTACATTATGTTAGGGTGGGGTGGCAGAGGCGCCTCTCTTGGTGCCTCTGACTCAGTAAGAAGGGAAACATACTAGCGTACTGCCCTACAGGTTAGGGAAAGGGATAGGGGATAGTAGGCTCTGCGAGGCACATCTCTGGGGGCCTCACTTTGACTCACTAAGAAGGGGAGCGTACTAGCGTACTGACATACAGGTTAGGGAATGGGTTAGGGGTAGGGGATAGTGGGCTGTGGGAGGCACCTCTCTGGGTGCCTGGGACCCACTAAGAAGGAAAGTGTACTTGCGTACGGATCTGGGTTAGGGTAAGGGCTAGGCTTAGGGTTACGGTTAAGGTTAGGGTGGGTTAGTGGGCTGCACCTCTGGGTGCCTCTGACCCACTAAGAAGGACAGCGTACTGGCGTATGGGTTAGGGTTGGGTTAGGGTTAGGGTTAGGGTTAGGGTTAGGGTTTGTGGGCTTTTAATGCCCTCTCTGGCACACCCAGAAGTCTCAGTCAAAACCTGGCCATGCGATTGGTGGAATGGGTCCAAAAATTTGCATGGTCCCATCCCATGGCCAGCCCATCATTGTGCATGTGCAGGTGTAAAAAAATAAAAACAAAAATAAAAATAAAAATAAAATCAATGGAGATGTTTTATTGCAAGAAAAACCCACTGCTGCTACTATAAAAATTCTGGCATTTAAAATACCTAATTTTCAAATGTTTCTGTGGTGCTTTGGTGGGTTTTTGGACCATGATTTAAAAATAAATATTGTGGTCGCCATTTTGGATCCCCCCCCACTGCATGGCAAATGGAGATGACGAGGATGCCCCCCCCCAGCCTGGTACCAGCAGCCCAGGACAGGAGAGGGGGGGAAGGCCAGGGACACCCCCAGAAACCACCCCTCTCTGGTAGGTGCCCTCACTGTGGCAGGCATATTTTCGCCTGCTTTTATGGCCGGGAATCGGGATTTTTATTTTAAAAACTTTTTTTCTGTGCTGCTTGCTTGGCATCACGCGATCGCCGCAATGCCATGAACGACAACGACAAATCAGACCCAATTTATCTTTATCGGGTCGGGTTCGAGCTGGAGCGGAGTAATTGTTGTTACCATTACCCGTTAGGTAACGGAAACGACGAATGGAAACGGAAATGAGGATTTCGCCGAGTCTTGCCCATGTCTACTCATGAGAAAAAAGAGCTTAATCATTGATGAATTTACACAGTCCGGGTATCATTTCTATTCCTCCTATGTAGATATTATTTGCATTGCACAATAGACATGTAATCCAAATTGTTCTCGGGACCAGATTTTTAATTCTTTTCTAGAGATGGGCATGAAATGAGTTGTCAAAATAATACGCACTGAACCTGTGGTGCTGTACATTCCCTCCCCATACCCCTCCTCAGCCAGCTACCACACTCACTAGCCCCTTTGGGTGAGTGGCTACTGGTGGAGGTCGAGAAGGGACACCCATGCTTTTGACCAGACTGGTCAGTTGCCCAAGGAAGAGGACCCAGGCAGTGTGTACTGGCTAGTGAGTGGGGCAGCTGGCTAGGAGTGAGAAAGGAAAAAATGTATATGACTTTTGATTACTTTTGACAACTCACTTCATGCCTATCTGTATTCCTTTCTGACATGCCAAAAATACCGGCCATCAACAGTGTTCTGAAAATACAAACATCTTTATATAATGGCTATTTTCCCAAGTAATGTCACATGTACTTGCCCCTAAATGGTTCTTTCCCACCCAGTTTTTGCTGACATACTCACCTTCTTTTAAAGATCCTGCAGTGCCATTTTCATTTTTTCATCTGCTGCTCTTTACAGTAGTTCTGACTTTGCTCTTCACTGAATTCATTATAGAATCAATATTGTTGGGGTTTTGGCTTTTATGGAGTTTTGGCTTTTGGGTTTGCTTTGGTTGTGCTCTGTTTGTTTTGTTTTTATCATTTTGTATGATGCTGGTTTGGTCTTAGGTGAAAGGACTGGAGCATCCACAGACAGTAGCAATGTGGGAGAGAACACTCTCAGGATGCTGATTAGGAAGTTTATTAAAAGTTTATTAAAATGGCCTTTATTAAAATAGCCCAACGATCCGCTCAGAAAAACCTTTAATTACTTTCAAAAGAACAAAAACCTAGACTTTTTAATCAGGAGTGAGATCTTAAGAAAAAAATCAGATAAAAGATAATATTTTCAAGAACAAAAAGCCACCTACTGGCCATCACCCATGTGGGCATTGTATTTATTGTAAACATACCACAAAATTGACTGATTTTACAGATATACAGAATAGGAAATATACTTTAATGCAATTCACAAACTGCAATACTCAGGGTGTTGTATATGTCATCAGCTGTCTTGCCCTAAACTGTATGTAGGGAAGACTTCCAGACCCTTGAAAAAACGGATAGGGGAACATATTAGCAACATCAGAAATAAAAGGATTTCCTTTAGTAAACCACTTCATTTTGCATTCAGAAAAAGATCTTAAATTTTGGGCAATAGAAACTTCAATGAAAAAATCCTTCTAAAAAAAGAAATAGACTGGATCATTAGGCTAAACACCTTATCCCCTAAATGAAGAAATAGACTTTTTACCATTATTATAAGTTTTGGTCAAGGCTACAGCCACAAATGGATTTCACTTGAATGCTACACCAGCTGATAAAATAGCAATTATAAAGTCCCCAGCTGTATTTGAGAAGCAAGACATTTGTCTCCAGAGTTTCTTTGAGCACAGGTTAGTGATGTGTATTGTAGTATAATATTGCAGTTATGTTGAAAAAACAGTTCTTTTACCCTACTGAACAATGAAGCTACTAAGAAAGATAAGAGTATGTTTGCCAACAAGTGGAACACAGAGATAAATGCACGCAAATTCCGCTTCAGATAAGATGTTTGGAAATAGTTGTAGACAACACCCACATACATGCAAGCAGATGAATGATACTGGTATGGAAATAGTGGGGTAAACAGTAAAATACCCATGCATCTGCTATCTCACTTCTCTTTTGAAGCTATATATATTTTTGAGACTGTGTACACATGCATATCACGCCTTGTGTGGTTGTTCTCCAGAATGTTGTTATATAGGCTGGTTGGGAGTTTGAGACAGCAGGCCGGACTGTTTTTAGAGTATACCTGTAACACTTAGTGAGTATCCCTACAAAACTTACTGTTTCAGCATTTTAAGTGTTTATCATGCATTTGATTATTAGTGCTTCTGTTTGTTGTTCATATGTAAAATTCTCTGACTCTATGTCTTTTAAATGTCACCTTTTTATAGTAAAAAGTCCCAAGAAGGTTTTGGGTTCAATAAAGGCCATTTTAATAAACTTTTAATAAACTTCCTAATCAGCATCTGAATGTTCTCTCCCACATTGCTACGGTTTGGTCTTAGGGCCTTTTGCCCTAAGATCCACATCTGATCTTAGGGGTTTGTCGCTCTTCCTCTGTCCCCACCCCCTCCACACTTCCTGGTTGCTGGCTGCGTGAGGGAGGGAGAAAAAGAAAGAAAAGAATGCTTTACCTCCATTTTGTTCGCCAGCATTCAGATCTCTTAAAGGGGTGGGGCGCAAAAAGAACAAACAGAAGCCAGGAGAGCTCACTATCCTTACACCGGATCAAATATTTGTCACATTCAAAAGCAGGTACCTGAAAGCTGCATTGGGACCTGTGGGCAAGAAAAACTCAATGGTGGGTAATTTTTAATCTCCGGAGCTGGGAGCCATTTGCTCCGGAGTTTAGGGGTCGTGTATAAACGCCCTAAGTTTGGTTTTAAAATAAGTGACAGGTTTAGGTTCAGGATCAGTACCATGTCTTAATGAAGAGTAATTTGCCCTAAGCACATCTGATCTCACCTGGTTTCAGAAACTCTACACTGGCAAACCACTCACCTGCCAAGAAAAATCACACACACTGTAATGACACAAAACACACACACACACACACACACAATTTTCTTTTAGTTATATCTTCAGATTCCATTTTAACTTCCCAATATAAAATCTAGTTGGCTAAAGGAGGCATTAAACTTGTTCCAATGCTGGAGGCACTCAAGAGAAAAATGGACAACCATCTGTCAGATCTGCTTTGATTTAGATTCCCACACTGAGCCCCTGCTTGATACCCTTATAAGACCCTTCCAACTCAATGATTCTCTGGTTCTATAATGAACTATGGTGAAACTGTCCTTTTTACAATTTTGAAACTTGATGACAATTTTCATCCAAACCTAAAGATATGATGAGAAAGGCTGCAGATGCAGTTGATACATTTTACATTAACTGTGTTTATGATCTGATCCTTAATACACAGTTTTAGAAAGCAGCATATTTCATTGCAGCCTATGTGATCTTTCATTGTCTGCCTAGGATAGTGTACGTCATTTAGTCATTTTAGCACCGAATAGTAAAATACCAATTCCAAGGGTTCAACACCACCACCAAAACTGGTATTTTAATTTCACTGAAAACATGCACATATTTGAACTAAGTCCGACCCAGCATCCAAATTTTAAATGTTATATTCATTTCAGCTGTCAAGATATGTAAGTGGCTTCCTAGATTATAAAGCTACCATGAATTAAGAGCAGATGACAATGTCTGAGAAGGTCACGTAAGACATAAGTCTTTTAGCATTCAGTTAAGAACATTTTATTCATCTGAGATCATTGACTGAATCAACTCTGGATTCTTATTCCCTACATATACAATACTGTGTGAGTGTGCATGCATGTGTATACATGAAATGCACATGCAAGCACAAACAACAACAGCAACAACAACAAAAACAACAATTTATGTATAAACAGTTATCCAAATAGTGATCTCCCCCTTCTGCAGAATCTAGAATTATTCATGTATGAGACCTGCTGCCCTCATCCCTGGGGATGTAGCCACAAACAAGTAACCCCCCTCTCCATACATGTATCCATAAATTCTACATAGTTCAGATTAGATACAACAACGTATATTGCAACTAAGAGGAACTGACAACACCAGGAGTTCACACCATTCCTGCCTTTCAGCTCAGGGGCAAAGTTAATAGCACTTGTCCCAGCACAGTCTCCAGTTGGCTACCAATGGGGCCCATGAGTTCCCAGAGTCCATTAATGGCAGCTTCCACAAATCTGATTAGAAACAAATTTAGTGGCAAATAGACATGGAATGACCCCTTCAACCATTTTGGACTTGCCTAAACATCAAGAAAAATGAGGTCCTAGAGGCTGTTACCACCCATGGAATGCTGCCGATAAATGGAGAAAACCAAAAGAAGGTGGATATCTTCTTGCATCTGGGCTCCCATCTCCAAAGTGAACTTGGCATGAATGGAGACTAGAGATGGGCATGAAATGAACTTTTGGTTTGGTTTGTTATTCGTTATTCATTTTGTTAGGTAACAAAATGAATAACGAACTGCCCCCTCTAAGAAAAATGAAATGAAACAAAATGGAAATTTCCATTTTGTTTCAGTTCATTTTTCGTTCCGGTGGTGTCTCCTACCTGGGGTGGTCCTGGTCCAGTCTTCCAGTCCTGGCTGTAGGAGAAAAAGAACAGAAAGCCGAAAGGCCCGCACGACAGCTGGTAGGTGGGACACGTGGTCGGCAGTGGGACACGTGGTCGGCAGTAAAAAAATTTAATTTAATTTAATTTAAAAATTAAAATTACCTGATCCGGCCTGCAGGCCGCTGAACCAGCCTGCTAGCACCAGACCTGACCCGTGGGTCACCGAAACTGGCCCGCAGCCCAGCAGGAGAAAAAAAATATTTTAAAAAACGATCAGGCTGTGGGCCACCGAACTGGCCTGCAAGCACTGGAACTGACCCGTGGGCTGACCGGCCCATGCTACAGCTGGTAAGCGGGCCATGTGGTCAGCAGTAAAAACTAAAACTAAAATAAAAATAAAGTAAAATAAAATAAAAATAACCCAATCTGGCCTGCGGACCGGCAGGACTAAAAATAAAAATAAAAAATATATTTAAAAATACCCCTGACCAGTAGGGATCAAAAAGAAAAAGGAAAAAAAGGAAATGAACCCAAACTAAAATGAATTACTAAATGAAATTTTTTCTAAAAAAATTGTTTTGTAATTAACAAACCAAACTGGAACGGAAAATGAACCGAACCAAAACAAATCACCATTTTTTTCGGTTCATGCCCATCTCTAGTGGCGACTTATGAGCAAGGGTGAATATAGGCTGGCTGCAATGGCGAGAACTCACCAGTGTGCTTTTTGACAGACAAATGCCAATTTATGTCACATCCAAAATTTACAAGATAATTGCCCACCCAGTTGCACTGTATGACACAAAGCGCTGGGCAGCAACAGTAGAGCTGTCTCCATGCCATAGAAAAGTGTGTGTTTCATTGGATATCAAGTATGTCCCTACTCGACCATACCACAAATGATACTACCCAACAGTAACTAGGTGTAGTATCAATAATAGAGAAGATGTAAAAAAGCCAGCTTCGCTAGAATTGATATGAACTCAGAGCAGTACCTTCCACTATCGCCCAAACTGCATACCACCTGAAAATCAGTGACTAGTGGCCATGGGTGGACATGAGATGGCAGTACCCTGTCAATAAGAGCATGCAAATTATCCGCCTATGCCCTGAACATGTGGTCAACCAGGCAAAGTGGCATTTCAGAATCTGAAAAGCAGACCCCACACTTGCAGGAAAATACTAAGAAGAAGTGTGATGTGCTTTTTGCTTGAGATAATCCTTTGGACTCTCAAGGTGGAGGGAATAACAAGCAATGGTTGATTCATCCCACCTTCCTTCTTCAAAACATCCAACCCAGCTAATATTCTAGTATGTCTCCATCCTTAGGTGAAAGACTAAGATTTCTTGGTTCAAGGAATACAGGAGAAAGAAATGAGAATCTTTCATTTTAAGAAGTCTGAAGAATTTCTCTCTCCTGTATTCCATCCACCAAAGAAGCTGTATTTCAGCTAAGTATGGCCACCATTTTCTATCATTTCCTTGGCCTATCCAGAATGAGCTGCTTGACATGACCATCTTGCCCTCTGCCTCATGGAAGTAGGGCTACACTGGGATACTGAGATGAAGAACAAGCCAATCTGTAGCATATTCATCACATAAACTGCTAGCTGCTTTCAACCAGGACACTAAATTATTGAGATGATTGGACTGCCTCGGTATAGCTCCTCTAACATTTTAACATAGACATGAACAGGGCTGAAAGAAGGATGTTTCCAAAAATAAGAACTAAGTACCCGAACTCACAATCCAGTTTGCCATATGTGGTTAGGAGAGAGATTTGGTAATTGTGAGCTATCCATTTAACAAAGACAGTGACACCATTCACCTATTCCACCTCTATATTTTGACTTAATAGATGGTCATTTCCTCTGTAAAATTATTTCAGACAATAAGAAAGTGCCTCAAATGTCAGTTGTAAGTACTCAGTCCTCTTCATTTCTGAATGATCTTCCGTGGAGCCTGCTGTGCTACTATCCTGTTATTAATATTCCATGGAAGTTTCTAGAAAGTAAGGAAGAGCCTGACATATTCTGAAGCCCAGCAGGTGCATTCTGCTTGGACATTCCATACCTGCAGTGTCAGGCTCTCATCCCAAGGTTAACACCATACTAAACTATGTAATTTTTAGATATAGCCATTTATGCTAGAAGAAATTGCTGTGTTATACATGCACAAATTAGTCAGATTTCTGCATACAATTATGGACTAAAACCAATGGCATGAAAATAATTAGCACGTTTGACTAATGACTTACTTTATTTCTCTGTACGTCACACAGCATGATCTGAAAACACGGCTGGATTCCTTTATTACTTTATATATGTACGTGTGATTCATCCTGTCTGTCTTACAAATTGCAGAGGGATTCAGAGCAGTGAGGAAACGTTTTAGACGGCTGATAAAATGTTTCATTTTTATGATTGAGTTAGCTTAATCTTCAAGAGCTAAATGTAATTAGGCACCGGAATTGATTAAGTGCAGCTGGAATTAACAGAAACATTGGCCCTTAAAACCCTTTTAGATTTTTCTTGCACTTAGTATACCACTCCTACCTCCATTTTGCACAGGGCCTTAAGAACAAGAGGAATTGCTCTGCTGGATCAGATCACAGATCCACAATGGCCAATGAGTTGCCTGTTGGGAGGTTGTCAGCAGGGTCCTTTCTAAGGAGAAAGGTGGGGTAAAAATATTTTAAATAAACAAATAAATGTGAATGCAGCTGCATCTTATCTCACACATTGTCCAGTAACTGATGCAGAGCAATAGACTGCTTCAGATACTTGAGGTGATATTACTAATCCTCACTAGTATCATCAATGTCCTTCACTTCCCTATCTCTCAGCTACAATAGATGAGCCCAGGTTCTAACACTGCCAGGGTGAAAAGCTTCTTTTACTTACTTATCTTCTCTTCATCATGCACAATTTTATATACCTCTAACATATCTTTGTTTATTTGCTTCCCCCGCCCAACCTAAACATAACCAAGCACTGAATTTCCAAGGTCCCTTTATCATTTGACTACCCTTTTCTGATCATTTTCCAAATCTTTAATACCGTTGTGGTGACCCAAACAAGCACAGCATTCCAGATGTAGAAGCTCATTTGTCATTTTACTGCATCTTACTCCAGTTTGGATAAAGCCTTTTGGACCTCTCCAAAACCTCCTTTTCTACCCTTATTCCAAACAATTCTGCATCACCTTCAGCAAATCTACCCCCTCACTACTTACCCCTCCTTCTAGGTCATTTATGAACAAGTCAACAAGTACCAGTTCCAACAGAAACCTTGAGAGACCTCACTGTTCATGTTCTTTCATTTTTAAGAACTAAGCATACATCCCTAGTCTATTTATTCAAAAGAGACATTGAGCTAACTGGCCTGTAGTTTCCCAAATCCTTCTGGATCCCTTTATACCAACTGGTGTTGCCACTCTCTGCCTCTATATTTTAAGGATATATTATCTATTTTAGTTTAACATATATGTTGTTTCCTATTTGAATTCTTCATAAACTATCAAGAGAGTATCATGTGATTCTTATACTTGGCTTATTGTGGTTTAATAGATTGATAAGGTCTAGAAATGTCTCTCTTGACATAAAACTTCCTCAGCTATTCATTCTCCTTCCTGGACGCAACAGTTCAGACATTTTATCATTATTTGCAGTAGTGAAGGCAAATGAGAAGAATCCTCTGTAGTATCTCTACCCTCCTTCAGAAAACCTCTAATTTCACTCAATAGCCCAAATGCTTACTTGTTGGTTTCATGATGCAGAATTATTGAAGGAATTATTTATTGTTGGTTGTGGCAGTATTTGCAGTAAGCTCCTCAAAATCAATTTCCTAAAATCTCTACTTCTTTGCATTTCCTATGTAGAGGTTTATGTTCCTGCAAATTTGCCTGTTTTGAACAAGATTTCTGGTTACTAAAAGAAGCCTCTTTCCCCACAGGGGGGTGGGTATGGAGTGGCCCAGGCTGAAATTTCCAGTGCTACAAGGATACAGCTGAGATGAAATTTTACAGCAGGGTGGGGAATCCTGGTCAGGCCAAGAGCCAATTTCTAATTTGGCTGACAGCCTTGGGGCCACACCTCCCACTGGGAAAAAAGAAGAAAAAACATCCAAAAAAACCCAAGCAGTATGCTCTGCCATTTTAAAAACATGGTGGCACAGTTCCCAGACACTTTTCCGGTTTATCTACGGCTTTGTTAGGTTTATTCCATCTTCTTTTAGCTTATTTAGTTGTCAGTCATTGCTTACAGCCTTTATTTGTATTTAACGTTGGGTTTCTTTACCTCAACTAGCTTAATTGATTAAGGAAGTCTTCACTTGAAGTAATTATTTCGTAGCTTCCAACCACAAATGAACCTGGAAGGAAGCCAGGAAGTACTTAGTCTGAGTGATTTTTCTCCCCCCTGTGACCGATTGTACTGCCAAATTGGGGGCTATTTATTTTTTTAAAAAGAATATTTCCCATGCCTGCAAAGTGCAGATCAATATGGGATAAAAGACTGCAGTGTAGGGAAAGAGGCACAGTGCAGGTTTTTACTAGCCCCTAAATAAAAATGTATGACCCTAATAAGGAGTCCTCATAAAACTGTGAAAATGAATTACCATCTTCACATACAGGGTCTGGGGACATACGTCCCTCCACATGCTTTTGGAATGTAATTCCCACCATCCTTCACCACTGGTTCGTCTGGCAGGAGTGATGATAGCAGCATATGGAGTACCATATTTTGCCCACTTATGCCTAAGGCCAGAAAAATATGCTGTCTTCAAACTGAGCTGAGTTTTCAACAACTTTTGTCACTGCACATGGCACAAGCCCCCCTGTGATCTCAAACCAGGCACCAGTTTTCTCTCTTTTTAAAAAAAAAAGTCGGGCACTTGCTTGAAAAACGAGAGAGGTGAAAAAGAAATATGAATGAAGATATATCTCCTGCCACATGTGTTACAGTATTTGGATTTTAAAGTAGGGTTCCCAGTGCTAGCAAATCAAGGCTGAGAGTCTTCCTGGCTACTATTGACAGTGCTAGAGATGTCATAGTAGAATATTTTTCCCACATAACATGTGGTGAAAATAGAGCCAAGGGAGCTATTTCCTCCCAAGTAAAAACAATGTCACCTGCCAGCTAGTGCTGGGAGACTTCCTAGCTGTGTTCTTGTCTAGAGGGGCAAATTCAAGAGGTCTGTTTTGGCCACTTGTCAAGTAGGTGAACTGTCAGTAGCTGAGAAGTCTCCCAGCATGGGCAGGCCAGGGGCTGTTCCCTCTTTAGAAATAAGGATTAGAAATGAGATATATTGGTGATGTTATGTGTACTGAGCTAAGAAGCTGCATTGCTGTTTTGCTACATTGCTCACTTTATTTAACAGAAAGAAAGGAAAGAATAGTCCCAGTAGCCTGCTGAATGATAGCCATGGAAAAAGGCTGGGAATGGGAAAGTAATTAATCAAAAGGGAGACAAATTGGGTTGATCTAAAGACCTCTCTGGGCACTTCTCATGGGAGAGGAAACATGGATCAATGTAAACAGAAGTATCCCTCAAGCGAGTGATTTTCACCTTTCAATTGGAAATCAGACCACTCCAACTTCCCCCATCTGCACAGGCCCTTAGTTTGATTTGCATGTGTCTATGGCAGTATTTGTATATTGACCTGCAAACCATGCTAAGTGACAAGTGACAAGCTTCTTGTTACTAGGTGCGTTCATGTCAGAACTGACTTACACAATAATGGAGATTTCAAAGTAAGTGAGATATTTAAGGAGTAGCTTTACCACTTCCATGCACTCAGAACTTTCTGTGGTGGAGCAGAGATTGAAATCCAGGCTTGAACCTTAAGTCCTAGGCCAGTGTTGGCAAATCTATGACACGGGTGCCAAAAGTGGCATGCAGAGCCCTTTCTGTGGCACACGACATCGCCCCCACACAGCCACAGCACTTCCCCCTCCATCATGCAGCGCACCACTTTGCTCCATGCAGAGAACCAGGAGAAGGGGAGGCAGTGGTTTGTGGGATGCCCCAACTGGTGTGGCTGGAGTGTAAACTGGGGCTACAAACAAGCCCATAAGCCGCTTCCACTCCCCTGACAGTGGAGTACCCCATCCGCTTTTCCGCCGCAGTATTCACAAGCGCTTACATTTACAATGGCTGATGATTCTCATATTTGTGCTATGATGTTGAACGTTCAGTACATGAAACAGAAAACAAAGCAGAAAAAGATCTGGGAAATGTGAGAAAAAGTGAGAAATCCTGAGGAATTGAACCTTATTATGTCTGTGGGTGCCTGCGGGCAACTTTCACAGGATAGTTAACACAATGTGAAAAAGACTTGAGAACAACACTTAACTGGCAAACCATTTTATACATTATGTTGCTGAAATAAATAAATAGGCCTGACCTTTATAATTACAGCATATGTACACTAAAAGAATGCAATATTTCCTCACAGATGAGGAAACAAAACCCAGTCAAGGTAAGGCTATGCTAACAATGCCTTGGGGCCCCAAGGACAAGCTTCCACCGGATTTCAATGGTGTCAGCAAACCTACCCCTTTAATGTCAGTTGAATAAATCAATAACTACTGCTGGCTTCCATGGCACCAAGAGAACTAGAGAACCTTTAACAGCAAAGAGGAGTATATGTTTGTGTACCAATGACACACATTGCACACCTGGTACTGCACTAGGACTCAGGAGGTCTGAGTTCAAATCTCCACTTAGGCATAAAAGTATTTTGGTGACCACCAACAACCACTGCCAAAATCACCACACGAGTTTGTTGTAAGGATGAAATTGGGATGGGAAGAGTCGTATACGGTACTTTGAACTCACTGGAGAAAAAACAGGCTATAAATGTAACAAAGGAACAATTAAGTGAAAATGAATAAATATTGACTGACTGACTGACTAACTGATTATGTTAGGATTGTTGATAGTAGGTGACCCTATTCTTCCTGGGATACTTGTTATGTGTAATGAAGTTGTCCTCTGCTTCCTTATGACTGTATCCAATTACATGCCATCTTTGCTGTATGCTCCAGTAATCATCATCATTAACAATGCCCTTTATTTAATATATTTGGATTCAGATTTGAAAGAGGTGCCACTTGGAAAATGTCCATTTCAAACAAAATGGCAAGTCAGCTGAGAATTTAACTGTGAAAGACTACCACCACCACCCCGCCTCCAGTATGTCACCCCTTGCTGGGAAACTGAAGCTGGAATAATATTTGACTTGCCTTAAATTGCAGGGCAATCCACAAGGAGATAAGACCTTGTAACAAACATATTTGCCAGCAGAGGGCAGAACATACACATATAAATGCCGCAAAGCCCACTTGAATGAACAACTCAGGCCGCAGAGAGATGTGATATATTTCCAACAGTTTAATATATCCTGGTGAAACAGAAATGAGAAGCCAAATAATATGGGGAAGAATATCTTCTTGATTTTAAATAACTGGAGGAAGATCTGTGTTGAGTTAATTAATAACTACTCCCTCCCCCATAGCCCCACCCCCAAATCATCCTTAAAACAGCCAGAGTATATCATGAGGGAGGAAGTAAAATTACCACAACACAGTCTCCTAGAGGATGCTACCTTTTTTACAGAATATTTTACCTGGGAGCTGTGCTCAAACTGAATGCAGAATCAAGGTCCTCATAAACGGTTTCCTTTAAGCACTTGACACTGGGAATTGGAATTTCCCAATGCTATTAACACTTAGCAGTTGGAGCTCTGGACCAGCCAAGAACAAGGGATTAAGGGGTATTTGTCTAAACTAATTTCACTCTGTATACTGGGTCTATGGAGACTGGGGTTACTCTGCTGGAATTGTGCAACACTGCTAATTGGCTACAAATTTAACTGTGGCAGGGTTCCCACAGGAGCATGGCTACATATTCATTAACTGTACTTGCATTACAAATCTATTTGTGGATTAAGTGTTTGTGGCATGAGGTTCCCGGGGTGGTTGCTGAACGGTTGGTTAGTGATATGCCATTGTATTAACTTTCTCCATTCTGTAAGTTATAACCAATGCATAAATCATAACGGAATGGAGTCCTATGAGATCATTTCAAGAAACACATTACAATTTCGTGTTCTCATCAGGGTCCTCTGAATACATTGCCAAGACTACAAATATAAATGATACAGGACCTTACATTCAGACTTGCCTGTCCATTTCCACACCTTCAGCCAACTCTCAGCAGCAAGACTTCTGCTAAAGCTGTCCCCTGCCCTGTGGCTAAAAATAAGCATGATTTATGCCACTTATTTACTACACTTAATGTGCACAATTGGTTGTGTTTTAAAAAGCATGTATGGGTTGCTTATTATATTCGTCATACAAATACACAAACACAGTTTGTCTAATCTAATCTGGGATCATTGAGATGTTTGTCCCACAGAGTAATACTGACGAATCACTACCAGTCAGTCAGTTACAGGATTTCTTGTTATTTATGTGCCCTAGAGGTTGCTGGTGATGCACTGGCACTAAGTGAAATAGAAAATTGAATTGGAATAGGAAGGAAGGTACTCTGCAGCCAGTTGTTGTGGACAACTCCAAGTGTTAGTCCTATGATCTAAAATAGAACTGTTCACTTAATGAGACTTGTTGATTTTACACTTGTCTAAATCCCATTCATTCTTCCCTCGGTGAGACAAAGAACAGGATTTAGGCCTATATCTCCCAGCATCCCCTTCCTGACCAAAACAGGTGGGAATGGCTGGAAGCCAAAGAGGTGCAATATGAAGCAGGGCTCAAGAAGGCACTTGTGTGAACCATCTGATCTGAGTTATGTCAGTAAGCTAAGCGGAAGAGGCAAAGGTAAACAAAGGATACAGCTGAGAAGTGAGAAGATACTCTTGCATTCTACAATATTTGTTTCTGGTTGGCATGAAGCTTTGGAGGTGTTGCTCTCTGTACATCAGGGGACTAGAAAGACTTGGTTTTATGAACATACAAGGGACTTGAAAATAAATTGTTGCTGCCCTCTGTAAAAAATAATTATACAAGTAAATTAAACCAACAGTAGCAACACCAAGCCTCTGCTAAGATTGTGTGCTCCTAATTCTTACACATATCTTAATTTGCAGGCTTATGTCTTTTATAATATTCTTCTGTTCCACTGATGCTCACTAATCTATCCTGTAGACTCCAGTGCAATTACATAAAGCACCACTGCCTCAGCCTTTTCCTCAGAGAGCACACACTTTGACCAATTATATAACTATTCAAGCAAATAAACAGTGATCTATCAGTCACAGCCCAAAACAAAGTATTTAATTTGCTTATGAAGCTACATAAACCAATGTTTTGGAAACATCTTTTCTGCCATTTTTTTTCAGAGTAAAAACATATAACAAGCAGATTATTTCCTAGTACTGTTAATATTATTGTATAGACCAGGGCTGTCCAAGAGGTCGCCCACGAGCGACCAGTCACCCGCGGCACCTTCAGGGGTCGCGCGCCAGGTCCCCTGTGCAGGGGGGATTTCCCCCACTCACTTGCCCTCTCCAGTGGCAGCAGAAGCAGCTCCAATGGTGGCAGCGGGCCCAGCAACCTGCCCTGGGCCCGCCTCTATGGCTGCCACCTGCCACTGGAGCCGCCCCCGCACCCCCACCCCGGCCGCCTGCATCACCCCCACCGTCATCACCATCACCCCCACCCCCCACCACCATCACCCTCACCCCCACCCCCACCCCAGGCCCCGCCCACTTGTAATCTTGTGGTTCAGTGCTTCAAAAATAGACTAAGTCAGAAAAGCTCAAAAGTGAGACTAAGTCAAAAGATGTCAAAAGATGTGAAATATTTTTGAGTCAAGTTGGAGATTTCCCAAGAATGAGACTGTCAGACAAAAAGGAGAATTTCTTCAGCGCTGAGTTTATTGAGCAGAAGCAAAGTACAGAACAGAGAACCTTTGTGGAAGACACAAAGGGCCCCCCTCACAGACAAAAAGGGACCTCGAACACACTTTTCCAGGGGTTTTTATACAATTTCAGAGCCTTGTCTGGTCACTATCGGTCAACCACACCCTTGTCCGGTCATTATCGGACAATCACACCCTAAGACCACCCTCATACTCAAACCTTCATAAGCTCTTGTTACTTCCGCTTTTTTGCTCAGCTCCCTTCTCAGCTCGCTCTTACCACACCTGTTTCCGCCTTCCTCAGCCTCTGCCTGGCAGTGCCCGGCATCAACAGGAAACCACAGCATCTCACAATACACTTTCTCCTCTTAGAATTACAATTACAAGATAGCTTTTTACCATTACAAGACAGCTATTGATTATATGTTGTATCAATAGGCTCATCAGCAAGCATGGATATATATTTTGGATCTCACACACTGACCCTGCCACCATCGCAATTGCCACTCACACCGCTGCTGCTACAATCACTCCGCCCCCGCCCACTGCCAACACACCCCGCCACTGGCGCAATCACCCCAACTTTTCAGAGGCACCTCCAAGATCAGGGGTGGGCTCAGTATGGCCATCCAGATGCTGCTAGCCTCCTGATCTCATCAGGCCTCCACCCCACTTCTCAGTGGTGAGGGATCCAGGGAGGAGCAGTTATTAGTAGACATGGGCACGACCAGAAAAAATGACGTTTCGAGTTTTCGTTTGTCGGAACGGGTCCGTTTCAGGTTGTTTCCGTTTGTCGCGAAATTTTTCAAAAATTTGTCATTTCCGTTTGTCGTTTGTTGTTTGTCGTTTCCACCGCGATTTAGCGCGATTTGACTTCCCAGAGCATAGGGGCGTCCCGCAATCAGGGCCGGCGCTAGGTGTTTTGTGCCCTAGGTGGCGGGTGGGGCAGGGGGTGGGGGAGGGGAGGTGCGGGCGGGCGGTGGTGGCGGGAGGCCATGGGCGGGCGGCGGCTGCGGGCAGGCGAGTGGGTGGGTGGCGGGCGAGTGGGCGGGCGGCGGGCGAGTGGGCGGGCGGCGGCGCGGGCCGCAGGTGGGTGGCGGCACGGGCGGACAGGCGAGTGGGCAGTTAGGATATCACTTAGGATAGAGGTTCTGTCCTTGGCTTGCACCCCATGTGTGTGTTTGTGTGAGCAAATTGAAGTTGGGAAAATAGAAAATAAATGGTAGTATATAATATATTTTTAAAATACATCCACACCTCCCACTCCCAGTCGAACCTCCCCCTTTATCCAATATCAGAAAAAAACCCTCAAACTGCCAGAGAAGAAATAAAGAATAAACTGCTATTCCCTTCAGCAGACAAAGCTGCAGGGAATTAAATAATTATTTTCTAAATTCAATTCCCTCCCTGCCTGCCTAACTTAAATCCTAAAGCCTCCAGCCTCCCTCCTCAATCTTGAACGGATCACACCAGCACCAGCAGCCAGCCCTCCTCCCTCAACCACATCCATACACCCAACTGTGATTTCAGGAAGGTGCCTCGGCTTTTTATGCCCTCCGAGACATCCAGAAGTGTCAGTCAAAAACCTGGCGATGCCATTGGTGGAATGGTTCAAAAAATTTGCATGGTCCCATCCCATGCCCAGCCCAAATGGGCAGGTCTAATAAAATAAAATAAAATAAAATCAATACGACGTTTTATTGCTATAAAAAACCCACTGCTGCTACTATTAAAATTCAGGCATTTAAAATAAATAAATTTCACATGTTTCTGTGGTGATTTGGTGTGTGTTTTTACCACGATTTCAAAAGAAAAATTGTGGTCGCCATTTTGGATCCCCCCCCCACCGCATGGCATGCAGCGAGACAGACAACGAGGATGACCCCCTCCCCAGCCTGGTGCAAGCAGCCCAGGACAGGAGAAGAGGGGGGGAAAGGCTGGGGACCCCCCAGAAATCACCCCTCTAGTAGGTGGCAAAGCCTCAGGCAGGCATATTTTCGCCTGCTTTTTTGGCCGGGAGTCAGGGTTTTTTAAAAAAAACTTTTAAAAACTTTTCCTGTGCTTCACATCGTGCGATTGCCGCGATGCCACAAACAGAAACGAAAAACCCGACCAAATTTTTCTTTTTTCAGTTCGAGTTTGAGTTCTGACGGCTTAATTATCGTTACCTTTTCCGTTACGTAACGGAAACGATAACCGAAAACGGAAACGACAATTTCGCCGAGTCGTGCCCATGTCTAGTTATTAGGATCTGGGAGGCCATATGCTCATTTGCTTCTAGACTAAAAGGTGTCAATTCCTCCCAGGAATCATGGAGTGACTGTTGTATAGCATGACTGGGTCTCAAGACAGAGGAGAATTACAATAGAAGTTCTCTTTTCTCTCATTTCCTTTTTTATTGGCTCCTCAACAGCATTGGGAACATTATAGCTACCATGAACAGTGGCGCTCACATTTTCAATGCAGGAAGAACAAAAGTTATGCACAGAGAGAACAAAAGGTTATGATTACGTGATGTCATGCATGACAAGAAGGAATGCAGAAGAAACCCGGCTGCCTAACAAATTCACTTGGCTCCTCTGTGTGTCTCAGAGCATTTAGGGGGTTAAGATAAAAAGAAATGAAGCATGTGCTTTTGCACAAGACCCAATGAGGTACCATGGCTTCTGACCTTTCCACCTGTCACTGCATTCCAGAGAAACCCCATATTCTGTGGCTGGGTCAGGAGCAAAGGCTGAAAGATCTCAACAAGATCTCTTCTTAGCCAGCTGTCCTAACATGCTTTGACAGTTGGAAAGAAGGAAAGAAACAGGAATCATATATATAAAGTGACGTGATTTTGAAAGATACATATTTTAAAATCACATCACTTTAGAAGTCATTGTTCTATGATATTGGCTTAGTCTTGTATTTTAAAACCTGATGACTTGACTTTTCCCCTTTCAACATTAGCTCCTGCTCTTTTCTAGCAACCTCTGAAGAATTGCTCCTGGGACCAACAAAATGCCTTTTATCCTACTAGTATATTTTGCAAATGATGTGGACAGCTGTTACATTACTGAACACAGCTGGTGGCTCTATTTAATTCCATTAGGCCTCAAGAAGATTCAGCCCACAAGACCCCTCTTGGCAAGGAAGGCACTGCCCTTTGATCGGCTCCAACACTGGCTCAGAAAAGCATCCTTCTCTTCTTTATAGATGAACAAATCTACTATGGGGTAGTAGTGGCTTTGGAAGTTCAGGCACTCATCATGACTATCTCTATGGCCAAGCTCCAACAAGGAAGCAGATACAGTACCTTGCCCCATACCTGTAAATGACACCTAGCTGTATATAGGAACACACTTTTTGCAAAGCTAATGGATCGTTACTGTCTGTTGAATCCCAAACCACTCTCAAAACCTTTGCACTGCAACAGGGATAGTTTGCAACACTTTATTATTTCTGGAGAAACCTGTTTCTCCCTCAGTTAGTATGAAGATAGTAGCTATTCTCAGAAGTAAGACAGAAGCCAAAGGCAGGTGGCAGATGCTTTCATAGTTCCTGCTGCTCAGAAGTCCAAAAGCTGAATCCCTGCCTATCCATTAGCACAACTGTAATGCTCACTATGTTGGTGAGTACTGGGTTATTTTCTGATAAATATACCATGACCATCATTCCCAGCAATTCTTGAATGGGAAGACAGGAATCATGATTCCCAAAGGTGCACATGATGCACTCACTAGACAAGAGGGGTAATAGTTATCCAGCTGTAAGCCTTTCAAATGTTATTAGACTGCAAATCCATTAGCTACATTGGGCAATGGAAATTGCAATCCAACCACGGTTGGAAGGCTGCAGTTTCCTACTTGATTTAATCATTCTATCTGCACCATTTAATGGCCATGTGTATACCTTCCAACATACACACGCTGTATATTCTCTGCACTCTTCCTTTTGTTATGCTTTACTCCCTTCTGCTTGTACAGATGGTCTCTCCTGGACCATTCTCTTAAAGGGCACATAATTCATAATAGGGGGCCAGAAGTAATTATTTACTGTTATCACTTGTTATATCATCAAACAAATTAAGACCACGGTATGTATGTGATCAGTTAGGCATGTACACTCTCTTCAGAGATATGAGCAAAACTGGACTGAGTCAGGATATTGCTACGGTTCACAGGTGACTACAGGGTGGAGCAAAGAGCCACCTGAGCCCCACTGAACTGAGAACTATTCCTAAAGACCCTTCAGGTACCACCCAGTATTCATGGACCTGAAATGTTTTCAACCAATGATGCCCACTAATTGCAATTGTTGAAATGAACTCTTCAAAAGAATGAATATCTAGTAAAGCCCAAAATCTTCCCTGTACAGTTGGTGCAGATTGATATCACCACATGCTATATCTATAACTATATCTGTACATGCACACACCCTTGCAATGATTCCATAATCTCAGACACCAAAGCCCTGAGATTCCATAATCTCAGACACCAAAGCCCTATTGTAGCATTATCTCTTGGACAATTAACAGTTGCCCAGGTAGTCTGCTAGCCATGCCCATATTATTTCTGGAGGGCTTGCCACATTTCAAGGTAGTAGTAGTAGTAGTAGTAGTAGTAGTAGTAGTAGTAGTAGTAGTAGTAGTAGTAGTAGTAGTAGTAGTAGTAGAGAAAATCCACCTTCCTGTAACTTGAGTTCTACACTCTGGGTTAATTGAAAACAAATCATGCCCCTCTTCTGTATGACAGCCTTTCAGGTATTTGAAAAATGATATCATTTCTCCCCTCAGTCTTCTTTTCTCAAGACTATACATACCCAGTTGTTCCAGTCTTTCCTTATAGGCCTTGGTTTCCAACCACCTGATCATACTTGTTGCCTCCTCTGAACATGTTCCAATTTGTCAGCATCCTTGTTAAAGTGTGGTGTTCAGAACTGTTGTGGTATCATGTCCTGGCAAAACTCTAGTTTAGATTAAGAAGATGAAGAAGAGCTACAGATTAGACATGGGCACGGAATGACTAAATTACCGTTTCCGTTCTCCGTTTCCGTTACAAACGGAACAACAAACGGTAATTTAGCCTGGCCAGCCAGAACCCAAATTTCAATCCCTACCTATATTACCTAACTTTAAGATCATTTCAGACCTGGAAAAAAGTATATGTGTATTTATATGGCAAAAGAAAAAAGCAAGGATTAGAAATGTTTATCTACAGGACAGAACTAAAACTGGTGGCTTTGCCCTGCCCAATTTGGTGTTATACTACAAGGCCGCTACCATGACTTGGATTAAAGACTGGATTTTGATGACAAATAATAGAATACTGCAGTTTGAGAGCCACGGCTTGGATAAGGGTTGGCATCATTATATATGGTATAAGGGTAATATACCTACCCTTTTTAAAAAGCACTGGATAAGGAATGCCTTAGTTAAAATATGGTTACCGATCAAAAAACAATTTTACCCCAAAGCACCATTGTGGTTATCTCCGTTGGGAGCGGTTATTAGCCCCCACATAAGTGTAACCCCAAAATTTTTAACTTACAGACACCTTCTGAACGCTGACCTCTCTTTGAAATCATTAGAAAAATTAGTATCAGAAGGTTATAAGTTAGACTGGTGGAAGTACCAACAAATATACTCACACTTCAAAGATCTTACTAAAGAGGGGGGATTTATGACTAATGATACTCCACTTGACAAAATACTATCCTCTGGTGACTCAAAGCTCCTTAGTAAATTCTATAGTATGTTGTTAAATGAAAAAATGATTGATACACTGGTTAAAGACACTATAATAAGATGGGCAGAAAATTTTGGTTATTCTATTCACCTAAACAAATGGGACTCCTTGTGGAACACAGTCAAAATCTTCAAATCTATAGCCTTTAAGGAAAATTGTTATAAGAGGTTCTATAGATGGCATTTCTCACCACACCGTTTATCTAAGATGTATAACTGCTCACCTAAATGTTGGAAATGTAAACATGACTGTGGTACTTTTTACCATATGTGGTGGACATGTAAAGAGGCAAGGGGGGTCTTGTCTTATTTTTACTGGATAATGGTGAAATTATTTTAAATAAAATAAAGGAAAGAAATTATTTTTGAAAGATTTTGAAGATTAAATTAGAGCTTAGACCAGAATTTTTTTTATTAAATATAGTAGATATTAATATTCCCTATGACCAGAGATATGTACTTCACCATGTAATTGTTGCTGCAAGGATATTGTATGCGAAATCCTGGAAACAACCAGATGTGCCAACTGAGAGAAATTTTCAAGAAAAGATAAGAGAATGCATTGAAATCGACAGACTCTTCAGCTTTCTAAAGGGAGACTACAATGAGATTTCTCGGAAAAGATGGCAAGAAGTAACAAACCTACTAGCATTGTGATATTATTTGGTGATTTGTTAATAGGTTAAATCATTATTTTTGGCTTGATATATTCAATGTAATTTTTAAACTGTATTCCTTTCCCCCATACCCCTCCCCCCTTGTTCCCCCCCCCAAAAAAACCCAATAAAATTACTTAATTAAAAAAAAAAAACCCAAACCAGAAAAAGAAAAATTTGGTCGGGTTTTTCGTTACCTTTAGTGGCATCGCGCGATGCAAAATGAAGCACAGAAAAGAAGTAGAAAAAAAGTTTTTAAAAATCCCGGCCGAAAAAGCAGGCGAAAATATGCCTGCCTGAGGCTTTGCCACCTACCAGAGTGGTGTTTTGGGGGGGTCCCCGGCCTTTCCCCCCCTCCTCTCCTGTTCTGGGCTGCTTGCACCAGGCTGGGGGGGGCATCATCCTAGTCGTCTTGCCATGCCATGCGGTGGGGGGGAATCCAAAATGGCTACCGCAATTTTTCTTTTTAAAACGTGGTCCAACAACACACCAAAGCACAACACAAACACATTGAAATTTATTTATTCTAATGCCTGAATATTAATAGTAACAGCAGTTGGTTTTTCTTGCAATAAAACGTCTGCATTGATTTTATTTTATTTTATTTTTATTTTTATTTTTTTAGACCTGCCCAATGATGGGCTGGGCATGGGATGGGACCATGCAATTTTTTTTTGAACAATTCCACCAATGGCATGGCCAGGTTTTGACTGACACTTCTGCATGTCTAAGAGGGTATAAAAAGCTGAGGCACCTTCCAGAAATCGCAGTCGGGTGTGTGGATGTGGTTGAGGGAGGAGGGCTGGCTGCTCAAGAGATTATTCGAGGATGGAGGCCTGGGAGGCTTTAGGATTTAAGTTAGGCAGGCAGGGAGGGAACACACAACACAACAGGCAGGCACCATTTCTCCTCCTGTCCTGTGACTGTGAGATCCAGATCCAGATCCAGATCCAGAAGAAGATCGAATTGAATTTAGAAAATTATGTTTTTGATTCCCTGCAGCTTTGTCTGTTGAAGGGAATAGCTAGCAGTTATTCTTTCTTTGTTCTCTGGCTGTTTGTGGGGAAAGGATTTTTCTGATATTATTATTGGATAAAGGGGGAGGGTCGACTGGGAGTGGGAGGTGTGTGGATTTATTTTAAAATATACCATTTATTTTCAAAGTTTTCCAACTTCAATTTGCTTGCACACACACACAATTTGGGGTGCAAGAACAGAAGTTCTCCTATACTAAGGGGACAATATAATATTAAAATATTATTTGTTTACTACTACTCTACTAGCTCATCTTCTGTTTGTTTAAACTTGTTCTGTTGTGTGCACTGTCTGAACACACACACCATTTCAGTGGATCAAGTTGCATTTAGAAAACTATTTTTTTTTATTCCCTGGCCTGCAGTTTTATCTCTGCTGAAGGGAAGAGCAGTTATCTTCTCCTTCTGCCTTTGTTCATTTTCAAATCAACAACAAGTCTGTCTGTCTCTGCCTGGCTGTTTGTGGGGAAATGATTTTTCTGATATATATAATATACCTACTCTCTTCAGGTTTATTTTTTTGGGTTTGGCTGCCTGGCTGGCACTAAGCCAGTGCCACCCTTCCAGACCAGACCAGTTGCTGCTGGTGCTGCTGCTGGCTATAAAATAGCATTTATATATATTTTATCAGCCTAATCTGTTGGGGGGGGCATTCACCCTACCCCTACCAATCAAGTTAATTTACTGGGGGGGTGATTAGGCAACCAATTTCATTTGCTGCTTTATTTGGGGGAATAAACTACTCTACCTCAGTCTCATTGTACAATAAATTCCAGTAACCAGTTCAATTAGAGGGAGAGCCTATTCTTAGGGTAACTGCAATTTGCTTGCACACACACAATTTGGGGTGCAAGAACAGAACCTCTTCCCATCCTAAGGGGACAATAGAAATATTTTACAATATTATTTACTACCTCATCTTCTGTTTGTTTAAACTTGTTTTGTTGTGTGTGTGCACTGAACACATTCCATTTCAGTGTATCAAGTTGAATTTATAAAATTATTTTTGTTTATTCTCTGGCCTGCAGTTTTGTCTCTGCTGAAGGGAAGAGCAGTTATCTTCTCCTTCTGCCTTTGTTTATTTTCAAATCAACAAGTCTGTCTGACTCTGCCTGGCTGTTTGTGGGGAAAGGAAGGATTTTTCTGATATATAACATTATTGGATTAAAGGGAGTTGGATGGACTTCTGGAATTAGTTTCAAATACTATACCATTTGTTTTCAAAGTTTTTCAACCTGAGAAGAAAAGAAGAAACACTTTCATTCATTTTTTACAGCTGCACTACAGCTATTCTTAGTTGATTGTTGTACAACTAAACTTTAATATTATTATTATATTTTACACCAGTATCTTTCTTTGGAGGCATCTACCTACTCTCTTCACTTCAGGTTTATTTTTGGGGTGTGGCTGCCTGGCTGTCACTAAGCCAGTGCCACCCTTCCAGACCAGACCAGTTGCTGCTGGTGCTGCTGCTGGCTATAAAATAACATTTATATATATTTTATCAGCCTAATCTGGGGGGGGGGCATTCACCCTACCCCTACCAATCAAGTTAATTTACTGGGGGCCTGATTAGGCAACCAATTTCATTTGCTGCTTTATTTTTTGGGGGGGCACTACCCTACCTCAGTCTCATTGTACAACAAATTCCAGTAACCAGTTCAATTAGAGGGAGAGCCTATTCTTAGGGTAACTGCAATTTGCTTGCACACACACAATTTGGGGTGCAAGAACAGAACCTCCTCCTATCCTAAGGGGACAATAGAAATATTTTACAATATTATACTACCTCATCTTCTGTTTGTTTAAACTTGTGTTGTGTGTGCACTGAACACACTCTCCATTTCAGTGGATCAAGTTGAATTTATAAAATTATTTTTGTTTATTCTCTGGCCTGCAGTTTTGTCTCTGCTGAAGGGAAGAGCAGTTATCTTCTCCTTCTGCCTTTGTTCATTTTCAAATCAACAACAAGTCTGTCTGTCTCTGCCTGGCTGTTTGTGGGGAAAGGAAGGATTTTTCTGATATATAATATTATTGGATTAAAGGGAGTTGGATCAAGCTAATTCACTGGAGGGCTGATTAGGCAACCTATTTGCTTGCTCCTGTGTCAGTGCTGGTACAAATTCACCACACACACAATTTTGGGTGTAAGAACAGATAACCTCCTCCTATCCTAAGGGGACAATATAAATATAATTTATTTTATTTTTTTGCTTCTTCTGTCTTGAAAGGGGGAGAGGGAGACAATTCTAAAATATTAAACTTATTTTCTAGAAGGGAAAAACTTTTCTCAAGGACCAGCAGGACAACTTTGAAAGCTTGTACAAAAGAACACAGTGTGAGAGTAAGCTTGTGGGCCAAAAGGATAAGTTTATTAGAATAGTTTGTTAACTTAACAGTACACAAATATAACAAAATATATTTCTATAATGTTGAGAAATAAAAAAAAATGAGGAGGGGTGGCAGAGGCAGAGGGAAGGGCAAGGGGACCGCCACTAAAATAAATAGTGGCACTTTTCTGAAGGAAGGCACAGGAAGCAGTACAGAAAGTGAAATTGCTGGTACCACTCCCTCCCCCAGCTGCAGCTGCAGCACAAGCACCACCAGACCATCTTCTGTCACTGAGGGAAGCATGGATGACTGCATGCGAACCCCATCACCAAGCTTTCACATGCAAACACCCCCCTTGTATCAGGAGGAAGACAAGTACTCGGAATCAGAAACCTCTGTGCATCTGCATCTGCCCGATTCTGAGGACCTGTTGGCAGGAACAGACAAAAGGCAGGCTTCAAGCACTGATGGAAGGAGCAGCCCTCCTTCGTCCCAGAACCAGAGTACCACCACTGACAGCAGCAGTCAATTGTCCCAGCAGGGTACAAGCCACACCACCACCAGCATGGCAGCGTCAGGCAGTAACAGAGGGGGCAGTACTTTGCACAAGCCTCGCGGCTCTCTCTGGGAGAATTTCGAGAACAGCCAGAAGACTCGAGGTTTGAGGTGTGTAAGAAATGCAGGGTAGTTGTGCGCAGGGGGAATGACCCCAAACACCTCTCCTCAAGTGCCTTGCATAGCCACCTCATGCGAAGGCACCCTGGGACTCTGCCTGGGACAGTGTCAGGCCCTGGTTCTTCAGGGAGGAAGAGGGGGGAAGCAGGCATGGGGAAGGACTCCAGAGAAAGCTCCACTGAGAGTGGGAAGAGGCAGGCCACTCTGCAGGAAGTGGTGCCTCTGTGGGGGAGTTTTGTGAGCCAACGTAATAGGGCCAAGGCACAGGAGTCCACCACTCGCATGGTTGGTGAAATGGTGGCCATGAACGGTTTGCCCCTCTCCTTTGTGGAGTCATCGGGATTCAGGCACCTGATGAAGCACGTGGCTCCATGGTACGAGCCTCCATCCCGGCGTACCTTCAGCAGGCAGGTGATTCCCTCCCTTTATGAGTCCATCAGGGACATGGTCCGGGCCCTGCTGCAGGCGGCCAGAGGAAGGAAGATCCACTTCACTTCTGACCTCTGGACCGGTGGGCACCACAGATACCTCTCTCTGACGGCTCATTGGTGGCAACCGAAGGAGGTCCTTGACACTAGGGCATCCCATGAACAGCTGCAGGGGGAGCCACAAGGGAGCACCCCAAGAGGGTACAGGGTGGTGCTTCTCCAGGCACAAAGCATGGAGGACAGTGCCAAAGCCATCCACATTGCTGAGGTCCTCATGACAGCACTGCGAGATTGGGGACCCGAGGGCAGGTCAATCACGGATTCATGGTTACTGATGCAGGCTGTAACATGATCAACGCGGTTGAAAGGCCAGGGCTCCAGGGCATCGTGTGCGCAGCACACAAACTGCACATAGTGGTGGGCGATGCCATTGGGCTGGGTACACCGAAGGACTCCTGTTGTAAGGGGACCCTGGAGACCAAGGCCTTGCTGGAAAAGTGCAGGAAAATAGTCGGGCAGTTCTCACGCAGCGTCAAGGCATCAAGAATGATGCGTGAGAAGCAGGCGGAGATGGGCCGACCAGAGCACGTCCTGATCCAGGACGTGACCACCCGTTGGAACTCCACCTATGAAATGGTCAAGCGCCTGGTGGAGCAGAGGGACGTGCTGGAATATGTCATGTCCCACACTCCCGTCCTGCCTGGGGGAAAGGTGTTGGACATTGGTGCTACCGAGTGGCTCGCCCTCTCCCAGATGGTGGGTATCCTGCAGCCATTTGAGGAGACCACCCATGTCCTCAGCAACTACAACGCCAGCCTGGGCCATGTACTCCCCCTGGTACATGGCCTTTGCCAACGCCTAGAGGCCAGTATCCGGGAAGAAGCCGGTCTTCTCCCAAAGAGCAGGGCCTCAGCAGACAGGCTGTTGACCGGCGTGGATACCCACCTAAGCCCACTGAGGAGGGAAAAGATGTACCAGATGGCATGTCTGTGAGACCCTCACGTCAAGGGTTCCCTGGCGGGCAGCGTTGCGGACCTAAGCTCATGGAAGATGGAGCTATGCCGTCAGTTCTGCAGGGCTGACTCAAAGCAGCCCCAGGCGTTCCTGAGGGCGCAAGGAAGCCAGAGCGATGCTGAAGAGGAATCCTCGCAAGGGTCCTCTTCCTCCTCAGGAGTAGTGTACACCCAGAGACCAGGTTCATTACCAGCAGCCAACTACCTGGTCTCTGCCCTAGCCATGGCAGTCTCCTCCTCAGTGGAGGCAAGGGAGGAAGAAGAACCGGACCCCACTCGGACCATGGTGAGGGAGTACATGGCCGAGCCCCTACAACCCTTCACCTTGGACCCACTCCAATACTGGGCCAGAAAGGCAGACATTTGGCCCGCTCTTTCAACTCTGGCGTTGGACCCCTTGTCCATCCCACCCACCAGTGTCCAGAGTGAGCGTGTCTACTCCCACATGGGAGATGTCCTGAGGCCACGCCACTCACATCTGGACCCGGGGACCATGGAAAGGTTGACTTTCATCTGGTTCAGCCTTTCCACGTTGGGGTTGCCCCACCACTCCAACCCCTAGGTCCACAGTCATTCTTCCACCGGTTCCAATCATGCCTCCCTTGCTCTAACATGCCCGACTACCTGCACTTTTGCCTGCCTGCCTGCCTGCCTGTCTGCCTACCTGCCAGCCTGCCTGCCTGCCTGCCTGCATTCCCAATCAATTTGAAGGGTTAGATAATTATTGCCCAATTTTTCTAGGCCTTGCCTGGCTCCAAACCAGGGAGGACCACTCAAAGTTTAATTTTGAAGGGTCAAAAAAAGAGGGGTGGAACTGGAAAGTCACTTGTGGCCTATTACAGCCAGAAAATCCCAATGTCAGGGAGGGGATAATCCGTCTTAGCACTCCTGCTTCCCTACATCGACTGCTTACTACTATGTCTCCTCTCTTGGGTTGACCAAACTCTGTCTCCTGGCGTGACAAAACTGTAGCCTGGGCACAATGTTAACTCCCTTCTCTTGGTTTATACAAAATGGTTGGCTACTGTTGGATGCACACACTCATCCTGGCACCTAAACTAGCTGCCGTGCTGCAGCTTGTCCCTGCCACTCAGCTTTAGCAGCCGGGCAATGGCTTGTGGAGTGGACAATGGACACAGAAAGAAACTTGCCCTCCTTGGGCAGGGAGCAGGGCCTTCTGAGCCACCTTTGCATTGCTGTTCAGCAGGAATTAGAGAACATCTAGACACACAGGAACTGTGTAGGACGAAAAGATGCTGGTTGATGAGCCATGGTCCAGAGAAAAGGGCTGCAGGTCAGAGGATCCGATCATGGCCTGGAGTGATCCTTAGAGCACCAACATGGTGATGACATCAAGACGGGCCTTATCTCTGGAGAAGGGATGATGACTGGCTGACTCTCAGCCACATGGGTGCAAAAATGCAAAGCCTCAGTAGTACACCCTTACCAGCGGCAATGAACCAGACAACACTGTTGTGGTTGCAGCCGTGCAAACTTCCCCTATTACCAACCCCATCCAACCAATGCCTGTAATGCCTCCCATCCTAACATTCCCCAGCACAACACAGTTGTGCCGGGCTGTCTGTATGACTGCCTGCCTGAATGCCTGCCCTGAATGCTTCGCCTGCCTGCCTGCCTTCCTCCCTTGTCTGCCTGACTGCCTGTAATCCCGCCCCATGCATGGATCTAATAAGGGCTACATAATTAGCCCAGTTTTTATAGGGCTTTCCTGGTCTTCTTTATAGCAGCCCAGGAAGGTTTCTTTCTAGGGTCAATATTTCCCCACTAGCCATGGCTGGTCTGAGTGTAATACACCCTAAATACCTGCCTGCCTCTATGGGTTCCTCCCTTCCCTGGGGTTTTGGAGCCACTCTGCTTACAAAGTGGTTGAGATGCACTTTACAACAACCTACCTCAAAGACTGATTAGCAGGGGCCTAGCTCTCCTTACGGCCTTAAAGAAATAGGCCTGTTCTCCTGCATCCACTCTGTATCCTGGGTTGCTGATACTCGGTCTCCTGCGGTGGAAACTCACTCCTGCCTCTAACAGGCGGGAAATCCCTAGGACAAGGAGGGGAGAATCCCTCCTTGCACTCCAGCCTTCCTGCATGCATCCACTCTGTCTCTACTCAGGGATGACGAAACTAGTCTAGCCTGGTCTCCAGGCAGTTCCCTACCCTATCCTCTGAATGAGGAGGCTAGTAGGAAAGTCACTCTGGCCTCTCAAAGGCTGAAATCCCCGAGAACTGTTTCCTGCTGGCCCTCTGGCAGACTGCTTCAGACACAGTCTTTGCAGACTCCTCTTCTTCGCTGTGCTTGGAATCCACATCCATGTGTACGTCGTATTGACGTACACAGTCACACTCAGGCTTGAACGACTCGACTCCCGTGCTGGCCTCCAAAGGCAGGAACAATCCCTTCCCTAGATAATTTCCCTGCCCCTGGCACTCTGGCTTAGTGGCTTCCCTGCGCGGACTCTGCCTCCTGGGTTGGAGAAAGTCGGTCTCCTGGGTTGGAGAAACTCTGGCCTCCAAAGGCTGAAACAATCCCTCCCTTCTGGCACTTTGGCTTTGTGCCTTCTCTGCGTGGACTCTTTCTCCTCTGGGTTGGAGAAACTCTGGCCTCCAAAGGCTGAAACAATCCCTCCCTTCTGGCACTTTGGCTTTGTGCCCTCCCTAGCCTGGGTGGATACCCTGCCAGTCTGCCTTCCTACCTGCAAGCCAGACTTCCTGCTTCCCTGCCTGCCCCTCTGCCTACCTGCCTGCCTGTCAGGCTCCCGGGACTCCACGGCTTGGAAAAAGCCTTCCAGGTGCTTCTCCTTCAGCCTATCAGTGGCTCTGTGGTTCAAGTTCAGCCTCCGAGCTGAAGCGTGCCCTGTCGGCCAGTCTCCTCGACTTGCCCAGGCAGCAACCCCGGCTGCCCCCGCCTCCAGTGCCTCTGGGCTGTAAGAGGCAGAAAATCACTTGGGGAGACCAACTTTAATAAGCACACCAACTATTTGGAATTGGGAGACTCTTTCCTCCGACATGGGAGGTGGGGAAAAGTCACTCCGGCCGGTTACAGTCCAGATTGGGAAATCCCTTGAACAAGGAGGGGAGATTCCTTCCTGGCACTCCGGCTTCCCTGCATGGTCTCTGCCTCCTGGGTTGGCAGAACTGTAGCCTGGTTTCCAGGCTGTTCCCTATTACCCTATCCTGTATTACCCTATCCTATAGTACCCTATCCTCTAAATTTCTGTTTCTATTGCTAGTACCCTAACCCTATTTTTATTTGTATTTGTATTTCCATTTCTATTTCTATTTCTAGTACCCTATCCTCTAAATGAGGAGGATAGGAAAGTAATTTCCTGGCACTCTGGCTTCCCTGTGTGGACTGTGTCTCCTCTGGGTTGGAGAAACTCGGTCTCCTGGGAAGGCTAAACTCTGGCCTCCGAAAGGCTGAAACAACTCCCTTCCCTAGAAAAGTGTTTCCTGGCACTCTGGCTTCCCTGTGTAGTCTCTGTCTCCTCTGGGTTGGCGGAACTCAGTATCCTGTGTAGGCAAATATCTGGCCTCCAAAAGGCTGAAACAACTCCCTTCCCTAGAAAAGTATTTCCTGGCACTCTGGCTTCCCTGCGTCGTCTCTGTCTCCTCTGGGTTGGCGGAACTCGGTCTCCTTGGTAGGCTAAACTCTGGCCTCTGAAAGGCTGAAACAACTCCCTTCCCTAGAAAAGTATTTCCTTGCACTCTGGCTTCCCTGCGTGGTCTCTGTCTCCTCTGGGTTGGCAGAACTCGGTCTCCTGGGTAGGCAAAACTCTAGCCTCCAAAGGCTGAAACAATCCCTGCGCTAGGAAACTTCCCTGTCCCTGGCACTCTGGCTTAGTGGCTTCCCTGCGCAGACTCTGCCTCCTGGTTTGGAGATACTCTGTCTCCTGCTTGGCAGAACTCTAGCCTGGTTTCACTTGGGTGGTACAAAATGGTGGGCTGAAAGTACTGTTGGTTGCTTATACAGCTTTGCACCCCATGGCAGCCGTAAAGCAGCTTGCCTCTGCCAGATTTAGCAGCCGGCCTATGGCATGTGGACAAAGGCAGAAACAGTCCCTTCCCTAGAAAACTTCCCTGCCCCCGGCACTCTGGCTTAGTGGCTTGCCTGTGCAGACTCTGCCTCCTGGTTTGGAGAAACCCTGTCTCCTGTTTTGGCAGAACTCTAGCCTGGTTTCCAGGCTGTTCCCTACAGTACCCTATCCTCTAAATGAGGAGGATAGGAAAGTAACTCTGTTACTCTAGTACCCTAACCTCTAGTGCCCTATCTATCCTATAGTACCCTATCCTCTAAATTTATATTTCTTTTTCTAGTACCCTATTTCTATTTCTTTTTCTATTTGTATTTGTATTTGTATTTGTATTTCCATTTCTATTTCTATTTCTAGTACCCTATCCTCTAAATGAGGAGGACAGGAAAGTAATTTCCTGGCACTCTGGCATCCCTGCGTGGACTGTCTCTCCTCTGGGTTGGCAGAACTCAGTCTCCTGGGTAGGCTAAACTGTGGCCTCCAAAAGGCTGAAACAACTCCCTTCCCGAAAAAACTCTATCTCCTGGGTTGGCGAAACTCTAGCCTGGTCTCCAGGCTGTTCCCTACCCTATCCTCGAAATGAGAAGGGTTGGAAAGTCATTCCAGCCTCTAACAGGCAGAAAATCCCTAGGCCTAAGACAGGGAGGGGAGAGTTGTTGGGCCTGTATGTCTACTAGGGGCATTTTTATTCATCATTATGCCACAGGGGGATAACGTGGCCACTGAGCCTGGTTTGGAAATCAAACACAGCTGCCCACACAAAGAGTGGTGGACTGACCTCCAGGGTTTTCTGGAGGGCCTCCATTGGCTCCTGAATTTGATCCTTGGGAATTCTGCCTGTCAGCTCCTTGGGATACTCCAGCTGGCGCTGATGCCCTGAGAGGTTGAAGGGAACTTTATTGGGAATTGGGGGAGAAAGTGAGAGGAGGGGCACTCACCCGGATAAGTGGGGGCAGCATCTCTCATTTATTTATTTATTTATTTATTTATTTATTTATTTATTTATTTATTTATTAGATTTGTATCCCACCCATCTTCCCAAAGGGAACTCTGGGCGGCTTACAACAATAAAAACAAGTAATAAGGCACAGAACAAAAATGAGGCAAGATGGAAGCAGGGCCCGGGCGTAAAATAAAAAAATAAAAAATAAAATAAAATAAAAACCAGACTAACTGAAAAGGTCGCCAAAGGCCTCTCTAAAGAGGTGGGTCTTCAAGGCCTTCTTAAAGGCGGGCAGGGACTCCAACAGGCGCAGCTCATTGGGAAGATGATTCCAGAGCGAGGGGCCCACCACGGAGAAGGCTCAGTCTCGCGTGCGCGATTTCCATGCCTCTCTGAGTGTGGCCACCCTCAGTGAGCGCGCCTGCGCCAGTCTCGTGGGTCTGGACCCAGTTGTCCTTTGGGAGATACGCTCCGCCAGGTACTCTGGTCCCAGGCTGTGGAGGGCTTTGAAAATCAAAACCAGGACCTTGAACCTGATCCGGAGGACAACGGGGAGCCAATGCAGGCGAGCCAGGACTGGGCTGATGTGCTCGTATCTACGGGCACCCACCACCAGCCTAGCCGCCGCATTTTGCACCCGCTGTAACCTCCGGACCAGGGTCAAGGGCAACCCCACGTAGAGGGTATTGCAATAGTCGATCCTCGAGATCACCAGGGCCTGCACGACTGTCCTCAGGGAGGATTCATCAAGATACTGGCGGATCTGGGCGATCCTGCAGAGATGGAAAAAAGTGGCCCTGGAGACAGCCATCACCTGGGCTTCCAGGGAGAGGGCTGAATCCAGGACCATGCCCAGATTCCTGGCCCTGTCTGTGGGCTGGAGGGAGACACCCCCCAGCATAGGGAGGGGGCCATTGTACCCAGACGAGAGCGCCCCGAAGAACAGAACCTCCGTCTTCTCCGGATTCAACTTGAGCCGGTTATCTCTGGTCCATTCCAGAACGGCCTCCAGACACAGATCAAGGGAGCGAGCTGCCTCCACTGCAGACGATGAAAAGGAGAGATAGAGCTGTGTCATCAGCGTACTGATGACAGCAAACTCCAAATCTCCTGATGACCTCCCCCAGCGGCCTCATGTAAACATTGAACAGCATGGGTGAGATTGCCGACCCCTGGGGCACCCCACAAGGGAGAGTCCAAGGAGCCGACAAGACATCACCCAGCTGAACCCGCTGAGTCCGGCCGCCAAGGAAGGAACGGAGCCAGGCCAAAGCCTGACCACCAATTCCTGCCTCCGCAAGCCGGACCAGTAGGTTACTGTGGTCGACGGTATCAAAGGCAGCTGAGAGGTCAAGGAGAACCAACATGCCTCTACCAGACTGAATCTCTGACCGCTAGTTGACCAGGGTGGCACAAGGAGTGACATTGGAGATGGGGACATTGAGAGGAGTAGACCCTCATCCAGATTGGGGGGAGGAATGGAATACTGTGTCTCCTGCTGCCTCTGAGAGGCAGAGGGGAAATGGGATGGATAAAGGCTTCAAAAACAAAAAAACAAAAAAACGTATAACAGGCCAGACCAAGTGGTGTGGCCAGTTCAATCTCAGCAGTTGAACAAGTGGCTGCTGCTGGGTGGGAATGGAATGGCTGCTGGCTGCTGCTGGTTTTCAGATTCTGTTCTTTGGAGCTCTGGAGGAAAGAGTTCTTCCTTTGAGATGGGGAAATGGAGAGACAAGCATCTCTCTAGCATCTTGCAGGCAGAAACCCTGAGACCCTGCTCCTCTGCCCTGCCCTCATCCACTCTTCCAGAAAATGGGGGTGGACTGGCATGCATCTCTTCTGCATCTTCCAGGCAGAATCCCCCTGACACCACCCTCCTCTTCCCTGCAGAATTGATGCTATATGTGTGTGATGATGGAGTCTGGACTGGAGTATAAAGGTGAAAGAAAAAGAGAATATTGCATTGCATTCTGCCCACTTTGTTTGCATTATTGCATATGATGCAGTGTTACTGATATTTTTAATATATATTATTCATCAGTTTAAAGTGTTTTCTGCCTGCTCTGGGTCATTGCGGGACGCCCCCATGCTCTGGAAAGTCAAATCGCGCAAAATCACGGTAGAAACGACAAACGACAAACGAAACGGCGAAACGAAATTTTTTTGAAAACTTTCATGACAAACGGAAATGGAACGAAACGGACCCGCTCCGACAAATGAAAAATCGAAACATCATTTTTTCTAGTCGTGCCCATCTCTACTACAGATACAGCCAATTCAGGTGACAATCAGATTAGGACTGAGATTCTGATTCTGATATGAATCCAAATTCAGGTCTCAAGATGAAAAATAGAATCAGCCAGAGCTGGTCAAAGACCCGAGACATTTACTGTAAAATTCCAGATAGCAAGTTGCATCAGTAAAAGCCAGCTCCACACAAATTTATTTACAGTTTCCTCAGTGGTGTTTGTATATCCTTTTCCTCTATCCATGTTCCTTTTTAATTTGGACAGTGGCAGTGCAGAAACTCCCAGCAGCATCATTTAACATGGCCAGTCATTGGGGATTAAGAAAGTTATAGAAGAACATTTGTTTGTTCTCTGTTTGTTTAAAATATTTTTGCCCCACTTTCCTCCTTAAGATGGGTGGGCCTGCATCATTAAAATGCAATATGAATAGCTAAAAAGAGTAAGTATACAAATACAAAAAGGATCAAAGAGATGCCACACTAAAAGACAGTAAACAACAACAAAAATGAATAAGGCAAAAACTTAGGCTGCCCACCCTTGGATATGAGATCTGCAAGATGCATGACATAATGAAATCTGCTCTTTTTAATGCACTGAAAAAATGTATTTCCCATTCCATGCCTCATTATCAAATGATGCATGTAGCAAAGATAGGGAACGCTTCCAATCTGTACGGTGAAAAAAAGGAAATGCCCAAACACTTCTCCTTTCATATGTCCCAAGAGCTAAGAACGACAATTACATTATCTTGCAAAATGTTCAAATGTTTATTACTCCATTAAAGCGACATACCACTATCTGGCCTAATCTCAACAGAAACAGCTTTTACTGTTAACAGCAGTAGTTTCTTGTGCTGGAAATTCACATAAGCGGCTGATTTGCAGCCAAAAGGAAAAGCTAAAAAGAAATGAAGAACCTGATTTTTTTTTTGAACAGAAAGAAGAACCCTTTCATATAGTGTGCATTTCTGAAATCCTACACAGAAAACACTCAGTGGATAGGGTAAATTAAATTCTAGAACAATGAATAATTAAAGCTCACAATATCTAACTGAAAGTTTCCTCCAGTTGAAAATGAAAGCATTCTTGTAGAGAATATCCAACTGTCCTTCCCCAATTCTGTCAGTGACTTCAGCACACGTTTTGCTCTCAGAAACATGGTTTTTGTTTTATTTTAATTGTGAGTCCAAGATTTCTCTAGCCAAGATGGTTAGCAATGAAATTTTCAGTCTAAATTTTCTGGTAATTTTCTGGATTCTGCTACTTGTAGTCAAAAAAGGAATATTTCCAACCTCTAGTTAGTTTGATATCATTATAGAACCTTTCTAGAAGGACAACTCTAGCTGTCATCACTCCCCAAAAGCTGATTCAAGAGAGAAAGAGTTCTTTTGAAAAGGGGGGGGACCTGCCACCCCCATCATCACATTGAGTAAGCAGCACCAAAGGTGACAAACTTGTATTCCAATATCATTGGAAATCACTATTTAGACCAGTTATTCAAAGAAATCTTTGCAGCCATAATGATGAAGCTGTTCCCTCCCAGTCCAGGTACATGGCTATCTGGGATTAAGAATGTAATGGATCATATGTTCACCAATAATCACAATATATACTGGACCCGATATTGGATATATTAATATTAACACTGTTTGTGCTAGCAAGAGAGTGGTTTGCTTGCTGGCTTGTGGGCTGGCTCATGTGTTAGATTTGAATACTGGCCATCCAGTAGCATGCCACTAATCTAGGCAGTTTCCAAAATAATATAATACATCAACAGGAGCACCCCAAACCTGAACTGCAGTAAAATAAAAGCTTTTGCCAGTGTAGGTGAAATGCAGATGACTGTGCCTCTGCTGAGAAGAGAGAGAAGAAGTAGATGTTTCAAGTTGAAGACAGTATCAGAGAAAGAAAAGGAACAGAGGGAGAAGTTCAAGCATGCATTAAGATGTGTTAAAGTAGATAATTTGTTTCTGTCTGCCTTCTGCCTTTGCACTAGAGACTTTTTGAGTCTCTCATTGCATTTGTATCATTCTGGGCATGGATTTAAATAAAGAAACATGCTGGAGAACAACTTTGTTATTGTTATTTTTAAAACTTTGTTACATTTTTCGTGACAAGATTTGAATATATGCGGTATGTGATGTTTGTTCCAACATGAGAAACATGAGAGGCCAGGAAAAGGGTTTAGTTAATGCATTATTTGGACATGTGTTCCAATCTACATGTTTTCTACAATTGAAATTCATTTTAAATTTTATTTCAATCAGAGAAAGTATAGTTATTTTAATACAGTGGTACCTCAGTTTAAGTAATTTATATGTTCTCCAAAACATATTGTATCCTGAAAAATTTGTAAACCAAAGCACAGTTTCCCATAGGTATGCATTGAAAACCAATTAATCAGTTCTAGAGTTCAGGGAAAAAATGTCAAAATAAACCCACACATACAATGTAGAATGCACAGAATGAAGGATGAGCTACCTACCTTTCCACCACTTGAGAAATGCACCCAAAAAGTTTGAAAAGTCCAAAACACATTGCAAAAAATGTGGGTAATGGTTCCAAAATTTGATGAAAAAACAGCTCCAAATCCTCCCATACCTCCACAAATTATGGGGGCACAATGCATCCTGGGTACACTTTTTTCCTAATGTAAAGCAGTGAGTATCACAGCTTGTATAACAGTGTAAATGTGCTGTCCCCTCAAAATAATGCAAACCGCTGTCAACAAAAGTGAGTACACAAATTGGGCACAAAGTGTCAATATTTTATGTGGCCACCATTATTTTCCAACACTGCCTTTACCCTCTTGGGCATAGAGTTCACCAAAGCTCCATAGGTTGCCACTGGAGTCTTCTTCTACTCCTCCATGATGACATCACAGAGCTGGTAGATGTTAGAGACCTTGCGCATCTCCACCTTCCATTTCAGGGTGCCCCACAGACACTCAATAGGGTTTAGGTCTGGAGACATGCTTGACCAGTCCATCATCTTTACCCTCATCTTCTTTAGCAGGGCAGTGGTCATTTTGGAGGTGTGTTCGGGGTTGTTATCATGTTGGAATACTGCCCTCCAAAGGGAGGGGATTATGCTCAGCTTCAGTATATCACAGTACATGTTGGCATTCATGGTTCCTTCAATGAACTGGAGCTCCCCAGTGCCAGCAGCACTTATGCAGCCCCAGACCATGACATTCCCACCACCATGTTTGACTGTATTAATGACACATTTGTCTTTGTATTCCTCAGCTAGTTGTCACCACACATGCTTGACACCATCTGAACCAAATAAATTTATTGGCCCCATCAGACCACAGTACATGGATCTAGAAATCCATGTCCTTATTCTGCTTATCTGCAGCAAACCGTATGCGGGCTTTCTTGTGCATCATCTTTAGAAGAGATGCAGTCCTATAGACCAATCTGGGATGACAGTCCTATAGACCAATTTGATGCAGTGTGTGGCATATGGTCTGAGCACTGACAGGCTGACCCCACACATCCCCACCCCTTCAACCTCTACGCAGTGGAGCAAGCATGTAAAAGCAAGTAGATAAATAGGTACCGCCATTTTAAAAAGCAGTAAGGTAAAACAGTGTTTTCTTGCAGCCATGCTGGACACATGGCCACAGACTTGCACAACACTGGCTCTTTGACTTCAATATGGAGATGAGCACTGCCCCTAGAGCTAGAGTCGGACACAACTAGCATGCATGTCCGGGGCTTTACATTTACCTTAACCTTGTTGGCAAATGGAGGGTTTTATTAAGAGTTAAGCTTTGTTTGTTTATCCTAGCTTGAGATTTCTCAAATTCAAAAGTTGCAAATTAGCTTCATTTTATTTAGTCTTTGGTTGTCCAAAGATTGTGGTGCCCAGTCTAGTGTAGTAGATAAAGACACCAACAGGGTTTTCAAAGTAAGCAAGCTATTTAAGGAGTTTTTATCAATTCCACACAAGTATTCATGTGCTCACACCCACACACCTGTATGTTTCTACACCTGAGTTGGGATTTCAACCTAAAATCCCACTGAGCGCGTCTGTCATAGAATCATATAATAATTGAGTTAGAAGGAGCTTAAAAGCCCCCCCCCAATGCAGGAATCCAAATCAAAGCAGATCAGACAAAGGGCTGTTCAAATTTCTCTTGGATTCTCCAGCACCGGAGTGCTTACTGCCTCCCAACGTAAATGGTTCCATTGTTGTTCTGCTCCAATAATAAGAGGTTTTCCCTGATAGTCAGCTGAAATCTGGCTTCCTGTAACTTGAGCCCATTGTGTGTGTCCTGCATTCTGGGAGGATTGAGAACAGATTCTGCCCCTCCTCGGCATGACTACTTTTCAACTGCAGCGATCCGCCTCCTATTGCGGGGGTTAGGGACCCAACCCGACACGCTATAATTGAAAATCTGTGATATGCGGATGTAGGTCGGGTTGGGCCTGCGGCGCCTAGCTGGGGGCTCTTGTACTTACCCCAGCCTGGCGCTGCCCCAAATAGGGCTGTGAGGGCCTTTCCAGGTGTTTTGAAGGCCCCCAAAGGGCCTCCCTATGAACCGGAAGTCATTTCTCAGGCCTCCAACAGGCCCTCCCCCCTTACCCCAGGGGGTCTTTCTTCATATACTGTGGTCCCGTGATATAGTGGGACCGCATTATATGAACTGCGAATGAACGGAGGAACACTGTATTTGAGAAGTGCCATCATATCTCCCCTCAGTCTTTTCTCAAGTTTAACTTTTCTTACAGTAAAGATGGTTTTTAATGTCATTGCTTTAAATTATTCAATTGTATTTTATTTAGCATAGTACATGGTTTAACTGTTTTTTAATCTTTCGCATATTTTAATTCTGTTCCTTTTAATATTGTGAGCTGCCTTGAGTCCCCTTATTGGAAAAAAGGTGGCATATAAATAAAACAAAAAAACATGCTCAGTTCTTTCAGTCTTTCCTTATAGGGATAGGTTTTCAGACCCAAGGTCATCCATTTTGCCCTCCTCTCAATTTGCTCCAGGTTGTTGGCCATCCTTCTTAAAGTATAGCATCCAGAATTGGACAAAATACTCAAGATGAACCTAACCAGTTCTGAATAGAGGGGGACTACTATCTCATATTATCTGAAAGCTATACTTCTGTTAATGGATCCTAAAAATAACATTTGCCTTTTCTGTCGTCACATCACACTCTTGGCTCATATTCAATTTATGATATAGAACAGTGTTGGTGAACCTATAGCATGGGTGCCAAAGGTGGCACTTGGAGCCCTTTCTGTGGGCACCTGATATCACTCCTTCACAGCCAGCTGTATTCAGGTTAAACTGCTGTATTGGCACTTTGCAAAAAATTAGTGGGTTTTGATCGCAGTTTGGGCACTCGGTCTCTACAAGGTTCACCATCACTGATATAGAACAATTCTAAGATCCTTCTCACTTGTAATATTACTGAGCCTACTATTCCCCATCTTGTAACTATGTTTGGGTTTTTTCCCTAGGTGTAGAACTTTACACTTATCCCTGTTAAATTTCATTCTATTGTTTTTAGCCCAGTACTCGAGCCTATTAAGATGCTTTTGAGTTTTATTCCAAGGTATTAACTATTCCACCAATTTTGTGTCATGTAACTGTGTCTATAACTGTTATGCACCATACAGTTAGTTTGCTAATCAGAATAGCATAGGCCGCTCTGTCACTTTGAGTTCACTGAAGTCAAGGTATACAGTGGGATCCCCATAACTGTGGGGAAGGGTTCCAACTCTCCCTGTTTCCTGCCCACCAATGGTACTGAAAACTACTGATAATAGCAAATGAAAGAGAGAGAGAGAGAGAGAGAGAGAGAGAGAGAGAGAGAGAGAGAGAGCATGATAAGTAAAGGAAAAGAAACAAACAAAATTTCACATGCTTTATCAGAATTGGCCACTGGAGGACACCAAAGACCATTCTAGGTACTCTTCTCTAACTAGTATTCATAGTGTGGTATCTGGCTCCTTCTACTGGCCAGTTCTGGAAATACATGTGAAAATACTTGTAATTTTTTTTTTTTTTACAATTTTTAATGTTTTTCAAACCTTTGTTAAGTGAAACCACAGATGCTGATCCCACAGATACACGGGGACCTCCTGTATTACGCCTACAGCATTCTCACCATCTACCAAGGAGGTTACCTGATCAAAAATGAGATAAGAGTGGTCTGGCAGGATTTGTTCACCCTCTTCACTATGCCACACTGAGTGCCCAACAGAGAAAGAGACTAAGGATACTCATTTCTTTTATGGGATTGTTGTAAGAACTACATAATGTGCATCCTTTACACTTACCATGGGTAGTGCTGGTTATGGACACCAAAAGCATCATGATTCAAGAGTTTTGCTAAGCCAGGGTTATGGAACACTAATGTTTCTATGAAAGAATATTCTGATGGCTTACTTTGAGTGAATTTCATCCCATGCAACAGAAGGCAGCTTAGACAATGAGCACATCAGAGATATGGACTTATAAAAGGAGGAAGCAGGAACCTCAGCAATTAAAAACACAAAATTCAAGAACACATCAGGTATCTAAGGCCCTTTTGCTACACCTTCCATAACCCCTGCCTGTTGCTCATGCTAGCTGAAAATTATCAGAGTTGTAGTGTGAAATACAAATAAATGGCACAAGAAAACCAGACAGCAAGTTTAAAAATTGCTGCTCTGTAAGAAGTTTGACTGGGGAAGGGCTGCAGACCAATCCTGGGAAGGGTATAAGTCAGAAGGAAGGATCTTAAAAGAAAATGAAAATGGAGAAAGGACACTGACAGAAAGGAGAGAGAGGAAGGACAGTCCCTGTCAAGACAAAAGGAGCTAAAATTCCTTTAAAACCACCAGCCAAGTACTGTATTTGGATACAAATGTCTGCTTTTCTTCACTCCACCTATCTCTGACAGCAAGCGTGAGTCAAGCAGTGGCAGGGGGACAACAATATGAAAAGTTGTAATTTATTCAGTAAAGGAGTCCACTATTAAGGTAGTTTTGCTTTTCAGATTCATCTTACAGTATTACAGCACTCACTTTGAATGTTTCCTCTTCCTTCTTTAACGATGTGACACACATTGCAGCAAGACTGGAGTCTGATATTTCCAGGCCCGCTTGCATCTCCTCTTAATTATATGTGGCCTGCTAATTCATTAAGTGGATGGAAGAGACAGTTCTATTCCCAGCTTCACTAATGAGAACCTGTTGGACCTAGGGCAAATCACCTGACCTCTGTGGCCGTGTTAAGCTTTTAGAAAAGACATATTAAGACACAGTACTTCACAAGTGAGGTTTAATTAGACATGGTTAGTGAAGCACTTTGATCCGCCTATTCAGAAGGATCCCCTTCAGTCATGATGCTATTGTCTGACTTAACACATCAGCTTCCCAGAGTTTCCTCAGACATGGAGCTACCTAACCACATTTTTCCGTCTATAAGACGTCCCCATGTATAAGATGATCCCCACTTTCCCAACCCAAAATGACAGTTTTACAACCGCACACTTCTCTCTTCAGTTTACTTCCATGTACACGTATAAGACAAACCTCAATGTTTAGTCTCAGCTTTAGACAAAAATGTAGTCTTATACATGGAAAAATACTGTAATGTACCATATCTTTACAGTATAAAAAATAACATGTCCTAGCCATGTTACAGTTGGCATTCTTTTTTCTTTTTTCTTTATATACAATAGAAGCAAACAAAACAAAACAAAACAAACATTCCAATGACCACACTCATAAAACAAAAGGAAGAAAAGGAACACTTTCCCTTAGAAGTGAAGACACAAACAAAACCTGTAGTGGACATCACCCTGTCTATTTGTCTACTACTAATACAAGAGGATTAAGGATTTTGCCATTGCCCAGCCATCTGCAAGGCTTCCACAGATTCTAGCAAGCACTGTACAAACATCCTTATTTCTATTTCTTCCCTTATTCGTTTGTCTGCTTCTGGGCCCAGTTATATAGCATCTTCCAGCTCTCATTTACAAAGTGTCTTAGTTGATCCCGCACCGCCTCCGAGATCATATCTAGTTCCGCAATGTCCAGTAACTTTTTCAACAGTTCATCCTTAGTTGGTATTTCACCTTTCTTCCATTTATGGGCCCAGAGCAGCCTAAATGCCGTGTATATATACTGGAGAATATATTTTATTTTCTTGTCAATAATCTCTGGTGTTATATTTAGTAAAAGCATTTCTGGTTTAAAGTTCAATGTAGTTTGTACAATTTCTTGGCATTCTCTTTTTACTGACCTGTGTTTCTCACAAAGGCCTGGTCTCCCAACCTTGTAGCATCCCACTTCTCTATTTGTACCTTGCTTCTGTTTGAATAACCACATGCACCCAATGTCTTTCTTGACTGGTGTGGTAGATCAGTAAATGTCCACTGCTCAGTTTCCCATAGTGGCTAACGGCCATGGGAAGGCTGATCCCACGGCAAAGGAGACATTCTTCTCTGCTACCATTGCCTCTGTGTAGAATTGCCCAGCAGAGCTTTTCATCAAAATAAACTTCCTGTCTCATGCTGACTTCACCTCTTTATAAGTTCATCACTTTTTATATTTGCTATCAGAAGCACAGCCAAGCAAAAGTGTTCAGCCCTAGAGTCCAGTTTTGTATCTTTCCTATTTTCATATATAAGCATATGCCAAGCTTCCAAAGAAATCTCTGCTATGCTCTGTGCTTGGTGATCTGTCATGCTGCAGTTCATATTGCAGATCTGAGGTGCCTTTGGTTTGCATTCTATTCTGAAAATATGTTGCTGTCCTGAGAAATCATCCACAAATACTAGAATATATCTATGATATACCAGTGATGGGATATTGAGTGGCTCACAGATGTTGCTATGGATTAGATCCACCACTCAGGTGTGTCTTCTCTTATCCTTGGCAGGAAGTAGGGCTGAATATTATTTTCTGATACAGCATATACTCCTGGATAATACCTCACAACACTCTAAATATGTCACCAAACTATAAATCCCAGAATCCGTCAGAATAAATGAGGCCAGTTATACTGGTATCAAGCTGACATTTGCATTATATAGACATATCTTTAAAGAACTGTGTATATTCCTCCCTGCAGACCTTTCCTAGAGGGTATGAACGATGTCAGAATAATGTGCGGCCCAAAAGTGTAGTCCTTCCCCCACCCCCACTGTGTTTTATTGCAAATACCTGACTGGGAACATCCAAATAGTTCTAAAACAATGGTTCCCCATCTTCTCCCAATGGTCTCCAGGTGTTCTTGGACAATACCTCCCCAAAGTCCTGACCATTGGCAGTGGTGGCTGGAGATTCTGGCAATTTTATATATTGGGTGGGAATGTTGTCAGGTGAGGAGGTGGTAAGGTTAGTGTGTGTTTATGGTTGGTTCATGTCTAAGAGTTTTAAATGGGTACAAGTGATGAGAGAATGGGTGAGAGAATGGGAGTATGTATATGGATGTTTGTTTCAAATTGTAGGTTTTTATGTTTTGGATTTTTTTTTATATTGGGAATGAATGTTGTACAGACTGGATTACACTTTTTGTTGTACCTGTACAATGACAATAAAGTGGGTGTTATGTTATGTTATGTTATGTTATGTTATGTTATCTTATCTTATCTTATCTTATGTTATGCCAAGAACAGCTGCTCTGAAATTCAAGAACCACTAACCTAGAGTATCCACTCATTCTACCAGCATTTTTTGCTTTGCTTCTATATAAATGTAGAACTGAAATCATTTTATAAATGCCTGGTACTGATTTTTGTTTTTTGTTTGTTTGTTTGTTTTTGTTGTTGTTGTTCCATATTACCATTCCCATAATGAATAAGCAGAAGGAAGCAACCTGCATCTCTTCTTTACACAGAACATATATAGAATAGATTTCTGGAACAGCAAATCATTACTATGTATTTTTATTGTTATTTATACATCACGGACACACACAAAAGCCGTTAGCTCCTAAAATAGCAAGTGTCAAGGTACTGCATATCCACCAAGTTGGTAAAATAAGTCAGTTAATTTGGCAGGTAAGTATTAAGTAATCATGTTGTCAGAACAAGACAAGTGGCTAAGAGACAAAGACAAAGAAAAATGAAAAAATTATAAAGAAAGAGATAAATAGGAAAGAACTGAAAAGAGTGGAGTTTTTATTCTCCACCTCAGTGATCCACTGCTCATCTAATTACTCTGGCATTGATGACACCTTCTCTAGCATACAGCATCAGGGAGCCAGATGGTAAAAGGGTCACTTTTCAAGATTAATACCATCATTTTCCCAAATTCACCCTAGGCATATTTCCCATCATAGAAGGAAAAGCCAAACCTTCCGTTACAAACAGTCTCCAAGCATTCTTCATTTAACAGTAACCAGAACCCTATTAAGTTTACATGGTGGAAAGCCCGAATTGTACACAACTGGCCATAAACTCATTTGCACCCCCCAAGATGCCCAACAACCAGCAAAATGCAAAAAATGCTTGTGCAATTTCTTGTATATTATTTCACAATAGGATTCTGGCCCAATCTTTGCTAGCAGCAAGGACAAGGGCCCCAGCATCTCCCACCACTGCCACATAGGGTGAGGGAGGGGACTGCCACAGGTCATTAATGTTTTACCTGTCATGTGGCTCTTTCTGTGGCTGCTTCCATAGTATGGGACATGCACCCTCAGAAGGTGCAGTTGGCCCCTTCTCTTCTCTTCTTCCACTGGCAGATTAAAACATTCCTCTTTTAGAGATAATTATAGGGACCCAGAAGGCAGTTGAGAGATGGAGAGGACTTCATAAATGCATACTTTTAAAATAATGTTTAAACATGTATATATTACAATTTTAATCTAAATTTAGGTGTGATCAGACAAGTACAAAGGCATACATTTGATTGCCCAAGAAAGGGTCACTTTGATGGCAGAAATTTTTCCATCTGCTAGGGAATCACTCTAGCTAGGATCCAGAAGTAGAACAAAAAAGGTCCAGCTTAGGGACAGATAGTGGTTGGCCTGGGCACATTCCCCCCCATGTGCCATGTGATCAGCAGGGGGAAAAGATTACAGTGGGCCGTATCATGCAGTGAAACATAATGAAACCCTGTACACTACATACATATATAACTGTACTCTTTGTCCTTAAAGAAGATTGTCTATATAAACAGAATTATAGCATAAATCTATTACCATGATATATTGGTATGTGTGTGTTCATTTATAAACAGAGTTACATTCACAATACTGTATATAATATAGAAGATCTACAGCTCAGTTTATTTTTTCTTTGCAAGTGTGTTTATATTACACTGCTTAGAAGCAATCCTTTCCTATATTACACCATTCTGTACCCCTAATTTCTTCATAGTATGTGTCGCTGAAGTGGGATTTGAAAGCTGTCCTTCAGCCATTGTGGTTTTCACACAAAAACTGCCCATATGGTGTTGGAAACTCTCAGCATCTCTCATCATTGGCTATGATGGTTGGGGCTCATGGGAGCTGCAAGCCAATATCTACAAGGGCCACATCTCCCCCAACCTTATCTTAGCATCATGCCTGTCACGTCCTTCATGCGTGAATCCCTTCTTCAAAGCTAGTCCAACATTTTCACTTACCTGGACACATTGCTTTTGTTCACATCTCTGAGATATTGTACCTTCATCAGTTTATCAGCACTCCATCTGGCCTAGGCTTTTTGCCATTTGGGGCAAGGAAGTAGAGTGGCTGAGACCACTATTTGCTCCATTCATGCCCTATTAAGAGCAACTTCAGAAAGCTCTGCCTTCTGAATGCTGATGATGATTTTGATCATGTTAGAAATGCCAGAGAATTGTATTTGTACCGCATTTGGCAACATATTTCCATGTATTTTAACTTCCTTGATTACAACTTGCATTAAATTACTATACACTTATATTAACCTTATATTAACCTTTCTGCGGCACAATCTAGCTAATTAATTTTTTAAGAAATGCTCTCAGGCCTCAGGGTTTCTCTCTCTCTCTCTCTCTCTCTCTCTCTCTCTCTCCTCTCTCTCCCTCTCTCTCTCTCTCTCTCTCTCTCTCTCTCTCTCTCTCTCTCTCTCTCTTTTCCACTTTCCATCCACTAGGAAAATACAGTGCCTGTGATATAAATTGAAGAAGCATCTGAAAATGTTTGAGAAGCAGGAAATTGTCACACATTGTGATTTGTTTATTACAGTTGGTTTTTATGTCTACTTAATACATGTAAATGTTATTTTTATTTCTTGTTTTAACTTTTTGTACACTGCCTAGAGTTCTTTGAATTAAGCTTGGTGGTATATAAATCCACAGATAAATAAAAAAATAAAAACTGCAGAGCTGGAAGCGCCTTTATGGATCATCAAGTCAAGGAGGCATGTTGTGCTTCCTAGCTGCTCCAAGAAGCTGCTGCTTCTTATGTTCTCTGCTTCCTTCCCTGACATAGAAGAAGAGGTGGCATCATAGGCTATTCGGGCTTCAACTGGAATTAATATATTGCATTGCATCCAGGTCATTCTGTAACTTTTTTCAGCCACTTTCCCCTCTTCCTATGCACCATTTCTCATTTAGAGGGTGGGGTGGGCAACCCATTCATTACTACTTTGGGGTGGCTGTTAAAAATGGCAATAATTGACTAAAGACAACAGGAGTCTTTTGTTTACTTTTCTTGTTTTAAAGAAAAATCAGATTATACTTACAGAGTAGCCTTTTAAGGCCAGATGGGCAGTACATACATACATACATACATACATACATACATACATACATACATACATACATACATACATACATACATACATACATACATACATACATACATACATAAAAAGGGAAAGGGGGGCAAATCAAGAACACTGTGTACATTCCAAGATGAGCTTGGTGAATACAGAAGGGTGCTTTAAACTGAGTCAGAAAATCTGTTCCCCCCCCCCCATTCAAATGTGACAAGCAAAGGCTCTTTTGGGGTTCAAACAATGGTACTGTATTGTACCAGAAGGTGCTTGGAAATTGTCCCGAAGCCCTCTAGCCCAGCACTCTTGTGTGTGCTTCCCAAGAATGGGTGTTTAGACTTTCTTCCTTATTATTATGAAATTCCAAAATAGAAGACCTCCTTGTGGCTAAATTCTACCCAAGTGGAAAGTAACCCATTTTATTCTTGGGCAGTGGAGACCTTAGCTCCCTAGTGCAGTCTGAAAAATCTGCTTTCAGGGTGTGCTGCTATCCTGAAAGGAATTCTTCAGCCTATCATCAACAGCACCTTCAGTGAGCAATGTGGAGAGAAAGGAAAGAGGGGGACTGTTCACTGCAAAGGCAGCTACTTTTAGGCTTGAGAAAATAAGACCAAGGGGAAATGTGATACTATTCAAATACTTTTCATACAGAGGAGAGACAGGATCTGTTCTCAGGCATCCCAGAGTGCGGGACATGTAATAATGGGCTCCTGTTATCGGGAGGTAGCTTTCAAGTGAATATCGGGGGCGGGGGGGACTTCCTATTAGAGCAGTGCCCAAAAGCTCAGTCATGGCAACTGGACTCCTTTTGCTTGTGAGATCGAAACTTTTCACTGCTCATCCAAATAGCTTCACCAACCTAAGGCAAGTTGGTGCGAGACTTCCAGTTTATAGTTCACCTTGGTTTCATGCCACCTTGGTCTGAGAATCTTCACAGACATAGTATTATAGCAGTATGACAATGGGAACACTTACTTTGGGAGCTGGTGAGTGCTCCAACATTGGAGGCATTCAAAAGAAAATTAGACAGCCATTGGTCAGATATGCTTTGGTATGGATCCCAGCATTGACCAGGGGACTGGAATTGATGGGCTTGTAGGCTCCTTCTATTAGTCTATGATTCTATGCAGTCTTCATCTTCCAGGCCTTAGTATCCAACAGCTGATTTGCAGTGCAGATAATATACATTTAGCATGGAATTTAGAGCAATAATCCAACAATATTCCAGAGCCACAATCAGACAAGTTCAAGAAACTAATTCTATTTCATCCAGGTGGTTTCCCAATGAGATTTGGTTTATCTTCCAATTCAGTGGGTTTTTTATATGTATATATGTTCATTTATTTTAAAGTACCTGAAAACAAGAGTGAAAGAATTTCCCGTAGCACTACTTCAGCGCTAGCATCAGGTTATTGAAGCATATATCTTTTACCCAAGTTATGCTTCCAAATAACCTGTCAGAGGCGAAAATACTCATTACCACTTTAAACCTGTTCTGATAATAGCGAAAGATTTTCTTCTTTGAGGCCATAAGAAGTGAAAAAGCTGACACTTTTATTTCATGATGCTTCATTGACAGAAAACTCTTGTCTGAAGCAGCTTAGTATCCCATCTACTAGAGCTTATTGCTTCTTTTTTTAACTCCCTTCTTTCAGTCCAAGAGATATATTTATAACCACTGCAGTCAGTCTTGAAATAAGTACACAGTATAAGGCTACTGTGTATTACCAGTCAAGCGGAGGAAGACAAAGACAAAAAAAAGGAATAGAAGATATGAAATTTAGAAAATTCTTGACAGTCCAAACAGGCAATGGCTTTATAATGATAAGAATGGAGCATACAGGCATTGACAGCCGTTTTGTTCAGAGTAAGCTCCACTCCATTAAAATATTATCCTATTCTGTATTTTCTTTCCTCCAGTTCTGATGTTTAAGGCTTTGTTTCCTCTGAGCTTTTACATGGGATCATATGATGGTGAGCTGACTTTGTCTGCAGAAATCAAACAGAATGAGATTATTTCATTGTTCAGTGCCAAACATAAATGGAAAGTATAAATTTGAAAAGGAAAATTGTTTTCTCCTGCTTGGAAAATTGTGAATATTCTTCGAAACAATCAATGTGATAGAAACATTATTAAACAGGAGAAAACTTAAAATTGGCTGAGAGGAATCCTGAATCCACTGAGCCTTATTCTCTTCTGCATTGAATTCTAGCTCTAAAGCCAGTGTTTAAATGTCCTAAACACCTTTAAAAACCATTACTGGCAGTGGCAAATATCAAAGTGCAGGTGCTCATCACGACCATCTCCATAGCTCCACCCTTGCAGATAGTCCAACAATACAGGTAATAGTGCCATGTCAATAAACCATCCCATAAGTTGTTGCCTTCACTCAGAGCAGGCCTTTTGTCTTGCCCAAGAACATTAACTGATAATTTAAAACCAACCCTCTATGAAATACTTTACAATACAAAAGGAGCTGTTCAAAAATAATAATAATTGAACACCACATCAGTTCCAACTTAGGGCAACCCTTTTTGAGACTTTCTAAGTATGCTCAAGTGGCTTACTGCTTTTTTTCTTCTGGGGATATTCTAAGACCATATAGATTGTCCAAGACTATCTATATGGTCTTAGAATTTTCCCAATATGAAACTGAATTCCTGATCCTTGGTCTTCTCAAATTAAATTGGTCATTCCCTGAATTTTAACAAAGGATTGTTGGCTATATTCTCGCTCCCACACTTTCTTTAGAATTTGCTGAGAAAATCCATGCCTACACCCATACCCGGTTGTTGTGACATTTGTCTGACTATATTCCTATTCTCAACCTGAGAAGTCATTTTGTGTGAGGCAAAATATCTGAGCTGCTTAATAGTCATTTGAATCCCAGCCCAAATCTGGACAACAATCCTGATAGTGTTTAGATCCTGATAGTGTCTGGGTCACATACTGCTCCAGAAGTCCAGATTTGGAAATCCATAGCCCCAAAATTAGGTTTTTGAATGTTCCAAAATCCCCTGGTGTCCTCAAGGGATGTGAGGAAGGAATAGCATGTTTCTTTCCTTTTCAAAATAAAGTACAAAAGTATAATCTGATGTATGCCACTTTACAGCTCACAAGATTTCGGGACATCCTTGTTCTAGCCCCTCCTCCAATGCTTACATGAAAGAGGGTACTTCTGACAAAGCTGCCTCTCTGAAGGTCTGGCTGTCCATAAGTAGATTCCTCTTTCCCAGACTTAAAGACAGAATGCATCCTTCCCTGCCAGGGAACCATAGTTTTCCTTAAAGGTTGAGCAATGATGGGACAGCTGAGCAATTATTACATTCCAGGTTTACAGGGGAGGGGAGGGAGTTGACAAGATAAATGATCAAAGCTTAACTATCTAATCAGAAAAGAACAGAACTTCTTGTCCTCCAGTACAAATTCAGTTTCTTTTCTCTGTGAAATGAACTCTTAGAGAAAAAGAGAAAGAATAGCAACTAATACCTCATGTTTAATCTTTTACAAAATTCTGTCCCATGCTGAATCTGATCTGTAATTTTATATACTAAAATGAATAATATACCTATACTATATATGCTTCATCTACTTTTACATGCCAATTGTAACAGCAGAGTTATTGTGTTATTGTGCAAATTTATGACTACATAGCCATGCTTTTACAATAATGCATTGAGGTATAGGACACAGTACACTAGAACAGTTGGTTTGTATTAGTATTTCCTTATGTCTAGTAGTCAACAGGAACTACCATCTATAAGAACCTCATGCAGTCTTATGACTCACCTTGTTCTTCATTTGTAACTCATTGGGTGGACCCCAGTAGTAAGTCACACCTAGAGTAGGCCAACTGAATTAATGGAGCTTACTAATCACATACCCAATGACTCAATCACTCTATAGTTATACCTTTCTACTGAATTTCAGCCATTAAGCTTTTATTGTTTGAGCCAATCAATGACAGTAAGGATACAACCTTACTGAATCACACTGAACTTAATTATGCAATAATTTCTTTCAGCCATTCCACCACACATATATGTATGAGAGTTTTATGTGTGTGTGTGTGCTCCTGAGAAGCATAGTGATAAGAAATCTGTCTGTTATGCAGATGGAAAGGCTGAGTGCCTGACAGCTAATGGGAAACAGGGTATTAATTTGATAGGCCTAATGAAATGAAGGACTAAGAAGTGGCCTGGGGGAATCAGGGTTTATATATAAATTCTGTATAGATGTATTATGTATTATATATTATATATTATATATTATATATTATATACATACATACATACATACATACATACATACATACATACATACATACATACATACATACATAGTATATATTATATATCACACACACACATACACACACACACATATACTATATTTTGTTTCGAAAGGGAACTGGTTCCGAAACAAAACACCCCAGCACAGCTGGCACTCAGAAACCAGTCCCACCCTCCGGAACAAAATCAACCAATTCTTACCTTGATGGAGCTGGCACTGGGTGAAATTCCAACCATGAAACAGCCTTCAATGCATCATCTTTCCCTCTTCCTGATGCTTGCAAATCAGACAAGGAGGTGGGATGATGCATGCCCTTCCACAGCTCCTGATTGGCCAGCACTTGGCCAACAATGGGCTCAACTTACTAGAACCCAGCTTTCACGTGAATTTCAGGAAAACAGTTTCCTAACTGTTAGAGCAGTATGGCAATGGAGCCAATTACCTCAAGAGGTGGCAAGATTAGAGATATAGATATAGATATAGATATAGATAGGGATAAACTCTGATTCGCTCAAGTCCTTCATTTCTTTAGGCCTATGAAATTAATCCCCCATCTCCAATTAGCTGTCAGACCTTCAGCTTTTCCATCTGTATAGCAGTCACATTTCTTATCACTGCTCATTTCAGGAGCACACAGTCTTCCCTCTTTACAGAGATAGGACTAAGGAAAGCTAAGGGGCTGATGAGCATGCAATTCTCTCCTTCTTGTTTAGTTCCCTTTTTCTCAGTGGTTTATTACTGTGTTCATCTCAGACTCTTCTGGCCTCCGTTCTCTCTGGACTTCTGATTCAAATCTCCTGAGAGTTCAACTCATGGTCTATTTCTACCTTCTTACTGCTTTCATTTGTGCCACCCTATTTGTACATATTATGCCACCAAAAATGTCATTCTCAACAACTGAGTTAACATTAGCATGACTCAACCAATATGAAGAGCAAGTGATAGTTGACAAGTTGTCTGGCAGCTTCAGCCATATCCATGTAATTATAATTCGATTCTTTTAAAAAAAAACATCTCATTTATGAACATGAGATTTTTGTGCTTCTGTATCCATGTTTCAAACACCAGGAAATGACCCAACATTTCTATATAATATTGTGTCCATGTTGTCAGCAGGAAAAAAATGAAGACAAACAAAGGACAACCTGAAAGTTGATAAGCATCCGGATCCAGACCCACTAGATCATCGCCACACCCAGGAGGCGCGGAAAACACGCAACCGCGCCTTCTCTGTGGTGGGGCCCTCGCTTTGGAACCATCTTCCGCCTGAGCTGCGCCTGCTGGAGTCCCTGCCTGCCTTTAAGAGGGCCCTAAAGACCTTCCTCTTTAAAGATGCTTATGGTGACCTTGCTACTTAGTCCCTTTTCTTATTTCCCTGGCCCTATTGTTTGCCGCCATCTTGCCCCCCGCCGCCCCTGCCTGGTGGCTCGGCTATTTTTAGCTTTTAGCTTTTTATGCTTTTTTTATGTTGTCAGCCGCCCAGAGTTCCCGTTGGGAAGATGGAGCGGGATATAAGTATTTAAATAAATAAATAAATAAATAAATAAATAAATAAATAAATAAATAAATAACACCAATGACAGATGGTTTACAGATACTGTCTGGCACTTTACAAGAGAGAAAATCCCAAAAACTGAATCCCTCTTTTTAACTACTACTCACTCAAACACAATTCTCAGCACTGTTTTTCAAACAAGTGTAAATAGTAGTAAGCAGAAGAGGGTGTTTTATACACCATCTTGACTCCTGTCATTGGTATTTTCAATATTCAGGCTGCCCTTTTCTGAGATCTGGACTATCATTTGCAGCTCTTCTCTGCAGGGAGGCTGAGCCTATAAGAATTGTCTACCCAAAGGCTACCAGATTCTAATGGATTCCAGGAGCCCTTAGGGCTATTTCTGACCAATCTGGTTGGCCACCTGTCAAATCCAAGGTCAACAGTTGCAAAGGTAACCAAGACACTTAACACGATCACACCAAAATGCTCTCTGTTGTAATATCATAGAATCATAAAATAGCTGGAAGGGGCCTACAAGGCCATCAAATCCAAACCCCACCCGACACAGGAATACAAATCAAATGACATATGCAAGGTGATTGTCCGAATTTCTCTTAAAATGTCTCCAGTGTTGGAACATTCAACTTCTCTTGAAGTAATTGGTTCCATAATAGAGATTGGCCATCACCATGGACTTGATCCATGAAAGCTTGCATTAAAATATAATCATTAGTCTTTAAGGTGACACACGTTTTTGTCTTTTGTTTTGTTTTGTTTCTTTGTTTTTTGTCTGGAATTCTTGCACAGACTAACAGGGCTACCTCTTCCAAAGCAGAACTATAGGTAATGAAACAAATCAGCAGGAGTCAAGAGAGCAAATAGAGGAAAACTCCCTCAGCTGAGAATGTGTCTGCAGTTAAAAAGTTGCCCAGGAAATATTATGAGACCATAAAAGCTGCAGAAACAGCATTTAATGTCCAAATTATTAATCGGGCTTTAAACCAGCAGGTAGAACTTATACAGTGGCCTGTGCTCTTACTAATACTGAAGGGAAAATCTGTGTTGACGTCATTAAAGATGCAGTCCAGTTTAGACTAAAAATGGAGGGAATTCAATGTGACCCTGACTCCCTTGGTAGTCCAGTAGACTGAGCTGACATGTCTTGTCATGGTTGCCTGGATCAGTTCCAACCGGTAACATCTAATGATGTCAACAAGGTGGTTGCATGCTGCAATGCCACTAAATCTTTGTAGATCTTTACCTGTACTGGCTGTTAAAATCTGCCAAGGATACAATTGAATGGGCCACCCAAATTGTTAAGGCATCATTCCAGGAACAGCATATATACATACCCTCCTGCTTGAAATTGTTCCATTGTTTTGAACTATTGTTCAGTCCATCACTAAGAAAGCTATATAGAATCAGACAATTTAAACAACTATAAACATGTCACTAACATTCACTTTTGATTGAGAGTTGATTGAGAAGGTAGTGGCAGATCTGCAGATGGAATCAGGAGACACCAGTTCTCTGATCCATTTCAACGGGTTCAGGTCATGCCACAGGATGGAGATAGCACTAGTTGCACTGCCTGATGATCTCTTCAAGGAGGCTAACAAGGGGAGTGTAACCTTATTGGTATTCCTTGCTCTCTCAGTGCCCTTTGATACCATCACCCACAGTATCCTTCTGGACAGGTATAGGGATCAGAGGTCTTGTACTTCTCTGGCTTTGGTCCTTCCTCGTTGTTTTATTCAGATGGGTCAGCTAGGTGATTGGTTTGACTCCTTGTGTCCTTCAGCCTAGAGTCCCATAGGGGTCGATCCTATTGTCAATGCTCTTTAACATCTAAGTGAAGTTGCTGGGTGAGGTAGTCAAGAGATGTGGTGTTTGCAGCCATCAATATGCTGATGACACACCATCCTGTCTCTCCTTTTCCTCATCCACAGTGGATGCTGTCCATACCCCTGCATGCTGTCTGGCTTCAGTATGCATTGGATGAGCGCAATCAGGTTGAAACGTAACATGACAAGACAGAAACCTTGCTGTTGGGCAATTCTCCTGATTGGTTAGGTGGGATGTTACCTGGCCTGGAAGGAGTTACCTTCTTCTTAAAAGTCCAGGCCTGCAATTTGGGTGAGCTCTTTGACTCAGCACTCTCTCTTGAATACCAAATATCTGCTGTGGCTAGAACAGCTTTTTCCCGTCTTCAGCAGATTGCTCAGCTGCACTCTCACGTGGACAGAAAATCTCTGATAGCACTGACATTTGAATTGGTAGTCTCAAGAACAGATTACTGCAATGCTCTCTACGCAGGCCTACCCTTAAAAATTATACACAACCATCAGCAGGTTCAGAATATAACAATTAGGCTTATTGCAGGGGCAAATAGATTTGATCATATCTCCCTGCTCTTGGCTTTTTTGCTTTGGCTCTCTGTTTCTGTGCCAAATTCAAGGTGTTAGTGTTGGCTTATAAAGTATCTCTCAGACCATATCTGTCAGACCATCTCTCCCAAAGAACTGCCCATGTTACCTCCTCCCAGAATGTCAACTAGGAATCAAGCCTTCTCAGTGCTGCCTTCTCCCTTTGAAACTCCCCTCTACTGGATGTACACTAGGCTCCATCCTCCTAGCATTCAGAAAACCCATGAAAGCAGAACTCTATGAAGATAGGAATATTTTTTTCTCAAAGCTTTGTTTCTCCCACCACTTGATTCTGTGAGTTTTGTTGTAATTTGTTGTTCTTTGCACCATTTTATATTATTATATTATTTTATGTTTACAATATGATAGGATAGGACAAGATAGGATACAATAGGATAGGATAGGATGTTTGTCAATAAATCATCATAACTGTATAGAATGGCCCTACCAGAAAATTATTCTATATCATTATTGCTGCCTAGGCTTCTGACATGTTCTACGAATCATCACATGCCTTCTTAACTAGCATCAGGTCTGAACTTTAAGGAAGCCAACTCATTCCTGCTTAACAAAATCTTAAATAATAATCCATACAACTTTTACAAGCCACATCATCAATAAACCTTGAAAAATAATGTCAAATTGGCCCACCCTGTTCAACATTATACACTTCAGCTAAATGAATGAGTAATCTCAATGGTCATCATTATTCATCCTCCCACAAAACTACAGTGCACTTGTAAATGTGATTGCACAACAGAATGGGCTTTCTTCTTCAAACAGAGCAGCAGCAGCAGCAATAAAAAATAACATGCTGTAAAGTCAGTTCTGATAAATGGCAAACCTTTTTAGGGCTTTTGAGGTTCAGTAATACCTTGGTTCATGAGCATAATTTGTTCCGGAAACATGCTTGTAAACCAAAACAGGCTTATATCAAAGCATAATTCCCGAAAAGAAATAATGGAAGCTCAGATAATTCATTCTGGGGCCCCATAGACCACATACTGTACACACAAAATGCGAAAACTCACAAAAGAAGTTGGCTAAAAGCCCAGATTCTACCTGGCTGCAGAATCTGCTCTGTTTAGGACTAACAACTGGATTTTACTCTGTGTTTTTAATGTATCAATAATAAAGTGCAATTTTAGCCATATACATACTTGACTAGCTGCCTCATGACTAGAAGCTGTTTGAAAAAATAAGAAAGAATGATGAAAACAAACTAATAAAAATATAAATAAAAAGAAAAATAAAACCCTAACCTGTACTCCTCTTTGAAAACATTTGTGGCTGGTGCAAGGGAGACCTCCCTTCCTATCTCCTCCCTCTGCTTTGGAGGCTGTCTGAGACTGAGCATTCCAGACAGTCACCCACAATCCAGCAGGGGGAGAGAGAAAGAGCCACCACTGCCTCACTTGTGATCATGTGACCTGCTCCAGTGCTTGTATTGCAAAACATTGTTTGTTAATCAAGGCAAAACTCACTGAGACATTTGGCCAGCCAGGTATAGATACAGATATTTTATCGAAACATCTATAGATGCAAAGTGCTTTGTGACTAATATAGTAGTGTCTAGAGAAAAGATAGAGAGCAGTTCCTATCATATACTCCACAGGAAGGTGCCCAGAGCAATAAAGTAATATTCTGTACATTTTTCTATCAACACAGTTTACATTGAATTTAAATTGTTAGTAGTGATACAAATGATGCCATCATCCATGGATAACTGTCCCAAGTCAACCTGCCATATCTTCCAGAGAAACACATTGAGAAGGAATATATAAAATAGCTCCATATTATTTTCTGATGAGTAGTGCTTCCAAGTACCCAAAGTGAAGAGGGCTGCTGTTAATAAAAATTTACACAGGAAAGGAGCATTGTAGGGGACACGGAATGGTTCCTTTGAATGTTAACAAGTGGTTATCCATATCCCAGCAGATTGGTGCACAGGGGGAATTGTATATCTCCTGGCTTTAATCAGGTTTTCAGTGTAAAATCTTGCCAATAGGAAATAGAAGGATGTTAAATGAGATGTAACAGTAATACAGATAATAACATTTCCTGCTTTGCATTCCAAAACATCTCAGTTCTCATTAGGAGTACTAAAGAGCTTTCCACACAAGGACTTTGGGAGACTGTTCTGATATCTGTATTGCCTTCTTTCATGTTTCCCACATTAAACCAAAACACTTCTTAGAGCTCCTAGGAGTTTTGGTACTTTTCTCCAATCTGCTTATCAGTCTGTTGTTCTTCAAATCACTCACATTTCTTTAAGATTTTAAACAGCTGGGCTTACCCATCAGAGAAGGCCTGATTTGTTCATTGAACTCTAAGAAGAAAAAGCAACATTTATGGCATATTTTTGTTCTAAGAAGCATGATTTTGATACTGCAGCTGCCTAGATTCATTTGAGATGCCTTAGCAGCAGTACAACAACCGCAGTCAACAAGGTCATGAAGAGAAAGCAAGCACTTGGGAAACAAAATCATCTAACCTTCTACTGTCATTTGTGATACCAGAAATTATACAAGTTAATATGCAAGTCTGTTATGGAAATGATGCAATAATCATGTGTCTCTACATTCATTATGAGATAATTAGTTCTAATTGCATATTAAATTCTGATTGAATTAAACGAGTTCAGGAGTTTGTATATCTTTTTAATTATTTCTTAGCCTGTTCTTGTAGTATTTCTGCTGTCCTCACAGGTTTGAAACACAAACAAGCATTTGGTCTAAAATGTCTACACTGACTTTCAACCTACTTGAAGTCTTCTCCTTGCTTGTCAACATACTGTGCTCTGTATTGTTGCCTTAAAAACAACAGTTCTAATTTATTAAATCTAAATACTGTAACCAGGTAAATAGATGCATGAAAAATGGAGGACCCACAAGAATTCCCCAAAACACTCATATGACCATAAAATATTTGCACTTCAGATTCCACCAGTTTCACTGAACTCCCATTTTAATCCTTTATACCAGGCATGTCCAAACTTCGGCCCTCCAGATGTTTTGAGCCACAATTCCCACAGTCCTTTGTCATTGGCAATCTAAGCTCAGAATTTTGGGAGTTGTGGTCCAAAACATCCGAAGTTTGGAGATGCCTGCATACAGATACCAATATCATCCATCCATATACATTAATGATGTTTTTGTAGCAAGTTGAAAGATGTCTTTGTAGCAAGTTGAAAGATGTTTTTGTCGCAAGTTGTCATGACACCCAGCCAGATGGATTAACTCCTGCCCAAGCCAAGATCTTTACTCTGGATTTTGCTCACTCTCTCAGTAGGCCATCCAGCTGCAAGTTTTGCTGGCTGAAGACTGTCCTCCTTCCTCCAACAGTTTCATAAAGCAAAGGTATCTCCCAGGGTGACTTTCTGTGAGAGGGCATGACTGTGAAGGGTGAAATAACATGTTCAGCACTTATTTCTCCCTGCCATACATGCTGGAAAAGGAAATAAATATTTTGCCTATATTAGGTAAATATTTGTCAGAAGATAGGAAAAGCACAGCCATGTAGAGATTCACTGAGCATGCAATAATTAAATAGCCAATTTCCTCTCTGTTTGAAGAGAGCAGAACAAAATGACAAAGTTGAAAGAATGGGACAACAGGTCCTTTCCTTTAATGCAGTGGTTCTCAAACTTCCTAATGATGCGACTCTTTAATACAGTTCCTCATGTTGTGGTGACCCCCCAACCATAAAATTATTTTATATAATTATTATTAGAATTATTCTGTACACTTACACGCAGGCACACACATGTGCACACCTTTCCCCGAAATTTACTTTCTCTTTCTCTCCCTGTCTGTCTCTTGACCTCTTTCTTTGTCTTAGGGCGTTTATACACGACCCCTAAGCTCCGCCGCAAATGGCTGCAAGGTCCGGACCTTTAAAATGTTTACCCACCAGCTCCGGACTTTGCAGACAATTAAGTGCGACCCCACCCACTTTAGCGCGACCAAACAGCAGTTTTCTTGTACCTGCTTTTTGGATGTGACAAATATTTGATCCGGTGTAAGGATAGTGAGTGCGGGGCTCTCCTGGCTTCTGTTTGTTCTTTTTTTTGCGCCCCACCCCTTTAAGAGATCTGAATGCTGCCCGGAACAAAACGGAGGTAAAACGGCATTCTTTTCTTTCTTTTTTCTCCCTCCTTCAGGCAGCCAGCAACCAGGAAGTGCAGAGGGGGGTGGGGACAGAGAAAGAACGAGGAACCCCTAAGATCTCTGGTCCGAATTTAAGTGGCCAGCGGATCTTAGGGGTCATGTAAAAAGGCCCTTATTTGCAAGACACTTCTGAAAGTGAAGTGGCCACCAGAGGAAAACATGGGGGGGCAGCGCTCAGTGAAGGAAGAGAGGAGAACAGAGAAAGCAGGGGAGAGTGAGCACTGGCAACAGCAAGCCGGGCGAGCAAACAACACTTGCTTTCCCCCTAAGTATCAATCACCCAGGTTCACCTCCCCTTGCCTTCCCACTCCCCACTCTGCAATCATCCTCCCGTGTGCACCCCTCACAAATGCTCTCAGGGCATCCTCCCCAACACCACCCAAACCTCCACAGACAGAGCCGTGTCCCCTTCTCCTGCCCAGTCCCCATCACCAACACCAACACCCTCCCACCTTCATGTGCCTGCTCCAGTCTCAGTGCAGATGCCTCGGGGCAAAAGGCAGATGTACTTGGAGATGGATAGAGGAGTGGTGTCTCAATTCCTAAGACCATCAGAAATGTGTGTATTCCAATGGTCTTATGCGACCCCTGTGGAAGGGTCGTTCAACCTCCAAAGGGGTTGTGACCCACAGGTTGAGAACCATGGGTTTAATGGGTCAATACTAATTGGAATTAATAACTAAATGCACCTTTAAAGCTTTATGTTATAACATAGGCTTTCAGGAACGGCAGTCAACTTCATAAGATATATGAAGTCTTCTCATTGTAAGCATGCCTATATAGTGGCACCTTGTATAAAGGAATTAATTCATCCCAAATGAAATTCTGTTAAGCAAATTTTCCTTTATACAAATTTCCCATAGGAATGCATTGAAAACAGAGTAATCCCTAATTGCGACCATTTTATGTTGTACGGATTTGCCCCATAGGCAATTCTGTTAAGCAAATTTCCCCTATCTCCAGAATTTTTTATGTTGTACAGATTTTATGTTATACAAACTGTTTGTTATACGAGGGTCCACTGTATACATAATTGGAGAGAGAGAGAGTCTGTAAACAGTGAAGTCAGGAGGAAATGAAATGCAAAAGGTGATAGTCACATGATTAACGCAGGCCATTTATTCACAAAGCAGATGGTCCTGAGAACATAAATGTCATGAAATTGAGTACTCCAACCAACACACATGAGTCATCATCATCAACGTCTTCTTAGAACTGCAGAGCAGGAAGGGACCTTATGGGTCATCAAGCCCAGCCTCTGTCAAGGAGGCAGAGCGGGGAATCAGACTCCCAACCTCTGCCCCCCACCCCGCAGCCAGATGCCAACACTACGGAATTATCCAGCCGGGAAACTTTACCTGAAATGTAAGAGATAAAAAGTGAGTCTGTTAGCACATAATAATTCAATTACCTCAATTGTCCACTGTCCAAAAAGGAACTTCTTTAAACTTTGAGAAGGAGAAGGAGAGCACTTATATTGTGCTTTCTCCATATGATGCAGGAAGGGCATGAGCATTGTGCTTGCTTTCCACACATCACCTCCACCAGAACAGATGTTACAGATGTCTAATTGATAAGATGTCCTTAGTTTGAGGAGCTGATCTAAGAGCCCTTTTACACAACCCCTAAAATCTGCTGCAAAACACTTGCAGATCCGGAGCATAAAATTGTTTTCCCACCAGCAGCGGACTTTTAAAACAAATACAGTACGCCCACGCCCACTTAAGCATGCCCCAGTGCACTTTAGAAGTACCTGGTCTCCGGAGGTAAAATAAATTCTGATGAAGATTGTAAAGCTGTGGATGCCGGGCTCTCCTCGCCTTCTGTTTGTTTTTGTTGTCCCCACTGCCCCTTTAACAGACAGGAATCCCTACTGGGCTGCTCTGACAGCGGACGGAGGTGAGCAGAGGTGAGCCTGCATTTTTTTCTCCCTTTTTTTCTCCCTCCACTCACCACAGACAGAAGCAACAGAGTGCGGAAGGGTGTGAACACAGGAAGAGGAACAAAACCCACATGATATCTGGCTGGGGGAATCCGAATTTAAGCTACCAGCGGATCTTAGGGGTTGTGTAAAAGGGGTTTAAGTCTCCCTCTCACACACACATGCACGCACGTGCACGCACGCGCACACACACCACTGGAAGAAGGAAAACTTAAATCCCAGATATGATGGAGACCAGAAGCTTAGACATTCCCACATGAATTTGTTTTTGGTCAAAATCCTATATTTTGTTGCACTAACCTCCAGGGGGAGGGGGGAAAGCAAGGTTCCATTGTCTTGCCTCATCCTTCTTACCTCCTCTGCTAAAGAGACTGCACATTTCTATAAGCACCTTATCACAGTGACTGAAGCTCATTGATTAAAGCTGATGATGGCAATATATGAGCAGAAGGAGGGATGCGCTCCTCCATGTCTCCTCTCCTGCGATGTGAGCACAAATCTCCTTCACTTCCTTTTGTGCTGAGATTTCAAGACTTGGGAAATAATTAAGATATTGATTAACTTTCTTCTTCTTCTTCTTCTTCTTTCTGCCTTTTTCCTGTAGTGCAGCCAAATATGTCAGCTCCTGCTTTCCTCTCATACTAGGTTAACCAGGTGACATGTCAGTCAGTGCATCACATCTGCAGCGCACAGAAAAATGCATTGTTCCGGGGGGTAAAATAACGCCTGACGCCGCCCACCACTCTCCACATCCCAATGACACTTTACCATTTTGATTTCCCTGGCACACCTTTGTAAGAGTCATTTCTGTTTTACTGGAGAGATTATGTTTTAAGATTAATCATCATTTATTCTTAGATGAGTGGTTTCAGCGAGATCGACATGACTATTACATTCTGCAATGTACCTTTCAAATAGGGCAAATGATTGGCTTACTGCTTAGTTATATCTGGAGATCGGTTTCTCGAGCTTTAATCTGTTCAATAAATGGTGGCACAAAAGGGTGTTCTGGCATGAAGGCTGTTTATGTTTCATAGTGGTTTTTAGAAAATGTTCCGCTAAATGACTGAAGGCCTTTGGAATGGTAGTTGTCTCTTGTCACTGATCACACAGAATCTTGGAAAACTAACTTCAAATCTCCAGCAGATCTCCTTCTCTTAAGGTACAAGGTAGTGAAAAACAGGGTGCCTAGACAATGGCAAAGGGCTTTGTATGCCACACACAAAAATATTAAAATACATAATATAACTTGTCTTAATATACTTTTCTGAGTCTAAAAATATGCCAGACCAAAAGAAACATATTTACATAAAAAGCAGACAAGGTCAAATAACAAAGAAAGCCCTTAATTAGTTGTAATCAACTTTAATTTGCATACCGTATATAATTCCTAAATGATTGTTAATAATAACTTTATATAATGGACTTCCAATTTTCATGAAAATGGCACATTTTGATAAGCAGACACAAAACCCTAGTACTAATAAGGTTTAATTTGCATACATTAGACTGATTATCCAAACAAAAGGATTACAGTATTACTTCTCCATACCTTTATGTCCTTATTATGCACATTTATTAACTTCACAAAAGCTAGCTGTTACTGACAAACAATAGCCATGGGTGAAAGAGAAATCTTCAACATGAATAAAAACATTTTAATGCAAAAGAGCAAAGTTTATGCAGTAGAAATGCTTCGCTTAACTCTTTCTTAGCAAAAGACACACATTCTAGAACTTTGATTTATTCTGTGGCTTTAGCATTTTCTCATATATATATTTATTTTGTTAAAAATCTAACTAACTATAGCAACTCCCATCACAGGTCATTTTGTACAATGGAAGAGTAAATATTCTAGATTCTGTACGTCGTAGATGTCATAGTCTAAATGCCATAGAGTCTATAGAGCAATGTTGGCGAACCTATGGCACTGGTGCCAAAGGTGGCACTTGGAGCCCTTTCTGTGGGCACCCGACATCGCCCCTTCACAGCCACCTGTATTCAAGTTACTTAAATTATTAGAAACCTATCTGAATACTGTACCTTTGATTTTCCTCCTTTATTTTCATAAGGAAATAAGTTTTGCAAAATGTTGTATGTCTGTACACGGGTCCACGTGCAGAAATGCTTGAAACATTGTGGACCACACTAAATGTTGACACATATTTCAAAAAGCCATGCTTTGCAGAAGTCAACAGTGCAATATGGTAACATTCAAAAGAGCTACCCAACATATGCCATTGTGCTGGGTACGTCAGAAATAAAGGGGAACAATTATAGTTTATGGTTGGCCTGTACCACCATGAAGAAAAAATGGTGTTGATACCAGCAGACCAAGCAACAGAATGAGAAAAAATGCTTATACTTCTGCATTCTCTGAATATTTCACTGAGTCATAAGAAAACTAGTAACAGAAGGCATTGGAGAGTAATAGACTAGGGGGGAGCAAGGTTCCTTTTTCTCAGAACATTAAAAACATGAGGAATAAACTGTAAACAATGTACTGCAAAAGAGTAACTGTTCACCACTCATTAATGCAAAGCCTACTCATCTGCAGTCTGTGTTGTTCAGACATTTTAGAGCCCTGGATAAGCCCTATGCTGTTATATCCACTACAATATACAAGCTGTTGACATTCTCTATTACAATTAGAAATTATTTTATAGTAACACAGGTGTCCATAGTAGCAGAATCTTTCCCTCACAATCTGATAGACACTCAGGAGCTAATATTTACGGCAGAAGGGAGGGTTAAATGTCATGAATGGATCTCATATTTGAACACAAATGAAACACAGAAGGGCTTGGAGGAAAGCCAATGAACTTGAAAGTTAAACAGAACACTACTTCAGTGTCCCCTCCAACTTATGTTTTGTGACACAGAGCACTCCTGGCGTGCCATGATGTTAATGATGTGGGGGAAAGGGTGAGGGAAATTAGAAAATGAAGTGTTTTTCACTGATGGCTCTTCTGGCAAAGCACGTTGCACACAAACAAAATGATAGCTCAGTGCCTGCAAAAGTCCGCTTGAATATATTAATCCTCAAAGGCATCGTCTTGGCACATTCATCACACACCTCCCAGATTCCTCTCTCCTCCTCTCTCAGCCTTGATTTTCACATGTTTAACTGATCTGATAAAAGATACAGACAGGAGTTGCTACCCAGAAAAAGGATGAGTGGGGGGGGGGGGGGGGGGGGGAATCCACATAGGCAATCAAGCAAACAGACATCCAGGGGGTGAGGAGGTTATAGGTTCAGTTTGTGCCTATAGGATGAGTTGTTCAGAAGGAGGCAATGGGCCAGAGGATCTTGCTAGAACCCCAGTCCAGTCCACAGAGCCCCTGATAGCCACCTCTTCATCCCAGGAAAAACAACATAAGGAATCGTGTTACTGGAAGCTTTGAATTGGCTCCAATAGATTCCCCCACACACTCCTCTCTCTCTCTCTCTCTCTCTCTCTCTCTCTCTCTCTCTCTCTCTCTCTCTCTCACACACACACACACACACACACACACACACACACACACACACACACACACACACACACACACACACACACACACACCATGTGAATGCCAAGGAGGTATTGTGGCCCACAGTGGGTCCCCTGGGTGGTGGGGAGTGAGGAGTGGTCCCCTAACCCTCTGACATTCCCCACCCCTCCAGGAGAGTCTCCAGTGCAGAAATCATTGACCCCACATGGATACATGTAGCAATTTTCCAATATGAAAGGCTCCACCTAACCCAAGCTCAAGACCCCACCCCCAGGGCTTCTCTAGGTCAAAGGGGGATCTCTAGAGAGCCCTGGAACTTGAAATTTGTGTGTGTGGGGGGGGGGTATTTTAAAGTAAGTTAAAACAAAAAGTAACATCAATGACACCATTCTTGTTATGTGCCGTAAAGTTGCACAACAGAATTTCAGTCAGTAGAAAATACTACTTTTCCGAACATATTAACAAGTAATAGGAATTAATTACTTTCGTTTTGGAGAGTAACTTTTCAAGCTTTGCCTGTCCCTCAGTGAAGCTATTTCATACAGTTATGTCACAGCTCCTCATTTATGTTCCAACCTCAAAGACCTGCAAACCTCATGTAAGTGGATGCACACAGATGTGGGAAGCATCCATCCCAACACTGCCCACACAGAAAACGAGTTCTTAGCTATAATCAGTCCTTCATTATGACTCAGCAAACTCTTTCTGAGAAACCTCTATTCAGCTATTTCATAATGTTATACAGATATTATTTTAAGCACTTAAAAATAGTGAGCACAACAGGTTAACTAATACAGAAAACACATTTTATTTCCAAGGAAATAATAAAATCCTGTTTTTTCCACCAGAACAATCATTGAAAGATGCCAATTTTCCTCATAATAAAGTCAATTTTCTCTTTTTCTAGGATTAACAGGCGAATCAACCACAGTATTATAGTGAAGTACGGCCTTGCCATTCCGGAGTGGAAGCCACAGAATGCTAATCACTAAAGTAAATTGTTTGAAGGCAAAAAGAGGTAGCTAACTCCATGCTGATGGTAGTTGTTTAGAAGAACAGACTTATAGCAAACCATTCACAAATGGGATGTAATTTCAGGAGAATTTGCTGCAGATTTGCATGTACCTGGAAATCAGAACCATTTCATGTACTCCTTGAGAGTATGCCTTCTACCCAGGATTCATCAGGAAACACCTTATATCTATGATGACCAGCTCTGTGTCCACAAAATGGATTGAGTTGTACGGACACTTTCGATAGCAGCTGTCCTTTATGTTTAAATCAGTCTAGAATGCACACTCGGCCTGATGTCCCAATAATTTCAGCTCCGCCCATTGCTTCTCCTCTTTTTTCCAGATTCATAACAAAACAGATACTGTAGTCCCTGTTTCAAGCCCCATGCCTGTTAGCATTCTGAACATGAAAACCAATAACACAAATTGGGTCTGGTAACTAATGATATGATGTCCTGGTTATGTGATTCTGATACTATGCAGTTGATAACAACTTAGCTGCTGTGCACTGTGCCAGCCAAAGGTCTCAGGCCTTGTTCAAGAGCCGCAGCACCATACAGGGCATTGCAGTAGTCAAGAAAACATACACCACAGGAACAGATGACTCCTGCAGAGTCAAAACTGCCTGAAGTATGGAAAACACCGTCAAAGCAAAACCTCAACATAAAAAGTATGGTTGCACAAGTCTTAAATCAGCAACCGATATATATAATATTCATAATCTCCCTGCTTATGTTTTAGTGTTAACCACCTTAAATACCTCATTAACTGGAAAGGCATGGTCTACAGCAGTGGTGGCGAACCTTCAGCACTCCAGATGTTTTGGACCACAACTCCCAGAATTCCAAGCCTCTGTTGGCAGTGACAAAGGACTGTGGGAGTTGCAGTCCAAAACATCTGGAGTGCCGAAAGTTCACCACCATTGGTCTACAGCAGGCATGTCCAAACTTCGGCCCTCCTAATATTTTGGACCACAACTCCCAGAATTCCAAGCCTGTATTTCCAATGGCAAAGGACTATGGGAGTTGTGTTCCAAAACATCTGGAGGGCCGAAGTTTGGGCATGCCTGGTCTACAGTGTCTTATAAGCTGTCCAAACAGATCCTACTCTGAAGCAATCAAAGCAAAACAAAACAAATATACTACCACCAGGGGGTGATGTAGAAAACCCCAGAAAGAAAAGGTTTTGTTCCATGCTGGCTCTGTTGACACTAATTTCCCCCTCTGCATTTTAGGACAATGGTATCTGTTTCAGAGTCTTGGATTTCTTGTTAAATTTCTCCAGCTATGCACAGAGCAGAACAGCTTCAAGTTCCCCGGAGTAGTCTACCCTGTTAACCCATCAACTGGCACTTACAGTTTCAATAACTCACTCAATCTGAATCAGAAAGAATAAAAAATGTGTCTTTACTTTTAGTTGGACAGATCTATAGCCAACTGAGAACAAACATGAATGATTGCAGCAACAGACATCAAGAGACTCATTGCTTCCAACAGACTGTCTAACTGCTAGCATACAAAAGAGAGAAGGAAAAAAACAGAGCAGAGGGGTGCTCTTTGAAACAGAAGCAGGGAAGGAAGGTTTGGCTGATGCTGGACCAGTCCAGAAATGTCCCTCCCAGCAAAACCACCTAGAGGCAGCATGCGAGGCTGCAAAAATTCCAACAATATGGAATCTCAAGGAAAAGGTTTTCAAAAATGCCAGTTTGGGTGGGCTATTTTGCTGCCATGAAAATATTAGTGGTGGCTTGATCTCAATAAACAATTCGCTTTAAAGAAGGCCTTCTTCTGGTGGAGTAGAAAGCTTCAACATCTGGTTGTTGATAGGATCAACTCATCTGGAGAAGTGCCTCGAGGCCACAAGTTCAAGGGCTTCTAAGACCTCAAGGAAGGCCCTAGGAGGCGGCCATTTCACATTGGGATGGTCCCTCCCTGTGTGAGAAAGGAGCAAAAATATGCTACTGTAAAAAATGATGTGTAATTTTTTTAAAAAAAATGTGTGACAGTCATCTCCCCTTTCCTGAGGAGAACCCCTCTTCTATGAGGTGAGGCCCAGCCAAATGGCCCTGCTGTGTTCCCCCCCCCCTCCACCTCCTGTAGGCTTGATGGAGGCTGTCAGGATAAATACCTATATTTCAGCATGCACCTTGACACCACTAATGCTCTATTCCTCAATTTTTAAAGGGAAAAAAGAAAGAGTTTACTTATTCTGATAGGCCCTAATCTCTATGCTAAACAACAAGTGAACAAAAAAGGAGAGCAGGAAAATGAAAGAAAATCAAGAGCACACTCAGAGAGTGTGTTCTTTAGCTCCTACCCATGACAACTTGCAATTTAAACATTTCCCATTACTTCATTCAGCAAAGTAGCAAAAATGAAATCGACCCTGTGGGAATAGTCCAATATTCTGTTCATATGACTGCCTTCCCAATAATATAATATAAAGATAATGCCAGGATGGAACCTGGATAAATGCCTATTAATTGTTGACAGTCCCTTGCCCCCAAGAACAAGTGGATAAGCCTGATGTTTAGTTTTATAATGTTTAGTCTTGACTGACTGGCTGGGCTAATCATTTTCTTGGCCTTTTCTGCCTTTTTTCGAGGCTTTTAAGCAGCACAGTTACTTCTTGCAAGTAAAAATAAAAGACCCAATACTGATTTCCTTACATGTCCAAACTGATGGCTGCCTGTGGTGCTTCCATGAGAACAATGAATGAGGGCCAAGTTGACAGTTATTAGCTCCAGTAAATAACCTTTGCCTCTATTCTTAGGTCTCCTAATGCAACAATTCTGCTGCAAACATCCAGATACATTTAATTGTGGACAAAGGCAAATTTTGATTTCTCCAACACATTCTCAGGTTGGCAACATTGTCAACAAAACACAGAGAGGCTTTCTGTGGGAAAGAAAAAAGGCATAGCAGTTACCGTACTTGCTGTCACAGTCATGGACCAGGGAAGAAGTTGGGCAGACACAACTTGCAGTGTCCTCTCTGTCCGCACCTGAAACATCTTCCTCTCTCTGTGCTGCAAACAGATACCCACTTAAGAGTAAGCAGATACATGCTGGGATTTGTTTTGTTCTTACTTTTGCATATAAACCTGACCCTATTCAATTTTCATTTCTTTAAAAGCACGGGCTTATTTATACTGGGACAGAGTCTCGGCTGGTCTGAAATGCAGCAGCTCCCCTCCTTAGCCTTAATTCCAAGCTGCAATTATGTACTCATGAATCAGAGACTTTTACTATAACCACACAAAAGCAATGCAAGGGCTCAATTCAATATTCAGGCTCCAATTCTTGCTTTAGCAGGAAAGAAGGGTGGGCTTCTCTTTGTGCAGGTCCCTTTGCTTTGCAAAAACCTGGAGCACTCACACGAAAGGAAACGCATTCATTTGACATTCGTTCTCTGCATCCCTTCCCACTGTTTTTCTATATCCTGCAGAAAAGAAGTAAATAATTTTTCACACGGCAGGGATATTCTTTTTCACACACTGTACTCCAGATTTTAAAAAAAAATAACCCTAGTTCAAATTATATGGAGAACAACAACCATTTTGCCTATTTGCTTCATTACAAGGAAATATTTGCCTTCTTCAAAGCCCATTTAATGTTAAATGTGTGACATAATCATTTTCTTCCCATGAAGGTATGAAACCTACTACATATTTCACAATAAAGAAAGCTCTTTTTAAAAAAAGAACAGAAAACACAAAGCATGCAAATTATTGTCCTACTAATCTACATGCCATCATAATATGGGATGGGGTGCCATCTCAATATTTCAGGTAAGCAACTCACTGAGTTTTTGTAAGTAACTCTCTAAGGGTAGAAACCAAGATAGCTCATGAAAATACATTAATGTTCGGAAGGAGTGATTTGAACAAATATTTGTCCCTGGGAAATCAGACTTCAAAAGAATCCCCTACGTATGTTTTTGAGGACCAGTCACAAAACAATGAAAACTAATGTAGCAGGCAAGAACCTTTATTGGCATATTCAACAATAATACAGTCAAAGCAAGAAAAACATTTAGGAACTGAACTTATAAAAGAAAACTTTCAGTGAGATACAGTGCTACGTTCCCTTACAATTGCACTGAAAAAGTCCACTACTGCTTCAGTACTTTAATCTACTGTTAACATCAAATGAATTTCATCTATGCTTTGACTGGAGATCATGATGGAGTGGGCAATACAAAACCATGTGTAAACTAATGTGATCAGAGGATGGGGAGGGGCACATAGATATTTTCAGAAGTTAAGGAGTTCCCTTTCTTAAGGGCGGATGAACTGCAGCATCTATTTCTACCCTCCCCTCGAGCCCGAACCTATTCACTGGAACACAAATCCTACTGATTCCTTGAAGCAGAGTGCTGCAGTATTCCTGCTGCCATACACATGCTGTGAGACTTACACTGTTGTGAACAGGGACGTGCTTCATTCCCCTGGACTCCCTGCGTGCCAGACTGAGTGCATGCAGATTGGTGCCCAACCAACTTGGTGCCCTTTCAGAGACACTCTGACCTGATCCTTATCTGTCTCTGTGCCAGTACTTGAGTGTTTCCCGTTCTCTAGGAAACCCCTGTTCCTGCTAATGGGAAAAAGCAAGCAGTAAGGACAACTCATAGACTTTGAGGTGCAGGCAAAACAGAAAGAATTCTGGCGAGGCAGTAGTTTTCTGCAAAGCCAATTGTTCTGTTTCATTTTTATTTTTTCTCCTTTTTCTATGCACCAAGAGAATGGCTGCTCCGCACGGCCTCGTGCCGAGCAGGGGCACCTTTGCCGGCCGGTTGAGGGAGGCGGCTATTGGCTCCGCTATTAGCGTAGCCTACGGTAGGGGAGCGCGCCCCTTTATAAGTCCTTGGCGCGCTCCCCTCAGCCTGCCTCCGTAATTGCCGGTTTCGTCGGGGAGCGATCGGCACGCCAGCCAGGAGTGCCTCCTGACGAGTCCGGTGCCTCGGTTCGGCGAGCTGCTTGCTGCTGCCTCCGACAATCACCTGATTGTCGGGAGAAGTCTTGACTGCGCCTCCCGGAGCCCCTGCAAAGGTCCTGTCATCCCAGGGTGGGTCCAGGAGGCGCGTTACCCGGCTGGGCAGGCTTTTTCGAGCCTGCGTGGTTGGGAGCCTTCTAAAGGAGCAGGAGCTCTTGAGCTCCTTTCAGCTCAGCTGCTTGTCGGGTCCCGACGAGCAGCTGAGCTTACTGATAAGCGCTCGCTGTGGGGCTTTACAGACTGTCTGGAATTGCGGCTGGATTTGGTTATTTCGGGGAAGGGTATGGGAGGCAGGTTTCCGTGATCGCGCAGGCTTGGCGAAGCCTGCGTCCTTGACGAGCGCCGCAGAAGCGGCGAGCGGGATCCCTTGAGCCCCTGCTACCCAGCTGTTTGTCGGTCCCGACAAGCATCGGAGCGCGTAGATAAGCGCTCCCTGTTTAACTCCGACGGCTTGCATCGCCAGGTTCCAGTAACCCTGCTGGGCTTATTCCGTGGGTGAGGGAGCCTGCAGGAGAAGGGGGGGTGGCTGCTGGGCTCGATTCCCGCTGGGGTTTTCCTTAGCCTGTTATCTGTGGGTTGGAGCCCCAGTGGGGTGGAAAGCGTTGACAGCCTGGCGTACTGAATTTCCTAGTGTTTAGGGATCCTTTACTACAGCCACCCCGAGCATTCAGCGTGTAGCTGCGTGTAGTGGTTATTCCTACCTTTTATCAGGGGCGCCTTAGGGAAGCTTATTTATTTTGTTTTTGCACGGGGCGGCCATTTTGGCCGTGCCTTATGGGCTCATCCTGTGGGCACTCATCGACATCCATCCGCCCGGCTGGACATTCCGGGTGGCCATCAATCATTCTGCCTTTTGTTGACTCCCTGGTGGAGCAAGGCATTTTTGTATTATTCGTCTGAAAGCTATATTGCTGCCATTTTCCCTCTTGGTGATAGCCAGGTTAGCCCCCCCCCCTGTTCGGCCATTTTGGGAGCGTCACCTTACAGGTTTTCTGGGGGTGGGTGTAATCTGCATCCATCCTCCCTGTTCGTTGTTACATAAGAACATAAGAACATAAGAAGAGCCATGCTGGATCAGGCCAAAGACCCATTTAGTCCAGCTTCCTGTATCTCACTGAGGCCGCATCAGACGTTTTGGGGAGGGCATGAGACTAGATATCTGTTTCCTGATACCACTCCCCTGCATCTGGCGCTTGAAGTACCCTGGGTTTTAAGCCTGGGATTACATATATACATCATGGTTGGTAACCCGTGCCTTTGGGTTGGGCGGCTATTTGCTGCTTTGCCACTCGGTGGCCATTTTGGTGGGACTTTCTGGGCCTACTCTTAGCTCTACCTACCTCCAGTTACCCTGGGCTGTAGGCCTTCAGCTTTGTTCAGGGGATATTACACCCTTCCATCGGGGGTGGCTCATGGACGCCAATTTGGTTTGGTACCCGATGGTCATTTTGGCCATGCCTCATGGGCTCACCCCTTAGGCATTGATTTACATCCATCTCCCCGGCCGGATATTCTGAGTGGCCCTGAACCCCTCTGTCTGTTTGTTGACTTATTAGTAGAGTCTCGCGTCTTTGTATTGTTCCCCTTATGTTTTGCTATGCCATCTAGGCCCCACCAGATGTTTTTGGGAGGGCATGAGAATGGATGCTGGTCTCCTGATACCACTCCCCTGCGTCTGGCCCTTGAAGTCCCCGGGTTCCTCCATCATGGTTTGTAACCTGTGCTGGACTGTTTCCCCAGGAATCTGCCCAGTATCCCCTTTTGAGGCATCCAGGCCACATGCCATCACCACTTCCTGTGCCAGGGAGTTCCATAGACTTACAACGCGCTGGGTAAAATAAATAAATACATAAACAAATAAATGAATATTTTCTTTTGTCAGCATTTACACTCCCAGCCCTCAAGTTGAGTTTATTCCCTGGTTCTGGTATGTGGGAGGGAGAGAAGAGCTTCCCCCTAGCCACTTTACTCAGACTCTGCATGGTTCTGTATGTCTCAATCATATTCCCCCTCAGGCCCCTTTTTACAGACTAAAGAGGCCCAAATGTTTTTATGTCTTTCTTGAGATGCGGTGACCAGAATCGTGCACAATACCCCAGGTTGGACCTTACTATTGTTTTGTGTAAATGGCATTATAATGGTGATTGTTTTGTTTTCAAAACCCCTCTTTCGATAACCCTTACATTTGGTTACGTTAAAACACAATTGCCATTTCTCAGCCCATTTCCACAGTTTGGGGAGATCCTTCTGGAGCTCTTCACAATCTTCTCTGGTTCCACCGCACAGAACAGTTTTGTGTCATCTGCAAACTTGCCCCCCCCCCACTGTTTATCCCTGTCTCCAGCTCATTTATGCTTGTTAATCTTTAATCTACCGCTTAGTCCTCAGACCCCCTCTCTTTCAACCTGTATTTGATTTGATTCTTTTGCCAAGAGGGGCGGCTCAGGCAGCGGACCCCACTCAAGGTCCTCTGTCATGGAGTCAGGCGCCGCGAATCGTGGGGGCTGTTACACACCGCAATATGGGTTGGCTGTTACATACCAGGGCCACCCTTCCCATTCTCCTTGAATCCGTTTTTGGTTTGTGCCACGCACACGCTATGGGTTACTTTTCACCTGTTTGCCCCTTATATTCAGATACGCCGTTTAAGGAGGGAGGTTGTAAAGGGAAGGGGAAAGGTAAAGCCCCTGCCATGAAGAGGCCTATTCAGCAGCCCCTTACTTATCCATCCTCTTCATCAGGTGATGAGTCACCTAGTCTTTTGGCAGCTTGGTAGAAGCGGCCTCGTTTGGGCGCGCGAGCACGCTGAAAGGCAGGGGATGGCCATGTCTTAGGGGAAGGCTTTCTACGGCGTGGCTAAGGCTCAGAGGGGCGGAGCGTACACTAATAATGGCTAATGGTGACATGCAATTCTTCTCTTGAGTCCGTTTTAGCAGGATCTGCCAGTGTCGTTTCTGCAGGTACACCATCTGTGACTACTGATGTGGCCGCGTCATCGCATGCTCCGCTCAGACCCCCCCCAGTTGCTGTGTCTTCCAACGTAGTCATGTTCCCGCCTGCCACCGAAGACTCATCGCTTCCGGCCCTGGTTTCGGCCTGGGCTGTGTATTCGTGGGGTAAGTCGGCTCCAGCAGTCCAGCATATACCCTTCATGGAGTGGCGGCACCTGGTCGTCCAATTTTGCGCAGACTGTGCTATAGTATTGTGGGACTTCGTAGTCTTCATCGTTTTCGGCCGAAATTTAGTGTGCTGCTTCGTTCCCCCTGGGGTGTCGGCGCAGTGGTATTACCCGGACCTAACCCAATTTGCGAGTTTGTCTGAAGATTCCGACCTCTCCTATAGGTTATGTGGGCTGGCTAATGCATAGCCTCGAGTTTGTTCTGCCAGTTATGAGGTTGCCTTGTTTCAAGCTGCCAATTTGGTACCCCCTTTTTCGCTGCCTCATGTGGTCAGCGAGCTGCTTGCCCAATCCAAGAAACCGACTCCTAGCTTATGCATTACGTTGGTCGTGTATGGTCCGCCAGCAGGATCTGGTCCCTCAGCATATTTGTAGATTGAAGACTGACCAGCGAGGTAAGGCCGGCACGATACACCTTCGTAGGTGTTCTGTGCTTCAAATTTGCTCGGTCCTAGCGTTATATTGGTCCGCCCTGCTCGCTTACAATAATCGGGGGTACCTATTCCTGCGCAAAGAGGGGTCGCCTTTGACAGGTTGCCAATATTGGACAATTTCACTGAGGGCACTGCAGGTCGCGGGCGTATCGGGCCGGCAATTTGGGCGTCATTCGCTCCGGATAGGCGCTGTTTCCACAGCAGCTGCCTTTGGCGCCGATTGGGTTGGCAACCAACGGATTGGGTGATGGAGATTTGGAGATTTTAAATCTTCTGTACGTTTACTAATGGAACGGTAAAACCGGGCCAGTTGTTCCTTTCTTTCCATTACAGCTTCTACCCCCCGGGAGCCGGGTTCGAGTGTTGGTTACGGCCTCAGTTTTTGTTTACTGGGACTCTGAGTTGCTACCCAGTCTGGACGTGGCCGTGCTTTCGGACTTGGATGGGGCCGCGCTTTCGGCCTTGGACGTGGCCGCGCTTTCGGCCTGGGACGTGGCCGCGCTTTTGGCCTTGGACGTGGCCACGATTCGGCCTGGGACGTGGCCACGCTTTCAGCCTGGGACGTGGCTGCGCTTTCAGCCTTGGCCAATGGGCCGGTTTCCTGTGGAAGGGCAAGAAGGTGATGCCTTGACACGCCTTTCTTACTGTGGCTCCCAGTGACCTCCCCCCTGCCACCTTGCCGAGCATCGTGGTTGCCCATGTTGGGAGGAATTGACTTGACCCGTAACTCGGGCAAGTCCCTCATTCTCAAGATCTTCGTGGATCTGAGAGCGCTACATCATACTCGCCTATTGGCGGCTCGCATGGGGGCAAGTCTCTCATTCTCAAGATCCTCGTGGATCTGAGAGCGTTCAGCGTACTCGCTCATTGGTTCGTGTTGTTTACTCTGTGATAATTCCCGGTTGTGCGGGGTTCGCGCCACCATGGGTAGCGCAATTTAATATTAAACATCATGCAGATCTCTATAAAATAATCAAGGTCCTCGGCAGTCCTATCTTAATAACCAGTTAGGTAGCTGGTAGGCTTCAGTAATAATGACCCCAATGTTATCAAGTGGCCTGCCTAGAAATTGGGAATGGAGGATGCCCAAAACACTCTGGCATCCTCATTGCATGCATAACTGGCTGCAATAAATTACTTCAGAGAGTGGACCTGACAAACCTTATCCATTGCGTTAGTTGCCCGCGTTGTGCAGGCCGAAGCGGGAGCTGTCCTGTGGCACTTCAACATATCTGCTGGGGAAACCACCTTAATTCGTCCGGATGGTGTGCATTTATTGGACAAGGGCCTGGATATCCTTATTCAGAATCTTAAGGAGGGCCTGAGGGCCGGGTGTTCGGCTGTGGGGTAAAGAGCCGCAGTGCGCCTCTTTGGTGGTGGGTAGCGCATAAAAGTTAACCATTTAGGTCCCGAATCTAATTACATCTTCACATCTTCGGCAGCCTTCCATTAATAACCCAATAGGATTTAGTTAGGGAGCAAATAATAATAATAACCCCAAACCCTAGGAGGGCTGCCAACCTTTAATCAAGCGTTGATGCCAAAAGATCTCATTGGCATCCTCACTGCGGCAGTTCAACGGGCCGCAGGAAATTGGTGGAGTAGCGGGACCTAATCAATTTGTTGTTACCATTTTGATGATGTGCTACGGCTCAGGCCCTCCTAAAGTTATTGCTCATTGACAAGTAATTTAAAATTCGTTACTGTAGTTAATAAAGTTGTGGCCCTTATTTAACCCAAGCGGAATGTGTGTCGCCTCTTTCTTTCAACCTGGCTCGGCAATGGCTGCTCCGCACGGCCTCGTGCTGAGCAGGGGCACCTTTGCCGGCCGGTTGAGGGAGGCGGCTATTGGCTCCGCTATTAGCGTAGCCTACGGTAGGGGAGCGCGCCCCTTTATAAGTCCTTGGTGCGCTCCCCTCAGCCTGCCTCCGTAATTGCCGGTTTCCCCACCCTCCCGCCACTGTTTATGATGTGCTGGTGATGCTTTGCTGGTCGCTTCGGGGCCGGATGGGAATTTTTGACCATTTCTCTGATTGGCCTTGAGAGGTGGTGTTTCTTCGTCCATCCCACCATTCACAAATTGGCGGTGGGTGTTGTAGGTATTAACCCTGGTCACGACTGGCGGGTAGCACATAAAAGTTAACCATTTAGGTCCCGAATCTAATTACATCTTCACATCTTCGGCAGCCTTCCATTAATAACCCAATAGGATTTAGTTAGGGAGCAAATAATAATAATAACCCCAAACCCTAGGAGGGCTGCCAACCTTTAATCAAGCGTTGATGCCAAAAGATCTCATTGGCATCCTCACTGCGGCAGTTCAACGGGCCGCAGGAAATTGGTGGAGTAGCGGGACCTAATCAATTTGTTGTTACCATTTTGATGATGCGCTACGGCTCAGGCCCTCCTAAAGTTATTGCTCATTGACAAGTAATTTAAAATTCGTTACTGTAGTTAATAAAGTTGTGGCCCTTATTTAACCCAAGCGGAATGTGTGTCGCCTCTTTCTTTCAACCTGGCTCGGCAAAGCCCTCATATGCCTCCAGTATCAACCACTGGAAAGTGACTTGGAGATTGACTTTTAAAATGCAATGGGCATTGTCTTCTCTGATTCCTTCTTAAAAGTGCAATGTAGGGGGGCTGCACTTCTCTACACTTGCTAGCCTTTCTCTCCCCCCCCTCCTGCCCATTCTTCATCTTCCTAACAGTTGTGGTGCTGACTTTGATGGTTCAGTCAGTGACTTTGTAGCAAGGAGGTAAGGAGCTTCCTTCTTTGTCACCAACTCACTCTGTTTCTAAGTTTTTAACTCTCTTTCCCCAATTCTAATTCAACACACAAAAGCCAGATTTAAAAGAAGAGATGCATCAATGTGCTATCTTGCTCTATTCATGCCTGTGGGTTGTTTACTCCACCCAGCGGTAACCTGTGATTGATTCAAGGACACATGCCTTGTGCATACATATGGAGATATGGTCAAATTAGGGGGAAATATCCCAAAAATGCTACTGAATGACCATAAGTAAGAACTACATCATATATAATGAAGTTTAGTGTCTCATAAAACACCAAGTATGGAATAAAGTTACTAAATACAGTTACTGAAACCCTATTGTATAACTTATGTCGAGGAAGTTCCAGTTCCGGTCTAGGGAGGAGTAGCGTTCGCGCTGTGCTCTGCTCCCTTTTTATTTTATTTTATATTATCTCTTTATTTTACATTCCCTTTTTAAACCTCAAATTTCTCTGTATTTTAATTTCCCTTTTAACTTTCAATTTTAATTGCAAGACTCATTCCTCCTTGTGCACTTATCGCTCCCCAACGAGATTTACAGTCAACAACAAGTTGGAGGAGGGAGGCTTTGGGAACTGATAATTAGAATGCCGAATAAACGATGGAGGGCCAGCCCAGGTCATTCACTTGCCAGAACAGTGAAACAAACTAAAGATTGATGAGCCTCTGACAGCTAGCTGCCCAGTGAGTAACATGCCCATTTCATCTTCTGTAGCTTTAAGCAATATGTTTGCTGCATTGGAAAGTGAGGTGCTTTCTCCTATTGAAATCTCCTCTCCAAATCAAGAGAAGGGGGACACCTCAGCTGTGTCTTCTGTCTGCTCCCCAAAGGACAAGCTAGACTCTACACAAAATCTCCTACCTAACTACTTAGCAGATCAATGCCTCTTAATAGCACAGACTGTGATTTCAATTTTGATCATTTACAAATGGTATACAACAAGATGAACTTGGTGGAGAATGCCTTGGAAGCTCTTACAAATACTCTCTCTAGCTCTAAGATTATTCCACAAGAGGACAGAGCAAAGAAGAGTAGTAAGAGTAGATCACAGCAAAATCATTGGCCTTGAAATAAATTCTCAAGAAGCAGTGCATCAACTAAGGAGAGATTCCACCCCTTTAAAGATTTTTCAACCCTCCCAAATTGTATTGCAAATTGCCCCAATCAACATTAATAGAAGGTGGGATTCACACAGTGCAGTGAGAGACTCTTTAAGTCAGCTACTAAACACTGAGCCCCAGAAGATAGATTTAAAAGAAAATAGCTGGCTTCCACACCAATTGAGACAGAAGAGAATACATCTCACATTTTAATATGTGGTGATCCCAATCTCTGAGAAAGATTGTGAGGAGCTCCAGAGGGATTTCTTGACACTGAGGGAGTAGGCAAACGAGTGGCAAATGAGCTTCAATATTAGCAAGTGCAGAGTGATACATGTTGGGGCAAAAAAAAAAACCAATTACATTTATAAACTGATGGGATCTGAACTCTCAGCAACAAACCAGAAAACGGACCTTGGTGTCCTGGTGGACAGCTCAATGAAAGTGAAAAAAAGCATACTCAATACTAGGGATCATTAAGAAGGGTATAGAAAGAAAGTCAGCAAGTGTCATTTTGCCTCTTTATAAATCTATGGTGAGGCCCCGTCTGCAGTATCGTCTGTAGTTCTGGTCACCGTACCTCTAGAAGGATATGATGGAAATGGAAAAAGGGCAGAGGAGGGCAACCAGGATGATTAGGGGACTGGAATACCTTCCTTACCATCTGAGGCTGCAATGGCTGGCCCTCTTCACTCTTGAACGACAGTGCCTAAGAGGTGTCCTGATTGAAGTTTATAAAATAATACATGGTATAGATAAAGTAGATAAGGAAAAACTGTTTTTCCTTTCACACAACACTAGAAATAGGGGGCACTCCATTAAACTTTCGGGTGCTAGATCTCAAACAAATAAGAGAAAGTGCTTTTTCACCCAGAGAATCACTGTTCTGTGGAACTCCCTGCCAGAAGAAGTGGTAGCAGCTGTCAGCCTTGGGCGTTTATACACAACCCCTAAGCTCTGCTGCAAATGGCTGCAAGCTCCGGACTTTAAAAATGTTTACCACCAGCTCCGGAGTTTGCAGACAATTAAGTGCGACCCCGCCCACTTTAGCGCGACCAAACAGCAGTTTTCTTGTACCTGCTTTTTGATGGTGAAAAATTTTGATGCGAAGACTGCCTGAGCTCTCCTCGCTTCTTTCTGTTGTTTTTCTTTTGCCTCCGCCCCTTAAAGAGGAACCAGGAAGTAAACGGAGGTCGGAGCAACTTCCACCAGCACCGGAGGTAAGCCTTTTATTCTTTTGTCTCTGTCTAAGGCTTTTTTTTCCTCCCCCCCTCACGCAGACAGAACAAAGAAGTGCGGAGCGGGTGGGGACGGAGGAACAGCAACGAACCCTCAAGATCTCTGGTCTGAATTTAAGGGACCAGCGGATCTTAGGGGTCGTATAAAAAGGCCCCTTGAGAGCTTTAAGAAAGGATTGGACTAGTTCATGGAGAACAAGGGTATCAATGGCTATCATTATGGATGCCTAAGGAAAACTTCTGGGTTGGAAAGATAGGCAGGATATCTCTCAATACCATTTTCAGGGAATCATAAGCAGGTGAAGACAGAATACACTGAAGCAAATTGTGAGCCACTGTGTAAGACAAAATGCTGGAATGGATGGGCTTTGGCTTGTTCCAGCAAGGCTGTTCTTATATTCTTATGTTATTCAAGATGAAACCATTTATAAACAGCTTTATAAATGGTTTCATCTTGAATAACATAAGAATAATACTCTTTACTGAAATGGATCATCCACTCCCATCCCTGAGAAGGCTGGAATCGCAGACCCTTGGAACCATGTCCCAGGAGGTGGCCCAAGAAATTTCACAATCATATTGTCAACCTTCTAGGACTAAAACAGTAGGGTCTTGGGAATAGATTCTAGAGAGACAGCCAGCATTTGGAGACAGGGTATCCTATCCTTACAAGGAGACCACCACTTCTCTAGATGAGATTAACTCCATGTGGGAGGAGGCGAAAATAAGTTTATCTTCCCTGTACAACAAAGCAGAACCACTGAGAGGTTACCTCAAGAAATTTAGCACCCCTACACAAGCTGAAGTTGATTTATCCACACTAACTCCTACAGCAGAGGAAGCTATCAAGCAACAGTTGCACTATGAGCAAGAGAATTTAACTGTCTTGGATACTGAAGATTGTGGCAGGCATCACACACACCATTCTCCGCCAAACACTCATCTGGCAACCAAATCATTACCATCTCCAATACAAGCTCCTCCCCTTTTAAGCCACTACTCTTAATAAATCTATGCCTCAACCTGCTCTGCTGCAGCCAGATGGTCTGGAGCTTATGACTACACAAGCTACCTCTATGCTTATGCATGCCCCATTAATCACGAAGGAGGATCAGATGATTTCAGAGGCACATCTGCCAGATTGACTGATAACCTCTCTGAAACACATCTCAGTACTCTCTTGGAACATTATGGGATGGAAAGGCAAGGGCGGAGGTGACTCTTTCATCAAATATCTTTCCAAGTTTGATATTTTAATGCTATAAGAAACCTGGGCTTTAGACACAATTGAACTAAATGGATATACAGTCCACCAACGTTTTGCCAATCCTAGCACTAAGAAGGGCAGGCCGAAAGGTGGCATAATTACCTTGGTCTCCACCAAACTCCATATGTCATTAACAATGCTCCCTTCATATGAACAATATGCGATTGTGGTGCTGGTCCAGTTTGCCTGTTGTGCAATATTGTTCATAAATGTATACTTACCCCCAGAGTGTTTGTTTAGACAGATTGACTTAGTATGGCAAGGGTTTGGAGCTTACATAGAGGCTCTATTAATATCCTTCTCTTACCCACAAGTAATTATTAGAGGATATTTTAATGCAAGATTGGGGGCAAACAATGCTGCCCTCTTTGCTGCTTTCCACCTTAGTCCCCCAGTAAGCTTTTTCTCTTCCACCATAAATGTACAGTGCTCAAAACACAAGACCTGTAATTATAGAGGGCTCAAGCTAACCTAGATGGAGTATCTATTAAATCTATGCATTCTTAATGGCAATACCACCGGTGATCTGCCAGGAGAATTCACATTTTGGTCAGGCTCCAGGATGAGCACTATCGACTATATAATTTTTCCCCCTCAAAACTGACTTTTACCCTGAAAACCATTCCACCTTTCTTGCAATGACAGCAAACTGTGAAATAATAGGACAGTATGGTAGACTGATAAAAACATTAGTTGACGTATTTATAGCAAAGGACCAAACTCCAGCATTACAAGAGGGAACGGTCCAAGGGATTCCCTATTCTCATTGTAAGTGCCTCTGCAGGACAGATAGAATTGAAACATTGGCACATGTATTCCTGCACTGCCCCTTATATGATGGAATCAGGGGAAAACTTATGGCTCCTTATTTAAAGCAATTCCCCAGATGTCCAGAGCATTTTACACCCACCTCCTGTTGCCAAGGCAAAATATATACACTGTAGAATCTCCTTCTTCAAGTATGCTGTCTAATGTAGCTAAATTCTGTGTGGTGGCAATTATAAATCATGCTCAGAAGGTTTCAATAATTGCTCAAGCACCCACAATTTAGGCTGGCTGAATTTATATGGTATTCCCCCTCCCTTGTTCTTCCTTGTTTTGCTGTAACTGTGTGTGTGTGTGTGTGTGTGTGTGTGTGTGTGTGTGTGTGTGTGTGTGTGTGTGTGTGTGTGTGTGTGTGTGTGTGTGTGTGTGTGTGTGTGTGTTAGATTTGGTCACTGACTGCAATAAAGTATTCAGATTAACTTATATCTGTGTAATATTGATATCACAGATAAGGGGTGAATTTCAGTAACTGAAAAATTCCTACCTTTGTCCCATGACATTTCCAAATCCTTTGTAATTTCATTCATTAGTGGACACAGTGGGACAGAAGGAAGATATCTTTACGAAGGCTGAAGGAGAAGTGCAAAAATTGGTGCCAGGTGGCACTGATGGCAGGGCGCTACTATAGCATACTCACAATGAAAGATTACATAGAGGCCAGAAAAAGCATTACAGAAGTATCTGTGACATCATCAATTTCCCACAGGTATAAATTATGCAACAGGATTTCAGCCAATGTGGCAAGAAAAAGTATGAATGCTATTGATTTATCTATATGTAACAACACAAAAAATTCTCTTATACATACTGCTCAGAAATTGATACACTTCAAAGACAGATCATCCCAATGCTGGATAGCACAGAAAGATATTTGCTTGTACCAATACTAAGCACCATCCTTTCTTAATTTGGTGACCACCACTTCTCACCACATTTGATTTTAACTCCCATAATCTCCAGATGGTTTAGCCATTTGACATGATGGTGGAAATGATGGGAGCTGTAGTCCAATATTTCTGGTAAGCAGACTGTTGGGAAAGTGTGGTATGCATGCTCATTTGGAAGTAAATCCCACTAAAAACAAGAAAAAATACTTCTGACTGGATATGAACAGCACTGTTATTTATGTTAAGTGGTTTAGAATCACAGCCCAAGTTTTATGCAGCTGAGTGAAACAGTTTTCCAGCTCCAAACAGAACTCAGCCTTAAGACTATTCCATTTACCTTTATATATTTTGCTGTACCCAAAGGCATTGCAGATTATATACTGTGTTATCAGTTGAAATACAACAGCTCATGAATGGTTAAGGCAGGGGTCCTCAAACCACGGGCCAGATCCGGCCCACCAGAGTCCTGAATCCAGCCCGCCAGCAACTACAGACACACACACACCCAGTGTTCTTCACTTGAGCCAAAAACTCACCGTGCAGCAGCAGCTGCTACTGCTGCCTCAGCCATCAACACAGCTTTCATCGTGTGGCAGAGGAAGGGGGTTCAGAATGCAGCTCCCAGCAGCTGGGGCAGCCAACAGGAGGGCACCTGGGGGAGCTGATGGGACTGCTCGGTTGCCAGAGACGGCGAGCGAGCAAGCAAGGAGGAGGAGGAGGAGGTGAGTGTGCAAGGAATAACAAAAGGCCAGGACTGGCTCACTCGTTGGCTGCCTGGCCCCCATTGCTCCCCCTTTGCCATCACCTCTTTCCTGCCCTGCTGCATAGCAACAGGACGAGTGGATCCCAACAAGAACCTACCCTCTTGCTGAGCTAAGGTAACAAGCGCAGGCAGGCAGTGGGGCGCGCAGGCCAGTGGGCTCTTGGCGAGGGGGTGGCCTGTGTTTCCTTGGGGTAGGATTGGGCCACCTGATCAGGCATGCCCTCAGGTGCCCTCCCAAGAAGACGAGCAAAGGCAACCTGATAAGGAATGGGGCATTGGTGGAGAGCAGGCTCCCTCGCTTCCTCTGAGGCCTCTGTAGGGATATGCCCCACCTGGGGAGCTCCGGCCTTCTGCCTGGGCTTTCCCAGCCCTCCCCTTCCTGGCTCTGCCACCACTGCCAGCCACCCTCCCAAGGCCAGTTGGGGGGGTGGGACACTGCCTCCGGAACCCAAGCCCAGCTGCCTTGACATCTTGGCAAAGGGAGAGGAGGGTTGGCCGCTGGCAGCAGCCCACATGGTGAGAAGGAAACGGGGCCAGGTGGGGTGGGTGTCTTTTGGACTACAGTTCCCATGGGCTGTCATTGTCAGAGTGGGGGCAAGGAAGCTGTTTGGTGGAGACCCTGTGTGTGTGTGTGTGTGTGTGTGTGTGTGTGTGTGTGTGTGTGTGTGTGTGTGTGTGTGTGTGTGTGTGTGTGTGTGTGTGTGTGTGTGAGGGAGGGGAGAGGGTCCTCAGGTTGGGGCATCTGAGCCCTTGGCCAGTCAGGTGGGGCCAAGAAGGGGCCCCTTTAGGTGAAACTACCCTCCCCAAGGCTGCTTCCAGCCCCTTCCAAGTTCCCTCGCTGAGGATTGGGGAGTTTTCCTCTGTATCCCCCCCTTTGCCCAAGATGGCTCTTTGGGATCGCTGTGGCCACCACCTCCAGCTTCAGAAAAGGGCTGCCTCTTGGGTGCCTTTCTCTCCCTTTCCAAGGCAGTGGCTTGGGTTCAAAAGGTGAGGTTTCCCCACCACCACCACCCCACCTCCATTTATGTTTATTACAATTGTTCTTCAATTGTCTGGCCCCGGTGTCTGAGGCACAGTGAACCGGCCCCCTGTTTTAAAAGTTTGAGGACCACCTGGGTTAAGGTTTCTCAAAAAAGATTACAGAGTAAGTGCCATCACACAGCTTCAGCTATTTCCAAAGTGGTGGGGGGGGCATTCAACCCTAGCCCTGCAGAAGAAGGGCTGGGGACCACAAAAGATCTCTTCACAAAAGCCAGTTACAGCTGTCAATTTTTCACAACTTGTGTGCATGTTTGTATTTCAGGAACTCAGTCAATGCTACCTTGAAATCCAGGGGCACCCCTGCCATTTCTCCTGCTGCCCCACATGATTGTGAAACCCCACATGATTGTGAAACCTTAGAGATCCTAGGCTGCAAAAAGGGAAGAATCGGCCAAACAAAAGTGCACTAAGCCCCCAGCCAAGAAGAACGTTCCCCCAAGTGGTTTTGTGCCTGTCCAGAAATAAAACAGGAGCCTTTCCAATCTAGCCCCAGGCAAAAAGCAACTTCTACAAACAGCCAAAAGCAACAGAAAATTATGTTTTATTGGGAGGGGGAGGAAACCTAGTGACAAAAAAATCATCTAATTTTGTTTGTCAGTACTGCCTCTGAAGACCAAAAATGGCTACATAATATGACAACAGGGTGTGCTGACTACGGCTTGTTCGCTTGTTATGTGCCATCAAGTTGTTTCCAATCTATGGTGACCTTGGTAGGATATCAAAGCCATGTGAGACGTTCAAGGAATGGTTTACCTTACCTGACCTCCAGTGAATGTCCATGGTCCACCCAGAATTTGAACACTGTTCTTTTAGTCCATTGTTACACGCCCCACATTAGGTATGAGAATTTTGCTGGCTACTAGCAACCTGGTATCAACAAACCACTTCATGTTATGCTCCTTTTGCAACACTGATGCAACAAATGGTTAGGCTTTCCGAGCAGATTTTCCCCACAGCAAGGACTTCTGTGCCAAATGTTCAAATATTGTTTCCTTCATAAATGGTAACCTCACAGTGGCTGAGAAATGTCTGTGAAGATTCTCAGTCATCCAGGTGAGTTTATCTGGAAGTTGAGTCATGGCAACTGACTTCTTTTCTTGAGAGATCGAAACGTTTCACTGCTCACTGACAAAGCTGTTTGGATGAGCAGCAAAACGTTTCAATCTCTCAAGAAAAAGAAGTCCAGTTGCCATGACTCAACTTCTAGGAGCTGAGAAAGCAGGTCGGTTCTCAGAAATTTACCAACGCTGCCATGATGGACTTGGACTGCTTTCAGTCAGAAGCTGGCCTTTATCCTTAGCTTATTATTTTATTACTGTTCCTGGTTCGTTTTCCATTCTCCTTCACAAAACATTAGGTTTTCTGTGGGAAGACATTTTCCTTGCAAAGCAATGTTACATCAGATTGCAAAGTCCACATGTCCTCACACAGACATATATGTGCAACACCTTGGGGAAAGAAAACAGATTGTATCAGAAATGGCTTGGTGCTGTACAGTGTGCATGGTTTTGACTTCTTTTTTTAAACCAAATGATGATTTCTTTCACTGAAACCTGTACATATATTAAGAGCACCACGTGCTGTCACCTGCAGTGAGCACTATTTTTTATCTCATAAAGCTGAAAGGGAAAGTCAAGGATGTCTTGAAAAGAACTGGAAAGAGTTTGATGGAGCCTTAAAGCAGGTAGAATATGGATTCAAAGGAAAGCAAATGGAAGCTAATTAATTTCATAACCTTTCTTTACTGCTACTTCCTGCTTTTGTTCCAAAGAATGACAGTTTTGCAAGATCACCAGCCTGGGGTACAGGGGTTGGCAGCTGAACGTAAAAGCTCCTCAGGCTAGTATGGAAGGGCCAATAGTTTGCTCAGGAACAATAACTCATAAAGACTGTATGGGGGGGTCTTCTCATCTGAACAGGGATGGGGCAGAACTAGGTTAGCAGTGCACAGAGAGAGATGGCAAGATGGCTTCAAGGAACAAACCACATGATAACAGGAAGGGAATATACTCTAACACCAAAAGTCTGCAGACCAAGATGGAAGAAATACTATCCCTGTTTTTAAGGAGAAATCTTGAAATGCATACTCAAGTTACAACAAAGAGCTGATATTTCTAGTTAGTAAGTGACTTCACATTGGAATATAATTTCCTCTATAGTTACATCAGTTTAAATTTGCTAATTCTAACCACAGTAAAGCCATCAGCTCAATGGCATTGACCTAAGTGATGACTTACTATTCAACATTTAGTTCAGAGGACCTACTCTTAATTGGAACTAGGCAATAGGATAACAGCCTTAATTCCTAGCAGGGGCCAAAATCTGGAAGAGAGATGTGCTGTCGAATTAAGCTAAAGTTGTAGCTACAGTGCTACCAAATTCAGTAGATACAAATGATTGAAAAATGTCAATGAAAATTACTGAACATCATGATAGCTGTGTGCTATATGGAGAAGATCCCAAAGATTTTGGGAACAGCAATAACAATTGTAGATTCCCATGGTACAAAATTATCTACCCACCTCTGCTATAGAAATTTAAAGTTAATGAACGTGGGAACCAATTAGCCCATGAAGACCAGGAAAAAACAAGTATAGCATCCTCTAGTGAAAAGACTGGGCACAGCACTCTACAGCTGATCACTTATGTCAATGCCATTTCAACAGTTCTCTGGGGCAACCTTACAAACCCAAAGAAGGTAGGACATGGACAACAATGACAAGATGTGCATCTGAGGCCAGATGACACCAGCTATGGATCTAAGGGTCAGTAGTTGTGCCTCTCAGGATTAAAGCCAGTCTATGTTCCAAACACAGGCCTGCTCTTGATGGGGTCCCACTTTCTCTGAAGCAGAAGGTCCTCCACAAACTGCATGGTCCCAGAGTGGCCCGAGAAGAAGGGAATGGCAAACTACTTTTGAGCACTCTATACCAGGGAACCATGGAAGAGGTTAGCATCAATGGGAATTGACTGGAGAGTATGCAGCTAGTAATTATCTTTTTCCAAAAAAAGAGGAGAAAAAGGAAGCGGCCAAAGATAGCCACCAAAAAAACTTCCTCAAAGATACCCTGAAATATTTTAGAAGTAATAAGTAAACGTAATTGTTATAGTCTTCAGAAGTGGAAACCCTGCTGGCTGTCGTATAAATTTCCATGTTAATTCATCACATGTAATGTGTCATTTTAAAGCTTTAGAACAAGCACTACATCATATTTGGATCAAAAGAGATGAAGAAAATGTGTAAGGAGCTTTTTAAAAATTGTTTGAACTCAGTCCCCCTGCTAGTCATGCCCGACTCTAGGGGCGGTGCTCATCTCTGTATTCAAGCTGAAGAGCCAGTGTTGTGCAAGTCCATGGCCACGTGGCCGGCATGGCTGCAAGGAAACACTGTTTCACTTCCCGCTTTTTACAGCAGTACCTATTTATCTACTTGCATTTACATGCTTTCGAACTGCTAGGTTGGCAGGAGCTGGGGTTATCGGCAGGAGCTCGCTCCACTGCGTGGCACCCAGGATTCAAACCACCGAGTTGCCAACTTTGCAGCCAACAGTTTTCAGAGCAAGTCCCTTATGCACATACTGTCTCTTTCGCATTCACCCTGTTCTAAGGGAATATTCATTTACAAACATAAAATAAATGAAATGCTTAGCAGATTAAACATAAAAGAACTAAACCTACTATGTCAAAATACAGCATCCAGACCATTCAACTGCTGTCATAGTTAATTATCATGGGCCACAGCCTAGTGTGTAGTTAAGTATATTTATATCCCATTCATTTCCATCAGAATTTTTTTAAGTCTCCATATTTTGAAGCATATTCAGTGTTTCTTGCCAGGCACACCTCTGACTCAGTGGCAGGTTGAAACCAGAAAAAGCAAGGCATGCTTTCTCCATGTGGAGGAGGGGGGACCTACAAGCTGCACCTTGTTCAGACTGCTTCTCTGCTGCTTCTCTGCCCTTTTGAAATGCTTGGGTCTCCCTCTTAGAATGCAGAGGAGTAGCAGAGGGTATGTGGCCAATCAGGTTCTCTGATGGGTGTTTCCCTTTCTTCCCCTGAAATCTGATTTCTCCTTTACGTCTCCATTTGTATTTCCAGTTCAAAGGAAAGCAAGGTGGTGCAGTTTGGCAGTGGAGATGTTTGGATGTGAAGAAAGAGACTCCACAGGAGATGTGACTATATGGAAAAGACCTTCAACAGATTTCAACACGAAGAGCCCTTTCCAAATCCTCTTACACTTGCTTTTACACACTTTGACCCATTCCTTTCCTGTGGGACCCTACCTCAAAAGATTAGTATCAAATGGACCTGCAGACCATAAGTCAAAACATCATGGACAGTTTGCACTTAGTGGATCTGCTCAGCCGCTGGTTTGCATATTTCCTTCCTACCTCTCTTGTACATGTACAATCACCCACAGACAATCTGCTATCATAAGAAATCAAACTCTGGAGAAAAACACTCTTGAAACTTTGGACATTCCCACTCTCTGTAAGAACATAAACATAATAGCACAAGAAGAGCCATACTGGATCAGACCAAGGGCCTATCTAGTACAGTTTCCTGTATCTCACAGTAGCTCCGCCAAATGCCTCTGGGAGCTCATGAGACTAGATATCTGTCTCCTGATACCACTCCCCTGCATCTGGCCCTGGTTTTAACCCTGGAGATTACACATCTCCATCATGTTTTGTAACCTGTGATGGACTTTTCCTCCAGGAATTTGTCCAATCCCCTTTTCAAGGCATCCAGGCCAGATACCATCACCACATCCTGCGGCAGGGAGTTCCATAGACTAACAAGATGCTGGATAAAAAAAAATTCTTTTGTCTGTTCTCACTCTCCCAACCCTCAGTTTGAGTGGATGTCCACTAGTTCTGGTATTTTGTGAGAGGGAGAAGAGCGTCCCTCTATCCATTTTACTCATGCCCTGCATAATTTTGTACGTCTCAATCATATCCCCTCAGGAACTAAAACAAATTCTGTCAGGATTATATTTTTCAACAGAAGTATCAGTTTTGTACCTACTACTCATTATGAGACAAAGCGCACCTTGCTTCCAAAATATACACCTTTGGAAACTTTGCAATGCATTTTGGATAATTAATATGGAACTAAAACCATGTTGACACTTTAAATATGCAAAAACCTAGACATTTTTGTTTTTAAAACATATATATATATACACACAAACACAAACACATAACTGGCCAAAAGAGGAAAATGCTGGGGTTTTATTTATAACCTCACATGCTGAATTACTGGGAGGGGCTTTTCTAGGTTGAGATAACTTTCAATTTATCCGACTTGAACTAATTGTTTCTTCCAGCCTTTCAGAGTCCCGCCTCTCTGCTGAGTGTTCTATCCCTCTCTTCCATTGTTTGGAGGCAGTTGTTTGTTGCTGTATATCTGTATGTGTATGTGTAAAGTAAAGAAAGCAGGATACACAACAATGTAATTACAAGGATCTATAAGTAAACAGATGTTTTTTAGTCTTTCTCCTACGAGTGTCTCAGACTGAGTTATTGAGACTAAATGGCAGCTAATGAGAAAAGGGTGGACTCTGGGTAACTTTGTAGCTGTTCTCCTCTCTGGACTCTCTCCATACTTCTACCTTTAGGAAAAGGAGAATTATACCGGAAATGCAAATCTCTGCCACAGAAAATACATGCAAAATGGTGTATATTAGAATAATAAAATAGGTGTTTTAATATAAACACATCAATAAATAACTGTTGCAAGAAATGAAGACAAGACATAATACTAGAAAAAACTGGGTGACAATAATAATGTTGGTATGATCCAGATAAACAAAACAAAATGAGATTCAGAATATTCTACCTTCCTAGCAAAGATTTCCAGTATTTAACACTACCGTGCTATAACCAGGATGCTAGGCTGTATATCCTCCTAAGTCTGTTGTTCAAATAAACCTCAGGAAGCAGCATAAAATCTTAAATATTTCAGGGAGATATAGAATGTGACATGTACATTGGCTTTCAGATAAATAACAAATGAAGAATACGGTACAATTGTTACACGCCATTGAGCTGCTTCCAACTTGAGGGCAACATCTGAATTAGTGACCTCCAAACACAATAATTTGGAAGTAATAAATTTAAGTGAGTTGACTATAGCTCTGTGGTTTAGGCATCAAGCTGTGGAACTCACAGCTTCTCACTGTATCTCAAGACAAGCCAGCCTGTATGGCCTTGGGCAAGCTGTACAGTCCCAGGGCACCCTCCACCCAGGAGAAGAAAATAGTAAACCACATCTGTGTATCATCTACCTGAAAAAAAATTAAATGGGACACTTAAGTCAGAATTGACTTGACAGCACGTGATCATTATCAAATACAAGTGAAAACATTGCTTTGCTCATGAACGTCTCATGAGTAATAAAATAAATTATTTGCTATGAATTGTTCATTCATCTAGTCAGCATGTATGACAGAAAATACTGCCTGAAGTGCCATTTTAAACAAGCCAACCTCCTCCTTGGGATAATGAAATGATTCATGAGTCCTGGCTGAGCAAGCATTTTTCATGGAAATGTTCATGATGAAAGTTAAAGGAGAAAAATGATGAGGCCTGGAGGGTTACTTGATAATTCCAGAATAGAAAGTGGGGGGGGGGCGGCAGGCCCATATTTTCAGAGGCAGAGAGTCACAACAGAAAAGACCAAAAGCAGCAAGACAGACAAAAGGCATAAGCCAAGAAGATGAGTTAGAAGGTCAGAGATGTTAGATGACCTTCCTCTGGGATGAGGGAGCAGGAAGAACCCAGAATGTATGTGAGTTTAAAAATACAGGTTTATTAGCTCCTAGCAATGATGATAATCATAAACAATATGATTCTTACCAATCAAGCACAGCAATATGATCTTTATAGCCATGTAGATATAACCCAAATCACAAATGAAAATTTGGCTTGTATTGAATTCTGATTCAGTGTTCAGATCTAGATTTGTACTTGCTATCTTGTCTCTCCACAGTCTTTAGGGTAAACATGTCCATTCTTTCAGCTTTCCCTCACAGCAGTGCTTGGACAACTGACTTGGAACTGTGTAAATGGGTTAAATATAAAAACACCATTTAGGTATAGTACTCATTTTTAAGCAGAAAATATCCACAAGCATACCAATTCGTCCTCTCAGTTTCTGATGCCCATTCACCAATACAACCACTTGCAGTTCTTTGAATGCAGGAACTATGTGAAGGAAGAGGGCAAAGATAAACAACTGCAGCCTATTTATCTTTATAAAACAGATTTCCCAGAAACAGAGATCAGGTCAATTAAGACAAAACCAGATGCTTTTCAGAATTAGGAGCTGTAATGCCAAGTAAATTATGTCTCCTTTTGACCTTTCTGCAACACAGATATTGGCTTGCCCACATGGGTTGTACAAAGCTGTTAGTTCCTGTGTCAACTAAAGATGGGTATACAGTACCGCCTCATATCTGCTAGGAATTGGTCCCAAGCCCCCACCCACATTGATTGTGAAATCCATAGATAGATAGATAGATAGATAGATAGATAGATAGATAGATAGATAGATAGATAGATAGATAGATAGATTGATTGATTGATTGATTGATTTACAGTCATACCTTGGTTTAAGTAATTAATTTGTTCTCCAGGCTGTTTTGTATTGTGAAAAATTCTTGAACCAAAAACACGGCTTCCCATAGGAATGCATTGAAAACCAATTAATCAATTCCAGAGGTCAGAAAAAAGGCAAACTGAAACGTTCCATTGGTAAATATTCTTAAACCGAGGCATCCTCATTTCCAATAATTTATTTTCTTAAACTGAGTTTTTATTTAACCAAGGCATTCTTAAACCGAGTTACCACTGTATATTGAATGGTAAAAAGAGACCCCCACCAAAAAAATATTTTGCATGCATTACTAGAACTAGCCACTAGAGGGTAGGAGAAACCATATGTATTCTTCACTAACAAGTATTCCTAGCACAGTCTCTTCCTCCCTCTAGTGACTAGTTTTGGTAATACATGTGCATTTTTCCCCTAGATTCTTTCCTTTCAATCTTTTTAATATTTTCAGACCATAAATAAGTAATTCGGTGAATATGGATCCCACAGATAAGGGGGTCCTAGCATACTGCCAGAGTGAGATATACACACATGAAAAAGATACCATTGTAAAGTGGCAAGGCTGTTGACAAGCATAGATATCAATTCACCAACCCTGCATTCTTGTGTACGTGGGACTAAACATCATTAATGGTTTGTTTCTGAGGGTACTTCAGTGGAATTCTGTTGGAAGCCACCTGTGCCTTAAATTGATTGTACACATGATAATATATGATGATATATGCTCTTCGGAGTTATATGATACAAACTTTGGCACAAAACAGATGATGGACTTCTGCATTAAGGGGAAGTAACCCTCATAGAGCCATCTCTATGCTGGATCTTTCATGAGAGTTGCCTAATTATTCTTCACAAAAAGGTAACAGGAAGAAAGCATCCCAAATGTTTTACTGCTTCTCCCAATACTGTCTCCCCTGCTGCCCCACCCAGGTGAGGTACATTTGTCCAACATCTAATTTATTTCCTTATTTATCATATATAGAGAACTGGATATATTTTGTTGTAATAGCAACATTCAAAACTTTAACACTGAGATTACAAGATGACTAAAGTACATTATTCCAATTTCTTCTTCACCTTCCCCCCCCCAAAAAAATGTCCTTCATTTCTGTATTACCTCTATTTGAAATCACTGAAGGCTCTATGCAGCATATAAATAAGTAGGGTGACAGCAAACATTCTTGTCTTATAACCTGTAATAGTAAAAAATTCCCCTATCACAAGTGTATGAGAGACAAATATGACAGCTACAAAAGAAGCAGACAAAGAGCCTGGAATTGTCAAGAGAGTGCAGGGAACAATATCAAGAGTAAATGGATATCAGAAGGGCTGTTATAAAGAAGCTTAAAGCAAGTGGATTTTGAACGTGATGCAATAGGTCACAAGAGACCACTGCAAAGAAAACACATTGGAAATAAGACAGCAAGCACTGCGAGCACAGCACGAGCAGTTCAGTGCCATGCATTTCTACTTGAAATTGAATCTCACTTCATTTGTGAGACCTACTCCTGGAATTGTAGCCTTATTGTATCTAGCATTCAAGAATGAAGCATCTGTTTGCAAAATGGAATATAGTCTCTATGCAATGTACAGTAATTATAATTACCTGCCATTAAGTTGATTCTGACTTATGGGCACTAGGGATGAGCACGAAATGATTTTTTTCTCATTTCATTTTTCATTTTGTTCCCAAACAAAATGAAAAATGAAGTGGCCCATCAAATGAAATGAAATGAAATGGAAATTTTCATTCTGTTCCATTTCATTTTTTATTTTCCCATAGGAATGCATTGAAACTGACGCACCAGCTGGTCGGCGCTCAAGCGGGGGGGGGGGTTAAAAGCCTGCAGTTTCCCCCACCTGGCTTTTTAAAAATTTTCCCTCCCCAAAGCCCCGTGCACCAGCTGATTGGTGCTGGGGGGATCTTTCCCCCCATCCCAGCACCAATCAGCTGGCACATGGGGCTGGAGAGGAGTTTAAAAACCCCAGGCTTTTTGAACTTTTTTCCCTTCCCCAAGCCCCCCATGCCAACTGATCGGTGTTGGTGTGTGGTGGGAACTTTTTCCCCACCCCAGCACTGATCAGCTGGCACACGGGGCTTGGGGAGGGGGAAAAGTTGCACCAGCACTACACACAAAAAAAGTTGCACAAGCCACACACACACACACACACACACACACACATTTTAAAAATGAAAAACAGAAAAAAATGAAAAACGAAATGAATTGTTTTAAAAAACCATTTAAAATTAAACGTAATGGAAGGGAATGAACAAAATAAAAAAAGAAACGAAACGCTATTTTAGCATTTAATGCCCATCTCTAATGGGCACCCTTTCCAGGGCTTTCCAGCTATATTCAGAAAAGATTTACCCTTCCTTTATTCTGGTGGCACCCTGGGGCTGTTTAGCTAGCTCAAGGCTACACAGGCTGGTTCCTCTTTCAATAGGCACAATGGGGAATCAAAATCTCAACCTCCAGCTCCACAGCCAGATACCAAACTCACTGAGCTATGCAACCAACACTATACAATACAGGGAATGCCAGTTTAAACCTGCAGCCTGTCTCCTACTGAGCTTCCAATGAGTCCCAAGTCCCACTGGAATAGTAACAGACAATTGTGCTGCTTGCCCATGTGTTGCCATTGCATGAGTGGTGGCAGGTTTTCTTTCATGGAGATTACTGTTGTCTAATATGGATTTTATGCAATCAGCATAACCCCCCATTATTAATAGATATTGGCCTCCGTAACTCATTTCTGCATCTCTAAAAACAATTATAATGGTAACAAATTCAAGATGAGCCCATGAGGAACTTCTGACCCTCTGATGCTCCCTCTAGTTGCTTTTGGAGTGGCCTTCAAGAAGTTTTAGACAGGCTTTGTTTCTGTGTGTGCTGGGTTAGCACTTTCAAATGACTCTATGGGTATACTCACTGTCCAAACGCATGATCTTCACATGTTTCTGTCTTGTTGAAAGACAAAATACATGGAGACATCTGAAAACCACTCCAAAGATATTTAAATTTCATATACTGAAAGCAAGCTAAATTATCACCATGTGTATGGTTATCTAAAACACAGGTGGCTTGCAAATGAATTTGATGGAAGGAACCTCAGAAGCAAGTCCCACTGTGTTCAAAGAGACTTACTCCCATGTACACACAGATGCAGTGTTGGTGAAGTGATATCTATGCTTGTCAGCAGTGTTGGCTGTTTACAGTGGCATCCTGTGAATGTTGTTCTCTCATCAGAGGAATACCTTTGTCTCCTGGAACAAGTAAATATTCTCCCTAAATCTGATGACATTGGTTCTAGGATAAATCCAATTGTTAGTCCTAACTACACTAGACCCATTGAATTCATAGGACATATGTATTGAATATGCCTAATCTCTTTTCAAAGCTGCCCAAGTTGATGGCCATGACTACATCTAAATCCCATTTATTTGACTGTTTTCCATTACTAGGCAAAACAGACACACACACACACACACAACACCACAGTACTGATACACCCCAGAAATCATATTAAGTAATGTGTAAGGAAAAGACTGAGAAAGACAAAAGAAAAATATTCATTTATGTCATCATCATCATCATCATCATCATCATCATCAAAGTCAAATCTGATTTACGGCAACCCTGTTCAGCTTTTTCCAGGTACAGAATACTCAGGAGTAGTTTCCCACTCCCTTCTTCTGGGTGGCACCTTGGGACTATGCAGCTTGCCCAAGGCCAGATAGGATGGCTGTAGCTGAAGGATGCAAAGTACAGAATCAACCTCCCATCTTCTGGCTCCTCAACTAGACGCCTACACCACTGAGTGATCCAGATGCTTATTTAACATTATTAGAACAATCCAGATAACTTCAAGCCATCCTCATAAGAGGGTCAAGATCACAGCTTTACTACTTGGGCTGACACCTAATGAAGTGCAGTACTTCTGACATAGTTCTGAGTAGACCTCCACAGAACTTTGCTGCTAAGGCTATGATACCATACCTACTTATGTGGAAGTAACTCCCACTGGCCCCACTCCGTTAACATCAATATGTCTGTGCAGTTAGGCTTGCGAGCTGCTGAGCACAGGTCATCACCACCAATGTTTTGTTTATGCTTGGTTTCCCTAGGATGTGCATAATTTTTTTTCAAGATATGGAAGGAAAATTCAAGGACATATAGCTGTGGTTCCCTTGTCAAGCCTGCTTTCACTTGGTAACCATGCTTAAATATCAAGCCCCTTCCCCCCCACCAACATACACACACACACACACACACACACACACACACACACACACACACACACACACACACACACACACACACACACACACACACACACAGTGCTTCATTGCAGTCATAAAAAGCAACCTCATTAGCTATAACCTTTATGCCTTACTCTTTGCACTCTCCCCAAAGGCAGTCTCCTAGTTCCTTGAGATATTTAAAACAGGAATAGGAAATAAATTATATAATTACTTCGTCTATTATACAATTAGCTCACCATAGAGATGGAAATAAATCTGTCATCAAAAATGTTGCTCTTAACAACTGAGACAAAAAGCTACACCCAAGGTTTTCTCTCAGTGTCTACTTTCCTGGAACATCAGCATCTCCTCCTAGTCGTTTATTTCTTGCTACATTTTTAGAAGCTCCTTTAATCCGAATAGACGACTCTAGGGAGAGTTCCATTTCCCCAGTTCAAGAAAATGTCCTTGTTAAAGGAACCCCTAACGGGAGAGCACAAGCTTACTGATCCCCACCCGCCTACCTGCCAAGGAAAAGTAGTGGTATGGTAGCTACCAAAGAGCTGAGCTTTTCCTGCATAAGAACGTCTGAAGGACACAGCAGCTCAAACGCACAGAACGAGGGACTGAAGCAACTCTCCCTTGAAAGGTTGCCTTTTGGTTTTTTAGCAAAAGGAAGGCGAAGAGGGGGAGACACATGACAGAGGCGCAAAAAAAAAAAAAAGCTGTGAGGAAAGTAAACGGGGATATCATGTTTCTCTTTCTAGTACCAGAACATGGAATCACCTACTGAACTTAAGTGGTGGGAAATTCAGAACGGGTCTTTACAAGTGTCTGCTGACTGGACCATTAAAATGGGTCACCCCCCTAAGAAAGTCATAGACCTCCGCTTGGGTGGTGTTAAAACGAGATTAAACACATTCAGGAAAAATCAAAGTATTCATGGTTACCCGCCATTATGGCCCTCTATGAGGTTCGGAATCGAACAGTATGCTGACTATATCCTTTGCTGGCAACACAAGCAGAGGGGTTTGTCACAAAAGCCCTGCTTCTGGATGTCTTACTGTTCTCCGTGTGCCACTGCAAAAACAGGATAGTGGGCGAGATAGATAGTTCGTGGGCTTTTCCTTACGTCCAGAACGGGAGGGACCAACAGAACCGACAAGAGCGTCCTTTCACATCATGTGTTCGGTCAGGTAAAATTCACAGCACGGTTTTTTAAAAAAAAAACACTCTTGAGTCGGTTCAGGATGAAAGACCTCGGCCAACTCCCTTTGAAAACAAACCTTACACCGTCTTAAATGTTTGTAACTATGCAGCTCTGCAGAACGGGCGAGGTAGCTGCTTGCAGGGGGACACCCCTCAGGAAGGAAGAGCCATTAAGTTCGGAAATCCGCTGCGAAAACATAATTTCCTAAACGAGAATTCCGCGGCATTGCTTTCCTCTAGAAAAGATCAAGGTTACCTCGGCGCCAGAAGTCTCAAGCGGGTCGAAAACACTTTTTTTTGTCTACACTTGTTCATCCTAAAATCCTCCTTAAACGCCAGTGTTTCTTTGTCGAATAGGTTACAAGACCACCACCTCACCTGTTTTAGAAGACAAGGATAATCGCCTCGGAGGATGCCTCCAAACCAAAACATATGCATTAAAAAAAAATCTTAGGTGTGTGCTTATTTATGCGTTTGGAAAATAATTTACATAAAGCATTTTTAAAAAATACTTAAGTCTTATTACAGCAAAGCTAAATTATGTTTAATATCAATTGCTGGAACATCTGACAGAGAAGAACAAGCAAGCGACTGCGTGATTTCAATGGCTCTCCTGGAAGACATCATCCGCGACACAATTTCATTCTTTCCCGCCGGAAAACATGGGCAAGGTTTATTTATCAACACGTTGGGGTGGAGGTTCAACTGCCGGGTGGAGGGAAAGATTTCCTCAAGGCGTCTGTCAGGACCCGAGCAAAGATTTTTATTCCCAACCTTTATAGGAACCGACCCGATCGGAAGTATGCATATCCTTTCGGGGTCCCCCCACCCCACCGCGCGTCCCTGTCCCCGTTCTTCTGCCGTTCCTTCTAAGGCTGGAGTTCTGCGCAACCACTAGGGGGCGAGCCGCTCTCCTTTCGCAGCTGGACGCGAAAAGGCTGCCGGAAACGCACCATTCAGGCGCGCGCGTGTCTTTTAAAAGAGCACCTGCTTGCAAAAGGCACAGAGAAGATCAATATGGGAGAGCGTTTACGGGCTTAAATTAGTTGGCTGGGAGAGAGAGGCTCAAGTAAATGAGGCGCCAGGAAAAGAAATAACGGTCATTGGGCGAAACGGAAAATCTGGAGGGCCTTTGCACATCAGGTTTAGGGTTAGAAAGAGTTCCAGATGCGAGCAGACCTTCAGATTGTGTATCTCGGAGGGAGAAAGAAAGTCTAAAAGTTCGCGTCTAACACGCTTTTACATAAAATATCAACAAGGAACGTTTTCCATCCGCTATTAAAAAGGGAGCCCTGAGGAAAAATGAGGGCCGGGGTGGAATGGCAGTCGGCGGGAAAGAATAAAGACAGAGTGATCGGGAGAGACCCCAGAACCGCACTGGAAAAATAAGGGGTGGCGGGAGAAGGAAGGGAGTGGGGGAAGGTGCTGGGACTGAACCGGAGAGCAACCAAAGGTCTGTGGACGGAGCGGAACCTCCAATCCTGGTGCTCTAAACTCCCTGACGGTCTCTCCATTGTGGCGGGGGGGAGGGCGCATTTGGCTCAATTGATCTTTCCTGAATGACCATCATCTTCTGACAGAGAGCGAGAGTGGCCCACAGAGGTTTTTAAAAAAAAATTAATTTTTTTAATCGAAAAGGTTTTTTAAAAATCAACACAGCGTAAAGATTTTTTTCCGCGTCTTCTTTGGCATAGGCTGTCCTAAGGAGAAGGCCCCACCGTTGCCCATGCACCTCTGCCTCTCAATGGTAGAACGGCTCCTCGCATCAACTGGGCTTGGAGCGACGGTGGCATCCGCCTCCCATTCCAGTGGGGTCACCATTCCAAACCCCTTAGCAAGATCGAGGCCTCTACTGCCCCCTTTCCCCCTCCCCGCAGCCCATCGCCCAATCTCAGGGGCACTTTCTTCCTCGCCCGCCCCACATATACTTGGGTTCCATGCTTCCCTTTTCCGCGCCCCAGGCTGAAGGAGGAGGCAGCTGAGGCGTACCTACGGGCACGTCCTCACGACCTTGGACAGCTTTCCCTTGGCTGCTCCGGAGGGGCAGAAAAGCCCTTGTTGTTGTTGTTGTTGTTGTTGTTGTTGTTGTTGTTGTTGTTGTTGTTGTTGTTGTTGTTGTTTGTCCTGCCCTCGACTGTTCTTTCGACTGCCTCCTGCGCAACCGATGGGACGGGCCTTTTTCTGGCCCAAAGTTGGGTGGAGAGGCATCCGTGGACCACCTGTGTGCCCCCTTCCCTGGTGTGGTTTGGTCAGGCAGCGTGATGCCTCCCTAGCAACTCCGGATAGCTTTGGCGCCCTGTTACTTGCCTGCTGAGGTCAAGAGGCCTCAGTCCTGTGTGGCCCTGCCTTTCCGATCGCCCCAAAGCCTGCACACAGGGTTTAAAGGCCGCGACTGAGCACGTGGACTCCGATCCGGGGGAAATACTTACCCGCCCGTTCTAAAGGATCGGGACGTCGAGTCCTTAGGGCGACCGAATTCCATTGGTTTTTTTAACCTGATGTGAAAGACAGCCCGTGCTCTGTGGATTGGGGCCCTGTAAGCATGGAGGTCCAATGGCGCCAGCTGAACCTCCTTGCACGCAGTTCGGGGCTGCCCCCGTTTCTTCCTGTACACTGTTTTTAAGCGCAAGGGACGTGAGGCTCCTTCCCTCCCTTGCTACCTTCTCCCTTGCCTCTGACCGCGGGGCTGGACTGCAGGCCCACCTCAAACGCTCCTGTAATCAAGGGGGCTATTCGGACTGCGCGTGTGCTCGAAAGTCAGACGCCACACACACACACACACACACACACACACACACACACACACACAGCGCCGTGCGCCTTCTTTTTAAGGGATCTCTTTGGAGATCGAAACTTGAACGGCTCTTTCTCAAGCACGCCGTGCCCATCATGCTCCCTAGATCGGGCCTGGCCGCGCCTTGGCTTTCTGCGTCTCCTCCGGGCAAAGGCCAAACTCTCCAGGAGCGAGTTTGCCTCGTCCAAGCGAAGTGGGATCGGAGGGATTGGGAAGGGAAATAACAACCTGGTTAAGAAAAAGCGAAACCGGATTCGGATTCCCTGCCTCCCGCGAGCGGGGGCGGGGCGGGGGGGGTTCTTGGGAATCGACTCCACCACGAACGGATCCGGAGTGGAAAGCCGCCCCGCCTTCAAGGAGGTTAATCCCGGCGGATTTGGCCAAGGGAAGGTGGAGGGGGGGTGGCGGTGAAAGGGGACCTGCCGGCGGATGCCCTCCTGCCTCTCACCGCGCTGCCTGTCACTCCCCAAGGCTTGTTATCCTTACAAGGCATCAGTTTGTTTGGCTGATCTCAGCAAGGTTTTCTCCTCCAAGTAGAACTCTAATTGCTATAATTCGACTGTATCATTTGGATCATTGCACTATTGTTGTTTTCTCTCGCTCCCTCGCTTCCCCCGAGCCCTGCAATAAGGCGCGCCGGTGTTAAATTAGCAGGTTGGAGGGAGGGAAAGGGGGGAGGGGAGAGAAAGAGACCATCCATGAAGGGAAGTTGATTTTATTTTTAAAAAAGAGAAGGAGAGATCGCACGTGGAGGCAAAGAAGATCGCCTGGCAGGAGAGCCACCGCCTTGGAAAGCCCGGCCCCGGCTTCCTTGGTGGTGGCCACAGAAGGCTGACGGGGAGGGTAGAAAGGGGGGGCGCGCGGAAGAAGCCTTCGGAGGGGATGCAGGGCGGAGGCAAGATCCGATCTTTTGTTGCCCGTCTCAAAGCCTTTTGAAGCAGAAATGTTTGGGATCAGCCGGATTCACGGAATACATCCATTATGAGTTGGAGGATGGGGGTGTAGGAGCAGTTGCCGAGGCCTGACAGTTCAGGAGCAAACGGAACTCGATCGTACATTGACACACAGACAGAGAGGTCGCCCTTTTTCCTAACTGCCGTGGAGAAAGTGGCGGCTGCGGTTCTTCCGGAAATCCCAGCTTCGAGTACCGCCAGCCTTGTGCCAAAATGTATTAAACATGCAAATAAGGCTTTCCTTTCCTTTCGTGATTCTGCTATTGTAATCTCCCCCCACCTGAAGAAAGTCGCCTGCGCCCTCACTACCGCTCCTGTCACCTTCTTTCCTCCCCTTCCCCCCCCACCATCATCCCTGAAAAGCGAGGCAATGGGGGGTGGGTTGCGTTGTTGTGGGCCAGGAGGCCCGTCGGGGTGGGGGGTGGGGGACGGTGGGAAAGCGTCTCCAAGAAGGCCCAAGAGCCGGCCCTTCCTCTCAAGGGCGTCGCCATCGACTTCCACCTAGGAGGGGGATGGCAGCCTCCGCCCGGCAACCCCCGCCACCTGCGAAGGGGAAAGCTCCGACTGAAGGCCAGCCACCATCCGCATCGGTCGCCCAGCGGGCGGTGGGGGATGGCCAGAGGAGCCTGCGGAGCCGCCCTGTCCCACCGCCGGAGCGCCTTAGGGGAAGGGTCCCACATCCGAGCCCTGGAGTCTCTGGACTGAGCTTCGAAAGATGAGGGCCTGAGGCGCCGACCCCCGGCGGCTTTGCTCTCTGCGCGCTCCCCGGAGAACCGAGCGGGACTTCCGCAACCGGTGGTTTCACACGACTTCAAAAAAAACCTGTCCGCGCCTGGATCAGCCGGGAAGCGGGAAGGACGCGTGAAAAGCGCGGAGCTTTCCCTCCAAAGGACGCCACCCGGCCGCCGGCGCCAGGCGCCTTCTTCTCCCCCCCGCCCCCCAAGCAGAAGTCTGGGCCTCGGGCGCAGCTTCCCTCTCTCGGTTGCTTGGAGCTCATGGGAAGGAAGGCAGGGGAAGGGAAATTCGAGGCAGGGGGGAGGGGGAGGCAGGAGCGTTCTGGGGGAGCTCTTAGGTCGGGCCCTTAGGCGCCCTCGATCCGGCTGCGGAGCATCTCGGCTGCTTCTTTGGGTTGGTCGCGGTGGTGGGATCATTCCCTCTGCGGGCAAGGTCCGGTTGTCCATACTGGTTGCTGCTCATGAGGTTTTGGCCCTTTTAAGTCCATTCAGTTGCTCTTTATTTCATTTCATTTCATTTTCCCCGTTATCCCTTCCCCACCTCTCACCAAACTGAAGAAAGATCAGCAAGGTTTACTGTTGGGAGCTCCAATTCGGATCTGGAAACGACAAAGATCATCATTTTTACCCAAACATTTATTTCTGTTTGGGCCAACTTTCCTTGCCAATTGCTGTGCAGAGAGCAGATCAGCGCAACGGCAGAGCGGCCTCTTTTAAACACAAACACAGACACAGACACAGACACAGACACAGACACAGACACACACACACACACACACACACACACACACACACACACACACACACACACACACACACACACACACACACACACACACACACACACACATCAAAATGCAGACTTAAAACGGGGGTCTTTAAAAAGCAAAAAATAAATACTGTTGCTGGGGGAAGCATTTAAGAAATATATAACTTAATAAATATAGACTGTATATATAACGTTATATATACAGTATATGACGCCCAAAGGGAAGCATCACAGAACGGAAAATAATCGAGCCAAAATCAGCCGGGCTTCAGATGGAGAAGGTGAGTTGGGCGGACCGAGAATCCCGGGAGAGATGCTTCCCCCCGCGGGGAGCCGGCGCAGCTTCCCGGCCCTTTCCCTCCGTCTCCAGTTACGTATGAAATACTTCTGCCGAAGCAGCTCCGGAACGTGGATCGCGCATTAGCATTTGAAAGAGTTATCCAGATGTTTATTACAGTAAAAAAAAAGTGTGTGTGTGTGAGAGAGAAAGAGAAAGAGAGAGAGAGAGATCCCAATTATAAATCCTTATATTTTTTTAAATACCAACTGTAAGCGATTCAAGTAGGTGCCTTTGTAAATTTCTTTGACGTGTTCGGCGAGAGAGGTGGAGTGGAAAGAAAACCAGGCCTGGAATCTCTCCCCCATGTCGTCCCATACCTGGATTTCAACGAGAATTCGCTCTCTCTCCGTCTGGTTCTCCCTGTGCTGGTCGTGTTCAGGTTCAAAAGCAGATCCAAGACTCCTGGCCATCTCCCTCCAAGGGAGAAAATGACGAACTTTTTGGCACCGATCCTGGCCCTGCCACAGCGTGCACCCGCTTACCTACCGGTTTACATCCCAATAAATGCCGAGTTTTATTTCCCAGCTAGAATGATCACGGAGCAGGTCGATCGAGCCTTGGGAGAACGATCGCTGAACTGACTGGGAATTCATTTGGAACAAGACCCATGTCCTCTTCAAATAAATAAATAAAATGAAATGAAATGAACTTGAGGATCGCCACGAGTTGGAAAGACTCTAAGCCACATTCTCGCTTGGTAGGGGGGTGGCCAAGTGCCTCACCTCCGTCGCCCGATCGCCGAAGGAGGCTGCCAGGGTGGCGAGCGTGGCCCGCACCATCCTGGCCTAAAAACCTCCCTCTCGGATGAATTGCCGCGGGGCTTCTTGCGGAGACAGGCGGGTTGAGAAAAATCATCCCTCGCTGGGAGCGGGAAGGGAAGCGATCAGGGCCCCTCCGAGGTGCTTTTCGCCCTGGGACCATTCCCAACGAAGTAAGAGACCCATAGGCGAAGGAAATTAAATCTTTTTAATTTAGTTTCTTTGATCTTTTATCCCAGTATCTTCCCACAGAAAACAACATTCGTTTAATCCTGGCTTTCCTTTACTCCTTGAGCGAAGGATTCATCCGTACATTTGGGACTGTACTTTGGACATACATACATACATACATACATACATACATACATACATACATACATACATACAGAGAGAGAGAGAGAGAGAGAGAGAGAGAGAGAGAGAGAGAGAGAGAGACGAACCTATTAACGCTTTAGAATTTATAGGAAATGTTCTGATCCAAATCCATCAACAGTAATTTCACTTCATTTCCATTGGTTCTACTGTATTAGGGTTCTGCTTATGTGCTCTTTTTAATCGTTCGATTTTTGTGTATTTTTAGGGAGGTTCTACTACGAGGCAGGCCATCGTCCTGCGTTTTTTCTCTACTCCATTCACCGGCGGGCGTTTCGGCTTGGTATGTGTACACTTAATACTGTACATGTGTATATCTATAGGTTCAAACATGTCGCTCAATTAGCGTTTGTCCTCTTTTAAGATTGCAAACCCAAAAGTACACTTGCTAAGGAGTGAAAGTTAGCGGATACCGTTCGTTTGACTCCCACGTGCTCTGAACGGAACCCGAAGCGAATTATGTCGAACAACTTTCCACGATGGATGAAAAGCCAATAATATGTTTACACATCCAAATAGCTCCCTTAATCGTATAACATACTCCCATAACTGACTTTTTGGGGGAGAAAATAGACGGTTTCTTGAATGTAACGACTACCAAGAGAAGATTAGGACTGAGACAAAAAAATGGTTTGTATGGAGAAAGGTTCTGATGTGTAACCAGCGCGTGTTCGTTACAATCTGCATCCACCAAAAAGGCTAATAATTTCCTCCTCATTCCCCTTCCCCCATGTTATGGGCTAATTGCCTTCCCCGCCCGGAGGTACAGAGCGGGAGGGATCATCCCACCCTTTTCAAGGGAAGGGGAAGGAGGTTCCCTCCCTGTCCCAGAGCGGGAGAAGCGATCCGGAGAGGGAAAGTTGAGTCAGGCCACTGGGTCACACCCGTGCCATTCCCCTTCCTCCTCCTCGATCCGGGCCGGGTTTTGCCGTTGGCTGGGAGCCGGAGGCTGCCCAACCTCTGGCGAGAGCCAATCAAAACGCGGCTCCCAGCACGTGGAGGAGAGGGAATCAAGAGCCAAGCAATTGCGGCTCAGGCGCTGCTACACTTGTTCCGAGGGTCCTGGGCAAGAAGAGGGGCGAGTGGCAGCCGCTGCCTGGTGGTGGTGGTGGTGGGCAGGTGGTGGTGGGGGGAGGGGGTGCCAACCCAAAACCAAGCCCGGAACCCACCGGCGGCCACTCTTGAGTTCGGCCGTCCCTGGCGAGGAAGGAGGCGAGCCGGGAGAAAAACCAAAGCCATGAGCCACCCATACCAAGAGGAGAGCTGCCCCGAGAGGCCCGAATGCAAAAGTAAATCGCCAACTTTGCTCTCCTCCTACTGCATCGACAGCATCCTGGGCCGGAGGAGCCCGTGCAAACTGAGGCTCCTGGGAGCAGCAGCGCCCAGCCTGCTGCCTCCGCTGGCCAGCCGGACGGAGCCAGAGAAGGCCCTTGGCCAAGGTAAGCCGGGCGGCAGAAGGGCCAGCCGGACGGAGGCAAGGGAGCCGCCAAAGGGGCTCGGCAACTTCCCTCCCTCCCCCCCCCTCCCTCCCCGGGAAGATCCAGAGAGAAATCAGGAGAGACCCGAGGAGTGCCGCCGCCGAGATCTCGCCTTTGGAGCGGGCCCCACCAGCGAGTCGTTCTCGCCCGAGCCCAGGGCTTGGCTCGGAGCACCCCCGCCCGCCCCGCCCCCCCCGTGGCTTTCGCTCTTGTTGCTGGAGAACGGGGATGGTCTCCGCCGGAAGACGCGCCCGTAACTTGGGCGGCCGCTCCAACTGGCCAGCGGCTGCTGAGTGGGGATCGGACGGAAAAGAACTCCGCTCCGTGCTCGGGGCATTTTTGCCCAGACGGGCTCCCCTTTTGCCGTGTGCGCGTTGCATGGGGGTGGTGGTGGAGAGAGAAAGAGTAGTCGTCCGTGTGGGGAGAGGGGAGCGAGGAACGAGGATCTCTGCTCCTCTCTCGCTCTCTCACTACTACTTCTTCTTCTTCTCCTCCTCCTGCTCCTCCTCCCTGTTTTTGGGGTGAGTGGCATTGTGATGACAAATGACGGCGGTTGTCAGGAGGTCCTCGCCGGTATTTTCCATCGAGCTTGGGAACGCCTTCCGCTGCCAGGCCTGGCCTGAAGGGCGAAGGGATCTGGTGTCGGTCGGGTGGCGGGGGCTCCCGACGGTCGCAGGAAAGCGGGAACCCCGACGGTCGCAGACTGAAGGCGCGCCTCGGCTGCCGAGGAGCGTTTTCCCTCGGGCCTGGCGCTCCGTCCCGGTCTTGGGTGTGGTGGATGTCTCTTCCACGGGGAAGGGGACAGGCTAAACTCGATGAGGGGGAGAGGCTAAACTTACTTTTAAATTATTCCCAGCCGACTTGAAATAATTAAACGGTTTTCTTTCGCTTTCTCCGAATCAACTGCCCCCTTTGCAACCGTCTCTCTAGCTATGTGTAGACTGCAACCTTAATAGATGCAGGTTTAGGGCAGCATTTGTCTCTGTGGCGCTGGAACGAGGGCTAGTGCTCTGAAATCCAGTTTTGGACGGAGCTCCGGGGTCTCTGTCGCAGAATTAGCCTGGGGAAGTCGACGCTCAGTAGATCCGACTTAAAAGTTGGTGAGCCTCTGCGCCGGTTGTATAAGTCGGGAGAGAAGCAGCCCTTTCCTGAGAGGCTGGAGCTGGGCTGGCTCTTTCATGTCTGGAGGATTAGACGGGGCTTGGAGGTCTCCCGTGCCTGGGATGGGGTGGGAACCTGCCATAGAGATGGCGGGGAAGTGTGTCCCTCTGTTCTGGTAGAATGACCGCTGCATCTCTCTCTCTCTCTCTCTCTCTCTCTCTCTCTCTCTCTCTTTTCTTTCTTCCCTTCCATAGGATCGACCAAGGGCAGCCCGCCGAGGTTTGAGGCGCCCGAGCTGCACCTGCCGCCCAAGCTGCGCCGCCTCTACGGGCCGGGCGGAGGAGGGCGTCTGCTAGCTCGGGCCGAGGCCGGGGCCGCCTCCTCGTGGGATTCGCTCAAGATCAGCCAGGCGCCGCAGGTCAGCATCAGCCGCAGCAAGTCGTACCGGGAAAACGCGCCCTTCGCCCGCGCCGCGGCGGCCGCCCTCGACGACCTGAGCGGGGGCTGCGGCGTCGGCGTCGGCGGCCCCGACGGCAGGTCCTGCCGGGAAGAGGAGCTGATGGAGGACGAGGAGGAGGAGGAGGAGGAGGAGGAAGAGGAGGAAGAGGAGCCTGAAGAACTCGACGAGGAGCTGGACGAGGCCGAGGACCTGCTGGCCGAGGCCAAGGAGGCCCGTCGGGGCGCCGGAGGTCCTGTCGGCGGCGGCGGCGGCGTGGGCGTGGGTCCCTCCAGCGTGTGCCCGGGGCCGACGGCTCCGGGGAGCGAGGTGGTCGCCGGCGGCTCGCCCAAGGAGGAGCTGCTCTTGCCCGCCGACGAGCTGGCCGAGGGCAAGGACGGCGAGGACAGCGTCTGCCTTTCCGCCGGCAGCGACTCCGAGGAGGGCCTGCTCAAGAGGAAGCAGCGCCGCTACCGCACCACCTTCACCAGCTATCAGCTGGAGGAGCTGGAGAGAGCCTTCCAGAAGACGCACTACCCCGACGTCTTCACCAGGTAGGAACCGACGGGCAGGGAGGGAGGGAGGGAGGGGAGGGAGCCGCAGGGTTGGGCTGGGCTGGTTTGAAGGGGTTTAGGGGAAACCAGCGCCGTCCCTTCACCGCAGGCAAAACCACGGCTTGCTCGTTCTCCTCTCTTAAGTAGCGTTCCCCCCCGCTTTTCCCCCCTCGTGCCCCCTTAGCTGCTGTTGCAGTCTTGGATGGGGAAGGAGAGGCGAAGGCAGGAAATACGAACATGTTTTGAAGGGAAGAGAAGAAAAAGTAAACCCACGAAATAGAGAAGGGAACGCCAGAGGGGCATCGGCGGAGGGAGGCGATCCGTTCAGATCTGTTGGCACCCTCGACGGAAAAGAGGGCAGGACTTACTAGGATGATGGGCTCCGGTCCTCGTGCATTGATTGCCATGTTGAATGGCCTAGCATTCCACCAGGCAAAATGCTTGGGAAAGTTGGGCAGAAAGAAGGAAGGAAACCCACGGGAAGGAATTGGGTGACCAAGAGATTCCTATGCAAATCGGAACGGTGGTCCCCCTCATTTCCCCGTGCCATGGCTGGAGAGCCACCCCCCCACACACACACACACCGCCTTGCGCCAGGCTCCTTCTCCTCAAAAGCCTCTTCCTGGCCTTTCTAAGCCAACCCGGCTGAGCTGGACTGGGGGGGGGGGGCAAGGCCGGGCTTCAACCCTGTCGCTCGCCAGTCAAGGACAGGTGAGGCTGCGTTTCGGCCAAGTCCTTGCCAAGACTTCCCCGGCGTCTATTTTTGCCCTAATCCTCGGGCTAGTCTGTCGGGTATCAACTTTCGCGGCTCTCGGTGGAAGCTGGGGCCCTGCCCCGCCCTGCCGCGGGGAAGCCACAGATGTAGATGTATAGATAGCCATTTGGGAGAGATCAAAGTGTTCCGCCCAGGCAGGGCTAAAAATACGGAGCGAGAGGGCAGCAGCGGGTCTGGGAGGCTTTGGCAGAAGCTCCAGGCCCTGGCCCGCCGCCTCTCCGCTGGCGCTGGGCATTGCTGGAACCGATCCAGAGAAGCAGAACCAACTCGGGCGTCCGGAATGACAGAGGGGGCCGCCCGATCTCGCGGCAACCTTCCTCCTGGATGCGTGCGCGGGGAAGTGGGGGAGAGAAGGGGCCGCGGATAGCCGCTCCCTTGAAATAGGGAGCCGCCTTAGCCATCCCACCTGCCCCGCTGGCTCCACGGCGCGCGCTCGCCGTCCGTTCTCTCTCTCTCTCTCTCTCTCTCTCTCTTTCACCGGCTCGATCCGAACCACAGCGGCTTTGGAGAGGCTGGTTCTGGCCAGAGGGGAAATTCCTCGTCTTTTACTTCTCACTTAAGACCTGCTTTGGGAGAAGAATTTGATTCCATGTAAAATGCTGATCGGCAAAATTCCTTTTGTTTGACGCTCGTGTGTAGCTCGTTTTCGTGTTAAATAGGGCTCCGGAACTTTCATTTTCTGCGGATTTACAGCAGAGGAATTTTGTTTTCGCTCCCATTCTGTGGCCAAAGAATCAGGAGCGGGGAAGAGGGCGGAGGAGTAGAAGAAAAAGGGATATGAGCCTTGGTTTTTCCATGTCACCCGTGGGCTGCGGCGCCGGGAAAATAAATCTCCTAAGTAGGATACTCCTTTTTTCATAACTGGCGGTGTCATCCGAGTTATGTGCTCCTGGACAGCAACTGTTCCTGATTTTTGCCAAAAGGAGAGAAATAATTTGGGCATGGAATGTAACGATTTCTTTCGTTCCTTGGCATTTTCCTTCCCGAGAAAGATCCTTCCCATGGTTGCTAGAGAACGTGTAAAATCCGCTCCGGCGTCAGCGATGGCTTCTTGTAGCCCGCGGCTCTTCTTTGCAAGGAAAGTGGAGCTGAGTTTTGGTCACAAAGTTTTTTCCCGGGCTAGCAGGGTTAGACTCTCAGCCCGCGTGATAGCCAGAGGAAATCGACGCGCCACCCTTAGCGCGGCTGCAACCTTGAGGGGAAACCCGTTACCCCTTTTTCTTCCTTTGAATGGAAATGCGAGCCCATCTCCTCAAACGCGCCCTCCAGCGAGCCCTTTCTTCGGAAGGCCCGTGTCTTCGGCGTTGCAGCCCTCCAGGCGGGGTTTGCGTTTGCGGGATCCCAGCCAGGCCTCTCTTTTCCCGGCGCGCACGTCGGGGCTTGGCTCGCGCGGGGAAAGCGGGTGGCGGGTCCTTTGGCAGCCCCGACGGAGCCGGGCCAAGGCTGGCCTCCTCGTCGGCCTTCCTTCCTTCCCCTTTAGCCAGCCCCGCGCTTTTCTGCCTAGAGGAGGGAGAGCCAACGATTACCCTCTTTGCGGTAAACAGATTAGGAGCAGTTTCCTAACATTCCTTGTGGGTTTCGACTTGCCTTAACTGTTCCGATAATGATGGCAATGAAGGGCTCGCGCTGCAGCTCAGTGGGTCTCCCCGGCGCCGCGGCGAGGGCGCCCGTGCGAGAGGGTCGGGGGACCTCGTCAGGCGCGCGGCCGGGAGGGCCAGTCGGCCGAAGAGAGCACGAAAGGTGGGGGAGAAGAGGCGAGAGACCGCTGGGTCGCTTTTGTGCAAGGTGTTTTGTTAAGTTTGGTGGAAAGGGCAGTCAGTTGGGAGCACACACAACCCTTGCGAGCCTATGCTCAGGAGGATTTTTGCCATCGACCAAGGGTTTCCTGGTGTTGTTTCAAAGCTGGAGAGTGTTAGAAGGAATCCGGAAGGGTTGGGATCTCCGACGCCGGTGCCAGCCCAAGTCGGGGTGAAGGGCGGGATGCCCGCCTTGTTTATCGTTTTCTCGCGTGTAAGAGAGGAGAGTCCCCCCTTGTTGGTGGAAGAAGATCGAGGCCTCTCCAAGGCGGTCCCCGTCCTACGCCTGCCTGAACCGAGGGCCAGCTGTTTCGCCGAACCGCTGCATATCCAGGCCTCCTCACCTGAGCCCCTGTCCTGTTGTGCTTGTGTCTCCTCCAGGGAGGAGCTGGCGATGCGCCTGGATCTGACCGAAGCCAGAGTGCAGGTGAGTCGGGGGGTGGGGGTTTGCGGAGGAAAGGGGTGGGCTGGTCGCGGCGAGGTAAAGGGAATTTTTGAAGGAGGGAAAGAAGCTGACGGGCGAACAGGAGGGGTTGTTTTTTAGGCCTTGAAATCCAAGGGCCTTGGCTGGCCGCCTGGCCGCCTCCGAAGCCCGGATCAGGGCCAGAGGCTGCTAGTAGGGGAACCGCGGCCTCCTTCCGACAGAGATCAGATCTCCTTCGGGATAAGCGACCCCCCCCCCAAAAAAGGCTCTTTTCCCTTTCCCCTCTTTCCAAACCAGGGGAAGCCTCTCAAACAGCTATCCGGGCCTCCGCCCTCCAAGAGCTTTTTGGCAAATTGGGGCTGGGGGCGTTCAGATAGGCGGGGGGAAGCTGCTCTTTTCATGGCCTGGGGGCAGGTGGGGGAGCAGAAAATGCCTGATCTGATTCCCTTGCACTCCCCCCCACGCCCCGCAAATATTTGGTTTGGGATTTCAGAAAGCAACGCTCTTCCAGGAGAGCGGCCGCCGCTCCGTCTTTGAGCTGGAAGCTCCGGAGCGAGGAGAGCCGAGTGGAAAGGCGGTCTAGCTGCTAGGCCGCCGCCGCCGCCGCCGCCGCCGCCACCACCACCTCCCTGGGCCTCCAGCCCCAACAGATGGCCTAGGTCTTTTGGCTGGGAGCAAATCACTTTACACGGAAAGCCAGGCGCGGCGAAAGCATCATAAATTCCATATGGCTCATTTAATACAGCTTCTTCTTGCATTAGTGGGTCTAATGAAGAGCCCCTTTCCCCTCCTCTCTGTTGACACATTTCTCCATTGTCAAACAGAGATGTGACAGCAAATCAGGATTTTCAGCTCAGGGGAATGAGTCGTGGGAAAGTTAAATAACTAAAAACAGAGTGAACGGCAGAGATTCGCGCTTGCCCCCCCTCCCCGAACACCCTCCTTTTCTCTTTCTCGTTTCCTTGCCCCCCCCGCTTATTCACTGAAGAAGATGTAATTAGGAGGGGATATGAATTATTAGAGCCCCTCGATTTACCTTTGGGTGTACTCAAACTTATTAATTCAATAAGAGGGGGATTTGCAGCGAGGCCAAGTTGCTGATTAAGTTGGAAAAGCCCCGCGAGCGCTCGAGAGAGAGAGAGAGAGAGGCAGCCCGGCGGAGACGGTCGCTGGCGCTTGGGCCTGGGCTCGGTGGTGCTTGGGGGGGGGGCGAAGAGAGAAGAGGGGCCGGAAGGTGGACCGGAGAGCAAATCCGAAGAAGGACCCTCGCCCCTGTCCTGCGGGGGTCCTTCCTCGTTTCCCCAGTTCATCCCTTTTGCAAATCAGTCTATTCGAGGCAGGTGGCATTTGATTTAATTTAGAAAGGAATGTCTTCCGCCCCTTCACAAACGTTCTATTTTTAAACTAATGGGTTGTTGGGCTTAGGGATAAAGGGTATTTTTTTGGGGGTCCTTTTCGCTTGGCCATCCCAGAACTAGAGAAGTAATTGGTAATGGTTAATAGGAACGGGTAAATCGAAAATCCTCTACCCATCCCTCGTTGGTTATTAAGAGGAAACAACTCGGAAGGGATCGGTCGCTTTATTGCTTTTCCATCGTGACCTCCCTCCCAAAAAGAAAAGAAAAAGAAAGGAGGAGACCCATTTAGCGGCTCTGGAGCAACGTCTGCAAGCTCTCTGCGGCGGCCTGTGGATGGCTGCGGAGATGGCGTGATCACCCGAATAATCATAATAAAAAAATAATTTCCATCGGGCTGGGAAATTAGCTTTAGAACCTTTTAAGTGCCGCTAAAAAGGCTTGGCTTTAAAACCGTCGTTAAAAACAAACACGATGCTGAGCGGGTGTGTTGGGGAAAACATTCCGCTGTCTGTCAAACCCCCTTAGAGTTGGGAAAAGGAGGGGGGCGGGAGAGAAGCGTGCGGGGGGTTTGCGTCGGCGTCGGGGGAACTGCTGAAAAACCCGAAGACTGGGAATGATTCGAAGAAGGGAGAAAAAGGATCTTGAAAGAGGAGGGCTTTCCTGAGAATCTGTCTCCAGGGTGCGCTTCTCACCTGCGCCCAATCCAAACCTTGGCCCACAGTGTCCCCAATAGACCAGGAGCGCACACAAGGTGCCTTGGGGGGGGGGGGGAGTCCCAGCGGAAGAGCCAAGAGGAACACCGGGATAAATGGAGGACTGCCCCTAAGGCACGGGCTGGCCTCTGGTTTCCCCCATTTCCATGGCGTCTTTTAAAAAGGCCCTGGCTGGGAGCTGAGGATAGAAAGAAAGAAAGGCGGGTCCCAGCCAGTTTGGAGTTTCAGGTCTAGCTTCCAGAGAAAGGATGGCGAGGGACTGAGGGAGGAAGGAAATTGGGGGCTGATTTGCCCTCGGGAGGAGAAAAGCTTCCCGATATTCTAGTTTTTCTGGGACCGATAAACCCGGCCAAGGCGCTGGGTTTGACAGGGACGTCCCTCCACCTTAGCTGGCCCAGCCAGGGTCCCCTCTGTGCCCGCCTGGCGATGATGTGTCGCTGCTCCCGAATCACAGAGGGTGGAAGGGCTTGGGAAGAGCGGAGCCATTTTGCTCTTCGAAGCCGCTGCTACATCTCGTCCAGGACTTTTCCGAACTGCCATTCCCTCATCCAAAGGGAGAGGCTTCGATTCCACTCTCCCCCCTGCCCTTTCCAGGGCTCAAGGTTTCGGGCGCTCCCACTTCCCCGGGGAGGTCCAGGCAGGGGAGCGCGGGCTGCCTCCAGCTTCTTCGGGGAAGCTTCCGGGACCTCGATTTCCCGGGGGAAAAGTCTGAGGGGCAGGAAGGGCCTTCCTTACTAACCGCCTTGCCCCCCCTCCCCAACCCCTTGTTTTCTTTTGGCTTCCAGGTCTGGTTCCAGAACCGGAGAGCCAAATGGCGGAAGAGGGAAAAGGCCGGCGCGCAGAGCCACCCGCCCGGCCTGCCTTTCCCGGGCCCCCTGCCGGCGTCTCACCCGCTCAGTCCCTACCTTGATGCTAGTCCTTTCCCTCCTCACCACCCAGCTCTCGACTCCGCCTGGACGGCCGCCGCCGCCGCTGCAGCCGCCGCCGCCGCCTTCCCCAGCCTGCCGCCGCCTCCTCCGGGCTCGGCAGCCTTGACCCCCAGCGGGACCCCGCTCGGCCTCAGCACTTTCCTGGGAGCTGCTGTCTTCCGGCACCCGGCCTTCATCAGCCCCGCATTCGGCAGGTAAACAGCCCCCTTCCCTTCCCTTCCCTTCCCTTCCCTTCCCTTCCCTTCCCTTCCCTTCCCTTCCCTTCCCTTCCCTTCCCTTCCCTTGGGATGGATGGATCGGGCGAAGGGCCGGGGAGGGGAAATCCGTCGCTTTTCTCTGGGAAAGAAGTGAGGCTTCAAACTGCCCCAGTTTTATCCCTTCCATACGTACGCCGGTCTGTTACGAAGGAAATGCTTCTGGGTTCCGTGGATCTGACGCCCACCGTCATAGGCTTAGCGAAGTTAAGAAAACTCCCACCCACCCCCCTCCTTCCCGGACGGCTGGAAATAAGTCAGAAATGGGTGCCCATTTGTGAACAGCGATACTGTAGCCGGGATGTAACGATCAATAATTCCCAGGTGGGATGGCTGTCCTTAGAATTCAATAATCGAACATCTTGGGACTTCAGGGAGGAAAAATTACACAGGAAAATTACATGCTACCTTGCCCCCATTCTGATTAAAGGGGGGGTGCCATTTAAAAAGCCCAGTTGCATTTAAACACAACGAGCTTTAAGAAGATGGATTGGAAGCGGTTGGATTAATGGAATTCGTCGGTGTTTCTGGAAGAGTATTTATGTTCAGCCTATTTGGGAACTATGGGACAGTGGTTTTTTTAAAAATAGGTCACCGGTAACATTTTCAGATTTGTGTAAAATATAGTTACACAATAAAAACGGCCGCTTTGGGGAGGGGGGATATTTGCATTTCGTTTTCCTATTCTTATTTGGCCACCAAATGGTTATGGAAGAAGTGACCTAAAACGTTTGGAAAGAGCGAAAGAGGAAATCCCTTATTTAATTAATGCTAAATAAATAAAGCGTGTAAAATCCCTGTCACTTGGAGGGCAAAAGTGGAACGAAAGAGAAAGAGAGAGTGAATGGAGATGCTCCGATCCCCTCAGGTGTGTCGCTTACCAAGAAGGGAAAATCAAATTAGTGGGTCTGCTTTTGAAAAGTTACACCATACTTGCCTTTAACGGAAAACAAGGCAGTGACATTTTTCAAAGGCAGTCGTTAATTAAAGAGGCAAAGAAACATTGACAAGATTTATTAAAGTCAAGGAGACGGTAGAGATTGGCAAAGGAAATACAAGAAAGAGAACAAAGAAAGGGTCGATTCTTCGGAGACACTATTTAACAAAATTATCTCGAGAAGGAGGCGGAGGAGGAGGGAAATCCACGGAAAATTAAGACTGGAGGGAAGTACCGCCCACCGGAGACCAACCGGGTTTAATGCCTCTCCCCGAAGAGCCAGAGGGCAGAACGGGGCCTGTGGCGCCCCCTCCCGGTAACGCTGGGCTCGGACTCTTCCTTTGGATTCTCTTCGAGGAGCAGCACCTCGCGTCATTCCTCGCCCCCCCCCCAAGCCCCGCCACAACAAATTGAAAAATTGAGTTGTAAAAAGCTCCCTAAACAGCCCGGCTCGTGGGTGATGCGATTGACAGAGAAAGTGCGACAGGAGGAGAGGGAGAACGGAAGGCAGGAAGGCAGGAATGGAAGGAGGGAGGGAGAGCAGGAGCCGGAGGAGGGATGCTAGCGGAACGGAGACGCCTCCTCCGGGCGATCCCGTCCAACGCCGAGAAGTGGTTCTTGAAAGAAAGCTGGAGCCGTTTTAGGAGCGCTTCCCAGGGGATCTCCGACTGCCCTGAGCACGAGAGCTGCTGCCCTGCCGGGGCTGGGGTTGGTTTGGGCAGATGCTGGTTGAATGTCCCCCATCAGAGGGCACCGAAGGCAGGCTGCTTGGGTGCGGTGGTGGGGTGAGGCAGCGAAGGCACCGCCAAGCCCCTCAGGCCCGGCCTGGCCCTGCCGCGCAGTGGTGGCTGGTCCAGCCTGGTGGGGCTCCGGGCTTAGTCTATCGCCCCCGTTGCCTGGCAGGCCCACAGTTCAGTTCCTCGCCGTGATGATGTCCATAATCACCTCCTTGCTTAATGGAGAGTCTGTCGAGCTCGCCGTGGCAGTCAAGGGGGTCAGTTGCGCTCTTCAGCGCGCTGGCTCCGCGGAGAGGGAGCGAAAGAGAGCCAGCCAGAGAGCGAGAGAGGCGAGGAAGGCGAGCGGGAGCGGAAGAGGGGGCGAGAGGGGGAACCATTTCCAAGGCTGTGTCATTGAGCCGGGATGCTAGGGTTTGCCGGCGCGTAATTGGCCTTCCGCTGCGAGCGGAGCCGCGGGGACGGCGCGCCCTACTGGGCCTCGGTGGAGCGGAGCGGCAGATGCCGCCGCCGCCGCCGCCGCCGATTTGGGCACTTGGAGAAGGCGTTCGGGGTATGAGAGAAGGCGTTAGGTACCTTGAGAGCCACAGGGGCCGTGGTCGGGGGGGGGAGTCGGGAGTGAAAAGCAGCCGGAAAGAGAGGAGGGGAAGCGGCCTCCCGAGCTTTGGGGGTAAAGGGCGGTCTGTGCGCAGGGGGACGTGCGCATCGGCGGAGGCGAGGGGTAGGGGGAAGAGAACCCACCCGGGAGGATCGCTTCCGAAGCGTGGGCTGCCTGTTTAGCTGAGCCTTGTCTGCGATCGTAGTGCAAGTCACCTTGCCCCAGCGCTCCCCCTGACAGCCCGCTTCTGTCAAGAGCAAACGAGGGAGAATTAAGGCCCTTCATAAATAATCTTCCTTGACTGTCAGCGCTGGGGAATTCTCCAACCTGTCGCGCGCTCTCTCTGTCCCTCTCTGCCCCCCCCCCACCTCTCATAGACGCACATACAGGTGAAGCTCTCCTCGCCCGTGGATCCCGATCTCCTGGGTGATCCAGGAGTGGGGGGAGAGGCTGGTGAAGACTTGGACCCAAGAACCAGCCAGATTGCTGGTCACACAAACGCACCAATCGAAACCAGGCCCAGAAAGGAACGGTGGGGGTGGGAGAAGGCGCAGTAAGGGAGGCCGCCTCGTTCTGCGGCGGCGTCTTTGCGTGACAGCCTCCCGGGTTGGGATGCCAATGTATTGCCCGCCCATCTTGGGCTTCCCGCGCCGGTGCCCCCGTGGGAGGCACGAGTGCAGACCACAACTTTGGGTGGTAGGAGAGAAGGGGGGAAGGCCCTCCCCGCTTGCCCCCTGGCCAACGGCCCGGGAAAGAGTCCAGTGGGAAATGGGGGGCCCCCGCGAGACGTGCCTCGCCTTTGACCCCCGTCCTGTCTCCTTCGCTTGCAGGCTCTTCTCCACCATGGCCCCGCTGACCAGCGCTTCCACGGCCGCCGCCTTGCTCCGACAGCCGGCCCCCGCCGTGGAGAGCGCCGTGCCGTCGGGCGCCCTCTCGGATCCGGCCACGGCCGCGGCGGACCGGCGCGCCTCGAGCATCGCGGCCCTGCGGCTGAAGGCGAAAGAGCACGCGGCGCAGCTGACGCAGCTCAATATCCTGCCCGGCACCAGCACGGGCAAAGAGGTGTGCTGAGAGGGTCGCCGCCGCCCAGCAGGAGGAGGAGGAGGAGGAGGAGGAGGAGGAGGAGGAAGAGAAGACCAAGACCAAAACGGGAAAGGGAGAGAGAGAGAGAGAGAATGACAGAGGAAGAGAGACAGAACGCAAAACACACGCACGCTCGCACACACACGCTCGCACGCATGCACACACAGAGGACAGAGGACCAGCGACTTGGAGGAGACGTTTCCCCTCCAGTTACGAACTTAGAGAAAGCCCAGGCGCCGCTGCGGCGGACTTCCCTCGAATCCGCAGGAGACGCTCCTCCCTGGCTCGCCCCCTTTCCCAGCCACGCCCATGTTAATTCCATGCCTTGGCTAGCAAACAAATAGATATTGGGGGGGGAAGTGCCACATCATCCCACAGTTCAGAATTTTTGTTCTGTTTTTTTTTCTTTTTTAAAATGCTGACAGGAAATCTCCCCTTCCTCCCCCCCCTTCCCAAATGCCACCCCGCCCTCCTTGCCGCTCGTCTCCTTTGACACCCTGGGCTCTTCGACGTCAAGACAAGGAGAGTCGGAGCCTTCTCAGCTTGTGGGGAGGAGGGGGAAGAGAGGAGGCATGGAAGCCAGGCGGTGATGCTGGCGGAGTCGGGAAGGCGTGGACGCTGCGTGTCAAGGAGTCCGTGCCAGCCAGGTGATGGTGGGGGTTGCCTGGTCTTTTTCTCTTCCTCGTCCTTTGTCATGACACCAACCAAGGGTTTTTATAGCAAACCAAAGGGAAATACAGTGCTAGAATATGGACTGTTTAAAAAAAAGTCACGAAACTGTGATTATCTAAAAAGAAATGTATATACCATTGTTATTAAAAAAGAAGCAGAAAAAGAAAAAAAAACAGGCACCAGAGCTTTGTATATTTGAAATGTTATATAACAATTGCACTCAGTGTAGTGTTTGTACAAGTTTGTCATTTCTGTAGATTCTTACTGTGCTGTAGATATTATAGGGGCCCTAGACAAATATTTATGTACAAACCTTTTATTTAACTTATTAACCATAGAGGTTCCTGAAACCCAAAAAGAGGGGAGAGAGAGAGATAGAAAGAAAAGAAAGAAAAAGAAAAAAAGAAAAGAAAATTGGTACAGTACTTTTGTGTAATGTTATTGCTCTCACATTTCCTTGCGATCAAGTGGGAAAGCGTCACCCATAGAAAATAAAAATATATACATTTATCAAGAATTCTAAAAGACACCTGGAAATGCAGCCTCATTGGAAGTAATAATGGTAACGAAGGTGGGAAGGTGGATGGCAGGATGCAGACTGGGTGGCAGAAGGGAACGGCAGGAAAACGTCAGAATTTTATGGCCGGAAAGATGGCTCAATGACAAGCGAGACAGCGACAGAACGTTTCCTCAGGTCCCCGAAAGAAGATTGTTCCATCCCATCCCTCCTAAAAAAAGCAAAACCCGCCTTGAGGTTAGGTTCAAGTTTCGAGTAGGGGCGGGGCCTCGTGGGCCTCCAGAGGTTTTGTATCATTTTATTTATAGCCACATTTTCCCAACAAAAGGACCCATGGTAGCTCAGAGAACATTTATTTATTTATTTATTTATTTATTTATTTATTTATTTATTTATTTATTTATTTATTTATATTTAACGCTGATGGTCGCTGGGAGGGTGTTTACACGGAGGTGGGGAGAGCATGTAATGCCTATTATCTTTTGGCAGCAAAGAATGACAGGAGCGCCAATCCAAGCAACACCTGGAGGGCCAAAGGTCCCCCCCCCCATTCCTGCTCTTAAAGTGCAGCGGGTTAACAAGTCTGAGGACTGCAGAGAAGGAGTACCTGGGCAGTGCCACCCTCTCCTTCGGCTACTTGGCCTCCTCCCAGTCCCTGTTTTACCAGGAAAGGCGCCGCGCTGCCCACAGGAGAAACCCCCCCCCCGCCAAAGCAAGAGCGCAGGGCAAGGCCACGTTCAGCCCATGCACCTGACTTGGAAAAAACAGTCCGATTTAACTCGCCCTGACACTTGGCAGAGGAAGGCCATACACAGCGATGCCCCGAATACAGCCGGCCTTCTGAGTAAAACAACACAGGATGGTTTGGCCCGCGCAAGGGCAAGCTGCGTAACAGCTGCCGGTCCTGTCCGTTCACACCCACACCCACACCCCACACCCCAGTTGTTTTCTTGGTGTTTGCCCTTATTTTCTCCCGTGGTGGAGAGAGAGAGAGAGGAAAAGGGCTACGGATGGGGGAAAGGGAAGGAGGCCGAGGAAAGGGCAGCGACTTGGAACGCCGGGCGGATCTCGAGGCCCGTCTCCCTGGGTCAGGGGTGGGAAGGCGGACGGGGCTGGCTGGATGTCTGCGCGTATCTTTTTTTGGGGGAAGAGAAGAAGCCCCCGTGGGAACCCAGGTTTCCTTTCGGGTTGCTTCCCTCCCAGGCCAGCAGGCGTACCACTGGGGGTCGGGGACCGGCGGAAAGATGCGGAGGAGAGTGATGCTTTTTTTGCGCTCAGGAGATCCCTCACCCCTCCCCTCCGCCTAGGATGTGGCGCTCCTTGCGCATCCGGCGAGGCAGCTGCAGAGGGAGGCTGCTGGCAGCCGCACCAGAACGTCCCTTCTCCGTCCTCATCTCTCTCTCTCTCTCTCTCTCTCTCTCAGTCCCTCTCTTTTTCTGCTGAGCCATTTCCCCCCGTTTGACCCCGCCATGGAGCAGAGGCAAATCGCGTGAAATTACCTCCGAGGGATTACACGGCCGACCCATTGAGAGTCCCTCCTCGCCCCTGGTTGACAAACCTCCTAATCCCGTGTCTTTCGGCGGCCGCAAACAAGGCCTGAGCGCGAGGAAGGCGGCCCCCTATTCTTCCCCAGCTGGCCCGGGGTGGGGGGTGCGGCGGCGACGACTGAGGGGGGGGCAAGAGAACCCTGGCAGGCAGGCCTTCCTCGGCGCACGCTTCAAAAAAGCAAGCCGGGTCTCCCCGCCAGGCCCTCGGGATTAAGCGCAGCCCCCTCGCCGATGTCACGCCTGACAAGGTCTCAAAGCCAACGGAGGAAACCCACGACCCCTTCCTCGCCTGAAAGCTGCTGATGGGGTGCTGGTAGGGAACCGGGGAAAGGGGGCCCGGCCACAACCCACCTCGGGGATTCCTCGGACATTCACGGTCCTTTGCCACCCAACGGGGCCCATTCTTCTTGCATGAAAGCCCCGCACGGTCGAAGGCTGGCGTCGCTAAGACCGGCAGGCTGGCCCCTAAAATTCCCACCTTAACACTCGCTTTCGGCACCGTTCGAATACACGCCGTTTGCAACAAGGCGGGTTCACTGCCGGAGAGGGACCCGGCTGGCCGACCAGAGTCCCTTGCTCCCACGGATGGAAGTAGCCGAGTCAGTGCCTTGGTTTGCTTCCCCATTGAATGAGGCCATACTGTTTCACGCCAGGTATGCAAGGCCCACGAGTTTGCACTTGAAGGTTAAGGGGCTTTACCTGGTTAGGCTGAATTGGCCAGCAGGTTCCTTGCAAACTGCATTACTTTCACCCTTACACGCAACTTTCTACCTGGCTTTCAGTACTTGAACGAGTGCACACATCCACACCCAGAAAACCCGGTGCAATCTGGAATACATCTAAGGATTAAGAGCTAGTCTTAGATCACAATGCACTGATAGTGCAGTAAACCGAGAATGCATCTTTTTCCAGTCAAGAAGACATTTGGGCTAAGGCAGCCATGAGGATTTTCAGTGGATGGTTTTGTGGGAAGCTCTTGAAGAGGGAGGGGATGGTAAATATGGCTCAGGTGGATTTTTCTCCCCTCTGAGTTCACATTCACACACAGTGGGCTCTTCACCATGTTTGTTTTTATGAGCAAACTACAGTTCATAAAAAACTATCTATAGATTCCAGCACACATGTGCTTGGAGTATGTATTTAAAAAACCCTACCATAGGTACAAAATTTTATATAGGAAAAAAAACCATATGCTTCTGGACATGATTAACAGCAGAGTTTGAAGTACATATTTTATTTTAAAGAAAAGGGAATCATTATCAATCCATTACACATTAAAGAAATGTCACAGTCTTTTTCATTCATTCTGCAGAAATCTTTGTGAAAGCCAGAATCATACTTCTGCAAGCAGCAATTTTGTTAATCCAGGGGGGTTATTACTCTGGTCCCTTATTAGGATCTATACTACTGCCAAGCAATCCTATAACTGTCTCAAAAGAAGTTTACCTTCATGTTATAAAACCAGTAGTGGTATTTATACTGTGCAATAATTAGTGTATTACTTGAATCCACTAACACAGGTTCATTTTATCTCTGCACAAAACCTCTAGTCTGCTTATAGAAAGCCTGTGCCTCCTTTGGCGCTGTTAAAGGAGTGAAAGAGTGAATGAAGGCTGGTAGCACTTTCTCTTTTTGCCTTGCCTTAATTCCCATCTCTTTTTGCTCTCATCCAATTAGTGCAGTGTATTAAGCAGTTTATCATCTCATAGTCAGCTATTGAGAGAAACAAGGCGAACACTTTGCAATAGAGCCTGCTCTCCTTTGACACCCTCAGGTACTTACATATTCCACTGTGCTATGAATAATAGAGGAAGAATAGAGCACTAATTCCCTCATCAAAGAATGCCTTGTCTGCTGCTTTGCTCAACAACACCATTCTGATCAAAAGAAAAGCAATAAAGCTTAGCATAACAAAACGAAACCTACTTATTAGCTTAGTGGTTAAATTAATGCAGAGCCGCTGCTATTCAAAACCAAGGTTTGAAAACAGCCTCCAACAACCTGATAATGCTGCCTTGGGGATGAAGGAATTTTAATCTGAAATTTGAAGCTCGCACAGATGAGTTAATCTATTAAACAGCTATAAGAGGAGTGCAGGATGAGCGGTTCAATTAAGAAATATTTAGGTGCTCAACAGAAAAGAGGCAAGTAAGGCAAGAGAGAGAGGGAAAAGGCTGGAGTTGGGAAATAGCAAAGTAATTTTTTTCCACCAAGAAATGGTTCTGGTGCAGGACAAACTCAGTGGTTTCCATTCAAGAAACGCTAAATGTGAAATGTTGCTTCTGCCTTTACCAAGCCTACATTTCTCTTCCTGGAATAGAACTTTAGCACTATTATGTTTATCTGCACAGAGAGAGAGAGAGAGAGAGAGAGAGAGAGAGAGAGAGAGAGAGAGAGAGAGAGAGAGAGAGAGAGTACAGTTCAGTCTAGGTTTTTATAAAGAATCTACCCTTGCATTTTAAGCCCATCAAATTTCTTCTGTATTGTGCACAATATATGCAGAGAGATGGCTTTGTGCTACCCAGTGCTCAGTCTTCCGAAAGAGCTAAGGGAAGTACATTCCAAGCAGGCTGCTTAGACATCTGCACCATTTTTATCTCACCAGCTCAAACTCTAAGCATTCAATCAACTTGGGGAAAGCATAAGGAAAATTAGGTTTCTTCAACCTATGCTGAAAATACTGTACTTCTATAATAAACAATAAAAGATAAATGCAGAATACAATTAGGATAGGGATATTCATTTTAGATTTTAACACTGGCGTTTTTAGGAAGAAAATGCAACCTCAAAAATGGATCTTTTCCCATGTTTTTGAAAGCTGTTTTGTCATTCATGTATTATGTGTGCTCCTATTCACAAAATGTTAAGATGTTCATTGTGACCGTTCAGACAAGTTCACAAGAGCATATCCTAAAAACAGATGAAATACGCTGAATATGTGATGATTTTAGATATAGAGGTGTTTTCTGATTCTGTTAGGAGTGATGGCTCACACAATTCCTTGACTGTAACATAAGGCTGAATAACAGCAATGGGAACAACTAATCAAAGATGACATCTCATGTGACTGTCCACTTTATCTACTCTAGACATGGTATGGTAGGAAAATAACAGAGAAAAATGGTATATTGAAACTCCTCTAATCTCACTTTAGACCAAGAGGTCTGTAATGTGTGCAGAGGAACTCCTGTGCACATGGCCTTCTCCATTCACTTCAATAGAAGGGTCAGGCTTGCCTGTGCATTTGTTATGGTTGTTGAGCACCTCTTCACTTAGGAGAATACAGAAGCCCTTTTCCCCCTAGGCAGGTCAAGTATCTTTAGGCGGGTTTCCATCGTTTCTGGATTGAACCAAATGCATAAAATAGCAAGAACTGAACAAAATATGATGTAGTTAAATCTGGTATTTAAAAGAATGTGTAATGAATAAAAAAGTCAGTATTCAAAGAAGCAGCTAATAGTAATTCATAAACATTAACAAACCCCCTTCATTTCCCTCCTATTTTCCCCTCATTCTTCAAACTTGCTCCTTGTCCAGTCCTTTCCAAGTTGTTACACCTCTCCTAGAATTAGACGGTGGCTCTTTAATAACATGTTTATAGTAATGTCCATAATATGGATTTTACAAATAACAACACGGTTCTTGATGAATCTCCATATCCAAAAACTGAGGTTGGTCAGGGAACAACCCCCACCACCACCACTTCAATAATCTATCTAATTGCTCCATTTGTTTCCTTTGTATTAGAATGCCAGATACAGTACTGTCAAAACGCAGAGCAGAGCTTGGCCCAAATTTCAACAGAGGGAGCTAAAGCATCCTGGGCCGACTCCAGACTTGGTTGTACTGGGAGTACATGCACTGGAATTGGTGGAGTTTAAGGTAGTGCTTGATTCTAGTGGTCTGGAATCCTCTCTTTGTTTCAGACTTTTTTTTTTGTTAACCAGGAAATGTTGGATTATATATGACATCATTTCCTAATTTCAGTTAAATGTTGTGAAGTAGTCCAGGATAGTTGTTATGCTCTTCAGTGTGTGAACAAATCTAACGCAGGGAGTCTGTACCATTATTTTTATCAAAGAGGCACATAGTTTGCCCAGAAGTAAATATTTCATTTTTTAAAATGCAGAAATCTAAAACTGATTTTAATAAGAAACATTGCTCTACCTAAGTTTAATATATATACATGATTCAGATTTTCTTACATTAGAAAAAAATTATTATCTTTCCTCCAGAAGTGTAAAATGTTTCCATGTCTATTAAAAATGCTTTTACATGTATCAAAAAGTGACAGTGTTAATTGTTTTACAAATTTAAGAGGAATAACTACATACAGAAATCAGCATTCTCCCTCCCTTCATGCCACACACATTGTGTGATTTGGCTTTTGCTGTCTTTCTCTGTCCTTTTACTGGCAATAAGCAGACCGGAGAATAATTTTCCATAGCTTTATTTCCACACTGCAGTGTAACAATTACTTTTATCTGTTGGCTGGAATATTTCTATGCTCCATATTTTTCTAGCACAGAACAACAGTATAAAATTTATATATATGCATATGACTGGCTGAATTAGCTATACACGCACTGTCTCCTTGCCCTGTATAAAAGTCAATTGGTGCTTTTGCATTAATTTCCATTACGTTAATCTATATCTTTACACTACAATATTGTTTGCATGAGCATTGTTTTGCAGAGCCCCCAAAAAAAAAAAAAATAACAGTTTCACAAAAAGGGATCACATAAGAACCACATATTAATAGGGATAATTTATGTTCTGAATTGTTTTTAACTGCTGTGTATATGACCACAAAGCAGAAAAATTGTATAAAGGAAAAACATTAGTGCTCCTACTGAGACCTCCACTAACCTCTTTTCCTGAGAGCACCTCTACTAAATACCCTGGAGCAAAGTCTAGGATCACTTACATTCCAGGAACTCTCACTGGGAATTATTCAATTAAAGGAGCCATTTCCCCACCCCTTTCTTCCCTTCTAGGTCTAGATATAAAACACATAGATATTCATGAAACATAAGCCATACAGGTGTCTGGTCTACTCAGCAACCTTTAACACAGCTTTCCTTTTCACACACCTATATTTTAACGTGGAATAAAATCGGATTTAAATTCAACAATACCTGTGTGGTTCAGTAAACCACATACAACAGCACCTGTGTGCAACTTGTGTCTAACCTGAAAAGAAACAGGGGAAATACTGCCTGGAAGTGATTCCCCAGAAGGTGTTTGTGCTTTTTTTTTTTTGTTCCATTTAAATGCAGCGTTTAGGTACTGGGATCTCCCACTGGTTTTACTATATTGACTGTCTGGAAGAGCTTGCAGAGATTCACTTCAGAGTAACTGCTCATGGATAACCATTCGTCTACTACGCACTTCAGCTTCTTGTACATCTCCTTGACATCATTTTCAAAGAATCCGGAGTTCCTGAGGTGTTCTGTTGAGAGACAAAAATAAAAATAAAAAATCAGAATATCAGAAAAATATCAGAAAAAAGGGACCGCCTTTATCAATAAATGTGTATCCAATATCTCTCTACAGAGATACATAAATGCCCGGGCACGAGACGACCATCTCAATATTCCAATTAGTCTGAGCTTTTCTGAGGAGACATTTTGCAGGGCTTCGTGGATGCCAGCTTACCTTTTTAAAGTAGGCAAGTATGTTTAGGAAAAAGTTTCTAGCAGAGACTGGATTTAGTTCATCAAGGAATTAATCGACCCATCTGTCATGCCCCAGATGAACTGGTGCACCACCTTCTGTTAGTAAATGTCAGGAGGCACTGCTGTCCATTAATGCTGAAGCAACCAGGCAGAGAGCTAGTCCAGCTAGATCACCAGAGTCAACCAGCAGTAGCTGCTCTTTCAAGAGTCTTTGTTAACAAAACAGAACTTCGTTCAGTGACATGCCTGTCTGCTGCCTTCTGTGTTCTGAAACCTCAGAGTTATTAATGCCCACTGAAGAACATAGAACATATGGAAGTTGTTGCAGAAAGTCCTTTTCTAAATTCTGTCCAAGATCAGTTACATATTCTATTCCACACCAGTGGTATAGCTGGGGGGGGGAGGGCAAGGGCAGAATTTGTCCCATGGCACAGCATCTGGGGGCGCCAAATGGATCCCTGCCCAGGAGCTGTGGGAAGGCACATGGTGGGTGACCTGCCAAGGCCAGTGCAGAGGGCTTCCCGGACACCACCACCACCTTCTTTGTGGTGACTTAGCTCCTCCCTGTCCTTTGGGTGTGTGTGAAAACTGACTTTGTCCCTGGGCGCTGAAAACCCTAGCTATCCCTCTGTTCTGCACCTCAAATCTTCTCTCATGTTTTAAGGCGTGGTTGTTTCAAAAGGTATAATATGGATTATTTATCGACAGGTGAGGTAATCTTGCATAATACCACCAATTTTATATAAACACAACTCAGAATGTCTCCTTAGCCTCACAGTCTCAGGTGACTTCTCCACAAGCTCTTCTTGTCTCAAGCACAGCTTGCCACCTCTAACTTAGGAGTGCAAATACTACCTTTTACCCACAGCAGTGAATGCCCTTCACTGGATCTTGAAAGGACTGACACAGTGCATATTTAGACTATAAGGAAGCTGGCTCCTGGATTTGTTTTTGTTCTCGGAATTTCAGGTGAAAACTCTGTCCAGCACTGCTTTTGCAAAACCATGTGCTGCTTAGATGCCCTAAGCACATCCAATCTCGCCTGATTTTGGAAGCTTAGCAGGGTTGACCCTGGTTAGTACTTGGATGGGAGATCACCAGGGAATACCAGGTGCTGTAGGTGCCTGGAGTAGGAACTGGCAAACCACTCCAGTATTCCTGCCAAGAAAACTCCATGGACATGGGATCATGAAGAGTTGGTGACGACTGGAACAACGCAACACAACAACATTTCTTGGATAAGGTGCAGTTGGCAACTCACAGCTAGTATAAACCGCAAGTGGTCACTTGAACCAGAACTAGATAGATAAATCTTTATTGTCATTGTGCTGTGCAGAACAACAAGACTGAAAGAATCTACATCAGCTTTTACAGTACCTAACAGTAGAACCATACATAAATATCTCCCCCCCCACATACACATTTAACCCACTAACAACACACTTGAAAAACTCTAAAGAACTCTAAAAACTAATTACAGACGCCCCTCAGAAACCGCATTTTGCTGCATTCAAAGCCAAAACTGCTCTTGGATAGAAACTATTCCTAAAGCGGCTAATCCTGGTCTTAATGACCCTGTATCTCCTCCTAGAAGGCAGAAACTGAAAGAGACCATTTTCAGGGTGTGTGAGATCCTGCACAATCTCTACAGCTCTCTTATAACATGTGGAATCATAGATTTGGTCTAAAGTAGGGAGAGTACACCCAATTATTCTCTCCACAGTCTTAACAACCGTGGACAGCGTTGTTCCTTCTCTGGCAGTACAATGACCAAACCACATACACAGACCATAGGTCAGCACACTCTCTATAGTACAGCGGCAAAAAGCCAGCAGCAGATTTTTGAAAGATTATTCTTCCTGAGGATTCCCAAGAAGTATAATCTCTGCTGTGCTTTCTTCATCAAATCTTTAGTGTTTGCTCCCCATGTCAGATCCTCTCTCAGCTCCAATCCCAGAAATCGAAACACCGAAACCTGTTCCACACACTCTCCTTCAATAGTAAGTGGTCGAATATTTAATTTGAATTTCCTGAAATCCACAATAATCTCTTTTGTTTTTTCTAAATTGAGGAATAATTATTTTCCCTACACTTCCATAAACTTGACTTAAAATATCTGCTTGCAGCTTGTATTAGCTCAGGTGGATTCCTTGTTGTACTGACTTTACTGGCCAATCCAAAGGGCTGATTAAAGACCTAATCAGCCTGGAACTGTTTCCTATAACAAGGGCACGCTTGTTTACTCAGATACTGGTGAGAGGCCTTCTTCATTTTTCAGTGCCAACAGGGATAAAACTGGAGGAATTAAGACTTGTTGCATCGCCCAGGCAATTAAACTCTCTGCCCATGGATACTTGCATAACACCCTCCTTAACAATATTTAGTTTCCATGTACCCTGATTAGTTCCCACAGAACTGTGGCAGGTAATGCTGATGGCATGTTATCACATTGTTTTGCCTTTTTTATAGCAAGGTTATTCTATCTGGGTCAGAACCAGATGAAATATTCTAACTGAAGGAAAAGGCCCTTCTGCTTGCAGATAGGTCTTAGATCCAAGGGAAGACTTTTGTGAATGGAAGTAGAGGGGGAAGAGTGATCCCCCCCTCATGTTTTCTTTCTTTCCTTGTAGCTTCCTGCACCATCTTTCAAGCCCTGCAAGATAATATTTTCAGGAAGTACACGGGGCTGCAAGGGAAAGGACAAGCAGAGACCTGAGAATGCCCCATCCTCTTAATGGAACTCTAAACTGATTCAGGTCTTTACTAGTCATGCTGTCTGTTTTGCCATTTTTATATTATATAATATATTTTAAAAATATATGTATTAAGCCAAACCCATGATAACTGTCTTAAGCACATTTGAAGTGAGCAGCATAAACAAACAAGCAAGTACTTTTGAACATTTGTATCAGTAGGATGCAGTCAGAATTATGATTCTTTTTCGTGCACTAGCTCAGCAAAAAATGAGCCAAATGTTCATTTGCTTTTACTACAACTCAGTTTTTGTAATTCCACAGTGCTGAAACGGACTCAAGGAGTCCTCTGTTCTTCAGACGTGTAGTCTTGTTCCTGTAAGGCCCACTGTCTAATTTTAAACAACAGAGTCAAACATTGTACCAGGAATTACCAAAACGGTGTGTCAGAAGGTTTCTGCATCTCTTCTACAAACTTATTCAGTAAATGACTCTCATGTGTTTTATATATGGTAAAAAAGGTAAAGGTTCTCCCCGCAAATGCAGTTGTGCTCAACTCTAGGGGCAGAACTCATCTCTGTTTCTAAGCCAAAGAGACAGTGTTGTGCAAGTCCATGGCCATGTGGCCGGCATGGCCAAACACATTTCTGTGCATGGAACACTGTTGACCTTCCCGCTTTTTATGGCAGTACCTATTTATCTACTTGCATTTACTATACATGCTTTCAAACTGCCAGGTTGGCAGGAGCTGGGGTTATCAGGAGGAGCTCACTCCATTGCATGGCACCTGGGATTCAAACTGCCGAGCTGCTGACTTTGCAGCCGACAGTTTCAGTGCTTTAGCCTGCTGAGCCACCAGATCCCTTGCTTTATATATAAGGAGATTGTATATATTTATGTTGAAACATCACTGAATCCAAACAAAGATGTGTGAGCAATGACCAGTTTGTTTTAACACCAAAAGGATTAATTCCTGTTCATACAGTGCTCTGACAGTATACTCAAGGCAGAGGATAAACTAGGCTTGTGGATGCATTTAATTTGGGTATTTTAAATACAATTTCATAATTTTTTTTGCCTGAAGTACTGTTGCAGCCACTTTACTAAGACATTTATCAGTCTCTTTTCTCTTTTCCTCCCAGAGATGTTTAGCATACAAACTAATTTGAATATTCTCCCATTAAAACATAAGTAGGAACATTTGGTTAATAGTGGTATTAAGTTAAGATCCCATTCACATCCTGTACAAAGTGGAAAACCAAAGTTAAAATATATACTTGAAAAAAGAGGAAGGAATTATTCAAATCATTCTCAGGTCCATTGCTATTAATTCTCTTTCCTTCATTTTCTTATACATCATATTTTGGATAAAGTTAGCATTTTTACATTAAATATAGTAACCTCTGATTGTTGGCTTTAATTTCCCCTTATGTTTCTTTCTTTTTAAATGATCTCTTCTATTCTTGCTACTTCTTCCTGGTTGGCATCTACCGTGTTTCTCAAACTTTCATTTCTTTCAATCTGGTAATACGTCTTACATTCTCTTAATTTCTTTACCTGGAACAAATATTATATTTCTATTTATCCTCCTCATAAAAAATATGCATGTGATTTTAACTTCACATGCTACATCATATTTATTTCAACCTCAGTGTTTATAACATTTGACCATTTCTCTTCTGCCAATATTGTCTCTACTTTGGTTTTATTTTATCCAACATGGTCAAAATAAGAAAACTCGTATTTTTGTCTTACTTGGTCTCACTTCAAGTTTCTGGCAGAAGTCTGCCCCTTGAAATTCCATTGGACTTCAGTATAAACCGTTTGTGGCCTGGGATAAGCCCTCCCACCATCTCTGCAAGAAGGTCCTTCTCTTGTTTGGACTTCAATATGCCTGTTTATGCCCTAAGCACATCTGATCTCACCTAATTTTTGAAGCTAAGCAGGGTCAGCCCTGGTTAGTACTTGGATGGGTGACCACCAGGGAATGCCAAGTGCTGTAGGCACCTGGAGTAGGAATTGCCAAACCACTGCAGCATTTTTGCCAAGAAAACTCCATGGACACGAAGAGTTGTTCATGACTGTAATGACACCACACACACACACACATGCATGTGTTTCTACTCAAGTAGGGAAATTATTCTAATCCTGCCTGCAACTTTAGGGACAATAAGAAGCATAACAAGGAATACACGGTCATTTCTTTATTGCTGGCCCATGTTTCTGTTTTTACTTTACTTCTCTAATTTGCCTCCTCTCCCTCATCCTTCGACTTCTTAATCCCAGTTACTATATACATTCTCTTATTTTGAATTACAAATTTCTGCCACTCCCACATCCTCTATTTTCACATCACAATGGTTGAGATTGCTTTCCATGTTAAGTATCTGGTTTGCTTTTCCTTTGTTTTGGTTGCTTTTCCTCTTATTGCCACATCTTTTGTATTGAAGGACAGCAGAGATCCACGTCAGTCCACCCTCTTTTTAAGTGATGTTTCAGGCTTCTTTATTCAAGCTAGCTGTTTAATAGTTTTCCTTTTATTAAGTCTCATACTCTGACTTGTGCACTGTGTCTAGCTTTTCCTCTAAGCACTACATCATCATCAAATATACAGTTGAACATGTAACTCAAACAATTCTAGTTTATAAACAGAGTTGTTCACTCTTGTTTACCGTAGTTAAACATTAACAGTGCAACTGGAGCAGAAGTACGCGTAAGATCAATGGTAAAACTAAGCAATGGTTGGAAGAGAGACCCATATGTGTATAAAGTGTTTTTATATATGCAGAGGCTGTGTCCTTATTTTTTCTTTCTAACTGAAGTACCTTGATCCTCACTTGGGTAGCCATCTTTGCAGAGGGGTTGTGTGAGAAAAACCTTTGTACAGTGCTTTGGATCCTGGCTATAATCTTTAAGGTATCACATCTACATTCATACAAACATTACTTAAAACATTCTGATTTTTCATTCAAAATTAGAAGGAAAAGTATTTTGCTAATAGAGAGAAAAATATCATGTGACCTTAATGAGATGTTTTATTTTCAAATGTAATAAAAGGATATATA